>CM056738.1:75878092-77128092 GCA_029844215.1 Przewalskia tangutica | reverse complement strand
TCAGAAGATCAAATAAATACTATTCTCTTTTCTAGCATTCTGTCATTCATACTTGTAACGATTATAACTTTTTAACCATAACTCCAACTAAGGTGTTTCTCAAGCGGAAACTAAGGTAAGACGGGGATCTTTTACAGTACCAAATTTCATTTAAAACTACTTTGGGTAACTAACACAAATTTATCCTCAAAACAGCCACATAAAATTTGTTTCGGCAGAATTTTTATTAAACAGCACCCAATCTTATAATAGTCATAACTCCTAATATGTAAACCCGTTCAAGTCCCATAAATTCTCAAAACGACGAGAACAGAGAGATACACGTCTCCATGTGAACCATTCTTTCATATTCTGTACCATTTGGTACAGTTTTACACTTTTATTGGCTGCCCTTCCTGGATCTCGATAGATCCGAGGCAGAAACTTTAAACAGCGATAACTCTCAATACGTAAGTTGGATAGACCCCTGTAAGGTCTCAAAATGTCCACAACAAAGAGATCTAGAACTTTTATTTAGCAACAATTTTCATATTCCCCATAGATTAGTACAGTTTTATGTTTCAACGTCCTGCCCTTCTGGATTCCGACGAATCCGAGGCAGCAACTTCAAACTACAATAACTCTCAACTCGTAAGTAAGTTTTAATAAATCTTTATATATATATGTCCGTAACAGAGAGATTTACAACCATGTAAATTTTCATATAATTCTAATAAGTAAAACTCAATAAAAACAGTCTGTAATTATGCCCTTTCCGAATTTCGACCAAATCTAAGGCAGGAACTTTGAACTATGATAACTTTCAAACCGTACGTCCATTTTACCTCATTTTTGGTTCTATATGATCATATTAGATAGGTGTACAATTCTTCCGAATTTCATCAAATTCTAACAATTATAACTCAGTGAGAACAGTTCGTAAAGTTCATGACGCAACTAGTTGTCTAAACAATCAAAAGTTCAATATTTCTTTTCAACACTCAATTCTTATTCCAACATGTATTGAACTAAAAATAAAGGATGTTATCAAGAATTTCTGAGTGAGAAAACTCACCTTGTAAGTGTGAAGATTATTGTTGTGTGGTTGTTAAAATTATCCTTACTCTCTAGTATTTTGCTTCTTGTTCTTCTTGCTTTCTTGGTATTTTTTTCCTCTTCTTTTCACTTGTTTTTTTCTGATTTTCTAACCTTTGTGGTAAGTACTTTGTTTGTGTATAAGTAAGGGTGTTTGTATAACATATGGAGGTGGAAAGACAAGAGTTGAGGAAGATGAAAATGTGGAGGGGAAATGAAAAGGGGGGAAGGGGAGGGGAAATGGAGTACGTGCATGTTTCTTCTCTTCTTCTTTTTTTTTTGTTTTTTTTTTTTGTTTTTGTTTCTCTTTCGTTTTGTTTTTTTTTTAATTTTCTTATTTTCATTTTTATCCATCTATTTATCCAACTTTAACACTAACTCCATCCCATGCAATTTATTCTTTATTTTCTTATATATATGTATTTTTATTAACTCAACCAACAACTATATATTATTATTATTTTCCGGATTTTACAGCAAGTCTGTTGTTACTCAAGTTCAAGAGTTGCAGGTTATCATCCACGATCTCTTCGCTGAAGGTTTGGTGATTAGTGGGGCGTTTCAAGTTGCGGCAGTGATAGAGAAGTTGCCTCCTTCATGGAAGGACTTCAAAAATTACTTGAAACACAAGCGAAAGGAGATGACACTGGAAGATCTCATCGTCCGTTTGAGAATCGAGGAAGATAACAAGGCAGCTGAGACGAAGGCAAATGGGAGATCAACCATATGTGGAGCACATATTGTTGAAACTGCCCCAACTAATCTGACAAAGAGGAAAAAGGCATCGGGACCAAGGAACTATCCCAACAAGAAAAAGTTCAAGGAAAACTGCCACAATTGTGGAAAAATCGGATACAAAGTTGTAGACTGTCGTGCTCCGAAAAAGAAAAAGAAGAAGGGTCAGGCTAATATGGTTGAAACAAACGAGGAGATTGATGACTTGTGCGCTATGTTGTCCGAGTGCAACCTAGTCGGAAATCCGAAAGAGTGGTGGATTGACTCTGGCGCCACTCGCCACATTTGTGCTGTTATAGAAGCCTTTGCTTCATATGCTCCCTCCGGGCCCGACGAGACCATATATATGGGAAATTCTGCAACGGCCAAGATTGAATTTATGGAAAGATACTGCTGAAGATGACATCTGGCAAGGTGGTGACTCTCAACAATGTCTGTCATGTTTCTGAAATTAGGAAAAATCTAGTATCTATCGGATTTCTAGTGAAGAACGGTTTAAAGTGTGTTTGTTTCTGACAAGGTTGTTTTTTAAACAGACATACTATCAATCACATTGTGTCCTTTGACAATGGTGGAATCTATACACAAGGTGATTACCAAATCTGACAATAGCTTCATTAAAGGGCCCAGTTTCTCTTGTACAATCCCCGAGTAAGAAATGCAATTTTAAAAGGGATTGTTTTGTGTCATCCCTTATTCCGCTATGAATTCCTTTGATTAATGTTGTGTCTGATGGCATGCCATGCTGATTTGGCAGAACATTATCCATCTTTTGTATCACTCCATATAGGCTATAGCATAGTCTTTTTGCATCCTGATACCAATGTCAATTGTATGTTATATGTTATTGTACCATATGTTCTGGAATAGTCTGCCTAAGTTTTTGAAGGTTCAATCTTCCTTCCCTTATTTAATCTTTCACCACACATTTTGTGTTCCTTGATGCACCAGGAACAAGCTTAGCCAGTGCTCTTATATTGGTCCAATTATTCCATCAAAAGTTGAGCTTCCTGACATTTATTTGTCATATTAATGATTAATCTACCTTTTACCTTGTCCCTTGCTTGAAGCAAGTTCTTCCAACCTTGAGAATCTCTAGTATTGATCATTAATTCTAGTCTATTTTTTTTGTTTCTCATTCAGTGTCCGATATCAACATTGAAGTTTGTTTAATCCGTATTCACGCCGCGTAGGGCTTATTCGGAGGAAGCGTTCCCTATCTACCAAGAATTCTTCAATACTCAAGACTCGAATCCGAGATCTCTGATTAAAAGTGATCAATCTGATGCACCACATCCTTTGGTGATGATCATTTTAGCCACAACATGTCTCCTATAGCAACATTTGGACCTTAGAATATCAGCCAGTAGAGATGGTTGGATTCTAAGTGGCTAAAGTGTTAGGAATATTCTCCATACTTCTGACACCCACTCCACCTTCATTCTTAAAAAAACATACTACATTTCTTCATGAACTCCAATAGTAATTAGTCTTTTCTTTAGAGGATCCAGAAATATCTAGCAAAGTACTTTTCAAGATACAAACAACAATTTGCTTCACTATATTTGAGTTTTTCTTGTTTTGTTACATCTTAATTATAACAAATAGCATTAACTAGCATCATTAAGATAAGAATAAGAGTTGGAAACAATTTAACATATCCATCCTTTTATTTTCCCCTCTTATCTTAGTCATGGGAAGCTTGGAGAGAGATCGAGGCCATGAAAGATTTAAACCAACGTGACTATATCAATTGTCCATGATTTTATTTGTTATATAGCGTATATGTAATTTTTTCCCGTTGTAGCTTATGTTCTACTTTACGTATTGATTTTCTGTCTAAGAATATATCTTAAAGAAAATTTGACGTGGTCGTCTATATTTCTTATTCACAATTAACTGACACGGGGGACAGACAGTGGCGGCACAAAAATATCTCTGCACCACTAGAGTTTGTTTGCTGGCTCCGCCACGGGGACAGAGAAAATGAATCGTGGAATGGACACTGAACTAATTAAGATATACTAACATGTATTAGCAAAGATTGAATTGTAATACAACGAACCGTCAAAGTTTTATTACATGACTCGATATGACTCCAAAGACACAAACAAAATAGAAAGATATAACAAACACGACCCATAATTAACCAGGATCAAACCCGATCCATTTTATTCTTTTTCCAGATGATCTTTCACGGTTTCACCGGTCTCACTGGACCCTGCATTAGATTACACCAATATTAGCCAAGAAACTTACTGGTATTGTAAATAATCTTCTGACTTATCAGCCAATTCAACGTAACAGAAAATATATACATCGAGCATTGAGCTATGAAGTTTCTAATTTACTACTGTTGGTGTAACTCCTTTAAAGAAATTGTTTTCAAATATAAAATTTGTTTTTTATTTAAAACAGACTAGAACATAAATAGTACTCCCTCTATCCTAATTTTTGTGACACTTTTCATTTTTATTAAGTCCCAAAAAGAATGACACCATTCTATATTTATTATAACAAAAAAATTACTTTAATTTCTCATTGTACCCAGATGATGTATAGTCACACAAATATGTACGTCTTATTTTAGACCACAAATTTTTAATAATATTCCTTTCAAATGTCATGAAGCACAAGGAGTAGTAAAAATTTGTCATTATGTATCCAAAAATAAGGATTATGTTAGGGAAGAAGGTGAATGACGCACTTGGAGCAGTCAACAGAAGGGCTGATCGCGAAAGGAATTTTGGCGCCACAAACACCAGAGAGACCAGAAGCTTTGTCAAAATCAAGGCCCTTTACCGCTGTTTTCACGCAACCGCATGCAGTCCTACGGTCCTCTTGGGCCTTAGCGGCGTTTACCAAACCTTTAACAACGCCACAGCAGGCCCCAAGAGGTCCACGGTTCTGCAGATAAGGGAGGCAATTAACCACGCCAACCTGAACCTGGCCGCAAGTCATTGCAGCCTCTGCATGGGGTGCGACCACCACCATGCACAAGAGCACGAAGCATGCAATCTTGCCAACCATTTCCATTCTTACAAGATAATAATTAACGGGAGAAAAAAGAACAATAGAGAGTAGCTTTAGGAAGTAGTGGATACTATAAATGTTTTGCTCGAGTGTTGGGTACTGTAAAATATTTTAATCTCCCTTGAGGAGTCTTTCTCATTAATATCAATATATATAGGGAGTCTTTCTCATTAATATCAATATTTATAAGGAGTCTTTCTCATTAATATCAATATATATAGTGTATAATGTTCATCCCATATACAAGAGTAATTCTAGTCTCATATACAAGAGTAATCCTAGTCTCATATACAAGAATCCTAGTCTTACCATAATTATATTTACACAAATATTCTAATTATGGGTAGAGATATTATTATACTACTATACACGTTTACACACTCCTTCAGTCGGAGCGGGAGGAGACCGGACGTTGAGACTGGATCTGAAGTCAAGAAACAACTGTCTAGGAAGTCCTTTGATAAATATATTTGCATACTGATATGATGAGGGAACATGTAACACTCTGACATGGCCTAGCGCAACTTTCTCACGAACGAAAAGTATGTCCATCTCAACGTGCTTGGTTCGCTGATGTTGAACCGGGTTGTGAGAAAGGTAGATTGCAGAGATGTTATCACAATACACAATATATGCCTGACGCAAAGGATACTGAAGTTCTAACAATAAATTTCTGAGTCAATAAATCTCAGCTACCACATTTGCAATGCCTCTGTACTCAGCCTCGGCACTAGAACGAGATAGGGTGGCATGTCGCTTGACAGACCATGAAATCAAATTATCCCCTAAAAACACAAAAGTCGGAGGTAGAGCGCCGCGTGTCCGGACACCCTGCTCAATCTGCATCCATATATGAGAGCAATTTATTTGGTGCAGGGGGGTATAGGTACAAATCATAATCAAGTGTGCCTTTAATGTATCACATGATACGCTTAAGGGCTGTGAAATGAGACTCCCTGGGGCATGCATAAATAAGCATACCTGCTGAACAACATAAGCAATGTCTGGCCTTGTAAATGTGAGATACTGAAGTGCACCTGCAAGACTACTATACAGAGTAGGATAGGAGACTGAAGCACCATCCATAGCACTGAGCTTAGATTTTGAATCAACTGGAGTAGGCATAACTTTGTAATTCGTCATCTTAGCCATGTACACAATCTCATCTTCATACTTACGCTGACACAAGAATATGTGGTTGGCAGACCTGGTCACTGATATCCCCAAGAAATATCTCAGCTTTCCCAAATCAATCATTGCAAATTTGGTCTTAAGCAAGACAATAATCTCATTTTTCAACCTACCGGAGGAGGCAGTAAGAACAATATCATCCACGTAAAGTAATAAGTAAGCAATGCTACTACTTCGATAAAATATTAAGAGTGATGTATCACTCTTGCTGCATACAAACCCAATCTGCAAGATATATCTGGCAAAGCGATCATACCACGCACGGGGGCCCTGTTTCAGGACATATAGTGACTTACGGAGACGACACACATAGTGAGGGACTGCAGGATGAGTGAACTCAGACGGCTGATGCATGTAGACTGTCTCTCTCAGGTCCCCATGTTAAAATGCATTCTTCACATCAAGTTATGTATCAGCCAATGTTGGCCCATAGCTATGCTCAAAACTGTGTGAATGGTAGCCGGTTTGACAACCGGGATGAACGTCTCACCACAATCAATGCTCTTCTGTTGATTCGTGCCATTAGCCATAAGACGTGTCATATACCTCTCAAGATCCCCATTGTCTTTGAATTTGTGACGAAATATCCACATACACCAAATCATATTCACCCCCTCAGGTATATGTACTAGATCTCACGTGTACTGTTTAGTCAAAGCATTGAATTCCTCAGACATAACAACATTCCAATTAGGGTTTTCTTTGGCCAATTTGGGGTTCTTGGAAATTAGAGAGATGGTTTGGACAGACAAGTTAAATTGGACTTTGGGTTTGAAGATTCCGTGTTTGACACGAGTTTCCATTTGGTGAGTAAGAAGAGTGGGTGGCTGAGGCAGCTGAGTGGTGGGGTCCGAGACGGATGGTAGGGTCGGATATGGAGAGGGTGGAGGCGAAGCAGTCGGAGGCGCCGCGGCGCCGAGATCAAGGGTCGCGTCGCTGGATGAGAAACAGACTTCTCTGAAGTTTTGGCACCGTGGCACCTCATCACTAGGTCGCGGCGCTGTCAACGGTAAAGACTGAATCTGCTCACTGGGCAGAGAAGGCGATTTTGCATTAGTGTTATGATCTAGTTGGTTGAGAATGATGGGAGAGATGACAGACTCATCAAGAAAGGAGTAATCTGATTTTTGGAATTTTTGAAGATTCGAAAACGGGAATGTGGTCTCGTCGAATGTGACGTGACGAGAGATGTGGATCTGACGAGTAGAAAAGTCATAACATAGATAGCTCCTATGGTTCGGCGGGAAGCCTAGGTAGACACATTGAGTGGACCGATGAGCTAGTTTGTGAGGGGCGGTAGAGGCAAGGTTAGGATAACATAGACAACCGAATATCCGGAGATGATCATAAGATGGGATTCTATGATAGTGGATTTCGATAGGGTTCATATTGTGAAGGGTGCTAGTTGGGAGAATATTGAGAACGTATTTTGACATTTTAGCAGTGTATACCCAGAATGACGGAGGGAGTGAGACATGAATCAATAGAGTGCGAATCATATTGTTAATGGTGCGGATGATTCTTTTAGCGCAAAGTAATAACCATTTAAAGTTTCACTAATTTACAACCTATATTTGATATGTCAATACGTCCGGGCTGGTTGGGGGGCTGGCTGGGGGTGTTACCGGGTATTTTATTGTGGTGTACTGGACTGCGGACTGTGGTTTGTCATTTTATTGTCTTTGTACCAACACATTGTATTTACTAGCATGCCTATGAATCTGTATGTAATAATAAATATGTGATAGTCGATATGAGCCTTATGTATGTTTGATAAATTTCTAAATGAATGAATTATCCATGGATTAAGGAATATGGAAGTATGTTTATCTATGTCGAGTCTTTGTTTAGTTTATCATGTCTATTAAAGTTGCTAAATGATATACTTTAAATATTTCAGTTGTGAAGTTGCTGGATATGACTGCAGTTTGTCGATTTAGAAAATGATCATAATGTGGCATTCGAAGTGTCCATCCATTGCTACTTGTTTTGTTGCTATCCTTTGCTGCTGCAACTTTGAGATGTTAGATTGGAGCATTTTTAACAATGGGTTGTTGCACTTTGAGAATGTAAACAATTGCTACACATGTGTATTATTATGTTTTATGTGAATGGTTATATTATATTATATTTTGAATGAGTATTCTTTTTGTTATCTTTTTGATATTTTATTTATTAGATGAAAAAACAGAGGGAAAAAATAGGTATCAAAACAATAAAATAAAAAGTAAAAAAAAAAACAGATAAAAAGCTTGCATAGCGCTTTTTTAAGTGCTATGCAAACTAGTATCTTCGAAATAGAAGTCTGCTTGCATAACGCTTTTTTAAGCGCTATCTAAGAGCTATGCAAGCCTTAAAAAGCGTTATGCAAGCGCTTTTCTGTACTAGTGAGTACAAAAACGGTGAAACATAGAGTTGTTGAATTCACGATCATTATCGCACTGAAATGATTTAATACTTTTTTTCAAATTGTGTTTGAATCAACATTCGTAACTCAAGAAATTTGACAAACACTTCCGATTTAAATTTGAGAGGATATAACCAAACATAGTGAGAAAAATCATCTAGTAAGACAAGATAATATTTATGACTGAGAGAACTAGCAATAGGTGATATCCATAAATCGGCATGTATAATATCAAATGGTGCAAAAGTAATACTAGTAGATGATTTAAATGGAAGACGAGTATGTTTGCCTAAGGAACAAGAAACACAGTTTTGGGCAAGCTTCCCATTATTACAAGTAATGAAATTATTGTCTCTAAGAAAATTAAAAATTGGGGCTCCTGGATGACCAAGCCTATTATGCCATGTTGATGAAGAAATAGTCCTTAGAGAGACGGGAGAGCGAGATCCGACAGCGGAGGTGGAAGGGAATAGATAGAGATCCTCCGTGCTATTGTATCTCGTAAGAGGTGTCCCCGTATATAGATCATTCACAGTGAAACCAAAAGGGTCAAAGTCAACAGAGACAGAGTTATTACGAGTAAATTTGGGGGACATAAATTAGGTTCTTAATGATGTGTGGGGCATATAGGACATTTTAAGGCAGAAGTGCGGATGAGGAAGTGGTGTGTATGATGTACCATAGCCCTGTATTGGAATGTGGTGGCCATTGTCACTGTAATAAATTGAGGATTCTTTAAACTAAACATTTTAGGGATGTTACCTGCAGACCGGGTGAGGTGAGATATGGCACCGGAGTCCATGATCAAGCGTTGTCACAGCTGTTGCGAGTTTAGGCTGAAGGCACGACGAAGTCAAAAGGCCATCAGGAAGCAGGCGGTGGGCGTCCTTGCGTGAAGTGGGCTTCTGCGAACCTTTGGGCTTCTTAGGGGCTGGAGCTGGGCCGAACAACCCGTGTTTGGGATGTCTTCGTCTCGAAAAAATACGTGAAATAAAAAAAAATAGATCAAACGGACGTCCGAACGCAAAGTTATGACTATTTTAGGTTTCAATAATTTACAACCTATATTTGATATGTCAATAAGTCCGAATTTGGTGGGAGAAATTTGGTTGAAATTTGGCTGGGAGGTGTTACCGGGTATTTTATTGTGGTGTACTGGACTGCGGACTGTGGTGTGTCATTTTATTATCTTTGTACCAACACATTGTATTTACTAGCATGCCTATGAATCTGTATGTAATAAATATGTGATAGCCGATATGAGCCTTATGTATGTTTGATAAGTCTCTAAATGAATGAATTATCCATGAATTAAGGAATATGGAAGTATGTTTATCTATGTCGAGTCTTTGTTTAGTTTATCGTGTCTATTAAAGTTGCTAAATGATATACTTTAAATATTTCAGTTGTGAAGCTGCTGGATAGGACTGCAGTTTGTCGATTTAGAAAATGATCAAAATGTGGCATTCGAAGTGTCCATCCATTGCTACTTGTTTTGCTGCTATCCTTTGCTGTTGCAACTTTGAGATGTTAGATTGGAGCATTTTTAACAATGGGTTGTTGCACTTTGAGAATGTAAACAATTGCTACACCTGTGTATTATTATGTTTTATGTGAATGGTTATATTATATTATATTTTGAATGGGTATTCTTTTTGTTATCTTTTTGATATTTTATTTATTAGATGAAAAAATAGGGGGGGTGGGGGGGGGGGGAATAGGTACCAAAACAATAAAATAAAAAGTAAAAAAAAAAAAGATAAAAAGCTTGCAGAGCTCTTAAAAAAGCGTTATGCAAGCTAGTATCTTCGAAATAAAAGTCTGCTTGCATAACACTTTTTTAAGCGCTATCTAAGAGCTATGCAAGCGCTTTTCTGTACTATTGAGTACAAAAATGGTGAAACATAGAGTTGTTAAATTCACGACTATTATCGCACTGAAATGATTTATTACCTTTTTAAAATTGTGTTTGAATGAACATTCGAAACTCAAGAAATTTGGCAAAATTTGAGAGAATATAACCAAACATAGTGGGAAACATCATCTAGTAAGACAAGATAATATTTATGACCGAGAGAACTAACAATATGTGATGTCCATAAATAGGCATGTATAATGTCAAATGGTGCAAAGGTAACACTAGTAGATGATTTAAATGGAAGACGAGTATGTTTGCCTAAGGAACAAAAAACACATTTTTTGGCAAGCTTCCCAATATTACAAGTAATGAAATTATTGTCTCTAAGAAAATAAAAAATTGGGTCTCCTGGATGACCAAGCATATTATGTCATGTTGATGTAGAAATAGACGTTAGAGAGACGGGAGAGCGAGATCCGGCAGCGGAGGTGGAAGGGAATAGATAGAGATCCCCCGTGCTATTGCATTTCGTAAGAGGTGTCCCCGTATACAGATCCTTCACAGTGAAACCAAAATGGTCAAAGCTAACAAAGACAGAGTTATTACAAGTAAATTTGGGGACATAAATTAGGTTCTTAATGATGTGTGGGACATATAGGACATTTTAAGGCAGAAGTGCGGATGAGGAAGTCGTGTGTAAGATGTACCATAGCCCTGTATTGGAATGCGGTGGCCATTATCAACTGAAATATATTGAGGATGCTTTAAACTAAATATTTTAGGGATGTTACCTGCAGACCGGTGAGGTGAGATGTGGCTCCGGAGTCCATGATCCAACTGTTGTCATTCTTTGCATGTTTAGGTTCTTTGAAGGTCGGACTAAGTCGAGAGGGCCCGTGCCGAGGCGGGCGGTGGAGCTGTCTAGCATGAAGTGGGCTTGCTGCGGGTACTAGGCTTGCCGAGGGGATGGAGTTGGGCCCAACAACCCGTGTTTGGGATAGCTTCGTCTCGAAAAAACACGCGAAATCAATAAAAATAATTAGATCAAACGGACTTCCGAGCGCAAAGTTATGACCATTTAAAGTTTCACTAATTTACAACCTATATTTGATATGTCAATACGTCCGATTTGGGTGGGAAGAAATTTGGGTGGGGAGAAATTTGGGTGAGGGGTTTCTGGGAATTTTATTATGGTGTACTGGACTGTGGACTGTGGTGTGTCATTTTATTGTCTTTGTACCAACACATTGTATTTACTTGCATGTCTATGAATCTGTATGTAATAAATATGTGATAGCCGATATGCGCCTTATGTAAGTTTGATAAGTTTCTAAATGAATGGATTATCCATGGATTAAGGAATATGAAAGTATGTTTATGTCTGTCGAGTCTTTGTTTAGTTTATCATGTCTATTAAAGTTGCTAATGATATACATTAAATATTTCAGCTGTGAAGCTGCTGGATAGGACTTCAGTTTGTCGATTTAGAAAATGATCAAAATGTGGCATTCCAAGTGTCCATCGATTGCTACTTATTTTGCAGCTATCCTTTGCTGCTGCAACTTTGAGATGTTAGTTTGGAGCATTTTAAACAATGGGTTGTTGCTCTTTGAGAATGTAAACAATTGATACACCTGTGTATTATTATGTTTTATGCGAATGATTATTTTATATTATATATTGAATGGGTATTCTTTTTGTTATCTTTTTGATATTTTATTTATTAGATGAAAAAACAGGGGGGAAAAATAGGTACAATATAATAATAAATAATAAGTAAAAAAACAAATAAAAAGCTTGCAGAGATCTTAAAAAAGCGTTATGCAAGCTAGTATCTTCGAAATAGAAGCCTGCTTGCATAATATTTTTTTAAGCGCTATCTAAGAGTTATGCAAGCCTTAAAAATAGTGTTATGCAAGTGCTTTTCTGTACTAGTGAGTACAAAAATGATGAAACATAGAGTTGTTGAATTCACGACCATTATCGCACTGAAATGATTTAATACCTTTTTTCAAATTGTGTTTGAATCAACATTCGTAACTCAAGAAATTTGATAAACACTTCCGATTTAAATTTGAGAGGATATAACCAAACATAGTGAGAAAAATCATCTAGTAAGACAAGATAATATTTATGACCGAGATAACTAGCAATAGATGATGTCCATAAATCGGCATGCATAATATCAAATGGTGCAAAAGTAATACTAGTAGATGATTTAAATGGAAGACGAGTATGTTTGCCTAAGGAACAAGAAACATAGTTTTGGGCAAGCTTCTCATTATTACAAGTAATGAAATTATTGTCTCTAAGAAAATTAAAAATTGGAGCTCCTGGATGACCAAGCCTATTATGTCATGTTGATGAAGAATAGCCGTTAGAGAGACGGGAGAGCGAAATCCAGCAGCGGAGGTGGAAGAGAATTGATAGAGATCCTCCGTGCTATTGTATCTCGTAAGAGGTGTCCCCGTATATATATCCTTCACAGTGAAACCAAAAGGGTCAAAGTCAACAGAGACAGAGTTATTACGAGTAAATTTGGGGGACATAAATTAGGTTCTTAATGATGTGTGGGGCATATAGGACATTTTAAGGCAGAAGTGCGGATGAGGAAGTTGTGTGTATGATGTACCATAGCCCTGTATTGGAATGTGGTGGCCATTGTCACTGTAATACATTGAGGATGCTTTAAACTAAACATTTTAGGGATGTTACCTGAATACCGGGTGAGGTGAGATGTGTACCGAGTCCATGATCCAGCGTTGTCCGATTTGCGAGTTTAAAGTGTTGAAGGCCTGACCAAAGTCAAAGGAAGCCATGCCGGAAGCGGGCAGCTGGAACTGTCCTTGCATGAAGTGGGCTTGCTGCGGGTACTGGGATTGCCGAGGGGCTGGAGCTGGGCCGAACAACCCATGTTTGGGATGGCTTCGTCTCGAAAAAATACGCGAAATAAAAAAAATTAGATCAAACGGACGTCTGAACGCAAAGTTATGACTATTTAAAGTTTCACTAATTTACAATCTATATTTGATATGTCAATAAGTCAGTGGCTAGAAATTTGGTTGAAATTTGGATGGGGGTGTTCTAGGGTATTTTATTACGGTGTCTTGAATCGCATTTTGTGGTGTGTCATTTTATTATCTTTGTACCAACACATTGTATTTACTACCATGCCTATGAATATGTATGTAATAATAAATATGTGATAGCCGATATGAGCCTTATGTATGTTTGATAAATTTCTAAATGAATGAATTATCCATGGATTAAGGAATATGGAAGTATGTTTATCTATGTCGAGTCTTTGTTTAGTTTATCATGTCTATTAAAGTTGCTAAATGATATACTTTAAATATTTGATTGTGAAGGCTCTTTGGATAAGGCTATGATTTGTCGATTTAGAAAATGATCAAAATGTGGCATTCGAAGTGTCCATCCATTGCTACTTGTTTTGCTGCTATCCTTTGTTGCTGCAACTTTGAGATGTTAGATTGGAGCATTTTTAACAATGGGTTGTTGCACTTTGAGAATGTAAATAATTCCTACACCTGTGTATTATTATGTTTTATGTGAATGATTATATTATATTATATTTTGAATGAATATTCTTTTTGTTATCTTTTTGATATTTTATTTATTAGATGAAAAAATAGGGGGGGGGGGGGGGGGAGATAGGTACCAAAACAATTAATAAGAGGTAAAAAAACAGATGAAAAGCTTGCATAGCGCTTAAAAAAGTGTTATGCAAGCTAGTATCTACAAAATAGAAGTCTGCTTCATAGCGCTATCTAAGAGCTATGCAAGCTTGCATAGCGGTTACTTGCATAGCGCTCCTATGCAAGCCTTAAAAAAGCGCTATGCAAGCGCTTTTCTGTACTAGTGAGTACAAAAATGGTGAAACATAGAGTTATGGAATTCACGATCATTATCGCACTGAAATGATTTTAATACAATTTTCAAATTGTGTTTGAATGAACATTCGAAACTCAAAAATTTTGGCAAACACTTTTCGATTTAAATTTGAGAGGATATAACCAAATATAGTGGAAAAAATCATCTAGTAAGACAAGATAATATTTATGACCGAGAGAACTGGCAATAAGTGATGTACATAAATCGGCATGTATAATATCAAATGGTGCAAAGGTAACACTAGTAGATGATTTAAATGGAAGACGAGTATGTTTGCCTAAGGAACAAGAAACACAGTTTTGGGCAAGCGTCTCATTATTACAAGTAATAAAATTATTGTCTCTAAGTAATTTAAAATTGGGGCTCCTGGATGACCAAGCCTATTATGCCATGTTGATGAAGAAATAGTCGTTAGAGAGACGGGATAGCGAGATTCGGCAGCGGAGGTGGAAGGGAATAGATAGAGATCCCCCGTGCTATTGCATCTCGTAAGAGGTGTCCCCGTATACAGATCATTCGCAATGAAACCAAAAGGGTCAAAGTCAACAGAGACAGAGTTATTATGAGTAAATTTGGGGACAGAAATTAGGTTCTTAATTATGTGTGGGGCATATAGGACATTTTAATGCAGAAGTACGGATGAGGAAGTGGTGTGTAAGATGTACCATATCCCTGTATTGGAATGCGGTGACCATTGTCAACTGTAATAAATTGAGGATGCTTTAAACTAAACATATTAGGGATGTTACCTGCAGACCGGGTTAGGTGAGATGTGGCACCGGAGTCCATGATCAATGTTGTCGGTGATGCGGGTTTAGGCTTGAAGGCGACCTAAATCGAGAGGGGTCATGCATGGCGAGCGGAACTGTCCTTGCATGAATTGGGCTTGCTGCGGATACTGGGCTTGCCGATGGGATGGAGCTGGGCCCAACAACACATGTTTGGGATGGCTTCGTCTCTTAAAAATATGCGAAATCAAAAAAATTAGATCAAACGGACGTCCGAGAGCAAAGTTATGACCATTTAAAGTTTCACTAATTTACAACATATATTTTATATGTCAATACGTTAATTTGGTGAGGATGAGGAAATTGGTGGGGCACAGTTGGGGGTGTTATCGGGTATTTTATTGTGGTGTACTGGACTGTGGACTGTGGTGTGTCATTTATTGTTTTTGTACCAACACATTGTATTTACTAGCATGCATATGAATCTGTATGTAATAAATATGTGATAGCCGATATGAGCCTTATGTATGTTTGATAAGTTTCTAAATGAATAGATTATCCATGGATTAAGGAATATGAAAGTATGTTTATGTCTGTCGAGTCTTTGTTTAGTTTATCATGTCTATTAAAGTTGCTAATGATATACTTTAAATATTTCAGTTGTGAAGCTGCTGGATAGGACTGCAGTTTGTCGATTTAGAAAATGATCAAAAGGTGGCATTCGAAGTGTCCATCCATTGCTACTTGTTTTGCTACTATCCTTTGCTGCTGCAACTTTGAGATGTTAGTTTGGAGCATTTTAAACAATGGGTTATTGCACTTTGAGAATGTAAACAATTGCTACACTTGTGTATTATTATATTTTATGCGAATGATTATATTATATTATATTTTGAATGGGTATTCTTTTTGTTATCTTTTGATATTTTATTTATTAGATGAAAAAATAGTAGGGAGATAGGGACCAAAACAATTAATAAGAAGTAAAAAAAACAGATAAAAAGCTTGCATAGCGCTTAAAAAGTGATATGCAAGCTAGTATCTTCAAAATAGAAGTCTGCTTGCATAGCGCTTTTTTAAGCGCTATCTAAGAGCTATGCAAGCTTGCATAGCGATTACTTGCATAGCGCTTCTATGCAAGCCTTAAAAAAGCGCTATGCAAGCGCTTTTCTGTACTAGTGAGTACAAAAATGGTGAAACATAGAGTTATGGAATTCACGACCATTATCACACCGAAATGATTTTAATACCTTTTTCAAATTGTGTTTGAATGAACATTCGAAACTCAAAAAAATTGGCAAACACTTTTCGATTTAAATTTGAGAGGATATAACCAAATATAGTGGGAAAAATCATCTAGTAAGACAAGATAATATTTATGACCGAGAGAACTAGCAATAGGTGATGTACATAAATCGGCATGTATAATATCAAATGGTGCAAAGGTAATACTAGTAGATGATTTAAATGGAAGACGAGTATGTTTGCCTAAAGAACAAGTGTTGACACCCAATTTTGACCCTCCCGTCCAGCCATTAACCATAAAATTAGATTAATTTTGTAAAATAATTTTTTAGGATTTTTATAATAAAATGCAGCGAATAAAACATTAAATACAGGCATAAATAATTAATAATGACATCGCGTCTTACGTAGAGTTTTAAGCACTTAGAGTCTCGCGCCCGCATTAATTAACTTTAAGCTTTGTCGTAATTCTTAAATAATTAATAAATGCATAAAATAAATAATTTAGCGATAACGTCGCGGTCGTAGCATAGCCGCATTTATTAGTAATCATTTGTAATTTAAAATCAATTTTAATCTGATATATGCATTTAATAGCACCGCATTTATAAAGCTTTAAACGATTCTTAAATATTATACTCGCATTTAGCATTTAAATAATTTAATCTAAACTCAATTCAATTTTAATTTAACTTCGCAATAATGCAATAATAAGATTTTAATAGCGCCGCATTCTAGAGCATTAAGCATTAATTAAATAACACACCCGCATTTATTTTATAACAATTAGATAATTTAATCACAATTAATTAATTACTTTGTCACTAATTAAAAGCCTAAAAACTATTAATTAAATAGCACCAAAAACTAACATTAAAACTAACCTAAACTAACTACCCAGCCCATTGCCCATCCGGGACCCGCAGCCCACTCGCCCAGCCCTGCCCAATAAACCGCCCCAGCCCACTTACCAGCGGCCCACAACGTCGATAACCCACAGAGCAGCCCTCAGCCTTTCACTTACTCTTCGTCCATAACAGCCCTTAAGAGAAAAAAACCCTAAACGAAACCTTTCATTCGCCGCACCTCCCTCACCCTCGCACCCCATCGCCGCCAAGGCACCAGCACATCCCGGATTTCTCGCCTGAGAATCCGGCTACCTTCCTTACCCATGCACACCCAGCTTCGAAAAGATATAGCTTACCATAACTGAAGGCATACTAAATCGTTCTAAAATCAGTAACAGATCAATCCAAAATCAGCACCAATATCGTCCAAAATCCGCCTTCATTTACTTACTAATTTAGAACTCAAAGGAGAGCTATATAAGCACATGCAAATCGAGCACAGAGGGCAGACCGAGATAGCATCGAAACGGGAGAAACACAACGACATAGCGATTTAAGCATACCCATAGCATCGAAACAGAGCTGAGTCGGGGGGACGACATAGCAATTTAGGTCAGAAATCGATCGAACAGAAGTCAGAGTCAGAGAGAGATAGCAATCGTTTCACCCTTAGCAATAGTTAGCAACCACCAGCAATTTCGGAGACAGAGCAGCAGAACATATAGCAACAAGGCATAGGCTACTAGCATCTCAAGAATAGGTAATCTGAATCCCTTCTCTCAATCTTAGCCAAAAATCCGCAGACAGCTAGCCTTTTCTATTCGCATCGCAAAACCAAACCCGTCGATTGGACCGACGACTTGATACGCTGCTCCGGGTCGCTGTCCGGAGAAGGTAAACACATTATCCTTTCGTTTTGTTATTATTGTGTGTTTGATATGGGTTATATTTGTATACCTGATTTGGCCAGTTAGTTGACATTGTTCTCCTGTTTATTTTGTTTAAATCTATTAAATATATTATAATGCGGTGATTAAGTTCTCTACGAGTTAGTTTAGTATGTTGAAACTGGTTATAAGTATTGTTTGGTCGACTGTTTAGTTAAGAGATGTTTTAAACTTATCATTTCTGGATAATAAAGTTCATAATCTGTCCAACAATATATGAATGACAGCTATTCGTTTTATACCAGTATGATCACTGGTTTGGCTACTGGTTTGAGTCGGATAGTGCTATGATTTAGACTTAGATGTAATCAGTCAAGCAATGGTCTTTTGTGAGTATATTTTCTAGCAGGCTTAGTTGGAAACCTATTGAGTTGCGTCCCTTCTCTGCCTATTTGAGTATAAGACAGAAGTTTGCCGTACGTAACTATTAATTCTGAATTTGGCATAATGTATTGAGCTGCGAATGATGCTGGTTTAGTATGCAGTAAAACTGTTCCAGGAAGTGTTCCCTTTCCCTAAGTCCTACTAAACTGATCATATGCTTCCTATGTCTTCTTCAGTATTAAGACACATTCATTGTGTGCCATGTTCATCTGTTTAGTGACCCAAATGGTGTCTACAATAGCATCTTGCATTTAGGGAACCAACTTAGATCATATTAAGCCATGGTTCCTATTGCATTCTATCTTGGTGTATGATTATGTCTTCATGTATCGATATGCATAGGTTATGATTGGGCATTAAAACTGTCAAAGGGTTTATGTTGAAATGATTTGAATAAGCTTTGTATGTACATGATGTCTATGTTCTCTGACAAGTTGCATACATATGTCTAAATTGTCTATTATAAGTATGTGTTCACTGCATCGTGGTTTCTAAATTGTCCATGTTAAGCATCATTTTTTTTTACATCTACCAGTTGTTTAAGCACACTTGTAGATGTAGTCTTGAATACTTGCATTCGTGAACCTGCGTCTAAGTTGGCCCCTCTTTGAAACTGAAAATGTTATGTATTTTGGGTGTATACTTGACTGTTTTGCTTCTGTCTCGACCCACTGCTTACTGCCTGCATACCTGCCCCTGTTTCTTTTATCATCTGCCGCATGCCTATGAAAATTGTTTGAGTTTAAAAAGGAAAATCTGGTCTTAATAGCTGAAACTAAGGCCTGCATTTCTGCCTCTGCACCATCTGCCTTCTCTATAAAATCTGAAAAGAAATTCATGTTTTGGGCCATTTTGCATTTCTGCTTAACTGTGGCACCCAGGGCCCAGTGACTGCCCTGGGCCAGTTTTCCTTTAGTCTTGAGTTATCGTGACACGTCATGCAGCTAATATACGTGCTCGTCCTAAATATTTGCATCAGTTATTATTTAGGCTTGTACTAATCCTTATCATTTTCTTTTTTTTTGCATGGCACGCACCGGAGCAACAAAGAGTCTCATAACGAGACTCGTCGTGGCAAACGTAAGGCATGCATATACATCCATCGAGTCCCTCTTCGGCCATTCCTAGACAAACAAATAGGACGGGGTCATCCGCTCCAATCCCTTCACTCTCTTAACTTGCTTATCTCATTTTTATGCCTTTATTTATTTATTGTAATTTCATTATTTAATTTTGTAATTAATAGGGGAACTTCTAGCAATTAGGTCTTTAAATATATGAGACGGGAAGTAATTACATTTTAGGAATACGCTTCTACTTTATTTGTCTTTTGGGGCTATTAGGCATGTTTAAAATCGGCAAAAAATAATAATCTAACTTGCATCATAAAACCAACAATTTGTTAAAATCCATAAACAGATTTTCTCTTAAACTCTCAAAATAGCATCTTAACATTTTGCATTCCTTAGCACCCTTTAGCCCCTTTTGATACTTTAAGCACCTTTTAAACATTATAACATGCTAGCATTTATTTCCTAACATTTTATTAATTATTCGGCGCTTTAGCATTTAGCACTTTTAAGCACCTCTTAGCACCTTTAGCACCCTTTAGCTTTAAAATTAATCTTTTAGCACCTTTAAGCACCTTTTAACATTTTAGCATTCTTTTAAACATTTAGCATTTGGCTCTCTTATTTATTCATAACACTCTTGCCCTTTTATACTTAAAGCACCTTTCAAACATTTTAACGTTTTAGCATTTCATTAAGCAGGAGGAACTTTTATTTTTTGCATTTTTTAAACATAATAATTACCCTAGGTTTGGCAGGACAACCGCAAGTTGGCGGATCTTAGAGGGTGCCTAACCCCTTCCCTCTAGATTAATAAAGAACTCTTACCCGGAATCTCATTAAGTTTAGCAGACCAATTAAATGGAGTTAATGTTTTACTTTAAACTAGTTAAACATTTAGGTGTCCTAATTCACCCAAATTAATTAGGTGGCGACTCCGCGAACCCTTAGCATTCTAGCAACTCTTTTGCAATTTTAGCATCCTTTTAGCATTTTTAAAATCTCTAAGCCTCTTAAACTATTTAGCATTTTTGTTTATTTTATTTTTCTAACATTGCATTTTGAGCAGGATTCACTATTTAGAATAAATGCCGCGGTCGAAAAAGGGCGCGACAGGAATGGCGACTCTGCTGGGGATTTTAGGTTCTTAACCACAACAGACCTAGGGTTATTATTTGGCATTACTTTTGCATTAAATTTTGCGTGTTGTATTTTGTTTATTTTTTTGCTACTTGCTTTGCTGCTTTCCTTAAACTGGCATTCCGCTCATATTTCCTCCACTCTGGAAAATTCACACAATCACACACTGCATGCGAGGTGCGCTTGGTGCATCAGCAAAATTCTTTCTTCAAAACCCAAATTTAGGAGAGTTGGTAACATACGTGGAGTGCCCGGTCTAACCGGTGGCCGCGTAGCCTTCTCACTCGAGTTGTCCGCTCGGGAACTCAAGGCCTAGAAAAGCCAAATCTTAGAAACTTAAGATGAGCTATACCACTTATTTAGGCATGCATGCATTTACCTTAGGTGGGTCGGTCCTTGGCATCGACACCACAATTAGGAAGACACCAAACTTGTCGACGGGTTTCTCAACCCAACGACCAACCAGCATATTATGTGTAGCGTGACAATGACAGACAAATCCAAACCCAATCATGACATGCTGAAATTGGGAAAAGTGCACCGTCATTTGGTCGCCATTTCCAACAAAGGCATTATAGTTGGACGACTTGGACAAATCCGTCATAATCTCGCATAAGTGACGTTTAGGCTTACCTCTGGCATAAAGAGGTCCCCCTGCATGTAGGAAACGTTTGAATGTGCTATATGCAATATATCTGCTACATACCTGCAAATTATGTGTTTTATGCTAACACCGTTTGTTGCATTTTTAGAAAGATTTATCATCTCCCCAAAAGGTCGATTTGTATTTGACTAAGCAATGACAGAGCAGCAATATTTCGCAAGATCAAAGGCACGGCCCAGCGACATGACCGATTCGAGGGCATTTGAGCGGAACGAGGCAGAACCTGTCTTGGTTCCTATAAGCAAAGCAGGGGTCTCAGAAAAGAAAAGCAACATAGATCCGATCGAGCAGCTCGCCCAGATACCGCAGCAAATGGCAACCATGCAGGCCGGAATCAGAAGGCCCAGAAACATAACATACAAGCAATTACATTGAGACCCATTTTAGGCCAGACACCCTTTTCAAAACTGGGATCATGTAGGAAACCAGACAGGAGTTGCAAGTCCAAACAGGCCAGGCACGCAGATATCAAGGAACAAGGCAGCGAAGTCAGATACGAATCGACCCCCCCCAAAACTCACAAATTTTCTTTGAGCGCAGGTTTTCATATTAACAGAAGCAGAAAGTGCAATAACCGAAGCAGAAAATACGGCAAAAAGTTTCTTCGTATTAGCAGAAAAGCGGAAAGGCGAGGATGACAACAATCCAAAGTCCGCGAAAAGCAAAGAATGAGAAAGGGGCATCAACAATCAGCAGTCAAAGTTCGAAGTTCCGCGACAAAACCTAGCGCCTCAACTCGGGTATCAAGTCAAATTAGCAACCCACGCATCACACACAACAAAGGCATCATGGCAATTCGTCAGCTGCAGCACTTAGCATGTCCGTGTTAGGACAACATCTCAGTATTCATCTGGCGTATCAGGGATGACATCTCTACCCATAAAATTGCACTTCTCACATATTTATCATTCGCTTAAGCGGTATACACTAACGTTTTTCTCAAGCTTAGCTTGCAGGAGCATTTATTCTATAGGAGCAGCAGCAACACGTCCAGACAACGACGTGATCAGCAAGTCCACGCAACGACGCCAGCAGCAATACGTCCAGGCAACGACGTTATCAGCACAGCAAGTCTACGCAACGACGCCAAGAAGAACATCGCCCAGTAACGGCGTTATCGACAAAGAAGTCTACGCAACGACGCCCGAAGAACGCCCGTGCAACGGCGTTATCAGACAAAGAAGTCTACGCAACGACGCCCGGCAGAACACGCCCAGTAACGACGTTATCAACAAGTCTACGCAACGACGCCAAAGAAGAACACGCCCAGTAACGGCGTTATCGCGAAGTCTACGCAACGACGCCCGAAGAACACGTCCAGGCAACGACGTTATCAGCACAGCAAGTCTACGCAACGACGCCAGCAGCAACACGTCCGGGCAACGACGTTATCAGCACATCAAGTCTATGCAACGACGCCAGCAGCAACACGTCCAGGCAACGACGTTATCAGCACAGCAAGTCTACGCAACGACGCCAGCAGCAACACGTCCAGGCAACGACGTTATCAGCACATCAAGTCTACGCAACGACGCCAAAGAAGAACATCGCCCAAGCGACGCTATCAGCACAACAAGTCCGAAAACGACGCCATCATCAGCATATCACGCAGGGACGATTTCTATACTCCCGAAATTGCATTTCTTACGCATGCTTTATTATTCTGTCTTAGCAGTTATGCACTAACTCTTTCTCGAGCTTTAGTCTACAGGGGGCAATTGCAGCAAGGACAACGTATCCGCATTCACAATCGCAACACGTCCGTGCAAGGGCGAAATCACAAGATTTGCGATCGCATCAACACAAGCAGCATCATATTTTTGCAGGATAACCTTTTCTACTCACAGTTGCATTACTTTAAAATTATGCATCATCATTTTGCCTTAACAGTTATGCACTAACCGTTTGTTCAAGTCTTAGCATGCAGGAGCAGGAGCGCAACGTGGATTTTCTCTTACAGCGAACCGGGGCAATCTGTTGGGGGGCCAACCTTCCCAACGATTGGCAGAAGCGGCCTCAAGCGTCGGTCCACTCGCTCCACACCACCATAGAACCCAAAGACCATAAGCCATAGCGGACACCCTGTGTTCAAGCCGCTTATTTTCTTTTACTTTTGCACCATAACCGGTCGTCATAACTCGACATCGATGCTTTTAAGTCCGCGTTAGCCCGCCTTGGTGTTTTGACCATGGTAACCCAGTGTCGTCATAACTCGACACTGGGACAGCTTTGAGTCCGCATTAGCCCGCCCTGGTATTTTGACCATGGTAGCCCAGTGTCGTCATAACTCGACACTGGGACAATTTTAAATTTTGCATCAGCCTTGTCTTTTTCCCAAACATTCTAATTCTGAGGGTCGAGACAAAATTGGCTATGAGTCAACGTCTTTGTCCGAAGATTCTTCCATCATCTCCATACAAAGAGGGACAGCTGTTGACACCCAATTTTGACCCTCCCGTCCAGCCATTAACTATACACTTACACTAATTTTGTAAAATAATTTTTAGGGATTTTTATAATAAAATGCAGCGAATAAAAACATAAATACAGGCATAAATAAATAATTTAATAATGACACCGCGTCTTAAGCACTCAGAGTCCCGCACCCGCATTTATTAACTTTAATTCTTAAATAATTAATAAATGCATAAAATAAATAATTTAGCGATAACGTCGTGTCAGGTAGCATAGCCGCATTTATTAGTAATCATTTGTAATTTAAAATCAATTTTAATCTGATATATGCATTTAATAGCGTCGCATTTACAAAAGCTTTAAACATCACACTTGCATTTAGCATTTAAGTAATTTAATCTAAACTCAATTCAATTTTAATTTAACGTCGCAATAATGCATAATAATAAGTTTCTAAATAATAGCGCCGCATTCTAGAGCATTAAGCATTAATTAAACAACACGCCCGCATTTATTATCGTAATAGTTTTATAACTCGAAATTAGACTAATTTAGCACCTAAATAATTAGACTAATGTAGCACCTAGATAATTATAATAAAGCACCTAATTAATTTAATCACATTTGTTAATTAATTAATAATACACTTACCTAGAATTAACTAGCTAATTAATTAATTAACTCCTAATTAAAACTACCTAACTAATACCCTAAATAACCCAACCCAAAACGCAGCCCCAGCAGCCCACAATCTGCGGCCCAAACCCGCAAGGCCCAAACCCGTCAGCCTTATACTCACCCTTCCATCGTCTCTTCCAAAAAAAAAAAAAACGCAGACCTAAACCTAGAAAACTTAGGAGAGCCGCCCCTTCACCCCTGTCGCCCAGCCAAGATTCTCGCCTGAGAATCCGGCGAGACACCTGCCAAACGTTAGCCAGCTTTCCCTTACCATATCCCTACCCAAATCTCGTCAACAAATGGTAAGAATCAATACGAAATCAGTAGCAAATTAATACGAATCAAGCACGAAATCTCAGCCTAGAGAATCAGCCCTAATCGCCTACCTAACTTGGAACCCAAATGGGGGCTATAAGAAGCACATGCAATAGGCATTATTGGGGAGATCAGAGTAGAGTAGGGCAGAGGGAGAGCAGGATACTCATAGCATGGATTTGACACCCTCCCTTAGCAGCAGTTAAGAACCCAATCGGGGAAGGAAACCCAGCACCTTCCTCACTGTCGAATACCCAGCAAAGGCATAAAGAATACAGCAGGCAGAGCCCAGGGAGGTAGCATTCGAAGAGGAGCAGAAGACGACAGAGCGCAGTAAGGAAAGCATCAGGAAGTTAGGGTCTCAGCACCCAGACCATTAACATCGTACAAATAGGAAATTCGAAACCCTTTCTTTCAAATCCAGCCAAGGAATCAACAAACAAACCTTGCCCTTTCATTCGCATCGCAAAACCAAAACTCGAGTGGACCGACGACTTGATACGCTGCCTCGGTTCGCTGCCCGGAGAAGGTAAACCCAAACTCTTTTCCGTTCATTTGGTATTTCTGTGCATTTTCTGTATTAAACGTGTAGCAATTTAGTTTCAGTCGCATAATCTGAGATTAGTATAGGATACAGTGGTGTATTGTGTGTTGTATTGAATAATTGTATGTTGTTGTGATCTGTCTAAACTCGTCTGAATGCTCAAAAGCGTGTTTATTTGTCTGAGGAGTATATTTGGTCGATTAAATGTCATGTATTGTTCGTCATATCACCTAGTAATGGATTAAGCCCAGAAGTAAATTAAGTAATGTTGGTATTGTCTCATATTTGTTGAAGTGCTAAATTACTTCAAGGATGTTTCCTTACCTTTCGGGTTACGTGCAAAAGAAATCTGAAACTGTTGAAACCTTTCGTCGCCTTACCCACATCAATGAATATCTACCTTTGTCCTCTTATTGCCTGCTCTAGATTACCCAGTCTCGGTCCGTATGTTTTAAACTTAGTCATGTGTGTGCTTTATTTGAATACATTATTTGTATGTAGTTCAGATTCTTCTTAAGTGTCTGATTAGCTAAGCCTGTGTCACGAGATCCTAGCAAACGACTATTTGCATCTATTCATGTATCCCAGGTAGCCACTGTCTATTTGTGAGTATTGTTTACCAGATATGAAATATATGAATGCCTAACTCAAAAATTGCATTACTCTAAAAGGAAATTGCTAAGCAGGGTTGCTCATGTCTTCCATATCCACAACCCTGCATACTTAAGATGATGTCCTAAAATGGTCACTAATCTTATTGTTTGTCTCCTGTGTGTATTCAAATTGGTCATACATTTCCCTTTGCTTGCCTAAAAGTGTAATGCCTTAATGACAACATGTAGCATTTTAAGCCTTTAACCACCACCTGTAGGAGTATACAGTCTAATTTTAGTGTATTTACAACATATTTGAGAACCCATATACTGCAGCAGGTCTTCAGGTATGTTGTGTGTATTTTTGGGTATATTCTGACTGTTTCTGCTTAGCAATTACTATCTGTGTATGTGCTGATAAATTGGCTTTAGTTGTTGAGTTTGTCAAAGCCCACTGCTCCGTTTGAAGTCACACATAAGCTGTCCAGAACCCATAAGTCTCGGTTTTTGCATGTGTGGGCTAAGCCCATTTAGTTATGGTATTGTTACTCACTGGCTATTACATTTATGGCTAGGCCCATTCGGTCTACTTGCTGAATAGAACATTTTCACGTAACTGCATAGTTTTATTTATGGATTTGCACTACTCTATTTGTTGGTTGTCTAAGTTGAATTATATGCTTTAGACTCTGATTCGATATTTTGGGCATATACTAATCCTTATCTTTTCCTATTTTTACATGGCACGCACCGGAGCAAAATAAAGAGTCTCACGGCGAGACTCATCTTGAGCTACTACAAATGAAGACCCGCATCTTATGTGCTTCATCCTCTCCGCATCACAAACTCCAAACCATAGGCGAAATGACATCGTCTTTCCTTCGAGTCACCCTTACTTATTCTTTATTCTGCCTCATTTATTTGTTGTAAATTAATTGTCTAACGCTATACTAATTAATTAGCATTTAGAATAGTTAAACCTTGAATCAATAGCTAGAAATTAGTTTGATTTACTTACTTCAGGCTTGCCTTGCCTTGTTTAATAGTTATAATAAATCACTTAACACCCTACATTTGCATAATAAGCTGGATTATCATTTGCCTAGACATTCCTAAAACCGTGGTATAATTTTCTATTAATACAGAATAAGAAATACTGCTTTTGCATAATAGACACGTCCTCTCTCTTATCACAATAATATTATATCCTCATGCTAAGCAATATATACCCCTTAGGTAAAGGAATACTTGCATACATTTTACTCCTATTATACCTATAGCTAATATAGTATTTAGGCATCCTAATTGCACAGTTTTCAAAACTGACCTTGACTTTCCTACATAAACCTTGCAAAATATTTTAGAAAGTATATCTTATACTCTTCCGCTTAAACGTTTTAAATACACCTTCTTCTAGCATAATAATTAACCCTAGGTTTGGCAGGACAACCGCAAGTTAGCGGATCTTAGAGGGTGCCTAACCCCTTCCCTCTAGATTAATAAAGAACCCTTATCCAGAATCTCATTCAGTTTAGCAGACCGTTAAAAATGGAGTTAATGTTTTACTTTAAACTAGTTAAACATTTAGGTGTCCTAATTCACCCAAATTAATTAGGTGGCGACTCCGCGAACCCTTAGCATTCTAGCAACCCTTTAGCATTTTAGCACCCTTTTTGCGCTTTTAGCCTCTTTTGCAATTTTAGTATCTTTTCAGCGTTTTTAAACCTTCAAGCCTTTTTAACTATTTAGCATTTTATTTTATTATTTATTTTCTAACATTTTGCATTTTGAGCAGGATTCGCTATTTAAATAATGCCGCGGCCGAAAAAGGGCGCGACAGAAATGGCGACTCCACTGGGGATTTTAGGTTCTTAACCACAACAGACCTAGGGCTATTATTTGGCAATTATTTTGCATTTAATTTTTGTGTATGGCATTTTGTTTATTTCTTGCTACTTGCTTTACTGCTTTCCTTAAACTTGCATTCCGCTCATATTTCTTCCATTCTGGAAAATTCACACAATCACACACTCACGCGCTGGTGTGCTCCGCGCATCCGCAAAATTCTTTCAAAAAATATCCAAATTTTAGGAGAGTTGCGCGCTGTGAGTTAGATCGGTTCGTCTCGATCACCGCGTAGCCTTCTCACTCGAGTTGTCCGCCGGAACTCAAGGCCCGTAAAATCCAAATCTTAGAAACTTAGGATAGAGCTATACCACCCTTTATTTTAGGGCATGCATGCATTTACCTTAGGTGGGTTGGTCCTTGGCATCGACACCACAATTAAGAAGACACCAAACTTGTCGACGGGTTTCTCAACCCAACGACCAACCAGCATATTATGTGTAGCGTGGCAATGACAGACAAATCCAAACCCAATCATGACATGCGAAATTGGGAAAAGTGCACCGTCGTTTGGTCGCCATTTCCAACAAAGGCATTATAGTTGGACGACTTGGACAAATCCGTCATAATCTCGCATGAGTGGCGTTTAGGCTTACCTCCGCATAAAGAGGTCCCTGCATGTTAGGAAACGTTTGAATGTGCTATATGCAATATATCCGCAAATTATGTGCTTTATGCTAACACCGTTTGTTGCATTTTTAGAAAGATTTATCATCTCCCCCCAAAGGTCGATTTGTATTTGACTTAGCCATGGCGAGCATCAATATTTCACAAGATCAAAGGCACGGTCCAATGACATGGCCGATTCGAGGCATCCGAGCGAACGAGCCTAACTGCCCCGTTCCTATAGGCAAAGCAGGGGTCTCAGGAAAGAAGAGCAGCATGACACCTTCTCAAAACTGGGACAATGTAGGAAACTGCATGTGGCCGCAAATCCAAGCGGACGAGCACGCAGATGTCGAGGACAAGCGCGGAAGTCAAATCGAATCGACCCCCAAAACTCACAAATTTTCTTTGAGCGCAGGTCTTTTCATATTAACAAAAGCAGCAAATGCAATAGCCGAAGCAGAAAATACGGCAAGAAGTTTCTTCGCAAGAAGAAACAGCAGAGGCAGAAGATATGACAAAAAATCCCAAAATTCAAAGTCCGCATCAGAAGCAGCAGCAGCAGAAAGGGGCATCAACAATCGGCAATCAAAGTTCAGAGTTCCGCAACAAAACCTAGCGCGTCAACTCGGGCATAAAGTCAAACTTGCAACCCGCGCATCGCACACAACAAAGGCATCATAACAATTCGTCAGTTGCAGTGCAAGGGCAACATCTCAGTATTCGTCAGGCATAATCAGGGATGACATCTCTACCCCTAAAATTGCACTTCTCACATATTTATCATTCTGTTTAAACAGGTATACACTAACGTTTTTCTCAAGCTTAGCTTGCAGGAGCATTTATTCTATAGAGCGGCGGAACATCGTCCATACAACGGCGTGATCGAAGTCCACGCAACGGCGCCAAAGAATACGTCCGAACGGCGTTATCGGACAAAGAAGTCTACGCAGCGGCGCCAAAGAAGAACACGCCCAGCAACGGCGTTATCGCGACAAAGAAGTCTACGCAACGACGCCCGGCGAACACGTCCAGTAACGGCGTTATCGGACAAAGAAGTCCACGCAGCGACGCCCGGCTACACGCCCGCATAACGGCGTAATCAAGAAGTCCACGCAACGGCGCCCGGAAGAACACGCCCGCATAACGGCGTAATCGGTAAGTCCATGCAACGACACCAAGAAGAACACGCCCGGACAACGGCGTAATCAAGAAGTCCATGCAACGACGCCAAGAAGAACACGCCCGCATAACGGCGTAATCAAGAAAGCAAGTCCACGCAACGGCGCCAAGAAGAACACGCCCGCATAACGGCGTAATCGAAAGCAAGTCCACGCAGCGGCGCCAGAAGAACACGCCCGCATAACGGCGTAATCGCAAGTCCACGCAACGGCGCCAAAGAAGAACACGCCCGGACAACGACGTAATCAGCA
Organism: Przewalskia tangutica; assembly: GCA_029844215.1. Classification (NCBI taxonomy): domain Eukaryota; kingdom Viridiplantae; phylum Streptophyta; class Magnoliopsida; order Solanales; family Solanaceae; genus Przewalskia; species Przewalskia tangutica. The sequence goes on along the minus strand of CM056738.1, from coordinate 77,098,367 downwards.
AGTCCATGCAACGACGCCATCAAGAACACGCCCGGACAACGGCGTAATCGAAGTCCATGCAACGACGCCCGAAGAATACGTCCGCATAATGACGTTATCAAGACAAAGAAGTCTACGCAACGACGCCAAAGAAGAACACGCCCAAGCAATGGCGCTTATCAAGACAACAAGTCCGCAACGACGCCATCATCAAGATATCACGCAGTGGATTTATTTCTATACTCCCGAAATTGCATTTCTTACGCATGTTTTATTATTCTGTCTTAGCAGTTATGCACTAACTCTTTCTCGAGCTTTAGTCTACAGGGGGCAATTGCAGCAAGGACAACATACCCGCGTTCACAATCGCAACACGTCTGTGCAAGGACGAAAATCACAGCCATTCGCAACATCGCATCAACACAGCAGGCATCACATTTTGCAGGATAACCTCTTCTACTCACAGTTGCATTACTTTTAAAATTATACATCATCATTTTTGCCTTAACAGTTATGCACTAACCGTTTGTTCAAGTCTTAGCATGCAGGAGCAGGAGCACAACGTGGATTTTCTCTTACAGCGAACCGGGGCAATTTGTTGGGGGGCCAACCTTCCCAACGAATGGCAGAAGCGGCCTCAAGCGTCGGTCCACTCGCTCCACATCACCGTAGAACCCAGCACCACAAGCCATAGCGACACCCTGAGTTCAAGCCGGTTATTTTCTTTTACTTTTTGCACCATAACCCAGTGTCATCATAACTCGACACTGGGACAGCTTTAAGTCCGCGTTAGCCCGCCTTGGTGTTTTGACCATGGTAACCCAGTGTCGTCATAACTCGACACTGGGACAGCTTTGAGTCCGCGTTAGCCCGCCTTGGTGTTTTGACCATGGTAACCCAGTGTCGTCATAACTCGACATCGGGGCGACTTAGTCCGCGTTAGCCCGCTCGTGTTTTGACCATGGTAGCCCGGTCGTCGTAACTCGACACCGGGGCGGCTTTGAGTCGCGTTAGCCCGCCTTTAGTGTTTTGACCTTGGTATCCCGTTGTCGTCATAACTCGACATCGGGACGATTTTGATTTTTGCGTCGACTTGTCTACTTGCCCAAAGATTTTGCAGTGCAAGATCGAGACAAAATTGGCTATGAGTCAACGTCTTTGTCCGAAGATTCTTCCATCATCCCCATACAAAGAGGGACATCTGTTGACACCCAATTTTGACCCTCCCGTCCAGCCATTAACCATAAAATTAGATTAATTTTGTAAAATAATTTTTTAGGATTTTTATAATAAAATGCAGCGAATAAAACATTAAATACAGGCATAAATAATTAATAATGACATCGCGTCTTACGTAGAGTTTTAAGCACTTAGAGTCTCGCGCCCGCATTAATTAACTTTAAGCTTTGTCGTAATTCTTAAATAATTAATAAATGCATAAAATAAATAATTTAGCGATAACGTCGTGTCAGGTAGCATAGCCGCATTTATTAGTAATCATTTGTAATTTAAAATCAATTTTAATCTGATATATGCATTTAATAGCACCGCATTTATAAAGCTTTAAACGATTCTTAAATATCATACTCGTATTTAGCATTTAAATAATTTAATCTAAACTCAATTCAATTTTAATTTAACTTCGCAATAATGCAATAATAAGATTTTAATAGCGCCGCATTCTAGAGCATTAAGCATTAATTAAATAACACACCCGCATTTATTTTATAACAATTAGATAATTTAATCACAATTAATTAATTACTTTGTCACTAATTAAAAGCCTAAAAACTATTAATTAAATAGCACCAAAAACTAACATTAAAACTAACCTAAACTAACTACCCAGCCCATTGCCCATCCGGGACCCGCAGCCCACTCGCCCAGCCCTGCCCAATAAATCGCCCCAGCCCACTTACCAGCGGCCCACAACGTCGATAACCCACAGAGCAGCCCTCAGCCTTTCACTTACTCTTCGTCCATAACAGCCCTTAAGAGAAAAAAACCCTAAACGAAACCTTTCATTCGCCGCACCTCCCTCACCCTCGCACCCCATCGCCGCCAAGGCACCAGCACATCCCGGATTTCTCGCCTGAGAATCCGGCTACCTTCCTTACCCATGCACACCCAGCTTCGAAAAGATATAGCTTACCATAACTGAAGGCATACTAAATCGTTCTAAAATCAGTAACAGATCAATCCAAAATCAGCACCAATATCGTCCAAAATCCGCCTTCATTTACTTACTAATTTAGAACTCAAAGGAGAGCTATATAAGCACATGCAAATCGAGCACAGAGGGCAGACCGAGATAGCATCGAAACGGGAGAAACACAACGACATAGCGATTTAAGCATACCCATAGCATCGAAACAGAGCTGAGTCGGGGGGACGACATAACAATTTAGGTCAGAAATCGATCGAACAGAAGTCAGAGTCAGAGGGAGATAGCAATCGTTTCACCCTTAGCAATAGTTAGCAACCACCAGCAATTTCGGAGACAGAGCAGCAGAACATAGAGCAGCAAGGCATAGGCTACTAGCATCTCAAGAATAGGTAATCTGAATCCCTTCTCTCAATCCTAGCCAAAATCCGCAGACAGCTAGCCTTTTCTATTCGCATCGCAAAACCAAACCCGTCGATTGGACCGACGACTTGATACGCTGCTCCGGGTCGCTGTCCGGAGAAGGTAAACACATTATCCTTTCGTTTTGTTATTATTGTGTGTTTGATATGGGTTATATTTGTATACCTGATTTGGCCAGTTAGTTGACATTGTTCTCCTGTTTATTTTGTTTCGTCGTCTATTAAATATATTATGGTACTGGTGATTAAGTTCTCTACGAGTTAGTTTAGTATGTTGAAACTGGTTATAAGTATTGTTTGGTCGACTGTTTAGTTAAGAGATGTTTTAAACTTATCATTTCTGGATAATAAAGTTCATAATCTGTCCAACAATATATGAATGACAGCTATTCGTTTTATACCAGTATGATCACTGGTTTGGCTACTGGTTTGAGTCAGATAGTGCTATGATTTAGACTTAGATGTAATCAGTCAAGCAATGGTCTTTTGTGAGTATATTTTCTAGCAGGCTTAGTTGGAAACCTATTGAGTTGTGTCCCTTCTCTGCCTATTTGAGTATAAGACAGAAGTTTGCCGTACGTAACTATTAATTCTGAATTTGGCATAATGTATTGAGCTGCGAATGATGCTGGTTTAGTATGCAGTAAAACTGTTCCAGGAAGTGTTCCCTTTCCCTAAGTCCTACTAAACTGATCATATGCTTCCTATGTCTTCTTCAGTATTAAGACACATTCATTTTGTGCCATGTTCATCTGTTTAGTGACCCAAATGGTGTCTCTGATAGCATCTTGCATTTAGGGAACCAACTTAGATCATATTAAGCCATGGTTCCTATTGCATTCTATCTTGGTGTATGATTATGTCTTCATGTATCGATATGCATAGGTTATGATTGGGCATTAAAACTGTCAAAGGGTTTATGTTGAAATGATTTGAATAAGCTTTGTATGTACATGATGTCTATGTTCTCTGACAAGTTGCATACATATGTCTAAATTGTCTATTATAAGTATGTGTTCACTGCATCGTGGTTTCTAAATTGTCCATGTTAAGCATCATTTTTTTTTACATCTACCAGTTGTTTAAGCACACTTGTAGATGTAGTCTTGAATACTTGCATTCGTGAACCTGCGTCTAAGTTGGCCCCTCTTTGAAACTGAAAATGTTATGTATTTTGGGTGTATACTTGACTGTTTTGCTTCTGTCTCGACCCACTGCTTACTGCCTGCATACCTGCCCCTGTTTCTTTTATCATCTGCCGCATGCCTATGAAAATTGCTTGAGTTTAAAAGGGAAAATCTGGTCTTAATAGCTGAAACTAAGGCCTGCATTTCTGCCTCTGCACCATCTGCCTTCTCTATAAAATCTGAAAAGAAATTCATGTTTTGGGCCATTTTGCATTTCTGCTTAATCAGGCACCTGTGGCCCGATCGCTACTGGCGATTTTCCTTTAGTCTTGAGTTATCATGACACGTCATGCAGCTAATATACGTGCTCGTCCTAAATATTTGCATCAGTTATTATTTAGGCTTGTACTAATCCTTGTCATTTTCTTTTTTTTTTGCATGACACGCATCGGAGCAACAAAGAGTCTCATAACGAGACTCGTCGTGGCAAACGTAAGGCATGCATATACATCCATCGAGACCCTCTTCGGCCATTCCTAGACAAACAAATAGGACGGGGTCATCCGCTCCAATCCCTTCACTCTCTTAACTTGCTTATCTCATTTTTATGCCTTTATTTATTTATTGTAATTTCATTATTTAATTTTGTAATTAATAGGGGAACTTCTAGCAATTAGGTCTTTAAATATATGAGACGGGAAGTAATTACATTTTAGGAATACGCTTCTACTTTATTTGTCTTTTGGGGCTATTAGGCATGTTTAAAATCGGCAAAAATAATAATCTAACTTGCATCATAAAACCAACAATTTGTTAAAATCCATAAATGATTTTCTCTTAAACTCTCAAAATAGCATCTTAACATTTTGCATTCCTTAGCACCCTTTAGCCCCTTTTGATACTTTAAGCACCTTTTAAACATTATAACATGCTAGCATTTATTTCCTAACATTTTATTAATTATTCGGCGCTTTAGCATTTAGCAATTTTAAGCAACTCTAAGCACCTTTAGCACCCTTTAGCTTTAAAATTAATCTTTTAGCACCTTTAAGCACCTTTTAACATTTTAGCATTCTTTTAAACATTTAGCATTTGGCTCTCTTATTTATTCATAACACTCTTGCCCTTTTATACTTAAAGCACCTTTCAAACATTTTAACGTTTTAGCATTTCATTAAGCAGGAGGAACTTTTATTTTTTGCATTTTTTAAACATAATAATTACCCTAGGTTTGGCAGGACAACCGCAAGTTAGCGGATCTTAGAGGGTGCCTAACCCCTTCCCTCTAGATTAATAAAGAACCCTTACCCGGAATCTCATTAAGTTTAGCAGACCAATTAAATGGAGTTAATGTTTTACTTTAAACTAGTTAAACATTTAGGTGTCCTAATTCACCCAAATTAATTAGGTGGCGACTCCGCGAACCCTTAGCATTCTAGCAACTCTTTTGCAATTTTAGCATCCTTTTAGCATTTTTAAAACCTCTAAGCCTCTTAAACTATTTAGCATTTTTGTTTATTTTATTTTTCTAACATTGCATTTTGAGCAGGATTCGCTATTTAAATAATGCCGCGGCCGAAAAAGGGCGCGACAACAAGAAACACAGTTTTGGGCAAGTTTCCCATTATTACAAGTAATGAAATTATAGTCTCTAAGAAAATTAAAAACTGGGGCTCCTGGATGACCAAGCATATTATGTCATGTTGATGAAGAAATAGTTGTTAGAGAGATGGGAGAGCGATATCCGGCTGATGAGGTAGAATCGAATAGATAGAGATCCTCCGTGCTATTGTATCTCGTAAGAGGTATCTCCGTATACAGATCATTCACAGTGAAACCAAAAGGATCAAAGTCAACAGAGACAGAGTTATTACGATTAAATTTGGGGACATAAATTAGGTTCTTAATGATGTGTTGGGTATATAGGACATTTTAAGGAAGAAGTGCGGATGAGGAAGTGGTGTGTAGGATGTACCATAGCCCAGTATTGGAATGTGGTGGCCATTGTCCAATGTAATAAATTGAGGATGCTTTAAACTAAACATTTTTGGGATGTTACCTGCAGAGCGGGTGAGGTGAGATGTGGCACCGGATACTATAATCCAACTGTTGTCCGGCTGTTGCAGGTTTAGGCTGCTGAAGGCCTGACCTAAGTCAGAGGGCGCCATGCCGGCCGGGCACCGAATCGCCTGCGTGAAGTGGGCTTGTGGGTACCGGCTTGCGCTGGCGGTGGAGCTGGGCCCAACAACTCGTGTTTGGGATTGCTTCGTCTCGAAAAAATACGCGAAATAAAAAAAATAGATCAAACAGACGTACGAGCGCAAAGTTACGACCATTTAAAGTTTCACTAATTTACAACATATATTTGATATGTCAATACGTTCGGGCTGGCTGGGGAGGGGGCTGGCTTGGTGGTGTTACCGGGTATTTTATTGTGGTGTACTGGACTGGGGACTGTGGTGTATCATTTATTATCTTTGTACCAACACATTGTATTTGCTAGCATGCCTATGAATCTGTATGTAATAAAAATGTGATAGCCGATATGAGCCTTATGTATGTTTGATAAGTTTCTAAATGAATGGATTATCCATGGATTATGGAATATGGAAGTATGTTTATCTCTGTCGAGTCTTTGTTTAGTTTATCATGTATATTAAAGTTGCTAAATGATATACTTTAAATATTTCAGTTGTGAAGCTGCTGGATAGGACTGCAATTTGTCGATTTAGAAAATGATCAAAATGTGGCATTCGAAGTGTCCATCTATTGCTACTTGTTTTGCTGCTATCCTTTGCTGCTGCAACTTTGAGATGTTAGTTTGGAGCATTTTTTTTTCGGATGAAATTGTTATTACTAAAAATACGGGAGCTACAATCAATCGTTGAGGGTTCTCAATCCTCAACGTAACACAATGCAAGATAAGAAGCTAAAATCAAGGGGGGATGGGGAGTTCACTCAAAGGTGACGTTACAAGAGGGAATAAAATCATAAAGAACTCTATAAGTTTTTGTTCTAACTTTTTCAGTAACATCATCCGCCGTTAAGCTAGTGCCCTCAAATATCAATGCATTTCTTGTTCTCCAAATATCATACACCACTGTGCAAAAGGCAAGAAGGATGGCTTTGGATCGGATGCCTGTCCCGCGATGCTCTTTCTTGATCCATTTGAGTCAGATTTCAATTGTAGTCATTTCTCTTCTTATTCCCAACCATTCTCTAGTATGCTTCCAAATCTAGTGAGTGTAGGGGCAAGTAAAGAAGAGGTGAGCCCGTGTCTCATTAGCACACTTGCAGAACCCGCAATTCTTATCTTCCTAGTTAAGATAGGGGAGAGTGTCTTTGAGAATGTAAACAATTGGTTGTTGCACTTTGAGAATGTAAACAATTGCTACACGTGTGTATTATTATATTTTATGTGAATGATTATATTATATTATATTATATTTTGAATAGATATTCTTTTTGTTATCTTTTTGATATTTTGTTTATTATATGAAAAATAGGGGTGGGGATATACCAAAACAATAAATAAAAAGTAAAAAAAAACAGATAAAAAGCTCGCATAGCGCTTAAAAAGCGCTATGCAAGCTAGTATCTTCGAAATAGAAGTCTGCTTGCATAGCGCTTTTTTAAGCGCTAACTAAGAGCTATGCAAGCTTGCATAGCGGTAGCTTGCATAGCGCTTTTAAGCGCTATGCAAGCCTTAAAAAAAGCTCTATGCAGGCGCTTTTCTGTACTAGTGAGTACAAAAACGGTGAAACATAGAGTTGTTGAATTCACGATCATTATCGCACTGAAATGATTTAATATCTTTTTCAAATTGTGTTTGAATGAACATTCGAAACTCAAGAAATTTGGCAAACACTTTCGATTTACATTTTAGATGATATAACCAAACATGGTGGGAAAAATCATCAAGTAAGACAAGATAATATTTATGACCGAGAGAACTAGCAATAGGTGATGTTCATAAATCAGCATATATAATATCAAATGGTGCAAAGATAACACTAGTAGTTGATTTAAATGGAAGACGGGTATGTTTGCCTAAGGAACAAGAAACACAGTTTTGGGCAAGCTTCCCATTATTACAAGTAATGAAATTATTGTCTCTAAGAAAATTTAAAACTGGGGATCCTGGATGATCAAGTCTATTATGTCATGTTGATAATGAAATAGCCGTTAGAGAGACGGGAGAGCGAGATCTGACAGTGGAGGTGGAAGGGAATAGATAGAGATCCCCCGTGTTATTACATCTCGTAAGAGGTGTACCCGTATACAGATCATTCACAGTGAAACCAAAAGGGTCAAAGTCAACAGAGACAGAGTTATTACGAGTAAATTTGAGGACATAAATTAGGTTCTTAATGATGTGTGGGGCATATAGGATATTTTAAGGCAGAAGTACGGATGAGGAAGTGATGTGTAGGATTTACCATAGCCCGATATTGGAATGCGGTGGCCATTGTCAACTGTAATAAATTGAGGATGCTTTAAACTAAACATTTTAGGGATGTTACATGCAGACCGGGTGAGGTGAGATTTGGCACCAGAGTCCATGATCCAACTGTTGTCCGGCTGATGCAGGTTTAGGCTGCTGAAGGCCTAACCTAAGTCAGAGGGGGCCATGCTGGAAGCGGGCAGCTGGAAATGTCCTTGCCGATGGGCTGGAGCTGGGCCCAACAACCCGTGTTTGGGATGACTTCGTCTCAAAAAAATACGCGAAATAAAAAAAATAGATCAAACGGACGTCCGAGCGCAAAGTTACGACCATTTAAAGTTTCACTAATTTACAACATATATTTTATATTTCAATACGTCCGGGCTGGCTGGGGAGGGGGTTGGTTGGGTGGTGTTACCGGATATTTTATTGTGGTGTAATGGTCTGTGGACTGTGATGTGTCATTTATTGTCTTTGTACCAACACATTGTATTTACTAGCATGCCTATGAATATGTATGTAATAAATATGTGATAGCCGATATGAGCCTTATGTATGTTTGATAAGTGTCTAAATGAATGGATTATCCATGGATTAAGGATTATGGAAGTATGTTTATCTCTGTCGAGTCTTTGTTTAGTTTATCATGTCTATTAAAGTTGCTAAATGATATACTTTAAATATTTCAGTTGTGAAGCTGCTGGATAGGACTGCAGTTTGTCGATTTAGAAAATGATCAAAATGTGGCATTCGAAGTGTCCATCTATTGCTACGTGTTTTGCTGTTATCCTTTGCTGCTGCAACTTTGAGATGTTAGTTTAGAGCATTTTAAACAATGGGTTGTTGCACTTTGAGAATGTAAACAATTTCTACACGTGTGTATTATTATGTTTTATGCGAATGATTATATTATATTATATTTTGAATGAGTATTCTTTTTGTTATCTTTTTTATATTTTATTTATTAGATGAAAAAACAAGGGGCAAAAAAATAGGTACCAAAACAATAAATAAAAAGTAAAAAAAACAGATAAAAAGCTCGCATAGCACTTAAAAAAACGCTATGCAAGCTAGTATCTTCGAAATAGAAGTCTGCTTGCATAGCGCTTTTTTAAGCGCTAACTAAGAGCTATGCAAACTTGCATAGCGCTTTTAAGTGCTATGCAAGCCTTAAAAAAGCGCTATGCAAGCGCTTTTCTGTACTAGTGTGTATAAAAATGGTAAAACATAGAGTTGTTGAATTCACGATCATTATCGCACTGAAATGATTTAATACCTTTTTCAAATTGTGTTTGAATGAACATTCGAAACTCAAGAAATTTGGCAAACACTTCCGATTTAAATATGAGAGGATATTATCAAACATAGTGGGAAAAATCATCAAGTAAGACAAGATAATATTTATGATCGAGAGAACTAGCAATAGGTGATGTCCATAAATCGGCATGTATAATATCAAATGGTGCAAATGTAACACTAGTAGATGATTTAAATGGAAGATGAGTATGTTTGCCTAAGGAACAAGAAACACAGTTTTGGGCAAACTTCCCATTATTACAAGTAATGAAATTATTGTCTCTAAGAAAATTTAAAACTGGGCTCCTGGATGACCAAGCCTATTATGACATGTTGATGAAGAAATAGCCGTTAGAGAGACGGGAGAGCGAGATCTGGCAGCGGAGGTGGAAGGGAATAGATAGAGATCCCCCGTGCTATTGCATCTCGTAAGAGGTGTCCCCGTATAGAGATTCTTCACGGTGAAACCAAAAGGGTCAAAGTCAACAGAGACAGAGTTATTACGAGTAAATTTGGGGACAAAAATTAGGTTCTTAATGATGTGTGGGGCATATAGGACATTTTAAGGCAGAAGTGTGGATGAGGAAGTGGTGTGTAGGATGTACCATAGCCCGGTATTGGAATGTGGTGGCCATTGTCAACTGTAATAAATTGAGGATGCTTTAAACTAAACATTTTAGGGATGTTACCTGCAGACCGGGTGAGGTGAGATGTGGCACCGAAGTTTATGATCCAACTGTTGTCCGACTGTTGTAGGTTTAGGCTGCTGAAGGCCTGACCTAAGTCAGAGGGGGCCATGCCGGAAGCGGGCAGCTGGAACTGTCCTTGCATGGAGTGGGCTTACTGTGGATACTGGACTTGTCGAGGGGTTGGATCTGGGCCCAACAAATCGTGTTGAGAATACTGGTTGAAGGGTTGCTGCATCGAAAGCGGCCGTCGCCGACTCTGTCGGTAGCGCGCGCTATCTTGCATCGCTGGGGCGTCACGGCCTAGTTGTTCTGCAGACCCTGATGTTGCTGCTGGTTCTGCTGAACGCGACCCTTACCACGACCACGACCTCTTCTACCACCGCGGCCCTTGACGCCGCGGCCCTGATGCGATTGATAGTTTTCCGGCGACGTCGGGTCTTGGGGTTACGTGTCGACATCTAATGTCTGCTGATTGTGCTCATCTTTCTTAGCACTACGTGTTTCTTTGAGCAACAACTGTGAGCGAACTTTGTTAAAACTGGGTAACGGATCCGCCTGTTGAATCATAGTGGTCAATGTATCATATCACCTTTTGGAAGGCCTGCAATCATTTGTAACACCATTTTAGTTTCAGAGACAGGCGTGCCAACATTGGAGAGTTGATCCGCCACAAGTTTTAGCTGCTTGCAGTACTCAGTCACGTTGGAGAAGTTTTCAAGACGTGTTTTGTTAAACTGTTCCTCCAAATACACAGCACGAGTGTGCTTGTTATCCTGAAAGATTTATTTCAAACGAATCCACAATTCACTGGCGATGACGCCAGATTTCATGATAGTCAGGAGAAGATCCTGAGAGATACTACCATATATCCACTGTTTGACGGCAGCGTCGAGACGATGCCATGTAGAATCATAAACCTTCGGGGGGCGAGGAATAGTGTTATCGATATGGTTAAGCATGTTATAGACACGTGCATGAATGCGAAACAATTCAACACAAGGAGAATACTGACCGTTTTCTTTATCAAGAAGAATAGAAATGCAGTTCTTGATGTTGGTAACGGTTAGGGCTGGATGAAAAGATGGTTTTGGTGTTTCGACAGTGATAACGTTGGAGGAGGAGGCTGTAGGGGATTCAGGAGGAGTCGTGATAGTGGATACAAAGTAGAAGAGAAGAGAAGAAAAGGTATAAAACCAAGAAAATTTTCGGGAGGGTCGGCTGCTCTATGGCAAAAAATTCTAGGGTTTTGTTTATTTGGCTCTTGATATCATGTAAGATGATATTAATCTCCCTTGGGGTGTCTTTCTCATTAATATCAATATATATAGTGTACAATATTCATCTCATATACAAGAAGAATCCTAGTCTCATATACGAGAGGAATTCTAGTCTTACCATAATTATATTTACACAAATATTTTAATTATCGATAGGAATATTATTATACTACTATACACGTTTACCGGTACAAAAGCTAGTGAGATCTTAGGGGGTTTTATAGAGCGGAAATTTGAACTAATTAATTAATGGCCGGGCAGGAGTGAGAATTTAGTTGGTATACTTGGGTTAAATTAAGTTCAATGTTTTATTATGAAACATAATACAATTGGTGGCGCTAGCTATATGTCAGGTAGTGGACATGTACCACGTTCTACGCGTTGCAAATTTAAATATAATCGGATTCTAATACGGATATCGAATATCGGATGGAAAATTAAAAAAATCAAATTTATAAACTAGTGTCTTTAATCTGTATCAGTTAGCCAACATATCACCAGTCATAATGAAAACTAGTTCGGTCAATATGTCTGTGTGCTTCTACTGGGATCCATCTTTTTGTTTTGCTTTATTTTTTTTAATCGTTTACTGAGGTTATGCTTGTGCTAATTTATATGCACTTCAATTATTCTATCGGGTATTTGTTATCTTTTATAAGAAATAGTATTTGGTAACTCTTTCTATAAAAACTTAATTAACAAATGAGAATAAAATAATTATCTAATGTTTTTTGACTTCTTTATTTTAATTTCCTCTATAATCTTTAACCAAAAGTTTTTTGTTTTATAAAAAGAAAAATCGTGGCATCCGAAAGTTCTCCCTGTATACGATAGCTTTTAAATAGTTATGGCCTCACCAAACTTTCTTATTACCGAAAAAATTAGTCCCTTCATTATTCTTATTGATGAGAGACATATATATATAAATTACATAGGAAAATTCTTTTCCTATTCTACATATAAAACCCCATTCTATTTGAATACTTACTATACAATTATGTTAATATTACACTACTAATTAAGGTACAAGACTAAGTCTAATATATATCAAATATACACTAAAGGTAAAGGGGTTTCTCGGCTGCTTCCATAACTGGCCCTCTGAACCTCACGAACTGGGCCTCTCGGTCTTTGGCCCATTTAGCTTAGGCAACATATCCATTATACATACAATATACATATATATCATGTGTATATTTAACAACCCATGATCATATGAGATGCTTATTATCTTTGAGATCGCTATCTAAAATCTTCAAAAAGGACCTAGGGAAGACCCTTTGTAAAAATGTCTGCAATTTGATATTTGGAAGAGACATGACAGACACGTACTTGTCCTTTAACTACTTTTTCTCGAACAAAGTGAATATTCATCTCTATATGTTTAGTGCGCTGGTGCTGAACTGGATTACCAGAAAGGTAGATGACACTTATATTATCACAATACACCGAGGTAGCCTTCTGAATAGGACAATGGAGTTCTAAAAGAAGATTGTGTAACCAACATGACTCAGAAACTACATTGGCTACCCCTCGATACTCGGCCTCTGCACTTGAACGTGAACGCGTGGATTGACGTTTGGCAGACCATGAGACCAATTTATTACCTAAAAACATACAATAGTCAAACGTAGAACGTCTGGTATCCGGACAACCACCACAATCAGCATTTGTGTAGGAGACAAGCGTAGACGTCGACGAATGATACAAATGCAAGTCATAATCAAGTGTTCCCTAAATGTAGTCAATGTACCTAAGAATGTGTTTGAGCGCATTCATATGTTCAAGTCTGGAATCATGCATAAACAAACACACCTGATGTACTGCATATGTAATATCAGGCCGCGTGAATGTAATATAGTGTAGGGTCATCTGCAGCACTCAGGGATGTACCGTACAAAACAATTATCAATGAAGGTGGACGTGAAGACTTGCTAAGATACTGAAGGGAGAATGAGAAGACATTTTGATACTAGCAAAGATGGCTCGAGATGTGTTGAATATTCAAGTGTCATCAACAACTTCGGAAAGCGATTTTTCTGCTGGAAGGTTTCAATAGGAGAGCATAGACACTCATAGACGGGAGACAACTTGGAAATTGTAATTTTATTCAGAGATTGAATTAGAGCGGAGCGTAGAATATGTGATCAACTAGAGATCAATGAAGAAGACGACTACAACTACAATGAAATGTTATCTGAGGGAGCAGAAAGCGACGTCGAACAATTTAACCAACAACTTTCAATTCCGACAGAAGATCCTCAAGAGATTGTGAGGAAATTAGAAAGAGTATGGTTGACTATGTAATTTTTTAATGACAATTTTACTATGTAATTTGTAACTTTTGCACTACGAAACAAAGTTGCAATTTTGAAATTGTATTACAAAAAAATTATATTTCTATTAAATAATACAAGAGGCACAAAAACAGTCTTGATATGTTTTTATTCATTATCTTGTTCAATTATTTAAGTGTTTAAATATATATTTTTAAAATTAAGTGTCTAAACAAATCCCGCAACCCGATCCGTCCCGTCCCTCCAAATCCCGACCCCTCTTCCAGCGGGATGTGGGACGGGACCTCTTCCCGTTTCGCCTATCTCGGCCAGCCAATCCCCTCCGGATCCCAATCCCAGCCACAACTCCCCTGTCCCGCCAGAGCCGTCCCACCCCGACCCGGCCCACCGGCCACCCCTAGTCCAAAACAAATTTAACACCTGATAAGTCAAATATTTTTTGGATAAGGACAAAAGAAAAGAAATCCTTTCTCTACTAAAAGTCCAAGAGTTCCCATGAAGTTTATGAACTCATAGAATTGCGTAGTCCGCAATTACATGCAACAAGTCAACACACTAATATGGGTGAATTTCTTGTCTTGTCACGTGTAGATATTCATTCAGCAAGGAATAAAGAATGATGGACCTTTCATGAAATAAAACTAGCTACAAGAGAGCATTTTTTTTAAGAAAAAAATCTGCAAATTACGTTAATTTATTTACATGGATTGAGCTTTAGGAGTACACCTCTCAAGCTCCGTGGGCTAACAAACTGTCCCAAATCGTTTCTCATGCCATCGAAACAAGCATTTGCTATAAGACAACAAAAAACTATGGCGTTGCCTTAATAGTACTCCAAGTCTAGTCCGTCGACTTTCGAAAGGTCCGAACTTGCTTTGAAGTATTTGTAAGTATTTAAGTTTTATTGGATTTAAATTCAGGAAATAATTTGGACGGTATCAAATTCAAGACAATAGTTCAAATACATTGGGCTAGTCCATTTAAGTGGACTACAAATTATGAGCCTATTTTATTGAGAAAAGGACATGGTGTGGTCACCACAAAAAAGGCCCCAAAAGCTCTTATTTTGGGTTAAATACCCGAGTTGGTCATTCGGTCCATTTTATTCCCAGATGCTAGCCCAATCCAGCCCACACTACAAAAAACGGACTTTTAGTCGCCACAAAAGATTCGCTACAAAAGAACAAACTATTTGTGACGACTTTAGTCGCCACAAACGATCGAAACAAGAATTATACGCCGATATTTTACTTATATAGTGTATAATACGTCGATTTTTACTTATATAGTGTATAATTAGTAAGTATACATTAAATATACATTTATCAAAACATAAATTATACGCTGATATATATTTATTATACAGTCCTTGCTGATTCACACGGGATTCCACGTGCCCCATGCTACTCGGGTCAGAGCGTAAGCTAGTGATGCTTTCGGCTATTGGACTTCACCATCTAGGGTGCAGCATTCAGGCTGCTTCGCCTAGCAGCACGACGCTTGTATTGCTCTCCCACAACCCCGTTTTCACTGATTATAAAATAATGTGTCATTTTTTTGTATACATATATATAGTAATGATACATCTTCTACATAATAATAATACATTTTCTGTAGTGATACATATACAAAAAATATACAGTTTATATACATTGCTGGAATTAGTGAAAATGGCTAGAAAATAAAATTATTTTAAAAAGGCTAAAAATGACTTTTAAAATTCTTGGGTCACCGGGTGTCAATAGTTTCACCCAGTTGGTCATTTGTGTTCATGCCTCTATTTTATTAGCTCAAGGTCCAAATAGCTATTTGCCCATCTTAAAACTCAGGCTCATACCACGTGTCAAATGATGTGGCAATCCAAGTCAAGTAACTAAGCCATTAAAATCATGCCACGTGTCAAATGATGTGGCAATCAAAGTCAAGTAAATGAGCCAATGAAATCATGCCACAAATGATGTGGCAATCCAAGTCAAGTAAATAACCCAATGGAATCATGCCACGTGTGTAGATGGCATGTTCTGGCCAATCTAATTAGAGCTTGTCACAAGATGAATGTAATTGGTCAGTTCAAACCGACCAATCAAATCACAAAGCTACACCTTCCCTAAAACTATAAATAGGGGTCCTCATAACCCACAAAAAATAAGTTATTAAGAACAAAAAGCAAGAAGAGAGCTCGTGGATCAAAAGCCTCATATTTCTCTACAAGCTACAAGTTCAAGCATTCAAGTTCAAGTTGAAGATTAAGAACGAAGGCCAATATCAAGACGTTCAAGATCAAATTACTTGTTCGTGATAAATAATTCAAATCCAAATATGAAGATTCAAGATTAAGCTACTCAGACTCTTGAATTTAAATTAAATTTAAGTCCAATATAGTTTATATTACTGTTGAAGAATTAGAGAATTATACAGATATTGTAACACTAATATACTTGAAATCAAATACTACATTTTGTTACTCAATTTTTCCGTCTTGAATTATTAGTTTTCTCAACTCGAAATTTATTGTTTACAGACATATATATATATATATATATATATATATATATATATATATATATATACTGAAATTGAGAAACTAGTTGCGATGAACATGCCATGCTCACACATTTCAGGCACTTACCAAACTTCACTCAATGTGCTTTTAGGTACAGCAAGTAGGGTGTCACCTTCAGGATAGCTCGAATTAGTTTATGAGAATTTTGGTTTGGATTTTTAATTGTTGAATTTAAGAAATTATCATCTACATCAAAACCAAATAAGATTGGACTGGTTCAATATTTCAAAGTTCGATTTCAGATTAACCGTTATGGTAATACAAATTCTTTTGAAGATGTTAGTTGGCCTTCTTCTTATCATAAGCAAGTGATCCTCCAAATTAAAAAATCATCTCAAATTGATTTAATAATGTCTCATTCCCACCATAATTAATTGGAAATTTGGTAATTGTAAGTGCAAATGTAAATATTTGATATAAGAAAAGGTATTAAAGTAAAAAAAAATAAAAACAATAATAAAGTGATACTATCAAACTCATACTTGAACAACTACGCGAAAGTTATTGCGCCTTAGCGCATCAAATTTGTTGCCCATTAGCGTTGCTTTTTTTTTTTATGAAGGTAAATGTGTATTGAAATCATCAAAATGTACCTATTCGGACATGGGTTGAGCCCACTCTCGTCACGTTATGCTGCTAAAAGATAATCGCCATAGAACCTAAGACCTATAAAACTTAAGTTCTCGCGCTTACCTACAATCCGGGAAGTCACACGGTACAACAAAATAAGAAGAACCCCCGCCAATCCCACACGCCGGGTGGTCAGGAGACTCCAGTTGATCCCATAGGTCGGGTAGTCTGGAGATTTACACATGACTAACCAAGACATACATATCAGCCCGTATCCTAGCCCGCGGCCAAAGTAACGAAATTGACTTGAAATAGGGGGTACAATGCAAACAAGATTTTGTTTATACTGGTCTTGATCCTAAAAAGAGTAGTTTCTCTATCTAGTCTCGACCCGTCAAAAATAGTCTTATTGCTCTCTTCCCAAATGTGGTAGACAGTTTCTTTTTGAAAGGACCAGAGCTTGAGAAAAAAATCAAACCTAAGTAGCAGCCTACTACATTCATCTTTTACAGAAATTCCAAGTGGTTGAAGATCTCTGTAGATGTTCACTGCCACGCCAGAACGTGTGTGATTAACTATCATAGCCTACCTAGGGAGAATCGACTCCATTTGATTTCCCTCTAATCTGCAGAAATCCAGATTCAATCTGATGGCCAGATTCCACGTGTTTGAATTACACGCACCGACAATAATATTTCTGGAAGGATTTCCCTGGATGCACGTGCAAGAGCGTGGAAGCACAGATCGAGGTTCGTCTTTCATCTCCGACATCGACAAGAAATTTTTGGTCAAAATCTTTGGTATTTCTCTCGGAAACTGTGGGTGTAGGCAGTGAATAGTGTTTTCCAGTTTGTGAACATGTTCTATCAGGATTTGGTACCTCTAGTTTCCCATACTCAATATTTGTTCTTATCCTTATAATTAAGTTTTTGCGTATTGCGTTTTATTGAATCTTGACTTTACATTCTTTCCTTTATTCTTCTTGTCCTTTGTTTTATTAGTCTGGTATGTAATAGCCTGGCTTACCTTTAAATTCTTGCTAACTTATGCTCTAGTATTAGTTTTTGTGTGTGTTATCGTTAATCTTTGACTGGTATTTTTTGCTCTAGTAGTTTTGGTGATGATGGTAGACTAGGGTCATGTTCTCAGTCGGGGACGGGAGCGAGGGTTAGGGGGTAAATGGGGTAAGGGAGATGCTAGGCTGAGAATAGGGTCTTGGAACATTGGAACTTTAACGGGAAAGTCCATAGAGCTAGTTAAGATTCTTAAGAAGATGAGGATTAATATAACATGTGTCGAGGAGACCAAATGGGTAGGATATAAGGCTAAGGGTGTAGATGGGTAAATTTATGATTCTCGGGTAGGTCGAGGTATAGGAATGGGGTACACATTTTGGTAGACAGCGAGCTAAGATATCATGTGGTAGAGGTTAGGAGGGTCAATGAGATGTCGATTAAGTTGGTAGTTAAAGGGTCCACTATGAACATTATTGGTGCTTACACGCCGCATGTGGGCTTGAATGAGGAGGAGAAGAGGCACTTTTGGGAGGATTTAGACGAGGTGGTGGGTGGTATACCACCCACTGAGAAATTATTTGTACGAGGGGATTTCAATGGACATATCGTGTCACTTTCGGGGGGTTATGAAAACGTGAATCGAGGCTTTGGCCTCACGGATAAGAACGGGGAATGCCTCTCACACTTAGAGTTCGCTAAGGCTTTTAAGATGATAATATTCAATTCGAGGTTCATGAAGAAGGAGGAGCACTTGGTGACTTTTTGTAGCTCGGTGGCTAAGACTCAGATAGACCTTTTGCTCCTTAGGAAGGTTGACAACGGTCTTTGTAAAGACTGCAAGGTTATTCTGAGTGAGTCTCTTAGAACCCGACATAAGCTTTTGGTGATGGATTTGGAGATCAATACGGAGAAGAAGAGGAGGTTGTGGATGACAGGATAAAAATCAAATAGGGGAGTTTGACATGACTAGTGCAGAAGAGATGGGAGAGAGGTTGATGGTCAAGGGGGCTTGGGGGACTAGTGGGGATGAGACTGGTATGTGGGACAAGATGGTCAGTTGCATTCGGGAAGTAGCTAGAGAAGTGCTAGGGGTCTTGCGGGGTTGCCATGGTGGGCATCGATAGGACTAGTGGTGGAACGGTAAAGTTCAAGAGAAGGTGGAAGCAAAGAAAATGACGTATGCAAAATTGGTAGAAAGCAAGGATGAGGTAGATAAGTGCACGAATAGGGAATTGTATAAGATGACGAGGAAGAAGGAAAAGCTAGCGGTTATGGTGGCAAAAATAACGACTTTTGAATGTTTGTATATAGAATTAGAGGGAAAATACGGGGATAAGAAGTTGTACAGACTATCCAAGGAGAGGAAGAGGAGGGCCCGTGACTTGGATCACGTGAGGCGCATTAAAGATGAGGACGATAAAGTATTGGACGAGGACGCGTATATTAAACGGAGGTGGCAGTCGTACTTCCATAAACTCTTGTACAAAAAAAGAGATAAAGACATTGTACGGGGAGATCTGCAACAATTCAGAAGGTACCAGGATTTTGGATATTGTAGTAGAATTGAGGTTAAGGAGGTTAATGGTTCTATTCACAAAATGCGCAGGGGACGAGCGATCGGGCCTGATGAGATTCCAGTTGAATTTTGGAAGAGCGCAGGTAGGGCATGTTTGGACTGGCTGACTAAGTTTTTTAATTTCATTTTTAAGATGGTGAGAATGCCCGAAGAGTGAATGTGGAGTACAATGATTCTTTTATACAAAAACAAAGGTGATATCCATATTTGGTACAACTATAGGGGTGTCAGGCTGTTAAGCCACACTATAAAAGTTTTGAAAAAGGGTTGTAGAGATGAGGGTGAGAAAAAAAGTGTCTATTTATGAGAAATAATTTGGATTCATATCGGGCGTTTGACTACAGAAGACATTTATCGTATTAGGAGGTTGGTGGAGCAGTATAGGGAGAGGAAGAGAGACTTACATATGGTTTTTATCGACTTCGAGAAGGCATACGGTAAAGTCCCTAGAGATGTCCTATGGAGATGTTTGGAGGTTAGAGGTATACATATGGCGTACATTAGGGCAATCAAGAATATATATGATAGAGCCAAGACTAGGGTACTGACAGTAGGAGGAGTCTCGGAGCACTTTCTAGTGATGATGGGGTTGCACCAGGGATCGCTTTTAGCCCATTCTTATTTGCCTTACTGATGGATGGACTGACGTGACAAATCTAATGAGAAGTGCCATGGTGTATGTTATTCGCAGATGACATAGTCCTGATTGATGAGACTCGCAGCGGAGTGAATGCTAAGCTGAAGGTTTGGAGACAAACTATGAAGTATAAAGGGTTCAGGATAAGTGTGACCAAGATAGAATACTTGGAGTGCAAGTTCAGTAACGGGAGCGACCATGAGACAGACGTAGAGGTGAGGCTTTATACTCAGGTCATTCCAAATAAATGAAGCTTCAAATACCTTAGGTCAATTATCCAAGGGAATAGAGAGATTGATGACGATGTCACACATCATATTGGGGAATAGTGCATGAAATGGAGGCTCACATCTGGAGTCTTGTGCGATAAAGAAGTGCCACCAAAACTTAAAGGCAAGTTCTATATGGTGATGGTTAGACCGACTATATTGTATGGGGCGGAGTGTTGGTCAGTTAAGACTTTGTATATCCAAAAGATAAAAGTTGTGGAGATGAGGATGTTGAGATGGATATGTGGGCATACAAGGAGGGATATGATTAGAAATGAAGATATCCGAGACAGAGTAAGAGTGGCCTCGGTGGAGGATAAGATGTGGGAAGCGAGGTTGAGATGGTTCGGACATGTGTAGAGGAGAGACACAAATGTCACAGTGTGGAGGTGTGAGAGATTGACTATGGATGGGTTCAGGAGGGGTAAAAGTAGGCCGAAGAAGTATTGGGGAAAGGTGATTAGACGGTATATGACGCATGTGAAATTTACTGAGGACATGACCTTAGATAGGAGGATGTGGAGGACATGGATTAGGATAGAAGAGTAGTAGGTAGTAGAGCGTAGTCCTACTTATGCTTACATACTGGTAATTGTTGAGTGTATTTTATACACTTCTTTGAGTCCTTTTTAGTTAGTATTTTACTCTTTTATTTTGCGTTTAGTATAGTGTTAGGTGTGTTTTTCTTTCGTTTGTGTCACAGTGGTCATAAAGGAGAAGATACTACTTTTGAGGATGAAATGAGCTTAACTGAGGATGAAAATTGCACAAGCACATCCCAAGGAATGAAGCCTAAGAAGTGCCAAAAAGAACAGAAGAAACCTGGCAGATTCCGGACAAAAATCAAAGAGGTACCGCGGTGCCTAGCCAAGTAGCACCGCGGTGCCATTGAACCGCGGTCAGGAAAATTAGCACCGAGCCGTAAAAATTGTCGAAAGTCTGAAACTGAATCACCGTCGAAGGCACCTAGATGCCTGGCGGAGAGCAGGGTGCTGGCGAGGCACCTGGGTGGGCGGAGAAGGCAAGTGGTGCCTCCATTCCAGTAACTTCCAGTGATTTTCAGCCAATTAGCACCTAGGTGCCTCTCAGAGGAACCACGGTGCCGACGCGTATTTTTCAGGTTTCCTAGGCCGAATTGGAGAGGGTGTTTATGGTCCGAAAGACAACTTTTCTCAGCTATAAAATCCCTAAAACCCTGCTCATATACCATATTCTAAACACAACTTTGGAGAAGAGAACGACGGCTACAAGCTACAATTGGAGACATCTTATTATTCAAGTTATTTCTTTCCTTTACTTTATTTCAGTTTATGTTGGATTGCAATATAGTTCTTCACATGACAATGTTTAGGAGCTAATTACTTTAGTAGGGTTTCCATCGAATCTTCTTGAAGCTCTTTGATATAGTTAATGCATAGTTTTTGAATTCTTCTTCAGCATATTAAGATCTATTCAATATTGCTTTGATTGTTTTATGATTAACTAGATATTAATTGTCATAACTTATATAATTTCGAATCAAGATCCGAGAGGGGAGATTTGAATATGTTGTAATTGTCTAGACATAGGTTAAATCGTGGACGAAAGTACCCGATACTTGTGTAGTATTTAAGGTTATTGTTCTTAATCCTCCTATGTGGTAAAATCTATCATAGAAATATATAAGGTGTTTGCACAAGGTTGAGCTCTTGTATGTCATAACCGGAATATAATGACAGATTAGTTAACGTGATATCTTAATAAGAAGAAGAATCATTAGCATTGCATTAACACGTGAAATAGTGGATAGTTGAGGAGATTGGAACCCTATTTCCTTCATAACTGTTATAAACCCAAAGGCTTATAATCTTTAGTTTATTCCGTGCAATTATGTAAAATCCGGAAAAAATAAAAATAATATATAGTTGTGGTTGAGTTAATAAATAAATAAATATATATATATATATAAGAAAACAATGAATAAATTGCATGGGATAGAGTTAATGTTAAAGTTGGATAAATAGATAGATAAAATGAAAATAAAAAAACAAAAAAACAAAAAATAACAAAAAAAAAAAAAAAAAAACAAAACAAACATGCAGCATTCTTTGCGTCTTGCTTCACCCTTCACCCCTTCCCCCCTTTTCATTTCCCTTCAATCTTTTGGTTTTTCACCTCCCATAGGTTATAGAAAACTCCTTCATTTATACATTGTATTTACACACAAACAAAGGACATAACATAAAGGTTAGAAAATCAGAAAAAAACAAGTGAACAAGAAGGAAAAAATCAAGAAAATATCGAGGAGGAAGGAGAACAATAAAATTAGGGAACACTAAGGAAGCAAGGACCACTTGTAGCAACGAACCACAATCTTTTCACACTTACAAGGTGAGTTTTCTCACTCAGAAATTCTTGGTAACATCCTTTATTTTTAGTTCAATACATGTTGGAATAAGAATTGAGTGTTGAAAAGAAATATTGAACTTTTGATGGTTTAGATAACTAGTTGCGTCATGAACTTTACGAACTGTTCTCACTGAGTTATAATTGTTAGAATTTGATGAAATTTGGAAGAATTGTACACCTCTCTAATATGATCATATAGAACCAAAAATGAGGTAAAATGGACATACGGTTTGAAAGTTATCATAGTTCAAAGTTCCTGCCTTAGATTTGGTCGAAATTCGGAAAGGCATAATTACGGACTGTTTTTATTGAGTTTTACTTATTAGAATTATATGAAAATTTACATGATTGTAAATCTCTCTGTTACGGACATATGTATATAAATATTTATTAAAACGGACTTACGAGTTGAGAGTTATTGTAGTTTGAAGTTTCTGCCTCGGATTCGTCGGAATCCAGAAGGGCAGGACGTTGAAACGTAAAACTGTACTAATCTGTGGGGAATATGAAAATTGTTGCTAAATGAAAGTTCTAGATCTATTTGTTGTGGACATTGTGAGACCTTACGGGGGTCTATCTGACTTACGGATTGAGAGTTATCGCTGTTTAAAGTTTCTGCCTCGGATCTATCGATATCCAGGAAGGGCAGCGAACAAAAGTGTAAAACTGTACCAAATGGTACATAATATGAAAGAATGGTTCACATGGAGACGTGTAGCTCTCTGTTCTCGTCGTTTTGAGAATTTATGGGGATTGAGCGGGTTTCTGATTAGGAGTTATGACTATTATAAGATTGGGTGTTGTTTAATAAAAATTCTGCCGAAACAAATTTCATGTGGCTGTTTTGAGGATAAATTTGTGTTAGTTACCCAAAGTAGTTTTAAATGAAATTTGGTACAGTGAAAGATCCCCGTCTTACCTTAGTTTCCGCTGAGAAACACCTTAGTTGGAGTTATGGTTAAAAAGTTATAATCGTTACAAGTATGAATGAGAATGTTAGAAAAGAGAATAGTATTTATTTGATCTTACGAAAAATATGAAAAGTGAATACGTGTTCACATAAATATATAAATATATAATGGATCGGGTTGCGCCGCAACAAAACGTAAAGTGAATACGCGTTCACAAATACGTAAACATAATGGATCGGGTTGCACGCCGCAACAAAGCGTAAAGTGAATATATGTTCACAAATACGTAAATATAATGGATCGGGTTGCGCCGCAACAAAGCGTAAAGTGAATACACATTCACAAATACGTAAACATAATGGATCGGGTTGCGCGCGCAACAAAGCGTAAAGTGAATACGTGTTCACAAATACGTAAATATAATGGATCGGGTTGCACGCAACAAATATGAAAGATGAACACATGTTCACCTATATATAAATATGAAAAGTGAATACGTTCACAAATATATAAATGTAATAAACATGTGGAAATGCAGGGAATGTCTTAACGTATAATCTGAGATAAAATGAAGTGTTAGTTAAACCAAGAATTTCCTATGAGGAGTTGTTGCATATTTAAAGATGTTGTAACTTTGATATATTTTTGCAATATGCTTATTACGTTATAATGTGATTGCACTTGGAATATTGTGGTGTTACTTTGAATTGCGGTAAGGTTCTCCACCCCGGATGGTAGAGTGACTCTTTATTTAACATGTTTCAGAAAGGGTGATAGAGGAAAGGCTCCACGTCAAGGCTAGCGATCGTCCATGACCTCTTTTCATACCAAGTCCATTGTTTGGGCTTGGTACTCGTCGAGTTCGAATGTCGGTTCAATGTCTGGGATATGCGTGTGGAATGATCTCCCTTCCAACTTAGAATAATCTTTGTCAGTATGTCTATGTAGAAACAATATTTGCACGAGCATGGGCTCGCGTTATGTTTTTTTCATATAAAGTCATAAACATATTTCTTTATTGTTATTTTTATTAATCGCTCCGTATTTGAATATAAGTTCAAATTTCTAAATAAAGAGAATTAAATGGTGCTCCTGGTGGAAAATAATTGTCCAGGTGCCATCACGCCCTAAGTAAAGACTTAGGAAAAGTCGGGGCGTGACAAATTAGTCATAATTCGTAGCTATAATTCTCAAACTAAAAGAACGTCAACCAAATAGATATCATATGATAGATAATCGATACTTAATAAATCAGTCTCTGTGGACGATAAACTCAGTCTTACAGATCTTTATTACTTGAATGATACGTACACTTGCGTAAGCATCTAGAAATATCGCAAAAAGTTTTTGGCGCCGTTGCCGGGGACTGGTGTACTGTTAATATCGATTTATCTATTCTTATTTCTAATTTGGTTTTATTTTCAGTTTTTTTATTTTTATTTTTGCTTTAGTGTTGTTTGCCTGATCTGTTTGTTGTTTTTGATTAGTATCAGGTTCTTAGTTTATGCGAAGTAGGAGAGGAGCTGACATTCTTACCCCTCTGAACCCTGAAATTGAGATATTGTGCAGATAGAACAGAAAAGAAAAGAGAGCAACTGATTTGTTAGTAATGGGAGATCAGCGAAACAACAATTTGGTGGATGATGAGTTACCGTCTGTCTTAAGACAAATCCCTGCAGAAAAGAGCTTGGGGGACTATGTGATGCCTATTATTACAGGGGTGCAGACTTGCAACAGGCTTCCAGCTGTTGTAGCCAATAATTTCGAAATCAAACCAACAATCTTGCACATGGTCTAAGGTTCAGTCCAGTTTGGGGGATTACCGTTTGAAGATCCTCATTTATATCTAGCAAATTTTCTGGAGTTGTGTACAACCTTTAAATACAATGGTGTCACTGATGATGCCATACGGTTGAGACTCTTCCCATTCTCACTCAGGGATAGAGCAAAGTGTTGGCTGAACTCATTACAGGTAAACTCCATCACTACATGGCAAGACTTAGCCCAGAAGTTCCTTGTCAAGTTCTTCCCTCCATCCAAAGCAGCAAAGCTCAGAGGAGACCTTAATAATTACTATCAGATGGATGGAGAGTCACTCTATGATGCGTGGGAGCGGTTCAAAGATTTGTTGAGGAAGTGCCCACATCATGGGATTGAGAAGTGGATGCTAGTCCACATATTTTACAATGAGCTGAGTGGTACAAATCCTACCATCATTGATGCTGCAGCAGGTGGTACATTCATGAGAAAGAGTGCCAATGAGGCACATGATCTGTTAGAATACATGGCCACAAACAACCATCAGGGGCAGATGAGAGAGTAATGAACAACGGAAAAATGGTTGGGATTCATGAGCTGGATGCTATCACTGCATTGACTGCGTAGGTAACCACTTTGACAAAGCAGATGCAGCAGAGTACCATGGCAGTTAAAACAGTTCAGACACCAGCTAGATGCGAAATTTGTGGGGGTCCCCATACTTTTGATAGATGCACAACAGTGGACCCAAATAATGTGCCCATGGAGCAGGTTCAGGCAGTGGGGAATTTTCATAGACCCTACAACAATTCATTCTTCAACACATATAATCAGGGTGGAGAAATCACCCAAATTTTTCATGGAAGAATGAACAAGGGCAGAAACCACCATTTCAAGCATCATCCTCACAGCAGTTCAGCCCACCAGACCCACAAGAGAAGTCAGATGACATAAAAGCAGCATTGTTGACCTTGGCCAATTCTCAGACTCAATTTATGGCAGAAACTAGGTCCTCAATTTCATCATTGGCCAATACCCAAGCACATTTTATGACAGAGACCAAGCAGTTCATGACAGAAACAAGATCCTCTATTAGGAACTTGGAGACTCAGATGGGGCAGTTGGCAGGGAAGTTGAATAATAAACCTCGGGGAACTCTCCCTAGTGATACAGTGATGAACCCTAGGGAGCAATGTCAAGCAATCAGCTTGAGAAGTGGGAAGCAGTTAGATCAGAGGGCACCCCAAGCAGTGGTTGAAAAAGAGAAGGATGTGGGGGCAGACAATTGAAGTAATAAAGGAGGGGGTTACTGATGACCGCCCTACTTTAGAGAAGGCTCCACCTGCAGTGATGAGGGAGTACACAGACAAAATCCCTTACCCTCAAAGACTGCAAAAGAAGGCTTTGGATAAACAGTTTTCGAAATTTTTGGAGGTATTTAAAAAACTGCACATTAACCTTCCTTTCATTGAATCCTTGGAGCAAATGCCAACGTATGTGAAGTTCATGAAGGACATCCTTTTTAAGAAGAGGAAGCTGACAGATTATGAGACAGTGGTGCTGATAGAGGAGTGCAGTGTCATATTACAGAAGAAACTTCCCCCAAAATTGAATGATCCAAGGAGTTTCACCCCACCTTGCACCATAGGAAATGTGACATGCAAGCAAGCCTTATGTGATTTGGGGGCAAGTGTCAACCTAATACCCCTCTCTGTGTTCAAAAGACTTGGTTTGGGGGAGGCAAGATTGATTAGTCATCTTGCAGCTAGTTGATCGCTCAGTTGTGCATCCCCAAGGAATTATTGAAGATGTGTTGGTACAAGTGGGTAAATTCATCCTCCATACTGATTTCCTCATTTTAGACATGGATGAAGATGAAAATATACCCATGATCCTTGGGAGACCATTCCTAGCCACAGAGAGAGCCCTCATTGATATTGAAAAGGGGGAGTTAAAGCTCAGAGTTCAAGGTGATGAAATGGTGTTTAAAGTTTTCAAGTAGTCCACTGAACCTCAAGTCGATTCTAGATGCTTTACTGTTGGTGTAGTTGATAAAAAGGCTCCTCAGTAAAAAGTTCCAAGGGTACTAATGCCCTTGATGGTAAGAATTATGCACCCGTAAATGATGTGGTGGATAAGAACAAGGGAATGAACCCTCCTAAAATGAGCCCTGTGAAAAATAAAAGGAGAAGGAGGAGGGAAATGATGCTAAAGTGGATATGTGGAGGGGGCACTCTACCCCCTTGATTTAGTAAGTAACCTGCGTCCAACTATAAGACGTTAAAGACAACGCTACTTGGGAGGCAACCCAATGTTTTAATTATGTTATTTCAATTTTTGTTTCAGTTTATTTTATTTTATCTTGAACAGTCTCACGATCTGGTATGCTAGCATTTTTGGATGACAGATGAAGGGCAGAACTCACTCCGAAGGGCGAATGGTTAACAATCACGGCGAAGACCTTTGGAATTTTTCGGCAATTAGCACCGCGGTGCTTGGAGCAGAATCGCGGTGCCTCCTTCGACTTTGTGCACAGTAATGTGGCATTCCTCCCAGACCTCCGTTATGATCGTTGTGTTGTGTCAGTAAGTTGTCCCTCATTATTTTTAGTCTTCACACATTGGGGATAATGTGTCGATTAAGTTTGGGGGTATCTTATTTTGTTTTGAGTCTTTTTATTATTTTTTTTATGTGTTTTTGAGTCGTAATTTTTTTTATGGATCATGCATGTTGTAGTTGCTAACGATACTGAGTGGATAAAGTGGGATAATGTAATGGAATTGAAAGAAAAAAATTGTGTGCTTAAGTTAGATATGCCAAAAATTCATGACATTTAATTATTTTGGATAGTTGTGCTTAGCCTATGTGTGTCAGTTATGAAAAGAAAGGTTGAAAAATATCTAGAAAATCTGTTTGCTTGTTATTTGAGGCGAAATAGTTAAGATATACATGTTTAGGGAGATGATTCAGTCATTTCTTTGATAGCCCTTCTGACCATTTATTACCTATCCTGACATAAATTGTATCACTAGTCAGCTTGAGCCTAAAATAAGATCTTTCTTTGACACCATATGATTCCCGATTTGTGCCATAAGTATTAATTGAAATTATTGGGATAAAAAGTGTTGAAAAAGAATAAAAAAGAGAGTATAAATTTGATGCACCCCAATGAAAAATATGCAAAAATCTAAGTTTGGGGGTGCTTGTTATTTATAATGTATCTCATTCTCTCAAAAGAAAAGAGGGGAGAAAATATGTATGAAATTGAAAAGAAATTCAAAAGAAGAAAAGGGAGTTGAATGAAAATGTTTATGGTACGTAATTGAGCCTAAATGCCTACTTTTACCTACCCCTGCCTAAGCCTACATTACAACCAGTGAAAGTCCTGATGATCTTTAATATGTATGTCTATGATTAGTGGAAAATAGCAAGTAAACAGATCTATAGCGTTTGAGAAAGATGGAATGAGATTGACATGCATAGGTTAGGTGTTGGTATTTCCAATTGATCATGATCTAAGTGAATTTGCGAAATATCTAACTTGAAATTCTAGATTGTTAAATATTCATGCTATGTATGTTCTAACATATTATCCCAACTTTCATCCATAATTTTGAAGAAGAAGTGTTATAACTACTTGATCCATCTTATAGAGTATTTGTTTTTATTTTTTGTTTTTGTTTAGTGCTTTACTCGAGGGCGAGTAAAGTGTAAGTTTGGGGGTGTTTGTTGAGTGTATTTTATACACTCTTTTGAGTCCTTTTTAGTTAGTATTTACTCTTTTATTTTGGGTTTAGTATAGTGTTAGGTGTGTTTTTCTTTCGTTTGTGTCACAGCGGTCATAAAGGAGAAGATACTACTTTTGAGGATGAAATTAGCTTAACTGAGGATGAAAATTGCACAAGCACAACCCAAGGGATAAAGCCTAAGAAGTGCCAAGAAGAACAGAAGAAATCTGGCAGATTCCGAACAAAAATCAATGAGGCACCGCGGTGCTTGGCCAAGTAGCATCGCGGTTCCATTGAACCGCGGTCAGGAAAATTAGCACCGAGGCGTAAAAATTGCCGAAAGTCCGAAACGGAATCACCGTCGAAGGCACCTAGGTGCCGGACAGAGGAACCGCGGTGCCTCCATTCCAGTAACTTCCAGTGATTTTCAGCCAATTAGCACCTAGGTGCCTCTCAGAGGAACCGCGGTGCCGACGCGTATTTTTCAGGTTTCCTGGGAATGGAGAGGGTTTTTATGGTCCGAAAGGCAACTTTTCTCAGCTATAAAATCCCTAAAACCCTGCTCATATACCATATTCTAAACACAACTTTGGATAAGAGAACAACGGCTACAAGCTACAATTGGAGACATCTTATTGTTCAAGTTATTTCTTTCCTTTACTTTATTTCAGTTTATGTTGGATTGTAGTATAGTTCTTCACATGACAATGTTTAGGAGCTAATTACTTTAGTAGAGTTTCCATCGATCTTATTGAAGCTCTTTGTTATAGTTAATGCATACTTTTTGAATTCTTCTTCAGCATATTAAAATCTATTCAATATTGCTTTGATTGTTTGATGATTAACTAGCTATTAATTGTCATAACTTATATAATTTCGAATCGAGATCCGAGAGGGATTTGAATATGTTGTAATTGTCTAGACATAGGTTAAAATCGTGGACGAAAGTACCCTGATACTTGTGTAGTATTTAAGGTTATTGTTCTTAATTCTCATGTGTGGTAAAATATATCATAGAAATATAGAAGGTTTCTGCACAAGGTTGATCTCTTGTATGTCCTAACCGGAATATAATGACAGATTAGTTAACTTGCTATCTTAATAAGAAGACGAATAATTAGCATTGCATTAACACGTGAAAGAGTGGGTAGTTAAGGAGATTGGAACCCTACCCTTCATAACTGTTATAAACCCAAAGGCTTATAATCTTTAGTTTATTCCCTGCAATTAGTCATAATTCGTAGTTATAATTCTCAAACTAAAAAAACGTCAACCAAATAGATACCATAGGATAGATAATCGGTACTTAATAAACCAGTCTCTGTGGACGATAAACTCGGTCTTACAAATCTTTATTACTTGAACGATACGTACACTTGCGTAAGCATCTAAAAATATCGCAACAGTAGCTGTAGTGTTATTATTGTAGTTCTGCTTAGCCTATCATACTAGTTGGCGCAGTATTACTTTATAGTCCTCTGTCGTTTGATTTCTATTGTTATGTGTGTTGACATTCAATTTTGACCCGTTTTTCGTATATTTGTTGCAATTTTATGTGTTTTAGGACACCGCATTTTAATCATCATTTTTTGCATTTTTATCTTTTCATTTTAAATTAAGCATTATGTCTTTGTTAATATTATGTTTCTATTATTATTACACCGTCGTTTATTTAATAATATTTGCATCTCTTTAAATAATTAATTGACATCCTGTTTTAATTTTTAATTAGACATTAAATATTTGCTAAATATTGTATTTTATTATTATTACATCAGCATTTTTATTTTTATAATTTTTCATCCCTTTAAATAATTTTTCTTTTAAATAATAAATCATTTTGTATTTTTATTCAAATCAATTTAATTAAATGATTTAAATCAGCCCAATTCATATCTTTTTATTTCTCCCCAAAAATCAAACCTTCAACCCATACCTCTTTTTCTCATTTTTACACTCCAAGATCACTTCCCCGAAAGGGCTGTCGTCTGATGGGTACACGGAACAGGCTTGTGAACTAGGGACTCCGTTTCGGGATCTTCATCGACTGGATAAAGAGTTTCAACACAACCCATACTTTCCCATCACTTCAATATCACCTCTCTATTATTAATATAAACAATCAGTCGCAGCCCTATGAAGTATGAACTCTTCCATTTTCATTTAAAAAAAAACCTAATCTCACACCCAATTACGCATCTTCTTCATTAACACACACACCACACACACAGACACCCCTGACCGTCTCCTCCCCACTGCCGCAACATCACAGACAACCGGCACACCCCACCACCATTGATCTCACACACAGCCGCACCTCACTTCTCATCCCTAAACTCATTCCCGTCGACCCCTCTACTCTTCAGTCAACCACCACCGCAATACCCACTGCTCCCGTCAATCACTGGCGGCGTTGCTCCGGTGTTTACCACCGTTGAAGTAACGTCACCCCATTAAATCCTTGGTTTGGTTCTATTTTTTTATCTATGGTATATTCTTGGATGGACTGATTTATTTTGTGATTTAAATATTGCCAGAGTTTAAAAACTCCGGCGACCGTTGGTTATTGTTTGATTTACTCCGTTTTGTTTAATCATCTTTGCGGTTCAGGCGATTTGTTCTTTCCCGAATTGATTTTCCGATGAATTTATCTCGCTATGATTCCGACCATTGTTGTTTGCTGCTCGGTTCGCTATGCTAACGTGTTGTTCATTTGGTTGGCGTTATCTTCGTGTTGTTTCTGTTCTTCTAGTGTCGGATTTATTACTTTTGGACTGATTTTGTCGGTGATTTGCTTTGATAGCTGTTCTATTTTGTCACTGATTTTGGCCATGTTATTACTGATTTTGGCCATTTTGGATGGACTGATTTTTAGGTTGTTTTGCTACTGATTTTCGGCTATGTTGCTACTGACTTTGGACTGATTTTCGGCCATTTTGCTATTGATTTTTGGCTATTTTATCGGACTGATTTTTGGTCATCTTGCTACTGATTTTGACATTTGTTTTGCTGGTTAACTGATAATGAACAAGGTACTATACTTGATTGGCCAATGAAAAAGTTATCCGTCGATTTTTGAGGTCTCCACAGTTGCAAAGATGGAAAATAAAATAAAATGAAGCTTTCTGGGCGTTGATGATTTCTTCTACTTACACAGGATAACCAACATGCACTGGCGGAGCGAATTTTTGCAGCCAGACTTGTTTAGGATGTCCCACTTTATTTTATATATCTGAGCCCTCCGTGTTTAAAACTATTACTGTTTTGGCGCGGATTTGAAGGTTTTATTTATTTTATTGTTTCTAACACTTGGCCGATGAAGGAATCTCCATCTGATTTCCAAGGCCTCCCCTGTACAAAAGACGGATTTATTTTTGGCTTTACTTATTAATTCTTGTCATTGCTTTAAAATTATTTATTCTATTACTAACACTTTTACTAAGTGTTTATCCAGGTACCCGAAGATCATCTTGTGCAGAAGGCCTAAAAAGGGCTAAAAGATGTCCCAGAGTTTTATTCGATTTTAGTTTTATTATTCTGTATTGTATTCCATTGTAATTGTAAATTATGAAAACTGCTTAAAATATGTAGAATAAAAAGGCAATAAATAATTAACCTAGGTTTGAACGAATAACCGCAAGTTAGCGGATCTTAAAGAATGTCTAACCCCTTCCCTTTAGGATAATAAAGAACCCTGATCCAGAATCTCATTAATTTCGCAGACCATTAAATGGAGATTAATTGCAGTATTTTTATTGCAATAAATCAAGTCCTAATTCACTTAACTAATTAGGTGGCGACTCCTCAAAATCAACATTATTGCTCCACCAGGGAACCGCGCCAAAGAGCAACGTTGCGGATACCGTTCAGACCCCCAGGTCAAAATCTGGCGCGACAATGTGTTCTTTAGTGTACTTTGTTTATCATGGCTTATTCATTTTTGTTACCCTCATTTTCATACTGCTTTAAATTTCTTGTCTGGGGCTGACCGTTTCTCTTGCTTTGCTTGTGCTTATGTTGTATCTTGAGCCAAGGATATTTCGAAAACAGTCGCTCTACCTACCAAGGTAGAGGTAAGGTCTGCGTACACTCTACTCTCCCAAGATCCCACGTTGTGGGATTTCACTGGATATGTTGTTATTTGTTGTTGTTGTATAAAAATCATACTTATATGGTATCACATTGGTAAGGGGTACGACAATTGAATTGTATATTCTGAAACTATACAAGGTAAATACATCTTGATATTTAAATTTCGAAAAATGTATAAATTGTATTGACAATTTTTAAAATAAGTGTATTTATGAAAATTATTTATGGTAACATGGGCATTCACGTTAATTTCTCTTACTAAAAAGGGAAAAGGACATTAAGAGGCAACCAACAAAAAAAAGACCAAAAGGCCTCATTTTTGGCTTAATACCGTGAGTTGGCTCTTCGGCCCAAAATAATCTCAGGCGCTAGCCATCTAGCCCATTCACTAAAAAAAATCAAATTTTTGAGTCGCCACAAAAGATTAAAAAGTCGTCACTAAAAGTTTCGCCAAAAAGAACATAACTAGTTGTGGGGACTTTAGTCGCCACTAAAGACAAACAAAAACAATTATTATTAAGCCTTCAAAAATTGTATCATTTTTGTTTAAAATATGTATCACTAATGTATATGTATATAAAAATATATAAATGTATATAATTAGTAAGTATACATTAAATATATATTTATCAAAATTAAAATTATACGTTGATTATATATTTATTATACAATAATGATATATTTTCTATACATGTACTTTAAGAATACATATTCTATACGATAATGATACAATTTATATACGTGTGATGCATTTCTTATACACATATACAATAATGAAACATCTTATATACAACAATGATATAGTTTTTAGTTTCTACACATATGATACATTTTCTATACAAAAATGATACAGTTTGTATACATATGCTGGAATTAGTTTTAAAATGGCTAGAAAATGAAATTATTTTAAAAAGGCTAAAAATGACTTTTAAAATTTTTGAGTCATCGGGTGTCAATAGTTTCACCCGGTTGACCACTTGTGTCCTTTCCCCTATTAAAAATCTAATTTAGGGCATTAATTAGCCCAAATATTACAAGACAATTTAAATGGGCCGTTGGCCCAACTTAGTTGTCCTGCCCTGCCAGCTTTTAAAGCAAGAATCCGACGACTTCTGAAAGGATTTTTCTTAATATTACAAGGGACGTCATTGGCAGTTATGCCCTTATTTTGTGTTGTTCTTTAATTTTTGCCACATCACAAATAATTTTTTTACGAACTATAAATTTATATTTTCACATCATAATATTTCACAAGTTATTCCCTGCCTGAATTTTGCCCTTAAAAGACTTATGCCTTACTAGTCATAAGTTTGATGGAAAAAGGGCAAATATTGAAGACCACCCATTTGAAGGCAAAAGTTAAGGACCAGCCCATTTGAAAGGCAAGTCATGCAATTTCTTCATTATTACAATGCAATCTAAGAAGGGATGAGGACACAAACGGCCAATGAAAGAACATGTTAATCAAACTAATAGCTTCTAATCGTAAAATATGAACTTACAGGTTTTTCGTGTAGCGAGAGTGAAACACTAGTCGGTAGGGGTGTTCACCGGTTCAGAACCGGACCGGACCGGAATCCAGAAAATTTCTGGACCGAGGACCGGTTTTTTTTTTTTTTTTTTTGTTAAATGCAATTTATAAATTATAAATTTTTAAGAATGTGTTCGTTTATCAATCTCATTAAATATGTTTGATTTTTTCCTTATCCTTCAATAAACTTTATTTCATTAATATGACTAACTTAAAGAAAATCACCAAATGTACTTGGTTCATATACGAACTACTGAACTACTCATTAATTAAAGTTACACACCACATTTATATTTTCTATTTTCTATTTGGAATTTGGACATTCCTGAAACTAGGGGTGCACAAAAGGTTAAGCAGGACCGAAGGCCAGAAGGCAGAAAGTGAAATTACAGATTACTCGAATGAATGATTTGCCCCAGTCCCCCCACCACCCGCCAGACCTCATCCACCTAGCCTGACCCACTTGGCCGGACGTATTGACATATCTAATATAGGTTCTAAATTGACCAAACTTTATACGATCATAACTTTGCGCTCGGACGTCCGTTTTACCTAAAAAAAAAATTGATTTCGCGTATTTTTTCGATACGGGGGCGGCCAAACTGCATAAGCGGTTTGATTCCTCCGATTTCTCCAAAAACGTCCATCTTGCCCCTCAATTTCACTTTTCCCCCAAATCGTTACGTTTTTCCCCTTTTCAAATCTAAATATCTCGCGATGTACAATTGATTTCAACGTAAAAATTGTGTGGCACCGCATCCGGGAATGTCAATTTCAATATTGGAAATTCAATTTATAAAATTAAAAAAAAAAAAACCGGTCCATTCCGGTCCGGACCGGAAAATTCCGGTTTTTACCCGGACCGAACCGGAAAATCGGAATCCACCATTTTGACGGACCGAGGACCGGACCGGAATCCACCGGTCCGGTCCATTCCGGTTCCGGTCCGGTTTTCCGGTCCGGTCCTGTTTTGTACACCCCTACTAGTCGATATCGATGTCACAATGTATTGGAGCAGCCCATGGGCCTATACTAATCTCAATCCTAGTTTCTTATTGTGAGAGAAGATAGCATATACAATTTAAGAGTTTTACCTTTCACGCATTTCTTAGTTGTACATTGTAGGTCTATCTATATACATAGTTATATTTGTTGGAAATATTTATTAAACGTAAAATAAATTTAATCCTATTTAAGTACGAATCGAACAATTAGGGGCCCCACACGTGTACATACAATGCCGAGGATCATAATTTTCTTAATGGAAGATATTGGTACGTATACGAATTGTTTGAGACGTAAGGTAATAAACGGTTATTGGCCAAATGATGTTGGTTTCATGTTGGTAAATAAATGAAGAAATGTACAAAGTGTGAATGTCGGAATGAGTCAGAAAAAGGACCGCGACGCCGGAGAAACATCTCAGCGCCGCGGCGCCATCTCGCGGCGTCTGCAGGACCGCGGCGCCGGTGACGCCTGGAACTTCTACGAAGTTCGGCAGCGGCGCTGCGAACGCGGCTGCGGCGATGTTGGAGAAGAATAAAAACTGACGTTTGAACTGACTTTGGAGGATTAACTCTCCATTATGTTGCTCATGAATTCAGCCATTATTTGGCTGAATTGTAACTGCATATTCAAGGCCATTACATGGTCATTCAAGGCCATTATTAGTCTAATGGAAGGTCATCTTCTCCAACACTATAAAATGATGCCTTGGGCTCATTTGGAAACACACTTTACACACTTGATAATACATTTCTGAAAGTATTATTCCTCTCTTGCAATCACAAACACTCAAAGATCTTTCTTCCAAAGCAAACACTTGAGTTTCCTTAGCTCATTTGTTTGATTGTTGTTTTCTTGGGAGATAAGTTGTCATTACAACCGTTGAAAGGATATACGGGGCAATATTATCTTAAGGAGAGATCGATCATCAATTGACTCAGCAAGACAAGTTACATTATTCACATTGGTTGTTGTTGTTGCATTCCCATTTTCGTTTTCCACACAAATATCCAACAAGCTTAAGATAATATTTGCTATTTCAACAACAACAACAACATGTCTGTTGAAGATCAATTCAACGCCAATGCTCAAGGAAATCCCGTTGCCTTCAATCCTACCACTCAAGGAAATGACTCTGCCTACTCTCCCACTAATCCAGGCATTCCAAATGTCTTCCAACCTGCTGCGTTTGGCACAACTAGTACTCCCACTTCTCCTTAAGGTGTTCACAACGCCCATGCTCCTGCTCAAGGTATTTACAATGCCTTTGCTACTGGTCAAGGGAGCACTCCTGCTCCAACTCCTGCTGGTTTCCACCATGAACGTCCCGAGAAGTTCATGGGTGCACATTTTAAGCGATGGCAGCAAAAGATGATGTTTTTCCTGACGGTTATGGACTAAAACGTTTCCTAAAAGAAGACCCTCCACAAGTTGGGGAAGACACGGACTCTCAGCCAAATGATTTGGCGAGAGGGGGCCGAGGTAACCATGTTGATGACGACATGAAAGTGGTTCGCGAAGCATGGAAACACAGTGATTTCATGTGCAGGAACTACATTCTAAACAGTTTTTCCGATCCTCTCTACACGGTATATTGTACCGTTGAAACTGCCAAGCAGTTGTGGGACAAATTACAAAAGAAGTACGACACCCAAGATGCAGGTAGCAAGAAGTTCATCATTGGGAAATTTCTAAAATTTCA
The DNA here is from genome assembly GCA_029844215.1 of Przewalskia tangutica. Lineage (NCBI taxonomy): Eukaryota > Viridiplantae > Streptophyta > Magnoliopsida > Solanales > Solanaceae > Przewalskia > Przewalskia tangutica. The sequence goes on along the minus strand of CM056738.1, from coordinate 77,060,926 downwards.
AATGGTGGACAACAAAAGTGTGTCATCCCAAGTCCAGGAATTTCAAATGATTCTACATCACCTAGATTTGGAAGGATTGAATCTCAACGAGCAATTCTTGGTTGGGGCATTAATCGAGAAGTTGTCTCCCTCGTGGAATGAGTTCATGAATTACTTGTAACTAAAAACGAATGAGATGAATTTAGACGAACTTATTGTCAAACTCCAGATTCAAGAGGACAATAAGAAGGTCATGTCAAAGGGGAAACAACCTGTTGAGGCTAAGACAAATCTGACGGAAGTCAAAGGGAATCCAAGCAAAAAGCGGAAGTTCCAGAAGGATGGCCAGTCCCAAACAACTGAAAAGTTTAAGGGAACATGCTACTATTGTGGTAAAGTTGGTCATATGGCCAAAGACTGCCGCAAGCAAAAATATGATAAAGGCAAGGATAAGGTAAACATCGTCGAAGACACGCTCCTAGATGATATGATTGAAGAATTCTCAGCAGTGGTACTAGAAGCAAACTTTGTTGAGAATTCGACGCAATGGTGGTTGGACACGGGTGCTACCCGTCACATTTGTTCCAATAAAGACGATTTCTCCACGTATACACTAGTCACAGATAAGAAGTTGTTCATGGACAATAACTCATCTTCAGATGTGCTGGGGGTAGGAAATTGTAATCCTTAAGATGACATCCGGAAAGAAGCTGATTCTCAAAGAAGTGATGCATGTCCCAGAAATTCGATGAAATCTAATTTCTGGAAATTTATTAGTGAATGTTGGTTTTAGACTAGTGCTAGAGGCTAATAAGTTTGTAATCACTAAAAACGGAACATTTGTAGGAAGGGGCTTCGCATGTGAAGACCTCCTTAAGGTTAATGTTACACCTATAATGTCGTTTACTTAGAAAGGGGCTTCACCTGTGAAGGTCTCTTTAAGGCAAATACAATACTTGTACTGCCTTCTATTATCAATAAAACTGAGCCTAGACGTGTTAACTATCAATCTATATTAAGATTAGTAAAGTTAGAATCACTGTTGTCTATCGACATAAACCCTCAACATAAGTGTGAGGTGGACATAGAGACAAAGACTCTCCAAGAAGTCCCCTTAGATCTGTCTAAAGGGAAACCGCTCCTCCAGAACTCACACATATCAACATAAGTATTTTAAAGTTCGCTCAAGCTAGATGGGGGAACAAGTACTTTGTGACTTTCTTGGATGATGGCACAAGGTTGTGCTACCTTTACTTACTTAAAAGTAAAGACGAAGCTTCTAAAAACATCTAAGCGCCACAAAACAAAGTTGAGAACCAACAATGTCAATGGGTCTATAGACAAGTAAAAATCTAAGACATTCATATGTATGTTCACAACCATCGCCGCCTTGCGGGATCTTGAAATACATCAAATGAATATTAAGACAGACTTCCTAAATGATGATTTGGAAGGAGAAATATACATAGACCAATTAGAGGGGTATGTGGTTCTAGAATAAGAGACAAAGGTCTGTCTTCTTGTCAAATCATTTTACAGGCTGAAACAGGCCCAAACAATGGCACGAGAAATTTGATAGTACCCTACTATCGAAAGGGGTCTCTATTAACAAGTGCGACGAGTGTGTTTACATGAAGAGAAAATGACCGATTCATTAGGCATAAGTAATGACCGATTCATTAGGCATAAGTAATGACCAATTCATTAGGCATAACATTCCTCTATGTAAACGACTTGTTGATCACTTGGTGTAGTCCTAGGATAATCCAAGAGACTAAGAATGTGCTTAAAACAATGCTTTGATATGAAAGATATGGGAGTCATAGATGTTATTTTAGGGATCAAGATCTCTAAGACAACTAACGAATTTGTCTCGTCTCAATCTCACTACATCAAGGGTGTGATGAAGAAATTTGAGATGATCGACAGTTCACTGGTAACGACACCATTGGATAGAAGTCAAAATATTGACAAACATTTTGGTGTGCTCGTACGCCAGGATCAATACGCATAGGTAATTGGGAGTCTGATGTATATCAAACTACACTCGACCTAATATCGCGTATGTAGTCAATAAATTGGCAAGACTCATTTGTAAGTTGAATGACTTTATGGTTTTCTAGAGGATGTCCCATGTTGGGATAAGCCCGTGTCTTCTGTAATGATCTCCTGTGATAGTCAGTCGGCTCTAGGAAGGACACGAAATTCTATGTACAATGGCAAGTCTCGTCATATTCGATGGAGACATGAGTCTGTTAGACAACTGATCACCTCGGGTGTTATTTCCATTGTATACGTAAAATCAAAGAAAAATATTGTAGATCCCTTGACGAAGGGAATGACCAGAGATCAGATGTTCTTCCTGTCTAGGGGAATGGGCTTAAAACTCAAACAATAAGAACTGATATAGTGGGCACCCAACCTTACATACTGGAGATCTCAGGAATAAGGTTCAATGGGAAAATTAAATTGTAAATGTTCCGTCAGCGCTTCGGTGGAAGCAAGAGCACTTCAGATAATGTCTTCTTCTTAAGAAACATAATCCAAGGTCGTTCCTGTGATAGACGTAAAAGTGCTACATGTAAGAGGGGTAAAGGATACGTTTCTAAACCTTTAATGATCCTCAATACTTGAGGTTAGGTTGGGAAATTTTTAATGGTTCCTAACACTTGTATAACTGGGTATTGCAGAATATCTTGTAGGAGACCACATATTTAAGTACGAGGACAGGCCACCTCAAATGAACGTACTTAAGAATCCAAGTGTGTCCATGGCCCACGACGGACAAAACACTAGAAAGATTGAGTAGGAAAGGTATTGTGTTGGTATCATTGTCTTGACATATACTAAACACTGACGGTTCAATACATCACGTTCACCGAGAAGTAAATATGTCCGATGGTATTCTACTATGGAAGGTTCAAAGCTCCGGCTACCTCTCCAGATGCAACATCGTTCCGCCGAGTGATTGATAGAACGACACCATACACGTGCACCAAAATCTCTTCCAAGAGAGGATTGTTGGAAATATTTATTAAACGTGAAATAAAGTTAATCCTATTTAATTACGAATCGAACAATTAGGGGGCCACACGTCGGAAACGTTGTTTCCACACACGTGTACATACAATGCCGATGATCATAATTTTCTTAATGGAAGAGATATTGGTACGTATACGAATTGTTTGAGACGTAAGGTAATAGACGGTTATTGGCCAAATGACGTTGGTTTCACATTGGTAAATGAAGGAAGAAATGTACAAAGTGTGAATGTCGAAACGAGTCGAAAAAAGGACCGCGACACCGGAGAAACATCTCGGTGCCGCGGCGCCATCTCTCGACTGGCCTGCGCTGGCCATGGCGCGGTGGCGCCGGAACTCTCTGAGTTCTCGGCGCCACTCGCTGCGGCGCGCTGCGGCGATTCGATACATTGGAGAAGAATAAAAACTGATGTTTGAGCTGACTTTGGAGGATTAACTCTCTATTATGTTGCTCATGAATTCGGTCATTATTTGACTGAATTGTAACTCCTTATTCAAGGTCATTACATGGTCATTCAAGGACATTATTAGGCTAATGAAATGTCATCTTCTCCAACACTGTAAAATGATGCCTTGGGCTCATTTGGAAACACACTTTACACACTTGACAATACATTTCTGAAAGCATTCTTCCTCTCTTGCAATCACAAGCACTCAAAGATCTTTCTTCCAAAGCATACACTTGAGTTTCCTTTGCTCATTTGTTTGATTGTTGTTTTATCTTGGGAGATAAGTTGTCATTACAACTTGAAAGGATATACGGGTGCAATATTATCTTAAGGAGAGATTGATCATCAATTGAATCAGCAAGACAAGTTACATTGTTCATATTAGTTGTTGTTGTTGCATTTTCATTTCCTTTTTCCACACAAATATCCAACAATATTTACCCTAATGAGCTTTTATGGGTGAACCTTTATTCCGTCTAAAAAATATTTTCATTGTTCAAAATATTTGTCTTACTTTTCTTTTTTAGTCCGTCTAAAAAAAGAATATCTCTTTTTTTACGACCAACCAACAAAGTTTTATTACAAGACTTGACTATGACTCGAAAAGACACACATAAAAGACAGAACGGACACGACCCATAATTAAGCAGGATCAAACTAGACTTGACTTATTCTTCTCCACATGATTGCGCCACAACCAAATCATGCTGTGGAAAATATATCTCTTTCATCAGCGCGTCACTGGACCCTGGATCGCCACATTGAATCAAACATTAACCAAGAAACTTACTAGCTAGATATATGTACAGTAATCTTCTCACTATAATAAAGTATAGAATTTGTAATAAAATTTTAACAGCAATAAATATATTATTGCTAAAAAATGTAAATGACAACAAAATTTAATATATTGTTGCTAAAAATGTAAATTACAACAAAAAAAACAACTTCTTGTTATCAATACTTTTCGCATCGGAAGTTATTACAATGGCATACAACAATTTTTGTTGTTGCGAAAAATACTTTTGACAACAACATCAAACATATATCAACAAAAATGTTATTGACAATTTTTTTTTTCCTGATAGTCTCACTGATCAACCAATTCAAATTTCAATTATCCAGAAAAAGATATAGCCAATTTACTGTTGGTGTAAATTCATTATTTAATCAATATACTTTAAATTAAAAATGCGAGTACCAATCCATTTATAACATGTTAGACGATAATAAACAGTATGTAGGAGTAGTAGAAATTCATCATTTTGTAACCCATAATCAGTGGCAAATCTATATTTAGTTATATTTTAACTTTAAAATGTTTATATGATTTATAGTCACACAAATATCTATTATCTGGTTAGATAATAATTTTTTTTTTCTTTCTTAAACTCTGTGTTCAATCAAACATCATCACATTAATTAGGATGAAGGGAGTATAAGGAACGGGATTCAAATTGAATTCCTTTCATCCAATAATTATATTGTGCAAGAAGGATAAAAATAAACTTTTATGCACATATGTAAAAGCTGTTGAACTTGAATTTCCTTGACGCAAGGAAAAAATTCTAGTAAAGTGATAAAGGAGACTCAAAAGTTGCTTTAGATCACAAGTTTGAATCACATATACGATTGCGCCATTCTAGCCTTTCTTTTTAAACCCCTTACGTAAATTTTTTATGATGCCAATTCGCAAAATAATTATGTTACGTTAGCTAGGGAAGAAGGTGAAAAAAGTACGTACTTGGAACAGTCAACAGAGGGGCTGATTTCGAATGGAATCTTAATACCACAAACACCAGAGAGACCAGCAGCTTTGCCAAAATCAATGCCCTTTATAGTATTAGCAGCTGTTTTCACGCATTTGCATGATTTCCTACGCTCATGTGTCGTCTTGCAAAGCTTCAATAGATCTTTAAGGACGCCACAACAGCCTCCGAGAGGGCCGCGATTCTGCAGATAAGGGAGGCAATTAACCACGCCGACCTGAATCTGGCCGCAGGTCACTGCCTCTGCATGAGGTGCAATCACCACCATGCACAAAACCACGAGACATGTAATTTTGCCAACCAATTTCATTCTTACAAAAAATATAATTAGAGAATAGAGAGTAGTGTGAGGAGTGTTGGGTACAAAACTAGTGACTTAGTAAGACCTTAGGGGTTCTTATAGAAAGGAAATTGGGACTAAATTGATAACTGGCCAATGGAGGAGTATTGAGAGAATTTAGTTGGTATACTTGAGTTAAATAAAATTCAGTACTTTTCTATGGTACTTCAACCAGCTCTTGGCTCTGTCTTTAAGTGAAAACGGGAAGAGCCTCAGTCTAATGACATCGTCAGTGACACCATTGTACTTGAAAGTGGCACACAGCTCCAGAAAGTTGACAATGTGCATGTGGGGGTCTTCAGATGGCAATCTCCCAAACTGGACTGTGTTCTGGACCATGCTCAGGATGGCTGACTTGATCTCAAAGTTGTTTGCCCTATTGCTGGGAGCCTGATGCATGTCTGTGCACCAGTAACCGTGGGCAGAACATAGTCTCCAAGCTTCTTTCTACTGGATCGATATTGGCTCTTCTACATGATCAGGAACCTCGTTGTTTGCCCCATTCTGATTCGGTTGTTGGTTGTCCATGATCACTGAATCAGCTATCCTTTTATTTCGCCTGTTTTGCTTGCACGTTCTCTCAATTTCAAGGTTGAAGGGAACAAGTGTATCTGCTCCTCTCCTTCTTCGCATACACTAAATCCTTGAAATAGACCAAAATCAACAAACAAATCAAGACAACAGGGTTCTAACAGTAAAAATAAAAATAAAAATAAAGTCAAAGTAGAAATAAAAATAGATGGTTCGATATTAGAAGTAGGCCAGTCCCCTGCAACGGCGCCAAAAACTTGTTAGGACGTTGTCTAATTGCTTACGCAAGTGTACATATCGTTCACAAGTAATATAGTCTGTAAGACCGAGTTTATCGTCCACATAGACTGGTTTCTAATTACCGTTCATCTATTTTATGTTATCTATTTGGCAATCGATAATTGAGTTGGGTTTTTGTTTATCTACTAGAATAATTGCAAGAATTAACTAAACTATTGAGGTTGTAATCAGTTATGAAGGAATTAGGACTTTCAAAATCCTCGACTATCTACTCTATTCAATCCTTAATGCGACTAGTATGACTTCTTCTTCTATGTTAAGATAGTGGTTAACTAGACTGACTTATATTCCGATTAGGATATATAATCGCTCAACCCCAGTGCAGAACCCTTCTATATTTCTATGATAGGATTTACCAAATATGAGAATTAAGAACAGTAACCTATAATGCTACACAAGTATCGGGGTACTTTCATCCACGATTTTAACCTATGTCTATTCAATTACAGTATATCTAAATCTCTCCTCTCGGTTCTTGATTCGAAATCATATAGATTATGATAATTAGTGATCAATTAATTATCAAACATTCATACCAATTATTGAATAAATCTTAATCAAGTGAAGAAGAAATCGAAATATTGCATTAATTCATAAGAGTTTCAAGCGATTCATAAGAAAAGCCCTAATAAAGTGTTTAGCTCCTAGCCATAGTCACGCTAAGAACTAATACAAATACCAACATAAACTGAATTGCAAAGAAAAGAAAGAAAAATACTGTGAACTAAAGTCACCAATTGTAGCTCCAAATCTGCCCTGAGTTGTGTTGTGTGATAGAATGAACCACACCCTTCACTAGACTATTCCTATGGCTTAAATATGTTGCAAATTTCGTGCCCTATGGACCCTTCTGCCCTTGGCCAATTCTATTTCGGATCTGAAAATTCACGCCTCGGCACCGCGGTCCTACAGAATGGCACCGCGGTTCCGAAAGTCCTGCAGCCACTCAGTAATTATGGCACCGCGATCCTGTATGAATGGCACCGCAGTGCTGCAGTATTTTGTCCTGATTGCCAACTTCCGTCCTTTTTGCCTCGGGACTCTCCTTTTATGCCCACTTTTCTCTCATTTTCACCATTTTGCCTTTTTGAACCGTTGTGATTAAAAAGAAAGGAAAACGACCCTAACAAGACACTTATTTAAACAAAAATGGGAAAAACACTAACTAAAAATGACTCAAAAGCGTATACAAAATACGCCTAATAGTGGTATGATCTCTTTGCACATATATTATGCAGATTGAGTTCGTATGCAGCAAGTGTATAATTCTCTATTTATTTTTCATCGAGGTAGTAGCGTTGCCTATTTATTATTATATGTGGATGGCATTGTGCTTACTGACTCCTCTGATTGGTTGAAATGAGATCATTACATTACTTATATTCGAATTTGCTATGACTGACTTAGGAAAGTTGAGCTATTTTTGAAGATTTCAGTGACTAGATCTGCAAATACTATATTTTTTTGTCAGCGTAAGTATGCATATGAGATTGTGTACAAGGCTAAAATGGTGAATTTCAAGATCATGTCTACTCCAGTTGACTCTAAATCAAAGTTTAGTGTTGTTACAGTGTCCGATATCACTCTCTACAGGAGTTTTGCAGGTGCACTACAGTACCTTACTTTCATCAGGACTGATATTTCTTATGATGTTTAGCATGTGTGCTTATTCATGCATGCCCTCAGGGAGCCCTATTTTACTGCCCTTAAACATATCATTCGATACGTTAAGGGCACACTTGATTATGGATTGCACCTATACCCCTCAACACCGACAAAGTTGTTGTCATATACGGATGCTGATTGGGCAGAATGTCCGGACACGCGACGCTCCACCTCATGCTATTGTGTGTTCTTAGGAGATAAATTCATTTCTTGGTATGCCAAGAGACAGGCCACATTATATTGTTCGAGTGTAGAAGCAAAGTACAGATGAGTTACTAATGTTGTTGCTGAGATCTGTTGGCTCCGAAACCTTCTTTTGGAGCTTCAGTGTCCATTGCGTAAGGCATCTTTGGTTTATTGTGATAACATATCCGCCATATATCTATCTCTTAATCCGATTCAGCATCAGCGAACCAAACATATTGAAATGGATATCCACTTTGTTCGTGAGAAGGTTGCTCACGGTCATGTCAAGGTAATGCATGTGCCTTCTTCATATCAGTATGCAGATATATTCACAAAAGGTCTTCCTAGACAGCTCTTCCTCGACTTCAGATCCAGTCTTAGCGTTCGGCCTCCTTTCGTTCAGACTGAAGGGGTGTATTAACGTGTGTACAATTATAAATATTTAGTCATATTTAATCTTGTCTAATTATGGTAGATATAGAATCTCTGTTATATAAGGATTTCTCATGATACATCATATATATAATTTATATTAATGAGAAAGAGTACTACACATATCTCAAGAAATGTGACGTAGAACATTGTCTAAAAACTATTGGCTTCTGAAAGTTCTTCCGATACTATGGCCTTTTTAGCCAATGTTCTCAAAACTTCCTTATACTATTTTGATAATTTCTTTACCATTAGACTTTTCGTCAGTATTAAAATTAACTCAATGATATTTCGCTGCAGTTTCTAATCACAGGATAACAATTGTCCTGATTTGAAGGAATGAAGAAAAATCAAATTTATAATTTGGCCATCTTATCATGACATGTCAATTGTCAGATGTGGAATCATCTGACAAGTCAAAGTTTTATCATCAATTTTTCTAATTTGGCATCATTTGCTAAGCAGCGATGTAATCGCGTTGCTAAGCCAAGGCCTAGGAGAATCACTCTTAAATCTATCGTTATCTAACGATTGATTTAGTGTGATCGCGTTGTTATCTTATTCTTTATCTTTCCTTGATCTTCCGGCACTGGGTAAGCGTCAACCTCCATACATGGTCTTACGATTTTGTGGAGACCTGTGTTTTTGGTAAACAGTCGTCCGGGCCTGGTCACTGCGACTCCCTTTGTGAGGAGGCATCCCTTCTCACGAAGTTAAAGGACTATTTTTCCAAGTTCTTTAGAGAGAGTTGTCTCGCGCGTCCTTTTCAAAGTGGTTATCCTTCTCTCTCCCCGCTTCTTAGTCTATTTTGTCTTTACTTATTATCTAATAATTTCTACGTATTTTATCTTATACCTTATCTTTTTATAGTAGCTCTACCCCGTATCCTATTTTTCTTATAGATTTATCCTTCAAATTACTATGTGTGACATTATGTAATGATGAAAAATGATACAATCTATCTAAATGGTGAATTCATCAAAACAATTAATACAATACGATAAAATATAACACAATACAATATAATATAGTAATACATAATGAAATAATATGTAACAACCAGAGTGTTCTAAGGAAAATTAAGAGAGAGAATTAAGTTAAAATGACCAAAATTAAACGGATTCTCGTACATTCTGGTTCATACCTCTCAGTGATCAACACTTTGTTTTCGATTATTGATTTTTTTGTAAAAAGACCACTGCAACATAAAATTTCCTCTGTTCTTTTATTAGTTATAGATTAGGAAATAAATAGCAGGGGCTAATTAGTATTAGATATTACAAATTATGCTATTAATGATTTACACTTTTCAGAGGATCTGCCAAAAAAAAAAAACTGCAGCTACCAGGTCATCGATTATAGTTGGGCTACTACTCCGTATAGTTTGGGCCACTTTTGTGTGGATGGTGAACAGAAACAAATCAAAAAATTGCACGGTATTCTTTCAAAGGATAAAAATTAAAGACGAGTACAAAAGAGGGACAAAAGTGCAAATGACCCAAACAAATTTGTGAAAAAGAAAAGTCTAAAGGGGAAATTGACATGTAGGTATAATTTCTACATAGGATTGGAGGAAATTTCTTGCCCTCTATGACTTGCTTTATTTTAGAGAGTTATTTCCTTTAAAAGAAAATATTTTTCATAGAAAATGTTATCCTAAAAAATATTTTCTTGGAAAACAAGTGGTGTTCTTACTTATTTTTTAGTGTTTGTTACGTAACAATAACAACATACCCAGTGAAATTAACGTGTGGTTTGAGGAGGGTAGAGTGTACGCATATTGTACCCCTACCAAGGTAGGGAAGCTGGTTCCGAAATACCCCCGGCTCAAGAGAAAGCATAAATAGAGGTCATATAAGGACAAGAAAATCATAGTATGAAAATGGAATCAACAAAAGCGACTAAGCCATGATAAAGTAGTTTGAAAAAGGGACAGTAGCTACCATAAATAAAATAGGATAATTGAAGTATAAGAAATATCCGATAGTAGCAGAAATCAAAACACACTAAATTATAGAGCAATACAGTTACTACCAATATGAAAGGATAAGTGAGACTACTTACTAACATTCTACCCTAATCTGAGTCGCCCACAACCTCCTATCTAAGGTCATGTCCTCGGTAAGTTGTAACTGTGTCATGTACTATCTAATCACCTCTCCCCAATATTTTTTCGGTCTACCCCTACCTCTTATGAAATCGTTCATAGCTAACTTCTCGCACCTCCGCACTGGGGCATTTGTGTCTCTCCTCTTCATATGCTCAAACCATCTCAATATCGCTTCCCACATCTTGTGCTCCATCGAGGCCACTCTCACATGTCACAGATAGCCTCATTCTTAATTTTGTCTCTCCTAATGTGTCCACACATTAATTGTAATATTTTCATCTCCGCAACTTTCATCTATTGAACATGAAAGATCTTAACTGACTATCACTCTGCCTCATACAACATAGTCGGTCTAACCACCACTTTATAGACTGACTATATTTGCTAAAAATAATTTATCCTAAGAACATTTATATGTAATCTAATAAATATACAATGGGAGTGGGATGAGTGGGAAGTGGGTGTTCGGGGGTGGTGCGGTGGGATGGTCAAGGGGTTAGGGTGTTGTGAAGAAACAAACAATAACCCAATTGCACGATAGAGTATCAATGGAAGAAATACCCAAGTTAAATCTTTTCACACTATTTGAACTAAGAGAAGACAATAAATGCTAGCACAAATGCAAATTCGGGTAGCAGATATACCAATAAAATAACAAGACAAGCAAAACAAATCAAATGTAGGAGACACCAAACTTACATGAAAACCCTCTTCAGTGTGTAGAGGAAACAACCATCGGTCCAAAGCTTCACTATATCAAATGAGGGTAACAAAGTTTTCCAAAATAGCTACAATATGAATGTCGTATGAGGAGTAACAATAGCAACAACAATACAATTGAAGAAAAGAGAGAAACATCAATAATAGTGTTGCAATTGATTGCTCGAACACTTCTACTACAGACCTTAAAACTCGATCTCAGCCATTCAGAGCGAAGAACCATGTGTTAAGAACCCTCGGTTAAAATTTCAACTGTATCCAACGGTTAGATCAACCGTTCTCTCCAAAAACTCAAAGTTGGTCGCATAGAAATTTCACCAAAGACAAACTCTCTATTTCTCTCACTTGGTTGCCTCCTTTCTTTTTTCCTCTTTTTGCGACCAATCCTAAAAATCAGACCACTTAAGCCTATATATATGTGGGCCAAAATAATATGTGATCTAGGACCAAATTATATTTTATTTATCTACATAGAAAGGAAAAAAGTTGAAAAATTCACTTATTCTCTCCCTCCCGGCTATGTGGAGAAGAGTCATCCCGACAATCAAGTAACAATCCTCAAACTTTTCTCTTGGTAAATTTTTTATCAACATATTCAAATCATTATCATCAGTGTGAATTTTCTCAAGTTCAAGAAACTTAGAATCCAACACATTTCTAATTCAATGGTATCACATATCACTATGTTTTGACCTACCATGAAATATAGAGTTCTTGCTAAGATGAATAGCACTCTAATTGTCCCAATGAAACATATACATCTCCTGAGCAAATCCAAACTCCCCTCAAAATCTCTTCAATCAAAGCAACTATTTACTAGCTTCAACGACAACAATAAGCTCAACTATTGTAGTAGATAGAGCAACATATTTTTGCAACTATATTGCCAAGACACAACTCCCCCTGAAAAAATAATCAAGTATCTTAAAATAGACTTGCGAATATCAACATCACCGACCATATCTGAATCACTGTAACCATAAAGAATAGGATTTTCTACATCAATACACAAACTCAGACTAGAAGTGCCACAAAGATATTTCATAACTCACTTCACAATATTTCAATGCTTTCTTCCTGGATTAGAAAGAAAATGGCTAACTATACCAAAAACATGAGCAATATTTGGTCATATATAAATCATTGCAAAGCATCAAACTGCCAATAGGTGAAGCATAATGAACTTTCTTCATATCTTCCTTCTCTTCATCACTAGAAGGACACTACTTCGTACTCAATTTAAAGTGCATAGCTAAAGGTGTACTGACAAACTTAACTTTATCTATGTTGAACCTACAAAGTACTTTTTTAACGTACTTCTCTTGTGATAACCACAAATTATTAGTCAGTCTGTCACGAATAATTTGCATGTCAAGAATCTTCCTTGCTGGTCTCAAGTCTTTTATAGCAAAAGACTTGTTCAACTCTTGCTTCAACTTCTGAATTCTGCAAGCATTATGACCAACAACAAACATGTCATCAGCATAGAGCAATAAATAATAAAGTCACTCTTAGAGAATTTATGCACAAAAATATAATTATTTGAAGAAGTCTTCTTGAAGCCTTGTTGACTCATAAAATAATCAAACTTCTTATACCACTGTCTGGGAGCTTGTTTCAAACCGTACAAGCTCTTCTTCAATTTGCAAACATAATTCTCTTTTCCTTTGACTTCAAAACCTTCTGGCTGCTCCATATAAATTTCTCCATTCAAATCACCATGGAGAAAAACAGTTTTAACATCCATTTGTTCAAGGTCTAAATCTAGACATGCAACCAAGCCCAAACAACACGAATGGACGACATCTTCACAACTGGAGAAAAGATTTTATCAAAATTAACTTTTTCTGATTAAAAACCTTGACAACTAATCTAGCCTTGTACCATGGTACTGGGTTACCATCTTCATGTTTTACCTTGAAAATCCACCTATTTTTTAAAGATTTTCTGTTAGGTAGCTTAACTAAATCAAAGGTATGATTATCATGTAAGAATTTAATCTCATCTTTCATAGCATCAAATCACCTTTCCTTTTCTTCACTATACATGACCTCATCAAAAAATTTAGGTTCTCCCCCGTCAGTCAAGAGTACATACTCATTAGGAGAATAGCGAGATGAAAGTATTTTCTCTCTAGTAGACCTTTTGAGAGAACTCTATGGAGCATCAATTGCAGTTGATTGTTGACCAATCACATCATCTTGCACTGAAGAATCAACAACATCATGCCAGTCATTTTGAACATGATCATCATCTTCATTATCAACTTGATCTTCATTATTTTAAAGATTTTCCTCAGATGCAACAGTCACAGTAAATTGATCAACATCAACTAAGCTCTCACTGTTCTGAGAATCAACCTTCTCGGATTTGTCAAAATCTTCAACTGTCCGTTCTTTAAAAAATACAACATCACGACTTCTAATAAATTTCATCTCAATTGGATCATACAAACGATATCCACATTCGTCTTGACCATAACCAATAAAGATACAATTCCTAGTTTTAACTTTCAGTTTTAACCTCTCATCCTTAGGAACATGCACAAATGTCTTACACCCGAAAACTCTCAAATGAGCATAAGATACATTCTTACTATACCAAATTCTATTAGGGACATCACCATCCAAATCAAAAGTAGGAGCTAAATTGATAACATAAGAAACAATATTAAGTGCTTCGGCCAAAAATGAATCTGTCAACTTAGCATTTGAAAGCAAACATCTAACCCTCTCAACCATAGTATTATTCATCTTCTCTACTAAATCATTTATGAGGAGTCTTTGGAGGAGTTTTCTGATGCTGAATACTCTACTCTATGTAATAATTATGAAAAGGACGAATATATTCATCATCATTGTCTGAGCGAATGCATTTTAGTTTCTTCCATGTCGTATCTCAACTAAGGTTTGAAAAGTCTTAAAAATATCAAGTACTTGATCCTTAGACTTCAAAACAAATATTCAGAGTTTGCGAGAATGATCATCAATAAAAGTCACAAAGTAAAGTGCAGCACCATGAGACCTTACTTTGAAAGGACCACACAAATTAGAATGTACCAACTCCAGTAAATCAATCTTTCTTGAAGACGAATGACTCTGAAAAGAAACGCTTTTATGTTTTCCGGCTAAGCAATGAACATGTCTCTTTAGCTTTGCTTGTTTCACTCCAGAAAGCAAATTCTGCTAGCCAACTATCAGTCCTCTTCTCGCTCATATGACTCAATATTCTAAGTCATAACTCTGATGGAGTGTCATTCTCCACCAAATTTGCTGAGCCACTACAAATGAAGTCATGAAATAAGTATAAGTCAAATATCTTGTCACCTCGAGGCACGACTATTGAATCTCTAAGAAGCTTCCACTGTCCACCACCAAGGGTTTGATCATAACCCTCATCATCAAGCTTTTCTACAGAAATTAAATTCAGACGAACATTTAAAGTATGCTTGACATTGTTAAGAACTAACTTCGAACCATTCTTACTTTTGCAAACTGTATCAATTCCAAGTACCTCAACCTCACTATCATTTTCCATTTATAACATTCCAAAATTACCTGGAGTACAACAATAATAACATACCCAGTGAAATTCCACAAAGTGGAGTTTGGAGTGGGTAGATTGTACATAGACCTTACCTCTACCTTGAGAGGTACATAGGTTATTTCTGGTAGATCCTCGACACATGAAATCCAAAACAATATAGAAAGTCATGACAAATAATATTACAAAAAGCAGGATAAAACAGTATGAAGAAAAATAACAAATGAATACGATGATCGAAGTACACGAACAACATATATCAAGTAGAAAAAAAAGGACAAGAAATTACCAGAGTAATACTATGACTACTAGTATGAAAGGATAAGTCAGACCACACTCAACTACCCATAGCCTTCTACCCTAATATGTATACTCCATAACTTCATATCTAAGGTCATGTCTTCGGTAAGCTGGGTCTGCACCATGTCCTGACTGATCACCTCTCCCCAATACTTTTTCGGCCTACCTCTACCTCTCCTGAAATCATCTATAGCCAACCTCTCACACCTCCACACTGGAGAATCCGGACATCTCATCCGTACATGTCTGAACCTTCTCAGCCTCGCTTCCCGCATTTTATCCTCCACTGAATCCTAGAGTATAAAAGAAAATAATTCTTTTTTTGGCATGCCATGAGAAATGGCACATGAATCCACAAACCATGAATACTCATCACAAACAAGACTGATATAATTTTTACCACAAGCAAGAAAAATATCATATTTAGCAACATTAGCAACACGATTTTCATTATCGTCATCTTTCTTTTGCTTTTTCATATCTCTCATATACATATTGTAATATTTTTTGATATGCCTTTTATTTTGACAATAATTACATATGAGGTTCTTGTATTTAGACTTTGACTTGCTTATATTTTTGCCTCTGTCATTCCGATCTCTGAAGTTGTTTCTCCCCCTATCTTCATTAATCAAAATATTGAGTATGAAGCTGAAGAAGATGAGGCTTGTGATCTTCTTCTCATATCTTCATTTAAAACACCACTCTTAGCATATTTCATAGTTACAACACCACTGGGAGCCGACTTAGTAAAATAAACTCGAAGATTTACCCAAGAGTATTCAAAAGTCAAAGTTCTTGAATTTCTTCATCAAACTTTACACTGTCGCGCCCCTTTTCGACCGCGACTTTATGAATAAACTCTTGCTTAATAAAAATGTTAGAAAATAAAATAAATGCTAAAAGAGTTAAATGTTAAAGAGGTGCTAAAATGTTAAAAGTGCTAAAATGGGCTAGAAATGCTAAAGGGTTCGCGGAGTCGCCACCTAATTAATTTGGGTGAATTAGGACACCTAAATGTTAACTAGTTTAAAGTAAACATTAACTCCATTTTAATGGTCTGCTAAACTTAATGAGATTATGGGTAAGAGTTCTTTATTAATCTAGAGGGAAGGGGTTAGGCACCCTCTAAGATCCGCTAACTTGCGGTTGTCCTGTCAAACCTAGGGTAATTATTATCGCTAACATGCATGTTTTGAAAAATTTAAGTGAAGAGGCGCCTGCAAATTTAAAAGTAAAAAAAAAATGCATTCTTTTATAACCTGAAAAAAGTTTATAAGATTTGTTTATAAAGTTAATTTTTATAAAGAGATCATATAAAGTGTTATACATAAGAAGTTTTTAAAAAAAATATAACTGTGCAGAGTTGACTTAGTGATTAAGGTAGGCCTTTGTTTGCAAAGTCGGTGGATAATAAATTATATAGTATTAATGAAAGAGTTATTAATTCTTTTAAAATGCATTAGTCTCATGATTAGATGTTCAAAAATAAGTTAAGCAAGCTAGAATAATTAACTTAATGAGAAGCAAATTTCTAGTGTCGAACTATTTTTTCTAATAGCGACTTAAAGCTTAGGCTATTCTAAATATATATATTAATGTTAGAGTAATGTTAGACGAGTAATTACAACAAATGAATGGGGAAAGGATATGAATTAATAAGGATGACTCGAAGAATGACGATGTCCTTTCGCCGCGGTTTGAAATTTTCCTATGCGAGGTGGATGCACATAAATGCGGGTCTTCATTTGAAGTAGCTCAAGATGAGTCTCGTCATGAGACTCTTCATTTTTGCTCCGATGCATTTCATGTAAAACAAAAAAAAGATAAGGATTAGTATGTAATCTAAACCTTATCACATAATAAGCATTGACACATAAGTTACACACATAACTTGCTTTATTTCAGCCATTAAAGGGATTAAGCTGGCCCAATCCACACTCAAATAAAAAATAATAATAAAAATATACAAAAAAAAAACAACCTTAAGATATGCACGGTATGAAAGACAATGTATCGGCCCAGTGTTGGGCCTGCTAACAAACAATATGCAATAAAGCAAAGCAGGGCCAAGGTTTATTCAAATCCTTGGACTTTAGCTACAAGCAGCAATGGACAAATTCCAATTTCTTTCATTCTTAACTCATACATGGAACAGATGCAGTTTTTTTTTTATTTAAATCAACTAAGAAGCCTGAATTTGGGATTTTGAACTACAACTAGGAAACTGAAATACTGCATGCTAGGTCGCACAGGGAAAGATTGATTCCTGCTATATTATTGTCACTCAAGTTCATTCAAGCTCAAGAAAATTATCCAGGGACTAATTTCAGTTTTTGTTCCAAGCAGAGGGGAGATTTCCCTTGATCTATAGTCAATTTTAGAGGATGGATTCAACAACCTCTCAACTTATTGCTATAACAAACCAAATGACTCAACATGTAATCCCATATTGTAACGGGCAATCAATTCAGCAGGCATATTTTAAAGTATAAAGATGAACCGATAGCTATTCAAGATAGTATTGAAGGACACCGAGTTGTTCTCGACCAGTTTTAAACTTACAGACATGATACACTCAATAACCTATCGAATATGAAAGATATACATGATACTAGTATGGCATACATATGACACAATATACGGACATAGTCAAACAGTTTCATGGTCCTGCCTATAACTTAAAGGCCTCAAGATGGATCACAACTGGCATCAGAAGATCTAAACTCGATATAGCACATTGAACAAGACACATAGGCTATAGGACCTATAACATGCTGCTGGAAACGATCTCAAGAGGACTGATTAGACATCATATCAACTTCAAAGAATATGCCAGTAAGATTAACATGGCCTTACGGCCATTACAACTTCATATTATGCTTGGTACAAGGATACATGGATATCTCTTAAAAGGGTATGGGCTAAATTATCGAGACAGATATATCGGATTGACATTAAGGTATCAACAGTAATGATGTATTCGAATCTGGACAAGTCACCTGTCCTCAACAAGGCATCAATTAGTCACTGCCTGAATCATTTAACTACACATAAGCTTCTGAACAGATCTCTTAACGACTTTTAGGCACTCATTGATATTTCCAGATTTGTTTAACCAGTTGGCAATTTGTTATCTACTTTCGGGTTCAATTTGGGATAGACTTTAGTGGTATTAAAATCAGACATAGAAAGACAATTTACAAAAAAAAAACAGATATTCCTAGCTCTAATTACACAGTTTCTTATATGTACTGCGAGTACTATAGGCCATTCCCAGGTTGATAGCATAACAGGTAAGAGGGTTGTTTTACTATGCGACATGAACACAGATTTACAATACACACATATGAATTGTATACTTCAGCTAACACATCGTGGCCGTGAGTATTAACAGCAAATTCGCCAAACATACTTTAAAGCGACTTAACATGTATAATACGTCTGACAAGCACATCCTCATCAAACAGATTACGAAGTGTAAATCGAATGAAAGATCAAAGGACGATGAATTTACCTTCTCCGGACAGCGAACCGAGGCAGCATATCAAGTCGTCGATCCACTCGGATTGTATTGCGAGGCGATTGAAAAGGGAAATGAAATTTTACCTCGTTCTTGGCTGATAATGCGAAGAAGAAAGATATTTGTTTAAACTTCTGTTCCTGCTGCTATCGTTTAGGATTTCTATTGCATTTTTACTCTGATTTTTTTTCGATTTGCTTTCCCTTGCTCTTTTGTTTTTTAAAAGAATTTGAAGGGGGTTGTTCTGCGTAAAACTCCCGATTTTTGCTGAGTTTACAAATGTTCTTGCTGTTTCCTGGGTGGGTTCTTTTCTCTATCGAAATCCCATCGCCCCTTTGTGTTTTTAACGGGTCTCTCCCTACCGAAAAACTGATGCCTTTGCATGTGTAGGTTGTTGGTTTATATAGTATTGGGTTTCGGTATTAACTGATTTTCGTTTAAGGTAAGCTTCGATTCTTGGCCAGATTTTGGATGAAGATTTGTGACCATCTAGGGACTGATTTCGAACGATTCTCACTGATTTTAGACGATTTGATTGAGATTCTTCAGTGCTGATTTTGATATGATTTTCACACGATTTGGTGTAAGATTTTGGCTTTGATTTAGGGAAGATTTGGTAGGTGACTCGCCGGATTCTTAGGCGAGAATCCCGGCTGGGGCGACGGGGGCGAGGTGCGAGAGTAGGGAAGGTGCGGCGGATCTTTCTTTAGGTTTAGGTTGTGTGTAAGGTTTAGTCGACAGGGGGGAAAATGATGGTGAAGAAGGGCTGATGTTTTGTGGGCTGCTGGCGATGGGCTGGATATAGGATAGGGCTTCGTTATGTTTAGCGTGAGGGAGAGGATGAGGGGAAGGTAGTGGTCTTGTGGGCTGCTGGTAATAAGGGGCGGATGGGCTGGATATAGGGTAGAGGGACTGGGCCTGCGGGTTATTTGATTGGGTTGGGCGAATTGAGTAAGGGATTGGGCTAGTTAGGTATTAATTTGGGTAGTGTTATAATTTAGGTGTATTATTTAATTAGTGGTAAATTAAATTAATAAATTGTTATTAAATTATTTAGGTGCTTTATTAGTCTATGTTTGAGATTAAAAAATAAAGACGGACGTGCTATTTAATTAGTGCTTAATTTTTATAATGTGATGCTGTTATTAAAACTTATAAAATAAAAAATTGAGTTATTTAAACGCTACATGCAGATAGGACTTCTTAATTAGATTATTATTTTATGTATTTATTATTTATTATTAAGAATTATGACAGGGCTTAAAATTAATAAATATGGGCGCGAGACTTTAAGTGCGTAATTTATGCATGTATTAATGTTTTATCGCTGCATTTTATTATAAGAAATCATAAAAAAATATTTTGCAAAATTAGTGTAATTTTATAGCTATTGTCTAGACTTGAGTGTCAAAATTGGGTGTCAACAGTTGTCCCTCTTTGTATGGAGATGATGGAAGAATCTTCGGACAAAGACGTTGACTCATAGCCAATTTTGTCTCGATCCTCAGAATTGAAAGGTTTGGGCAAATAGACGAGGCTGACGCAAAATTTAAAATTTGTCCCAGTGTCGAGTTATGACGACACTGAGTTACCATGGTCAAAACACCAAGGCGGGCTAATGCGGACTCAAAATGTGTCCCAGTGTCGAGTTATGACGACACTGGGCTACCATGGTCAAAACACCAAGGCGGGCTTAATGCGGACTCAAAATTTGTCCCAGTGTCGAGTTATGACGACACTGGGGTACCATGGCCGAAACGCCAAGGCGGGCTAGTGCGGACTTAAATTTTGTCCCAGTGTCGAGTTATGATGGCACTGGGCTGTGGTGTAAAAATAAACTGGCTTGAACCTGGGGTGTACCGGTATCGACTTATGATGCTGGGTTTTATGGTGACGTGGAGTGAGTGGGCCGGCGGCTGAGGCCGCCGCATTCATTGGGAAGGTTGGCCCGACAAATTGCCCGGTTATTTGTAGAGAAAATCCACGTTGTGCCACTGCTCGCTGCGTGCTAAGACTTAAACAAGCGGTTAGTGCATAAGCGTTAAGGCAAAATGATGATCGTAATTTTAAAAGCAATGTAGCGTGAGTAGAAAATGTTATCTGCAAAAATGTGATGGTATTTGTGTTGATGCGATCTTTGTGATTTCGCCGCCTGCGGGCGTGTTGCGATTGTGAATGCGGATATGTTGTCCTTGCTGCGACTGCCTTTTTAGATTGAAGCCCTGTAGACTAAAGCTCATAGAAAAGGTTAGTGCATAACTGCTAAGACAGAATAATAAAGCATGAATAAGAAATGCAAATTTGAGAGTAGAGAAATTGTCCTTGCGTAGATGTGGTGTGTTGATGACGTCATTTCGGACTCTGCGTCGTTTTCGGACTCAACGTCATTTTCGGACTCGGTGTCGTTTTCGGACTCGATGTCGTTTTCGGACTCGGCGTCGTTTTCGGACTTTGGCGTCATTTTCGGACTTTGGCGTCGTTTTCGGACTTGGCGTCGTTTTTGGACTTTTCCGTCGTTTTCGGACTCTGCGTCGTTTTCGGACTCTGCGTCGTTTTCGGGCTCGGCGTCGTTTTCGGGCTCGGCGTCGTTTTCGGGCTCGGCGTCGTTTTCGGACTAGGCGTCGTTTTCGGACTCGGCGTCGTTTTCGGACTCGGCGTCGTTTTCGGACTCGGCGTCGTTTTCGGACTCGGCGTCGTTTTCGGACGTGGCGTCGTTTTCGGACGTGGCGTCGTTTTCGGACGTGGCGTCGTTTTCGGACTTTGGCGTCGTTTTCGGACATCGCGTCGTTTTCGGACTTCGCGTCGTTTTCGGACTTTGGCGTCGTTTTCGGTCTCGGCGTCGTTTTCGGACTCGGCGTCGTTTTCGGACTCGGCGTCGTTTTCGGACTCGGCGTCGTTTTCGGGCTCGACGTCGTTTTCGGGCTCGGCGTCGTTTTCAGACTTTAGCGTCGTTTTCGGACTAGGCGTCGTTTTCGGACTCGGCGTCGTTTTCGGACTCGGCGTCGTTTTCGGACGTGGTGTCGTTTTCGGACGTGGCGTCGTTTTCGGACTTTGGCGTCGTTTTCGGACTTTGGCGTCGTTTTCGGACATCGCGTCGTTTTCGGACTTCGCGTCGTTTTCGGACTTTGGCATCGTTTTCGGACTTTAGCGTTGTTTTCGGACTTTGGCGTCGTTTTCGGACTTGGCGTCTTTTTCGGACTTGGCGTCGATTTCGGACTTTGGCGTCGTTTTCGGACTCGGCGTCGTTTTCGGACTCGGCGTCGTTTTCGGACGTGGTGTGTTGCTAACGTCGTTGCCTGGACGTGTTGCTGCTGCTCCTGTAGAATAAATGCTCCTGCAAGCTAAGCTTGAGAAAAAGTTAGTGTATAACTGTTAAAACAGAATGATAAATATATGAGCAATGCAATTCTGTGAGTAGGGATGTCGTCCCTGTATGATATGTGGGGTGTTGCGAATGTCGAGATGTTGCGTAATGCATTTTTTTTTGTGAACCGTATGGATTGTCATGATGTCTTTGTTGTGCGTTTGTGCACTGCATGGATTGCAATTTGACTCTAGGCCCGAGTTGATCCGCTAGACTTTGTTGCGGGATTTGATTGTTGATGTCATTGCTTTTCTTTATACGCCAATATGAAGAACACAGCTCAGAAAATTTGTGAGTTTGAGGGGGGGCGGTTGATTCGCATTGACTTTGTAGTTTTGACTCTTGATGCTCGGACGTCTGCCTTGTTTGGACTCATAACCCCTGCCTGGTTTCCTACCTTGTCCCAGTTTCGAATATGCACAGAGCGTTTCGGCTAAAGTGGGTCTCAATGGGGTTGCTTGTTTATTATGTGTATTTAAAAATAAAGGGAAAGTTTCCTAATGGTGTGACCGAAACCGATTTAGGCCGCCTACGTATCCCCATGAGGGAATCAGGTCATAACGTAGTTCATTACAAGCGAAATTTGGTAGAGCTAAAAAAATTTAAAGGTGAGGCCAAGCGGATATGGCGCCTGCGTATCCATGAGGAATCAGGTCGAACGTAGTTCCAATACAAGCAAAAGAGAAAATGGGGATTTTCTAAAAGGTGGGACCGAAGCCGATATGGCCGCCTACATATCCGCCAAGGAAATCAGGTCGAACGTAGTTCCATTTTGGCGTGGTGTTGATCATTGGTGTTTCTCCTTTCTAATGCCTCTGCATCCTCTACAGGAGTGGGAACGAGTCCTAAGTTGTTTCGTTCTGGTGCCTCTGGATTAGTCATTTATGATGATTGTGTTTCTACCAGTCAACGCGAATCAACCTTTTGGGGATAAGCTAGGCAAAAATAACTCTTTAACAAATGAAGCAAACCAAGTTAGTATAATATGCAAAAAGTTGCAGGCAATATATAATAATAAGCAAATTGCAAATTAAGTGCGTGTTCTAACATGTTTGGACCTCTTTATGCCAGAGATAGGCCTAAACGTCACATATGCGAGGTTGTGATAGATTTGTCCAAGTCGTCCAACTGTAATGCTTTTGTTGGGAATGACGACCAAATGACGGTGCACTTTTTCCAATTTCAGCATGTCATGATTAGGTTTGGATTTGTCTATCATTGTCACGCTACACATAATATGCTGGTTGGTCGTTGGGTTGAGAAACCCGTCGACAAGTTTGGTGTCTTCCTAATTGTGGTGTCGATGCCAAGGACCGACCCACCTAAGGTAAATGCATGCATGACTTAGTATAAAGGGTGGTATAGCTCTATCTTAAGTTTGCTAAGATTTGGCTTACTAGGCCTTGAGTTCTGAGCGGACTACTCGAGTGAGAAGGCTACGCGACTACCGGTTGGACCGGATTCTCCGCGCAAAACACCAACTCTCTTAAATTTGGGTGTTTGAAAGAAATTTGCAGGTGCGCGAAGCACACCCGCGTGTTGTGTGTGATAGTGTGAATTTTTCAGAGTAGAAGAAATATGAGCGGAATGTCAGTTTAAGGAAAGCAGTAAAACAAGTAGCAATTAAAAATAAATCACACAAAAATTAAATGCAAAAAATAATTGCCAAATAATAACCCTAGGTCTGTTGTGGTTAAGAACCTTAATCCCCAGTGGAGTCGCCATTCTGTCGCGCCCCTTTTCGACCGCGACTTTATGAATAAACTCCTGCTTAATAAAAATGTTAGAAAATAAAATAAATGCTAAAAGAGTTAAATGTTAAAGAGGTGCTAAAATGTTAAAAGTGCTAAAATGGGCTAGAAATGCTAAAGGGTTCGCGGAGTCGCCACCTAATTAATTTGGGTGAATTAGGACACCTAAATGTTAACTAGTTTAAAGTAAACATTAACTCCATTTTAATGGTCTGCTAAACTTAATGAGATTCTGGGTAAGAGTTCTTTATTAATCTAGAGGAAAGGGGTTAGGCACCCTCTAAGATCCGCTAACTTGCGGTTGTCCTGTCAAACCTATGGTAATTATCATCGCTAACATGCATGTTTTGAAAAATTTAAGTGAAGAGGCGCCTGCAAATTTAAAAGTAAAAAAAAAAAGCATTCTTTTATAACCTGAAAAAAGTTTATAAGATTTGTTTATAAAGTTAATTTTTATAAAGAGATCATATAAAGTGTTATATATAAGAAGTTTTTAAAAAAAATATAACTGTGCAGAGTTGACTTAGTGATTAAGGTAGGCCTTTGTTTGCAAAGTCGGTGGATAATAAATTATATAGTATTAATGAAAGAGTTATTAATTCTTTTAAAATGCATTAGTTTCATGATTAGATGCTCAAAAATAAGTTAAGCAAGCTAGAATAATTAACTTAATGAGAAGCAAATTTCTAGTGTCGAACTATTTTTTCTAATAGCGACTTAAAGCTTAGGCTATTCTAAATATATATATATTAATGTTAGAGTAATGTTAGACGAGTAATTACAACAAATGAATGGGGAAAGGATATGAATTAATAAGGATGACTCGAAGAATGACGATGTCCTTTCGCCGCGGTTTGAAATTTTCCTATGCGAGGTGGATGCACATAAATGCGGGTCTTCATTTGAAGTAGCTCAAGATGAGTCTCGCCATGAGACTCTTCATTTTTGCTCCGATGCATTTCATGTAAAACAAAAAAAAAGATAAGGATTAGTATGTAATCTAAACCTTATCACATAATAAGCATTGACACATAAGTTACACACATATCTTGCTTTATTTCAGCCATTAAAGGGATTAAGCTGGCCCAATCCACACTCAAATAAAAAATAATAATAAAAATATACAAAAAAACAACCTTAAGATATGCACGGTATGAAAGACAATGTATCGGCCCAGTGTTGGGCCTGCTAACAAACAATATGCAATAAAGCAAAGCAGGGCCAAGGTTTATTCAAATCCTTGGACTTTAGCTACAAGAAGCAATGGACAAATTCCAATTTCTTTCATTCTTAACTCATACATGGAACAGATGCAGTTTTTTTTTATTTAAATCAACTAAGAAGCCTGAATTTGGGATTTTGAACTACAACTAGGAAACTGAAATACTGCATGCTAGGTCGCACAGGGAAAGATTGATTCCTGCTATATTATTGTCACTCAAGTTCATTCAAGCTCAAGAAAATTATCCAGGGACTAATTTCAGTTTTTGTTCCAAGCAGAGGGGAGATTTCCCTTGATCTATAGTCAATTTTAGAGGATGGATTCAACAACCTCTCAACTTATTGCTATATCAAACCAAATGACTCAACATGTAATCCCATATTGTAACGGGCAATCAATTCAGCAAGCATATTTTAAAGTATAAAGATGAACCGATAGCTATTCAAGATAGTATTGAAGGACACCGAGTTGTTCTCGACCAGTTTTAAACTTACATACATGATACACTCAATAACCTATCGAATATGAAAGATATACATGATACTAGTATGGCATACATATGACACAATATACAGACATAGTCAAACAGTTTCATGGTCCTGCCTATAACTTAAAGGCCTCAAGATGGATCACAACTGGCATCAGAAGATCTAAACTCGATATAGCACATTGAACAAGACACATAGGCTATAGGACCTATAACATGCTGCTGGAAACGATCTCAAGAGGACTGATTAGACATCATATCAACTTCAAAGAATATGCCAGTAAGATTAACATGGCCTTACGGCCATTACAACTTCATATTATGCTTGATGCGAGGATACATGGATATCTCTTAAAAGGGTATGGGCTAAATTATCCGCATGGATGTATCGGATTGACATTAAGGTATCAACAGTAATGATGTATTCGAATCTGGACAAGTCACCTGTCCTCAACAAGGCATCAATTAGTCACTGCCTGAATCATTTAACTACACATAAGCTTCTGAACAGATCTCTTAACGACTTTTATTCACTCATTGATATTTCCAGATTTGTTTAACCAGTTGGCAATTTGTTATCTACTTTCGGGTTCAATTTGGGATAGACTTTAGTGGTATTAAAATCAGACATAGAAAGACAATTTACAAAAAAAAACAGATATTCCTAGCTCTAATTACACAGTTTCTTATATGTACTGCGAGTACTATATAGGCCGTTCGAGTTGATAGCATAACAGGTAAGAGGGTTGTTTTACTATGCGACATGAACACAGATTTACAATACACACATATGAATTGTATACTTCAGCTAACACATCGTGGTCGTGAGTATTAACAGCAAATTCGCCAAACATACTTTAAAGCGACTTAACATGTATAATGACAGTTAAATTAAACTGAACACGTCTGACAAGCACATCCTCATCAAACAGATTACGAAGTGTAAATCGAATGAAAGATCAAAGGACGATGAATTTACCTTCTCCGGACAGCGAACCGAGGCAGCATATCAAGTCGTCGATCCACTCGAATTGTATTGCGAGGCGATTGAAAAGGGAAATGAAATTTTACCTCGTTCTTGGCTGATAATGCGAAGAAGAAAGATATTTGTTTAAACTTCTGTTCCTGCTGCTATCGTTTAGGATTTCTATTGCATTTTTACTCTGATTTTTTTCGATTTGCTTTCCCTTGCTCTTTTTTTTAAAAAAAGAATTTGAAGGGGGTTGTTCTGCGTAAAACTCCCGGTTTTTGCTGAGTTTACAAATGTTCTTGCTGTTTCCTGGGTGGGTTCTTTTCTCTATCGAAATCCCATCGCCCCTTTGTGTTTTTAACGGGTCTCTCCTTACCGAAAAACTGATGCCTTTGCATGTGTAGGTTGTTGGTTTATATAGTATTGGGTTTCGGTATTAACTGATTTTCGTTTAAGGTAAGCTTCGATTCTTGGACAGATTTTGGATGAAGATTTGTGACCATCTAGGGACTGATTTCGAACGATTCTCACTGATTTTAGACGATTTGATTGAGATTCTTCAGTGCTGATTTTGATATGATTTTCACACGATTTGGTGTAAGATTTTGGCTTTGATTTAGGGAAGATTTGGTAGGTGACTCGTCGGATTCTTAGGCGAGAATCCCGACTGGGGCGACGGGGGGCGAGGTGCGAGAGTAAGGAAGGTGCGGCGGATCTTTCTTTAGGTTTAGGTTGTGTGTAAGGTTTAGTCGATAGGGGGGGGAAAATGATGGTGAAGAAGGGCTGATGTTTTGTGAGTCATTGTTTCACGACCGACCGGATCCGTGGCCTGCCTTGACCGCACCCTTGTGACACAACATCGAGAAAACCGATGGAATATGAACTCAAAATAAAACAACCATAATGGTATAAATAGTCTAGCCCAAAATGGCTACCCCAAAAGTACATAAACCGAAACTATATCGTTTAACAACCAAAGTTATGACAAGACTACAGTCCTCTAAGAAATAGTAACACTATGACGGACAGGGGCCGTCATGCCCTGAATGTCTGAGAATAACACAACACCGGAGAACCGTACCAAAAGTCGAGCTTAGAAGAAATGGAGCTCACGACACTGAGTAAGAGATCCTAGGAATGAGGATCTACCACTGTTTTCCCACTGCGGCGTGAGCGCAGACCTCAGGAAGGGTCGATGCAACGTACCAAATATGTAAAACTGGAAAATACTGTAGTAATATCATAAGTCAAAAGTAAGCTGGAGTCATAGATAAAAATCAATTTCCTTGCACTCTGCCTTACTAACAATGAGAGTAACAAGTATAAAACTTATAGCATAAAAATAGGAGGCTCACGATCAAAGCAGGTACCTCGCGCGTAGTATCATTAAGCGATCCTACTCGGGACTATTTCACCCGCGTAGGTCTGTGGACCGCGTGAGTCATCCGCCATCATGGGACTATTTCACCCGCGTGAGACTATTTCACCCGCATGGATCCGTGGACCCGCGTGAGTACCATCGCCGTACTCGCGTGGGACTATTTCACCCGCGTGGATCACGTGGTGGGATCGCGTGAGTCTGCGCGCTCGCGTCATGGGTAGCAAATCCATGGCATAGATAATAACCCGGGTTTACCGTAATAATACAAATATATAACATAGCTCATCCCGCTATCATACATAACATAAGCACTTCTACCTATCATATCATACATAAGCGCTACCGGCCTATCATATCACAACATAAGCACTACCGGCCTATCATATCATACATAAGCACTACCGGCTTATCATAACATAAGCAAGTTAAGAAATCTCCTAACTTCTTATTAACGTTATTAATATATCCTCTCATTTTAGTATTCTAAGGCACTAACATGTCTTTTAATAGAAAATCCGGGAATTCAACCCAAGTATCATGTACTTCTAACTTTTTAAGAAAAACTCTTTTTATACAAGGATTCCAAGATACTAATCACCATAGTATCAAGTTACAATTTCTTTTCAAAACAAGTCACATTTCCTTTTAGAAATATAATAGGCTTCTAAATCAAGTGACTTCATTTCCTTTAAAACCTTAGGCAACCAATGCCTAAAAATCAATCCACCTTTCATAGTTTCAAATCCTTTACCCGTACTTGTTTTAATTAGAGTAAACCATTCTTTGTGAACCTTTCCAAAAACTAATATCACCAACTTCCCATAAAGTCATTATATTAGCGTTATTCCTTTGTCAAATACATTTTCCCTAAATCCAAGGGACTTATACTTTTGAAGGGAAACAAGTAGCATCTACTTTTAAAACAAGTGAAAGATATCAAATCTTGTACGTCTACCGTACTACATAGGTACAACTACTCATGCTCAAGAGATAGGAAAGTTCTACATACCTCCTTGGTCAATCCACTTGCTAAGTCCAACTACCGCAAGTAATATGTCAACCTATAATAACCATAGTGTGTTTATTAACCTCCAACTTCAATGTAGACATTGCAAATTCAAGTTATCAATTCCTAAGGAAAATTGGGCAGCATTTCCTTTGTTTCTACTCACTTTGCCACCTTTTCAAAGGCCGATTTTTCAACATTCAAACGCCTTATTAAGGCCCAACAACCAAACCAACACAAAGGGGATTACACACCTAATCTTGGGTGTGTAAAATTCTGCCCCATAAGTTATAATAGTACACTTAGCAATTCTAAGGTGGTTTTTAGGCTACAACATGCTCATAATATTTCTTTAGCCAAATCCTTCATATTCAACCCACATTTCTAGCATGCAATGACTCTAAGAGCATTATTTACCACCATAAGTATTTTCTTCTTAACATGCAACTCTATAAACTAATAATAGAGGAAGAATCATTACCTTAGAGCTTTTAGCCAAATTTTATCCAACAATTTGCTAGCCTTTCTACCAAGAATACCACCACCACCACCTTCACAAGCTAGCCACAAGCTTCCTTCTTGTCTTTTAATTTTTGATTTTCTTAAGGCTAGAATCCTCTTGGATTTTTAGAGAAGGAGGAGCTTGAAATATTTAGAGAGAAGGAAGAGGTTTTTCAAAGAGAGAGATGACAAATGACCAAGTCTTTAAGACTTGGTCAATATATCGCATGTAAAAATCAGATGGGGACACTTGTCCCCACTCAGCCCTTTCAAAATAAAAATCGACTTTTCCTAAGTTTTTCCGCGATTTCCGCCTCGGCGCGCATAACTTCCGGCGCGCGCTGAGCTCAAACCACCGATGCTGCGGCCATGGCGACTTCACGCGCCATGCGCGCGCGGCAGCCTCCACGCCTGGCCGATCATGGCCGCCGGTCGGGCGAACCACGGGTATAACATCATGGCGATGGTGGATATAGGATAGGGCCGTTAGGTTTAGCGTGAGGAGAGGATGAGGGAAGGTAGTGGTGCTTTGGTAATAAGGGGCGGATGGGCTGGATATAGGGTAGAGGGACTGGGCCTGCGGGTTATTTGATTGGGTTGGGCGAATTGAGTAAGGGATTGGGCTAGTTAGGTATTAATTTGGGTAGTGTTATAATTTAGGTGTATTATTTAATTAGTGGTAAATTAAATTAATAAATTGTGATTAAATTATTTAGGTGTTTTATTAGTCTATGTTTGAGATTAAAAAATAAAGACGGGCGTGCTATTTAATTAGTGCTTAATTTTTATAATGTGATGCTGTTATTAAAACTTATAAAATAAAAAATTGAGTTATTTAAACGCTACATGCAGATAGGACTTCTTAATTAGATTATTATTTTATGTATTTATTATTTATTATTAAGAATTATGACAGAGCTTAAAATTAATAAATATGGGCGCGAGACTCTAAGTGCGTAATTTATGCCTGTATTAATGTTTTATCGCTGCATTTTATTATAAGAAATCATAAAAAAATATTTTGCAAAATTAGTGTAATTTTATAGCTACTGTCTAGACATGAGTGTCAAAATTGGGTGTCAACATACACCCATTATAAGAAGCTGGTCAAGAATACCCTGAAAATAATTTATTTGATCAGAAATATGGTTGTCTTCTTTGTATCTGATATTTATCAATTGTTTAAGCATGAACAACTTGTTATTGTCAGTCTTCTATCTCGACCTTGAACTACCAGATCGTTATAAATATTCGACATCTTGCCCGGGTGAACAAAGCATAAAGTGTTTTGAGTTTATCCCATAAACTTCTAGCATGTGTCTCATTTACATTATGATTATGCACATTATCTTCAACTCATTGTCGGATGTAGCCGCAAATATGTAGGTGATCAAACTCTCAATCTTCATCTGACATAGCCACAGATTTATTAGAAGCGAAAAAAATAAATACATTTTCTTGACAAATAGAATTTTTTTTATCTTGCCTTTCCAAATGTGATAATTACTATCATTTAAACACACCATCTTGCTCATATTTGTCTCCATCATTCAAATAAACAATCAGCAATAGCGATAACCTCAAGCTCTGATACCACTTTGTTAGCAAGAAACAAGCATTACCCAAATGCACGATAGGGTAGCAGCGGATGAAATAACCAAGTCAAAATTTTCCACACTATTTGAACTAAGAGAAGACAATAAAATCTAGCATAAATGAAAATTCATTCTACAGCTATACCAACAACAAAACAACAAGGCAAGCAAACAAATCAAATACATGAGACATCGAACGTACGTGAAAAACCTCTTCAGTGTGAAAAGAAAACAACCACAGGTCCAAAACTTCACTATCTCAAATGAGGGTTACTAATTTTTTCATATTGGCTACAATATGAATGTCAAATGAGGAGCAACACTAGCAACAACAATACAATTGAAGAAAAAGAGAGAAATTATTAATAACATTGCTATTGTTGACTGTTCAAAAATTGCTGCGATAGACCTCCAAAATCAATCTCAACCGTTCAGAACGAATAACAATGTGTTAAGAACACTCGGTTAAAAGTTCAACCAAATTCAATGGTTAGATAAACGGGGATCGCCAAAAACGCGAAGCTGGTCGCACAGAATTTTCAACAAAGACAAACTCTCTATTTCTCTCACTTAGTTGATTCCTTTCTTTTTCCCTCTTTTTGTGTTCAACCCTAAAAATCAGATCACTTAAGTCTATATATATGTGGGCTAAAATGATATGTGGTCTAGGATCAAAGAGTGTTTTATTTATCTACATAGGAAGGGAAAAAGCCCAAAAATTCAACAAGAGGTTGGGGATGTTGGGTGTGTGTAGAGGAGACAATAAATTTGAAATGTCATTTATGGACTTATTTTCCATACTTTCATAAGGAAAGTCTTTTTCCTTATTTATAAGAAACTTATTTTCCTAGAGAAAATGTTTTTCAAAACATTTGACCAAATGAATATGAAAAAATAGGAAAACATTACCAAACACACCCACAACCATACAACAAAATTAAACGTAAACTTATTTTCCTAGAGAAAATGTTTTTCAAAACATTTGACCAAATGAATATGAAAAAATAGGAAAACATTACCAAACACACCCACAACCATACAACAAAATTAAACGTATGCGATCAGCATTACCGAAGAACTCTCTAATAATTATTTTGATTATATGATTTAATCACCAATATAGTTATTTGGTTACTTAAACCAAAAGTCACGAAGAATGCACAAAAATAATATTCATTTAATAAATGATGCAATTACAATCGTTTACACTAGTTCGTGTTTAGTTTTGCAATTCAAAAGGTTATAGAATATGTAATATATATGAAAGTTACCCTACACTTAGTGGCGGATCCACTAACAGCATGATGGTGCAGTTGCACCACTAGAATTTCCAGAATTTTTAACTTTTTTTAATACAAAACGACGTCGTTTTGTTGTCAATAGCCACAAAACGACGTCGTTACACACTCTATCCACATTGCCTCACAATTGTTTTTTACTTCGCATATTTATACTACCAGATTTTGTTGCCCGAATCCGCCACTACCTACCCTATACCATGAGCAATTACCCCTAAATGATTGAAGCAAACTAAATACAGCCCACTGGAACATAAGTACATAACCCAAAGAGAAACCATGGGACGCTACTTGAAAATATGAGGAGTATTGAATCAAGATTTTTTTGGATAACATTTCTAGAAATTTGAATATTTCCTTTTATTCGTTAATCAAATTCTCCATTAATTCACCATTCTCAAAATAATTTCTTTCATCAAATGATGGAAGTTCTTGACTATTTATTTTGATGGGCTTGGTAAATTTTATTTAAGAAATCAAATTTCTTAAAATCAAAAAGTAAATGAATATTCAAATGAACATGACTTAGTAGTCTACAAAATATAATTAATTCATTTTAAACATCAAATTATATTGAAAATTTAAAATATTTATAAATCGCCAGTAATTGAAATAAAAACTCATGCTAAAGAAAAATAAAGATTGTAAAATAGGACAAGATATTCAAGTGTAGCAATTATAACGGTTAGCGAATATTGTTCAAATATTCACAGTATATATTGTATTTATTAGTATCATGTATTTAAGGTAACTTAGGATTTTTACTGTATTAACAATCACATTTGTACAACTATATATATTGTGATTAATGAAAGAAATCCGGAAGGGAAATTATTCCAATATCTTACATGGTATCAATAGCCTAACATCTCAAAACCCTAGAAATTCCCATTCTCATGTCTCTCGGCCGCCGCTCAGCCCCACTCCCCCACCGCGGTGCCTCTTCTTGGAATTTCTACTCTTGTGGCTATCATGTCTCCTCCCACCTCTCCTAAATCTACTGGTTCTACCTCTGGCAAAGTTGACACTCCACTTCCTTCCTCAAAGTCTTTTTTTCATCCGGCTTTTGCTGTCACAAACATCAAGAAGACTGTCAATAGTCTATGTTGGTGGAACTATTTTATATTCATGCATGTGCCTACAACGTGCTCGACCATATTGATGAGTCAATCTCTCGCCCATCTGACATTGACGATTCAACAGGGCGTCGTCTTGACGCTATTGTCAAACAATGGATCTATGGTACCATCTCAAAGGATTTGTTGTGTACTATCCTAAAAACAGGTGTTTCGGCACGCGAACTTTGGGTACGCCTGGAGGAAATATTTCAGGATAATAAAAATACTAGGGTTGTGTATTTAGAGGAGCAGTTCAACAACACACGCCTTGATAATTTCAACAACATGACAGAATACTGCAAACAACTAAAACTTGTCGCAGACCAACTTTCTCATGTTGGGACTGTTGTGTCTGAAACTAAGATGATACTACAACTTGTTGCAGGATTACCGAAGGGGGAATATGACACTCTTGCAACAATGATCCAACAGACTGATCCATTTCCAATTTTCAACAAGGCGCGTTCACAATTGTTGTTGGAAGAAACACGGCGTGCTAAACAGAACGAGCACAATAAAAAAACACTAGCCGTTGAAAACTTGCAGTCGTCGATCACTGCTCCACCACCGCTGGACCATCACCAGCAGAACCGCGGTAGAGGCAGAGGCAACAGAGATCATGGACAAGGAAACAAAGGAAAGGGCCGCGACAAAGGAAAAGGACAACGGCGGCGATCGAGCCACGCCTCAGCAGTGGCCGAATGTCCAAGAACAGCGGCGATTCGCGCGCCTCGGCGATGGTCGAACAATCAGCGTAACGATGGCGGTCCAGCCGCAAAGCCCAGGCGATTTGGCAGCGATGGCGGCTCAGTGTCCTCGTTCCAAAGACCAGAAGCCTATCTCCTCAGCGCACCCATCGATGTCGGCCCAGCGATTTCCTCGATTCGTGGATGCAACCCACTTATTTGGGCCAAACTTTCAATACTCTCACTCTACAACAGCCCGACAATAATTGGTATATGGATTCCGGAGCCACATCACACCTGACCAACTCTTCAGGTAACTTTTCTCAACTGCTTCGGTTAAAGTATCCTCAATACATTACTGTTGGCAATTGTCATAACATTCCAATTGCAGGTTATGATAACACACTCCATCCCTCCTTCTCACTTAACTATGTCGTCTACGCACCCTAAATTATTAAAAAATTAATATCTGTTAGAAAATTCACTCATAATAATTGGGTGTCTGTCAATTTTGACCCTTTTGATTTCTCTGTGAAGGATCTCAATACGGAGATAATTCTTACGCGCTACAATAGTGTGGGAGACCTCTACCCTTTCACCAACTCTTCCACTGTCAGAACTCAACCACCAGTCTCCCTTGTTGCATTGTCTTCATCCACCTGGTACAACAAGCTCGGACATCCAAGAGATCATGTTTTTCCTTTCTTAGACATAATCAACGTATTTAATGTAATAA
Source organism: Przewalskia tangutica (assembly GCA_029844215.1). Taxonomy (NCBI): domain Eukaryota; kingdom Viridiplantae; phylum Streptophyta; class Magnoliopsida; order Solanales; family Solanaceae; genus Przewalskia; species Przewalskia tangutica. Next base: position 77,025,923 of record CM056738.1, on the reverse strand, counting down.
TGAGAAACTTGCCCAAAACTGTTTTTCTTGCCCGCTTGGCAAGCATACTCATCTCCCTTTTATGTCTTCAATGAGTATTATAGTTTCACCATTTGATATTGTTCATGCTGACTTATGGATCTCTTCTGTTGTTAGCTCTCTAGGCCAAAAATTCTATCTTGTTTTATTAGATGACTTCTCACATTTTTCATGGATTTACCCACTCAAATTCAAATCTGAGGTTTTTGCTAAATTCCTTGAGTTTCACAGATTTATTAAAACTCAGTTTAAAAAATCCATAAAATCTTTTCAATGTGATAACGAACGTGAATTTAATAATTCGGCTTTCCATAACTTTTGCTCCCAACAAGGCATTATATTTCGCTTCTCTTGCCCTTATACCTCACCTCAAAATGGTAAAGCTGAACGTATTATTCACACTATTAATAACATGGTCCGTACCCTCCTCTTTCATGCATGTCTGTCATCATCTTTCTGGGTATATGCTGTCAAAATGGCAGAACACCACCTAAATATTTTACCTACTAGCACCCTACAAAACAAGACCCCCACAGACATTCTGTATCGTAGGACTCCATCTTATGACCACCTACGAATCTTTGGCTGTTTGTGCTATCTCAATCTTACCTCCACCGCCCCTCATAAGTTGGCTCCTAGAACTACACCCTGTGTGTTCCTCGGTTTTCCACCTAACCATAGGGGTTATCTGTGCTATGACTTGTCCACTCGTCAAATTCACATCTCTCGTCATGTCACCTTCGATGATACAATCTTTCCATTTTCGAATCCTCAAAAATACCGAAAACCAGACTATTCATTTTTGATAAACCAGTCATATCCCCAACCATTCTAAGTCAGCTTACCCAAATTTCAACTTCAGAACCGCGGTCCACAGTTGATGCACCGCGGTTCCTGCCTTCCAGTGAGCCCCCTCTTCATGCAGAACTTTTAGCACCATGTCCTCGAGGATGCACGCGCTCTCTTCCAGAGTTCAATGCTCCTCCATCGCTTCAAGATCATGCAACCACCTTCCAGATGAACTAACCTCCAACTGTCACTTCAACAATGCCACCACCCAATATCCCCAGTCACCAAATGGAAACTCATGCCAAACACGGAATTTTCAAACCTAAAGTCCAGTTTAACCTGTCTGTCCAAACCATTTCTCCATTCCCAAAGAGCCGCCATTTAAAGGAGCGGGCGCAGTGAACTATAATTGTGAAATGCAGCACGTCCGGTCGTTAACTCCTCACGCCGCTGCCGCCGTTTCTAGGACCGACCGACGCCTCACTCTTGTTGGTTCAGCTCATTAAGCTATTACAAAAGAGTTCAGCGGAGACAAAGAGAGAAGCCATTTTTACGTTTCGCTTCCCAAATTGGCCAAACTTGACCCTAATTGAAATATAGCCATGTCTGAGGAATATAATGCTTTAACTAGGCAACATACTTGAGATCTTGTTCCTAGACCAGAGGGGGTGAGTGTGATTAGATGTTTGTGGCTTTTTCGTCACAAATTCAGAGATAGTGGGGTTTTGGAATGATACAAGGCTAGACTTATGGTAAATGACACTAATCAGCAGGAGGGCATTGACTGTGGTGATACTTTTAGCCCGGTTGTTAAACCGGCTACGATTCGTACTGTTCATAGCATTGATATGGGTAAGAGGTGGTCGATTCATCATCTGGATGTCAAGAATGCATTTCTTCATGGAGATTTGAAAGAAACTGTATACATGCATCAACCATCTGATTTTGTTCATCCTACTGTTCCTCATTATGTATGTCGGCTCAGGAAGTCTTTCTATGTCTAAAGTAGGCACCTCGTGCTTGGTATGACCGGTTTGCCAGGTATATTATGCAGATTAGGTTTATTTGCAGCAGGTGTGACACCTCTCTGTTCATTTTTCATTATGGTAGTGACATCGCTTACTTGTTATTATATGTTGATGACATTGTTCTCACTGCCTCATCTGATAAGTTGAAAAATGACATTATTGCTCTTCTCAAAATTGAATTTGCTATGACTGATTTGGGAAAGCTGAGTTACTTCTTGGGTATATCAGTCACTAGATCTGCAGATAATATGTTCTTGAGTCATCGTAAGTATGCAGAAGAAATTGTGTTCAGAGCTAAGATGTCGAATTGCAAGGCTATGCCCACTCCTGTTGATTCGAAATCCAAGCTCAGTGCTTCTGAGGGTGATCCAGTGTCTGATCCTACTCTCTATCGAAGTCTTGCAGGTGCTCTTCAAGACTCACTTTCACCGACCGATATTGCATATGCCGTCCAAAGAGGTGTGTCTGCTCACGACGCCCGAGGAACCGTTTTCTGCTCTTGGCGTATTATCAGATACATTAAGGGCACTCCTGACTATGGGTTGCATCTCTACCCCTCCGCTCCGAACAAGTTACTTTCCTACACAGATGCTGATTGGTCGAGTGCGGACACGAGACGCCTACCTCGTGCTATTGTGTGTTCTTGGGGATAATCGATCTTCGTACGCGGCGACAAGCCACGTTACCCCGATTCAGTGCCGAAGCAGAGTATAAGGGTGTTGCTAATGTAGTTGCTGAGATCTGTTGGCTCCGGAATCTTCTCTTGGAGCTGAGTTGTCTATTGCGTAAGGCATCTATAGTCTATTGTGATAACATATCTGCTATCTATATGTCTCATAATCCGGTCCAGCATCAACAGACCAAACATATTGAGATGAATATTCATTTTGTTCGTGAGAAGGTGACACGTGGTCTTGTCAAAATTCTACATGTACCTTCCTCTTATCAATATGCAGACATCTTCACAAAGGGACTACCCAGAAAACTGTTCACATACTTCAGATCTAGCCTGAGCATTCGGCCTCCTTCCGCTCCGTCTGAGGGGGTGTGTTAGCGAATATTCTTCAGTATATATTGTATTTATTAGTATCATGTATTTAAGTTAACTTAAGAGTCTTACTGTATTAAAAATCACATTTGTACAACTATATATATTATAATTAATGAAAGAAATCCGGAAGAGAAATTATTCCAATATCGTAGTGTAAGCAAGTGGGTAAAAGTTGCGTAAAATCAGTATTCAAATCTATTCATTCTTAGAGGAGGGAGATATAGCTTTTGTATAGGAGCCTTCTGATGTTTATATGATATAATAGTTTTATAATATATTTTAAAAGAATAATATTTATTTATATTTAAAAATAATTTGATCTCAAATTTTACACTTACTAAGATGATGTATAAGTTAAAATCACATAAATATTCATGATTTATTTTAAATTATATTTTTAAATAAAAATTAAAATAAAAATCATGACCAATTAAAATGCAACACATAAATTAAGACTAAAAGAGTATTTTTTTATTGCTTTCTTTCCATGTAAAATCATTATAAAAAGACACGAGTCTTTGTAAACTTTAAATAATACTCCCTCCCTTCATTGTATTACATTTTCGCTTATACTTATCACTTTTAGTATATCAAGAAAAAATAAATTTTTTCATTTTACTCATAGTAATAATTACTTATTTTATATTATTTATTAAGTTTATTAAAAGTATACATCAATTGATATAAATATTATGATAAATTATATATTTTATTTATTATTTTTTAAGGGTATATAAAATTGATAGCGGACAAGTAAAAGCTAGAGGAGACAATATTTGGCTGAATTTAAAATTGGTGCTGAAAATAGGTACTGTTTGAAACTGGGAGAAGACAGCCCATTGGAATTTGGCACTGCCATAGCAAAGCATTGTTTTCAATGTCTTCTTCCCTTAATATCCCCATTAACATACACTATTTTTCACAGTACAAATCAAGAAGATCAACATGTGGAGCAGACATCTTAAATTCAGTAATAATAATAGATGGCTATCTACCTCAGTAGCAACAAATGGCAGAAAAAGCAATATGGGATGGTGGGACCATGTACTGCCAGCTCCTAAGGACCCAATCACCAGTGTTACTGAGGCTTTTCTCTCTGACCCAAGTCCATTGAAGCTCAATCTTGGTGTGGTACTGTTCTTTCTCTTCTTGATTTTGTTAACGGGACAATAGCATTTTTAGTCCCTAATATTTTTATTTTTACTTTAGTTTTTGTGTTATCTGGCTAAACTCATTTAACCTCTAATTAATTGAAACATGTATTTTTAGTCTCTTTAGGTAGGAAATATATTATATTTTGACCATTTAGAACTATGTTAGATGGTCAAATATGGAGTAACAGGACATGATTAACATAACACATGTGTAATTACGTGGTGCAACAATTGATAATCATGGTAAATTTTTTAATATTTACAAGCAATGAGATCAAAAGTGCACATTGCAAATAATTGACGTCTTATGTACTTAGGCAATTTAGTTTATTTTGTTACAACTTCTTTATAGGGAGCTTACAGAGATGATAAAGGAGAACCAGTTACTCTTGAGTGTGTTAGAAGAGCTGGAGAAAAGATTTCTGGCTGCCAGTTCTTGTAAGTACTATCTGTTCTTTTTTTTTTTTTTACTCTTTTAGTTTCTAACCTTATTGTTTTGCATTAACTAATGTTATATTTAGTGGGCGTTTGTACATAAAAAATGTGAAATTTGAAAAGAAAAAAAATAGTATATGGAAAAAGTTGAAAAATGGTATTTAGAAATTGGAGTTGTGTTTGGACATGAATACAAACTTGGATTTTTTTGAGTAATTTGGAGTGAAAATGTGAAAACATTTATTTGAATTCTGGAAAATTGTAACAATTCTATGTCCAAACATGATTCTGGAATAAAATTCCGCAAAAAGTAAAAATTATCGATGGCCAAACGGAAAGATCAATGTTGTTTCTGTTGGAAATTTTACTAATGTGGGATTGAGTTTATCCCTTGAATGACTTAAACACGTGGGCCCCGCAACATCGTTTCTTCGTATATGCCTAATCTACTAAGTAAGTAGATGATGTTAGTGTCAAGTATCGTCAAATTTCGTTAAGAAATGAAAGAGATATTGGTACACAAAGTAAGGTGTTTGAGACATAAAAGACGGAGGGTCTTTGGCCAAAAATGACAAATATCCCTCATTGGTAAAAGATGAAGAGTTTATGCAATATATAAACTCTAAGTTTGAGTAAGGGTTTGGGGCCCCAAGGGGTAACCCATGTGTTTGAAAGAGGGAGGACCTAGGTGAGCTTGGGTTCGGGGCTAAGCCCCACACGCGCGCCACCGCCCGCCCGTCCGGTCCGATCTCGAGGCATGGGGCGTTGATGTCTTCCGAAAACGTAACGGTTGGTAGCTTAATTGCTCAAAATGTTTCAAAGGCAATAGGCAATAAATGCCAACAGTTACAAGACTTAATTGCTCAGAACGCAATAAAGGCCAACAATTACAAGACTTAATTGAAACTAGTTTATCTTTTTGTCTTGTTCATCGTCAAGAACATACACACAGAAAATGACAATACAGAAAGCAGGTAGAAATCATTTTCCACTCTCTTTCTTCAGCAATCTGTTCTTATTCATCTTCTTCGCTAGGATCAGTTGTATTTGCTTTGTACAATTGATTAGTTGCTGTTTTATCTTGGAAAACTATTGCCCAATACCGTAAAAGCATTTATACGGGACAATTTTGTCTTAAAGACAAAAAGTCATCTCTCGACTCAGCGTTCCATTTGTTTAACCTTTTGAATACTCTTTAACCCTGTTTTCGTTACTTACAATCTGATCAAAGAACCAACAGTCCCATTTCCCCCCTATGATTGAAGAAGTCTTTTGGTTTAATGAGTGTGTTCTATGTTCATGAGTTTTGACTTTCAGAATCCCCTTATCTAATTACATAAAGTTGTCTCATTTCTTACTTTTGTAAAGTCTGTTTGGAAATCACATGAACATTTTTTTAACTTTTTCATTGAAAAGGGAAAGCATTTTAACTAGATTATAGTCTAAGGAAAAGCTCCCGGGAACCCGGATGTGACACTGAGTTGAGGTGCGCGCAAACAGGCCCAAGCTTCACCGTTATCAAAAGAAAAAGTAAAAAAGTTTTGATTGTAGGAAGGGGGACCTATTCCTTTGAGTAATGAAAGCAGCTCTATGAAATTACAATGTCTAGGAAGGAGTTTCAAGTTTGCAGCTATATTTATCTTTCATCTAGTTCTTCAGTTGTAGGAGGACTAATATTGCTGATTATTTAGTCTAGATCTTTAGGATTGAAGATGGAAAATTTATTGTGTATTGGAATGAAATGACTATAGTGCCTAAATGGAGTGGTACAAATATTGAGGACTCGTGTAGCCAAACCCAACTAGTTTTGGATTGAGACTTTGTTATTTTTGTTATTGAATAGGCTAGAAAATGTTCTTGCATCAGTATTTTCTTACTACCAAGTTTGTGCACTAACTTCACCGCACTAGAATGACTGCCGTACCAATAATATGCCAGTCGCTGGCTTCTTTCCCTAAATTGTCCGTCAAGGGTGCTTTTCCTTCGTTGTTGGTTGTCCGTGACCAAAATAAAGAATATTAACTGTTGGAAATATTTATTAAACGTGAAATAAAGTAAATTCTATTAATTATGAATCGAATAATTGGGGCCCCGCACGTTGGAAATATGATTCCACACACGTGCATATAAAGTGCCAATGATCATTATTTCCTTAAATGGAAGAGATATTGGTACGTATACGAATTGTTTGAGACGTAAGAAAATAGACGGTTATTGGCCAAATGACGAATAGTTTCACGTTGATAAATGAAAGGAAGAAATGTGTAAGAGATGAAATGAATCAGAAAAATCGCCGTGGAAATACTAAGAGGCACCGCGGTGCACAAGCGATGGATCGCGGTGCAAATTCGCTTTCGGTTCGGTGACTTCATCGAATTTAGGCACCGCGTGCTTCGACGCTTTCGAACGCCAAGGCGAATTAAGGCTGATTCTTGAGCTGACTTTGGAGCAATTAATCTCCATTATTTGGCTAATGATTTCAGCCATTACTAGGCTGAATAAACCTCAATATCAATGGTCATTACTTGACACTGATGACCATTCATTTGGTTAATTGAGAAGACAAATTCATCTACCTATAAATTGATGCCTTTGGCACAATTGCAAAATACACATTCACTAAGCAATTCTCTAAAGTTGTCTTCTTCTCTTGCAATCACAAAACACTCAAAGATCCCTTTTCCTAAGCAAACACTTGAGTTACTTTGCTCATTTGTTTGATTGCTGTTTTATCTTGGGAGATAAGTTGCCATTAAAACCGTTGAAAGGATATACAGGACAATATTATCTTAAGGATAGATTGTTCATCCAATCAACTCAGCAAAACTATTTCTTTGTTTGATTTCCAGATTTCTTGTTACTTGTTGTTGTTGTTACAATTCCCATTTCATTGTTTCTACACTTCATATCCAACAAACTTAAGATAATATTCACTGCTTTCAACAATAACAATGTCTGCTGAAGATCAAACCAACGCTGGAAATTCGAACACCACTCAAGGCAATTCTAATGCCTTCAACTCCACTGCTTTTGACACTACTAATGTCAATCCCACCAATGCTCAAGGCAATGACGCTGCCTACACCCCAACTAATCCAGGCATTCCTAATGTCTTCCAAACTACTGTTTTTGACACTTCTAGTGCTACCACTGCTTTTGGCACAACCAATGTCTCTGCTGCTGCTCCGGGCACTTATAGTGCCTATACCACTACCCATGGCGTCCAGAATGCCTATGCTCCTGTTAGAGGCATTCCAACGCCTTTGCAACAACTCAAGGGGGTGCCACTTCCACAACACCCGCTGGTTTTCACCATGAACGTCCTGAAAAGTTCATGAGTACTCACTTTAAGAGATGGCAGCAAAAGATATTTTTTCTGACGGTTATGGGAATGTCACGTTTCCTAACCGAAGACCCTCCACTAGTTGGGGAAGACGTGAACCCTCAGCCAAATGATTTGGCGGGAGGGTTAAGGTAACCATGTCGACGCATTTACACGAGGATGGTTCAAGCATGGAAACATAGTGATTTCATGTGTAGGAACTATATTCTAAAGTTTGTCCGATCCTCTATCAGATATCAGACCGCTGAAAGCGCCAAACAGCATGACAAACTTCAAAAGAAATACAACACTCAAGATGCGGGTAGCAAGAAGTTCATCATTGGGAAGTTCCTGAAATTTCAAATCGTGGATAACAAAAGTGTGGCATCCTATGTCCAGGAATTTCAAATGATTTTACATCACCCGGATTTGGAAGGATTGAATCCCAACGAACAATTCTTGGTTGGGGCATTGATCGAGAAGCTGCCTCCCTCGTGGATTGAGTTTATGAATTACTTGAAACTCAAGACGAAGGAGATGACATTAGATGAACTTATTATCAAACTCCAAATTCAGGAGGATAATAAGAAGGCCATGCCAAAGGGGAAACGACTCGCTGAGGCTAAGGCGAACTTGACAGAAGTCAAAGGGAATCCGAGCAAGAAGCGAAAGTTCCAAAAGGATAGTAAGTCCCAAACAACTGAAAAGTTTAAGGGTACTTGTCATCACTGTGGCAAAGTTGGTCATATGGTCAAGGACTGCCGCAAGCTCAAATATGAGAACAAAGAGAAGGCCAAAGGCAAGGTAAAGGCTAACATCGTCGAAGACACACTTCTAGACGATATGATTGAAGAATTCTCAGTGGTGGTGCTAGAAGCTAACCTCGTTGAGAATCCGGTGCAATGGTGGTTAGATACGGGTGCTACCCGTCACATCTGTTCCAATAAAGAAGCTTTCTCCACTTATTCACCCGTCACAGACAAGAAGTTGTTCATGGGAAACAATTCTTCTTCAGAGGTGCTGGGGGTAGGAAAGGTGATCCTAAAGATGACGTCTGGGAAGGAGCTGACTCTAAAGGAAGTGATGCACGTCCCAAAAATTTGTAGAAATCTGATTTCTGGACCTTTGTTGGTTAATGCTAGTTTTAGGCTAGTGTTAGAAGCTAACAAATTTGTAATCACTAAAAATAAAACTTTTGTAGGAAGAGGCTTCGTCTGTGAAGACCTCTTTAAGTTTAATGCTGCACCTGTAATGTCTTTTATTTCAACAATAAAATTGAGCCTTCTACTTACTTGGTTGAGTCATCTAATTTATGGCATCATAGATTAAGACATGTTAACTATCAATCTCTCCAAAGATTGGTAAAGTTGAAATTATTGTCGTCTATTGACATAAACCCTCAACGTAAGTGTGAGGTGTGCATTGAGGCAAAGCTTTCCAAGAGTCCCTTTAGATCTGTCGAAAGGGAAACCGCTCCTCTAGAACTCATACACACTGACATATGTGATTTGAAGTTCGCTCAAACTAGAGGGGGAACAAGTATTTTGTGACTTTCATAGATGATGACACAAAGTTTTGTTACCTTTACTTACTAAAAGGTAAAGATGAAGCCATTGAAGCATTCAAACGCTACAAAACAGAAGTTGAAAACCAACTAAGCGGACGGATTAAAACAATCCGTAGCGATAGAGGGGGAGAATATGTAGCACCTTTTGAAGAACTTGGTACCCAATCGGGTATAGTTCATCAAACAACGACTCCTTACTCACCTCAATCAAATGGTGTTGCTGAACGCAAGAACCGAACACTAAAGGAAATGATGAATGCTTTACTCATCAATTCGCCTTCTCAAACTCATGGGAGAAACCGCCTACCGCTAATAGGATTCTTAATAGAGTTCCACACAAGGGTAAAGACAAGACTCCATACGAGCTATGTAAAGGAAAGAAACCTACCTATAAGTATTTGAAGGTATGGGGTTGTATAGCCAAGGTAAAAGTACCTATGCCAAAACAGGTCAAGATTGGACCTAAGACTGTGGATTGCATATTCATCGGATATGCCAATAACAGTAGTGCTTATCGCTTCATAGTATATAAGCCGGATGTACCAGATATTCATGAAAGTACGATCATGGAATCAAGGAACGCAAGTTTCTTTGAAGATACATTTCCATACAAAGGAAAACAACATAACCTCTCTCAAACGAAGTTATGATCAAATCTCTAAGGACCAAGGGGTTGATGACTACCCAGATCCGAACGGTTCAGATCTAGTGAATTCTGAAGTAGCTGGTTACCCGGAATCCAGTATTCCAGATTCTCAAGACCTCGAAGATTCTGAGATGGAACCGCGAGATAAAAGCGGCCCGGCGACAAGTTCTTCGCCCGATTTCAAGCTTAGTTGGTTTAGGATGAACCACTGACAATCGCCAAGCATTGTCAACTCCGTGTCAGCCCGGAAGGAAGCTTGAAAGTGAGATAAAATCCATTCTCGCATAACCACACTGGGAATCGAACTTCCCCGTGACACAAGCCTCGTCAGAAGTGGATCCTTAAACGGAAGATAAAGGCAGATGGATCTATCGACAAGTACAAAAGAAGGGTCTTGATTACTTCGACACCTATGCTCCGGTGTCTAGAATGACATCCATACGTATGTTCATAGCTATCGCCGTCTTGCGGGATCTTGAAATACATCAAATGAATGTTAAGACTGCCTTCCTAAATGGTGATTTGGAAGAAGAAATATATATGGACCAACCCGAGGGGTATGTGATTCCTGGACAAGAGACAAAAGTGTGTCGGCTTGTTAAATCATTATACGGGCTGAAACAGACCCTAAACAATGGCACGAGAAATTTGATAAGACTTTCATCACTGCGTGGTTCGCCATTAATAAAAGTGACAAATGTGTTTACATGAAAAGAAATGCCGATTCGTTCGTCATAATATGCCTTTATGTAGATGACTTGTTGATCACTGGTACCAGTCCTAGTATAATCCTAGAGACTAAGAACATGTTAAAACAATGTTTCGACGTGAAAGATATGGGGGTCGCAGATGTCATCTTAGGGATTAAGATCTCTAAGACATCTAATGGACTGGTCTTGTCTCAATCTCACTACATCGAAGATGTGCTGAAGAAATTTGAGATGTTTGATTCATCGATGCGACACCATCGATGTAAGTCAAAAGATTGATAAGCATGTTGGTGTACCTATACGCCAGGAGCGATACACAAAGGTGATTGGGAGTTTGATGTATCTCACAAACTGCACTCGACCAGATATCGCTTATGCAGTCAATAAATTGGCTAGGTTTACCCGAAATCCATGTGAGGATCACTGGAAAGCGTTGAATAGGGTATTACGGTTCCTGAAATTCACACTAAATTTTGGGTTACACTATTCGATATATCTAGCTGAATATCTGATAGCGACGACATCAAGTCCACCAGCGGATATATTTTTACAATCGGTGGTGGAGCTGTGTCTTGGAAATCCTCTCGACAAACACTTATTGCCCGATCCACGATGAAGTCAGAATTTATCGCTTTAGACAAAGCAGGAGAAGAAGCTGAGTGACTTTATGATTTTCTAGAGGATGTCCCATGTTGGGATAAACCCGTGTCTTCTGTAATGATCCACTGCGATAGTCAGTAGGCTCTAGGAAGGGCACAAAGTTCTATGTACAACGGCAAGTCTCGTCATATTCGACAGAGACATGAGCCCGTTAGGCAGCTGATCACCTCGGGTGTTATTTCCATTGATTACGTAAAATCAAAGGAAAATATTACAAATCCCTTGACGAAGGGAATGACCAGAGATCAGATGTTCTGCCTGTCTAGGAGAATGGACTTAAAACCCAAACAATAAGAACTGATACAGTGGACACCCAACCTTACAGACTGGAGATTCCAGGAATAAGGTTCAATGGGAAAATTAAATTGTAAAGGTTCCGTCAGCGCTTCGGTGGAAGCAAGAGCACTTCGGATAATGTCTTCTTTTTAAGAAACATAATCCAAGGCCGTTCTCGTGATAGACATAAAAGTGCTACCTGTAAGAGGGTAAAAGATAAGTTTCCAAACCTTTAATGATCCTCAATACTTGAGGTTAGGTTGGGAAATTTTTAATGGTTCCTAACGTTTGTATAGCGGAGTTTTGCAGAATACCTTATAGGAGACCACCTATTTAAGTGCGAGGACAGACCGGCTCAAATGAACGCACTTAAGAATCCAAGTGTGTCCACGACCCATGATGGACAAAAACATAAGAAAGATTGAGTAGGAAAGGTGTTGTGTTGATACCATTGTCTTGGCATATACTAAACACTGACGGTTCAAGACATCACGTTTACCGCACAGTAAATATGTCCGATGGTATTCTACTATGGAAGGTTCAAAGCTCCGGCTACCTCTCTAGATGCAACATCGTTCCGCCGAGTGATTGCTCGAAAGACACCATACGGATGCACCAAAATCTCTTCCAAGAGGGGATTGTTGGAAATATTTATTAAACGTGAAATAAAGTAAATCCTATTAATTATGAATCGAACAATTGGGGCCCCGCACGTTGGAAATATGATTTCCACACATGTGCATATAAAGTGCCAAGGATCATTATTTCCTTAAATGAAAGAGATATTGGTACGTATACGAATTGTTTGAGACGTAAGAAAATAGACGGTTATTGGCCAAATGACGAATGGTTTCACGTTGGTAAATGAAAGGAAGAAATGTGTAAGAGATGAAATGAATCAGAAAAATCGCCGCGGAAATACTAAGAGGCACCGCGCCATTACAGATGCGACGCGCTGTTCGGAGGCGCCGCGGTGCCTCCACCTGGGACCCGATGCAAATTCAGTTTTCAGTTTCAGTGACTTACTGGAATTTAGGCACCGCGGTGCTTCGACGTTTTCAGTAACGTTGGAGGCGAATTAAAGCTGATTCTTGAGCTGACTTTTGAGCAATTAATCTTCATTATTTGGCTATTGATTTTAGCCATTACTAGGCTGAATTAACCTCAATATTAATGGTCATTACTTGACACTGATGGCCATTCATTTGGTAATTGAGAAGACAAATTCATCTACCTATAAATTGATGCCTTTGGCACAATTGCAAAATACACATTCACTAAGCAATTCTCTAAAGTTGTCTTCCTCTCTTGCAATCACAAAACACTCAAAGATCCTTTTTCCTAAGCAAACACTTGAGTTCCTTTGCTCATTTGTTTGATTGCTGTTTTATCTTGGGAGATAAGTTGCCATTAAAACCGTTGAAAGAATATACGGGACAATATTATCTTAAGGATAGATTGTTCATCCAATCAACATAGCAAAGACTATTTCTTTGTTTGATTTTCAGATTTCTTGTTACTTGTTGTTGTTGTTACAATTCTCATTTCCTTGTTTCTACACTTCATATCCAACATTAACTACTAAGTTGAGTTATATGATGTCCCTGAAAGAGTTTGGAAGATTTTCCTCAAAATGTTTCTTCCTCAAAAGGGCATAATATATACATCAATAGACATTTAATAAGAAGAATGAATTATGCCTATTGTCTACCTAATTTAATAACATAATCCCTAATGTTCCTCCTATGTCTATCATCTTAATATAACCTTCCATACATGGAAGGATACTACACTAAATAGTAAGATATTCTACTAAGTAATAATCTTTACAATTAATATACAATTAAGTAGAATATTAATTCTAATATTCTAACACTCCTCAATAAGCAGAGGACGATTTAACACTGAGACTGTCCCGAAATTCTTCAAATAAAATCAGCGGAAGACCTTTGGTGAAAATATCAGCTATTTGATGACGTGTCGGGACATGTATCATTCTAACTTGTCCGCGGGCTACTTTCTCACAGACAAAATGTATGTCCAATTCAATATGTTTAGTGCGTTGATGATTAATTGGATTTCCTAATGTAATCGCACTAATATCACAGCAGACTGCGAGGCTTTGGAGACGGGAAATGCAACTCTAATATTAAGTTACGAATCCAGGCGTTACTCGGACCACATTAGCCACAACACGGTATTCAGCCTCAGCACTGGAACGGGACACCGTGGCTTGTCTTTTAGAAGACCAAGAGATTAAATTGTCACCTAAGAAAACACAGTATCCCGATGTGGACTATCTGGTGTCCGGACAACCTGCCCAGTCTGCATCCGTATATGTGACCAGTTTGGATATGGAAGAGGGATAAAGATGTAGACCGTATTCCAGAGTGCCCTAGAACATATCTCACAATCCTCTTAAGAGCGTGTATATGTTCCTCCATAGGATTATGCATGAATAAACATACTTGTTGTACTGCATAAGTGATATCTGGCCTGGTGAAGGTTAGATATTATAATGCTCCAGCTAGACTGCTGTAGAGTGTGGGATCAGCAAATGGTTTACCTGAGGAGGCGCTCAATTTGGACTTAGTGTCTACCGGTGTGGCTGAAGGCTTACATGACGACATTCCAGCTCGTTCAACAATCTCCGATGCATACTTCCTTTAAGACAGAAATAAGCCACCAGAATGCCGGGTTACTGCTATTCCCAAAAAATAGTGAAGGGTACCAAGATCCTTCATGGCGAACTCAGTTCCAAGCTGACATGATATTTCTATGAAGAGAATCTGTAGAAGTAGTGAGAATAATATCATCCACATAGAGGAGTAGATACGTAACCTGACTTCCCTGACGGTAAATAAATAGTGAGTTATCTGAGCGACTATGGGTGAAGCCAATTATGAACATATAATCAACAATTGGTACCAAGCCCGGGGTGCCTGTTTTAGTCCATACAAGGACTTTCTGAGTAAACAAACATAGTCCGGGTATGTGGTCTCTGTAACCCAATGATTGATGCATGTAGACCATCTCATTAAGATGTCCATGGAGAAAAGCATTTTTGACGTTCAATTGATGTAGAGACCATCCATTGGAAATAACAATGCTGAGGACTGTCCGGATAATTGCTGGCTTGACGACAGGACTGAAAGTTTCTCCACAATCTACACCAACTTGTTGTGTCTTCCCATCACCTACAAGACGGGGCCTTATGCCGCTCAAAAGAACCATCTGAATTTTCTTTAAGACTAAAAATCCACATAGACCGAATAATATTAGCATTAGACGGACGGGGCACTAAATCCCACGTCCTATTTTTAATTAGAGCATGATATTCGTCGTCCATGGTCATTTTCCAATTCGGGTCTTTTAAGACATACACTGGGCTGTGAGGCAAATGTGATTTGGAGACTTGGGTGTGAAGACTGTATTTGGTATTTGGTTTAATGATGCCATGTTGACTTCGAGTGACAGGACGATTTGTAGAGGGTGGTGGTTCAGTGGACAAATTCAGACGGGAGGGACTGGGCTGTGTCGGTTCAGTTTGAGAAGAACTGGGCCAAGGTTGGATGGCAGAATGAGGCCCAGGTCGCAAGCCAATTTGTTCTTGCGCCTGGGCCGGAGCAGCTGGGCCTGGGGGATGGTTTTCTGTTGGCCCAGTCGACTGGACAGTGTGTTCCAGCGGCTGGGTCACAATTTGTGGACTCAGATTTTGATTCAAAATATGGGTTACAAACGGTGATAATCCCTCATCCAAAAATTCATATGTTTGTAGGTTCGACTCATGGGTTTTTTAAAGGGAAAATGTGTTTTATCAAAGAGGACATGACGACTAATAATTATTCTATTCGAGGATAAGTCAAAGCATTTGTAGCCCTTATGATGAGAGGGATATCCCAAAAATACACATGGAGTGGACCTTGGTTGTAATTTATGGATAGTGGTAGATGGGAATAACGAGTAACACAAGCACTCAAACACTCTTAAATGATCATACGTGGGTTCCCGAAGGTAGAGCATTTGAAGTGGAGTTTGGTAAGACATATTCTTTTGCGGGAGAATTTTCAACAAATGTGTTGCCACTTGAAGTGCATGATGCCAAAAAAGGGGGTACAGATGCATGAGCAAGGGAAGTTCGGACAATATTATTTATGGTTCGTATCTTACGCTCTGCCTTCCCATTTTGTGGAGAAGTATGGGGACAGGAGAACCTCAAATTTAACCCATGATTTTTACAAAGATCCCAAAACCCTTTGTTATCAAATTCCCTCCCATTATCACATTGTATACTTTTAATATCTCTCTCAAACTGTTTTTGGATAAACGCTCTAAAGGTGAGAAAAGTAGAAAATACTTGGGATTTCTTTGATAAAGGAAAAGTAATATCTATGCCCTGAAGAACTCAAGAGAGGAGATGTCCAAAGATCATTTTATCAAATGGCAATAAAGTGCATGAGTTTGAAGAAACAAAAGGCAATTGAATATGTTGTCCCAACGGGCATGAGTAACACTTACTTAAAGTCCCTTTACAAGAAATAGATTTTTTGCGTGCAAGGGAATTTAAAATATTGTCTCCCGGATGACCCAACCGTTCATGCCATAAATTAGAATAAAAAACTGCAAAACTAAAAGGTTGTTGAAATGAATGCATAAGTAGTGTAACTGGATAGAGCTCCCCCTGACTATCACATCTCATTAACGGTGTCTCTGTCTGAAAGTCATAAATGGAAAAACCAAATGGGTCAAAGACAACAGATACTCCATTGTCAATAGTAAACTTTCTAACTGATATCAAGTTTTTAACTAACTTTGGAGCATGAAACACATTTTTTAAGGTGAATAGTGGGTTTGGTGGAGATAATTTAGTTGAGCCATACCCGTTAATTGGAATTGAGTGACCATTTCCGACAGTGATACCATTAGTTTTGCTCAAATTAAAATAGGACGAGAGATTACCTTGATTTAATGTCATATGAGATGTTGCTCCGGAGTCCATATACCAATTATTATATGGTGGATTAATCTGGAGTGTCTGCATCGCGGAGGCAATGTACATTGGCTGGGCCACTACCTAGTGGGCCTGAGGCCACTAGGCTGGCAGTGACCCGTGACTGCCTGGCCCACTGGAGAAAAGTGCTGCTACCTGGCCCGCTGGATTATTGACATTGTGCTGATAATATCCTGCTGGGCCGCTGGAATTTCCAGGCCCAAACGAAGCCACGCTGCTGCTGTTTCCAGGCCCAAATGAAGCCACACAGCTGCCTGGGCTTACTGGACCGTAGGCTGCAGGCCCAGTAAGTGAGGAATAAAAGGCTTGAGGAGTAGGCTGCCCATAAAAAATATTTTCTGGTTGGGCCCACTGTGTGCCTGGGTGTGGAGCCCACTGCCCGCCCCAGTGGGACCCACTGGACGCCATTGAGTCTGCCCTGCGGCAGTAACCCCGTGGCCTCCATTTTTATTATTTTCACGATTCCCATTTTTATTTTTATTTCCATTTCGTCCTTTGTTGCCACAGGTATTTTGTGATGACATATTAGAAACATTAGTAGCAACATTAGGGGTGGATATAAATAGAGCAGAATTATTACCGGTGGCTGCCTTTTTGGCGAATCCTTGTTCCTCGAGAATAAGTATAGAACGTGCTTGATGATAGGGAGACAGTGGATTGCTTTGACAAATAAGAGTGACAACCCCACTATATGCTTCTGTGAGGCCCGAAACAAGTTGTAAAACCAACCTATTATTCTTGACGGGAGCACCAACATTCCCAAGTTGATCCGCCAACATTTTCAGACGTTGGCAATACGTCGAGGCATTGGGAAAGTCCTCCATGTCGATTGATGAAAATTCTTGTTCCAAAGCAACCACGCGAGAATTTTGGTTATCATAAGAAATATCTCGCAAGCGGTTCTAGGCATCCACTGCTTTGGAATCCGGCTCCATGATAGTGTGCAACAGATCGGTAGAAATAGTTGCATAAATCCAACCTAAAACAGTAGCGTCCAAGGTATCCCACAATTCCTTGTCGGCGTCTGTTGTAAGTGTCTTTTCTTGTGCCGGTGGGATAATATGATGAAGAACTTGATGAGCCCGACAACAAATTTTTGAATAATTCTGCCCACGATGCATAGTGCACGTTTTCCATCTCTAGTTTAATGGGAATGTGAGATTTGATGTTAGAGATAGCGAGAGCAGGATGAAAACTAGTTTTGGAATCAGACATCTTGAGGTGTGGTTGGATGAATAATAATGGAGGTGTAAGAGAGAAAAAAAAATATGTGAAAAAGATGAATATTTTCGGCCAAATGGAGGAGTAGGCGAAAATATGGAATAAAAAAAATGGATTTTTCCTTATGCTCTTGATACCATGAAAGAGTTTGGAAGATTTTCCTCAAAATGTTTCTTCCTCAAAATCTCTTCCAAGAGGGGATTGTTGGAAATATTTATTAAACGTGAAATAAAGTAAATCCTATTAATTATGAATCGAACAATTGGGGCCCCGCACGTTGGAAATATGATTTCCACACATGTGCATATAAAGTGCCAAGGATCATTATTTCCTTAAATGAAAGAGATATTGATGCATTATCACGAATTGTTTGAGACGTAAGAAAATAGACGGTTATTGGCCAAATGACGAATGGTTTCACGTTGGTAAATGAAAGGAAGAAATGTGTAAGAGATGAAATGAATCAGAAAAATCGCCGCGGAAATACTAAGAGGCACCGCGGTGCCACAAGGACAGGACCGCGGTGCTTGGAGGCACCGAGGTACCTCCACCTGGGACCCGATGCAAATTCAGTTTTCAGTTCCAGTGACTTACTGGAATTTAGGCACCGCGGTGCTTCGACGTTTTCAGTAACGTTGGAGGCGAATTAAGGCTGATTCTTGAGCTGACTTTTGAGCAATTAAATCTTCATTATTTGGCTATTGATTTCAGCCATTACTAGGCTGAATTAACCTCAATATCAATGGTTATTACTTGACACTGATGGCCATTCATTTGGTAATTGAGAAGACAAATTCATCTACCTATAAATTGATGCCTTTGTCACAATTGCAAAATACACATTCACTAAGCAATTCTCTAAAGTTGTCTTCCTCTCTTGCAATCACAAAACACTCAAAGATCCTTTTTCCTAAGCAAACACTTGAGTTCCTTTGCTCATTTGTTTGATTGCTGTTTTATCTTGGGAGATAAGTTGCCATTAAAACCGTTGAAAGAATATACGGGACAATATTATCTTAAGGATAGATTGTTCATCCAATCAACTTAGCAAAGACTATTTCTTTGTTTGATTTTCAGATTTCTTGTTATTTGTTGTTGTTGTTACAATTCTCATTTCCTTGTTTCTACACTTCATATCCAACATTAACTACTAAGTTGAGTTATATGATGTCCCTGAAAGAGTTTGGAAGATTTTCTTCAAAATGTTTCTTCCTCAAAAGGGCATAATATATACATCAAGAATGAATTATGCCTATTGTTTACCTAATTTAATAACATAATCCCTAATGTTCCTCCTATGTCTATCATTTTAATATAACCTTCCATACACTAAATAGTAAGATATTCTACTAAGTAATAATCTTTACAATTAATATACAAGTAGAATATTAATTCTAATATTCTAACAGTCCCACTTTGGGTATATAAGGCATCCACGATTTTCGATAAAGATCATGACTTAGTCCACCCATTGCCTTAAAGCTTTGGGGTTGATGTCCTATAGTATCAAAGCCTGTTTTCAATCCGGCAGCTTTGGCATTCAAGTTCACTTGTAATAAATCAGATTTGCATGCAAGAAGTGTTGAGTTGTGAAAGAAAAAGGGTATTTGAAGATGAAGTTGAAAGTAGTTTGTGGAGGTTGACGTTGTAGTTGAACATGAACTTCACTTGGAAAACACAAAGTTGAAGATTTATGAGTGGAAATCAGTATTTCACTTAAAGTTAACCTTCAAGCCAGTGTTTGAATATTTTACTTGAAGTTAAATACTACAATCTAGCATTGGCAAATACTCATGGCAAAACAAGTGAAGTTCAGTCTGCCAAATATTGAAATGATATTTATGGACAAAATGGGCCCATAATGTCCCATTGGATGTTCATGTGTAAGAGAATTCGAAGGTTTTTGTAAGGATATTGGGTTACTTCACTCATAGCGTCAAGATTTTTGTTTGAATGCTCAAGTTCATTCACGATATTTGCATAATATGCAATTAGGAATATTTTCTGGGTTCATCCTATTTCATTGCAACCACGGCCGTTGTTTTTCTATTGGCAGGGAATCAACTAAAGCAGCAGCAAAATCAAAGTTCGTGAAGGACTCTGTAAAATTGGCTTATGGAAATGACTCTAATGTTGTTAGAGAAGGCAGGTTTGCTGGTGTTCCAGCTCTTTCTGGGACTGGTGCATGCCGGCTGTTTGCTCAATTCCAAAGGCGCTTCTATCCTGACTCGCGAATGTTTATACCAATGCCTAGTTGGTCCAAGTAAATATTTTTCACGTTTATTATTCGTTTTCATGCCATGCCATGTTTGTACTGTGAGTGAAATATTTCCTCTTATGAAGCCACCATGACATTTGGAGGGATTCTCAAGTTTGTACAAGTACCTACCACTATTATGATCCTGATACAAAAGGATTGCAATTTCAAGCCCTCATGAATGATATCAAGGTTTGGTCTTATGCTGGAAGATGAGATGAATTTTCTCAAATTTTGTTGTGATTTTTTTTCTTCAGCTTCATTTCTAAATCTTACGTTCTTATATGACTCTACATATGAAAAAAAACGAAAAAAAAACATCCTTACATGACTCTACACCCATTTTCTTGCACATATGAAATTCTGGGAGCCTTTTGTAAAAGATGGATTATGTTGCTGAGATATGGGAAAAGGAAATGAAGTGGCTTAGACAAAAAAAATTTGTCGATAACCTCAGACCAATCAACAGAATATTGATTAATCACAAACTGGTGTATATATAAACATATAGTGAGAGAAAGGGGCGAAAAGGACTGATTCAACGATATGTTTGGGAACTTCTCATTTGTGGGGAACGAAACTATCATGCAACTTGCATTCCGGTTTTCTAATTTAGAGGCCACAAAAAACGCGTCTGAAGAATTATGTGAGAATAATAATTATGTGTACCCCAGCCTGGTAAATGTAATAGAGAAAATTCCCTTGCAGCCATGCGACAATAATTCATTATATGATATAAAGATAATAAGTTGCGATAGTTTTGTATTTGAAGGCAAACTCAGGTTCAGTTAACTTTCTTCTTTTGGAGTTTAGACTACAATTTCTGACCCTATTCATTTGATAATCTCACAGAACTCTCCAGATTGTTCCTTTTTCTTACTTCATCCTTGTGCTCATAACCCAACTGGTGTTGACCCCAACTATGAACAGTGGAAAGAAATCTCACACATATTCAAGGTTTAGTGAAATAACTCAATCCTTTTTCTTCTCCTATTTACTCTTTTAGATAACTTTCTTATGTACTATCTTTGTGAAAACTGTTTTCAGATCAAGAATCATTTTCCTTTTTTTGATATGGCTTATCAAGGAATTGCTAGCGGGGACCTTGAGAGAGATGCCACTGCTATTCGGGTATTTCTAGAAGATGGTCATCTTTTGGGTTGTGCCCAATCTTTTTCCAAAAACATGGGATTGTATGGACACCGTGTAGGTTGTGTCAGGTAGACAAACTTCAAGCTACTGTGTTCTGCAACTTCTCATTGTGAACAATGCCGAAATAGTTAAAAACTTTAATTAGTTAAGACTGTCCACTCAATCCATTGAACAAACAGAAAAGTAGAATAGATTCATCCAGGGCTGTCTCAAACATTTGGGGGGCCCTGTTCTAATTCGTAAAAGTGGATCCTTAATTGGGCTAAGACCTGCGAATTATGAGTCTTTACAATAAATTCTGGCTAATACTACTTAATAAAAAAATGAAAAAAGGGGCCCTAAATTTTTTCGTTTTTCTGGAGCCCTGTGCAATAACACACCTCGCACGGGTCCAAAGACGGCCCTGGATCCATCAAACAAAGTATCTACAACTTGTTCATTCTTAGTGTAATCCTTCGTCCACGTCCACTTTAGTGATTGTCCACAAAATGGACCAGCAATGAAGGAAGTTACTAGGCTTTCAAATAATTACCTTTTTGGACCTCTCTACAATATAATAGCTGGAAAATGTATATGTAATGTATATTAAGTACAATATACATAGAATATACATATTGTATTCATAAATATACATAGGTTTGTAGGTTCTGCTGTACAAACTTTCCCTTGGTAAAGAATACCTTTACTTACCAAAAATAAATAAATCAGTGTATAGGTTTTGTATATTTGGCTAGCATCCGTAATTAATTTCGGCCGACGCGCCAAAAATGAAAAAAGTCCAGATTAACTGAAACTTGACCGTTTCCATTAACCCGTGTGATGCTTGCGTGCCTTGAACAATCACTAATGGGTCTCTTATTGTGCTTGGTACAAAGGAAGTGAAAACTATTTGGTTCTCTATGTTGATAGCGGTCTGTTGCTTTTATGGTTTCTTGAATAGTCTCCAGCTCTCAAACTTCCCGTCCTTATTCCATTTTTTTTCTTGGAAACCAGTATTGTCTCCAGGGATGAAAAGCAAGCCACTGCAATCAAGAGCCAGTTACAGCAGATTGTCAGGGCAATGTACAGTAGCTCTCCTGTTCATGGCCCATTATTAGTGTCAACAATCTTGAATGATGCTGATCTAAAGGCACTTTGGGAAGAGGAAGTTAAGGTAATATATGTTCTATTATGTATTACTAGTTTCTTACCATTTGATTTCCTTATGCACATATTCTTTCGCATAAGGTCATGGTGGATCGCTTAATCAGAATGAGAATCACATTACGTCGGACTCTTGAAGAGTTGAACTCGTTTGCAAGCTGGGAACATATAACCAAGCAGGTACCGATTCTTTAAGTCTTTGGAAAATCGCATATTAAATACAGCTGCTAATTGTATAAACTTCAGGTCGGTATGTTTTACTTCTCTGGTTTGTCTCCTAAAGAGGTTGACCGATTGCAGAGGGATTTTCATATATACATGACTAATGATGGGCGCATCAGGTACTTATAACGCACTATAAAATTTCTTGAATTTAAGTACTGATACCTACTAAGGTAGAGGTTAGGTCTGTCTACACTCTACCCTCCCCATACTCCACGTGGTGGGATTTTACTGGGTATGTTGTTGTTGTTGTTGTTGTTGTTGTTGTATACCTATATATGTGACATTGATGGCATTGTGATAGGAAAGGTGACATTAATAAAAACAGGAATATTATAAATTTGTTGGTTAGGGTAAAAGAAAAAGGCTTGCAAGAGAGGAAGGAAGTCTAGAGTAAAAAATTTCAAATGGTCGCTCAGCTTACTGAAATTGTGTAGTATAATCATTTATCTTATTTTGTATCAATAAAATGACTAAACTTATATCATGTTGTCTACAAAGTAACTCAAACCGGAAAAAGGCACTCTCTTCACCGGAGAGCTGACTTGGACGGACTCAAAGGAAAGACGATTAAGATAACTCATTCATAGTCGTGACAAGTTCTCTAAGAAATTCTTAAAGTGATTTATGTCTCTAAAAATACTTCATGTTGGAGGTACAAAAGAGTAGTTTTTAATTTACCACAAAGCTTGCTCCATCGTATATCGATTTAGTTGTTTTGCACGAGAAACGTACAAAAAGGAAAATTAAACAAAGAAAACAGAAAAAAACAAAAGATTCCTATATCTTTTTTTTTTATGCTTTTGCAATTGACATGGCTGATGCATTGTCATACGGCAGCATGGCAGGAGTAACAAGCAGCAATGTGGATTATTTGGCAAATGCAATCCATGAAGTTACCAAAGTATAAATATTAGTTGCCTGAAATGGTGAATCAGTTTTGGCTTTGGTAAGAAGCAGTTTGTAGATTAGATTCTCTAGCTATTTTAATGTTTCAAAAGCCAAAGTCAGTAGGAACCTTTCATATAAATTCAATTGACTTGCCTCAGTAAGGCCTTCTTTCCAAAGTATATGTATGTAGTTATGTACCATATACTATTTCTCCAGAATCTTTATTAAGCAAATATCAATTGAAAATTGAGGGGGTTGGCTCAGAATTTCTATTGAAGAATTTCATGAGAAGTTCTCTAGTTCTTGTAACCATAGGCCATAGCAAGTGTATTGTTCCAAAGCATTTTAAATTTGTAAATTCTTATTGAGATCATATGCAGAGCAATCATTATCTAATACTGTTATATTTATATCTGTTAAAGATGCAAATTTGGTAGGAATTACAGTTAATGCCACTTGGATTGGGAACAACAAGGGGAAAACTAATTTTATCAGTGGTTGTTTCTACATTACTATTACGAATCAAAATATGTCTTTCATAAATAGTTCTTAGAATATCTGTCCATACTGCTTTATTAGGAAACATTGGAGATCAACACATTTCTTTGCCAAGAGATCAACAACCTTGGTTTGCTCACTGTAGTTGTCCGTAAATAATGAGTATTGGGCCTAACTTACTCAAAAGCTAGCCTGTAGAGTGAGGATTATCCAAGTCCATATAAGGAATCCATGTCCCATTTCATTTCCGATGTGAGACTCTTAACACTCCCCGCACGCTCAGACCTCGTTAATTGGAGCGTGGACAATATAATTTGGGGGCCCAACATCGACGAATAAAGAATTGAAATGGGTCTGACTCTGATACCATGTAAAGAATGGATATTGGGTCTAACTCAAACCCAAAAGCTAGCATGTAGGATGAAGATTGTCCAAGTCCATATTCCATTTCCGATGTGGGGCAGGGGGCTGGGAGGTGACCAATGATCCAGTCCCCGTCTAATCACTCCAATTTCTTCCACTCCCTTGGGACCAAGGGAGGAGCTAATAGTGTTGAGCTTGTATGTGCCCCGTCTAGTCCTACTAACTACTACTATTTGAAGATCCGAAGAAATGCTCCTTTATCATTAACCAAAATAATCAATTGTGAAAGAAATAATCTCTTAATTATTCTTATTAATGAATGGGGTATATATACAAGTTACATATAGAAAAATCATTTTCCTATTATATATCTAAACCTCTATTCTATTTGGAGACTAATTATACAATTATGATAATAGTACAACTCTAATTATACTACAATATACATTCCTAATATATACACTTCTGCCCGTGATGGGCTGGTCTGGAAGCTGGGCCTTCTGCCAGTAATGGGCTGCCTATACTGGGCTGGTCTGTGGCCGTGGTGATTGCCTAATATACATTAAGTATACATGTGTATATCATGTGTATACTTATGTATATTTAACAAATTGCATGTTATAGTATTATTAATAGATCAAAAACAAAAGTCAAAAGTGAAATAGAATTAAATAGTACTAAGTAAAAATTTACCGTTAGACAATTCATTTACTAATAGATTTCGAAGGGTAACCATATGATATTATGAGTGTAGCTAGACACTTCAACTTAAAGATACATGAAATGTTTTTTTTTTAATTACTGGACTAACAAAATCAACCCCTCCAATGTACAGCCCGTCTATCAGTGTAATGGAATGGGATTATAGGATTAATGTTATATAAACTTACAACATAATTGTTTTTTTATAATGTCAATGAATTTTATCATGTGATAGCAGCTGGTTAGGCACCCATTCTACCATATACCCAATGTTTATCAAGTGATTGAAACGTGATTACCTTATATAAGCTATCAATACATACCGCTTAAACTCGAAAAACATGCATCCATAGGCCTAGCCTCTAAACTTGCACTATGAAATAGTAATACATAATTTAACCATATTAATGGAATTGAGGAAGTTTAATTTGAGGATTGGAGGGGTTGATTCATAGGTGATAATAAATATATTTCATATATATTCACAATATATTCTGTAATTATTATTTTAATATAATTAAGGTAAAATAGATATCCTAATTCTATTAGGACTACAATTGTATACTCTATATATATTACATTAATAATAGAACTGCATCAATGAAATTTACACTATTCTATATGGTATCAAAAGCCAAATAAATAATAATTCCTCCCTACCCTAACCCTAGTTTCGGTCGCCGTAGCCTGTTCTTCTTCTCTTCAAGATCTCTTACAGAGGCATTGGTCCGTCAAATGATAGATCCCCTCATGTTTGCTAATAGTCATCACACTTTTAGAACTTACGCTTCCCTAGGGCCTGTAGCAAGACTTCTTGGACCAGAAAAATTAGGATCGTTCTCGCTTACATCTCTTCTTATACGTGGACCACTGTTATTTCTTCAAGTATCATTGAGATCCTTGCACTCTTCCATTTATTCTATCTCGAATCCTTCTCTGTTGAAGGAAAAAGATGTGGCCTTTCAAAAGATAACATGCACGTATACAATGATATACCGTAAGATATGAATCACTCAGAATCTTGCTTACTTTATTCAATAGAAGACATGGCATTATATAGCTTCTGTCATTTACATCAATCACTTAGCAAAATCTGAATTATAGCTACTGCTAACCACTACTCTAACAAACCTACAAACTAGGAGTTTTATTCAAATTAAACTACTCGAACTAATCCACTCTTAAACACTAACAAACTGCTCCTAAAGACTCGGTCAACACTTAACAAACTGCTCCTTTCATAACCTCCCTTAAGCTGATGTTGTGTAACTCATCAGCTTAATTCTTCAATGGAACACATTCCCATTTCAACTCTCAGTTTCAGGAAAGCCTCTACCTTCAAAGGTTTAGTCATTATGTCTGCAACTTGGTTGATGCTTGCACAGTGGACTAATGATATAACTCCTTCTTCTGACAAGTTCTTCAAGAAATGAAAGTGAATGTCAATGTGCTTACTTCGACCCATAACAAGATTCTTGGATAACTTGATGGTTGAGTTGTTATCACAACCAATGTTGGTGCACTCCTTCCCTTCATGATCGAGTTCCTTGAGTATCCTCTTCATCCAGATGGCTTGACAGGCACATACAACAGCTGCAACAAACTCTGCTTCTGTGGTGGTAGATAGTGTAACTATTGGTTGTTTCTTTGAGCTCCAAGGTATAGCTCCTGAACTAAGGAGGAAAGCATAACCACTAGTGCTCTTCCTATCTTCACTATATCCAGCATAATCACTGTCAGTGTATGTTTCCAGCTCACGCCCATTATCCTTTTTGTAGAGAATTCCTAAGTTCATTGTCCCCTTTAGATACCTTAGGACCCTTTTTGTAATTTGCAAGTGCAACTCAGTTGGCTTTCCAATATACCTACCTAGTAGGCTTGTAGCATACATTAGATCAGGCCTTGTAGAGGTGAGATACATGAGACTTCATACAATTTTTTTGTAGTAAATTTCATCCACTAGCACCCCTTCTGTGTCTCCATGAATTTTCATACCTGACATAGTTGGATTTCTGACAACTTTGCTCTCCAACATTCCAAATCTGCTCAAAAATTCTTCTGCATATCTTCTCTGGCAAATAAAGATCCCTTCATTTTTCTGTAACACTTCTATGCCCATAAAATAGCTTATACTTCCCATGCCTGACATGTCAAATTCCCTCATCATTGATGCCTTAAATTCATTCATCAATGGCTCATCATTTCCAGTGAATATCAGGTCGTCTACATAGACACTCACAATGATTACTTTGCCTTCTTTGCTTTTCTTGGTGAAGAGCGTCTGCTCACTGTGACAGGCTTGAAAACCTTCCTTGATGAAATGCTCCTTAATCCTACTGAACCAAGCTCTGGGTGCTTATTTCAGTCCATAAAGTGCCTTGTGGAGTTGGTATACAATGTGTTCTTTTCCTTTTTTCTCATAGCCTCTAGGCTGTGCTACAAATACTTCCTCACTCAATTTGCCATTGAGAAAGGCTGACTTCACATCCAGTTGGTAGATCCTCCATCCTTTCTGGGCTGCTGAGGCAATCAACATCCTCACTGTGTCCATCCTAGCCACTGGTGCATACACTTCAGAGTAATTAATGCGTTGTATCTGTGAGTAACCTTTGGCTACCAGGCGAGCCTTGTGCTTGGTAATTTTTCCATTCTCATCTTTTGTCTTGAAAATCCATTTGACACCTATCACTTTTGCACCCTTGGGTAGTTCAGCTAGAAACCAAGTATTGTTTTTCTCTAGTGAATTGATTTCACTGTCCATAGCTAGCTTCCACTTCTCCTCTTTTATGGCATCTTCAAAAGAGGTTGGGTCTTCAGTTTCTGCTCCCTCTTCTTGAACCATGTTTGCTTCATCTTCTTCTGATATGGAATCACCACTCACGAAATCATTCATCCAACTAGGTGCTCTTCTGTTTCTTCTCTCATTTAGTGGCTCACTTTGTGACACTCCTTCCTCAGTTTGTATTTTATTTTGTCCTGCCTCAGTTTGTAGCTCATTTTGTGGCTCTCTATTCTCTCCATTTACCCCAGTTTTACCTCCCTCAATCTCACTCCCAGTCTCTATTGTATCACCTCCATCACTCTCACCACTCATTCATGTTTTCTGGCTCACTTCCTCCATCAAATTGTGTTTTCTCTCCCCATTGTAGACCTGTATTTTTATGTCTTTCTGACTCTCTACTGACAACAACTTTGTTAGTAGCAACATTTAGTAATCTGTATCCCTTATTCCTAAGAAAATACAAATTGAACTTTTGCTATCTAATTTACCTCTTTTAACATCAGGAATATGAGTGTGAGCAATGCATCCCCATACTCTGCAATGATTCACATGTGGTTTGACTCCACTCCAAGCTTCCTGAGGTGTTGTGTCTTTGATTGACAAGGTGGGACTTCTATTGAGGACATGGAAAGTCCATTTCACAGCTTTAGGCCAAAAAAACTTTGGCATTCCCTTAGCAGATATCATGGCACGAACCATATTCATGACAGTTTTGTTCTTCCTCTCTGCCACCCCATTTTGTTGGGTGTGTGTAGGCATTTGTGAGTTATATGCGAATGTCATTCTCATTGCGAAATGTGTCAAAACTGGTGGAGTTGTACTCTCCTCCACGATCTGTCCTTAGATATTTTAGCACAACCCCAGACTCCTTTTCCACCATATTTTTGAACACTTTGAAGTAACTTAAAGCCTCTGACTTTTCTGCTAGCAAATATACCCAAGCTTTACGTCTAAATTCATCAATAAAGGTTAGGAAATACCTGTTTCCATTTGTTGACATAGGGTTTATATGCCCACAAATGTCTGAATGTACCAGCTCCAGAGGTTTAGTGGCTCTCCATGATGCTTGCTTTGGAATGACATTCCTTGTTTGCTTCCCATTTAAGCAGTCTACACAAGTGACAGTGGAAGCAGTGAATTTTGGTAGACCAAGAACCATGTCCTTGTATTGAAGAGTACGAAGCCCCTTGTAGCTCAAATGCCCATATCTGTGATGCCAAAGCCTTGAGAGTTCATCTTTATCCGTGTGAAGACAGTTTACTTCCTTGCTCTTCCCTTCTTGTGACTCTTTTCTTTCTAATGGAGTTGACTCAATCAGGTACATTCTGTTGGTACTCATGATGGATTGAACAATCAACCCCTTTTCTGGATGGTATATACTTCATTTCCCATCTTGAAATAGGACAGACAAACCTTTCTCTTGAAGCTGTCCAACACTGAGAAGATTGTTTATTAGATCAGGCACCAGATAAACTTCTCCCATGGTGTATATGACTCCTCCTAGCAATAATTTGATGGTGCCTTTTCCATCCACTGTCATCTTGTTTTTGTTGCCCAATTTGACTGAGTGAAGGTCGTATCAAGGCTTGAGAACATGCTCTCATCACTGCACATATGGTTGGAACATCCTGAGTCAATGAACCATGTGTTTCTTCTCCCATGATCTCCAACATAAGCCATTAGAAAAAGTTCATCTTCCTCAAGTTCTGCATAATTCACTTCTTTACTCCACATAGGGCATTCAAACTTGAAATGTCCTAGCTTGTGGCATTTGAAGAACTCCACAGTTGCTTTGTTAAAGGATGACCTTCCTGCACTTCTTCCTCATCCATGAGGTGATCCTCACCCTCTACCTCTTCCTGGATAGCTTCGATCTTCAACCTTCAAAGCTTGGTCTTCATCCTCCCTCTTGACACAATTAAATTTCTGCTCGTGCATCACCAATGAACTTTGGAGTTCATCAATAGAAATCATGTCAGTGTCCTTTGATTCTTCGATTGAGACCACCACACACGTGAATTGATCTGTCAAAGTTCTCAAAACTTTCTCCACAATCTTAGAATCGGCCATATCTTCTCCATTGCTGCGCAATTTGTTGCAACTACCATTACTCTTGCAAAGTAACTGGTACTATCTTCGCCATTATTCATCTCCAGAATCTCAAATTCACGCCTTAGGGAATTTCGAAGAGATCTCTTGACCTTCTCGTTCCCACCAAATTTCTTCTTCAGGGAATCCCAGACGATTTTGGACATGCTCCCGTCCAAAATCTGCTCAAACACAGACCTACCAATGGCCTGGTATAGGTAATGCTTGACTTGGTAGTCTTTGGTTTTGATCTCATCTAATTGATCCTTCTGAGCCTCTGTTAAGAGAGCTTGATCTCTTGGCTCAGTAAAGCCGGTCTCCACCAAACTCCATTGCCCTTTAGCTCTCAAAAGGTTCTCCATTAATTCACTCCAGTGGTTGTAATGACCATCAAATTTGAGAATCTTTGTGAGGTTCTTCTCTTCACTCATTCTTTTGATTTTGAACACTCAATGGCTGCAACCTCCCTCTTCTGTGTAACCTGGCTCTGATGCCAAATGTAAGATATGAATCACTCAGAATTGCTATGAACTTGCTTACTTTATTTAATAGAAGACATGACATTATATAGCCTCTGTCATTTACAACAATCACTTAGCAAAATATGAATTATAGCTACTGCTAACACTACTCTAACAAACCTACAAACTAGGAGTTTTATTCAAATTAAACTACTTGAACTAATCCACTCCTAAACACTAACAAAATGCTCCTAAAGACTCGGTCAACACTTAATAAAATGCTCATTTCATATACAACCCTCTTTCTCTCCTAAATTTTCGATACCCTCATGGTGTCACCCACGTCCCACATAGCTTCCCACGCTTCCTCTTCCTCAAATCTGGCGTGACAAATTATCAGCTGTAGGCTCAGTACCCGACTCAATGGGCCAACCCACGTCCTTGGAAACAGTTCGGGCACTAGGCCCAGTCAACCAGTACCGTTCCACGCCAGGCCCATCATCAACAGTAGGCAGTCCCACAACCCACTACCTAGTAGCCTAGCACCACTGCATCACCGCCCACCACTGTGCCCACCACACGCTGCCAAAGAAGAAGACGATGATACGTGGTATATGGATACGGGCACCACGTCTCACCTCACCAACAATTCTGGTAATCTTCCTCAACTGCGTAATTTAAATACTCCTCAATCTATTATGGTCAGCAATGGTCATCGTATTCTAATTCAAGGGTTTGGCCATACACTAACCCCACCACCGCATCCCCACTTCTCTCTTAAAACGTCCTATATGCCCCTAACATTATCAAGAACCTAATCTTTATTAGAAAATTTGCCACCGATAATTCTGTATCCTTTAATTTTGACCAGTTTGGTTTTTCTATAACAGACCTACGTACCCGGAAACTTCTTACGAGATATAATAGTGCGGGGGACCTCTATCCTTTTCTATCCACATCCATTGCCAGTGTCAATCCTCTACATCTCTAGCCGTCATCTCCTCCTCAACGTGGCATAGTAGACTTGGTCATCCGAGACCTCATGTTTTTTATTCTCTTAGAAACCGCAATTTAATCCAATGTAATAAAGAAAAACTTTTCCACAGTTTCTCCTCTTGTCATTTAGGGAAACATGTTAGACTTCCATTTACGTCTTCTTTAAGTATTACTATATCTCCCTTTGATATTATTCATACAGATTTATGGAAATCTCTTATAACTAGAAACCTCAGTCATAAATATTATTTAGTATTTTTGGATGACTTTTCTCACTTTATTATTTGGGTCTATCCGCTTAAACTTAAGTCTCAAGTTTACTACAAATTCCTTGAATTTCGTACATTGGTTAAAACACAATTTAAAAAATACATCAAAATATTTCAATGTGATAATGGTCGTGAGTTCAATAACTCCATCTTTCATAATTTTTGTGCTGCTAATGACATAATTTTTCATTTCTCCTGCCCCCATACTTCCCCTCAAAATGATAAAGCCGAAAGAATTCTCCGCACCATTAACAATATGATTCATACTCTTTTTTCATGCGTCTCCCCCCTACCTTTTGGATATATGCATTAAAATGGTAGAACATATTCTTAACATATTACCTACTCGTACGATCCAAAATAGGACACCCACCAAAATTCTCTTCCGTCTGATCTTTCACCTTCAAATTTTCGGTTGTCTTTGTTACCTAAATTTTACCTCCACAGTCCCTCACAAATTAGCACCTTGCTCCACTCCGTGCGTCTTCCTAGGTTTCCCGTCAAACCATAGGGAGTACTTGTGCTATGAGTTATCCATAGAAAAAATCATAGTCTCACGTCATGTCATGTCATGTTTGTTGAGTACGTTTTCCCGTTTGACAACATTCAAAAATTTCGAGTCACAGATTATGGTTTTCTTGACGACTCGGATAACTCCCCTCTACTTTAAAATACACTATATAGGCCAAATACCAACCAGTCACCTACTGCCCCATCTATGAGACCCATTGCCACATCACCCATCTCATCGGCCCCACCCACTACACCCGGTATGACCCACCTAGACCCGTCACCAATTAACAACACTGCCCAACCCAATGAAACTGATGCCCAGCCCACCACCCCATAGCCCAATCCCGCTGCCCAGTCAATTACCCAAACTGCCCAGCCCAATAACCCTCGACCTAGTCTCTTCGACCAAACCAATGATACCACTATCCAGCCCACTACCTCACGACCCACTATTCACCCAATACAAACCACTACTAACTAATCTCCCCAGTCCACTAGCCACCCGATTAAACCCCCGACCCACCGTATGGAAACTCATGCACAACAAGAGATTTTCAAACCAAAAGTCCTCTTTAATTAGTCCACTCAAACCATCTCCGCAGTTCTTGTATTTTTTGGAGATATCAGTGACCAGATCCGCACATGTCATGTTCTTATGTCAGCGTAAGTATGCAGATGAGATCGTCTACAAGGATAAAATGGTAAATTGTAAGATCATGCTCACTCTCGTCGATTCCAAGTCCAAACTCAGTGTAGATAATGAGGATTCAGTTAGTGATCCATATCTTTATAGGAGTCTCGAAGGTGCTCTTCAGTATCTCACTTTCACTCAGACAGATATTGCATATGCAGTTCAACATGTATGCTCCTAGGAAGCCTCACTTTACAACTCTTAAGCGTATCACTCAACACGTTAATGGCACTCTTGACTATGGAATTCATTTATATCCCTCAGCACCGACTAGATTGATCTCATACACAGACGTAGATTAGGCAGGTTGCCCGGATATCCGCCGCTCTACGTACTACTATTGTGTATTTTTGGGGGATAATATCATATCGTGGTCTGCCAAGCGGCAAGCCATGCTTTCTCGTTCGAGTGCAGAAGAAGAATATAGAGGCGTTGCGAACGTTGTTGCCGAGCTATGTTGGCTCCGAAATCTCCTTCTTGAGCTTCATTGTCCCATACATAAGACATCTTTAGTTTACTATGATAACATATTTGTTGTCTACGTGTCTCATAACCTAGTTCAACATCAGCGAACCAAGTATATTGAGATGGATATTCACTTTGTTCGTGAGAAGGTTGCAATGGGTCACGTTAGGGTGTTGCATGTTCCTTCTTTGTATTAGTACGCATATATCTTCAGAAAAGGGGCTTACTCGACAACTATTCCTTGATTTCAGATTTAGTCTCAGCGTCCGGCCTCCTCCCGCTCCGACTGAGGGAGTGTGATAGTGAATATATTCCATATATATTCACAATATATTTTGTAATTATTATTTTAGTATAATTAATGTAATTAAGGTAAAATGGAGATTCTAATTATATTAGAACTACAATTATATACTATATATATTACACTAATAATAGAACTACATCAGGGAGATTTACACTATTCTACCATAAGAATAGAGCTTCTAAATATGACGACTACGTCCAGTATTTTACAATTGGCTAGTAGGTAGCTGGAAACTTGAAGCTGACATGAGAGTGCACATGCATGTTTAGATCGACTGCACTAATCAATACAGGTTGTGGATTGCTATATGGGTTATATAGTTAGTAATATTAAAGTGAAATAACATAAGGAGTGAGTATTCTACAATTGAGTTAAAGTGAAGTAACACTAAACGCATGTGCACGTATCGTGACAAGTAATATAGTCTAGAAGACTGAGTTATCGTCCTCAGGGATTAGTGCCCAATTATCAACTTCTATTCTGTAGTATCTATTTGATAAACGATAATTTGATGAATTGTTTATAGCTATGATTATAGATGCTAACTAAATTACTTTACTTTAATTCAGATATGATGGAAATAGGGCTTTCAAATCTCCTCAACTATCCGATCGCTTTACTTGTTAATGCAACTAATTATGGTTCTTCTTCTATTTTGAGATATCAGGTTAACTAAGCCGTTTTATACTTCTGTTAAGGTAATATAAACACTCAACCCCAATGTAGAACCCTTCTATCTTTCGATGACAAGATTGACTACAAAGGAGGATTAAGAGCAATAACCTATTAAGCTACACAAGTATCGGGGTACTTTCGTCCACGATTTAAACCTATGTTTATTCAACTATAGCATATTCACAATCTCCCCTTTCGGATTTCGATTAGAAATCATATAAGTTATGATAATTAGTGATCAATTAATTATCAAGCAATCAAAACAAATATTGAATAAATCTCAACAATAATAAGAAGAAACCAAAACATGCATTAATTTATAAGAACGAGGTTCAAGTGATTCGACATGAAAAACCCTAAATTAAGTTAGTTCCTAGCCATAGACATGCCAAACACTAAACTAATATCCAACATAAACTAGAAAGAAATAAAATAAAGAACAAGAAATTACACAAAAGTAAGTCTCCAATCTTAATCTCCAAGTTGTGATGAATTGTCAAGTGTGGCATCCCTAAAATCTGACCTAAAAGGTCCTTTTTATAACCTCAAAAACGTCCCAAACCTTTTCCTTCTTGGCCTTGGCCCATTCCAATTCGGATTTGGCAATTTTCCCGCCTTGGCGCCGCGGCCCTGCAACTGGCGCCGCGGCGCCGAAACTTCTGCGGCTCTCTGTTCTTTGGGCATCGTGGCGCTCTGCTGCTGCTGGTTGGAGGCGTCGCGGCGCTGTCCTGTCTCTTGCCCGGGTTGCCAACTTTTCAGCTTTTTGAGCTCTGAAACCTCTGTTTCTGCCCTCTTTTCGCCAATGTGCCACTTTAAACCGTTATGACTCAAAAGAAAGAAAATCTACCCTAAGACGACACATATTTGTACAACAATGGGCAAAAGACTAACTAAAAATGACTCAAAAGGTGTATATAAAATACACCGATCAAATACCCCCAAACTTAACCTTTGCTCGCCCTCGAGCAAAGATCAAAAAATAAAAACAAAGACACGAAAGAAACGAAAATAAAAAGACTCAAAAACATTGATCAGATTGCTGCATCATTGTTACTTAGAAAAACATGAAAGTTAGTAGAATAATATGCAAGAACATATAGCATGGATTTTTAGCATTCTAAACACATCAAGTCAGATATTTCGCAAATTCAATTTAATCATGCTCAATGGAAGTAAGAATACCTAACTATGTATGTTAATTTCAAAATCTTATGACATGTTTACTTGCTATTCTCCACTAATCATGGATACACATATTAGAGATCTTCAGGGCTTTTCAGGGTTGTAATGTAGGCTTAGGCAGAGGTAGGTAAAAATAGGCACTTAGGCTCAACTTACGTATCATAAGCTCTTTTTGCTTTCGATTCTTCCCTTTTCTTTTGATTCTCTTTTTCACCTCATACCTATCTTTCTCCTCTTTGTTTTGAGAAAATGATGTGTATTATGAGTAGCAGACACCCCCAAACTTAGGCTTTTGCCTATTTATTATTACATTTCATTGGGGTGCATCAAAATTGTTCACTCTCTTTTGTCTCTTTTTTTCAACACTTTGTATTCCAAACATCTCAATTTTTCCACTTATGACACAAATATGGAATTATAGGGTGTCAAAGAAAAGATCTTAGTTTAGGCTCAAAGAGGCTGACTAGGGATACAATTTTAATGTCAGGGATAGGCAAAGAATGGTAAGAAAGGGCTAACAAAGAAATGCCTGAATCATCTCCCTAACATGCATATCCTAACTATTTCGCCTCAAATAGCAAGGAAGCAGACACATATGTTTAATCACTTAACAATGCATAAATCAAGCAAGATACCCCAAATAGTTTGATTTCATGAATTTTTGGCATATATATCCTAAGTGTTCAGATGGTTGCTTCTAATTTCATTACATTATTCCACTTTACTTCACTAGGCGTTTCAAGTAACTACAACATGCATGATCTTAAAAAAAAAATATATGACTCAAAAATACTCAAAAACACACAAAACAAATCACAAAGACTTAAAACAATAAACACCCCCCCAAACTTAAATCACACATTGTCCCTAATGTGTGCAAGACTCAAAAATAAAAGAAAAACGGGACAACTTACAAACTTGGTTTAAAATGGTGGCGGTGGCGGAGGATAATGCATGACAGATAATGTCAGAAATCCCGTCAGAATGGAAGAGGGAAATCTTCTCTAGGGCTCTTTATTTTTTAATTTTTTCGTCGCGGCGCCGCGGCCCTGAGATCGGCGCCGTGGTGCTCAAACTTCCGCAGCTTTCTGAACTTCCGGCGCCATGGCGCTATGAGATTGGAGCCGTGGCGCCCAACTTCCTGCGGCATGCTATTTTTTCGCCGCCATGATGCTCTAAGGGGCGCCGTGGCGCCGAGCCGATTTCTTCCCCTCTCGCGTCTTTCGTCATCCATTTTTTTTGCCCTGTACCTATCATCACAACATGCAAACAATACCTCCCGTGAGACTGTTCTAACTAAAGCTAAATTGCATAAAATAAAATAACCTTGGGTTGCCTCCCAAATAGCGCTGACTTTAACGTCTTTTAGCCGGACTTAAGTGCGCTATTCATTTTGGACTGAGATGGGTCACTAGGCTCTTGTATTCCATTTCATTGATCAAATAGGGTTTCAACCTCTGTCCGTTTACCTTGAAAATGGCTCCCTCTCTCCATCTCACTTCAACTGCACCATAGGGGAATGCTCTTACAATAGTATATGGTCCTGACCAACGCGATTTGAGCTTGCTTGGGAACAACCTTAACTTTGAGTTGAATAAAATCACTTGTTGTCCTGCTTGGAAGTCTTTTGGGATCAACATCTTATCATGCCATACTTTAGTTCGTTCCTTGTAGATCTTTGCATTCTCATAGGCATTGTATCTGAATTCATCTAACTCGCTCAGCTGTAGCAACCTCTTCTGCCCTGCTGCCTTGGCATCCATGTTCAGCTTCCTCATTGTCCAATAAGCCCTGTGTTCCAACTCTACTGGCAGATGACGTGCTTTACCAAAAACTAACTTATATGGTGACATTCCAATGGGGGTTTTGAATGCTGTTCTGTATGCCCATAGTACGTCATCCAATTTGATAGACCAATCCTTCCTTGAGCCATCCACCGTCTTTTCCAATATGCTCTTCACTTCCCTGTTTGAAACTTCTGCTTGTCCATTCGCTTGAGGGTGATAGGGCAGTGTGGTGCGGTGGTAGACTCCATATCAGGAGAGCAGTGTATTAAGCTGCTTGTTGCAAAAGTGGCTTCCTTCATCACTGATGATGACCCTAGGAGTACCAAACCTTGTGAATATATTCTTTTGGAGGAACCTTTGGACATTCTTACTGTCATTTTCTTTAGTGGCTACCGCTTCTACCCATTTGAACACATAATCCAGTGCCAGAAGAATGTACTGATTTCCAAAGGACGACGGGAATGGACCCATGAAGTCGATCCCCCATACATCAAATAGTTCCACCTCCAAGATCCCATTCGAAGGCATTTCATCGTCTTAATATGTTCCTTGTTCTTTGACAACGATCATAGTTCTTCACAAAGGTGTGGGCATCCTTGAAGAGGGTTGGACAATAGAACCCACGTTGCAGTACCTTCGCAGTTGTTCTTGATGCCCCAAAATGTCCACCACATTGTAAGGTGTGACAATGGGTGAGAATCTGGTGCATCTCATCCTCTGGGATACAACGCCGGATGACTTGGTTGGCGCAGTGCTTGTATAACATTGGCTCCTCCCAATAGTAGTGTTTGACTTCAGAATAGAACATCTTCACTTGATGTCTTGTCAATCCTGGGGGTACTACCTTAGCTGCGAGAAAATTAACAAAATCAGCGTACCAAGGTAACTTAAAGACAACACTTACTTGAAATAATTGCTCATCTGGGAAGTGATCATTTATCTGCACATCTTTGGTGTTCTGGCTCTCTATGTTTTCAAGCCTCGACAAGTGGTCAGCACCTGAGTTCTTGTTACACCCCGTAAATTGCAGGACATGTTTATAACAACGTACATAAGAACTAAAAAATGTTAAGATTTGAGAATAGTAAAAATTTATCGGAATTTCGGAATTTGTCGGAAAACGAAATATTGCGACGAATGGGAGGGCGACACGTGTCACCCCCTTAGTGGTCTTGGACGAAATGGACATGGATAGAATGGTCATTTGACCAATTTTAAGATGATCAAGTCTTGCAAGACTTAAGCTTGATATTGTTGACTTAGTCAATGCCACTTGGCTTGATCCTTGTGAAATGCATCCAAGCCACCCATTTGTTTTAATCTTGACCCTCCATGTTTCTATATAGTAACACTAGTAGCAAGACAAGGCTTTACACTTAGAAAAATTTCAAGAAAATTTGAAGAAAGCAAAGGAGAGCTCTCGGGTTTAGGGTTCTTAGGAACACAATTTTTTTTTGTTGTCCAATAATCCCCATACTTTAAACCAAGGTTCCTAAGAGTATTGTAAGGGTATCTCAATAGAAAGATCCCGGAAAAGTGGCGTTTTCGTATTAGTCGCAAGGTGAAAACCTAGTCACTTTCCTAGGTTTGGATTTGGAATTGAAGGAAAGTTGTTTGTGATCTTCTAAAGGGCTTCAAGTGGCGGATTGGAGTGTCAAGGAGAGGCTCTAAGTTGCCAGGGAGCGACTTCGGATCTTGAAGTGGATTAAGGCTCACTAAGGTAACAATCTTGTTTTCTTAAGTGTTATAAGATTACATATTGTTGTAGCCTTACATTTTGACTAACATGAAGTATATGTATTAAAGATTGATAAGTGTTATGGATATTTGAAGCCTAAAATCCAAAATGACATTGATTAGCCATTTGAAATTGAAATACAATTTTTGGTCGATAATTAGAATCGTCGCATGTTATCTACTTGAAGATTATAGTTGTTATAATCTATTGAGGCTTTATAACATGTTATACTAAACAACTTGTATTGAAAAGGAATTGGAAAGAAAGATATGTTGTGACACCTTTTGGCCGAGAATGCCATTGTCGTTTGGACTAGTTTGATATCAATTGTGGGGCAGAATTTTACGCGTCTTGTTAAGACGTGTAATCCCCTTTGTATTGCTGAATTGTTGGGACTTAAATGTGGCGTTTGGTTATTGATTTTCGGACCTTGAAAAAGGTGGAAAAGTATGTAAAAACAAAGGAAGTGCTGTCCGATTTTTCGTAGAATTTAGTGACTTTGCACTTGGAATATTCTACGTTTTAAACTAGAAGTTAATAGACGTATTATGGTCATTATAGGTTGACATACTACGTACGGCGTATTGGACTTAGCAAGTGGATTGAACCGAAAAGGTATGTGGAACTTTCTTATCTCTTGAGCATGAATAGTTGTAAATATATAGTACGGTAGACGTACGAGATTTTGACAATCTAGTCCATTTGATATCCTTGGCTTATTTTAAGAATGTCCAAGTTGGTTGAGTTGGGGATTTCTTAACTTGCTTATGTTATGTACGATAAGCCGGTAGTGCTTATGTTATATATGATAGCCGGTTGTGCTAGTGATATATTGTTCATTACGGGGTCATTCCCCGGGTTTATGGCATTTGCATATTCCGTGGATTTGCTACCCATGATGCGAGGAATACCTCATGCGAGTCCGTAAGGGCTTTTGCGGGTGAAATAGTCCTATGCGAGGCGGACCAGTCCTATGCGAGGAATACCTCATATGGGTCCATACGACCTATGCGGGCGGATACAGTCTATGCGAGGAAGTTACCTCATGCGGGTCCATACCACCTCATGGTGAAATAGTCCTGCGAGTAGGATTGCTTAATGATACTACGGGCGGGTGGCCCTACTTTGATCATGAGCCTCCTATTTTTATGCAGTAAAGTATACTCTTATTTACTCTCATTGTTAGTAAGACACAATGTACTGTTATTTGAGTTATCATACATGTCTCCAGCTTTATTTTAGACTTATGATTTCATTACAAGATTTCGGCCACATATTTGGTACATGTTGTACTGACCTCCTTCGGGGGGCTGCGTTCATGCCGCAGGTAGAGTATACAGGTTGCTGATCCTCACTCTTAGGATCAATGTTCAGCTGTTGAGAAGCTCCATTATTCCGGAGGCTTATCCTTGGTTTAGATCCTTGGTATTGTCGGTTGTTGTACATTCAGGGGTATGGCGGGGCCCTGTCCCGCCACAGTTGTTATTCTTAGAGGTCTGTAGTCATATTTGTGGATTAGGTTTTAAGAACAGAGATGTACTGATTTATTTTTGGTGTATGTACATTTTACGGAAGGTGGCCTTACCGGCTAGCCTGTTGATGTTTTTTTTTGTCTAAGTATTTATATGTGTTGTGTATGTTCCGCTGCTATTCTCTGATGTATACACGTAGCGGGTTCCTGTGTAGGGCACCATCGCGCCGGGTCGGGTCGTGACAAAAGTGGTATCAGAGCAGTTAGTCCTCGCAAAGTGTCTACAGACCGTGTCTAGTAGAGTCTTGGTTATCGGTGTGTTGTGCACCACATCTATAACCAGGAGGCTGCAGGACATTCAGGATTGGTTTCCATTCTTCTCATTCTGAGATCGTGCGATAGAGTTGTGTGGTTAGGGTCGTCTCTCCCTAACAAGTTATGTTGTTTGCAGCTACGAGGACGACAGCAGTGGCCCAGGAAAGATTATGTGGATTGCGTATCCAGGTTGGTAATATTTGCAGTATAGTTGGTATTATGACATGCAGCTATACGAATTTATGTATGGGGGTCACATATGTGTTTCCTAGAATGATTTTAGATTACCAGGAATTGGTAAGGACTTAATAAATACCGGGAAGGTATGAAACAGTTTAATGAACTCTCATCAAGGTTTTACATACTAATTTGAGATAATTAGGAGATGATGAGTTGACTGAGAAGGTAATGGACCCTTAAGAAGTTTTAATTAAGGAACTTAATGGAAGACTATGTTAATAGATTAAGCTACGTGGTGTGATTAAGAAAATGGTACGAATGAGAACCATATGGAGTAAGTATGGTTGTTGTGATCAAGACAACACGATTACATTATTATGAGAAGTTATTGTACCCATTTACGGGGGACTGATAAGGTAGGCTTGGAGCATGGAAATTGCGAGCCTAAGAATGTTGATAACCGCCGAGACCTTAGGTACATAAGGCCTTCTCGGGTAGTAAAAAGTTAAGTTGGACCAAGGATAAGAGTTAAGTACGACACCGAGTCGGGTTGAGGACCTATTAAGGGTCGCCCCATAGCCTGTAATGGAATGGGATCAGCTGGTAGTACTCCCGCTACGTGACAGGGTCACGAGGGTGCAAAGCCCAAGTCTAGTAAATCGTTTTACGGGTTCGTGGACGCATTCCACCGTAACCAGGTTGTGAGAGCCGGAAATGGCCTTATAGTGTTTAACTTAGTAACTCCAAGATTGGAGGCCAACTTTATTATGGAAGTTATGTACGTAAGCTAGAATAAGTTTGGAAGTACGGAAAAGAGTACGACCGGTAAGAAAGTGAGCAACCAAGTGTAAAAGGTAGAGTATGAATCCATGAGAACCTTTAGAGGTAACTACACCCGTGAGTGATGGGTGGTAGCTGAGCGGGTGTATAATAATTGCCCGGTGACGATACAGTCGTCGAACCCTAGCAGACCTAGTAGAGCTGACATGACAGACCTTGAGGTCATTATGAGTACGGGTTAGTTGGCCTCTTGTTATGCCAACGTTGACTGCAGAGAGAGATTGGTTCGGTACCAGTTTTCTAGTAAACCGATTATCGAGTGGAAAAGAAGGGAAGTGATTGTAACCAGTGAATTATCCTTCCTTCTTTGACATCGTTGATTTTAATAAGTCTGTATGACTTGTGCATTTGAGGCAGATTGACGCAGAAAGTAAGTAATACTCGAATTTGAAGAAGTTTATGTTAAGTGCCCTTGGAGGTACTTGGAGTTGGTTTGGTGTGGCGGTCAGGGCCACGACCTTCCGGATAAGTTCAGGAAAATGCGCAAGGCAAGAATAAAATAAGTACGAGTGCTGCCTGTGGAAAGCTGAAGGCATCTTTAGTAGGTTTTGAAAATCTACACGATTTTAAGGTGGCGCTTGATGATTAAGAATTTGTAAGGGAGATAAGTTCTCTCCCCCACGTAAAAGGATAGTCTTATGTATTATGGGGTTAGGTGTACCCATGTTGTTAGATGAAGGATATGAGGCTGGTAAGGTCCTCAGTATCGTCATGCCGTAGGTTAAAGTTTTAGATAACCATGGGAAAAATATTGTGTTGGGGTAATTGAGAACGACGTTACGAAGTGGTCGAGGAAGTGTCGTAAGGATATAAATGCAGGTAGTACGCATGTATAAAACTGTACGATTATGAATCAAGATAGAAATAGTTTTACTAATAATAAGCATAAGGAAGGGTTATGACCAGAATGATAAAAGAGAATACAACTATGGTTATGTAAGTTGCACGAGATATGATTACCCCAGACTAGTGTAAAAACCATTAGTAGAGGATGGGCAGTAAGAACACCTCGAGGAAGGGTGGTAACATCTGTACTGACGAGAAAGATATTAAGAAAATACGGGGGGGGGGGGGGGGGGTAAGGGACCCCAGGACAACTTGAAATAACTTATAAAGGAAAGACGAGTAGACACTCGAACGATAAGAAATCTTGACAAGTCATTGGATTATGTAATACCATGAATTGAGGTTGAACACCTGGCTATAAGCTCTACGAGCTGGGAGAAAATAATCGGGTTACTACTTGACGAGATCAAGTAAATCTCCCCCCCTAAATTGTGATTGACAGGAAGTCTGAGCCATGAGGCAAGCAAATGAATCAAATCTAAGTTGTGACCAAGTTTGGTTGCAACAGAGAGAGGGAAACAGGAACCATAATAGAGATTAAGGATACCCGAATATTTCGCAAGTATGAGAAAGACTTCCAGTTATTGGAAGATAAGTTGACCACGACTACAGTTCTAACCCCTCCTGAGAGACTAGATGGTTAGGTTATTATTGTAACACTTTGGGTGTTGGGCTAGGTTGTGTGCTGATGCAACACGTTAAGGTTAGAGCCTATGTTTCCGGCGGTTAGGGAAGCATGAAAGGAATTACGCTACTCACAAGTTAGAGTCGGCGGAAGTTAATCGTACCTTGAAGATTTGGAGGCATTCCTTTTATAGACTTCACGTGGATATTTGTACAGACCATAAGAGCATCCGGTATATCTTCAGACAGAGGCAACTGAATTTGCGACAAAGACGGTGGTTAGAGTTACTCAAGGATTGTGATATGATATCCTATACCACTCGGGGAAAGCCGAGACGGTTACAGATGCTCTTAGTCGTGGATCTATGGGTAGTCTGTCAGATGGACAGCTAGATAGACAGGACGTGGTCCGTGAGATTCATCGACTCTGGCGAGGGTTCAATTATTTGTTTCAAGGTTAATGAAGTTTAGATCAGAGGTTTCCAGTCTTCCATCGTTGAGGAGGTAAATAGGCGTGATATGAGGATCCGATTATGATACGGTATCGAGATACGGCTCTCAGAAGAAAAGCTGTTTGAGTAGCAGGATGAGGTCTTTGTGATATGAGGACAGATTGTGTGTAACCGGTGCTGCAGGACTTGTCAGCAGGTTTTAGGGGAGGCACGCAGTGCTTATTGCTCTAATTATTCGGGGTCGACTAAGTTGCGTCGTGACCTCAGATGTATGTATTGGTAAGATGGCCTGAAGAGGGACATAGCGGAGTTTGTTGCTTAGTGTCCGAGTTAGTAGCGGGCCAAGGTGGAGCACCAGAAGCCCTGTGGGCTACTATAGGCGATTGAGATCCCTACTTAGATATGAGAGGTAATTAATATGGATCTTGTTACAGGGTGGCATCGTACTTAGAGGAAGTGCGACTCTCTGGGGGTCATACTAAATAGGCTGACGAAACCAGCCGTGTTCTTCCGGTTAGGACCACTTACTCGGCTGAGGATTATGCTAGCTTATATAGCAGGGAGATTGTGAGACTGCACGGGGTTCCTACATTTATGATGTCAGACAGATGGGCTCAGTTTACGGCTGATTTCTGGAGGTTTTCCAGAAGGTATTAGGGACACAGGTGAGTCTCAGTGTGGCATTTCACCCTCAGACCGAAGGACAGGCAGAGCGTGCTATCCAGGCACTTGAGGATAGGTCGCGGGCCGGTGTAATTGATTTCAGGGGTAGCTGG
The DNA here is from genome assembly GCA_029844215.1 of Przewalskia tangutica. Lineage (NCBI taxonomy): Eukaryota > Viridiplantae > Streptophyta > Magnoliopsida > Solanales > Solanaceae > Przewalskia > Przewalskia tangutica. The sequence continues at coordinate 76,981,349 of CM056738.1, read as the reverse complement.
GAGGATCATTTTCCCTCTTGTTGGGTTTGCTTATAACAACAGCTACCATTCTTACATTCAGATGATGCCATATGCGGTTTTGTATGGGCGGAAGTGTAGGTCGTCGATTGGTTGGTTCGACGTGGGCGAGGTACAGTCGGTTGACCCAGACTTGATTCAGCAGGCTGTGGATAACGTGAAGCTTATCCAGGAAAGATTATTAGTAAGCTCAGAGTCGATATAAGCTTTATGCAGTTAACCGACGTCGACACTTGGAGTTCAGGTTGAAGTTTTGGTATAAGTATGGTTATGTGGCCACGTGTGGCATTAGTGGTGTAGGGGTGGTAAAAGGAGACTATGTCGCTATCCATAAGATTGACCCCAAAAGAACATTCGGGGACGAATGTTTCTAAGGGGGGAAGAATGTTACACCCCGTAAATTGCAGGACATGTTTATAAAAACGTACGTAAGAACTAAAAAATGTTAAGATTTGAGAATAGTAAAAATTTATCGGAATTTCGGAATTTGTCGGAAAACGAAATATTGCGACGAATGGGAGGGCGACATGTGTCACCCCCTTAGTGGTCTTGGATGAAATGGACATGGATAGAATGGTCATTTGACCAATTTTAAGATGATCAAGTCTTGCAAGACTTAAGCTTGATATTGTTGACTTAGTCAAGGCCACTTGGCTTGATCCTTGTGAAATGCATCCAAGCCACCCATTTGTTTTAATCTTGACCCTCCATGTTTCTATATAGTAACACTAGTAGCAAGACAAGGCTTTACACTTAGAAAAATTTCAAGAAAATTTGAAGAAAGCAAATGAGAGCTCTCGGGTTTAGGGTTCTTAGGAACACAATTTTTTTTTTGTTGTCCAATAATCCCCATACTTTAAACCAAGGTTCCTAAGAGTATTGTAAGGGTATCTCAATAGAAAGATCCCGGAAAAGTGGCGTTTTCGTATTAGTCGCAAGGTGAAAACCTAGTCACTTTCCTAGGTTTGGATTTTGAATTGAAGGAAAGTTGTTTGTGATCTTCTAAAGGGCTTCAAGTGGCGGATTGGAGTGTCAAGGAGAGGCTCTAAGTTGCTAGGGAGCGACTTCATATCTTGAAGTGGATTAAGGCTCACTAAGGAAACAATCTTGTTTTCTTAAGTGTTATAAGATTACATATTGTTGTAGCCTTACATTTTGACTAGCATGAAGTATATGTATTAAAGATTGATAAGTGTTATGGATATTGGAAGCCTAAAATCCGAAATGACATTGATTAGCCATTTGAAATTGAAATACAATTTTTGGTCGATAATTAGAATCGTCGCATGTTATCTACTTGAAGATTATAGTTGTTATAATCGATTGTGGCTTTATAACATGTTATACTAAACAACTTGTATTGAAAAGGAATTGGAAAGAAAGATATGTTGTGACACCTTTTGGCCGAGAATGGCATTGTCGTTTGGACTAGTTTGATATCAATTGTGGGGCAGAATTTTACGCGTCCTGTTAAGGCGTGTAATCCACTTTGTATTGCTGAATTATTGGGCCTTAAATGTGGCGTTTGGTTATTGATTTTCGGACCTTGAAAAGGTGGAAAAGTATGTAGAAACAAAGGAAGTGCTGTCCGATTTTCCGTAGAATTTAGTGACTTTGCACTTGGAATATTCTACGTTTGAAACTAGAAGTTAATAGACATATTATGGTCATTATAGGTTGACATACTACATACGACGTATTGGACTTAACAAATGGATTCAACCGAAGAGGTATGTAGAACTTTCTTATCTCTTGAGCATGAATAGTTGTAAATATATAGTACGGTAGACGTACGAGATTTTGACAATCTAGTCTATTTGATATCCTTGGCTTATTTTAAGAATGTCCAAGTTGGTTGAGTTGGGGAATTAACTCACTTGTTTAAAAATATTAAGGATATTTTAGTTTCTAAAAGTTAAGAGACTTAAAGTATTTTGAAAGTATATGATACTTGTTTTGTTTGGAAAGTTTAAGTCTCTTGGTTATAAAGAAGAATGTAAGTATCTAAGGCATAAAGCTAGTATAACGGCTTTATGGGAAGTTGGTTATAATAGCTTTATGGAAAGTTAAAAAGAGTGGTTTACTCTAAGTAATGTAAGTATGATAAATGACTTGAAATAATGAAAGACAAATTGATTTTAAGGCATCAATTGCTTAAGGTTTTAAAAGAAAGAAGTCAGTTGATTTAGAAGCCTATAAATGTATTCCTAAAAGGTATTGTGATTTGTCTTGAAAAGTAGATATGACTTGATACTACAGTTATTAGTATCTTGGAAGTTTTATATGAAAAAGAGACATTTTAAAAGAATAGAAGTACGTAGTACTTTGGGTTAAATTCCCGGATTTTTTTATAATGACATGTTAGTGCCTTAAGCAAACTAAAATGAGAGTGTATATGTATAAGACTAATAAGAAGTTAGGGGGATTTCTTAACTTGCTTATGTTATGTACGATAAGCCGGTAGTGCTTATGTTATGTATGATAAGTCGGTAGAGCTTATGTTATGTATGATAACCGGTTGTGCTAGTGATATATTGTTCATTACGGGGTCATTCCCCGGGTTTATGGCATTTGCATATTCCGTGGATTTGCTACCCATGATGCGAGGAATACCTCATGCGAGTCCGTAAGGGCTTTTGCGGGTGAAATAGTCCTATGCGGGGCGGACCAGTCCTATGCGAGGAATACATCATGCGGGTCCATACGACCTATGCGGGCGGATACAGTCTATGCGAGGAAGTTACCTCATGCGGGTCCATACGACCCTTGCGGGTGAAATAGTCCAAGGAGTAGGATTGCTTAATGATACTACGGGCGGGTGGCCCTACTTTGATCATGAGCCTCCTATTTTTATGCAGTAAAGTATACTCTTATTTACTCTCATTGTTAGTAAGACCACGGTGTCTTATTATTTGAGTTATCATACATGTCTCCAGCTTTATTTTAGACTTATGATTTCATTACAGTACTTTCAATTTCACATATTTGGTACATGTTGTACTGACCTCCTTCGGGGGGCTGCGTTCATGCCGCAGGTAGAGTATACAAGTTGCTGATCCTCACTCTTAGGATCAATGTTCAGCTGTTGAGAAGCTCCATTATTCCGGAGGCTTATCCTTGGTTTAGATCCCTGGTATTGTCGGTTGTTGTACATTCAGGGGTATGGCGGGCCTGTCCGCCACGCTTGTTATTCTTAAGTGCGTAGTCATATTTGTGGATTGGGTTTTAAGAACAGAGATGTACTGATTTATTTTTGGTGTATGTACATTTTACGGAAGGTGGCCTTACCGGCTAGCCTGTTGATATTTTTTTTTGTCTAAGTATTTATATGTGTTGTGTATGTTTCGCTGCTATTCTCTGATGTATACCTGTAAGGGGTGCCCAGGTAGGGCACCAGTCGCGGGCCCGGGGTCGGGTCGTGACAGTTCTCTGTCCCCTTCTTATCACGGATCTCCATGTCAAATTCTTGTAATAGCAGAACCCATCGGATCAGGTGAGGTTTTGCATCCTTCTTTGTCATCAAGTATTTTATGGCAGAGTAGTCAATGTATACTATCACCTTATTCCCAATTAAGTATGGCCTGAATTTCTCGAATGCATATACTATTGCTAGCAATTCCTTTTCTGTAGTGGCATAATTCAACTGTGCATCGTTAAGAGTTTTACTAGCTTAGTAATGGATCTAAATACCTTATCGACCCTCTGCCCAAGCACTACTCCCGCTGCATAATCACTTGCATCACACATTAGTTCGAATGAAAGCTCCCAGTTTGGTGCAATGACTATGGGTGCTAAGATGAGCTTCTCCTTGAGTGTCTGAAAAGCGGTCATGCATTCCTTATTGAATTCAAAAGCAACCCCAGTCATTAGCAAAGTGGAAAGCGGTTTTGAAACTTTTGAGAAGTCCTTGATGAATCTTCTATAAAAATCGGCATGCCCAAGGAAACTTCTGACCCCTTTTGTTGATACTGGAGGTGGTAGATTCTCGATTATGAAATCTTTGCTTTGTCCACCTCATTACCTTGGTTGTATATTTTGTGTCCAAGGACAATCCCCTCTTTTACCATGAAGTGACACTTCTCCCAATTCAGCACAAGGTTGGACTCTTCACACCGTTTCAACACTGCTTCCAAGTGCCTCAAACACTCGTCGAACGAGGACCCAAAGACCGAGAAATCATCCATAAAAATCTCTATAGTCCTCTCCACCATATCAGAGAAAATTGCCATCATACACCTCTGAAAGGTCGCAGGTGCATTGCAAAGTCCAAATGACATCCTTCTGAATGCAAACGTCCCAAAGGGGCAGGTGAATGTTGTCTTTTCCTGATCTTCTGGTGCTATGACAATCTGATGATACCCTGAGTACCCATCCAAAAAGCAGTAGTAGTTGTGCCCTGCAAGTCTATCCAACATCTGATCTAGAAATGGCAACGGGAAGTGGTCTTTTCTGGTTGCCTTGTTCAATTTGCGGAAGTCAATGCAAATTCTCCATCCAGTAACTGTTCTAGATGGAATGATCTCATTCATTTCATTGGTCACTACTGTCATACCACCCTTTTTGGGCACCACTTGCACCGGACTCACCTATGCACTGTCAGAGATAGGATAAATTACCCCAGCATCAAGCTATTTCATGATTTTTTTTCTGACTACCTCCTTCATATTTGGATTCAGTCTCGTCTGTGCCTCAATGGAGGGTCTGCTCTCCTCATCTAGACGGATCTTATGTATCACCGCGTTGTGCACTTATCCCCTTATGTCTCTAATGTCCACCCAATGTCACGCCATGAGCCCTCGATTTCAAAGAACTTCTCAATCTCTACTGTGGATAGATGACATGAGATGATCACTGGTAAGGATTGATTCTCACCTAGATATCGGTACTGTAAATGATCTGGTAGAGTCTTCAACTCTAACTCTGGAGCCTTTTCTGTGGATGGTAATAATCTCTCTGGCATCTGCCCAAGCTCTTCATATCTCTTCTTATCACACTTCTCATAAGAATTCATTCAATTTGCAAACTCCATCAGATTCGGGTCATTGCCACTATTATCATCCCATTGAGTTAGCACTTCTTCAAGCGCATCAGCATTTCTGAACCCATTTTCCGACACTGCTTCTTCGATCACATCAATGGCGAAGCAGTTTTCACTTGCCTCTGGGAAGGTTGCTGCTCGAAAAACATTGAAAATCACCTCTTCTTCTTCCACACGAAGTCTCAACTCACCTTTTCGAACATCAATGAGTGTCTGTCCTGTGGCTAGGAAGGGTCTGCCAAGTATGATGGGGATCATGTCATTATCTCTCATGTCTAAGATGATGAAATCAGCGGGAAAGATGAACTTGTCCACCTTCACCAACACATCCTCGATGACTCCTCTAGGGTGGACGATGGAGCGGTCAACTAGCTGCAAAGTGATGTTTGTAGGTCTGGCTTCTCACATTCCAAGTTTGCAAAACACCAGATAGGGCATCAAATTTATACCTGCCCCCAAGTCACACAACGCCTTCTGACACTCAAACTTTCCTATAGTGCATGGGATGGTGAAACTCCCCGGATCTTTCAACTTCTGATGTAGCTTTCTCTGTAGGATGGCACTGCAGTCTTCAGTCAACAACACTGTTTCGTAGTCATCTATCCTCCTCTTTTTGCTGAGAATCTCCTTCATGAACTTTACATAACTCGGCATCTGCTCTAGCGCCTCAACAAACGGGATGTTGAGTTGCAATTGTTTGAGAACTTCCAGGAATTTAGAGAACTGTTTGTCACGAGAACTTGTTTTTAGCCTCTGGGGGTACGATATCTTCACCTGGGGTGCGTCCACAACAACTCCCAAACTCATTGTACCCTCTAAAGCCACGGCGCCGCGGCCCTGAGAACTTTCCTACTGTTTCGCTTGCTTCCACTGGTTCACCATTTCTCAGGTCAATCGCCTGGCATTGCTCTTTTACATTCTTCCCAACATGTTCAGGGTGATTCCCTTGTATTCTGTTGCTTAGCATGCCCACGAGTTGTCTTATTTGCGTTTCCAAATTCTTCAGGGACACTCTCGTTTCGTCCATGAACTGAGTTTGGTGCCTAGTTAGCCTGAGTATGGATGTTCGTAGCCCATCCTGCTCTTCCTGAGGGGCTTGGGGATTACATTGTTGATAGTGGTAATCCATGTTTGCAGGGTCCCTGAGATGAATCAAAACCAACAAACGGATCACGGCGCACGGTTTCACCAATAAAATAAAGTAAAAAAAAATAGTAATAAAAAGAAAAATAAAAACCAAATTAGAAATTAAGAATAGATAGAATGATATCGAACTACGCCAATCCCCGACAACGATGCCAAAAACTTGATGCGCGATTTATGCACACAATAAACGCAAGTGCACGTGTCGTGACAAGTAATATAGTCTAGAAGACCGAGTTATCGTCCTCAGGGATTAGTGCCCAATTACCAACTTCTATTATGTAGTATCTATTTGGTAAACGATAATTTGATGAATTGTTTATAGCTATGATTATAGATGCTAACTAAATTACTTTACTTTAATTCAGATATGGTGGAAATAGGGCTTTCAAATCTCCTCAACTATCCGATCGCTTTACTTGTTAATGCAACTAATTATGGTTCTTCTTCTATTTTGAGATATCAGGTTAACTAAGCCGTTTTATACTTCTGTTAAGGTAATATAAACACTCAACCCCAATGTAGAACCCTTCTATCTTTCGATGACAAGATTGACTACAAAGGAGGATTAAGAGCAATAACCTATTAAGCTACACAAGTATCGGGGTACTTTCGTCCACGATTTAAACCTATGTTTATTCAACTATAGCATATTCACAATCTCCCCTTTCGGATTTCGATTAGAAATCATATAAGTTATGATAATTAGTGATCAATTAATTATCAAGCAATCAAAACAAATATTGAATAAATATCAACAATAAGAAGAAGAAACCAAAACATGCATTAATTCATAAGAACGAGGTTCAAGTGATTCGACATGGAAAGCCCTAAATTAAGTTAGTTCCTAGCCATAGACATGCCAAGAACTAAACTAATATCCAACATAAACTAGAAAGAAATAAAATAAAGAACAAGAAATTACATAAAAGTAAGTCTCCAATCTTGATCTCCAAGTTGTGATGAGTTGTCAAGTGTGGCATCCCCAAAATCTGACCTAAAAAGTCCTTTTTATAACCTCAAAAACATCCCAAACCTTTTCCTTCTTGGCCTTGGCCCATTCAGTCCAGTTTGGCAATTTTTCCGCTTAGCGCGACGCGGCCTGGCAGCGCGCCAAACTCTGCGACTCTGCTCTTTGGGCGTCGTGGCGCTCTGCTGCTGGTTGGAGGCGCCGCGGCGCCGCCCTTTCTCTCGCCCGGGTTGCCAACTTTTCAACTTTTTGAGCTCTGGAACCTCTGTTTCTGCCCTCTTTTCACTCCTTTTCGCCAATGTGCCACTTTAAACCATTATGACTCAAAAGAAAAAATTTATCCTAAGACGACACATATTTGTACAAAAATGAGCAAAAGACTAACTAAAAATGACTTAAAAGGTGTATAAAATACACCGATCACTCCTCCCGCTCCGACTGAGGGAGTGTGATAGTGAATATATTCCATATATATTCACAATATATTTTGTAATTATTATTTTAGTATAATTAATGTAATTAAGGGGAGATTGTGAATATGCTATAGTTGAATAAACATGGGTTAAATCGTGGACGAAAGTACCCCGATACTTGTGTAGTCTTGATAGGTTATTGCTCTTAATCCTCTTTTATAGTCAATCTTATCACCGAAAGTTAGAAGAGTTCTATATTGGGGTTGAGTGTTTATATTACCTTAACAAGAGTATAAAACGGCTTAGTTAACCTGCTATCTCAAAATAGAAGAAGAACCATAATTAATTGCATTAACAAGTAAGATAAGCGGATAGTTGAGGAGATTTGGAAGCCCTATTTCCATCATATCTGAAGTAAAACAAAGTAGTTTAATTAGCATTCATAATTATAGTTATAAACACGTTATCAATCATCGGTTGCCAAATAGATACCATAGAATAAAATTTGAGAATTGAACACTAATCCCTGAGGACGATAACTCGGTCTTCTAGACTATATTACTTGTCACAACATGTGCATTTGCGTAAGTGTGTGCATAAATCGCGCATCACTCACTTTCGTCGATTCCAAGTCCAAACTCAGTGTAGATGATGGGGATTCAGTTAGTGATCCCTCTCTTTATAAGAGTCTCGAAGGTGCTCTTCAGTATCTCACTTTCACTCAGACAGATATTACATATGTAGTTCAACATGTGTGCTTGTTCATGCATGCTCCTAGGAAGCCTCACTTTACAGCTCTTAAGCGTATCACTCGACACGTTAATGACACTCTTGACTATGGACTTCATTTATATCCCTCAGCACCGACTAGATTGATCTCATACACAGACGCAGATTAGGCAGGTTGTCCGGATATCCGCCGCTCTACGTACGACTATTATGTATTTTTGGGGGATAATATCATATCGTGGTCTGCCAAGCGGCAAGCCATGATTTCTCGTTCGAGTGCAGAAGAAGAATATAGAGGCGTTGCGAACGTTGTTGCCGAGCTATGTTGGCTCCGAAATCTCCTTCTTGAGCTTCATTGTCCCATACGTAAGGCATCTTTAGTTTACTATGATAACATATTTGTTGTCTACTTGTCTCATAACCTAGTTCAACATCAGCGAACCAAGCATATTGAGATGAATATTCATTTTGTTCGAGAGAATGTTGCAATGGATCACGTTAGGGTGTTGCGTGTTCCTTCTTTGTATTAGTACGCATATATCTTCAGAAAAGGGGCTTACTCGACAACTATTCCTTGATTTCAGATTTAGTCTCAGCGTCCGGCCTCCTCTCGCTCCGACTGAGGGAGTGTGATGGTGAATATATTCCATATATATTCACAATATATTTTGTAATTATTATTTTAATATAATTAATATAATTAAGGTAAAATGAAGATTCTAATTATATTAGAACTACAATTATATACTCTATATATATTACACTAATACTAGAACTATATGAGGGAGATTTACACTATTCTGTCATATCATAAGAATAGAGCTTCTAAATATGACGACTACGTCCAGTATTTTACAATTGGCTAGTAGGTAGCTGGAAACTTGAAGCTGAGCACATGCATGTTTAGATCGACTGCACTAATCAATACAGGTTGTGGATTGCTATATGGGTTATATAGTTAGTAATATTAAAGTGAAATAACATAAGGAGTGAGTATTCTACAATTGAGTTAAAGTGAAATAACATATGGGTTATATAGTTTGTAATATTCTACAAATGAGTATCAGGAGTGAAATAAATAGGTACCACACATGAAACAGATCATTGTTTTCTCAATCTGTTCAGAAAAGGTTTGTAACCTTTCTTGCTATGTTCTTCTAATCGGTCACTTAAAATTCAATTGATAAAAAATTTCTTGTATCGAAAAAGAGTGTTTTGTTAAATCTATAGACAAGCAATATCATACCATGCCTCAAGCTTTTCCTTCCTTCTATTTTGTAACCGTAGCTAAACGATATATATATATATATATACGTAAAATAAAAATAAATTTATTTTTTCACAACGCACTCTCTCAACTCAAAATGCACGGTCTAAATTTAGAATCTATCATTGTTGAGAACTTCCAACTCCTATTTAATTACTATGTATGAGATTGCACATGCATACAATACATACAAGGTACGTACGATTGCAATGAATCTGCTGGTGGTTGTTATGTGTATATATCCTCATACCACGTTGCATATTTTACTTTAATTGTTGATAAGGAGTGATAGTGGATATATTTCATATATATTCATAATATATTTTGTAATTAATATTTAGTGTAATTAAGGTAAAATAGAAATTCTAATTCTATTAGGACTACAATTGTATATTCTATATATATGACATTATAAGAGAACTCTATCAAGAAAAATTACACTATTCTATATTGTATTAGAAGCCAAACACTAGCCTCCTCTACGAAAAGTCTATTCTATATACCCCTAAAGTCTAGTGGTTAGGACATGTAGCCGGAGAATTCGAATATCACTACATCCTTCCATTCCTCAGGAAAGATGATCTACTAGTTCGCTGCCTCGATGGAGGTGCCGTGTGAAATGTCCCGCAAATGGCCTTTGAAACTCCCTACCCTCATAAAAAAAAGTGACCCCCTTTGTTTGATTAGTCAGTTTTCAAGAGGGGGAAGTTCTTCTGACGAATCCAGTACCCAAAAAACCTTACTTTTTCATTTACTCGGAGAAGGTCAAACTCTGGGCGGGCTGCCACGTTTCGCGTACGCAACGATTTCAAACCTGTTATTCTCGACAAATTTGCCTCCATATCTAAATTGTGTTGTTGACTTCAATACACAATGTTGTTTCATTGCCAATTTCTTTATTTTATTTTCATCATTGTAAATCACTGCTGCGAGATTCATAACTAGAGTATCTTTGTATCAATATTTTCCAAGAAAGTTGTCTTTTGCAGCAATCATAATTTCTGTAGTCGTGCCACATGTTACGATATTGAGGGGTACCAAAGATAAACATTAGTCATCCAGATCCTCAAATGCATCCAACATCATCAGTGTTGGGTATCTTCAACAACATAGTCTATCTATCTAACCTACCATCCATAAACATCACATGATATTTTTCGTTGTAGCCCAGCATTCTGGGCTCACCATCGAGAATAATATACAGTGGCTCAGCACCACCGACCCCTTTCCAGCTACCAGGCCCACTACACAGCAGCCCAATAGTAGCCGTCCAGCCTCAATCCAACGGATTTGGGCCATGCTTTTAGTTCTTTAACCAAATCGGGCCTCCATGGTGCCTCACAAATTAGCACATCGCTCCACTCTATGCGTCTTTCACAGTTTCCCATCAAACCATAGGAGGTACTTATGCTATGATATATCCACAAACAAAATCTTAATCTCACGCCATGTCACGTTTGTTGAGTACGTCTTTCCGTTCGACAACATCCAAAAATTTTGAGTCACTAATTATGATTTTCTTCTTGATGACTCGGACACCTCCCCTCTCCTCCAAAATTCACTACAAAATCCGCAACCATCGGTCGTCCAACAACCTATCACATCGACCCCACCCCCACTTCTCGATCCCATCCCTGTAACTACCCGAAACAACACCCCAATCGGTTGCCCGCCAAACCCTACCTGGCACCCTACCCAGCCCCTAACAACCAATCTACCCAGCCTTGACCCAATCCTAACTCCGTTGCCCAGTCCTGCCTGTCACCACCCAGCCCTTTGCCCCACCCGTGACCGTTCCCACTCACCAAATGAAAACTCGTATACAATACGAAATTTTTAAATCAAAAGTTCACTTTAACCTATCGACTCAAATCATCTCACCCATTCCTAATATCCAACCTTAGCCAAACTTGACCTGAATTGGAATGCAGCCATGCGAGAGAAGTTTAATGCGCTTACTTCACAACGCACTTGGGATCTTGTTCCGCGACCTGAGGTGGTGAATGTAATCCATTGTATGTGGCAATTTCATCATAAGTTCAAAGATAATAGTGCCCTTGAACGTTACAAGGATGGACTTATGGCAAATGGCATAATGCAGTATGAGAGTGTTGATTGTGGTAAGACTTTTAGCCCAGTGGTTAAGCCAGCTACCATCCGTACTGTTTTGAGCATTTTTATGGGGAAAAATTGGCCTATTCACTAGCTTGATGTAAATAATATTTTCTTACATGAGAATTTGAAAGAAACCGTCTATATGCATCAACCTCAAGGATCTGTGCATCCGAAGGCTCCTCAAAATGTTTGTCATCTTTGTAAGTCGCTATATGGGCTGAAACAATCCCCCAAGGCTTGGTATGAGCGGGTTGCCACTTACATCATACATATCGGTTTCGTGTGCAGCAAAAGTGATAATTCATTATTCATTTTTCATCGAGGTACTGACACAACTTACCTTTTGTTATATGTCGATGCTATTGTTCTGACAACTTCTTCAGTTGGCCTGAAGCACGAGATCATTGCCCTACTCAAGTACGAATTTGCTATGACTGACTTGGATAAGTTGAGTTATTTTTTTGAGATATCAGTGACCAGATCCACACATGTCATATTTTGTATCAGCGTAAGTATGCAGAGCAGATTGTCTCCAAGGCTAAAATTGCAAATTGTAAGATCATGCCCACTCCTGTAGACTCCAAGTCCAAACTCAATGTAGATGATGGGGATCCGGTCAGTGATCTATCTCTTTATAGGAGTCTCGCAGGTGTTCTTCAGTATCTCACCTTCACTCGATCAGATATTGAATATGCGGTTCAACATGTGTGCTTGTTCATGCACTCCCCTATAAAGCCTTACTTTACAACTCTTAAGCGTATCATTTGGTACGTTAAGCTCACTCTTAACTATGGACTTCATTTATATCCCTCAACTCCGACTAGATTGCTCTCCTACATGCTACACGGAAACTCGTCGCTCTACGTCTGGCTATTGTGTATTTTTGGGAGATAATATCATATTGTGATCTGCCAAGCGGCAAGCCACACTTTCTCGTTCGAGTGCAGAAGCAGAATATCGAGGCATTGCGAACGTCATTGCCGAGCTATGTTGGCTTCACAATATTCTTTTTGAGCTTCATTGTCTCATACGTAAGACATCTTTGGTTTACTGTGATAACATATCTGTTGTCTACTTGTCTCATAACCCGGTTCAGCATCAGCGAACCAAGCATACTGAGATGGATATTCACTTTGTTCGTGAGAAGGTTGCAATTGGTCACGTTAGGGTGTTGCATGTTCCTTATTCATATAAGTATGCATATATCTTCACAAAGGGACTTCCTCGACAACTGTTCCTTGACTTCAGATTCAGTCTCAGCGTTCGGCCTCCTTCCGCTCCGACTGAGGGAGTGTGATAGTAAATATATTCCATATATATTCACAATATATTATGTAATTAAGGTAAAATAGAGATCATAATTCTATTAGGACTACAATTGTATACTTTATATATATGACATTAATAAAATAACTCAATCAAGAAAATTACACTATTCTACCAGGAGAGAAGCTTCACTCATTCAGCTTCAACGGTTAGAGGACTAAAAAGGACTAAAAGATTAGAATTTTTAGATATGAGGAAAACCCATTTAATTTATTAGTACTTCGATAGAAACTTGCAGCTACCTTAATTCCCATTTTACATTTACTCCATAGACAGCTAAACAATCAATTACATTAAATTGGTGAGTTGAGATCTATACCATTTGGATTTAGTAGGCGTTTGGAGATGCGATTTCATCTCATGATTCCATCTTATGAGATGAAATCAGCGTTTGGACATGCGATTTCATCTCATGAGATGAAATCTCAAATCATCTAAAAAGGCATGATTTGGAATTCCAAATCATGATTTCAATTTTTTTGAAATGTAAAAGTTGACCCATGAGTTTATATTTTGTAAAAATAGATCCATGAGTTGGTAGATATATTTACCAATTATGTTTATCAATCATTTATATCAAATATTAAAAGATCTACAAGTTGGTATATAATAAATTTACTCTTATCAACCATGTGAGAGAATTATATTAAAAAGTAGTTTAATTTTCCATTTATTGAACTAAAGATTGATCATGGATATTGTATTTTTTAGAAAGATTTTCTAGTAGTGTATTAATTTTATTATGAACTATGACTTGCTCATTTGATAAGATTGTATAAGAATTGGAAAAGTTTTGATGATTTTAAATTGCATATCCAAACAAAACTTCAACTTTAAATCATAATGATTTCAAATCATATCCAAACGACTCCTTAGACTTCTATAAAATGGAAAACAAATGGGACCTAATAAATGGAGATATATAGTATGTTGTTTTTTTATAGGGAAAAGCAACTCTTTTCAAAAAAAGAAAGTGTTGTTATGAAGATTTTATATGTTTGGCTAAAAAGAAATATTAACTAGTTTTAAAAAATAACATAAACAAGATTTCTATTATGCGAGATAAGGTCTAGTTTCCCTTGCTCTGTTATGCAAGATAAGGTTTAGTTTCCCTTGCTTGCACTTCATCTTTTTGAGGATTAACTTTTATTATTGATTAAAAAAGGCACTAGATACGCTGTCTAGTGGAAGTAAATTGTGAGTTACACAATGAATGTACGGAAATAGTATACAACTACTACTAGTGTTTCGAAAAGATAAATAATAATGAATTACAATAGGCTTGAAGCCTAACAAGAGTTGTGACAACAACAAGAAGTTTTTGTGATCTTGATCTTCTGTCTTGTATCAATTTTGGATCTGTCGTCCTGGATCTTCATTCCTATTGCAACAAGCTCCTTGATCTTGATACCCTGAAACCAAGAGACACTAAATTTTTACTTGTTACAACTGTGCTAAGTCGAGTGTTAGCACTCTATCCTTAAGACATTATTGCCCCGTATATATTCCTTTACGTTTATGGACAACTGTCTCCCAAGATAAAACAACATCAAACAAATGAACAAAGGAAACTCAAGTGTTTCTCAAGAAGAACCTTTGAGTGTTTGAAAGATATGCAAGAGAGGAAGAAGTTCAGAAAAATCTGAACTATACAAGAGTGAGGTGTGTTCTTCAATTGAGCCTAAGGCCTCAATTTATAGTGTGTGTAAGATGACCTCTCATCTAGCCAAATAATGGATGAATTCAAGTGCCAAGTAATGGAGGATCAATGCTCCAAAACCAGCCCAAAAGTCAGAAACTTCCCATCTTCCGTCAACCATTCTGCCTCCGAAGTGCCGCGGAACCGCAGCTCCAGTGACCACTGCCACTCAAGCGTCGCGGAGCTGGCTGGAGGCGTCGCGACTCCGATGGTGGTGCGTCGTGACCCTTCACGACTGCGGTGATTTTCGACTCGTTTCATCTTTTACACATCGTACATTTCTTCCTTCATTTACCAACGTCGAACACGTGTCATTTAACCAACGACGGTCCATCATTTCATGTCTCAAACGTTTACGCACGTACCAATATCTCTTTCACTAATGAAATTTATGATACTTGACACTACGTGTGCACGTGTGTGAAAATGATGTTTCCGACGTACGAGACCTCAATTGTTCGAGCCATAAATAATGGGTTAAACTTAATTCCACATTAGTAAATTTCCAACATAAATTCGCTAAAAAAAACTACGAGAGAAGCTGCAGCTTTTTTCTTCTTCCAAGAAGTAGATAATTAATGTATTTATTAAAGTCATTAAGTAAAAAGATTCAATATATTTTTTATTTTATTTTATATTTTAATTAAATAAATAAAAAATTGAAATATTTAACTGAAAAACTATGTTGACCAAAATGTTTTTTTAAAGTAGTAATGTTTTTGAAAACTAGCCAAACAGGCTCTAAGATTTGATTTTTCATTATGTAAGGAAGAAGAGTCATTTTGATTTCAATCTTTGATAGTATACTATTATATATCGTTGAACCTTTGATCACTTATTGTTGACCCCTTCATATTACTGGTCATAAGAGATGAAAAAATAATATTACTGGTCATAAAGAGATCAGCTCTCTTCTCTCTGCCTCGGTCAGACGTCTACGATAGAGTCAGAATTTAAATATTACGCATTCTAGTTTAATTTTTACCTCAATTAATTTTATTAGATTTAAAATCTATCAATTATACTTATATAATGAACCAATAATTTATGCACTCGTTCGTCCCTAGTCCTCGAGATTATAATTAATAACATGCTATAGAGAACATCAATCTTGAAGTAAGATAGCATTTGTACATCAATCAGTTTATTGATAAAATGAATGGAAAGGTTTAATTAAACACTTAAAGTAACAGCTGCTACTATACTACACTTTTAATTCCAAATTAGTTGAATTTATCTACATGAATTCTCAATATTTATCTCGATCTATTTCGACCGTAGTTTCATTTCAAAACTAAAAAAGTTAGGTTCTCTAACACTACAAGTTTTAACATGCTAGTCTCTAAAAAAATTAAAAATAAATTGTACTAGAATTGAATAATTTATTTCAAGAAACCATAAGTTTTTATGATAATTAATTTCTTTTTATGTGACTTCAGATTTACCTCATTCCCTTATGACACTTCAATTATGATCACTACAAGAAAAATACCTACGGTGACAGTTAGAGTGTGACAATTTTTTCAACTGTCACACTATCTCTTGACTTCTTGGTCAACAGACACTTATGACATGTGTGTGACAGTTATTTAAACTATTATAATATGACGGGTATTTGCACTGTCACATGTTGTGTGACGGTTTTATATAATTGATCAATTTTTTTTTAATTGACCCGACCCAACACGTAAAAACCGGCCCAAATACCCCCATTTAATGCACAAAAGAGGGTGAGACCCCTCTCATTTGTAATCACGACCAAAAGGGCAAACCCAAGTAGCCTCCCTTCATTCCTCTCTCTCATCGGCTATTCTGCTTCTCTCTCTTCGCCATGGAGCCACCACGAAGGTAATAGACCCCATCTCTTATGCTTTTTCTGAGCGTTCTTAATAACCCACATCTCTCTGCGTCTTAACGAATCCAAAGTTTATCTCATTTGTTTTGAATTTAAAAAATAGATCTGAAAGGGTTTTGTTATTTTCCATCTCCCACATCGATTTGAAATCCGAATTTGGAATACATCAAGTGTTGTTGAGTTAGAACTTTCTGACTTTGAAAGCAACATAACTAATTGTGAAACCCTAGACTCGAATTGTGAAACCTCATCCCTCTTCTATTTTTAAAGGTTTAATTAGTCCTAAATTTTATTCTTTTCATTCGTGTGGCTGAGTTCGTGATAGGATTAAGAAGCTTTTCACTTCGAATTCTCGATCAAGGCTTCACATAAAGAAGGTGAGTTCGAATTCCTCCTATCAGTTTTATCTATAACATTAAATGGTAGTTTGAGCATGTTTAATTTTCATAGGCTGTATGTTAATGAAGTTTTGTGTTAGGATTAAAATTGGTTTTGTAAATTATTCAGAGAATATTGATGAGTTGTTGAGATTATTTTAGATATGTTTAGCCTAATGACACATATCCAGTTCGGTGCATCGGTAGCATAGTTTCTGGAAATTCTGGACAACATAATCAATGGGTTTGCTTTGCCACTAAAAGAAGAACACACACTTTTTCTTGTCCGAACATTGATTCCCTTGCATAAACCCAAATGCTTAGCCATGTACCATCAATAGTTAACTTAAAGTATGACACAGTTTGTTGAGAAAGACTGACTGATACATTGATTCCCTTATTAAAGACCGCAAGCTTTTGGATGAGACATTGCTTCCCTTATTTGAAGTTTTTTGCCCCATTTTCTCTCATTCCTACTAGTTTATGTTGAGTTTTGATATTGGTGAATGAGAAATGATGGGATAAAAATTAAAGGGAGTAAAAGACTCTTTTGTCCCACATCGGAAAAAGAGAAGTAAAGAGAGGTGTATATATTACATTACACCTTCTCTAGTTGCTAAAAGAGTTGAGAGGGCAAGGACCCCTCCGTCGTCGCTCGCTCGGCTCAGCTTCAACTTTGGCTTTGGATTTGGATTTGGATTTGGATTTGTCAAAAGATCGATATGGATTTGGATTTGTCAAAAGATCGATTGATTGATAATTTTTTTGGACAAACTTTTCTTTAATTAATTAATTAAAATAAATCCAAACGGATCGACCCAAGACCCCCGACCGACCCGTCCGGTTTAAGTCCTTTTTCTTTTCGAATTTCCCTCCAAAAAAATTGGTGACTATTCTGAATGGTTGCAAACATTCAGAAATTGTACCTCCAAAACCTATAAATTCTTAATTTGTTCCAAGAATTTATACACTCATTCTAATACGAATTTCTCTACAATTCGAAAATTCATTCTGTGTGATATACTGTCGTTGAGTGGTTCGCTGCTACCGAAATTTGGAGTACTACTATTCTGATAAGATAATCGTTCTATCCTGGGAGACGATATTCCATTAACCTCGAGTACTGTGAGGGGAATAATTTCCTTAAGGACACACTTTGAACTAAGTGGGCTCGATTATATTCTGAATTTATTTTCCAAAACAGATTATGTTTCGTCTACTGTTTTTCTTGATTAATTTACTGTTAAGTAATTTCTATACTGTGTAATCTGTTTTTTACTAAGTGTTTAAATAGATTGTGTTGAAACATTATTTTGGTCATATACAAATTATTATACCAACAATCTTAAGGAAATTATATTTATTTAATTTTAATCTGTATTCTGGTTTGGAGATTAAAACTTGTGTGATTTTCTACTCCGTATGAAATTTCATATTCTAACTTGAAGACATAAAAACTTCGTTGGAATATTAAAGTCTAGGAAAATGTGTTTTCCAAAAGGGAAAAAAAAAGGTGTTTTCCAGAGGAAAAAAAAAGTGTTTTTCTTGTATGTTGTTTGGAGACTAAAATCTTCGAATTTTCTACTCCGGTTGAGATTAAAGTTTTGATAACTTTCTACTCATTTGGGTACTTGATTTGAAGATATAAAAACTTCATCAAGTACACAACATACAATCTACTGCACTTCGTTTCAAGCATAATTGATTCGGTTTGAAGAAATAAAATCTTCACTGTTGTGTATTATATTTGTTGCATGAAATACGTGAAGATTATTTTCAAGGTAGTAAGAATGAATTTGACTTACTCATGTGATATTTGTACAACGATTTGAAGAACATAAAATCTTCGTCGTTCTGTTTAAGGAGATTAAAACTTGTGTAGTTTTCTACTCCATATGAATATTAGTATTCTGACTCGAAGATATAAAAACTTCGTTGGAATACTAAAGTTTCATAATTATACTGCGATTTGAAGAAATAAAATCTTCATCGTTCAAATTACGATTTGAAGAAATAAAATCCTCATCGTTTAAGTTTCATAATTATACTCCGATTTGAAGAAATAAAATCTTCATCGTTTGAGTCTGTGATTTAATTGCTATTCTGGTTTTATTAAGTAAAACAGTTTGTCGATTTGACAGTGACAAACAAATAATGACAATTGATATGAATGATCGCGCAATGCAATGTCGAGTGCAATTTGCCGAAACCCAAAGTGGTGACTTGATTCTCGTGTCACTCGACATGTTTCTTATACGCAAAGAAGCATTTGCAACCTATGCTCCCACAACCCAAGAGGCATTTTATAAGAAATATTGCAACAGCCAAGGTTGAAGGATATGGGAAGATACTTCTGAAGATGACTTCCGGCAAGGTCCTGACTCTCAACAATGTTCTGCACGTTCCAACAATTCAGAAGAATTTAGTTTCAATTGGACTACTCTCAAGAACGGGTTTAAGTGCGTGTTGGTTAGTGAGAAAATTGTAATTAGTAAGAATGATATGTTCATAGGAAAGGGTTACCTCACCGAGGGCCTTTTCAAACTCAATGTAATGGTTGTTGATGATTAATGAAAATTCAACCTTACTTATTGGAGTCAAATGATTTATGGCATGTTCGTTTAGGACATGTCAATTACAAAACCTTGCGAAAATTGATTAATTTAGAAGTATTGCCTAAATTCGAGTGTAACAAATCAAAATGTGAAATTTGTGTTGAATCTAAGTTTGTTAAACATCCATATAAGTCTATTGATAGGAATTCAAATCCTTTAGACTTAATTCACACAGATATATGTGATATGAAGTCAATACCATCTCGTGGTGGGAAAAAGTATTTTATAACTTTCATTGACGATTGCACTCGATACTGTTATGTGTATTTGCTTAATAGTAAGGATGAAACAATTAATGCATTTAAGCAATACAAGAACGAAGTGGAAAATCAATTGAATAAAAAGATCAAAATGATTAGAAGTGATAGGGGTGGAGAGTACGAATCTCCTTTTGCAGAGACATGTTTGGAATATAGAATTATTCATCAAACTACTGCCCCTTACACACCACAATCAAATGGAATTGCGGAAAGGAAAAACCGAACATTAAAGAAAATGATGAATGTCTTACTAATTAGTTCCGCCATCGCAGAGCCATGGGGGAAGCTATCTCATGCCTAATCGAATACTCAACAGAGTACCCCACAACAAAACACAATCTATTCCATATGATCTATGAAAAGGAAGAAAATCCAACTTGAAATATTTCAAAGTGTGGGGGTGTTTAGCGAAGGTCCAAGTTCCTTTGCCCAAAAGGGTAAAAATCAGACCAAAAACTGTGGATTGTGTTTTTATTGGCTATGCTACATACAGCAAAGCTTGTTGGTTTTTTGTTCACAAATCGGACAATTCCGAAATTCATGTTAATACGGTAATTGAATCAGATAATGCTGAATTCTTTGAAAACATCTATCTGTATAAAACTGAATGTGAGTCGTCAAGTGAAAGATCTAAACGACCGCAGAAAGAACCAAAGGAAAGTATACCAAGCAAAGAGGATCCAAGGCGTAGCAAAAGTCAAAAGACATCTACTTCATTTGGACCAGATTTTATAACATTCTTGCTTGAAAATGAGCCTCAAACATTTAAAGCAGCAATGTCATCTTCTGATTCAACATTTTGGAAAGAAGCAGTCAATAGTGAGATTGAATCAATTTTAAACAACCATACATGAGAATTAGTTGATCTTCCTCCTGGAAATAAACCTTTAGGATCAAAATTGATTTTTAAAAGGAAAATGAAAGCTGATGGCACTATTGATAAATATAAGGCAAGACTTGTGGTCAAAGGTTATAGACAAAAAGAAGGCCTTGATTACTTTGACACATACTCGCCGGTAACAAGAATAACATATATTCGGGTGTTAGTGGCACTGGCGGCCGTATATGGTCTTGAAATCCATCAAATGGATGTCAAGACAACTTTCTTAAATGGAGAATTGGAGGAAAAAATTTACATGGAACAACCTGAGGGTTTTGTGGTTCCTGGTAAAGAAAGGAAAGTGTGCAGACTTGTTAAGTCACTTTATGGACTTAAACAAACACCCAAACAATGATATGCGAAATTTGACCAAACAATGTTGGCAAATGGATTTAAGATTAATGAGTGTGACAAATGTGTTTACATTAAAAACACTCCAAATCATGAAGTCATTGTTTGTTTGTATGTTGATGACATGTTGATAATGAGTAAAGATATTGTCGATGTAAATGCTACGAAACGTATGCTCGCTAGCAAATTTGACATGAAAGACTTAGGGGTTGCTGATTTGATCTTAGGAATTAGGATCCATAAAACTCCACAAGGTCTAGCATTATCACAATCACATTATATTGAAAAAATAGCAAGTAAACAACTGTATTTCCGCCCCTTTCCAAATAATCAAGCAAGCGAAAACACTTGACAAGTTCAAGTATTTAAATTTCAATATTGCAAACACTTCAATTGATGTAAGTTTTGCACTTCAAAAGAATGAAGGTGAAAGTGACTCACAATTGAACTTTGCACGAGCTTTGGAAAGTTTGATGTATATTATGAATTGTACACGACCAGATATAGCATGTGCTATAAGCAAGCTGAGTCGATTCACGAGTAATCTCAATCAAACTCATTGAATGACAATGAAACGAGTCTTGGAATATTTACAACACACTCAAAACTATGCTTTGCATTATAATAAATATCCCGCAGTACTTGAGGGATATAGTGATGCAAATTGGATCACCGAATCGTTTGAAGTTAAATCCACGAGTGGATATGTTTTCACCGTTGGTGGAGGAGCAGTGTCTTGGAAATCATCAAAACAGACATGCATCACCCGCTCTACAATGGAATCAGAATTTATAGCTTTAGACAAGGCCGGTGAAGAAGCTGAATGGCTCCGGAATTTCTTAGAAGATATTCCATTCCGGCCCAAACCTTTGGCTCCTATATGTATACATTGTGACAGTCAAGCAGCAATAGGTAGGGCAGAGAGCGTAATGTATAACGGAAAATCTCGTCACATACGACGGAGACACAATACCGTTAGACAACTGCTTTCTAGTGGCGTTATCACAATTGATCATGTAAAGTCAAGAGATAATGTGACGGATCCTCTTACAAAAGGCTTATATAGAGAGGGAGTTAGTAGGTCATCAATGATTTGGATAAACTTTTTATTAGATAAAATGTCTATTCCCTTTGATAGGTTATATATATATATATATGTCTAAATTGCATACTTACCTCTCCCTTATGCCTTTGATCTCTGATAACTACCCCAATGATCAACTACTAAGTTTCTTCTGAGTTGCTGGTTTGTTAAAGATGGGTAATTCTCGATATACATCCTTCACCCCTCATTGTCGACATTATCTGAGGAATCTCAACAAAATACAAATGTGTTGGAGTTGTTTCATATGAAGTGTTGTTGCTATAAATAAGTTTCGCTGCCACATCTTGCTATAACTAATTGTTGATGTTATACTTTGATGGTTGTTGCAATATTGAGATACATTTTTGGTAAATTTGTTGCCACATTTAAGGTTAAACAGTGTCTGCACTTAAGGTAAATGGTCTCCATATTTTAATGGTTAGTTGCTTCATTATGATGCTTTACTTTAAGCCATGAGTTGCATGCACTTTGGCCATCTTGTTGTTTTATTTTTGGGTCCGAGAACTGCTGCATCTTTAGCCATTTTGCTACTACATGTTGGTTGGTATGATTGCTGGACTTTGATATGAATTGATAATATGTGCATACATGTGTTACTACCATGTGAGTGCTTCACTGCTACTTATAGATATTTTTGGTTGCCACTCATGGATGCCCATAGTTGTCCCTTGTTGTTGATTCATTGCATCTTTAGTTTGGGAGTAATGTTGCTTTGTTTTGCTGATTGAACTGAGTCTCTGCTTCATTTTTGCTGAATTAGTGTTGATTCTGCTACTGTTTTGCTGTTATTGTTGTCTCTGAAAAAATGAACATATAGAAGACTTGAAGTATTATTTAGAGTAGTTGCTACATCTTGAGATTTGAACTTGCTTGGTGCCTAGTTGTGCATTCAATGTTGTTACATTAAATATTGTAGTTTCAACTTTAAAGCTGAAAAATGCCACTATTCTAAGACCAATCACTGCTGCATAGTTAAGGCAATTTCTGGTACACCTCCCATTCTTGAGACAATTTGTTGCAGCAAAGTGTATTGTGTTTAACAGTACAATGAAAAATAATTTTTTTTCATAGCATGAGCTTGATGAGGTCCGGATTGAGTAGGTGCATTATTTTTCAAAGATTATGTCGAGTCTATTTTATATACACTTTTGAGTCCTTTCTAGTTAGTATTTTTTCCTTTTTCTTTGTGTTTCGTATAATATTAGGGTTGTTTTTCTTTATTTTGAGTCACATCGATCATAAAATAAAAAAGAGGCGAAAACACATGAAAAGGGGTTGAACTTTGAGCAAAAGAGCAAAAATGGAGCATGAGAGACCATTCGGCCAAGTCGGGACCGCGCCGCAGTGCCATCATCAGAGCCGCGACGCCAACCTCTGGAAAGCAAAACATTGCACTGCCAAAGAAGCGCCAACGCGGGAATTATAGGCCGAATTTCAGTTAGAAACCTAAATCCTTAAGAGACCAGGAAAGGGTTTTAGGACAATTATAAATAGAAGAAGGTCTTGGCTCATTATTCAGGGACTAGAAATCACCTCTTAGAGAACAGATTTGGAGCTTAAAGATTCTTGCAATTCCAGTTCTTCTTTGTTCTTCAGTATTAGCGTATGTATGAGATTTTTAGTTTGTAATTCTTTTATTATGAACTAATTACTTTGTTAGGGGTTTTAAGCCGGACTCGCTTGAACCCCTCATTATGATATTAATGTTATAGTTTGATTTCTTCGTCTATTAAGATCTATTCAACTTGTGATGATTGTGTGATAATTAACTGATCATTAATTCTCATAACTTATATGATTTCAAATCGAGATATGAAAAGGAGATTTGAATATGCTATAGTTGATTAGACATAGGTTAAAATCGTGGACGAAAGTACTTCGATACTTGTGTAGTAAATAAAGTTATTGTTCTTAATCCTCCTGTGTGGTAAAACTTATCATAAAAATATAAAAAAATTCTGCATAAGGTTGAGTTTTTATGTGTCCTAATCAGAATATAAAACATATTAGTTAACATGCTATCTTAATAGGAAGAAGAATGATTACAATAGGGTGGATAATTGATGAATGTGAGAATCCCTAATATTTCCCATACATGATTCTAATTTGTGATTACTGTCCATATATTTACTGCATTCTTAGATTAATAAACTCATCAAAATTATCGATAACCAAATAGAAACTAAAAATCAGACTATAGGTAATTGACAAGTTAATCCCTAAGGATGATAACTCGATCTTACAGATATTTATTACTTTAAGCTACTTACACTTGCGTAAGCATATATAGAAAAATCGCAACAGATTCTCCGTACTACAGAAGTTGTGTCACCTTCATGATGTTTGGATAATATGTACTTAGGCTCATTTTGTTTTGTAAAACATTTTGTTTTGGATACATTTAGGAACAAGAAGACGTGTAACATGATTTGATTAATTAGTTACATTTTAGTTACAATATGTCATTTCCCCACCAATTTAACTATTATTGAAAAAATTTAAAAAAAATTAATTAATTTAAATTAATTATTAAATACAAAATGCGTCAAAATTAAGTTTCCCGCAATTGTTTTATATTTAAATTAAAATTTATTTAAAAATTTACTGCCAAAAAAAATTAAATTAATAAAATACAAATATTTTACCGCCAAAATTTGTAAATACCCGAAAAAAATTAAAATAAAGCGGGAAATAATCAAAGTCAATGACCAAATGTGTGACGGTTTATGTCCGTCACATATTATGTGACAGTTATGTAAATCGTTATCTATGAAGGACCTACAGTGACACATGCTATAATGACACTTACAAAAACCGTCATTCACCCCTTCGATGACAATTTTTAACCGTCACCGTAGATATTTTTTCAGTGGATGGTGTTACACTATACCCTTGGTACATTTAGAAGCCGTGTTAAGTCATGACTAAACCATTTAGACTATCTTCTAGTATCATTTTCTATCGTTTTACTTTGTATATGTTCTATTTACACCTTTTAGTTGATGTGATCATTTCTTATTTTTTCTTAGTTTTGTATGACTATACTTTTATATTAGCTTCTACATTTTGAAGACATTCGTCTTTATAAAATAAGCGTTCTATAGAACTTACTTTTACATCTGGTAAAAATATTCGTACTCTGCGAAAGTGAGGAAATTTCAAAGGGAATTATTTCTAAATCTGACACCTACATCCAAAATAATTGTACACACAGCATGGGCTAATATGGCAATATGAAGCTGATAGGACAGTGCACATCATGCAGGACATTACTTCAAGTTCAATTGGGTTGAGATTTAAAGAAGGACAAACACACAGCTAAAAGATTTCAATTTTAAGATATGAATGGAAAACCTATTTATTATTTTGATATGAACTTCCAACGAACTTCGTTCTTTTGCATTTAATAGTAGTACTTGAAAGGGAATGACTTGACTCATCCAAAGACTTGTAATCTGCTTGTTCCACCAAAATAAATTAGACAGCTAGCTATACTAATTTAATATGGTCAATTTATTAAGATACAACGAATCCCTACAAAATGTACTATATATGGTTTTTATTGATAAGTCAGATGTCATTACCATATAAGAACAAAGGTCCAAAATTGATGAGCTAATAGAGAAATAAATAATTGTATTGTTACTTTGTTGGGAGTCTTGTGCGACAAAAATGTGCCACCAAAATTTATAGGCAAGTTCAATAGGTTGATGGTTAGATTGACTATGTTAGTGTTGACCAGTTAAAACTTCGCACATACAAAAAATGAGAGTTGCAGAGATGAGGATGCTGAGATGGAGGTGTGAGCATACAATGAGAGACAAAATTAGAAATAATGATATACGAGATAAAGTGGGGGTGGCCTCGGTGCAGGATAAGATGCGTGAAGCGAGATTGAGATGGTTCGGGCATGTGCAGAGGAGAGACATGAATGCCCCAGTGCGGAGGTGAGAGATTGGCTATGGACGGGTTCAGGAGGGGTAGAAGTAAGCCGAAGAAGTATTGGGGAGAGGTGATTAGATGAGATATGACACACGCGCAACTTACTGAGGACATTACCTTAGATAGGGGGTTGTGGAGGACACGAATTAGGGTAGAAGAGTAGTAGGTAATCGAGCGTAGTCATACTTACGCTTACAAAATAATAGTGTAGTGTTATTACTGTAGGCTCGATTAACCTACCTCACTTATAGGCGTATTAGTGCTTTATAGTCCCCTCTAGTTTGATTCATTCATGCTACTTTGTGTTCTTTAGTGTAATTTATTTATCTTATTTAGTTGTGTTTGGTCTAAAACACACAAGTAAGGCACAACAGAAGTTTAAAGTTTTTTTGTTAACTTACTTGCCCCAACAAAGTCGTCTGGTATGATTACGTTACAATTGAAATCTGTAAAGACATGAAATATAAACTTACAGTTGATATTTTGAATCTCTACTAAAGGGTGCGCACGCGGTTGTCTCTTCGGGTGTAAGCCCTCGCTACGGTATACTCCTCTGTCAGAAAAGCCAGGAAATCTTGGCAGAGGTTTGAGAGGATTTTAATCTCTGAACTCTAAGTTCAGAAAGTAAGAAAGTATGTGTCAATTCTATGTAGAATTGGTGTAACCTTTTTTTTGTAACCTAAATTATGATGTTAAGTGCTGAATATATAGGAGAGATTATGATACAAATCAAACTGGGATTAGGCTTAAAAACAAAACCGAGTTGCAGTGGGCCACCGAATCGCCCACTATCGCATCAGCCACTCACCTCCTAGCCAAGCGCCCCTGTTTTTCCAATATTTCTGCACATTTTAATTTTTGATTAAATCCAAAATCTAATTTTGACTTAATTAAATAATTTCCATCAAATGGAATTTATCTCATAATTTATTATTGGTTAAAATATCTCAATTCTAAATTGAATATTTTATCCTCTCTCAATATATCCTTAGACCGAAAAGACAATCGACTTAGTGTGACCCTTTAGGCCTTCTCACATCGACACTTAATCAAATTAAGGGTCACACGGAACTCCTAGACTGCGCCGGTGATGAACTTAATGTGTGAAGTATGTTTACAAGACTCTTAGTAAACACAACATCTACGCGGAATGATAAACTCCTTTCATTCTCAACACACTCGATCAAGCTTAGTATTTGCCAAGTGTCTATCCAAATGGCTTGATCACTTTATCTCATCTATATTAGTCGACAACTAGATCATATCTCAAATATGTCTCGTGCATTTGGCCAATGACTTGGTCGACCTAATATCACAGAGAAGTGTTGCGATATTTCTAAGTGCTTACGCAAGTGTACGTATCGTTTAAGTAATAAAGATCTGTAAGACAGAGTTTATCGTCCACAAAGACTGATTTATCAAGTACCGATTATCTATCCTATGGTATCTATTTGGTTTACGTTCTTTTAGTTTGAGGATTTTAAACTACGAATTATGACTAAGTGCAGAAAATAAACTAAAGACTATAATACTTTGGGTTTATAACAGTTATGAAGGAAATAGGGTTCCAATCTCCTCAACTATCCACTCTTTCACGTGTTAATACAATGCTAATGATTTTTCTTCTTATTAAGATAGCAGGTTAACTAATCTGTCATTATATTCCGGTTAGGACATACAAAAGCTCAACCTTGTGCAGAAACCTTCTATATTTCTATGATAGATTTTACCACACAGGAGGATTAAAAACAATAACCTTAAATACTATACAAGTATCGAGGTACTTTCGTCCACGATTTTAACCTATGTCTAGACAATTACAACATATTCAAATCTCCCCTCTCGGATCTCGATTCGAAATTATATAAGTTATGACAATTAATAGCTAGTTAATCATCAAACAATCAAAGCAATATTGAATAGATCTTAATATGCTGAAGAAGAATTCAAAAACTATGCATTAACTATATGAAAAAGCTTCAAGAAGATTCGATGGAAACCCTACTAAAGTAAATAGCTCCTAAACATTGTCATATCAAGAACTATATTACAATCCAACATAAACTGAAATAAAGTA
Organism: Przewalskia tangutica; assembly: GCA_029844215.1. NCBI lineage: Eukaryota > Viridiplantae > Streptophyta > Magnoliopsida > Solanales > Solanaceae > Przewalskia > Przewalskia tangutica. The sequence goes on along the minus strand of CM056738.1, from coordinate 76,953,169 downwards.
AAGGAAAAAAAATAACTTGAACAATAAGATGTCTCCAATTGTAGCTTGTAGCCGTCGTTCTCTTCTCTAAAGTTCTCTCATAGAATATGACAGGGTTAGGGTATTTATATCTGAGAAAAACCTTGCTTCATACCCTTTTATCCTTGTCCAATTTCGACCCAACTTTTCTGAAAATACGCGTCGACACCGCGGTTCTGATGCCAGGCACCGCGGTGCTAATTGCTCACGAAATAACTGTTGGCTACTTTAAATATGGCACCGCGGTGCCTTCGACGGTGATTTAGTTTCGGACTTTCTGGAAATTTTACGCCGCGACGCTAATTCTTCTTGACCGCAGTTCTATGGCACCACGGTGGTGCTTAGCCAGGCACCGCGATGCCTCTTTGATTCCTGTTCGGTTCCGCCTGGTTTGTTCTATTCTTCGTGGCACTTTTTAGGCTATATTTCTTAGGCTGTGCTTGTGCAATTTGCATCTCAATTAAGCTCATTTCGTCCTCAAAAGTAGTATTCTCTCCTTTATAACCGTTGTGACACAAAAGAAAGAAAAACATACCTAACACTATACTAAACGCAAAATAAAAGAGTAAAATACTAACTAAAAAGGACTCAATAGAGTGTATAAAATACACTCAACAAACACCTCAAACTTACCCTTTACTCACCCTCGAGTAAAGCACAAAACAAAAACAAAAATAAAAACAAAGACTCTATGAAATGGATCATGTAGTTATAGCAACGCTTCTTCAAAATCATGGGTGAAAGTTGGGATAATATGTTAGAACATACATAGCATGAATAATTAGCAATCTAGAATTTCAAGTTAGATATTTCGCAAATTCACTTAGATCATGATCAATTGGAAATACAAATACCTACCCTATGCATGTCAATTCATTCAATCTTTTCCAAACGTTATAGACCTGTTTATTTGATATTCTCCACTAATCATAGACATACATATTAAAGATCATCATGACTTTCACTGGTTGTAATGTAGGCTTATACAGGGGTAGGTAAAAGTAGGCATTTAGACTCAAATTACATACACTAAGCATTTTTCATTCAACTATTTCTCCTTCTTTTTGATTTTCTTTTTAATCTCATACCGATTTTCCCCCTCTTTTCTTTTGAGAGAATGAGATACATTATAAATAACAAGCACCCCAAACTTAGATTTTTGCATATTTTTCATTGGGTTGCATCAAATTTTTCACTCTCTTTTCATTATTTTTCAACACTTTTCATCCCAATAACTTTCAATTAGTACTTATGACACAAATCGGGAATCATAGGGTGTCAAAGAAAGATCTTATTTTAGGCTCAAATGGACTGACTAGTGATACAATTGATGTCAGGATAGATAATGAATGGTAAGAAGGGCTATCAAAAAAATGTCTGAATCATCTCCCTAAACATGTACATCTTAACTATTTCGCCTCAAATAACAAGAAAACAAATTTTCTAGACATTTTTCAACCTTTCTTTCCATAACCGACACACATAAGCTAAACATAAATATCCTAAAGAATTAGATGTCATGAATTTTTGTCATATCTAACTTAAGCACACAAATTTTTGCTTTCAATTTCATTACATTATCTCACCTTATCCACTCAATATCGTTAGCAACTACAACATGCATGATCCATAAAAACAATTATGACTCAAAAACACATAAAACAACACAAAGACAAATCAAAAATACTAAAAAATAATAAGACACCCCCAAACTTAATCGACACATTGTCCTCAATGTGTGAAGACAAAAAATAAAGGGATAACTTACTGACACAACACATCGGTCATAACGGAGGTCTGGGAGGAAGGAAAATTATCGCGGCACATCGCCAAGGGAGGAACCGCGATCCTTGACTCGAATCATGGTGCTAATTACGAAAAATTCCAGTGTCCTCCAGTTTTCTGCATTATGAAGCCTTCGTCCTTTGGAGTGAGCCCCTTCCTTTATCTGTCATCCAAAAACACTAACACACCAGATCGTGAGACTGTTCAAGATAAAATAAAATAAACTAAAACAAAACTTGAAATAACATAATTTAAAACTTTGGGTTGCCTCCCAAGTGGCTCTGTCTTTAACGTCTTTTAGCCGGACGCATGTTACTTACTAAATCAAGTGGGTATATTGTCCCCTCTGCATATCCACTTTAGCACTATTTTCCTCATCCTTCTCTTTTTCTTTTTCACATGACTTATTTAAGAAGGATTCATTCCCTTGTTCTCATCCACAACATCATTTATGGGTGTAGAATTCTTACCATCAAGGGCATCAGTACCCTTGGAACTTTCATGAGGAGCCTTTTTATCAATTACACTGACAACAAAGCATATAACATCGACTTGAGGTTCAGTGGGCTGCTTGAAGACTTTGAATACCATTTCCTCACCTTGGACTCTGAGTTTTAACTCCCCCTTTTCAACATCAATGAGGGCTCTCCCTGTAGCTAGGAATGGTATCCCAAGGATCATGAGCATATTCTCATCTTCATCCATGTCTAAAATGAGGAAATCAGAGGATGAATTTACCCACTTGTACCAACACATCTTTAATAATTCCTTGAGGATGCACAATCGAGCGATCAGCTAGCTGTAGGGTGACTGTGGTTGGTCTCGCTTCCCCCAAACCAAGTATTTTGAACATAGAGATGGGCATAGGATTGACACTTGACCCCAAATCACATAAAGCCCTTTTGCATGTAACACTCCCTATGGTGCAAAGTAAGGTGAAACTCCCCGGGTCTCTCAACTTAGGGGGATGTTTTTTCTGCAATATAGCACTGAACTCCTCTGTCAGCACCATTGTCTCATAATCTGTCAGCTTCCTCTTCTTAAATAGGATATCTTTCATGAATTTCACATAAGCTAGCATCTGCTCCAAAACTTCTATGAATGAAAGATTGATATGCAGTTTTTTGAATACCTCCAAAAATTTTGAAAACTGCTTATCCAAATTCTTCTTCTGCAGTCTTTGAGGGTAAATTTTTTTGTTTGTATACTCCCTCATCACTGCGGGTGGAGCCTTCTCTAAAACAGGACGGTCATCAGTAACCCCCTCATATTCTACCTCAACTGTCTTCTCTACATCCTTCTCCTTTTCAACCACTGGTTGGGGTGTCCTCTGCTCTAACTGCTTCCCACTTCTCAAACTCATTGCTTGGCATTGCTCCCTTGGATTCATCATTGTATTACTAGGAAGGTTACCTTGCTCTCTATTATTCAACGTGTTCTCCAGCTGTTCCACCTGTGTTTCCAAACTCCTGATGGATGACCTAGTCTCGGTCATGAACTGGGTGGTCTTCTTCATGAATTGAGTCTGGGAGTTGTTGGATTATGTATGGGATTTAGCCAAGGTCATCAGTGCTGCTCTTATTTCTCTTATTTCATCTGACTTTTCTTGTGAGTCTGGTGGGCTGAACTGATGTGAGTATGATGCCTGAAATTGTGGTTACTGCCCTTGTTCATTCTTCCATGAAAAATTTGGGTGATTTCTCCACCCCAGATTATATGTGTTGAAGAATGCATTGTTGTAGGGCCTCTGAAAATTCCCCACTGCCTGAACCTGCTCCATGGGCACATTATTTGGGTCCACTGCTGTACACCTATCAAAGGTATGGGGACCCCCATAAATTTCGCATCTCACTGGTGTCTGAACCGCTTTAACTGACATGGTACTTGTAACACCCCATTTTAACCGGAGTCGAAACGGGAGTGCCACGTATGGTTGATTCCTAGATGTATTTAAGGAGTCGCCACCTAATTATTTAAGTAAATTAGGACACTTGATTTATTGCAATAGAAATACTGCAATTAATGATCTCCATTCAATGGTCTGCGAAAGCTATGCGAGATTCTGGATCAGGGTTCTTTATTATCCTAAAGGGAAGGGATTAGGCATCCTTTAAGATCCGCTAACTTGCGGTTATCCGTTCAACCCTAGATTAATTATGTATTGACTTTTATTCTACCTATTCTAAGCATTTTTACATAAATTACTGTTAAAATAAAATGCAATACAAAAGTAAAACTAAAATTAAATGCGACATGAGATAAGAATCGGGACATCTTTAACCCTTTTAGGCTTTACGCACAAGATGATCTTCTGCACTGCGTGATAGACACTTAGTAAAGTGTTAGTAATAAAATAAATAATTTTTAAAGTAATAGCAATAATTAATAAATAAAGCCAAAAATAAATCCGTCTTTGTACAGGGAGGCCTTGGAAATCAGACGGAGATTCCTTCATCGGCCAATATTACTAAAATAATAAAATAAATAAAACCTTCGGATCCGTGCCGAAACAATAATAGTTTTAAACACGGAGGGCTCAGATATGTAAAAATATAAAGTAGGACGGCTTAAACAAGTGCGGTCATGCGTTCTTGCCAACACGCATGTTGGTTATCCGGTAAGTGGAAGAAATCATCATTGCCCAGAAAGCTTCATTTATTTTATTTTCCGTCTTTGCAACTATGGAGGCCTCAAAAATCGACGGATAACTTTTTCATTGGCCAGACAAGTGTAGTATCTTGTTCAAATCAGTAAATACCAACAGTGTAGTATTTGTTCTAAATCGCTTTAATAAAGTAAATAAAGGGCCAACCACAAAATCAATCCCGACATCCGACGGACAATGGAAACATCAGCGACACAACTCGCTGGAAAACAGTGGGGAACTTATTACTGGTGTAGCAAATAAGCATACAAGTCTTGCCAACAGCACCAACAATAACACACTTGATGAATCTTGAAGCACTTGAGGCCATTGAACATGAAAAAAAAATGAAGACAAGCTGCAAACCCCAGATAGAACAAAAATACTAAGAAAAAGGACTAGTACCAGCCGAAAATATTTCACGAAAAAACAGATAAGAAACAAAGAAGAAACATGAGTGCACCCTATAATGTCATCTAATAAGGCAAAAATGAAAGTCGCCGAGTTTAAAAACTCCACCGCCATCTAAAAAGGAGAAATCAATCCACAACCAACAACATACCAAACAAAATATAAACGAGCAAACGGAAATGGGCGGCGTCACTTCCACGGCTATCGCCGGAGCGACTCCACCCCAGTGGTGGGTTCGATGGAGATGGCGACGGGAAAGTAATGGTTCGCCGACAAGCAGTTGACGGTTCGAACAATGGGTGTTCGCGAGCGATCGGCCATCGACGGTTGGTGTTCGAACTCGGCGGCGTGACTTCGCCGAGCTACGCGGTGTAGCGACGAGTTGAGGATAGGGAAGATGGCAACGGAAGTGTGTGTGTGGGGAATGTTCAATGGTGGTGGTCGACGGAGCGCAGGAGAGGCGAGGTTTGTGCGGGAGAGGTGTGAGAGAGTGAGGTGGCCGTTGTTAAAGGGGTTCGCGGAGCTTGGAGCTCCGCGAAAGGCGGCGGCGCGATGGGAATGAGAGGATTTAAAAAGAAAAATGAATAATGGGGAGGGCTGATTTTCTTGTTTTCGCACACTGTGGAGTAAAGTAGTGGTGAGGTTTAAAGTGAGGAGTTAGGGCACTACTGGGGTTATAGCAGGTGAGGTAGGGTTGACGGGGAGGCAGGAGTGAGGAAAGAGGCTGTCGTGGGTCCAAAATAGGGTAAGTAGGGTAGGTTTTATAGGGTGAAATTAGGTTTAGGGTTTGGGGTATTGGGCTTTGGGTATCGGGTATTGAGTATTGGGCATTGGGTATCGTTATTGGGTATTAGGTTTTGAGTATTGGAGGAAAAGATTAAAGGTGTATTGGGCCTCATTGGGCTTCGATTTTTGACGAATTGGGTGATTCAGATTGCCTTGGATCGACCGATTTTGACAAAATGCAAAATGGATTAATTATTTAAAAGAAAATTATTTAAAGATACAAATTATTAAAATGTCAATGTCTGATGCAATAATAATAAAATACAATATTTAGCAAATATTTAATGTCTGATTAAAAGTAAAGACGGGGTGTCAGTTAATTATTCAAAGAGATGCTAAAAAATGTTTAATACCTAATTAAAGGTAAAAAACAAAACATGATGTCAATTTACAAGAATAAACAACATAGAATGTTATGTAAAAAATATACAAAATGTCAAAAATGATGATAAAAATGCGGTGTCCTAAAATGCTTAAAATTGCAAGAAATGCCTAAAAGATGGGTCAAAATTGGGTGTCAACAGTTGTCCCTCTTTGACCGGAGACGATGAAAGAGTTTTCGGACAAAGACGTTGACTTGTGGCCAATTTTGTCCCATCGTCAGGATTAGAACAAGGATTAAGCAAAGAATGGGCAAAAGCCGACACTGGGTCGCTGTGATGCCAAGGTAAAAGACAAAGCTGTTTAAAATTTGTCCCAGTGTCGAATTATGAGACACTGGGTTGCTGCAATGCTAGGAAATAAAACAGGCAGACGCAAAACTCAAAATTTGTCCCAGTGTCGAAGTATGATTGACACTGGGTTGCAAGTGAGCGCGCCTTTGGAAAAGACATGTTATGCAGAGGTGTTGATGAAGTGATGTGATGATACGCCGTCTTGTATAGGCGAGATGCAGATGTTCGTCGTTGTATGGACGAAATGCAGATGTTCGTCGTTGTATAGACGAGATGCAAATGTTCGTCGTTGTATAGACGAGATGCAAATGATGCCTTGTATGGGCGCTGTCGTCGTTGTGTAGACGAAATGCAAATGTTCGTCGTTGTATAGACGAAATGCAGATGACGCCTTGTATGGGCGTAATGCAGACGACACCTTGTATGGGCGTAATGCAGACGTTCGTCGTTGTATAGACGAAATGCAGATGTTCGTCGTTGTATAGACAAGATACAGATGTTCGTCGTTGTATGGACGAAATGCAGATGTTCGTCATTATATAACGACGCAGATGTTCGCCGTTGTATGGACGAAATGCAGATGTTAACGCCAGTATAGACGAGATGCAGATGTTAACGTTGCCAGATGATTTAGACGCAGATGTTCGTCGTTGTATGGACGAAATGCAGATGTTACGTCGTTGTATGGACGAAATGCGATGTTAAATGTCGTTGTATGGACGAAATGCAGATGTTAACGTTGTGTGGACGAGATGCGATGTTAAATGCGTTGTGTGGACGAAATGCAGATGTTCGTCGTTGTATGGACGAAATGCAGATGTTCGTCGTTGTATGGACGATATGCAGATGTTCGTCGTTGTATGGACGAAATGCAGATGTTCGTCGTTGTATGGACGAGATGCAGATGTTCGTCGTTGTATAGACGAGATGCAGATGTTCGTCGTTGTATGGACGAAATGCAGATGTTCGTCGTTGTATGGACGAGATGCAGATGTTCGTCGTTGTATGGACGAGATGCAGATGTTCGTCGTTGTATAGACGAAATGCAAATGTTCGTCGTTGTAAGGACGAGATGCAGATGTTCGTCGTTGTATGGACGAAATGCAGATGTTAAATGCGTTGTATAGACGCAGATGTTAAATGCGTTGTATGGATGAAATGCGATGTTACGTCTTTGTATGGACAAAATGCAGATGTTCGTCGTTGTATAGACGAGATGCAGATGTTAAATCGTTGTATGGACGAAATGCAGATGTTAAATCGTATGGACGAAATGCAGATGTTCGTCGTTGTATAGACGAGATGCAGATGTTCGTCGTTGTATGGACGAGATGCAGATGTTCGTCGTTGTATAGACGAAATGCAAATGTTCGTCGTTGTATAGACGAAGCATGAATGAAGCCGTTGCATAGGCTTGCAATGAAATGATGTCATTTTATGGACGTACCTGCCTTGTGACTCGCCTGGGTTGAGACAACGTCATTGCATAGACGTTGTGCGTTTGTAACCCGCATGGGCTTATTGTTGTGCTCCCGCCTTTGCTGATATGAAGATCTGAAAGCTGCGAGTGCTGATGCAGTCTCTGTGCGGACTTCCTTATTACTATCTCTTCATGGTGCATTTCCCAAAAAATTGTCCCAGTTTTGTTATGCGGGGCGCATGGGCAAGACTTTAACTCTGGCGGAAATTGCTCATATCTCTTTTCAGAATAATCAAACGCATTCCGTCGCACACGAGCCAATGGGAAGATTTCTAATGGTGTGACCGAAGCCGACTTAGGCCGCCTACGTATCCTTATGAGGGAATCAGGTCAAGACGTAGTTCGTGATGCAAAGAATGATTGTGCAATTTTAAAAATGGTGAGACCGGAGCCAATGTGGCCGCCTACGTATCCCGCCGAGGGAATCAGGTCAAGACGTAGTTCATGATGCAAAAAATAAAGATTTTTATGGGTTTTCAAACAATGTGGACCGAAGCCAATGTGGCCGCCTACGTATCCCGCCGAGGGAATCAGGTCAAAACGTAGTTCATGATGCAAAGAATAAAGATTATTTTATATGCATTTTCGAAAAGCGGAAAGACAGCATCACATTCTGACTTCAGTTGATACCAATCAATTAGTATTGTGCTTAGGAATTCCGTTATTCGCTTCCGGTCTAAACAAGACTGACTTCTGGGTAATTCCTATAGTTTCAAATGGTACCTCAGACACCGAAGTATCGACACCCTTGCTTGCAACCAAGGTTTCGAACTACACGTAATCTCACGTTTCAAGTGCCCTCACTGAAAGAAAGTCTCATTTCTCACATATATTCCAGTATTTTGAATTTTGGGACGTTTAGAGGAGTACGCTCACACTCAAAAAGATGTTCAATGCATGCAATTGTGATACCATAGGCCTGGCCGTCATGTAAGTATCCACTAATGTGAGAACTCTCAGTATAAGATCATGTAGGGCTTGTCACGGGCTTGTAATGTAGGCTTGGGGAAAGGGATGGATATCATTTGGGTAAGAGTGACTAATCCCTCCTCGAGCGTTGGACTACGTCCGTGTTTGATATTCGTGTGCTTTAATACTGATCTGCTTTCTTCTTTTCTCCTTTTTTTTTGTCCCAGTTTTCTGTACTGACTTCCTTTTGAATCTTTCGTTTGGAGCCCGCTTTTTCCAAAGTTATTCTCTAATTTCATTCATTTTTGTTTATAATGTCGGGGCTTTTGATTTCTTCTTTTGTGAAGTCGTCATTTGTGTTTTCTTTTCCCTTTTGGGACTTTGACAACTTTTGTCTTTGCAAACTTCGACGCAGAATTTCGTCACCCACTTGCACATTTCCAAAGCGCTCAAGGAGGTCGGGCCAAGAGAGGAATAGTGCGTACGCACTCAGAAGGGTATATGTGTAATATGCGGTTGTCAAAAGAATAGGCTTTAGGCTCAAAAGGGGTGTACTAAGGATAATGTTATTTGGTAGGCTGAAAAGGCTCAAACGGGTCAAAGAAAGCCTACGATCATTTCCTACACCGAGCGTTACTCAGGATTTTGCCTCAACAAACATTCGGGCCAAGTTCTAGATCACAATGCAATGCAATTAAACTGATTCTAAAACTCACCACACAATGCACATGAAACGATGAAGTTGGTTTCGTTCTTATCTTAGAAACATGTAAGGCAATGTCATTTACGGGTGAATAAGAGGTACCAAAAGAATCTATGGTTTACCACGAAGTCAGCCCATATTGATTATTACTCGTTCTTTCCTATGCACACTCTCAACTGTGTTGGTATCAACCAAGTCAAACAATGATACTAAAATATTTTTTTTGTATTTTTGGATAACATTTTTTGTATTTATGAACAAGATATTTTTTTTGTATTTTTTGAATAAATGGTACCGAACCCGAGTAGGGCTGCCTACGTATCTCATCTTTGACGAGAATCAGGTGTGCGTAGTTCGTTCAGATATGTTATAAACTATGATTTAAAAAGAATTTATTCATGAAAGAAATGCAAAAGTAAAAGTTGTGCAAAACAAATGATTGTTCACTATAAGACTAATGCAAAGTAAAAGAATGTAATGAAAAAATGAATGACTGTGATGAAATGCATGAATGAATGTATGTGCTAGAATGATTGAAATGCAACAATGAATGTCCGTGATTGGATAAATGCAATGAATGAGTGAACCAAATATGTACCCTTTTTATTATTTTTATTTTTTTTATGATGTGGTGGTGTCGAACCCTAGATGGGTTGCCTACGTATCACACCGTATGGTGAGAATCAGACACGCGTAGTACGGAATGATTATGTTGTAAAATGCGTGATATTGGAGAATTATGTAGTCAGCATTAAACATATCAATTGCATTTGCAAATATGTATAAAATGCAAAATATAGGACCCAGAGTGATGCTTCGTTGAATCTGGTATAAGTTGACTTCTTTCCGTCAACATAATTCCAGCTCACTCTTGTGAAGATTTTTTTTCCTTTTCTTTTCTTCCATTTTTTTTTGTTGTCCGCCCTCGACTATTGCGAGGACGGTTTTCCTGCAAAGATATGACAAATGGGTGAGAGTAGGCAAGCCATAAAATAGTAAAATGTAAGGGCGTGGCAATATAGTCAAAGACTCCCCTGCTTGGTTCAACCGGACTGGTGGTTGATGCTTCACAAAGTCCAAATCGCGTTGTTCAAGAGCGATTTACGCAGTAGAAGTCCTGATTGCAAAGTGACAACAAAAGTGCAAAAATGCAAATGCTTGTGGCCGGAATTATAAGCATGATATGTACATGGGTTAAAAGGGTAATTATTGCATTAAATAATATGTACAAAATTGCTAGCAACAAAATAGTAAACAAAAGCATGCAAATCAAGCGCGCGCCTAATATGCATGGGACCTCTCTTATGCCAGAGGTAGGCCTAAACGCCAAATATGCGAGATTATGATAAATAGGTCCAAGCCGTTAAACTGCAATGTTTTGTCGGAAATGGCGACCAAATGACGGTGCACTTTTTCCAATTTCAGTGTTATAACCGTGCTTGATCCGCCTATCACCATCACGCTACACATAGTATGCTAATGGGTCGTTGGGTTGTGAAACTCGTCGACAAGTTTGGTGGATTTCTAATTGTAGCGTTACCAAGGATTAACCCACCTAAGGTTTATGCATGCATGACTAATATAAAAGGGTGGTATAGCTCTATCTTAAGCTTTCTAAGATTTGGCTTATTAGACGCAAGGTTCCCGAGCGGACAACTCGAGTGAGAAGGCTATGTGGCTGATCAGACGAACCGATCTAACTCCACGCAAGCGCCAACTCTCCTAAATTTTGGGTGTTCTTGAAAGAAATTTGCGGGTGCGCGAAGCACACCAGCGCGTGTAGTGTGTGACAGTGTGAATTTTCCAGAGTGGAGGAAATATGAGCGGAATGCCAGTTTAAGGAAAACAGTAAAAGCAAATAGTAATTAAAACGGTTAAGCATACAAAATTAAAGCAAGCAATTAAAACAAAAAAATAAATAAAGTCAAGCAATAATAAACCTAGGTTTGTTATGATCAAGAACCGGGTTTCCCCAGTGGAGTCGCCATCTGTAACACCCCATTTTAACCGGAGTCGAAACGGGAGTGCCACGTATGGTTGATTCCTAGATGTATTTAAGGAGTCGCCACCTAATTATTTAAGTAAATTAGGACACTTGATTTATTGCAATAGAAATACTGCAATTAATGATCTCCATTCAATGGTCTGCGAAAGCTATGCGAGATTCTGGATCAGGGTTCTTTATTATCCTAAAGGGAAGGGATTAGGCATCCTTTAAGATCCGCTAACTTGCGGTTATCCGTTCAACCCTAGATTAATTATGTATTGACTTTTATTCTACCTATTCTAAGCATTTTTACATAAATTACTGTTAAAATAAAATGCAATACAAAAGTAAAACTAAAATTAAATGCGACATGAGATAAGAATCTGGGACATCTTTAACCCTTTTTAGGCTTTCTGCACAAGATGATCTTCGGGTACCTGCATAGACACTTAGTAAAGTGTTAGTAATAAAATAAATAATTTTTAAAGTAATAGCAATAATTAATAAATAAAGCCAAAAATAAATCCGTCTTTGTACAGGGAGGCCTTGGAAATCAGACGGAGATTCCTTCATCGGCCAATATTACTAAAATAATAAAATAAATAAAACCTTCGGATCCGTGCCGAAACAATAATAGTTTTAAACACGGAGGGCTCAGATATGTAAAAAATATAAAGTAGGACAGCCTAAACAAGTGCGGCTGCGAGCGTTCGCCTTGCCAGCGCATGTTGGTTATCCGGTGTAAGTGGAAGAAATCATCCTTGCTCAGAAAGCTTCATTTATTTTATTTTCCGTCTTTGCAACTATGGAGGCCTCAAAAATCGACGGATAACTTTTTCATTGGCCAAACAAGTGTAGTGTCTTGTTCAAATCAGTAAAATACCAACAAGTGTAGTATTTGTTCTAAATCAGTTTAATAAAGTAAATAAAGGGCCAAATCCGTCAAAATCAATCCCGAAATCCGACGGACAATGGAAACATCAGCGACACAACTCGCTGGAAAACAGTGGGGAACTTATTACTGGTGTAGCAAATAAGCATACAAGTCTTGCCAACAGCACCAACAATAACACACTTGATGAATCTTGAAGCACTTGAGGCCATTGAACATGAAAAAAAAATGAAGACAAGCTGCAAACCCCAGATAGAACAAAAATACTAAGAAAAAGGACTAGTACCAGCCGAAAATATTTCACGAAAAAAAAACAGTACAGCAAACAGCAAGAAACAGTAGTGCACCCTATAATGTCATCGGAATAAGGCAAAAATGAAAGTCGCCGGAGTTTAAAAACTCCGACCAGTTACCCGAAAAAGGGAGAAATCAATCCACAACCAACAACATACCAAACAAAATATAAACGGAGCAAACGGGGAAATGGCGGCGTTACTTCCACGCTTATCGCCGAGCGACTCCACCCAGGTGGGTTCGATGGAGATGGCGACGGAAAGTAATGGTTCGCCGACAAGCGATTGACGGTTCGAACAACGGGTGTTCGCCGAGCATGGTCACATCGACGGTTGGTGTTCGAACTCGGCGGCGTGATCACGAGCTACGGCGGTGTAGCGGCGAGTTGAGGATAGGGAAGATGGCAACGGAAGTGTGTGTGTGTGGGAATGTTCAATGGTGGTCGACGGAGCGGCAGGGAGAGGCGAGGGTTTCGGGGAGAGGTGTGAGAGAGTGAGGTGAAATTGGTTAAAGTGGGGTTCGCCGAGCTTGGAGCTCCGTGAAAGCGGCGATGGAATGAGAGGATTTAAAAAGAAAAATGAATAATGGGGAGGCTGATTTTCTTGTTTTTGTCTTGCACGTGGAGTAAAGTAGTGAGGAGGTTTAAAGTGAGGAGTTAGGGGACTGGTGGGGTTATAGTGTAGGGTGAGGTAGGGTTGTGGACGGGGAGGCGGGGAGTGAGGAAAGAGACTACCGCTGTGGGTCCAAAATAGGTGAAGTAGGGTAGGTTTTATAGGGTGAAATTAGGTTTAGGGTTTAGGGGTATTGGGCTTTGGGTATTGGGTATTGAGTATTGGGCATTGGGTATTGGTTATTGGGTATTAGGTTTTGAGTATTGGAGGGAAAAGATTAAAGGTGTATTGGGCCTCAGTTTGGGCTTCGATTTTTGACGAATTGGACTGATTCAGATTGTGCCTTGGACTGGACTGATTTTGACAAAAATGCAAAATGGATTAATTATTTAAAAGAAAATTATTTAAAGATACAAATTATTAAAATGTCAATGTCTGATGCAATAATAATAAAATACAATATTTAGCAAATATTTAATGTCTGATTAAAAGTAAAGACGGGGTGTCAGTTAATTATTCAAAGAGATGCTAAAAAATGTTTAATACCTAATTAAAGGTAAAAAAACAAAACATGATGTCAATTTACAAGAATAAACAACATAGAATGTTATGTAAAAAATATACAAAATGTCAAAAATGATGATAAAAATGCGGTGTCCTAAAATGCTTAAAATTGCAAGAAATGCCTAAAAGATGGGTCAAAATTGGGTGTCAACAGTTGTCCCTCTTTGACCGGAGACGATGAAAGAGTTTTCGGACAAAGACGTTGACTTGTGGCCAATTTTGTCCCATCGTCAGGATTAGAACAAGGATTAAGCAAAGAATGGGCAAAAGCCGACACTGGGTCGCTGTGATGCCAAGGTAAAAGACAAAGCTGTTTAAAATTTGTCTCAGTGTCGAATTATGAGACTCTGGGTTGCTGCAATGCTAGGAAATAAAACAGGCAGACGCAAAACTCAAAATTTGTCCCGGTCGGGCGATGATTGACACCGGGTTGCAAGCTGGTGCTTTGGAAAAGACATGTTGTCTGTAGGTGTTGATGAAGTGATGTGATGATACGCCGTCTTGTATAGGCGAGATGCAGATGTTCGTCGTTGTATGGACGAAATGCAGATGTTCGTCGTTGTATAGACGAGATGCAAATGTTCGTCGTTGTATAGACGAGATGCAAATGATGCCTTGTATGGGCGCTGTCGTCGTTGTGTAGACGAAATGCAAATGTTCGTCGTTGTATAGACGAAATGCAGATGACGCCTTGTATGGGCGTAATGCAGACGACACCTTGTATGGGCGTAATGCAGACGTTCGTCGTTGTATAGACGAAATGCAGATGTTCGTCGTTGTATAGACAAGATACAGATGTTCGTCGTTGTATGGACGAAATGCAGATGTTCGTCATTATATAGACGAGATGCAGATGTTCGTCGTTGTATGGACGAAATGCAGATGTTCGTCGTTGTATAGACGAGATGCAGATGTTCGTCGTTGTATGGACGAGATGCAGATGTTCGTCGTTGTATGGACGAAATGCAGATGTTCGTCGTTGTATGGACGAAATGCAGATGTTCGTCGTTGTATGGACGAAATGCAGATGTTAACCGTTGTATAGACGATGCAGATGTTAAATGCGTTGTGTGGACGAAATGCGATGTTCGTCGTTGTATGGACGAAATGCAGATGTTCGCCGTTGTATGGACGACGCAGATGTTACGTCGTTGTATGGACGAAATGCAGATGTTCGTCACGTTGTATGGACGAGATGCAGATGTTAAATGCCAGTATAGACGAAGACGCAGATGTTAAATGCGTTGTATGGACGAAGACGCAGATGTTCGCCGTTGTATGGACGAGACGCAGATGTTCGCCGTTGTATGGACGAGATGCAGATGTTACGTCGTTGTATGCAACGAAATGCAAATGTTCGTCGTAAGGCGACGAGACGCAGATGTTCGTCGTTGTATGGACGAAATGCAGATGTTCGCCGTTGTATAGACGAGACGCAGATGTTCGCCGTTGTATGGATGAAATGCGATGTTCGTCGTTGTATGGACGAAATGCAGATGTTAAATCGTTGTATAGACGAGACGCAGATGTTAAATGCGTTGTATGGACGAAATGCAGATGTTCGTCGTTGTATGGACGAAATGCAGATGTTAAATGCGTTGTATAGACGAGATACGATGTTAAATCGTTGTATGGACGAGACGCAGATGTTCGCCGTTGTATAGACAAAATGCAAATGTTCGTCGTCAGATAGACGAAGCATGAATGAAGCCGCCAGATAGGCTTGCAATGAAATGATGTCATTTTATGGACGCATTCGCCTTGTGACTCGCATTGGTGAGACAACGTCATTGCATAGACGTTGTGCGTTTGTAACCGCACGGGCTTATTGTTGTGCTCGCCTTTGGCGATATGAAGATCCGAAGTCTGCGAGTGATCACGATCTCTGTGCGGACTTCCTTATTACTATCTCTTCATGGTGCATTTCCCAAAAAATTGTCCCAGTTTTGTTATGCGGGGCGCATGGGCAAGACTTTAACTCTGGCGGAAATTGCTCATATCTCTTTTCAGAATAATCAAACGCATTCCGTCGCACACGAGCCAATGGGAAGATTTCTAATGGTGTGACCGAAGCCGACTTAGGCCGCCTACGTATCCTTATGAGGGAATCAGGTCAAGACGTAGTTCGTGATGCAAAGAATGATTGTGCAATTTTAAAAATAGTGAGACCGGAGCCAATGTGGCCGCCTACGTATCCCGCCGAGGGAATCAGGTCAAGACGTAGTTCATGATGCAAAGAATAAAGATTTTTATGGGTTTTCAAACAATGTGGACCGAAGCCAATGTGGCTGCCTACGTATCCCGCCGAGGGAATCAGGTCAAGACGTAGTTCATGATGCAAAGAATAAAGATTATTTTATATGCATTTTCGAAAAGCGGAAAGACAAAGATCACATTCGACTTGATTGATACCAATCAATTAGTATTGTGCTTAGGAATTCCGTTATTCGCTTCCGGTCTAAACAAGACTGACTTCTGGGTAATTCCTATAGTTTCAAATGGTACCTCAGACACCGAAGTATCGACACCCTTGCTTGCAACCAAGGTTTCGAACTACACGTAATCTCACGTTTCAAGTGCCCTCACTGAAAGAAAGTCTCATTTCTCACATATATTCCAGTATTTTGAATTTTGGGACGTTTAGAGGAGTACGCTCACACTCAAAAAGATGTTCAATGCATGCAATTGTGATACCATAGGCCTGGCCGTCATGTAAGTATCCACTAATGTGAGAACTCTCAGTATAAGATCATGTAGGGCTTGTCACGGGCTTGTAATGTAGGCTTGGGGAAAGGGATGGATATCATTTGGGTAAGAGTGACTAATCCCTCCTCGAGCGTTGGACTACGTCCGTGTTTGATATTCGTGTGCTTTAATACTGATCTGCTTTCTTCTTTTCTCCTTTTTTTTTGTCCCAGTTTTCTGTACTGACTTCCTTTTGAATCTTTCGTTTGGAGCCCGCTTTTTCCAAAGTTATTCTCTAATTTCATTCATTTTTGTTTATAATGTCGGGGCTTTTGATTTCTTCTTTTGTGAAGTCGTCATTTGTGTTTTCTTTTCCCTTTTGGGACTTTGACAACTTTTGTCTTTGCAAACTTCGACGCAGAATTTCGTCACCCACTTGCACATTTCCAAAGCGCTCAAGGAGGTCGGGCCAAGAGAGGAATAGTGCGTACGCACTCAGAAGGGTATATGTGTAATATGCGGTTGTCAAAAGAATAGGCTTTAGGCTCAAAAGGGGTGTACTAAGGATAATGTTATTTGGTAGGCTGAAAAGGCTCAAACGGGTCAAAGAAAGCCTACGATCATTTCCTACACCGAGCGTTACTCAGGATTTTGCCTCAACAAACATTCGGGCCAAGTTCTAGATCACAATGCAATGCAATTAAACTGATTCTAAAACTCACCACACAATGCACATGAAACGATGAAGTTGGTTTCGTTCTTATCTTAGAAGCATGTAAGGCAATGTCATTTACGGGTGAATAAGAGGTACCAAAAGAATCTATGGTTTACCACGAAGTCAGCCCATATTGATTATTACTCGTTCTTTCCTATGCACACTCTCAACTGTGTTGGTATCAACCAAGTCAAACAATGATACTAAAATGTTTTTTTTGTATTTTTGGATAACATTTTTTGTATTTATGAACAAGATATTTTTTTTGTATTTTTTGAATAAATGGTACCGAACCCGAGTAGGGCTGCCTACGTATCTCATCTTTGACGAGAATCAGGTGTGCGTAGTTCGTTCAGATATGTTATAAACTATGATTTAAAAAGAATTTATTCATGAAAGAAATGCAAAAGTAAAAGTTGTGCAAAACAAATGATTGTTCACTATAAGACTAATGCAAAGTAAAAGAATGTAATGAAAAAATGAATGACTGTGATGAAATGCATGAATGAATGTATGTGCTAGAATGATTGAAATGCAACAATGAATGTCCGTGATTGGATAAATGCAATGAATGAGTGAACCAAATATGTACCCTTTTTATTATTTTTTTATTTTTTTTATGTGGTGGTGTCGAACCCTAGATGGGTTGCCTACGTATCACACCGTATGGTGAGAATCAGACACGCGTAGTACGGAATGATTATGTTGTAAAATGCGTGATATTGGAGAATTATGTAGTCAGCATTAAACATATCAATTGCATTTGCAAATATGTATAAAATGCAAAATATAGGACCCAGAGTGATGCTTCGTTGAATCTGGTATAAGTTGACTTCTTTCCGTCAACATAATTCCAGCTCACTCTTGTGAAGATTTTTTTTCCTTTTCTTTTCTTCCATTTTTTTTTGTTGTCCGCCCTCGACTATTGCGAGGACGGTTTTCCTGCAAAGATATGACAAATGGGTGAGAGTAGGCAAGCCATAAAATAGTAAAATGTAAGGGCGTGGCAATATAGTCAAAGACTCCCCTGCTTGGTTCAACCGGACTGGTGGTTGATGCTTCACAAAGTCCAAATCGCGTTGTTCAAGAGCGATTTACGCAGTAGAAGTCCTGATTGCAAAGTGACAACAAAAGTGCAAAAATGCAAATGCTTGTGGCCGGAATTATAAGCATGATATGTACATGGGTTAAAAGGGTAATTATTGCATTAAATAATATGTACAAAATTGCTAGCAACAAAATAGTAAACAAAAGCATGCAAATCAAGCGCGCGCCTAATATGCATGGGACCTCTCTTATGCCAGAGGTAGGCCTAAACGCCAAATATGCGAGATTATGATAAATAGGTCCAAGCCGTTAAACTGCAATGTTTTGTCGGAAATGGCGACCAAATGACGGTGCACTTTTTCCAATTTCAGTGTGTTATAACCAGGCTTGGATCCGTCTATCACCATCACGCTACACATAGTATGCTAATGGGTCGTTGGGTTGTGAAACTCGTCGACAAGTTTGGTGGATTTCTAATTGTAGCGTTAATACCAAGGATTAACCCACCTAAGGTTTATGCATGCATGACTAATATAAAAGGGTGGTATAGCTCTATCTTAAGCTTTCTAAGATTTGGCTTATTAGACGCAAGGTTCCCGAGCGGACAACTCGAGTGAGAAGGCTATGTGGCTGATCAGACGAACCGATCTAACTCCACGCAAGCGCCAACTCTCCTAAATTTTGGGTGTTCTTGAAAGAAATTTGCGGGTGCGCGAAGCACACCAGCGCGTGTAGTGTGTGACAATGTGAATTTTTCAGAGTGGAGGAAATATGAGCGGAATGCCAGTTTAAGGAAAACAGTAAAAGCAAATAGTAATTAAAACGGTTAAGCATACAAAATTAAAGCAAGCAATTAAAACAAAAAAATAAATAAAGTCAAGCAATAATAAACCTAGGTTTGTTATGATCAAGAACCGGGTTTCCCCAGTGGAGTCGCCATCTGTAACACCCCATTTTAACCGGAGTCGAAACGGGAGTGCCACGTATGGTTGATTCCTAGATGTATTTAAGGAGTCGCCACCTAATTATTTAAGTAAATTAGGACACTTGATTTATTGCAATAGAAATACTGCAATTAATGATCTCCATTCAATGGTCTGCGAAAGCTATGCGAGATTCTGGATCAGGGTTCTTTATTATCCTAAAGGGAAGGGATTAGGCATCCTTTAAGATCCGCTAACTTGCGGTTATCCGTTCAACCCTAGATTAATTATGTATTGACTTTTATTCTACCTATTCTAAGCATTTTTACATAAATTACTGTTAAAATAAAATGCAATACAAAAGTAAAACTAAAATTAAATGCGACATGAGATAAGAATCTGGGACATCTTTAACCCTTTTTAGGCTTTCTGCACAAGATGATCTTCGGGTACCTGCATAGACACTTAGTAAAGTGTTAGTAATAAAATAAATAATTTTTAAAGTAATAGCAATAATTAATAAATAAAGCCAAAAATAAATCCGTCTTTGTACAGGGAGGCCTTGGAAATCAGACGGAGATTCCTTCATCGGCCAATATTACTAAAATAATAAAATAAATAAAACCTTCGGATCCGGGCCGAAACAATAATAGTTTTAAACACGGAGGGCTCAGATATGTAAAAAATATAAAGTAGGACAGCCTAAACAAGTGCGGCTGCGAGCGTTCGCCTTGCCAGCGCATGTTGGTTATCCGGTGTAAGTGGAAGAAATCATCCTTGCTCAGAAAGCTTCATTTATTTTATTTTCCGTCTTTGCAACTATGGAGGCCTCAAAAATCGACGGATAACTTTTTCATTGGCCAAACAAGTGTAGTGTCTTGTTCAAATCAGTAAAATACCAACAAGTGTAGTATTTGTTCTAAATCAGTTTAATAAAGTAAATAAAGGGCCAAATCCGTCAAAATCAATCCCGAAATCCGACGGACAATGGAAACATCAGCGACACAACTCGCTGGAAAACAGTGGGGAACTTATTACTGGTGTAGCAAATAAGCATACAAGTCTTGCCAACAGCACCAACAATAACACACTTGATGAATCTTGAAGCACTTGAGGCCATTGAACATGAAAAAAAAATGAAGACAAGCTGCAAACCCCAGATAGAACAAAAATACTAAGAAAAAGGACTAGTACCAGCCGAAAATATTTCACGAAAAAAAACAGTACAGCAAACAGCAAGAAACAGTAGTGCACCCTATAATGTCATCGGAATAAGGCAAAAATGAAAGTCGCCGGAGTTTAAAAACTCCGACCAGTTACCCGAAAAAGGGAGAAATCAATCCACAACCAACAACATACCAAACAAAATATAAACGGAGCAAACGGGGAAATGGGCGGCGTCACTTCCACGGCTATCGCCGGAGCGACTCCACCCCAGTGGTGGGTTCGATGGAGATGGCGACGGGAAAGTAATGGTTCGCCGACAAGCAGTTGACGGTTCGAACAATGGGGTGTTCGCCAGAACAGTCGGTCACTGACGGGGTTGGTGTTCGAACTCCGGCGGCGTGACTTCGCCGGAGCTACGGCGGTGTAGGCGACAGGTTGAGGGGGATAGGGAAGATGGCAACGGGAAGTGTGTGTGTGTGGGGAATGTTCAATGGTGGTGGTCGACGGGAGCAGCAGGGAGAGGGCGAGGGTTTGTGCGGGAGAGGGTGTGAGAGAGTGAGGTGGGCTGGTTAAAAAAGGGGGGTTCGCCGGAGCTTGGAGCTCCGGCGAAAGGCGGCGGCGGCGATGGGAATGAGAGGATTTAAAAAAGAAAAATGAATAATGGGGGAGGGCTGATTTTCTTGTTTTTGTGCGGCTGCTGTGGAGTAAAGTAGGCTGAGGAGGTTTAAAGTGAGGGAGTTAGGGGTGACGGCTGGGGGTTATAGTGTAGGGTGAGGTAGGGTTGACGGATGGGGAGGCAGGGAGTGAGGGAAAGAGACGGCTGTCAGGGGTCCAAAATAGGGTAGAAGTAGGGTAGGTTTTATAGGGTGAAATTAGGTTTAGGGTTTAGGGGTATTGGGCTTTGGGTATTGGGTATTGAGTATTGGGCATTGGGTATTGGTTATTGGGTATTAGGTTTTGAGTATTGGAGGGAAAAGATTAAAGGTGTATTGGGCCTCAGTTTGGGCTTCGATTTTTGACGAATTGGACTGATTCAGATTGTGCCTTGGACTGGACTGATTTTGACAAAAATGCAAAATGGATTAATTATTTAAAAGAAAATTATTTAAAGATACAAATTATTAAAATGTCAATGTCTGATGCAATAATAATAAAATACAATATTTAGCAAATATTTAATGTCTGATTAAAAGTAAAGACGGGGTGTCAGTTAATTATTCAAAGAGATGCTAAAAAATGTTTAATACCTAATTAAAGGTAAAAAAACAAAACATGATGTCAATTTACAAGAATAAACAACATAGAATGTTATGTAAAAAATATACAAAATGTCAAAAATGATGATAAAAATGCGGTGTCCTAAAATGCTTAAAATTGCAAGAAATGCCTAAAAGATGGGTCAAAGTTGGGTGTCAACAGTACTGTGATCAAATTCTAGTGTCTCCAGTTTTTTACATTGTTAACCCTTCGCCTCAGAGTTTTTCCCTGCCTTTATCTGTCATCCAAAAACACACCAAACATACAAGACCGTGAGATTGTTCAAGACAAAATAAAATAAAATAAAACAAAAAATTGAAATAACATAATTAAAACATTGGGTTGCTTCACAAGTAGCGTTGTCTTTAACGTCTTTTAGCCGGACGCAGTTTTCTTACTCAATCAAGGGGGTAGAGTACCCCCGCATATCCATTTAAGTACCATTCTTTTCCTCTTCCTTCTCTTCTTTTTCACATGACTATGTTCAGAAGGGTTCACCCATTAGAAATCATTCACAGGTTCATAATTCTTACCATCCTGCTTTGCATACTGTTTTAATGGTACCCTACGAGCATTAGTACTTGTGAGGCTTTTCTTAGAGACAACACTTTCAATGACACCAACCGTAAAACATCTATCATTGACTTGTGGATCAGTTGGAGGCCTGAAAACAGTGAAGGTCATCTCCTCATCTTGAACTTGGAGCTTGAGCTCTCCCTTCTCAGCATTAATCAGTGTCCTCCCTGTAGCTAGGAATGGTCTCCCAAGGATCATTGGCATATTCTTATCTTCCTCTATATCAATAATAAGGAAGTCAGCAGGCAAAATGAATTTTCCCACTTTCACCAATACGTTTTCAATTATACCACGGGGATGTACGATAGAGCGATTAGCTAGCTACAAGTTAATAGTGGTTGGCTTTGCTTCCCCCAAACCAAGTCTTTTAAACACAAAGAGGGGCATCAGGTTGACACTTGCCCCCAAATCACACAACGCCCTCTTGCATGTCACCTTCCCTATAGTGCAAGGTAAGGTAAAACTCCCTGAATCTCTCAACTTCGGGGGAAGTTTCTTCTGCAAGATTGCACTACACTTCTCTGTCAGCACCAGTGTCTCATAGTCTTCCAGCTTCCTCTTTTTAAAGAGGATATCTTTTATGAATTTGATATACGCTGACATTTGCTCTAAGGCTTCAATGAAGAGGAGATTGATATGGAACTTTTTGAAGACCTCTAAGAATTTCAAAAACTGCTTGTCCAGGGCCTTCTTCTGAAGTCTTTGAGGGTAAGTAATTCTGTCTGTATATTCCCTCATGACTTCTGGTGGAGCCTTCTCTAAACTAGGGCGGTCATCAATAACCCCCTCTTTCTCTGCATCAGATGTCTCTGTCAGCTCATCTTTTTTCTCCACCTGTGGTTGGGCTGCAACCTACTCTAACTGTCTACCACTCCTCAAGCTTGTTGCCTGGCACTGATCCCTTGGGTTCATCACTGTGTTTCTAGGGAGAGTCTCCTGAGGCCTGTCATTCAATTTCACTGCCAACTGCCCCATTTGAGTCTCCAAGTTCCTAATGGATGACCTAGTCTCGGTCATGAACAGGGTCTAAGAGTTGGTCAGGGTTGCAAATGAGGACCTAGTTTATGCCATGAATTGATTTTAGGAGTTAGCCAAGGTCAACAGTGCTGCTCTTATTTCTCTTATTTCATCTGGATTCTCTTGTGGAGCTGGTGGGATGAACTGTTGAGAAGAAGAGGTCTGATTTAGTGGCTGTTGGTTCTGATTTTGGCCCTGAAACTGAAGTTGCTGCCCTTGGTCATTCTTCCATGAAAAGTTGGGGTGATTTCTCCACTCCTGATTATATGTGTTGGAGAATGCATTGTTGTTGGGCCTCTGAAAATCCCAACTGCCTAAACCTGCTCCATAGGTACATTATTTGGATCCACTGCTATGCACCTATCAAAAGTATGGGGACCCCCACAAATCTGTTGTGATATTTCTAAGTCAAAAACTTGTTGCGATATTTCTAAGTGCTTATCGCAAGTGTACGTATCGTTCAAGTAATAAAGTCTGTAAGACCGAGTTTATCGTCCACAGAGACTAGTTTATTAAGTACCGATTATCTATCCTATGATAGCTATTTGGAAATCTTTCTTTGGTTTTTAGATTTATGACTAAGTGCAGAAAATAAACTAAAGATGATTATAATTTGGATTTATAACAGTTATGAAGAAAATAGGGCTTCCAATCTCTTCAACTATCCACTATTTCACGTGTTAATGCAATGCTAATGATTCTTCTTCTTATTAAGATAATAGGTTAACTAATCTGTCATCATATTCCGGTTAGGACATACGAGAGTTCAACCTTATGCAGAAACCTTCTATATTTTTATGATAGATTTTATCACACATGAGGATTAAGAACAATAACCTTAATTACTACACAAGTATCGGGGTACTTTCGTCCACGATTTTAACCTATGTCTAGACAATTACAACATATTTAAATCTCACCTTTCAGTCTTTTGATTCGAAATCATATAAGTGATGACAATTAACATCTAGTTAATTATCAAGCAATCATAACTATATTGAATGGATTTTAATATGCCGAAGAAGAAATAAATAATCAATGAATTAATTATATGAAAAAGATTCAAGAAGATTCGATGAAAACTCTACTAAAGTAATTAGCTCCTAAACATTGTCATGTTAAGAACTAAATTACAATCCAACATAAACTGAAATAAAATAAGGGAAAGAAAAAAATTGAACAAGAGTCTCCAATTGTAGCCTCCTTCTTGCCTCCCAAAGAATGATTTAGGTTATGAGCAGGGTTTAAGGGTTTTATACTTGAGAAAACTTGCGCTTCGGACCCTTTTAACCCTCTGAAATTTGACCAAAAATTCAGATTTTCCGCGTCGGCGTCGTGGCCCTGCAGACTGGCGCCGCGGCGCCGGCGACGTTGTTTCTCGGATTTTCTGGTTCTATGTCCTTTTTTCGTCCGGACTTCGTCTGATTTCTTCTATACTTTCCGGGACTTCTTAGGCTTCATTTCTTGGACTTTTTAGTGTGCAATTCCATCTCAATTAAGCTCAATTCATCCTCGATTATGTACTTCCTCCTTTATGATCGTTGTGACACAAAATGAAAGAAAAACACACCTAACACTATACTAAACACGAAATAAAAGAGTAAAATACTACCTAAAAAGGACTCAAAAGTATATACAAAATACACTTAACAAACACCCCCAAACTTACACTTTACTCGCCATCGAGTAAAGCACTAAACAAACACAAAAATAAAAATAAAGACTACGAAATGGTTCAAATAGTTATAGCAATGCTTCTTCAAAATTATGTGTGAAAGTTGGGATAATATGTTAGAACATATGTAGCATGAATATTCAGCAATCTAGAATTTCAAGTTAAATATTTCGCAAGTTCACTTAGATCATGATCAATGGAAATACAAATACCTAACCTATGCAAGCTTAGGCTAGGGTAGGTAAAAGTAGGCATTTAAGCTCACATTACGTACCATAAGCATTTTTCATTCAACTCATTTTCCTTCTTTTTGACTTTTTTTTTTGTCTAATACCTATTTTCTCCCCTCTTTTCTTTTGAGAGAATGAAATACATTATAAATAACAAGCACCCCCAAACTTAGATTTTTGCATATTTTTCATTGGGGTGCATCAAATTTTCACTCTCTTCTTATTTTTTTCAACACTTTTCATCCCAATATTTTCAATTATTACTTATGGCACAACAAATGAATCATTAGGTGTCAAAGGAATATCTTATTTTAGGCTCAAAGGGGCTAACTAGTGATGCAATTTATGTCAGGATAGGTAATGAATGGTCAGAAAGCTATCAAAAAAATGTCTGAATCATCTCCCTAGACATGTATATCTTAACTATTTCGCCTCAAATAATAAGCAAGCAGATTTTCTAGACATTTTTCAACCTTTCTTTCCATAACTGACACACATAGGCTAAGTACAAATATTCTAAATAATTAGATGTCATAAATTTTTGACATATCTAATTTAAGCACACAGATTGTTGTATTCAATTCTATTACATTATCCCACTTTATCCATTCAATATCGTTAGCAACTACAACATACATGATCCATAAAGAAAAAAAATAATGACTCAAAAACACACAAAACAACACAAGGACAAATCAAAACGAATCAAAAACAAAACAATTAAACAAAATAAGACACCCCCCCAAACTTAATTGATACATTGTCCCCAATGCGTGAAGACTACTTACTGACACAACACAACGGTCATAACGGAGGTCTGGGATGAGATTCTTGAGTTTGCACAAGCTTCTGGGCTCTCTGAAGTTGCAGTGTCGTGGCCCTGCATTTTGGCGCCACGACACTTGCCTTTTTCCAGCGTTTTTGATCCTTCTCTGCCCAGGGTCAGTTCCTAGTCCACCTGCCATCAAAACATAAGACAAAACTCAAGACCGTGATACTATTCAAGACAAAATAAAACAACTCAAACAAGAATTAAAATAACATAATTAAAACCATTGGGTTGCCTCCAAAGTAGCGTTGTCTTTAACGTCTTTTAGCTGGACTCATGTTACTTACTAAGTCAAGGGGGTAGAGTGTCCCCTCCGCATATCCACTTTAGCACCATTTCCCTCCTCATTCTCCTTTTCTTTTTCACATGGCTCATTTCAAGAGGGTTCATTTCAGGAGAGTTAATTCCTTTGTTCTCATCCACAACATCATTTACGGGTGCAAAATTCTTACCATCAAGGGCATTAGTACCCTTGGAACTTTCATGAGAAGCCTTTTTATCAACAACTCCAACAACAAAGCATCTAGCATCGACTTGAGGTTCAGTGGGCTGCTTGAAGACTTTGGATACCATTTCCTCACCTTGGACTCTGAGTTTTAACTCCCCCTCTTCAACATCAATGAGAGCTCTCCATGTGGCTAGGAATGGTCACCCAAGGATCATGGGCATATTTTCATCTTCATCCATGTCTAAAATGAGGAAATCAACAGGAAGGATGAATTTACCCACTTGTACCAACACATCTTTAATAATTTCTTGGGGATGCACAATCGAGCGATCAACTAGCTGCAGGGTGACTGTGGTTGGTCTCGCTTCCCCCAAACCAAGTCTTTTGAACACAGAGAGGGGCATAAGATTGATACTTGCCACCAAATCACATAAAGCCCTTTTGCATGTAACACTCCCTATGGTTCAAGGTAAGGTGAAACTACATGGGTCTCTCAATTTAGGGGGAAGTTTCTTCTGTAATATAACACTGCACTCTTCTGTCAGCACCACTGTCTCATAATCTGTCAGATTCCTCTTCTTAAACAGGATGTCTTTCATGAATTTCACATAAGCTGACATCTGCTCCAAAGCTTCAATGAATGAAAGATTGATATGCAGTTTTTTGAATACCTCCAAGAATTTCGAAAACTGCTTATCCAATCCTTCTTTTGCAGTCTTTGAGGGTAAGGAATTTTGTTTGTATACTCCCTCATCACTGCGGGTGGAGCCTTCTCTAAAATAGGACGGTCATCAGTAACCCCCTCCTTTTCTACCTCAATTGTCTTCCCCACATCCTTCTACTTGAGAAAACTTGCGCTTCAGACCTTTTTAACCCTCTGAAATTCGACCAAAATTTAGATTTTCCGCATCGGCACCGTGGCCCTGCAGGCTGGCGCCACGGCACCGAAATTACTGAAGCAAAATAAGACCTCTCAGAACAATTAGCATCGCGGCGCCGGCGACGCTGTTTCTCGGCTTTTCAGGTTCTGTGTCCTTTTTTCGTACGGACTTCGTCTAATTTCTTCTATACTTTCCGGGACTTCTTTGATTTCATTTCTTGATCTTTTTAGTGTGCAATTCCATCTCAATTAAGCTCAATTCATCCTCGATTATGTACTTTCTCCTTTATGATCGCTGTGACACAAATGAAAGAAAAAAACAGCTAACACTATACTAAACACAAAATAAAAGAGTAAAATACTAACTAAAAAAGACTCAAAAGTGTATACAAAATACACTTAACAAAATCTCACAACCCACTGGTGTCTGAACAACATTCACAGACATAGTACTCTGCTGCATCTGTTTTGTCAAAGTGGCAACCTGCGCAGTCAATGCAGTGATAGCATCCAACTCATGAATCCCAACCACTTTTTCTCCTGTTCATTTCTCTCTCATCTGACCACTGATGGTTGTTGGTGGCCATGTCTTCTAGTAAATCATGTGCCTCATTGGCACTTTTGCTCATGAACGTTCCTCCTACTGCAGCATCAATAATGGTACGAGTATTACCACACAACCCATTATAAAAGATGTGGACCAACATCCACTTTTAATCCCATGATGCAAGCACTTCCTCTGCAAGTCTTTTAAATTGCTCCCATACATCATACAATGATTCTCCCTCCGTCTGATAAAAAATATTTAGCTCTCCTCTGAGCTTTGTTGCCTTCGATGGAGGGAAAAATTTGGCAAGAAACTTCTGAGCCAAGTCTTGCCATGTGGTAATGGAGTTCGCCTACAATGAGTTCAACCTGCTCTTTGCCCTATTCCTAAGTGAGAATGAGAAGAGTCTCAATCGATTGACATCATCAGTAACACATTGTATTTAAATATGACACACAGTTCTAGGAAATTTTAATCTTCAGACGGTAACCCCCCAAACTGAAATGAACCTTGAACCATGTACAATATTGTCTGTTTGATTTCAAAATTATTGGCCTCCACAATAGGTAGCCTGATGCAAGTCTGCACCCCTGTAATTGTAGGTAATACATAGTCCCTTAAGCTCCTCTCTGCAGGATGCGGGATTTGTCTCATGACAGCCGGTAACTTATCATTCACCTCATTCCGATTCTGCTGATCTTCTATTTCTAAAGAATCAACAATTATTTTTTGTTTCCTGTTCTGTCTGCACAATTTTTCAATTTCAGGGTTCAAAGGGATATGAGTGTCTGTTCCTCTCCTACTTCGCATAAATGAATTTTCTGAAATTGATCAAAAACAAACAAACAGATTACAACAAGTGTTCTAAAATAAAAATAATAAAAAGACAGAAAATAAAAACCAAATTAGAAATAAGACTATATAATTCGATATTGATAGTACGCCAGTCTCCAGCAATGGCGCCAAAAACGTGTTCGCGATATTTCTCTATGCTTACGCAAGTGTACATATCGTTCAAGTAATAAAGATTTGTAAGACCGAGTTATCATCCTCAGAGTCTGGTTTGTCAAGTACCGAATATCTAATCTATGGTATTTATTTGGTAACTATAATTTTGTTTGAGATTTTAGACTAAGAATTAAAACTAAGTGAAGTGCAGAAAATAAACTAAGAATGATAATACTTCGGGTTTAAAACAGTTATAAAGGAAATTAGGGTCTTCAATCTCCTCAACTATCTACTCTTTCACTTATTAATGCAAGACTAATGCCCCTTCTTCTTATTAAGATATCAGGTTAACTAATATGTTTTATATTCCGGTTAGGATATATAAAAACTCAACCTTGTGCAGAATCCTTCTATATTTCTATGATAGATTTTACCACACAGGAGGATTAAGAACAATAACATTAAATACTACACAAGTATCAGGTACTTTCGTCCACGATTTTAACCTATGTCTAAACAACTACAACATATTCAAATCCCCCTTTTCAGATCTCGATTCAAAATCATATAAGTTATGACAATTAATGGCCAGTCAATTATCAAACAATCACTACAATATTGAATAGATCTTAATATATTTGAAGAAGAAATCAATAATTATGCATTAACTTATGAAAGAGTTTCAAGAGATTCAACGGAAAACCCTAATAACGAAATTAGCTCCTAGACATTGTCATGCTAAGAACTAAATTAATATCCAACATAAACTGAATTATATAAAAGAGAAGAAAAGAACTTGAACAATTCGATGTCTCCAATTGTAGCTTTACCTCATTTCTTGCCTCTCCAAAGTATGATCTGAATAATGACAGGGTTTTATATCTGAGAAAAACCTCGCTTCGGACCCTTTTACCTTGTCAAAAATTGACCTTTTCTCGAAAATACGCGTGTCGGCGCCGCGACGCTGCTGCCAAGCGCCGCAGCCCTAAATGGCTCACAAAATAGCTGACTCTCTGGAAATATTGCGCCGCAGCGCTGCTGCCAAACGTCGCGGCCCTCACGACGGTGATTTTTTTTCGAACTCTATGGAATGTTTACACCCCGACTCTAATCCTTTCAGCCTCGGCTCAACGAGAGTCGCGACCCTTCCATGCCATGGGTCGCGACCCTTGACTCTGTTTCGTCTGAAATTCGCCTGATATCTTCTATTCTTCTTGGGACCTCTTAGGCTTCATTTCTTGGGTTGTGCTTGTGCAATTTCATCCTCAATCAAGCTCATTTCATCCTCCATTATGTATTTCTTCCTTTAGGACCGATGTGACTCAAAGACAGAAAAACAACCCTAATATTATACTAAACGCAAATAAAAAGAAGAAAATATTTAACTAAGAATGACTCAAAAGAGTGTATAAAATACACTCAACATATTACTTATTTTAGCTCGTTTATTTTGAATATTGAAAATTGTATGACTACAGTTTAAAACATACAATCCATCCACAAGCGGTGCATTTCCACAAATAAAATCATTATAAGATAAAACATAACTTCCATTGGTAATAAATGAGGAAAACCCCTCAATGTCTAACATAGCGACATAAATAATATTCCCCGTTAACGAGGGAACAAAATAACAATAATTGAGTTCTAAATAAAAGCCTGAAGATAAATCTAGTCTATAAGTCCCCATGCGTTCAACATCAACTCTTGTTTCGTTTCCAACACGTAGATCTATTTCCCGAGGTCCAACCTTTCTGCTGTTAATTAGCCCATGCACATTATTACAAATGTGTGAGCCACAAGTGGTATCTAATACCCAACAGTGAGAATTAGTTATAGACATATTTATTTTAATAACAAACATACCTTGTCCAGCAGGGCCAGAAGCATCTTGTGTTTTGTCTCCCCCTGGGGCTGTACAGTCCTTCTTCCAATGCCCCTTTCTCTTGCAATTGAGGCAAACATCAACAGCTACCCTGACCTTCTTTTGAACAACTCTTCGAGGCTTCATAGTTGTGGGTGTGGCGGCAACCACCTTACCCTTCTTCTTCTGCATATTCTTACCCTTAGGCTTGAACTTGCTAGATGAGCCCACCATGTGCACAACTTTACCTTTAGAGGTGGATGATTCAAAGGTCTTTAACATATTATGAAGCTCTGGGAGATTCGCTTTGGTTCCATTCATGTTGTAATTTATAATAAAGTTCTCAAATGAAACAAGAAGCGAATTCAAGATTAGGTTAACAGAAACTGTTACGGGCAGCTTCGTTCCAATCGAAGCTAACCTTTCTATTAACCCAATCATCTTCAAAACATGTTGTGTAACTTGTCCCCCTTCGTTCAACTTACACTTAAAGAGACCTCTCAATAGTTCATACTCTAGTGTATGAGTCTGTGTGTCATAGAGACTCTTCAAGTGTTCTAGCATCTCATTAGGGCCCATATTTTCATGATTTCTCTGTAACTCGGGAGTCATAGAAGATAACATGACACATTGTTCCGCAAGTAAATCATCAAGATATTTCTTATAGACCGCTTTGTCAAACAGGGCGTATGCTCCAGAATCTTCAGCAGGGACTGTAGGGAGTGTTGTATCCAATACATACTAAATCTTTTTGTAATCGCAACACCAAAAACAAATGTCTTAACCAGTCAGGAAAATTGGCTCCATTCATCTTGTTTGTTTCAACCAACATTTTAAGTGACATATTCGACATTATAACTGAAGAAAAGATATACTTGAAATTAACATTCTAATATAATTTCTATTGAACACATTCGTTAACTAATTTACATGGTCTTTAGTTTAAATTAGCTCCCACTATTTTAACATACTCTTTTACCCCATGAAAGAACACAAACTCATATCAAATACGGTCATAATGGTGTTAGCCGATTTTCAATTGCTTATGCAAGTGTACATATCGTTACAAGTAATATAGTCTAGTAAGACCGAATATCATCTTTAGAGACTGATTTCTAATTACTGAACATCTATTCTAGGTTATCTATTTGACAAACGATAAATTGATTTTATTTTATCTAACACTAGTAGAGTAATATCAAGAATTAAGCTAAATTATTAAGGTTTAATCAATTATAAAGGAATTAGGGCTTCCAATATCTTCAACTATCCATTATTTTCAATCCTTAATGCAACTAGAATGACTTCTTCTTCTCCGTTAAGATAACAGTTAACTAGACTGTCTTATATTCCGATTAGGATATATAATCGCTTAACCCCGGTGCAGAAACCTTCTATATTTCTATGATAGGTTTTACCACATATGAGGATTAAGAACAATAACCTACAATGCTACACAAGTATCGGGGTACTTTCGTCCGCGATTTTAATCTATGTCTATTCAATTACAACGTATTCAAATTTCTCCTCTCGGTTCTTGATTCGAAATCATATAGATTATGATAATTAGTGATCAGTTAACTATCAACCATTCATACCAATATTGAATAAATCTTAATCAAGTGAAGAAGAAACCAACTAATGCATTAATTTATGAATAAGAGTTTCAAGCGATTCAATAGGAAAGCCCTAATAAAGTGTTTAGCTCCTAGCCATAGACATGCTAAGAACTAATACAAATCCAAACATGAACTGAATTAAAATAGAGAAAAGAAAAAAGAAATACTTAGAACTAATGTCTCCAGTTATAGCCGCCAAGGTTGAGATGTGTTGTGTATCCCCTCTCCCCCTAAAATCTATTGCTAAGGGTTTAAATATGCTGCAAAAATCGTGTGCCCTGGACCCTTCTGCCCCTGGCCAATTTTGGCTCGGATCGGATTTTCTCGCGTCGGCGTCGCGGGCCTGCATTATGGCGCCGTGACGCCGAATGTTCTACGGCTTCTCAGGATTTCTGGCGTCGCGGTCCTGCTGCCGCCATGCCCGAATGCTGCATTTAATATGTCAATTTTTGTCCTTTTGCTTCGGGAGCCTCCTTTTCTGCCCACTTTTCGCTCATTTTCGCCATTTTGCCTTTTTGAACCGCTGTGACTCAAAAGAAAGTAAAACAACCCTAACACGACACTTATTTAAACGAAAATTAGAAAAATACTAACTAAAAATGACTCAAAAAGTGTATATAAAATACACCTAACAAATACCCCCAAACTTAACATTTGCTCGCCCTCGAGCAAAGATCAAGACAAAATCAAAGAAACAAAAACAAACAGACTCAAAGACTCAAATTAAGCAGCTGCACAACGTTACTTAGAAAAGCATGAATGTCATTTGGGATAATATGCTGAAAAATATATAACATGAATATAGCAATCTAGAATTTCAAGCCAGATATTTCGCGAATTCATTTCAATCGCACTCAATGGAAACATGAACACTAACATATGCATGTCAATTTCATTTAGTTCTATGGGCCTGTTTATTTGTTATTCTCCACTAATCATAGACATACATTCTAGAGATCTTTAGAACTTTTCAGGGTTGTAATATAGGCTTTGCCAGGGGTAGATAAAAGTTGGCATTTTAGGCTCAAATTACGTATCATAAGCATTTTTCTTATTCAACCATTTTGTCCTTCTTTTTGGTATTCTTTTTCGTTCATACCTATCATGTCCCTCTTCTCTTTTTTGAGAGCATGAAACACATTCATATTGGAACCTCCAAACTTAAGCTTTTATATGTTTTTCATTGGGGTGCATCAATTTTTCACTCTCTTTTGATATTTCTTTTTCACTCTTCTTCGTCCCAATTTTCAATTACTGCTTATGACACATAGGGAATCATAGGGTGTCAAAGAAATAACTTATTTTAGGCTCAAAAGGGCTGACTAGGGATACAATTTATTGCAAGGTAGGTAATGAATGGTAAGAATGACTAACAAAGAAATGTCTGAATCATCTCCCTAAACATGTATATATTAACTATTTCGCCTCAAATAACAAGCAAGCAGACTTCATAGGCCTTTTTCACAATTGACAACACATAGTCTAAGTACAAATATCCCAAATAATTAGATTTTCATGAATCTTTGGCATATCTAACTTAATCACACAGATTTTAGCTTCTAATTTCATTACATTATCCCACTTAATTTACTAGGCGTTTCCAGCAACTACAACATGCATGATCATAATTTTTTTGACTCATATAGACACAATAACAGACACAAAAACACAAACAAAAAGACTCAAAAACAGACACTCGAACATAAAATAAGACCCCCCTCAACTTAAACGACACATTGTCCCAAATGTGTAAGACTCAAAAATAAAAAGGAACGATTTACAGACAATAGAACAACAGTTCAAAACGGTGGTGATGGCGGCGGATACTGTTCGTCGGAAAATTTCCCAGAGGCGCTGCGGCCCTGTACTATGGCGCCACGACGCTGAAACTTCTGCAGCCTCACAGGACATTCGGCGCCGGTCCTTCATCTGGGCGCCACGGCGCTGAAACTTCTGCATCTCCTCAGAATATTTGGCGCCGCGGTCCTGCATAGTGGAACCGCGGCGCTGCAAAGATTTTGTGCTTTCAGCGTTTTCCATGTTTAATGTCCAATTCCCTCACCTGTCATCACAACATAACCAATAATACCCAAGAGTGAGATTGTTTCAATTTAAACTAATTGCATAATTTAAACATTAGCTTGCCTTCCAAATAGCGTTGTCTTTAACGTCTTTTAGCCGGACGTAAGTCCTTTATTCAATCACTGGGGTTAATTAACCCCACCACCTATCCATTTAAAGATCATTTTCCTTTTCCTCACCCTATTCTTCTTTTTCGCAGGATTGGGTTCAGTAAGGTTTACCTTTTTGTCAGCTTTCAGCTCATCCACTTTTGTTTCAGCAATCAACCTAACATGTAGGTTCACAGCTGTCGCAATGATTTCTCTACCTTTGGTTTGTGCTTGATGAGCTGATGTGTCAGATGTTCTCACTGCAAAACATTTGTTGCTGGCCTGAGATTCAATGGTAGATTTGAAAACTTTGAATACCATCTCTTCTTCTTGAACCCTGAGTTTCAACTCTCCCTTTTCCACATCAATTAGGCTCTACCCGTTGCAAGGAATGGTCTCCCAAAATTATGGGCATGTCCTCATATTTCTCCATGTCAAGAATGAGAAAGTCCGTTGGGAAGAAGAACTTGCCCACCTTGACTAGCACATCTTCCACTATACCTCGGGGGTGTACCATAGATCGGTCAGCAAGCTGCAGATTAACTGTGGTTGGCTTGGCTTCCCCCAAACCCAATCTCTTGAACACTGATTGAGGCATAAGATTTATGCTAGCCCCTAAGTCGCAAAGTGCCATGTTGCAGGTTACCTTTCCAATAGTGCATGGCAGGGTGAAACTTCCTGGATCTTTCAATTTATGAGGCAATTTCTTTTGTAAGATGGTGCTGCACTCCTCTGTCAGCACTACTGTCTCATAATCCTCCAATATTCTCTTCTTCCCAAGTATCTCTTTCATGAATTTGAAATATGTGGGCATTTGTTCTAACGCCTCAATGAAGGGGATATTGATGTGGAGCTTCTTAAATACCTCCAAGAACTTGGAGAACTGTTTGTCTAGGGCCTTATTTTGGAGCCTTTGAGGGTAAGGAATTTTGTCAGTGTATTCCCTCAAAGGTGCTGGTGGAGCTTTTTCTACTGTATGGCGGTTCTCAGTGACCCCCTCATTTCCTACATCAACTGTCTTCTCACACTATTTCTCATTCACCACTGCTGGTTGGGGAGCAACATGCTCCAACTGCTTTCCACTTCTCAACAAAATTTCCTGGCACTGCTCTCTCGGATTAACCTCTGTGTTGCTTGGGAGAGTACCATGCGGTCTGTTATTTACCATCTTCTCCAGTTGCCCCACCTGCGTTTCCAAGTTCCTGAGAGAGGACCTTGTTTCAGACATGAACTGATTCTGCGAATTGGTGAGTATAAGCAATGCTGCTTTCAGTTCATCAGGCTTCTCCTGTTGGGAAGATGTAGTCTGATTATGTGTCTATTGGTTCTGGTAATTACCTTGATATGGTGGCGGCTGGGGTTGGTCATTCATCCACGAAATATTGAGGTGATTTCTCCACCCCGGATTGTATGTGTTGGAGTTATAAGGGCGTTGAAAGTTCCCCACTGCTTGAACCTGCTCCATGGATACATTATTAGGATCCACCGATGTGCATCTGTCAAAAGAGTGTGGGCCCCCAAAAATCTCACAATTTACTGACATCTGGACTGCATTCACAGACATAGTGTTCTACTGCAGCTGCTTTGTCAAGAGGGCCACCTGCGCATTTAATGCAGTGATAGCATCTATCTCATGTATGCCCATAGTTTTCCTGCTACTCACTGATCTGCCATCTGCCCCTTGATGATTATTGGCAGCCATGTCTTCTAGAAACCCATGTGCCTCATTGACACTCTTCCTCATGAACGCTCCCCCTGCTGTAGCATCACTGTTGTAGCATCAATGATGGTATGAGTAGTACCACTCAACCCATTATAAAAAATGTGGACCAACATCCACTTCTCTATGCCATGATGTGGGGTATTTTCTCTGCAAATCCTTGAATCGCTCCCATGCATCATACAACGACTCTCCATCTACCTGATAGTAATTGTTCAACTTTCCCCTTAACTTTGCCGCATTTGAAGGAGGGAAGAACTTTGCAAGAAACTTTTGGGCTAGATCCTGCCAGGTGGTGACGGAGTTGGCAGGCAGTGAGTTCAACCAGATCTTGGCTCTGTCCCTAGGTGAGAACGGAAAGAGCATCAATCTAATGGCGTTGTCAGTAACACCATTGTACTTGAAGGTGGCACACAACTCCAAAAAATTGGCAATGTGCATGTGTGGGTATTCAGACGGCAATCCCCCAAACTGTACTGTGTTCTGCATCATGCTCAGGATGGCTAGCTTGATCTCAAAGTTGTTTGCCCTATCACGTGAGCACGATGCATGTCCGCGCACCAAGAATCGCGGCGTAACATAGTCTCCCAAGCTTCTTTACGCTGGAACCTGGACTGGCTCCCCTGCGTTTTCAGGAACCTCATTGTTCGCCTCATTCTGATTCGGTTGGTTGTCCATGCTCACTGAATCAGAGATCCTCTTATTTTGCCTGTTTTCTTGCACATTTTCTCAATTTCAGGATTAAAAGGAACAAGTGTATCTGCTCTTCTTCTTCGCATAAACTAAGTCCCTGAAATCGATAAAAATCAACAAACAAATCAAAGCAACAGGGTTCTAGAAATAAAAAAAAAAAAAAGTAGAAATAAGAATAAATGGTTCGATATTAGAAGTACGTCAGTCCCCGAAAACTACGCCAAAAACTTGTTAGCCGATTTCCAATTGCTTACGCAAGTGTACGTACCGTTACAAGTAATATATTCTGGTAAGACCGAATATCGTCCTCAGAGACTGGTCTCTAATTACCGAACATCTATTCTATGTTATCTATTTGGCAAACGATAAGTTGATTTGGTTTTTATCTAACACTAGTAGAGTAATTTCAAGAATTAAACTAAATTATTGAGGTTTAATTAGTTATGAAGGAATTAGGGCTTCCAATATCCTCAACTATCCACTCTTTTCAATCCTTAATGCAACTAGAATGACTTCTTCTTCTCCGTTAAGATAGCAGTTAACTAGACTGTCTTATATTCCGGTTAGGATATATAATCGCTCAACCCCAGTGCAGAAATCTTCTATATTTCTATGATAAGTTTTACCACATAGGAGGATTATGAACAATAACCTACAATGCTACACAAGTATCGGGGGTACTTTCGTCTGCGATTTTAACCTATGTCTATTCAATTACAACATATCCAAATCTCTTCTCTCGGTTCTTGATTCAAAATCATATAGATTATGATAATTAGTGATCAGTTAACTATCAAACTTTCATACCAATATTGAATAAATCTTAATCAAGTGAAGAAAAAACCAACTAATGCATTAATTCATGAATAAGAGTTTCAAGCGATTCAATAGGAAAGCCCTAATGAAGTGTTTAGCTTCTAGCCATAGACATGCTAAGAACTAATACAAATTCAAACATGAACTGAATTAAAATAGAAAAAAGAAAAAAGAAATACTTAGAACTAATGTCTCCAATTGTAGCCGCCAAGGTTGAGATGTGTTGTGTATCCCCCCTCCCCCCTAAAATCTGTTGCTAAGGGTTTAAATATGTTGCAAAAATTGTGTGCCCTGGACCATTCTGCCCCTGGCCAATTTTGCCTCTGATCGGATTTTCCCGCGTCGGCGCCGCATGGCTCAGATTATGGCGCCGTGGCGCCAATGTTCGCGGCTTCTCAGATTTACGAGCCGCGTCCCGCCGCCGATGTCGCGGCCCTGAATGCTTTCATACGGATCTACCAATTTTTGTCCTTTTTACTTCGAGAGCCTCCTTTTCTGCCCATTTTTCGCTCCTTTTCGGCATTTTGCCTTTTTGAACCGCTGTGACTCAAAAGAAAGAAAAATTACCCTAAAACAACACTTATTTAAACGAAAATAAGAATAATACTAACTACAAATGACTCAAAAAATGTATATAAAATACACCTAACAAATGGGCCAAGATCCAGACTCATGTTATCTCCGCGTTTGCTGAGGTTGATAACTTCAACAACATGATCCGATAGGTATCTAAACCAATTACAAATAATTTGAAACTCTTGGTTGATTGCATGTTCTAAACAATACGATATGCGTCCCTCGGTTGTCCGACACTGGGGCGCCAAGACAGCCTAGCAAGTCAACCCCATTTTGCGACTGCAATTATGTATCTAAGTGGGCTTTGCCTTCATCGAGCAAACATTGGGGGTGTTAATACTCATGAAGGTTATCACCTACTACAATATTTATATGCATCTATGAAAAGGTCTGAGTCCTCGTAAACGTAGAACAAATGCTGGGGCATAAATACTCATCTCGCCGAAAAGGATTTTGCACCACAATCAATTATAACGGACGACACGTTCATTTTAAATGAGACTTATATTAAATTTTGGGGAACATTTTAATTCAGGGTTTTATTCAAGATCAACTATTACATGTTTCAAACATTACTCAAAACATTTAAACATGTATTTAGGTGCCGCCTACCCAAGCATGATTGTGGACTATAAACTAATCTTGGACGCCGCCTATCCAAGCATGATTGCGGACACTAAACTAGTTTTGGACGCCGCCTATTCAAGCATGATTGCGGACTCTAAACTTAGTAAGATAAATGATGATCATTTAGCACATAAACAATACACCAACATACTGTGTAATAATAATCATTGATTAAACTTCAAAAAAACTGAGATTTCAACATTCTGGAATTCCGGCGCGGCGACGGCGTTGAACAAGCATAAACTTTTGGTTTATGTTTCTGTGAATTAGGGTCGCGACGCTCCACTATGGAGCCGCGACTCTTCAGTTCCAGAGAGTTCCGAATTTCAAAACGAAGCTTTTAATCACGAACCTGAAATTACCTTGACCGGCGACGCTCCGAATAGAGCTGCGGCGCCGTAGTGAAACCCTAACTAGTGGCGCCCTACAATAGGGTCGCGGCGCCGACGTCCTTTTCAGAGCAGTTTCCGTGCTGATTTTCTAAAATCGTCCAACCCCTAATCTAATTTAGGGTTCAGATTATGGGTCATTTACAACCATCCACCATTATCAATAATGCACATGTCGACCATCATCCATTCCTACACGTTCTTCGTCGTGCACCATGTTCGTAATGAACCGGTTTCTGCACAAGGCTCAATTCATGCTAGAATGGAATGACTTCCTCGATTTAACATAGTTGATAATTTAGGGTAATTTCAAAAGGTTAATCGCTCAGTCAAAGTTTGTCAGATTTCAATAGCCTTGTTTTAATTCTGATTAAAATCAATCTTACATTTAAACCATATTTTTATATCTTTCAATTGTTACGTAACCATTGAACCAACATGTGCTCTGATACCACTGTAGGACTTTGTTGGGTCTAAAACACACAAGTAAGACACAACAGAAGTTTAAAGTTTTTTTTGTTAACTCACTTGCCCCAACAAAGTCGTCTAGTATGATTATGTTACAATTGAAACCTGTAAAGACATGAAATATAAACTTACAATTGATATTTTGAATCTCTAATAAAGGTGCGCACGCGATTGTCTCTTCGGGTGCAAGCCCTCGCTATGGTATACTCCTCTGTCAGGAAAGCCAGAAAATCTTGACAGAGGTTTGAGAGGATTTTAATCTCTGAACTTTAAGTTCAAAAAGTAAGAAAGTATGTGTCAATTCTATGTAGAATTGGTGCACAATTGGTGTAATTTTTTTGTAACCTAAATTATGAGG
The DNA here is from genome assembly GCA_029844215.1 of Przewalskia tangutica. Classification (NCBI taxonomy): domain Eukaryota; kingdom Viridiplantae; phylum Streptophyta; class Magnoliopsida; order Solanales; family Solanaceae; genus Przewalskia; species Przewalskia tangutica. The sequence goes on along the minus strand of CM056738.1, from coordinate 76,913,166 downwards.
TTAAGTGGTGAATATATAGGGGAGATCATGATACAAATCAAATTGGGATTAGGCTTAAAATTTTTCTCAAAACCGAGTTGCAGTGGGCCCACTGCCGTACCAGTGCCACAACTCAACCTCCTAGGCGCCGCGGCGCCTCCCCTGTTTTTCCAATATTTATGCACGTTTTAATTTTGATTAAATACTAATTTTAACTTAATTAAATAATTTCCATCAAATGGAATTTATCTCATAATTTATTATTTGTTAAAATATCTCAATTCTAAATTGAATATTTTATCCTCTCTCTCAATATACCCTTGGACCGAAAAGACAATCGACTTAGTGTGACCTTTTAGGCCTTCTCACATCGATACTTAATCAAATTAAGGTTCACACGGAACTCCTAGACTGCGCCGGTGACGAACTCAATGTGTGAAGTACGTTTACAAGACTCTTAGTAAACACAACCTCTATGCGAGATGATAAATTCCTTTCATTCTCATACACTCGATCAAGCTTAGGATTTGCCAAGTGTCTATCCAAATGGCTTGATCACTTTATCTCATATATATTAGTCGATAACTAGATCATATCTCAAATATGTCTCTTGCATTGGTCAATGACTTGGTCGACCTAATATCACTGAGAATCTGAGTGTTCTCTCGAATATCTAATCGAGGAATGTATTCTATTCTTGGCTCGACTACCACCTTAGTTTGTATCGCAATGTACCCAATTCAAGCCATGTCTTATCCTATAAGGAATTTAAGCTTAGGACATGATCAAAGTACATTACTCTACAAATCAGGTCCGTATTGACCTCAAGTCAAAGGACATCTATCTCCCACATGCAGATAATACTCTAGACATGTATAACAAATAGTTTATCAGCAGGGCGTGTCAATACTCTCTAAGAGTATCCATGTGTCCATCACTAGTAACTATTACTAGTAATAAGTGATACATACTACATTCTCTAAGAATGTGATGCAGAACACATGACGACTTATAATATATCATTGATATCTCATTCTCAATTATCATCAGTCGAGCACTCGAGGCTACTTTAAGAACTACGCTCTATCATTAATAACTCACACTATCAATGAAAACGTTTAGTTCAAGGGATGCACATTAATGAATACTACAAACAATCAAATAATAATTCAGTAATTGCAAAAGTCATAAATATATTAATCTCATTAATAATACGAATGTGTTCAAGTACATGAGTCCCTAAAATGATTGTCTCTAGGACATATATATTTTCAGTGTTTAACTATTGCTTCCTGTTGTTAGAATGCACTACCATGGCGTATTCGATTTTATTATCTGTATGTTCATAAAACTTTAATTTATTGTCTGAGTCTGGTAGTTTCTCTTGCTTTGCTTTGTTTTGCCTGCTTTGTCTGTGGTTATGCTTTGCCTTGAGCCGAGGGTCTCCCGAAAACAGACGCTCTACCTATAAAGTGGAGGTAATGTCTGTGTACACTCTACCCTCCTCAGATCTCACGTTGTAGGATTTTACTGGTTATGTTGTTCGTATTGTTACTTCGTTGAGAGATTTCCATTTTGGTTATACGTGCTATTTCTGAAATTATAAGATGGAACTAAAGCAAAGAAGAAGAAAAAACTTATGACTAATTTCCTCAGTTTTCTTGTGTTATTAGCGCAACTAGTACTCTTTCCATAATTCCATTGAAGCCATCAGAACAGTAACCGACTAATACCATGTTTGACCAACCTTATTTTATTTTCAAAAGTGTTTTTTTTCAATAAGTGCTTCGTTAAAAAAAAAAATGTGTTTGATCAAGCTTTTGAGAGAAAAAATAAGTGTTTTTAGGGAGTAGCAAAAACAGTTTTCAAAAGTTAAAAAAGAAAACTTTGCCCAAAAACATTTATTTAAAAAGCACCTTTGAGAAAAAAATACATTTAGAGGCACTTTTTAAAAGTTTGGTCAGACACTCATTGCTACTCAAAAGTGTTTTTAAAATTAATTGATCAAATACAAACAATTTTTCGCCAATTTTTTTTTTTTAAAAAATCAATTTTGAAAAAAAATACTTTCAGAAATAAGCTAATTTTAGAAGGTTAGCCAAACATGCTAAAACATGAAATTCTAAATGAATAGTATGTGATTAAATATGATGTTTTTTTTATTTAATTATATCAATAAGCATTCTCACGTAGCAAAGCTTGTAAATTTTTCAATTGTAATGGACAGAAGAGGATACAAGTCTAAGGCTGTCCAACGGGGCGGGGTATACTGACCTCGCCCCGATCCCACCCCGACCCTGCCCTAACCCCCCGCACTATATGGTATCGATATCGGTACGGGGCCGATGAAAAAATCGACCCCGCCCTAGTCCCGACCCCGACCCCACCCCAGCCCCGACCCAGCCCGACCCCGCCCCGACCTCGACCCTTCCCCACCCCATCCGACCCCTAACTAGTCGTTGCACAACGATTTTGTACTAATTTGGTTGTGCAACGCCAAATACCCCTCCCCCAACCCCCCTACCCCCTAATATTTATTTTTAACCCTTAAGTTATTATATTTACACTTTAACCCAATTTTTTCAACTATAAATACTTCATTTTTCTTCATTCTTTCTCACAAATCTTCCTACAATTACAATCTCTCTAATAATCTCTCATTTTCTTTACATTGTCTTCTAAATATTCAATTTAATTTATTCATTTGGGAATTGGTAACTAGCTTGAGGATCATCTGTTGAGCAAAATTTTAATTTTTCAACATCTCTCGATTACATGTCGACGTTACGTCGGCGTTTGATACATTCATTCCTTTATTAAATTATTATATTTCTTTATTTTAATTAGCGCACTTAATTTCATTATCTTTAACTATTCATTAACATAAATTATAATGAAATGATTAAGAGGTATGTTGGGTATGTCTGGTTCTAGTAGGGTGACAAGGGAAATGATATTTCTTCTAGTCATTCTATTCCTCTTATATTGATACTCAAAATTTTCCTGAAGTACCGGTAGATTTAGACGATGAGCTATTTTCTGAAAATCAACAAGAGTTTAATTTAGAACATCTAGATGGCACACCAACTAATCTAGATGACACGCCAACTAATGCACCTCAAATTGGAACGCCTCTTATTCCCCCTAGTATGAGACGAGACCCACCAGAACGAAAATTAACATCACTTGTATGGGCTTTTTTTGATAGAGACGTACAAAATGAAGCCTCTAGATGCACAATTTGTAAAAATATTTATAAATTCAAAATAGGAAGAGGTCATAGCGGGACATGAGGTTTAACTACGCATTTGAATACCAAACACAAAGCTAGGTGGGAAGAATATAAGGCTCAAGTGAAGGGTGAGTCAGCAATGGCTTCTGAGTCTGGACAAGCTTCACATACTGTCACTTTGCACAGTGGTCAAATTGACCCTATGACGGGGCAACAGAGGCCCTAAATACGATAAAATGAAAGATAGGGAAGAATTATCAAAATTAGTTGCAGTGGAGGGTTTGCCTTTTTCATTTCCTGATTCTCCTGGTTTTATTCATTATATAAGATCAATGTACAATCCTGCTTATAACGGTTTTCCTAGATCAACGGTTAGGAGAGATGTTTTTAAATTTGCACACGAATATCAACAATATTTACATTATTATTTATATCATTACCCTGGAAAAGTATCTATCACATCTGATATAGGCCGTAGTACTATCGATCATGATTATTTGACTGTAACATGTCATTGGATAGACTATAAATGGTCTATGCAAAAACGTATTTTAGCATATAGATATATTGATGAAAGACACACTGATATTTTTATTCAAGAAAATATATTTTTTGTTTGCGTTTATCATGTCATAAGTGATAAAGTCATGACTATTACATTAGATAACACTTCTTCTAATATTTCTGCTGTTAGAATATTAAAAACTGTCTTAACTCCATCTTTTTCAGATCATTTTCATATAAAATGTGCATGTCATATTTATAACTTAGTTGTAAAGGATGGTATAAAACTTTTTGAAGACATTCTTGCAAAAATTCAATTTGCTATAAACTATATTTTTAAAAATAATAGAATACAACGACTAAAAGAATATAAAAAACTTGTCACAATTGTGGTCTAGCTTACAGAAAAGTTTCCGAAGAAGTATGCACTAGATGGAATTCTTTATACAACCAACTACGTGTTGATTATGAGTATAGACAATCTATAACCCAATTTTTTAACGCCCGTAATCGAAATTCTAGTGATATGCTTATAGATTCCGATTGGGATACAATTTTAGAACTTAATATATTAGAGAAATTTTATCTAGCTACTAAAGAATTTTTCGGGATTTATTATCCTACTATTTCATCAATGTTATTTTATATAACTCTAATATTTATATTACTTAGTGAATATATGACAAAACCAGCATATAAGGAACCTATTAAAAATATATTTAAAAAAATGAAAAAATATTTTATTCCTATTCCCCAATATTTTTTATTAGTGATGTATTAAATTCGTCTATTAAACTAGACGGTTGTAAAAATCTTGTTGAAACTATTTACGATTGCATAGCTACACTTCCACCTCCAACTCCTAAAAATCCAAATGACCCACCACCTGTTGAAATAAGTAGAGAAAAAGTGTTGTCTAGCATTCAAGATGAATGTAAAAAAATATATACGCATTACCAACAAGAAAGTGCTAGCAACCAACCAACTTCCATGTCATCTTCTTCTTCTTCAAAACAACCCCAAAATCGACATGTTGTTTCTGCATCTAGTATTCAAATTCTCAGACACAGAATGAATAGTGGTACAATTTCTAACCAAATTAGCGAGTTAGATGTCTTTGTTTTGCAGGGTGTTGTACCGTACAAAACAATTGAAAATGAAGAGGGACATGAATACTTGCTAAAATATTGGATCGGTACACTACTGTTTATGTAAAAAAAAAATGGAAAGAGGTATTTTCATGATTTTCAGGACACGGTGCTGGTTGACTCAAGTCATATTTTAAATCAAATGGCCAAATAAATTCATAAATAGCCTAATTAAACTAATAGACGATATGGATATGGGCGTTGCGGGTACGGTCGGTGTGGGTCTGGTGCGGATAGCGAGCGGGGCGGGTGCGGGGCGGGTCTTATATGAAATCCACCCCCGCCCCACTACCCATGACGGGTAGCACTTTTGATATCTATACCCGCCCCACCACCCACCAAACTATCCCCATACCCGCTCCAACTGAAATGGATGCGGGGCAGTACCCGTATTTACCCGCCCCACTGACATCCCTAAGCATGACCACCTCATTCAGTAAAAGAATTTGTTAAAGAAGAAGACCGACACTTTTATTTTTATTTAATTATGTCTTCAACAAAGGTTTACATATGTATGAATACAACTAGCTAAGTTAACACCAGAAAATACAAAATCAAAATGATGAAAATATGATAAGCAGCAGCACATAAGGACCTTAGGTAGATCTACGGCCACTAAGGACGGAAAAGAGGGTTCTCTTCATCATTACACCAGCTTGATGTCCACCACAGGCCGTCGTGCCGGAAACTTCATTATCATGATATTGATCATCAAAAGAATATGACCCTCTGATATAAGGCTTTATTGGAGCAGAGAATAAGGAATGTGAAGAAGACGACCGCGATAATGATGACGACGATGATGATGAAGGAAAATAGGGTTTCTTTGGATTGATCAGTTTCTTAATTAATGCATGAAAAGGATTGGATCTTGATTTATTTCTAGTTGGTTTTTTGTTTGTATTGTTGTTGGAGTAGTAAGAGGGTGGAGGAGTAAGAGGAGGCAAATAATGCGAAGTTTGAGAAAATGGATGTTTAGGAGTGCCAGGTTGAGATTCCCAAATAAAAGGGATAGAACTTGGAACATTATCACCATAGTAGATTCTAAATGAAGGGATATTGGCTACCTTATTATTGGTGTTTTCATTGGAAATATGTTTGGAGAAGAACTTGGTATCTTCATGCATATGAAAGTCACTGCAATTGCTGACCATGATATTGGGTTTGGCTTTGGCAGGGAATTAGTTCCTGAGAGATAAGAAGATTGGGGGACTGAGAAGCTTTTAGTTTCAGTTCTTAGTTTGGACTTTGGACTATAGTTCATTATAGAAAGAGGAAAATGCTTGTGTACAAATATATAAGTTGTTTATTTGTACGTTTACAATTAGCTCTATGTATTAAGGTTAGTTTGTTTATTGGTTTGGAAATGAATTATTCATATATTAAAATTAGCATAATTAATACTCATAGTATTTCAATTGTTATATATAAATTTCAGCATATCAAGTAGATATTACATGTAAAAATTATATGTTCAAATTGATAATGAATATATATTAGATACGTAGACTCTTGTACACCTTACGAAGAGTAACCTCAGTGAGTCCAGTCACTTTACATATTTCATCTTGCATCTTCAACGTCTCGATCATTCAAGGAGTGGTTAGACCAGTTCAGTATTCTTGCTAACGAAAAAATCAATTCACCGCTACAATTTGATTTATTCTTGCAACAATACCTTTCTCTCCAATCAACGGATTCCAGCAACTTTTCACCGCCCTGAAAAACGTATCGCTCGTTTTTAGGGTTCTTCAACCACCTCGTCTTATATCTACCCTATCATTCATGAACATGGCACGATATTTCTTATTGTATCCCAGTATCCCGGGCCCACCTCCAGGCCCACGGTACATGGGCCACAAGCATCATGCCCACTTTTAGTGTTGTTATCGGTCCGGACCGGTCCGGGTATTCACTTACCGGAACCGGTCCGATAAGCTTACCGGTCCGGACCGGTCCCGGACCGATAAGGTTTCGGTCCTGGAACGAGATCCGGTCCCGGATCGAAACCTTATCGGTCCGGTTCTCGGTCCGGACCGGTAAGAATTTTCCGGGTGGGGCCGATTTTTTTTTTTAAATTGAATTTCCAATACTGAAATTGACATTCTCAGACACATTACCACGAAATTTTTACGTTGAAATATATTGTATAGCGCGAGATATTTAGATTTGAAAATGGACAATTGGTAACAACTTGGGGTAAAAGTGAAGTTGATTGGGAAGACGGATGTTATTTGAGAAATTGGCTGCTCCAAACTGCTTTAGCTGTTTGTCCGGACCTATCTCGAAAAAATACGCGAAATCAAAAAAACATTAGGTCAAACGGACATCCGAGCGCAAAGTTATGACCATTTAAAGTTTCATTAATTTACAACTAATTAGAGGTGGCAGTGGACTGGCCGGGCTTCTGGCCGGGGCTGGAGGACTAGGGGTGGGGTGGGGTTGGGGGTGTTACCGCGTATTTTATCGGGTTCTCGGTCCGTATTTTTTCGTACTCAGATCCGACCGTTATGTTTCGGTCCGGTTTATCGGTCGGCTTCGAGTAATTACCGGGAGTATCTGCACCGCTAATAGCCCTACCCACTTTATAGCAGGCCTACGGCCCCATGCCCCCTGCCGAACTGAGTCAGACTTACAACACTATGAATCTCTAGCAGCCCGATGACGCATGGTACATGGATACATGTGTCACATCCCACCTCAATCGCGACTCTAGTAATCTTCCTCACCTATCTAATTTGAACAATCCTCAATTTATTTTGATCGGCAATGGCAATCACATTCCAATTCAAGGCTACGACACCACTCAAACACAATTATCTCACCCACCCTTTACCCTCAAAATGTCTTATATGCTCCTAACATCATTAAAAACTTAATTTTTGTTAGAAATTTTGCTAGGGACAATTTCGTATCTATTGAGTTTGACCCTTTTAATTTTTCTATGAAAGATCTATGTACTGGGACAACTCTTACGAGATGTAATAGTGTGGGGGACATATATCCTTTCTCATCCAATTTCGCTGTAAGTGTCAATCCACCTACCTCCCTAGCTGCAATCTCTCCATCAGCTTGGCACAGTAGACTTGGTCACCCGAGAGCACCAGTTTTTAACTTTCATAGAAGTCACAATTTAATTCAATGTAATAAAGAAAAATTTGCCCAAAATTGCTATTCTTGTCCTTTAGGAAAGCATGTTAGACTTATGTTTGCGTCATCTTCAAGTGTTACTTTTTCTCATTTTGACATCATTCATGCGGATTTATGGACATCTCCCATTACTAGAAAATTGGGTCATAAATATTATTTGGTATTATATAATTTCTCTCACTTTCTTTGGGTCTATCCACTCAAATATAAATCTCAAGTTAACTCCACATTTCTTGAATTTCAAACATATGTTAAAACAAAATTTGAAAAGGCCATAAAACCATTTCAACGTGACAATGGTCGTGAGTTTAACAATTTCCCCTTTCATAAATTTTGTGTGGATAATGTCATGGTATTTCGATTCTCGTGCCCCCATACCTCACCTCAAAATGGTAAAACCGAAAGAATACTCCGCACCATTAACAATCTGATACGTACAATGCTCTTTCATGCCTCTCTTCCCCTACCTTTTGGGTATATACGTTAAAAATGGTAGAATACCTTCTTAATATATTACATACTTGTACCCTTCAAAATAAAACCCCTATCAAAATTTTATTCTGTCGGATCCCTTCATATGATCACCTTCAGATATTCGGTTGTCTATGCTACCAAAATCTTGCCTCCATGACCCCTCACAAATTAACACCTCGCACATCTCCTTGCGTCTTCTTAGGTTTTCCATCGAACCATATGGGGTACTTATGCTATGATTTGTACATGCATAAAATCCTAGTCTCTCACCATGTCACATTCGAGGAAAACGTTTTTCCGTTTGCAAACGTCCAACAACTTCAAGTAACTGATTACAAATTCTTTAATGATCCAAACACTTCCCCTCTCCTGCGAAATGCCATAGATAGTTCTAATATTCTGACTATTCCATCACGGTTCCCCCTCCCACTCCCCTATCCCATCATTTCCCCAAGTCCCGTCTGTTATACCCCGTAGTTCTGGCCATGCGCATGAGAGCGTACGAAAGGGGTTAAGACTTAAAATTTTAGAAGGATAGGTTGACGGATGGTTTCGGACGGGTTTTTGGTCAACTTTGAGGCGGGTTATGACCCGTTACATTGAGAGTTCCTAGGTGTTTCAAAGGCCTAGTGCGTAGTTTGTTGAGTCTAGTTTCCAACGCAACCAACCGTTCGTCGATAGGACACCGGAGTAGAAAGTTATGGGAGTTACAAGTTCAGTGCGCAGTCGGACAGAAAGGTGTTTCGGTCATGAGCCACAGGGCCGCGGCGCCAAATAATCTGGGTGTTCGCTGAAGTTGCAGCGCCGCAGCGCCGGGAAGCAGGGCCGTGGCTCCGGAAAGTTCTGGGAGTCGGCAGAGGTTTAGCGGCCGCGCGGGCCGCAGGTCGCGCAGGCGGGTTCTGCGAATTTGAGTGGACATATGTCAACTGTTTTTTTTTAAAAAATTCCATGGGAGGGTGACAAGTGTCCCCCCCCCCCCCCATCTGATTTTGCATGCACTACTTATTGACCAAGTCTTGAAGACTTGGTCATTCTTCAAGTTCTTCTCTCTCTCTAAAGCTAAAAGCTCTCCCTTCTCTCTAGAATTTCAAGAGGAAATCAAAGCTTGAGGAAAATCTGAAAAAGTTTGGCAAGAAGGAAGCTTGTTGACTAGCTTGTAGGAGTATTGTGGTGGTGTTTTTGGAAAGGAGGATAGCAAACTTGTTGGAATAATTTGGCTAAAAGCTCTAAGGTAACAATTCTTCTCTTGTAGCTAGTTTTTGGTGTTGCATGTGAAGAAGAAAGATCTTGTAGTGGTAAATATTGCTCTTAGTTAAATTGCATGTAAGAAATATGGTTTGGATATGAAAGAATTGGATAAGAAGGTTATGTAAGCATGTTGTAGCCAAAATACTACCCTAAACTTGTTAAGTTAATTGTTATGTATTGTGGGGCAGAATTTTACACACCCAAGATTAGGTGTGTAATCCCCTTTGTGTTGATTGGATTGTTGGGCCTTAAAAGTGGCGTTTGGATATTGAATTCGGCCTTGATAAATGTGGCAAAGTATGTAGAAACAAAGGAAATGCTGCCCGATTTTCCGTAGAATTTAGTAACTTTGCACTTGGAATATTCTACCTTGAAACTAGAGGTTAATAAACGTATTATGGTCATTATAGGTTGACGTATTACGTGCGGTTTATTGGACTTAGCAAGTGGATTGATCCGAAGAGGTATGTGGAACTTTCCTACCTCTTGAGCATGAATAATTGCATCTATGTAGTACGGCAGACGTACAAAGGCTTTGGTATCCCTTACTTGTTTTAACGATGTCTTAAGTCTTAAAGTTAAGGGACTTTGAGTGTTTTAAGTATATGATACTTGTTTCGTTTAAAAGTATAAGTCCCTTGGATATAGGGAGATGTGTTGGACTTGTGTATAATGGTAATATAACGACTTTATGGGAAGTTGGTTATATTGGCTTTATGGAAGGTTAACAAAGAAAGGTTTACTACAAGTAAAATAAGTACGGATAAATGATTTGAATTTGTGAAAGGCAAATTGTTTTTAAGGCACTAATTGCCTAAGGTTTTAAAGGAAATGAAGTCACTTGATTTAGAAGCCTATTGTATTCTTAAAGGTAAACGTGACTTGTTTTGAAAAGTTGTCGTGACTTGATACTACAGTTATTAGTATCTCGGGAGTTTTGTACAAAAGCAGTCTTTTTCGTAAAAGGTTAGAGGTACGTGGTATTTGGGTTAAATTCCCGGATTTTCTTTTAAAATGACATGTAGTGCCTTAAGTAACTAAAATGAGAGGATATACTAAAAATGTTATTAAGAAGTTAGGAGATATTCTTAACTTGCTTACGTTATGATAAGCCGGTAGCGCTTATGTTATGTATGATAGTCGGTTGTGCTGATTTATGTATTATTATTATTATTACTATTTATGTCATGGATTTGCTACCCATGATGCGAGTGCGACGCTTGTACTCATGCGGGCCCACCGGGTCCATGCGGGTGAAATAGTCCCATGCGGGTGAAATAGTCTCATGCGAGGTGGATGACCTCATGCGGGTGAAATAGTCCCATGCGATGCGGATGACCTCATGCGGGTCCACAGGACCTATGCGGGTGAAATAGTCCCAGGAGTAGGATTGCTTAATGATACTACGGGCGGGAGATCCTGTTTTGATCATGAGCCTCCTATTTTATGCAGTAAAGTTTATACTTGTTACTCTCATTGTTAGTAAGGCACAGTGTACTGTATTTTGATTTTCCTCCATGACTTCAGCTTATTTTAGACTTATGATATTAATACAATATTTTCCAGTTTTACATACTTGGTACATATCAGGTAATCGACCCTTCCTGGCCGCTCACGCCAGTAGTGGTAAAGGTGGTGGATCCTCATTCTTAGGATCTTGCTCAGTGGTCAGAAGCTCCATTTCTCCGGAGGCTCGACTTTTGGTACGGTTCTCCCTGGTGTTGTAGATGTTTTGTACATTCAGGGGTATGACGGGGCCCTGTCCCGTCATAGTGTTTACGCATTCTTAGAGGTCTGTAGTCCTGTTATAGCTTGGGTTGTTAAGGATGTAACTGTTCAGCTTTGTTATATTTAGAGGTAGCCATTTTGGGTTAGCCTCGCTTATATTCTCGCGGGTTCTTGTCAGGAGTTTATTTTCCGCCGTTTTCTCGATGTCGTATCACAAGGGTGCCCGGTAGCACGATCACGCCCGTGGTCGGTCGTGACAAAAGTGGTATCGTGAGCGATTAATCCTCGGAAAAGGCGTCTACAGCCGTATCTAGTAGAGTTCGATTATCGATGTGTTGTGCACCACATCTATAATCGTGGTACAGATATTTAGGATAGTTTCATTCTTTCACTCTAAGATCGCAATGAGCCGCGGTTATAGGTTGAACTTCCTCTGACATATTTTTATGTATCAGTTATGCCTCCACGCAAGGCAACCGCGCCCGTGGCAAGGCAAAGCGGTGAGGATCCGCTAGTAGGACACGTAGGTCACGAGGCACAGCCCGCCCCACCGAGATGATGTTTCGGCCGGCGAGTTCCACGATGTCGCCACCCCCAGCAGATTTCGGCAAAGAATGCCATCGAGACCGCGGTACCTGAGCCTCCAGTTACACAGCCTGGAGCAGAGGAGATGGGTTACAAGGAGATGGCCCAGTTATTAGCCAGGATCGTGGCTAGGCAGGAGGACAGACGGGAGGCAGCGGTTCCGGTTGTACCCGTGGTCCACCCCAGATCTGATAGCTTGAGACTGCGGGACTTTTTGAGTTGCAGCCCACCAGAGTTCTATGGGTCGAGGCCTGAGGATGATCCTCAGGAGTTTATCCGACAGTTACAGCGGATCATGAGAGTGATCAGGGCTTCGGAGACAGAGTCGGTATTATTGGGTTCACATCGGCCGCGGATTCGCAGCTTGATCGGTATGATTCATGGAACTATCCTGGGGAGCATGCGCTCACTGTTTGGGACGAGTTCTCAGAGGCGTTCCTTAGTCATTTCTTGCCTCCGCAGATGAGGAGAGCTCGGGCCGATAGATTTTTGACACTGAGGCAGAGTGGGCGGACGGTCCGGGAGTACAACGTAGAGTTTGACTCGTTGGCTCGGTATGTACTCTTGGTAGCGTATACATGGAGGACAGGTGCACCGCTATGTCACAGGGCTCGATGATTACTTGGCGAGAGTTGCACGAGTAGCTCTTCACCGGCATGGACATTGCCCGCACGCATATGCACTGGGTGCGGCGAACGCAGGGCCGACGGATTGACAGTATCGCAGAAGAGGCCGTGACAGCAGGTCATCCGTAGTTTTCGAGGTAGACAACCTCAAGATCGCACCGATTCGCACCTCGCCGGTTCAGAGCGCTCCTCCACCATCTTCCTGGACGTCAGGCATTCAGGCGTGATAGGGTCCCGTGGCTTCTTCTCGGAGGACGAGTTCCATCGATGAGGCCACCTATACCTCGGTAATACGTGGCGATTGCCATTATGGGTGTCGTGTTCCTCCGTGAGCTTGTTACTCTTGTGGACGCGCAGGCCATTTGAGGAGAGATTGTCCACCGCAGGCGTCGAGAATGTTATGGCTCACCGGTGGTCGATGGTCGATCTTCGTCTTGATGGCGATGCGCCCGTGAGGGCATGGTGTTCACGGACCAGCAGGCCGCGACAGGGGTCGTGGTAGGGGTCCTAGTTCCAACGGTCCTCAGAACCGCATTTATGCTATGTCCAGCCGTCAGGACCAGGAGGCGTCACCAGATGTCGTCACAGGTACGCTATTGGTTTCATGTTGTGATGTATATGCTTTGATAGATCCAGGTTCTACCTTGTCCTATATATCTCCTCATATTGCTGGTAGAATAGGGATAGAGCCCGAGTCCATAAAACCTTTGAGGTGGCTACGCCAGTAGGTGATTCGGTGGTAGCTGAGCGGGTATATAAGGCTTGCCCAGTGACTATAGACAGTCGTCAGACTCTAGCCGACTTGATAGAGTTGGATATGACGGACTTTGATGTAATTATGGGTATGGATTGGCTAGCGTCTTGCTATGCCAATGTGGATGAGAGAGAGATGCACGATTCCGGTTCTGGTAGTCTGCTATCGAGTGGAAGGGAATATCGCGTCGCCGGCGGTAGGTTTATTTCTTACCTCGGCTAGGAAGATGGTGCGAAGGGTATATCTACCATATGGTTCGGTATTCGATACCGAGGTGAGATACCGACCTTCATCGATTCGGTCGTTAGAGAGTTTCCAGACGTATTCCCAGATGAGCTTCCGGGTATCCCTCCTGAGAGGGAGATTGAGTTTTACATTGATTTGGCGCCAGACACTCGACCGATATCCATTCCGCCATATAGGATGGCACCTGCTGAGTAGAAGGAATTGAAAGACCAACTGAAAGATTTGCTGGAAAAAGGTTTTATCAGGCCAAGTGTTTCTCCCTGGGGAGCGCCAGTGTTATTTGTAAAGAAGAATGATGGGACGCTGCGTATGTGTGTTGATTACAGGCAGCTGAATAAGGTAACTATCAAGAATAGATATCCCCTCCCCAGGATTGATGATTTGTTTGACCAGTTGCAGGGGGCGAGGTGTTTTTCCAAGATTGACCTGCGGTCTGGTTATCATCAGGTGCGAGTTAGAGAGGCAGATATCCCAAAGACTGCATTCAGGACCCGGTATGGGCACTATGAGTTCAGGGTGATGTCTTTCGGGTTGACCAACGCCCCAGCAGTATTCATGGATTTGATGAACCGGGTGTTCAAGCCATTCTTGGATATGTTCGTTATAGTATTCATTGATGATATCCTGGTTTATTCGCGCACGCAGAGCGAACACGCGATCATTTGAGGACGGTATTGGGGGTCCTCCGGGACCGACAGTTGTATGCCAAGTTCTCGAAATGCGAGTTTTGATTGGCCTCAGTGGCTTTCTTAGGGCATGTTATCGTGGCCGATGGTATTCGGGTTGATACAGCAAAGATTGAGGCAGTCAAGACTTGGCCCAGACCCACTACACCAACGGAGGTGTGCAGCTTTTTGGGCCTTGCAGGTTATTATCGGAGGTTTGTGGAGAAGTTTGCTTCCATTTCAAAGATTTGACTAAGCTGACTCAGAAGGCAGCTATGTTCCGGTGGACGGATGCTTGTGAGGGAAATTTCCAGTTGCTAAAGGAGAAATTGACGACCGCCCCAGTCCTTACTCTTCCGGAGGGTTTAGACGGATATGTGGTTTATTGTGATGCGTCAGGTGTCGGGCTTGGGTGCGTCGACGCAAAGACGCAGAAAGTTATAGCTTACGCATCTCGACAGCTCAGGAAGCATGAGAAGAACTATCCCACAGATGACTTCGAGTTGGCAGCGGTGATTCATGCCTCAAGATCCGAGACATTATTTATATGGAGTTCAAGTGGATATTTACACGCACCACAAGAGTCTTGAGATATCTTCACCGCAGGAGTGAACTTGCGGCAGACGGTGGTTAGAGCTACTTAAGGATTATGATGTCGATATCCTATACCATCCAGAAAGTCCAATGTAGCGCGCACGCCTTAGTCGCCGTCGATGGGTAGTCCGTCGGTGCGACTGCAGAAGAGAGACATGGTCCGCGAGTTACATCAGCTAGCGAGCCTTGGGGTTCGTTTGGTTGATTCTGATAGTAATGGAGTTCGGGTTCGAGAGGTTGCCGAGTCTTCCATCGTCGAAGAGGTGAAGAGGCGACAATATGAGGATCTGATTATGGTACGGTATCGAGATACAGCTCTTTAGGAGGAGAAGAGTCTATTTGAGGTAGCACCTGACGGGGTGCTAAGATTTGAGGGTCGATTGTGTGTTCCCGATGTGACAGGACTTCGTCAGCAGATTCTGGGGGAGGCACATAGTGCTCGTTATTCTATTCATCCGAGGTCGACTAAGATGTACCATGACCTCAGATGTGTGTATTGGTGGGATGGCACAAGAGGACGTGGCAGTTTTGTTGCACAAAGGCCCGAATCGCCGAGTCAAAGTTGAGCACCGAAGCTCGGTGGGTCATTGCAGGCTATTGATATTCCGACTTGGAAGTGGGAGGTGGTAAATATGGATTTTATTACAGGGTTACCTCACACTCAGAGGAAGCATGATTCCATTTGGGTTATTGCCGACAGGCTGACGAAATCAACCCATTTTCTTCCAGTCAGGATGACTTTTTCGGCCGAGGATTATGCTAGATCAGATATCGAGAGATTGTGAGATCGCACGAGTTCCTATATCGATTATTTCGACAGGAGCCCGGTTCTCGCTAACTTGGAGGTCTTTTCGTAAGGGATTAGGGACACAGTGAGTCTCGAGACAACATTTCATCCTCGCATCGACGGACAGCCGAGCGCACTATCCGCATACACTCGAGGATATGTCATGGCTTGTGTTATTGATTTCGGTAGCCGAGGATCAGTTACCTCTTGTGGAGTTTGCTTATAACAACATCTACCATTCTAGTATTCAGATGGCGCCTTATGAGGCCTTATACGGGAGGAAGTGCAGGTCACCGATAGGCTGGTTTGAGGTGGGAGAAGTGCAGTTAGTCGGGCCCGACTTGATTCAGCAGGCAGTGGATAAGGTGAAGCTTATCCAGGAGCGGTTATTGTCACCGTAGTCGGCGAAAAGTCGTATGCAGATCATCGGCGTCGACACTTAGAGTTTGAGGTAGATGATTGGGTCTTCCTGAAGGTGTCACCCATGAAGGGCGTGATGAGATTTGGGAAGAAAGGGAAACTCATCCCAAGGTACATTGGGCCTTATCAGATTGTCCGTAGGGTAGGCAAGGTTGCCTATGAGTTGGATCTGTCGTCTGATCTGGAGGCAGTACATCCAGTTTTCCATGTGTCTATGTTGCGGAAATGTATTGGATATCCATCTAGAGTTCACCCGATTTGTGATGTCCAGGTGACAGAGGGGTTATCATATGAGGAGAGTCCCATAGCGATACTCGATCGTCAGGTTAGGCGACTTCAGACAAAGGATGTGGCTTCCGTCAAGGTCTTATGGCGGAACGAGAACAGGGAAGAGATGACGTGGGAAGCAGAGGATGACATGATGAAGAAGTATCCTCATTTATTCCCTATACCTCCAGGTAAGCAACTTTCTTGCTTGTTAGTTTTAATTTGGCAATTATACTTAAGTATGTTGTGGCATGTGGAGCGTCTTTAATTGCAAAAAGAATGGTTAAGAGGGTCTATGTCGATGTTGTGATTTGAGTAAGCCTAAAAGGAACATTCGGGACGAATGTTTCTAAGGGGGGGAGAATGTTATACCCCGTAGTTCTGGCCATGCGCATGAGAGCGTACGAAAGGGATTAAGACTTAAAATTGTAGAAGGATAGGTTGACGGATGGTTTCAGACGGATTTTTGGTCAACTTTGAGGCGGGTTATGACCCGTTACATTGAGAGTTCCTAGGTGTTTCAAAGGCCTAGTGCGTATTTCGTTGAGTCTAGTTTCTAACGCAACCAACCGTTCGTCGATAGGACATCGGAGTAGAAAGTTATGAGAGTTACAAGTTCAGTGCGCAGTCGGACAGAAAGGTGTTTCGGTCAGGAGCCACAGGGCCGCGGCGCCGGATGCAGGGCCGCGGTGCCAAATGATCTGGGTGTTCGCTGAAGTTACAGCGCCGCGGAGCCGAGAAGCAGGGCCACGACGCCGAAAAGTTCTGGGAGTCGGCAGAGGTTTCAGCGCCGCGGCGCCGAGGCGGGTTCTGCGAAGTTGAGTGGAAAAATCTGAACTGTTTTGTTTTAAAAAAGGCCCTGGGAGGGTGACAAGTGTCCCCGTCTGATTTTGCATGCACTACTTATTGACCAAGTCTTGAAGACTTGGTCATTCTTCAAGTTCTTCTCTCTCTCTAAAGCTAAAAGCTCTCCCTTCTCTCTAGAATTTCAAGAGGAAATCAAAGCTTGAGGAAAATCTGAAAAAGTGTGGCAAGAAGGAAGCTTGTTGACTAGCTTGTAGGAGTATTGTGGTGGTGTTTTTGGAAAGGAGGATAGCAAACTTGTTGGAATAATTTGGCTAAAAGCTCTAAGGTAACAATTTTTCTCTTGTAGCTATTTTTGGTGTTGCATGTGAAGAAGAAAGATCTTGTAGTGGTAAATATTGCTCTTAGTTAAATTGCATGTAAGAAATATGGTTAGGATATGAAAGAATTGGATAAGAAGGTTATGTAAGCATGTTGTAGCCAAAATACTACCCTAAACTTGTTAAGTTAATTGTTATGTATTGTGGGGCAAAATTTTACACACCCAAGATTAGGTGTGTAATCCCCTTTGTGTTGATTGGATTGTTGGGCCTTAAAAGTGGCGTTTGGATATTGAATTCGGCCTTGATAAAGGTGGCAAAGTATGTAGAAACAAAGGAAATGTTGCCCGATTTTCCGTAGAATTTAGTAACTTTGCACTTGGAATATTCTACGTTGAAACTAGAGGTTAATAAACATATTATGGTCATTATAGGTTGACGTATTACGTGCGGTTTATTGGACTTAGCAAGTGTATTGATCCGAAGAGGTATGTGGAACTTTCCTACCTCTTGAGCATGAATAATTGCATTTATGTAGTACGGTAGACGTACAAAGGCTTTGGTATCCCTTACTTGTTTTAACGATGTCTTAAGTCTTAAAGTTAAGGTACTTTGAGTGTTTTAAGTATATGATACGTGTTTCGTTTAAAAGTATAAGTCCCTTGGATATAGGGAGATGTGTTGGACTTGTGTATAATGGTAATATAACGACTTTATGGGAAGTTGGTTGTATTGGCTTTATGGAAGGTTAACAAAGAAAGGTTTACTCCAAGTAAAATAAGTACGGATAAATGATTTGAATTTGTGAAAAGCAAATTGTTTTTAAGGCACTAATTGCCTAAGATTTTAAAGAAAATGAAGTCACTTGATTTAGAAGCCTATTGTATTCTTAAAGGTAAACGTGACTTGTTTTGAAAAGTTGTCGTGACTTGATACTACGGTTATTAGTATCTCGGGAGTTTTGTACAAAAAGGAGTCTTTTTCGTAAAAGGTTAGAGGTACGTGGTACTTGGTTTAAATTCCCGGATTTTCTTTTAAAATGACATGTAGTGCCTTAAGTAACTAAAATGAGAGGATATACTAAAAATGTCATTAAGAAGTTAGGAGATATTCTTAACTTGCTTACGTTATGATAAGCCGGTAGCGCTTATGTTATGTATGATAGCCGGTTGTGCTGATTTATGTATTATTATTATTACTATTTATGTCATGGATTTGCTACCCATGATGCGAGTGCGGCGCTTGTACTCATGCGGGCCCACCGGGTCCATGCGGGTGAAATAGTCTCATGCGAGGCGGATGACCTCATGCGGGTGAAATAGTCTCATGCGGGTGAAATAGTCCCATGCGAGGCGGATGACCTCATGCGGGTCCACAAGACCTATGCGGGTGAAATAGTCCCAGGAGTAGGATTGCTTAATGATACTACGGGCGGGAGACCTTGTTTTGATCATGAGCCTCCTATTTTATGCAGTAAAGTTTATACTTGTTACTCTCATTGTTAGTAAGGCAAAGTGTACTGTATTTTGATTTTCCTCCATGACTCCAGCTTATTTTAGACTTATGATATTAATACAATATTTTCCAGTTTTACATACTTGGTACATATTGTGTACTGGCCCCCTTCCTCGGGGGCTGCGTTCATGCCGCAGGTAGGGGTAAGCAGGTGGTGAATCCTCATTCTTAGGATCTTGCTCAGTGGTCAGAAGCTCCATTTCTCCGGAGGCTCGAATTTTGGTACGGTTCTCCCCGGTGTTGTAGATGTTTTGTACATTCAGGGGTATGACGGGGCCCTGTCCCGTCATAGTGTTTACGCATTCTTAGAGGTCTGTAGTCCTGTTATAGCTTGGGTTGTTAAGGATGTAACTGTTCAGCTTTGTTATATTTAGAGGTAGCCATTTTGGGTTAGCCTGCTTATATTCTGTGTGGGTTCTTGTTGTGAGTTTATTTTCCGCTGGTTTTCTCTGATGTCGTATCACAAGGGTGCCCGGGGTAAGGCACCAGTCACGGGCCCATGGTCGGGTCGTGACACCGTCAAATACCACCCCACCTACTGTTCCAGTCATGGCCACCCTATCTCATTCGACCAGTCTTTTGCCTCACTGCCCCAACCCCCTGCCTTATTCGACCAGTCTCGTTCCTTTCTGCCCCAACCCCCCGCCGACATCCTAGCAGCACCCATCAACTACCATTTTTCCCCTAACAACCCCACAACCCTTGCCATCCCTACTGCCTCCACTTCTCGTCAGCCTAAAAGTCCTGCTTCTCACCCACCGTATGGAAACTCGTACTCAGCATGGGATTTCAAATCGAAAGTCCACTTGAACCTATCAACTCATACCATCTCACATATACCTAAAAATCCAAAATTAGCTAAGCTTGACTCGAATTGAAATGTGGCCATGCGTGAGAAATTTGAGGCGTTCACTACACAACGCACTTGGGATCTTAACTCGAGATCAAATGGGTGAATATGATCCATTGCATATGGCTATATCCTCACAAATTCAGAAATAGTGGTGAGCTAGAACCATAAGGTGATACTTGTGGCTAATGGCACGGGGCAACAAGAGGGAGTTGATTATGGTGAGACATTCAGTCCAGTAGTTAAATCAGCCACCATTCGCACTATTTTGAGCATAGTTATGGGAAAGAATTAGTTGATTCATCAGTTTGATGTGAAAAATGTGTTCTTACATATGGATTTGAAATAAATTGTATACATGCATCAACCACCTGGTTTTGTGTATCATTCGGCTACTCTATATATTTGTCGGCTTCGGAAGACACTTTATGGCTTGAAACAAGCCCCTAGGGCTTGGTATGATCGTTTTGCCACTTACATCTTGCAGTTTGATTCATGTGCAGTAATACTGATAACTCACTTTTTTTCATCGAAGTATTGATACTGCATACCTTTTGCTATACGTTGACAATATTGTCCTATCTGCCTCCTCTAATGTGCTGAAAAATGAGATTATTACCATGCTCAAATTCGAATTTGTCATGACATACTTAGGTAAGTTGAGTTATTTCTTTGGAATTTCCGTGACTAGATCCGGGAATGCAATGTTTCTATATCAGTGTAATTATGCCAAAAAGATTGTTTACCGGGCTAAAATGGCAAACTGCAAAATCATGCCCACTTCAGTCGACTCAAAGTCGAAGCTTAGCGCGGATGACAGAGATCAGATGCTTGATCCTTCTCTTTATAGGAGTTGGTGCACTTTAGTATCTTACATTCACTAGGTCTGATATTGCCTATGTGGTTCAACATGTGTGTTTGTTCATGCATGATCTCAGGGAGACTCACTTCACAACCCTAAAATGTATCATTCAGTATGTTAAGGGTACTCTTGACTATGAGTTACATCTTTAAGCATCTGAACCGACCAGGCTGATATCATATATGGCGCAGATTGGGGCGACTGTCAGACACATGTCAATCTACTTTCGGCTATTGTGTATTTTTGGGTGATTACCTCATCTCATAGTCTACAAAACGGCAAGTCACATTTTTCAGTTCGAGTGCAGAAGCAGAATATAGAGGTGTTGCAAAGATTGTTGCCGAAATATGTTGGCTCAGTGTTGAGTGTATTTTAGACACACTTTTGAGTCATTTTTAGTTAGTATTTTACTCTTTTCTTTTGCGTTTAGTATAGTGTTAGGTGTTTTTTTTTATGTTACAACGGTCATAAAAGAGAAAGTATTGCTTTTGAGGATGAAATTGCACAATAAAAGGCCAAGAAATGAAGCATAAGAAGTCCCAGGAAACATAGAAGAAATCAGATGAAATCCGGACAAAAAAATACACTGTCAACCGCACGGGGTCTACAGGCATAAAGCGTTGTGGCGCCAAAATGCAGGGCCACGGCGCTGAAAGTCCAGAGAGCCCCAGTTGTTTCGGTGCCGTGGCGGTAAAATGCAGGGCCGCGGCACGGACGCGGAACTGGGCGAGAAAAGTTTGTTTTTTCGAAGGGCAAAAGGGTCTGAAATGTGATTTTTATATCTATAAGACCTAGGGATTATTCTAAAAGGAGATATCATACTTTGGAGAGGAAAAAAGAGGCAAAATCTACAAGATTGGAGACTACTCTTGTTCAAGTTCTTTCTTTTCTCTTTTACTTATTTCAGTTTATGTTGGATTTTGTATTAGTTCTTAGCATGACAATGTCTAGGAGCTAATTTCTTTATTAGGGTATTTTGTCGAATCGCTTGAAACTCTTTCATACAGTTAATGCATAGTTATCGATTTCTTCTTCAGTTATATTAAGATCTATTCAATATTTTAATGATTGTTTGATAATTAATTGTCATAACTTATATGATTTCGAATCGGGATCAGAAAAGGGAGATTTGAATATGCTGTAGTTGTTTAGACATAGGTTAAAATCATAGACGAAAGTACCCCGATACTTGTGTAGTATTTAAGGTTATTGTTTTTAATCCTCCTTTGTGGTAAAATCTATCATATAAATATAGAAGGTTTCTGCATAAGGTTGAGTTTTTATATGTCCGAACCGGAATATAGAACATGTTCGTTAACCTGCTATCTTAATAAGAAGAAGAGTCATTAGTATTGCATTAACAAGTGAAATAGTGGATTGTTGAGGAGATTGGAAACCCTAATTCCCTTCATAACTGTTTAAATCCCTAAGTATTATCATTCTTAGTTTATTTTCTGCACTTTACTTAGTCTTAATTCTTAGTCTAAAATCTCAAACAAAAATTACGGTTACCAAATAGATACTATATATTAGATATTCGGTACTTCACAAACCAGTCTCTGAGGACGATAACTCGGTCTTTCAGATCTTTATTACTTGAACGATACGTACACTTGCGTAAGCATAGAAAAATATCGCAACAAGTTTTTGGCGCCGTTGCTGGGGACTAACGTACTATCAATATCGAATTAGCTAATCTTATTTCTAATTTGGTTTTTATTTTATGTTTTTTTTTTATTTTAGAACATTTTGTCGTGACATGTTTGTTGTTTTTTATCAATTTTAGGAAATTCTTTTATGCGAAGTAGGAGAGGAGCAGACACACCTATCCCTTTGAACCCTGAAATTGAAAGATTGTGCAGACAGAACAGTCAAGAGAATTGTTGATTCTTTAGCAATGGAAGATCAGCAGAATCAGAATATGGTGAATGATGAGTTACCGACTGTGATGGGACAAGTCCTGCATCTTGCAGAGAGGAGCTTAAGGGACTATGTATTGCCTACAATTATAGGGGTGCAGACTTGCATCATGCTTCAAGCAGTTGAAGTTAATAATTTTGAAATCAAACCAGCAATCTTGCACATGGTTCAAGGCTCAGTTCAGTTTGGGAATTACCATCTAAAGATCCCCATATGCATCTAGAAATTTTTTTGGAGCTGTGTGCAACTTTTAAGTACAATGGTGTTACTGATGATGACATTCGGTTGAGACTCTTCCCATTCTCACTCACGGATAGAGCAAAAAGTTGGTTGAACTCCCTACAGGCGAACTCCATTACCACATGACAAGACTTGGCCCAGAAATTTCTTGCCAAATTTTTCCCTCCATACAAAGCAACAAAACTCAGAGGAGAGCTAAATATTTTTTATCAGACGGAGGGAGAATCATTGTACGACGCATGGGAGCGATATAAAGACTTCAGAGGAAGTGCCCGCATCATGGGATTGAAAAGTGGATGTTGGTTCACATATTCTACAATGGACTGTGTGGTACTACTCGTACCATTATTGATGCTCCAACAGGAGGAACGTTCATGAGCAAGAGTGAAAATGAGGCACATGATTTATTAGAAGACATGGTCATCAACAATCATCAGTGGTCAGATGAGAGATCTATGAACAACACGAAAGTGGATGAGATTCATGAGTTGGATGTTATCACTGCATTGACTGCCCAGATTTCCACTTTGACAAAGCAGTTGCAGCAGAGTACCATGTCCGTTAAAGCTGTTCAGAAACTAGTGAGCTGTGAGATTTGTGGGGGTCCCCACAGTTTTGATATGTGCACATCAGTGGATCCAAACAATGTACCTATGGAGCAGGTTCATGCAGTTGGAAATTTTCAGAGGCCCTACAACAATGCATTTTCCAACACGTATAATCAGAGGTGGAGAAATCACCCCAATTTTTCATGGAGGAATGACCAAGGGCAGCAAGCACAGAATCAGGCCGCTTTATCTCATCAGCCACAAGATAAGTCTGATGAATTGAGAGCAGCACTGTTAACACTCACAAATTCGCAGACCCAGTTCATGACAGAGACTAGGTCATCTATCAGAAATTTGAAAACACAGGTGGGACAGCTGGTGAACATGCTGAACAATAGAGAGCAAAAAACTCTTCCCAGCGATACTGTGGTGAATCCAAGAGAACAATGTCAGGCAATAATCTTAAGGAGTGGTAAGAAGATAGAGCAGGTTGCAGCTCAACCACAGGTGGAGAAGAAAGATGAGCTGACCGAGACTTCTGAGGAAGAGAAAAGATGGGGTTACTGAGGACCGCCCTATTTTAGAGAAGGCTCCACCTGCAGTCATGAGGGAATACACAGATAGAATTTCATACCCTCAAATACTTGTGAAAAGAAATCTCTTGACAAACAATTTTCCAAGTTTTTGGAGGTCTTCAAAAAGCTGCATATCAATCTCCCTTTCATCGAAGATTTGGAGCAAATATCAGCATATGTCAAGTTCATGAAGGAGATCCTCTTTAAAAATAGAAAGTTGACAGACTATGAGACAGTGGTGCTGACGGAAGAGTGCAGTGCAATCTTGCAGAAGAAACTTCCTCCAAAGTTGAGATATCCAGGGAGTTTCATCTTACCTTGCACTATAGGGAAGATGACATGCAAGTAGGCTTTGTGTGATTTGGAGGCAAGTGTCAACCGGATGCCCCTCTCGGTGTTTCAAAGACTTGGGTTAGGGGAAACAAAGCCAACCATAGTCACCTTGCAGCTAGCTGATCGCTCAGTTGTACATCATGTGGTATAATTGAAGACGTATTGGTGAAAGTGGGCAAATTTGTCTTGCCTTTTGACTTCCTCATTCTTGATATAGAGGAAGATGAGAATATGCCAATGATCCTTGGGAGACATTTCTAGCTACAGGGAGGGTACTGATTGATGTTGAGAAGGGAGAGCTCAAGCTCCGAGTTTAAGATGAGGAGATGACCTTCACTGTTTTCAAGCCTCCAACTGATCCATAAGTCAATGATAGATGTTTTGTGGTTGGTGTCATTGAAGGAGCTGATTCTAAGAAAATCCTCACAAGTAATGATGCTCGTGGGGTAACATTGAAGCTAGGTGCAGAACAAGAGAGTAAGAATTCGGAACTTGTGAACACTGACCAAGGGGTGAACCTCTCTGAACTCAGCTCTGTGAAATAAAAAAGGAAAAGGAGAAAGAGAATGGTATTGAAATGGATATGCGGAGGGGATAATCTATCCCCCTTGATTGAGTAAGAAAACTGCGTCCGGCTAAACGACGTTAAAGACAGCGCTACTTGGGAGGCAACCCAATGTTTTTAATTATGTTATTTCAATTTTTGTTTTAGTTGTTTTATTTTGTCTTGAACAGTCTCACGGTCTTGGTTTTTGTCTTATATTTTTTATAGCAGGTGGACTAGGGACTGACCCCAAGTGGAAAAAAGGGACAAAATGCTGAAAAAGGGAAAAATGGGCAGCAGTGCCGCGGTGCCAATCTGGAGGGCCGTCGCGCCAAAAAAGTTCAGAGAGTCCCGATACCTGTGAAATTTCAAGAACTTCCTCCCAGACCTCATTTATGATCGTTGTGTTGTGTCTGTAAGTTGTCCCTTTATTTTTAGTCTTCACACATTGGGGACAATGTGTCGATTAAGTTTGGGGGGATCTTATTTTGTTTTATATTTTGTTTTGAGTCTTTTTGTTTGTTTAATGTGTTTGTGAGTCATAATTTTTTTTTATGAATCATGTATGTTGTAGTTGCTAAAGATATTGAGTGGATAAAGTGGGATAATGTAATAGAATTAAAAGCAAAAATTTGTATGCTTAAGTTAGATATGCCAAAAATTCATGACATCTAATTATTTGGATATTTGTGTTTAGCCTATGTGTTGTCAATTATGGAAAGAGAGGTTAAAAATGTCTAGAAAACCTGTTTGTTTGTTATTTGAGGCGAAATAGTTAAGATATACATGTTTAGAGAAATGATTCAGGCATTCTTTGATAGCCCTTCTTACCATTCATGACCTATCCTGACATAAATTGTATCACTAGTCAGCCCATTTGAGCCTAAAATAATATCTTTGTTTGACACCCTATGATTCCCTGATTGTGCCATAAGTAATAATAGAAAATTATTGGGATGAGAAGTGTTGAAAAAACAATAAAAAGAGAATGAAAATTTGATGCACCCCAATGAAAAATATGCAAAAGCTTAAGTTTGGGGGTTCTTGTTATTTATAATGTGTCTCATTCTCTCAAAAGAAAAGAGGAGAGAAAATAGGTATGAGAAACTAAAAAGAAAGTAAAAAGAAAGAAAATTGAGTTGAATGAAAAATATTTATGGTACAAAATTGAGCCTAAATGTCAACTTTTATCTACCCCTGCTTAAGCCTACATTACAACTCTTGAAAGTCCTGAAGATCCTTAATATGTATGTCTATGATTAGTGGAGAATAACAAGTAGACATGTCTATAGAATTTTGGGAAAGATGAAATGAAATTGACATGCATATGTTAGGTGCTTGTATTTCTAGTGATTATGATATAATTGAATTTGCGAAATATCTAACTTGAAATTCTAGATTGCTGAAAATTCATGCTATGTTCTAACATATTATCTCAGTTTTCTGGTGACGAGGATCATATAGTTTGAGAGATGGATCGAGTTTTAAAGCGTGGTTATGGCGGAATGGAAT
This sequence comes from Przewalskia tangutica, assembly GCA_029844215.1. Taxonomy (NCBI): domain Eukaryota; kingdom Viridiplantae; phylum Streptophyta; class Magnoliopsida; order Solanales; family Solanaceae; genus Przewalskia; species Przewalskia tangutica. The sequence continues at coordinate 76,886,736 of CM056738.1, read as the reverse complement.
GTTTTCATCCATGATTTGTTGAGTGTATTTTCGACACACTTTTGAGTCCTTTTTAGTTAGTATTTTACTCTTTTCTTTTGCATTTAGTATAGTGTTATGTGTGTTTTTCTTTCTTTTGTGTTACAGCGGTCATAAAGGAGAAAGTATTGCTTTTGAGGATGAAATTGCACAATAAAAGGCCAAGAAATGAAGCCTAAGAAGTCCCGGGAAGCATAGAATAAATCCGACGAAATCCGGACAAAAGAATACACTGTCAACCGCACGGGGTCTACAAGCATAAAGCGCCGTGGCACCAAAATGCAGGGCCACGACGCTGAAAGTCCAGAGAGCCCCAGTTGTTTCGGCGCCGTGGCGGCAAAATGCAGGGCCGCGGCGCCGACGCGGAACTGGACGAGAAAAGTTCGTTTTTTCGAAGGGCAAAAGGGTCTGAAATGTGATTTTTATATCTATAAGACCTAGGGATTATTCTAAAAGGAGATATCATACTTTGGAGAGGAAAAGGAGGCAAAAGCTACAAGATTGGAGACTACTCTTGTTCAAGTTCTTTCTTTTCTGTTTTACTTATTTCAGTTTATGTTGCATTTTGTATTAGTTCTTAGCATGACAATGTCTAAGAGCTAATTTCTTTATTAGGGTTTTTCGTCAAATCGCTTGAAACTCTTTCATACAGTTAATGCATAGTTATTGATTTCTTCTTCAGTTATATTAAGATCTATTCAATATTTTAGTGATTGTTTGATAATTAATTGTCATAACTTATATGATTTCGAATCGAGATCTGAAAAGGGAGATTTGAATATGATGTAGTTGTTTAGACATAGGTTAAAATCGTGGACGAAAGTACTCTGATACTTGTGTAGTATTTAAAGTTATTGTTCTTAATCCTCCTGTGTGGTAAAATCTATCATAGAATTATAGAAGGTTTCTGCATAAGGTTGAGTTTTTATATGTCCTAACCGGAATATAGAACATGTTCGTTAACATGCTATGTTAATAAGAAGAAGAGTCATTAATATTGCATTAACAAGTGAAATAGTGGATTGTTGAGGAGATTAGAAATCCTAATTTCCTTCATAACTGTTTAAATCCCTAAGTATTATCATTCTTAGTTTATTTTCTGCACTTTACTTAGTTTTAATTCTTAGTCTAAAATCTCAAACAAAAATTACGGTTACCAAATAGATACCATAGATCAGATATTCGGTACTTGACAAACCAGTCTCTGAGGACGATAACTCGGTCTTACAGATCTTTATTACTTGAACGATACGTACACTTGCGTAAGCATAGAGAAATATCGCAACACTCAGAAACCTTAATTGTCTCTAACGTAAGGCATCTCTTGTCTACTGTGATAACATATCTAATATTTACTTGTCTCATAACCCGGTTTAGCATCAGTGAACCAAGCATATTGAGATGTATATTCATTTTGTTCATGAGAAGGTTGTCATTGGCCATGTTCGGGTGTTACATGTTCCCTCTTCCTATCAGTACACAGATATATTTACTAAGGGACTTCCTCGATAATTGCTCCTTGAATTCAGATTTAGTCTCAGCGTCCGGCCTCCTCCCACTCCTACTGAGGGGGTGTGATAGATATATATTTTGTAATTATTATTCTAGTGTAATTATGTAAAGTAGAGATCCTTCTTCAATTAGGTTTAGAGCTTCATCATCAATTAGGTTTAGAGATCTTTCTCCAAATACATTTTGTAATTGTAAACAATTATATATATTGCATTAATGAGAAGCCTCCGACCAAGGAGAATTACACTGTTCTACAATTTATTTGGTTGTAAATCATCTCTTAATGTTAAATTATTTCTAAATGTAGAAATATGTCAATCTTTTTGGGATGGAGGGAGTATTGTCCCAATTTATGTTATACACTTTTCTTTTTAGCCCGTCTAAAAAATGATACATTTCTTTATTTGATAACAATTTAACTTTAAACTTTATCTTTTATGCTTACCGAGATTGATTTATATCACACAAATATTTTTGGCTTGTTTTAGACCACAAGATTCAAAAGTTTCCTTTATTCCTTAAACTCCTTGTTCAATCAAACTATACACATAAATTGAGACAAAAGGAGTAGCTAGTGGCCACTATTCAGACAGTGGTATAAGTAACCGGCCACCAAAGGCAAATGATGTGATATCCTTTGGTGAAGCGAATATGACTTTTTCTCCCTCAATCAGAGGTTTCGAGTTCGAGCCATGGGTATGAAAACTTCTTGGTAGGGAGCGCTTCTCCCGAATGGGTCCTATGTGGTGCAAGTCCAAATATAATCGGACTTCAATGTGGTACCGGACACCGGGCGGAAAACAAAAAAAATAACGGTATAAGTTTGAATTCATAGTGTAGTTGGGTACTCGCTACCCTCCTGTCAACTATGTTAAAACTTGATCATAATAGGTCATACTATTGTTGGAAATTCACTAATATGGAATTAAGTTTATCCCATTATTTATGATTCAAACAATTGGGATCCCGCACATCGGAAACATCATTTCCACACACGTGCACTTGTAGTGCCAAGTATCATAAATTTCATTAGTGAAAGAGATATTGGTACGTAAGTAAAATGTTTGAGACATAGAATGATGGATAGTTGTTGACTAAACGACGAGTGTTCAACGTTGGTAAATGAAGGAAGAAGTGTAAGAGTGAAACGAGTCAGAAAAAAAGTCCACGGCATCACCGACTCCTCTGAGGCCGAGTCGCGGCGCTACCTAGGCAGTGTCTGTGCGACGAAAGTCCAAAAGTTTGGCTGATTTTTGGGACGTTTTGGAGCATTCAAAATATCAGTTTTTCATCCATAAATCAGTCATTATTTGGCTGCATTACTTGGTGAATTAAGTGGTCGTTACATGGCACTTAAATGACCATTACATGGTCACTTGAAGATGCATTCTTACACTAGTATATATTGAGGCCTTTGGCTCAATTGGATGGGTACAACTCTCATACTTACACTCAGATTTTCTGATATTCTTCTTTTATAAGCACTCTTTCAAACACTCAAGGTTCTTCTTTTAGTAAGCAATTGATTTTTCTTTGCTAATTTGTTTGATGTTGTTTTATCTTGGGAGACAATTGCCCATTAATGTAAAATGATATATACGGGGTAATCTTGTCTTTAGGAAAAAGTGCTAACACTCGACTCACCATAATTAAAAAGTAGGAATTTAATGTCTCTTGGTTTCAGGTTATCATGATTCAAGGAGTGTTCGACAGTTGAAATAATGATCCAAGACTCCAAGGCTGATTCAAGAATGAATATCAAGATCTCATAAGCATGTTGTTGACACAATCATTATCTATTACAAGCTTGTCGTTGTAATCTTTATAGTTTACCCGTTCGAAGCTTTAGTAATAGTTGTTTACTATTCCCATACATCCATTATTTTTCAACAATCTTAAGACAAGATTTGTACTAGTGCTCGAAAGATATTCGCCAACAGATATAGTCCTAAATGTGGCTATGGTTATCTTCTTGAAAACAGTTCTGTTGATAGTTTTGTTAACAATTCTAACATTATCTCTGTCAACAACAAAGTTTTCAAATCTAGGCTTTGTTTCTTCTTTGTGACAGCAACCGCAACTGTCAAAGGTGGGATCTCTGGATCTGATGATGAGCTTTAAGATACTGCTGATAGTCATGCTACTACGACTAAGGATCAAAGAAGAGTTGTGGTCACCGTTCCCATGAGTGGTGGAAACAAGCGGCTACGAGAGGTTGAGGACGTCAACTTGATAAGAGGAGAAGGATGGAGATGCTATTCTACCTATAGCAGAAGGCCAACATCTATCCCAGACAAAAGATCTGAACCGTGGTAAGGAGAATTTGGACATGTGACTGACATTGGCCAGAATCAAAAAGGTCTAAGTTAAATTTCTTCCTTGTCAATAATGATATTAAAGGGCTTGAAGTAAAGTTAGGAATATGAAAAGCTTTACTGAAAAATTATATTCCTTATGTTTTAAAACCATAAGTTAATCCCACATTCCATTCCGTTTAAGATTAGACTATTGTAAACAACGTCTTAAAAAATATGATCTTAAGTTGTAATAAAATTGATAATTCTAAGTAAGCGTCAGAAATTTCCCTAGGCACCAATCACAAAGGAAGAGGACTAAAGACAAACCTGTCACCGTTTCCGATAGAAGATCCTTCATTTTGTTAAGATGATTTTGGACACTCAGTCATACAAAGCCTACGGGCGACTGGAGTGGGCCAGCGTTTCCAGATCTTAAATGATCTGAAGGCCAAAAGAAAAGCAGAAAAGAAGTAGACACTCAGTCTGTCAAGGCAACTAAAGTGGGTCAGAGTATCTAGATCTCATATGATCTGGTTATGCCCTAACCACAGGCAAGATGTTGTTCATGTGAAGCAACGCCACCTCTAAAGTAGAATGGGTTGGAGAGGTTATCCTCAAAGGGACTTAAGAGAATGAGATCACTCTAAAAATAATGTGATACATGTCCCAAAATTGGGATGTTGTTGGTCAAACTGGCTTGAGTCTAGTCCAATAGGTATGTAATAACTAAGAATGATACTGTACGTCTGTAGCGAAATGAATGATATATTAGTAATCCATGCATCTATGCCATCATAGATTAAGACGCGTTAAATAGAAAGTCATTCAACAGCTAACTAAGTTGAGATTGTTGTTGTTTGTCAACATAAACCCTGAAAATGATATGAGGTAGGCGAAGAGGCAAAATCATCTTTCCATTCTGTCAAAGGAATAACAAAAGAATCACCGCTCCTCTAGAACTTAGTCACACATACATGGGTGATTTGAAGCTTGTACGAAATAGAGGGGGGAGACAGGCACTTTGTGACCGTCATTGACGATGGTACAAAGTATTGCATCCTTTGTTTGTTGAAAAGTAAATATGAAGTTGTTGAAGCGGATAAGCGCTACAAAACAGAAGTTCAAAATTAACTAAGCCTACGAATTGAGGAATTCATAGTGATAGAGGGGGAGAATGTGAAGCATCGTTCATCAAATGACTACTCCTTACTCACCTCAATATAACAGTGTTAACCAAGCGCAAAGTCGTACGCCCAAGATATATGGGGCAAGGCGATCCTTACCGCTAATGCGATTCTCAATAGAACTCCACATAAGGATAAGGATATCCATGTGAAACCTGGAAAGGATCCCACATACAAATGTTGTGATGTGGGGTGTCTTGGTAGATATCGAAATACTGAACCAAGTCAAGTTAGACCTAATACTGTAGATTGCATATTCACTGAATCCGCAAATAACAGTAGTGTTTATCGCCTCTTGGTGTCAAAAAATGTTGAATTCTTTGAAGATCTTGAGAAGGAAAAAGAAGTAATTGCTTGAGGTTAACCAGAACCCGCGAGTGCCTGACTGTCTGGAACTAGACGTTCAAGATCTACATGACTCGAAAGTTGCTGACTATCTGGAACTTAATGTTCCAGATCTACAGAACTCAGGGATTCTAGATTATTGAATCGAGATAGAGCAAAGAATGGGCAAAGACTTATGTCAGGTCTTCTAGCTTGTATGATTAAAAGATGAGCCATGAACAATTATCAAAGAATTGTCATCTCCAGAAGCGTTGCTTTGGAAAGAAGCTACAAAGAGAGAAATATACTCCATCAGATAAAACCATACTTGTGTGATGGTTGATCTTTCTCCGGAAAAGGAACTCTTGGGTTGTAATAGTGGATACTCAAATTGAGTACAAAGTAGATGGATATACTGACGAGTGTAAGGCCTCGGCTACTTGGACATGCTCTCCTATGTAAATAGCTTAACATCTAGGGCCACCATAGTCTCACGTGACATGGATGTCGAGACAGTCTTCCTAATCTGAGAGTTGGTTTGGTGGACTGTTGGGCTTCTTCCTAAACTTCCTTTTTGGTCCCTAAAATGTTTATATTTTGGTCCTGGAAGTTTCAGATGAAACATAAATAATGAATCTGACTACAAAAACATTGACTCTGTTAGAAAGTCAACAGTTGGAAAACCAACAGTCTAAAATTGGAAGAAGAAAATGGAACAACCCGAAGTGTATATGGTTCAAGGGCATAGAAGAAAATCTGTTGATTTGTGAAATCTCTATGCTGGCTAAAAGGCCCTGAAGTAATTACACGAAAACCTTGATAGTACTCTACTATCGAAGGGTTTCCCCGTTAATGGATGTGACAAATGTGTCTGCATGAAAGGTAATTTGACTCGTTCGTCTTGGTTTTCCTTTACATAGACGACATGTTGATCACAAGGAGTAGTCCTAGTTTGATCCTAGAAACTAAGAATATATTGAAACAAAATTTCAATATGGAAGATATGAACTTGATGTGTCGTGGCATGAATCTTGAATAACTCCGCTCACGTTCCATATTGGATGTTTTCTAGGTCAAGAACAATCGAAAGAACACTCTTGATGTTAGAAAATGTGAGGGAAGCATGAAAATTGTTCTTATCAGTCATGGTGAATAGAACGAACTTTGGACAAGACTATAATTTAGGCATAGGGGCTCGGGTTTGTAGAAACCGAGGGGGGAGGGATATTTGGCACCGTTTTCAAAAGAAAAACAAGAAAGAAGTGAGAAGCGGAAGCAAGGAAAATAACCTAGACTCTTGATACCGTGAAAGAATTAATCCCTTGATTATTTTTATTGATGTAAGGCATATATATACAAGTTACAATAGGAGGATCTTTTTCCTATTCTACTTCTAAATCCCTATTCTATATGGAGACTAATAATACAATTATGGTAAGACTACAAGACTAATTAATATACAATTGTAATATACATAATATATCATAACTTATTAATCTACACGGACTGGGCCACTGCTGTCGAGATGGGCCTGACCGTGACTATGTATATACAATATACATTCTATATATAATATATAGAATGTATATTTAACAAATTGAAAATTTGAGCCACGATTCGAAGAAAGAAGAAGTTTGTCATGTATAAATGTGTATCTCTTCCATGTATCCCTGTTCATCTCCTATACATCTGTGTATATCCATGTATATTTAAGTGTGATATACAATATTATACATGTGTAGCATACATTCTTTCAACTTGATTTCGGTGACGATTGTTTACTCCAAACAGTGGCAGAGCCAGTAATTTAGTGAAGGGTGTGCAAAGTTTCTTCTCCCTTGTATTAAGGATGCACAAAATTAAATATATTCTCATAATAGCTAATATTTAACCTATATACACTGCGTAATTTTTCGTGTGAATGGTGTGCACCTGACCACCCTTCGCCTAATGTGGCTCTGCCCATGACTCCAAACCAGCACAATATTTCTCAAATTTCGTATATGACCTCACTCATATATTTCCAACTATACCTATTAAAAACTTCTTTATTCATGAGAAAATGGTAAATGATATTCTATAGCTAGTTGCCGGTAAATATTGATTTTTGGTTCCCTGTGGAGAAAGGCCCAGCCCACCTTTTTATCCCAGAGTTAAGGATTTGGAAATAAATGCAATCTGTTTAGTGAGCTCCATTTTCTTGCTAATTAATTAACTGAAAGATAAATGTGCTTATTTAAAATTAGTAGAGTTAAAGTTGAACTTTATCTGTAGGGTTGCTCTAGTGATAATCTTTTTCATATTCCACCCATAGGTAAGCCTGAGTCACCAAAAGGGTAATGTCTGAGGTAGGGTATAAAAAAGATAACATTAAAAAAAATACTTCCTCAACTTATTTATTTGAAGATGTTATTGTTTACAACAACAACAATAACATACTCAGTGTAATTTCATACGTAGAATATGGGGAGAGTAGAATGTACGCATACCTTATCCTTACCTCGTAGAGATAGAGAGACTGTTTCCGATAGATCTCGACTCAAGTAAAGCATTTCAAAGCAGTTTGAAATGAAGATGTTACTGTTTGGAGAGTTAAATATTTTTTGTTACGTTTTCATAAGCTTTTCTTAAATATGTTAAATTTCTAATATATTGATTTGTAGTACTTTTCGTTTAATTTTTAAGTATGTATCTTTTATTTTAAAAGTTTTGAAGAATTTTTGCCCGAAATCATAATAAAAAATTAAGTGTTTTGATCTCATATTAGAATGTTTCCACATAAATTGGAACAAAAAAAGCAGTAGTTATACATAAGCCAGAAAAAAAATACTATTGGTGAAAATGTATAATCATGTATAATGTCTAGAGCAAGCTAAGCTAAGATTGCCAAAACCATGTCACTTTAGGCTTACATGTGAACTTTGTTGGTTCGTCAAATTGTGTGTTTAAGACAAACATTTCATCACAATGGTAGCAGTAGTGTAGGGAATGAAATTAAAGTACCGGTCCAGATTCTTTCTAAATATGATATCACGTGGTCCCCGATCTAAAAAAATAAAATTGGCCAGAGTTGAGCATGCACATGATTAATATATTGGTATGAAAGTTACTATATATCAAGGAGTATGGTGATCACTATTCACTACAAAAGAAAAAAAATTGATAGAACACGTCTTAAGAAAAAAGTTACAATCTCATGAGATGACTAGGATCCCTTAGCATTTAATCATGAGTTCCAGATTCGAACCTCCCGGCCAGAGATAGGAAAGAATCCAAAGCTTGCCGTCAAATAAGCCACAACTCTATTCCCGACTCAAAATTTATAAAGGACTTGTTGGGAGATTGTGATTTTTTTAGCGAGTTCGGTCAGGAGGGTCTCTGCCTTTCCCCTTACTAGATCAAATAGGGAAATTCATAATTAACCAGATCGCCTGAAGCATGAACAGAATCACCTCTGAAGTTTAAGGATGAATTTCTACCGAGTGATGTCGAAGCGGAATTCATAAATAAGTTTAAGAATCTGAAAAGATAGAGAATCCACGAGAAAAGGTCACAAAGAGGAATTGGAAAAGAGTCAAAAGATTACTCGAGAAAGCGTCCTTTTCTCTTGAAAAAACTTCAAATATGCTGAAGAAAAGAGGCAGGCGAAAACTCGAGTGACTCTTCTAGCGTACAGAGCTTACTTAAAATAAAAAATCGAGGAATTCCGAAAGGTCAGTCTAAATACGAAATGGGAAAGGCGGCTGGCTTCCAAAGTGGTGGGTAAATAAAATAGGAACGAAAGGGAGGTCTTATTTTCGCATCTTGCATGACGATAATGAAATGAAAAACTTCTTTCCATCGGTATGGTACAAGTTACAACTAGTTATGAATTTGTTTATAATTTAATAATCTGTTTAATTTTTAATTAATGAGATATGAAAATCAATTGAGATTTTAATCCTTGTAGTCCACGGGATTTTACTCTGGGGAAGCTCATTCCTTGGATGGATCATAACTTATACAAAGGATAGTCTCTGTAAGAAGGAGGCCTTAAAGAAAAAAGAAGAGAAAGCAGAAGACGGACGAGATATAGCACTACACGGCCTATTTTGAGAAGATCACTTTCGACCTACATCCTGTCCCTCTATTAAAATGTTGGGCAAGTGGCGGGAAATTACCCGTATTCAGTACCGCAGGAGCGGAAAGCCACTTGCTTGATTGTAAGGAAGGAAAGGAGCAGAAAGCCAAGTAAGCAATTCGCCAAAAACAACCAAAATATTCCTTGGTGAATCGGGCGCGATACGGCTGAAAAGCATTATCTTGCTTGCTCTTCTTTTTAAAGAAATTGCTTGAGCGGCTTTAAAATATTACCTTTAGCAACGGCAGGAGTCTTTCTTAGTGCAATAAGACCTAGGCATGCACATTCGTGGAGAGGCCAAGGTAGAAACCTCTCTTATTCGGTCACCGAGAAGTCGGACGACTCTTCAGTAATAGAACTGATCGAGCGAGATCATAGCTAGCTGCAAGAATCTGTATGGTGAATTAAATCATTCTCTGAGATCTGGGAAGAGTAGCTCAATCTGCAAAAAAAGGAAGGAGATGAATCTGCCTAAGTAAGGAAGCGACTATCTGATCCGATCAACTACGTAAGCCATAGCGCGCTAGCGTGCGTACGAAACTATTTCTTGATAGAACACGTTTTACATTAGATGGCCAACTTGGCCACGAATTTGAATCGAACCAGTGTATTTTGGATAGCAACATGACTAATTAAAGAGAAAAATATTACTGAGTTCATGAAGTTACGTAGTTCCGGGACTGATAGGTGAAAACTGATTCAATTCATGGAATGTATGTCACGTAACTTTATGCAGAACCACATATATAGTGTCATATTAGCCTAAATCATTGGTCTTTTTTTGGTATTATTGAGTTGAGTTGTCCTCTTCTCAATACAAACTGCTAATTAAAGACAACTAATGAGATAGACTCCGCAAAAATTGCGTGAAGCTTATAAATTAAAGATAGGCATGTGGATTTTCATCAGAACAGCATGAAAAGAACTCTTCAACATAGCTTTCACAAGTAAAGCTAAAGAAACAATTGCACAAAAATTAGTTAGGGACCAAATGTAAGCTAAAGAATCTATTGCACAACCAATGATTCAAGGCAATATCAAAGATTCAAAGTGCATGCATATTCAGCGCCACGCCAAGTACTTATTTATTGAACTTTATACAATTTAATTAACTTATATAAATTGATAGTGTAAAGAATAATTTAATCTATTTAGCTGGTTTAATATCACTTTTATCATGTTATGAATTAATGCTTATTATAGAAATGACTTACCAGTAATTACTGTATAAGTGATTATGTGCTAATTACTTCTCCAATTGAACTATAACATTTGATTCGATCTGGGGATAGAGAATAGTATGTATAATTGAAGGGTTCTGTTGGGTTCGTTTACGCAGTGAAATTTGAAAATTTAAGTTTCAAACCCAACAAACGATTAACTGCAGGATGATTATGCAATAATATAACACATGTAATCATAACCGTAATACATCGATAGTAAACTTACAGTTTTATAAATCTAGAGTCTTTTCGTATAATCCGAGGGTGAGCACACAACTGTTTCTCGATTGCAAGTTCTAAAAACTCCGATGTAATTTCTCCTTCGAACAACTAGGAAATTCGGCAGAGATTCGAGAGAATATTGTAAAACTAAATCTCAAAGACTTAGAATAATTTTGGAATCAAGTGTATTAAATAATGAATAGAAGCCCTCTATTTATAGCTGTGTTTTAGGTAAAAAAAAATGCAGCTAGGGTTTCCCGTGGGCCAGGGCCAGAAAACGAGACGCAGTGGGTCAGTCTAACTGGTTCACTGCCTTGGTGGCGCCGCGACGCTAAATGGGTGGCGCCGCGGCCCTGGGTCCCATGCGCCGCGATCCTAGTCCAATTTTGCCTCGTTTTAGTTTTAATTAAATCCGAAATCCAATCTCGACTTAATTAAATAATCATTATGCATTCAAATGTCTTGATCATAAATCGAACATTTATATTCTCTCATTACATCCTTAGATCGACAAAACAATTGACTTAGTGTTACCCTACAAGCCTTCACATATCGACACTAATCACATTAGGGTCTACACGGAACTCCTAGACGACGCCGGAAGACGAACTCAATATGTGAAGTATAGTTACACGAATCTGGTAAATTGAACCTCTATATGGGAAGATACAATCCTTTCATTTGCGACATACTCGATCAAGCTTAGGATCTGTCAAGTGTATATCCAAATGGCTTGATCATTATATCTCATCTATATTAGTTGACAACAAGACCATATCTTATATATGTCTACTGTGTTAGCCAACGACTTAGTCAACCTAATATCATATGAGAATCTGAGTGTTCTCTCGAATATACATTCGAGGAATGAATCCTAATCTTGGCTCAACTACCACCTTTAATCAACATCGTAATGTACCCAATACAAGTCGTATCTCAACCTATAAGGCATTTGAGCTTAGGACAAGATCAAAGTACATTACTTTGTAAACAAGGTCAGTATCGACCTCAAGTCTAAGGACTTATATCTCCCACACGGTGATCATACTTTAGACATGTATAACAAAAAATATATCAGCAGGGTATACCAATACTTCCAAAGTATCCATGTGTCCATCACAAGTAACCATTACTCGTAACAGGTGAGACATACTACATACTCTAAGGATGTGATGCATACCACATGTCAACATATCACATATCATCGATAGCCCATTCTCGATGATCATTAGTCGATGTTATTTTAAGAGTTACGTTATAATATTAATATCTTACACTATTAATAACCACAATCTCTAGGGATGTATATTATAGAATATTATAAACAATCAACTGTTGAAGATATACACTACGTATTCAGTCACATAAGTAGCTTTACTTAGTATACATTAGATACACTAGTTATACTTAAGTATTACTTCATTTTGGATGTTTGGTTATGTTTGTAATAAGTGGTCATATATTCATGTAGGGGTATGTAGTGTAAATATAGTAGTATAAGTACTTGTATTGAGATGGAATAAACATTCAGAATAGCCTTCACAAATTCCCTCTCTCTTTTCCATTCTCTGCACATTCATTCTCTTCTCGATCTCAATCTGTGTGATCCGAGATTGGATCATGCATGTAATACTCAATTAGGAGGTGTTGATCAAAGTTAACATGATATCAGAGCCATGCAAGGGGAATCGAGGAGAATTCTACTGTTAGGGGCAGAAACTGGGGGGTTCACCTTGTATAGGTTTGGAATTGGTTTTTGTTTCTATGTTTGATTGATCGATCTAGATTTATATCATGCTGCATTTCAGTCTCCGTATTTGTCTTTGTTTTCTCTTCTATTCTGTTTTATATCAATCTGTTGCTGATATCAATCGATATGTATTCCAATTTCATTTTCTGTTGAAATTTCTGCATCAAGTAATTGTCAGATCTATAGATTGAAAATATATGGAGAATACAACAACAATAATACCAAATGAGAGTTCGAGCTCTGACTCGAATATAATTGATCATAATCATCCTTTATTTTTTAGTGCATCAGATACAGCAGGTGAAATTCAAATTGAAATACAGCTGATAGGTATGAAGAATTACACGTTGTGGAATAGATCCATGCAATTAACATTAATGACGAACAATAAGATTGGATTTATTGATGGATCCGTAAAGCGTGATACATATGGATCTCATCACACAAAATAGTGGGATAGATGTAATGCCTTGGTAATGTCGTGGATAATGAGGAATGTCGATAAAAACTTGCTAAGTGGAATTCTATATAGATCTAGTGCATATGCTGTTTGGAAGGACTTGAAGGAGAGATTTGATAAAATTAACCTCTCTAGAGTTTATCAACTGAAAAAAGAATTGACAATGTTGAATCAAGGAGTCTCACCAGTATCTCACTACTACTCTAGGATGAAGGATTTATGGGATGCAATAGACTCGATAATACCTCCACCTATATGTGAATGTTTGAATCCTAGAGAATACATATTGCATCTCGAAAACCAGAGGCTACTAGAGTTCCTCATGGGGCTGAATGATGGGTACAATCAAGCAAGGAGCCATATTTTGTTAATATCACTCACACCTAGTGTAAATCAAGTCTATGCTATGATAGCACAAGATGAAAGTCAAAAACACATTTCAGGAGGATATACATCTCTGGGAAACTCTGCAGATAACATGACATTAACAATCAAGGCATCATTTAACAGGTCTAATAAATACAATGCATATGCTTTCTGTGATCATTGTCATATAAAAGGACATAACAGAGAAGGCTGCTACAAGTTAATGTATTGTGATTATTGCAAAAATAAGGGATACATTAGGGACATATGCTACAGGCTCATAGGATATTCTGCAGATTTCAAAGGAAAGAAGAAAGTAAATGCAGTTATAGACCATATCTGGAAGAGTATGAGACACCACAACAATATGAATATATGCAAGGATATGGAATGACTCAACAGTAAAGTAGAGGATATGTAGGAGAATATATAGATGTAAATCAGGGGTATCATGCAAGGAATAGAAACTAACTCTCTTCAAATCAATAAGAGCAACTTCAGCACCTAATGAGGACATGTACACCAGACAAGTTGGAGAAAATGATAGCTATGATGAATCAGGACAAAGGACCAAATACAGACAAGCAGTATGAGAATGTTGTGGTTGCTAAAGTGTATATGGCAGGTAAGTGCACTCATAATGAGATTAAAAATATTCCATGGATAGTAGACTCAGGAGCTACTAACCATATGGTTGGTGATAAAAGCATGATTGAAAAAATTGATATGACACACAATCCAGGAAATGTTCAGTTACCTAATGGAGGTACTGCTTCTATTACACAGACTGGAGATTGTAGGTTGACAGGAGGTGAACTCATATAACATTTGCTTTGTGTGCCAAGTTTTTAATTGAACTTACTCTCAGTATCAAAACTGATCAGGGAATTAAATTGCAGTGCAATATTCTTTCCTGACTTTTTTGTATTACAGGATCTCTTCACTGGGAAGGTGAAGGATATTGGTAGAGAGGTGGATGGTCTCTATATACTGAAATCTACAGGAAGACAGGACAGACTGATGAGAGCACAAGCACATATGACATCATTCAGTGCAGGAGAGTTGAGAGCTGATATGTGGCATAGAAGACTAGGACATGTGCCAATGAGTGTAATAAGGAAAATAAATGTTTTCAATAATAGTTTCAGCTTTACAATTCAGCATTGTGATATATGTCCCATGGCCAGACAGACCAGGGTACCTTTCTCTACTAGCCAGAGTAGAACTAGTTCTCCTTTTGAGTTGTTACATTTTGATATTTGGGTACCATATAAGGTCCCTATCTATACTGGTATGAGGTACTTTTTAACTGTAGTGGATGATTTCACTCGCTGGACATGGATATTTCTTTTACATATTAAATCTGAAGTTGCTAATGTGCTTAAGGAGTTATGCTTGATGATTAAGACACAGTTTGACATACATGTTAAATGTGTTAGATCTGATAATGACTCAGAATTTATTAACAATTCTTATAAGGATTTGTTTACACAAATGAGAATTATACATCAAACTTCATGTCCTTATAGTCCTCAATAGAATAGAGTAGTGGAGAGGATGCATAGACACATATTAGAAATTGCAAGAGATCAAGTTTCAAAGTAAATTACCAGCTAGATTCTGGGGACATTGTGTAGAGGCTGTTGTGTACATTATGAACAGAATACCTTCTGTGGTACTGGGGAACATCTCACCATATGAGAAACTTTATAAGAAGGCCCCAGTCCTGTCACACTTGAGAGTTATTAGATATCTTTGTTATGCAACTAATTTGGTGAAAACTGACAAGTTTGACACTAGAGCTACAAAAGCAATAATGCTTGGATACTCCTACAGGCAGAAGGGTTACATGCTACTAAATTTAACTAACAATGTTCTTTTTGTAAGCAGGGATATTACATTCTATGAAGATATCTTTCCCTTTCAATAGAAGGAAAGACCTGATGCTGCTGACAGATAGAATTTAAAGCAATCTGAAGTTGTGACTGATGGGGATATTTTTCAGCAAGTTCCTGGGAATAATGCAGGAGAAGAACATGTTGAACATATTGAAGTTGTCATGAATGCTGAGGAAGGGCACCAGGAGAACCACAATGCTCATTCCACAGACCAAGCAACACAGAATACCAACTCTGATTTTGAGCCTTCATTGATAAGATCAGACAGAAGCAGGAAACATCCTGTATGGTTGAAGGACTTTGAAAAAACACAGCACACAAGCAAACATAATTTCTTGTATCTTCTATCAAGTAATCTCAGTTACATTGGACTGAATGCAAGATACAGGAGTTACATTGCCAAAATTGAAGTTGAGCAGGAGCCAGTCTCCTACTCTGAAGCAGTGAAAGACACTAGATGTATAGATGCCATGAAGGTTGAGATGCAAGTTCTAGAAGATAATCACACCTGGGAGGTGACTGATTTTCCCACGCATAAGAAGGCAATTGGATGCAAGTGGGTCTATAAAAGCAAGTATAAGGTAAATGGTGAAGTGAAGATGTTCAAAGCAAGACTAGTAGCCAAGGGTTACAATTAAAATGAAGGGGTCGACTATCAAGACACTTTTTTACCAATTGCAAAAACGGTGACTGTAAGGGCAGTGATCTCAGTTGTTGCCTCCAAGGGATGGTCTATTTATCAAATGGATGTGTATAATGCATTCTTGCAAGGCGATATCAATGAGGAGGTGTACATGAATATGCCACAAGTATTTGATCATAAGCAAGGGAAGGTATGCAAGCTAGTCAAATCCTTATATGGGTTGAAGCAAGCCTCCAGGCAGTGGAACATTAAATTAACCACTGCCTGTGGAACATTAAATTAACCACTGCCTTGAAGGCCTCAGGATTTACTCAAAGTCATTTAGACCATTCTCTTCTTACAAAAAGGATTGATGATAAAATTGTGGTGGCACTCATATATGTGGATGATCTTCTCATTACTGGCAATGATGATGGACTTATTCAGGAGACTAAATTGTCTCTACAACAGAATTTCAAGATCAAAGACTTGGGCACTTTGCGATATTTTTAGGATTTGAGTTTGCTCGAAATAGCAGTGGTATAGTTATGCATCAGAGAAAGTATGCAGTGTAGTTAATATCTGATATTGGGTTGTCTACAGGGAAGACAGTCAAGTCACCTATGGAGCTAAATGAAAAGTTGACATTTGTTGTGTATGACCAGCATACAAATGAAGTTGCCTAAAAATTTGATGACTCATTGCTGGATGATCCAACAAGCTCTCAAAGGTTAATTGGAAGGTTGTTGTATTTGATAAATACTAGACCTGATATATCCTTTGTTGTTCAGTGCTTAAGTCATTTCATGCAGTGTCCAAAGACATCTTATCTTTTAGCTGCACATCGAGTGGCAAGGTACATAAAATAGGCACCAGGCCTGGGCATATTTATGCCAGCATGGGACACAAACAACCTCACTGCTTATTGTGATGCTGATTGAGATTCTTGTCTCAATACGAGGAGGTCCATTACAGGTTATTTGGTGTTCTTTGGGTCATCACTCATCTCATGGAAATCAAAGAAGTAATCCACTATCTCGGGGAGTTCAGCAGAGGCTGACTCCAGAAGCATGGCCTCTGCAGTGGCAGAAGTGATGTGGCTTTCTGGGCTGCTTTCTGAGTTACATGTTCCCATTGTGCTCCCTGTTTCTTTGCACAGTGACAGCAAGTCTGCTATTCAGATAGCAGTCAACCATGTCTTTCATGAAAGGACCAAGCACATAGACATTGATTGCCATTTCGTCAGGGAGAAGTTACAACAATTGGTTAACACAGTTTACCTTCCCACTGAGGAACAACCTGCAGATGTTCTCATGAAAGGATTGACTCATGGTCGACATGATTATCTATTGTCCAAACTATAGCTTAAAATTTTATTTTCAGTCCCTAGCTTGAGGGGGCATGTTGAAGATATACACTACGTATTTGAGTCACATAAGTAGAGCTTTACTTAGTACACATTAGATACACTAGTTATACTTAAGTATTACTTCATATGTTTGGATGTTTGGTTATATTTGTAATAAGTGGTCATATATTCATGTAGGGATATGTAGTGCAAACATAGTAGTATAAGTACTTGTATTGAGATGGAATAAACATTCAGAAAAGCCTTCACAAATTCCCTCTCTCTTTTTCATTCTCTGCACATTCATTCTCTTCTCTTCTCAATCTCAATCCGTGTGATCCGAGATTGGATCATGCATGCAATACTAAATTAGGCGGTGTTGAGCAAAGTTAACATCAACTAATAATTCAATAATTGTAAATGTCATAATATTAATTTTCATTAATAATAATAAGAATGTGTATAAAGTACATTTGTCCTAATATATATTGTATCTAGGACATAAATATACTTTCTATAATTACTAGCAAACGTATTGAGAATCATTCCTTAATTACTCATCGATAACTTATTTGTGTTACATATTTTCATAATATATAACAAAACTTCTACATTGGAGAAAAAAGTAAATTTATTTCACATAGCGAATAAAATTGCTTATCCTAATTGAGTCAAATTTGATCTGTCAATTGTTGATATATTTTAAATTTTGGTCTTCACAATGTCCAACGATATGCATTATTGGACTTTCTATTAGTAGAACCTTAACCTTTTGTTCCATCTAATTGTAAATTCATGCAAAATTCGCCAATTTCAGTTTTAAAATTAAAATGTTGAAGTAACAAATTAATATATAACATTCTTAGTGTGAAAGACTAGCGATCACATGACTTAATACTTCAAATTCATTAATTAAAGTTGTAAGAATTTGTTAGTAAAGGGACCAAATAAATGTATAGAAGGTACACATTGTTTAGTCCGACATCATGAAAACTGTCAAATGTACGTACACATCAACAGTCGTCTCAAACATTTTGGAGGTCTTGTTCTAATTCGTAAAAATTGGTCTTTAATATAAGTAAATATACAATTTCAATAATTATAAATTATTTTAAATTATAAATAACAGCTCAATACAACTTCAAGTTAATCAACTCCTACTTTGATGGGCTAAGACATGCGAATTATGGGTCTTTACAGTAAATTTTGGCTAATACTAATTAATAAAAAATGTAAAAAAAGGGCCCCTAAAATTTTTCGTTTTTTTGGGGTCCTGTACGGTAGCACGGCTCGCACAGGTCCAAAGACAACCCGTACACATACATGTAAGTAGGTCTATCTCATTTTCAATAAATTGTAAATTAAGGAAGTGCAATTTAAAAGCGGATATTAATTACATCTCAAAATTGAGTAGCAACATTTGATTTTTCCTCGGACAGTCGCATTGGAATTGAAAATATTAGTTGAAAAAGACTTGGGAATTATTTAAGGGAAAAGATCGTAAGATTAAGAGCTCAAATAATTGTGCTTGGTCCCTCAATTATCAATAAATTTTAAATTAGGCTACTGTGTTGCCAACTATACATGTATATTAGACTTTCTATTAGTAGAATTTATTGCTTGATCCATCTACAAACAAATTCTTGTAAATATTATTTCATGAACTTTCAATTCGACATTTGTTAATTAAGTTTGCAATAGTTTGACAGTAAAGGGACCAAAATCACAAAACTTTATCCATTGAATGCTAAGTATTTAGTTGTCACGAGAACTAAATTGGAGTTTCACAATAACCTAGGGACCAAAATTAAAAAATCCTATTTTATTTCCGATTAAACCTACTCTGCAAGATCTTAATAAACTCTTTATCACAAAAATTTCACACTTAAATGTGCGTAGAAATATTATAGTACTCCATAAATGTGTTGGTAGTTGGCACACACAGAAAGAAAACACATGTAACGCCATATTTAAGACATTATGCTCATAGTTTTATGGTAATGATCAAATGCAGTCCTGAAAAATAGCAATATTGCAAACAAAAGGAAAAAATCAGTACCATTATATTTTATATTTCTTCTATAGTTCATCAGAATATTCCAGACTTCATTTCATGTTAACCAATGCATTAAAATTAGCGTTATCAAGTATTAGGAACGAACTTTAACATCGCTTATATGAAAGTATATGTAACAATAAGTTACAAATAAAAATACTGATGCTTTTATTCTTTTTCCCCATTTGGTTATATTAGGCAGAACTGTCGATACTTCTTGAGTTTTGAGGGAAGGGTCTTTTGTTGAGCCATATATCACGAGAAGTAGTTCATATTTGAAAATATACCGTGGTATACACGATATATATAATGTCTTGTGTATATCATGTATATCACGGGAACACAAAGCTAGTTTAGGTAAGTTTGGACTGTGATATACACAGTATACTCAGCCGTGTAAATCATGGTTTTAGGCCTCTATTTTTAGTATTGTATTTGTAATTAATTAGCATTATACACTTACCATAATTATAGGATTCTTGTACAAATAGAATAGGGTTTTGGGAGTAGAGTAGGAATAGGATTTTTCATATTATGGAAATTGTAAATTGTATATATACTCATTCATTAATGAAAATAATCAAGGAATTATTTCTTTCATCGTATCAGAAGTCTTACTAACACCTACACTGTTCTTCGCTGCCTCTTGGCTCGACTTCCGAGATTTCCTTCCTCGATTTTCGAGCCTTGTCCCTTCCTCCTCTCTTCCCAAATTTCTTCTACTTCCCTAACTCCTCTATTGTTCTTTCGTTATGTCTACATCAAATAACACGTTTCATCCAGCGCTCACAGTTTCAACCATCAGGAACCACATCCTTATTGTTCTTGAGATGGACAACGTCCAATACGTGATGTGGACTGAGTTATTCAAGATTCACGCGCGCTCGCATCAAGTTTTTCATCATATCATCCCCTCAGCCGCAGGCACGGAGCCTACCCCAGAAGTTGACCCGGTGTTATGGACAACTCTTGATGCTACTGTTTTGCAGTGAATTTATTCCACTATCTCAACGGACCTCTTGCAAACAATTCTTGAATCCGACGCTACGACAATGGAAACTTGGAATAGGGTGCGCGACATATTCCAAGATAACAAAAACTCCCGTGTTGTTACTCTTGAGCAAGAATTTTCTCATGTTAACATGAGGATTTTCCGAACGTCTCAGCCTATTGTAAAAAGGCTGAAGAAATTGGCGAACCAAATTCACAATGTTGGTGCGCCCGTCACCAATGATCGATTTGTTCTTCAGATGGTTGCAGGCCTCTCCGAGGCCTATAGTGGCGTTGAAACTCTCTTTCGTCAAGAAGGCGACTACTGGTGTAAATCATGTCATCATGATGACCATGCCAGACCCCTCTCACTTATTCTCCGAAAATTCGGGCCACAACCGCAACAATGGTGGAGGCAAAAAAAATCAAACTTGGAAAAATAATAGTAAGAACTGTGGCGATAACCGAGGTGGCAATAAAGGGGGTGTCAACCGAACTGATGACTATTGGCCTCGGGACAATAGGTCGCAATCCAACTGGCCACAACCATGGGTCCGCGAGTCGTGGAACTGGGCAAATGGATCTTGGCCCAACGTCCCCTACTATCCGCCGAATGAATACCCGAGAAACTGGGCCCAATTTCCCAACACAAATAGGCCCAGTTTTCCTGCCCAACAAGGGTATCCGAGACCTAGTTCTGGGCTGGGGCACCAAATAGGTGTGCTTGGGCCTCGGCCCATCATGTTGCGGCCCCAAATCTAACATATAATGAAGCTGCAATGCACACACATGGATTAAATCCTCCGGATGTAAATTGGTACATGGACACTGGAGCCACTTCTAATATGACATCCGACTCAAGTACTCTCGTATTATTTCAATTTGATCAAAATCGTGGCATTATTATTGGTAATGCTCATTCAATTCCAATTCATGGTTACGGCAGTACAACTTTGTCTCCCCCTCATTCGTCTCTTGTCTTGAAAAATACCCTTCATGCTCCTAACTTAATTAAAAATTAGGTGTTTATTCGCAAATTCACCACTGATAATTGGGTTTCTATTAATTTTGATCCATTTGTGTTTTCTGTGAAGGATTTTAAAACGGAGATACATCTCATGAGATGCAACAATATGGGCGATCTTTATCCAATCACCACCACCACTTTCGTGAGTCAAGTTATGTCATCAACATTTGCTTCTATAGCTCCTTCCTTGTGGCATATGCGTTTGGGTCATCCTGGGTCATCAATTATGTCTTCTTTAAATAAAAACAATTTTATTGATTGTAAGGGTACGCGTAGTACTCCAATTGTCATTCTTTTCCGTTAGGAAAACATGTTAGATTACTATTTGTAGCCTCTACTTCTCACACTTTGATGTCTTTGATATTATTCATAGTGATTTATGTACATCTCCAGTTCTCAGTTCTTTGATCCATCGTTATTATGTTATATTTTTGGATGATTATTCTAATTTTTGTGGACTTTTTCGTTAGCGAAAAAATCTCAAGTTTTTTCAACTTTTTTAAATTTTAGAGCATTCATTCGTACCCAATTCGAACGGAAAATAATAAACATTCAATGTGATAATGACAGAATTTGATAATGGGTTATTTTGGGAATTTTGTGACTCTAATGGCATAGTTTTTCATTTCCCTTGTCCTCATACGTCCTCACAAAATGGAAAAGTCGAACGAAAAATCGTACTATTAATAACATTATCCGTACTTTAATAGCTCATGCTTCCGTACCTCCTTCTTTTTGGCATCATGCTCTAAAAACATCTACTTATCTACTTAACATACTCCTAACAAAGGGTTGGCATTTAAATCTCCCCTGCAAATCTTCTATCATAAAGATCTCTCGTATTCTCATCTTAGAGTCTTTGGGTGTTTATGTTATCCACTTTTTTCCATCAACTACAATAAACAAGCTTCAAACTCGTTCTACCGCTTGTGTGTTTTTGGGTTATCCGTCAAATCATCGTGGTTACAAGTGTTTTGATTTATCATCTAATAAAATCATAATCAGTCATCATGTTATTTTTTATAAAAAAATTCCTTTTACCAAAGTGTGTAGTCTCGTGCCTGACTCGTATAATCTTTTAGATGACGCGGTCTCACCGTATATTATAAATCATTTGTTGGACTATTCCTGTACCGATGTTCTGCCAGCAGGACCACTGCCTGTTGGCCCACCATCATCCCAGCCTAACCCCACGTCGGTACAGCCTGGATCTACTCAGTCCATTGGGCCGATAGTCCAGCCCACTACCTACATGCCCCATGTTCTAGTTACGCCCCGCCTGGGGCTTCTAGGCCGGCAGCCTATTGCTCTGGCGATCACACCCGTCCTAATTTTCCCAAAATTCACCTAATTCTCCCCGGAGTCATAGACTGGTTACTCATAGTCAACGTGGTATTTTTAGACCAAAAAGACATTTTAATCTAAATTCTACCGTTCTTAAATCCGCATACCCCATAATCCAGTATCTGCATTAACTGACCCGAATTGGAAATTGGCTATGAATGACGAATTTAATGCTCTTATTGAAAATAAGACGTAGGAGTAGGTGCCCCGTCCTTCTGGTGTTAATATTATCCGGTCTATGTGGATTTTTACTCATAAAGAAAATTCGGACGGTTCTTTTGCGATACATAAGGCTCGTCTTGTAGGTGATGGTAACACTCAGCAGATTGACGCTGACTGTGGTGAAACGTTCAGTCCGGTTGTTAAACCGGCCACTATTTGCACTGTTCTCAGCTTAGCCCTATATAAATCTTGGCATATTCATCAGTTGGATGAGAAAAATACTTTCTTGTATGGTGATCTTAAGGAGACAGTATACATGCATCAACCGTTGAGGTTTCGAGACCCCAATTATCCACATCATGTCTGTTTGTTGAAAAATTTCCTATATGGGCTTAAGCATGCCCCCACAGGCTTGATATAAGCGTTTTGCTGACTATGTGTCTACTATTGGGTCTCTCACAACAGGTCTGCTAATTCTCTGTTTATTTATCGCTGTGGGGCTTTCCTGGCATATATTATATTGTATGTGGATGATATTATGTTAATTGCTTCGTCTGATGATTTACACCAGTCGATCATAACACTACTCAGTTCGGAGTTTGCTATGAAAGACTTGGGACCCTTGAGTTATTTCTTGGTATTGCTGTCACTCGTCATGTAGTTGGGTTATTCTTATCACAAAAGAAGTATGCTGCTGAGATAATTGAGTTGGTTGTTATGTCCTCGTGTAAGTCTACTTATACTACAATTGATACTAAACCAAAGCTGGGTGCTGCGACAGGCTCACCATACGATGATCACACCCACTATCACAGTCTGTAGGGACACTTCAGTATCTCACATTCACGAGACCAAATATTATGTATGTTGTGCAGTAGGTGTGTTTATTTATGCATGACCCTCAGATTAAGTACATGAATGCGCTCAAACGCATTATACGGTACTTACAGGGCACACTTGATTATGGTTTACATTTATATCTGTCGCCAGTCTCTACACTTGTCTCTTATACAGATGCTGATTGGGGTGGCTGTCGGGACACCAGACGTTCTACTTCTGGTTATTGTATGTTTGTTGGTGATAACTTGGTCTCATGGTATGCAAAACGACAAGCTACCTTATCCCGCTCCAGTGCAGAGGTCGAGTATCGAAGGGTGGCCAATGTGGTTTCTGAATCATATTGGTTACGTAATCTTCTCTTAGAACTTCACTTTCCCATTCAAAAAGCTACATTGATTTATTGTGATAATGTTAGTGTAGTGTATCTTTCTGGGAATCCGGTCCAACACCAACACAATAAACATATTGAGATGAATATCCATTTTGTTCGCAAAAAGGTAGCTCGTGGACAAGTATGTATCTTACATGTCCCTTCCAGGTATCAAATTGCAGACATCTTTACAAAAAATCTTCCCTCAGTTCTATTTGAAGGTTTTAGGGACAGTCTCAGCGTACGAAGACCGTCCACTATGACTGCGGGTGTGTGAAAATATACCGTGGTATACACGACATATACAATGCCTTGTGTATACTGTATATATCACGGGAACACAAAGCTATTTGTAAGTTTGGACCGTGATATACACGGTATACCCACCGTATATATCACAGTTTTAGGTCCTTATTTTTAGTATTGTATTTGTAATTAATTAGCATTGTACACTGACCATAATTATAGGATTCTTGTACAAATAGAATAGAATTTTGAGAATAGAGTAGACATAGAATTTTTCATATTATGAAAATTATAAATTGTAAATTGTATATATACTAATTCATTAATGAAAATAATCAAGAAATTATTTCTTTCAATATTAATGTGTAAATGTCTAGCGCCACTTTCTTCTCAATAAACTACTTACGCGGTCGATCATTAGAGATTGCATGTAATGAATATAATTTTTTTATTCTTAATAAGAAGTCTTGAGTTCGAATCATATGAGTGAAAAAAATTATGTTAAGGAGCGTTTTCTCATTTAATGAACGTTAAACGGTGTGAATCCGCACTAATTTGGTTCCAAAACAAATACAAGAAGCATCAGATGAGAAACAAAAAACTAATATATACTTCAATGTAAAAATTCAAATTTCCGTGAAAGTATAACAACTTAACGTGGTTTTAAATATGAGAAGGAACACAGTGGCAGATTTAGGAATTTGGTGAATGGTGTACAAAATTAAATATATACTCATAATAACTAATTTTTAATTTATATACACCACATAATTTTCCGACGAAGAATGTGCACCTGATTACCCCTCGCCTAAAATAGCTCCGCTCATAAAGGAACATTGGCTCAATCTGAAGTAAGTTGGAAACCTATATAAATTATCACTATTCATATCAGTCCATATACACTTCTACTACGCACTATTTATAATATAACTATTCATATCAGTCCATATACACTTCTACTACGCACTATTTATAATATAACTATTCATATCAGTCCATATACACTTCTACTACGCACTATTTATAATATATATTTGAAGTTTCTTACACTTAAAAGTTAGTGGTTGTTGATGCAATTATAAAACCTATTTTGGCAATATCCTTGAGCAATGCCAGGAATTATTCTCAGTTTCTCACAGTGATTGAAGATCACTTCTGTCAAATTTATAATGTCTCTGAGTTTTTCTAAAATTATATGGTCTTGAGCCGAGGGTCTTCCGGAAACACCCGCTTTACCTACCAAGGTGGAAATGAGGTTTGTGTACATTCTACCCTCTTCAGACCCCATATTATGAGATTTTCACTGAATATGTTGTTGTTGTATATGGTATTCGGAATTGTAGGGATTTGTTGGGTGTAAAACATACAAGTAAGGCACAGCGGAAGTTTAAAATTTTGAGTAAACTTACTTGCTCCAACAAACGTTTCTGGTATGATTATGCGATAATTCAAATCTGCAAAGACATAAAAGAAAACTTACAGTCTTTACTAAAAGGTGCGCACGCGATTGTCAATCCGGGTGCAAGCCTTGCTTCAGTATATTCCTTTGCCCAAGAAAGCTAGGAAATCTTGGCAGAGGTTTGAGAGAGTTTATTTCCTGAACTCTAAGTTCAGAAAGTGAAAATGAGTTCTTCTGAAATTATGGGTTAAGTGCCAAATATATAGTGAGGAAACTCTAAACCTGATCAGATTTGGATCAGGCTTCAAAACCTGACCCAAATCCAAATTGCAGCTGGCTACCGAACTGGGCCCATCATATGCTCCTTTATTTATCTTCTGCACGTTTAAATTCTAATTAAATCCAAGACTTAATTTTAACTTAGTTAATTAATTTTCATCAAATGAAAATTATCCCATAATTTATTATAAAATAAAATATCTTGATTCAAAATCCGATATTTTACATTCTCTCAATATACCCTTAGACCGAAAAGACAATCGACTTAGTGTGACCCTTTAGGCCTTCACACATCGGCACTTGGTCAAATCAATGTTCACACGGAACTCATAGACGGTGCCGGTGACAGACCTAATGTGTGAAGTACGTTTACAAGACTCAAGTAAACAGACCTCTATGTGAGATGATAAATTCCTTTCATTCGCGACACACTCGATCAAGCTTAAGATTTGCCAAGTGTCTATCCAAATGGCTTGATCACTTTATCTCATCTATGTTAGTCGACAACTAGACCATATCCTAGATATGTCTCTTGCATCGCCAATGACTGGTCGACCTAACATCTCTCGGTAGTCGAGTGTTCTCTCGAAACTCCAATCGAAGAATGAATCCTATTCTTGGCTCAACTACCACCTTCAATCTACTTCGTAATGCACCCAATACAAGCCGCGTCTCAACCTATAAGGCATTTGAGCTTAGGACGAGATCAAAGAGCATTGCTCCGTAAACAAGGCGATATTGACCTCAAGTCTAAGGACCTCTATCTCCCACATGTTGATAATACTCTAGACATGTATAACAAATAGTTTATCAGCAGGGTATGCCAATACTCCTCTAAGAGTATCCATGTGTCCATCACTAGCAACTATTGCTTGCAGTAAGTGAGATATACTACATTCTCTAAGAATGTGATGCAGACCACATGTCGACTTATAACATATCATCGATATCTCATTCTCAATGATCATTAGTCTAGGCTATTTTAAGAACTACACTCTATCATTAATATCTCACACTATTAATGACAATGTAGGTTCAAGGGATGCACATTAATGAATAGTATAAACAATCAAATAATAATTCAATAATTGCAAATGCCAAGTATATATTAATCGTATTAATAATATGAATGTGTTCGAGTACATGTGCTCCTAAAATGATTGTTTCTAGGACATATATACTTTCAATCTCCCACTTGGCCTAGAGCCAATCACCAATGTATCTAATGCCCATATTTTCGAAATGACCATTATGCTTGACCAAGCTTAATGGTTTAGTAAATGGGTCTGCTAGATTATTTTCGGTGGGAATATAGTCTATCTTTATTTCTTCTGTCTCCACCATCTCCCTGAGTATGTGGTATTTCCTTGGTACATGCTTGTTTCTATTCGTTGATCTTGGTTCCTTAGCTTGCGCAATCGCACCAGTGTTGTCACAATAAATCGTTATTGCACATCTGGCACTTGGAACAACCCTTAGTTCCTTTAAGAACTTAGATATCGTAACAGCTTCTTTATAAGCTTTCGATTCAGCAATGTACTCGGCTTCTGTTGTCGAATCGGCAGTTGTAGCTTGCTTGGAACTCTTCCAACTAACTACTCCACCATTTAAAATGAAGGCATAATCAGACTGAGATTTGAAGTCATCAAGATCTGTCTGGAAGCTAGCATCAGTGTACCCAGTAGCTACTAGCTCTTCTTGTCCGCCATAGACTAAGAAGTATTCTTTAGTTCGTCTAAGATACTTAAGAATACTCTTGATCGCTTTCGATGTTCCTCCCCGTGATTCTGCTGAATTTGCAAGTCATGCTAAGTCATAGGCCACATCCGGCCTTATGCAGTCATGGCATACATGATTGATCCTATACCAAGATATGAGATTCTCTTCACGCTGCTCGTTCGCAGAATCAGGAAGGACAAACCTTCCTTGACAACTTGATACCTTGACCCATAGGAAGATTCCCTTTCTTGGAATTTTCCATAGAGAAACGTTTTAACACTTTGTCTATGTATACGGACTGTGACAGCCCCAACAATCTATTAGGTCTATCTTTGTAGATTCTAATTCCAAGAATGTAGCAGGCTTCACCCAAGTCCTTCATCATGAAGGTTCTGGATAACCATTCTTTGACTGATTGCATGAGAGCTTTATTGTCTCCCATTATCAATATGTCATCTACATATATAACAATGAAGACAATGCTCTTATTTGTGCGTTTACTATAAACGCACAGATCTTCCTTGCTTCTAACAAAGTCAAACGATTTGATTGCTTTGTCAAAACAAATGTTCCAACTCCTTGAGGCTTGCTTAAGTCCATAAATGGACTTTTGTAGTTTGCATACTGCTTTGGGTTGAGTCTTAGATGTAAAACCCTCTGGTTGTATCATATACACCTCCTCAATTAGATTACCATTGAGGAAGGCAGTTTTAACATCCATTTGCCAAATATGATAATCATAGTATGCATCTATAGCAAGCAAAATCCGAATGGACTTAATCTTGCAGCGGTAAAAGGTTTCATCATAATCGACCCCAGGCCGTTGATTATAACCTTTAGCCACCAATCTTGCTTTATAATTCTGTATTTTACCATATGCATCAATCTTCTTTTTGAAGACCCATTTGCATCCTATGGGTCTAACCCCTGTTGGCAAGTCAACCAAGTTCCATACTTGGTTTATGTACATAGACTCCATTTCGGATTTCATGGCTTCTTGCCATCTCTGTGAATCAATGTCTAACATTGCTTCGTTGTAGGTAGTAGGCTCATCATCATCAGGAATATCTATCTCATTATGTGTTTCAACAAGGAGATTAAGTCTTTCAGGTGCACGATGAGTCCTAGTGGTCCTACGGAGTTGAACATTCTGCGTTTCAGTGTCTGCTGTATTTTGATTTTGAGAAGATGTTTGTGTGTTGGACAATCCACCACCTTGAGAACTTTCAGGAATATCATTTTGAATAGGATGATGCACAACTATTGTGTCATCTATCATTGTTGTGCATGAGGGTCTTGCATTTCTGCAGATCCTCACAACACTCCCATCGGTGAAGTGGCGTACTCTAAGTACCCAATCATCATCAAATACTCCCACTGAATCCTTGTCTAGGTTATTTGACAATGGGTCATTCTCTACATTATTTTGTACTTCTTGAATTTCTTCAAGTTCTATCTTGTTGCAACTTTGTTCCTTGTAGACATAGTCTTCTTCAAGGAAAGTTGCATTTCTGGAAACAATTACTTTATGTTCCTCAGGAAGATAGAAGTAGTACCCTCTTGTTTCCTTAGGATACCCTACAAAATAATACTTCTCACTTTTAGATTCCAATTTGTCAGTGAGCAACTTCTTTACATATGCAGGGCACCCCCAGGGTCGCATGTGTTTAAGTGCTGGCTTCTTGCCATTTCATATCTCATATGGAGTTTTCTCAACTGACTTTGATGGAACTCTATTCAAAATGTAGATTGAGCTTTTGCAATGCATATCCTCATAGGTATGTTGGTAGAGCTGAGAAGCTCATCATGGATCTAACCATATCTAATAAGGTACGATTTCTCCTCTCAGCAACACCATTCATTTGTGGCGTTCCGGGAGGTGTCCATTCTGAATGGACTCCATGAAGTTTCAAGTAATCTAGAAATTCTTTACTTAAGTACTCACCTCCTCGATCTGATCGAAGAGTTTTAATACTTGTTTCAAGTCGCTTACTTCGACTTGTACTCCATGAATTTCTCAAAAGCTTCAGACTTATGTTTCATAAGATACACATGCCCAAACCTTGAGAAATCGTCTGTAAAAGTGATGAAATAAAGAAAGTCTCCCTTAGCTTGAGTTGGAAAAGGCCCACTTACATCGGTATGGACTAACTCAAGCACCTCTTCGCACGCACTCCTTCCCGTAAAGTGATTTGGTTGTCATCTTTCCTCTTAAGCAAGATTCACAATCACCA
This sequence comes from Przewalskia tangutica, assembly GCA_029844215.1. Classification (NCBI taxonomy): domain Eukaryota; kingdom Viridiplantae; phylum Streptophyta; class Magnoliopsida; order Solanales; family Solanaceae; genus Przewalskia; species Przewalskia tangutica. Next base: position 76,856,726 of record CM056738.1, on the reverse strand, counting down.
TATGACTCTAAGTCAAATGGTTCTAAGTAATCTAATTTCCTCAATCTTGCTATCCTTGATCATTGATGTGACCAAGTCTACAATGCCATAAGTAGGTGGGATTTCTTTGATTACTTATTTTAGCTCTTTTATTTTGTATATTGAAAATTTCATGGCTACAGTTTAGAACATACAATCCATCCACAAGCGGTGCATTTCCACAAGTAAAACCAATAAAAGACGACATAACCGCTATCGCAATGAATGAAGAAAACCCCTCAATGTCTAACATTGGGATAGAGATAATATTCCTCGTTAACGATGTAATAAAATAACAATTATTAAGTTCTAAACAAAAGCCAAAGGGTAAATCCAGTCTATAAATTCCCACGCATTTAGCATCCACTCGTGCTCCATTTCCAATGCGCAGATCAACCTCCCACGGTCCAACCTTTCTGATGTCAGTTAGACCCTTCTCATTATTACAAATGCGAGAGCCAAAGTGTATCTAATACCCAAAGGTGAGAGTTAGTTACTGACATATTTATTTCAATGACAAACATACCTTGTCCAAAGAGTCCGTAAGCACCTAGTGCCTTGTGTCCTATTGGATCATTGCAATCCCCTTCATAAACCTTCAGCATGTTGTGAAGTTCTGGAAGATTCACCTTGGTTCCATTCATGTTGAAGTTCACAATGAAATTCTCAAATGGACCATGAAATGAATTTAGGATTAGGTTTGACAGAGACATTTATAGGCAGCTTCGTTCCAATTGAAGCCAACCTCTCTATTAACCCAATCATCTTCAGAACATTCGCTGACACTGGACCCCCTTCGTTCAGCTTACACTTAAAGAGGTCTCTCAACAGTTCATACACCATTGTCTGAGACTGTGACTCATAAAGACTCTTCAAATGTTCTAGCATCTCGTTGGGATCCATGTTTTCATCTTGCCTCCGTAACTCTACAGTCATGGAAGACAACATTATACATCAGGTCGTGAGCATTGTCTAGATGCTTCTGATAAGCCATCTTGTCAAACAAGGCACTCAGCAGGATCATCAGCAGGGACTGTTGGGAATGTTGTGTCTAACACATACTCAATTCTTTCTAGTTTTAACACTAATCGCAGATTTCTTTAACCAGTCAGGAAAGTTTGCTCCAGTCAACTTGTTTGTTTCAACCAATATTTTAAGTAACAGATTCGACATTTTATACTGAAGAAAAGATAGACTTGAAATTAATACTCTAATATAATTTCTATTGAACACATTCATTAACTAACTAACTAACATGGTCTTTAGTTTAATTAGCTCCCACTATTTTAACATACTCTTTTACCCCATAAAGAATACGGACTCATATCAAATACGGTCATAATGGGCCAAGATCCAAACTCATGTTGTCTCCGCGTTTGCTGAGGCTGATAACTTCAACAACACGATCTGGTAGGTCTCTAAACCAATTGCAAATAATTTGCAACTCTTGGTTGACCGAATGTTCTAAACAATTCGATCTGCGTCCCTCGGTTGTCCGACACTGGGGCGCCAAGACAGCCTACCAAGTCAACCCCGTTATGCGACTGCAATTATGTATCTAAGTGGGCTTAGCCTTCATCAAGCAAACACTGGGGTGTAAATACTCACGAAGGTTTATCACCTACTACAACATTTATATGCATCTATGAAAGGGTCTGAGTCCTCGTAGACTTAGAGCAAATGCTGGGGCATAAATACTCATCTCGCCGAAAAGGATTTTGCACCACAATCAATTATAACGGACGACGCGTTCATTTTAAATGAGACTTGTATTAAATTTGGGAACATTTTAATTCGTGGTTATGACTAAGATCAACTATTATATCATACATCATATGAAATCCTATCATGCAATTTCTAAACACATTTAGATGGGAAACCATCAAACCCAAAGAGTATGATATAAGATGGTTTTAATCATATACTTGGCGCCATCTACCTGCATAATTATACGGTCATCAAAGTAAATAATTATCGGCGCCGCTACCTGCATAATAATCATGACTTATTCTAATTATTTAAATGACAATCAATTAAACAATTAAGAGAAACAATTAATTTGTGCACACATTATCAAATAATATGTGAATAACAATAATCATAGGTTAATTAATTTTGTTTCAATTTAGGAAATATTTAAATTCAAAATTTAAACTCAATTTTCAATTTTCGAATTTTCTTCATCCAAACAAATTCCTTAACAATTCGTAAATTAAAATTTAATTTTCGTGGTATTTCTGTAATTTTCAGAACCTTAAAATATTTACGATTTATCCAGGACCAAATCGCTTTTCAAATTTACTGATTGACCTGTGGATCGAATCACGATTTTAAAACTTTTAAAATTTCGTAAAATATCTCGTGGACTAATTTGTAATTTTCGTAACTTAAAATATTTTCAGATTTGTTAAAGGACCAATCTACAATTTAAAACACTAATTTTAATTTGCAAAAGGTCCTTACACTATTTCAAATTTTCAAAATCAATTCCAACTCCAAATCAAATTTGGGATTCGATTCGGGCGATATATCGATGTAATTAAAACACACCAAGCGATGGTACACGCCGATTTAACTCACGGTGGTTTTCACCACCGATTTGGCCCACTGCGGTCGGACCGAGGCGCCGACGGGTTCTAAAACCGTCGGTGGTGCTCCCTTTCCGGTCATCGTTGTCGTGTAACACTACCACCATTAGATTCCTCTCGTCGAGACGAACACGATGATATTATTACTTTCTGATTTCGTCGCCCGTGGTGGCCGGAAACCGTCCCGCCGTCGGCGGTTTCCGGTGAACTAAATTTTTTTTTTTTTGAAATCACCATCGCTCACGCTTCGGAATGAACAAGCATCACATCGCTCATCGCTCAAAAAAATCTTTAAAATTCTTTACTGTTCACTGCCCCAAATTTTTTTTTTTTTTTTTTTTTAAATTCCGAAAATCAGTTCTAAATCAAAACAATTTAATTTCCCACATATCGTTATTAAAGAATATCGCATAATCATTAAACCAGTCTGGGCTCTGATACCACTGTAGGGATTTGTTGGGTGTAAAACATACAAGTAAGGCACAGCGAAAGTTTAAAATTTTGAGTAAACTTACTTGCTCCAACAAACGTTTCTGGTATGATTATGCGATAATTCAAATCTGCAAAGACATAAAAGAAAACTTACAGTCTTTACTAAAAGGTGCGCACGCGATTGTCAATCCGGGTGCAAGCCTTGCTTCAGTATATTCCTTTGCCCAAGAAAGCTAGGAAATCTTGGCAGAGGTTTGAGAGAGTTTATTTCCTGAACTCTAAGTTCAGAAAGTGAAAATGAGTTCTTCTGAAATTATGGGTTAAATGCAAAATATATAGTGAGGAAACCCTAAACCTAATCAGATTTGGATCAGACTTCAAAACCTGACCCAAATCTAATTGCGATGGGCGATCGAACCGGGCCCATCATATGCGGTTCCTTTATTTATCTTCTGCACGTTTAAGTTCTAATTAAATCCAAGACTTAATTTTAACTTAATTAATTAATTTTCATCAAATGAAAATTATCCCATAATTTATTATAAAATAAAATATCTTGATTCAAAATCCGATATTTTACATTCTCTCAATATACCCTTAGACCGAAAAGACAATCGACTTAGTGTGACTTTGTGCCTTCACACATCCAAGACTGATCAAATCAAGGTTCACACGGAACTCCTAGACTACACGCGACGGACCCAATATGTGAAAGACGCTTACAAGACTCAAGTAAACAAACCTCATGTGAGATGATAAATTCCTTTCATTCGCGACACCGATCAAGCTTAAGATTTGCCGTGTCTATCCAAATGGCTTGATCACTTTATCTCATCTATGTTAGTCGACAACTAGACCATATCCTAGATATGTCTCTTTGCATCGCCAATGACTTGGTCGACCTAACATCTCTCGGTAGTGTTCTCTCGAAACTCCAATCGAGGAATGAATCCTATTCTTGGCTCAACTACCACCTTCAATCTACTTCGTAATGCACCCAATACAAGCCGCGTCTCAACCTATAAGGCATTTGAGCTTAGGACGGGATCAAAGTGCATTGCTCCGTAAACAAGGAGATATTGACCTCAAGTCTAAGGACCTCTATCTCCCACATGCTGATAATACTCTAGACATGTATAACAAATAGTTTATCAGCAGGGTATGTCAATACTCCTCTAAGAGTATCCATGTGTCCATCACTAGCAACTATTGCTTGCAGTAAGTGAGATATACTACATTCTCTAAGAATGTGATGCAGACCAAATGTCGACTTATAACATATCATCGATATCCCATTCTCAATGATCATTAGTCTAGGCTATTTTAAGAACTACACTCTATCATTAATATCTCACACTATTAATGACAATGTAGGTTCAAGGGATGCACATTAATGAATAATATAAACAATCAAATAATAATTCAATAATTGCAAATGTCAAGTATATATTAATCTTATTAATAATATGAATGTGTTCGAGTACATGTGCTCCTAAAATGATTGTTTCTAGGACATATATACTTTCCGGAATAATTGTCTCTATTAATTTAAATTTCTTGCCGTGTAGGACTTATTTAAGGAAAAATATATCCTACAATTTCCCGTCTCTATTTTACGTGTTAAACTCGAGAATTCTGATCAAACTTTTGTTGTACCCTCAAATAGGGTGAAAGAATTACATTTTTTGTTCAGTTTGATTAATGCCAATTTAAGCATTATCATGGCTTTGAAAGTCAGCAGTACTGTTTTGTTACCGTCAATCTCAGACATAATCATGATAATGCAATACCATGTCTTTAACTTTATGATAATTAGGTCATTATGCTTAAACAAAACCAACTTGGAAAAGCCATTCATGCCCTCTCAACACTTGGCCCCCATTTTATTTACTTTGTGACTCATTTTTCTTCCACTTGGCTCCATAGCAGATCCAAAATTTAAAAATTATGGATTTTAACACCTTAAATTAATATTATAATAATAATTTGTTCATTGACAATGAGTAGTTTTTACCTTTTTCTGAAATTTTTACTCAGGAAACTGTTCGGACATAAAATTGTTACAATTTCCCAGAATTCAACTTGAAGCATAATTCAAAAAACTTCAAAATGCTATTTTCACTTTAAATCACTCACAAAAGTTAAAAAATAATTTCAATTTATAACCATGTACAACACCATTACAATATCCAAATGCATTTTCAACTTGAAAATAAATACTATTACTACTACTTATTTTCAAGTTTCACAAATTTTATATCCCAATGTTAACGTAGAAGATTAATTTTAGTATATATGCAAAGTATAAGTAAAAATTATTGAATTCACCTGAACATAACAATTAACTTTACTGACTCCAATAATCCCCCGACCCCACCCCTCCCAACCCCCATAATCCCTTTCCCTCTCCTCTATTTATCTACCTTTACTAACTCCAATATTTCCCACTTTCTTTAGCCACCCCTCAAGTACATAGAGAAAATAGAAAACACAAAACAGCTCTTTCACTCATCATATGGGCAATTATAGGTTTAGATTATCAGATATGATGCCAAATGCTTGGTTTTACAAGCTCAAGGACATGAGCAAAAGCAGCAATAACAAAAGCAAAGGCCATAGTCGGACCAACTCATCTTCATCAACATTATCATACTCATTATCAACTCTCCAACCAGACAACAAAAGTCAAACCCGCCATCTTGCTTACCAGAGAAAATCATATTACATTTCAAGAAACCTCACTGATAATCCTGTTTCTAACAGCCCAAAAACCTCTGACAATGTTGTCCATGTTTCTGAGCAACCACGAAAATCTTCCAAGAAAAGGCGTAGCACAACAAGGAGAAAAAAATCTCCCAAAATGGTTAGTTCCTCTGTTTCAGCTAGTTGTACTTGCCGTGCTAATATTGAATCTGTCTGGACTAAACCTGATTCTACCCCTGAAGAATACCCAAATTCCCGTGTTTCCTCCTCATCGTCATCGTCTTCTTCTTCCGCCGAACATGTGTCAATTTTAGCTCAAAAGTTAGACCCCATGATTTCAATTTCACCATCTTGTGGCTGCAGAATTAATGACATGAAGAAAGAGACACTAAATCTTGATCATGGGTTTCATTATGTTTCCAAAATTGATCTCCCCCCTAACATAGCCAAGCTCGAAAAAATCGATGAAAAACAGAGAATTGTCAAAGAAAGACAGGGGATTTTGAATGAAAAACAGGGGATTCTGAATGAAAAACAGGGGAATGTGCAAGAAAAACAGAGTATTGTGAAGGAAAAACAGGGGATTTTGAATGAAAAACAGAGGATTTTGAGTGAAAAACAGGGGATTGTAGAAAAACAGAGAATTAGTTCAGTGAGAAGAGTATCAGTGAGTTCATCAACTGGTGTGAAGCTAAGAACAAATTCTCCGAGAATTACAACAAATAGCAGGAAAATTCAAGGAAGCAGAAAGAGTGTTTCTTCAAGGAGGAGTAGTAGTGTTTCTGAAAGTTTTGCAGTGGTGAAATCATCTAGAAATCCAATGAAAGATTTCAGGGAATCAATGGTGGAGATGATAATGGAGAATAATATAAGGGCATCAAAGGATTTGGAAGAACTTCTTGCTTGTTATCTTTCTTTGAATTCAGATGAGTATCATGATCTAATCATCAAGGTGTTCAAGCAAATCTGGTTTGATATCACTGATATTCGGTTAAAGTAAATAATAAGTTAGAATCTACGTATTAATTTCCTTTTATCATAGCTCATGATATGTGTATAATTAAGTTATAAGTTCTACCACCAAAGAGCGTGGTGGATGGATGACGTCCTCGACCTTTAGGTCGTTTGGTTGCTGATTGAAAAGTGAATTATTCATATATTAAAATTATCATAATTAGTACTCCATTATAAATTTATGTGATATAATTTGACGTGACACGACGTTTAAAAAATATAGAAAGACTTTTAAATCTTGTGGTTAAAATAAGTCAAATATATTTGTGTGGTTATATCTCGTTAAGCCTAAAAAATAAAAAATAAATTGTTGTAAAATAAGAAAATGTATCATTCTTTTTTAGACGGACTAAAAAAAATGTATAACATAAATTGGCACAGAGAGAAGTAGCATTTTAGTATTTATGCATAAAATTCAGTACACCAATATGATGTGTCGATGTTTGGTTTTCAGTTTATAATTATAAATTATGAGGTAATTTATGTGAAATATTATTTATAAAGGAAATAAGGTAGAATAACTGATACATGAATGACTAAATTCTGTATAACTAATATATGTATTACTAATATTTGTATAACTCTAACCATCAATCAAACAACCCCTTAATCAGCGGCAGGGGCGAAGCCAAGTAAAGGTAAGGGGTTCATTCCTTCGGCGTAAAATTACATCATATAACAAAATTAAAATTATTTTTTATTTAAATATGGTAGATGTTGAATCCTTTTGATTCTTCATATATTTATTTCTTTATTTATATTCATATTTTTTAGCCCGGTAATTTTAGCTTGGCACTGATCAACGATCTTGGTTCGACTTGGACAATTGAATTTCGGACACAGAATGCGTGAAGGAAGAAAAAGTACAAAATCCAAATCTTGTACAATAAAAATATTTGTCTGATTATGACGTGATTTTGTACGTGTATGGGTTAGTGTTGTCTGCTGGAAATAAGACGTAAAAGTCTTACTGGAAAACAACCTCACCTTCGCCGAATTGTTATAGTATTAGATTATTTGGTACCTATTGAATAGTATATTTTTCCAACATTCCCACGCTTGGTTTCTTTATATCAGATGTTTATATCAGAACAACATCAACTTTTATTTCTAGCATTGAAGGTATGTCACATCCACTCAAAGGTCGTTTTTGGGCCCGTGCGAGATGTGTTACCGCGCAGGGCCTCAAAAAACGAAAAATTTTAAGGATCCTTTTTTTCATTTTTTAATTAGCCAAAATTTACTGTAAAAACTCTTAATTCGCAGGTCTTAGCCCAATCAAAGTAGGGGTTGATTAACTTGAAATTGTATTGAGTGTTATTTACAATTTAAAATATTTTTTAATTATTGAAATCGTATATTTACTTATATTAAGTCCCCACTTTTACGAATTAGAATAGTGCCCCAAAATATTTGAGACGGCTCTGCATACACGGGTAAGTTGTATATAACTTTCAGTGGAATAGGCATTATTAGTTCACCAAAGCAGTGAATCTAAAGTGTACTATAAGTCTTATAACCACAGAGATGAATTAAAAACCTAAAAGGTAAGGTATACACGGATATACCAGAAGATTTTATTTAAGAAAAGTTGTAACCAAACGGTCAAAAATTTCATGTAAATGTAGTTATACTTTTTCCTATATTTTTCTCATTTATCATTGTTTCACTCTGATTGAAGAGTCGAATACAAGATTTGGAAATCAGATTTGTTATTTTAGTCAGAGACGAAGCTAGAACTTTGAATTTATGGGTTTTGAATAATAAAAAAAAACAGCTTAGTGAATTCTGAATAAATTGAATATACATGTTAACTGAATTTTTAAACACAAATATAAGGTCAAATCAAAGTTACTAGGTTATGTCGAACTTGTAGGCCGTCTTGTAGCTCCACTCCTGATTTTCAGTAGCATTGCATGCTCTTTGACAACAAATTCATCTAAATCAATATTTTCGATGTAGAATTGTCAGAAAATTGATATATCCACGTGAATATGCATTAAAATTTTGAACAAATATTATATCTGAATCTATAATTTTAAAAGTAAAATAAATTCAATGCAAAACCTTAAAAAGACACCATAAAAATTTAAATATTGAATTCGCCAATCATATTAGAGAAAAACAATGTAGAAAGTAGTGCACAAGGGTACCCGTGACAAACGGGCAGGTCGAGTCGGATATGGGTGAGTTGAAATGGGTTAAATAAAAACGAATCAATTATCCAACCCGCTCGTATTTAATGCAGATTAAAAAGGGTTAACCTGACCGATAATATGGATATCCATCTATGCATATTATTCAAAGTCACTTTAAAGATGATGACTTTCTGTACCACCTAATATGGAGAAGATTAATTTCCTTCTTGTCCACAAATTCAATCTCTAGTACATAATTGCATCTCAACATTTGCGGGAATAGTAGAACTTCAAAACTTTTCAATGAGACGACTTTCAAGAAAATATTTTTCAAAAAATACTCACCCAAACTCCACCATTTCCACCCCAACCCCACGAATGCACTTCATCTTCATCCACCCCTATCCCACACTACCATCCACCCCCACCCCACCCCACACCACTGATCCACTGAACCCCATACCCACCCACCCCTTCCAATTTTTTTATATATTTTGTTTTACCTTTATAAAAATGAGAATTTTTTTCTTACCCCCCTCCACCAAATTTCTCATTTTTATAAGTTTTTATAAAATTAAAATAAAATATATGAACGGGTAGGGACGTGGGTAAAAAATCAAATAAAAACTTTTAAAACTTTTTTTAAAGAAAAAATAATTTTTGGAAGGTGATGGTGTGTGTGTGTGTGGGGGGGGGGGTGAGTGGAGTAGAAAATCAGATTTTTTTTATTGGAGATGATGGGGGAGGGAGGGGGGTTGGGTTGGCTGGTGATGGGCTGATGGTGAAATGTGATTGCTTGTGGAACTTATTTTCCCTAATGTTATTAGGTAAACAATTTTTCCTCATTTTTAAGGAACTTGTTTTACTAAAATTATGGATTTTATTCATTTTGTCTATTAAGTTATTCATATTTTAAGTGAATAATATGGATTGAGTCACATTGAGTCCATTTTAAATGGTTCGATATCCAACCCATTTTGAATGAGTTGGATCCGATGAATAACCATATTTTTTATCCATTTTACCACTCCTACTCCTACACAAGGTAAAAGTAAAACTGGCGTATGAATGACTTGATCTTGCAGTTATAGATTGATTCCATAGCAGTGGATGCCCCTATAAAGTTTGAGGTTTCACCTTTTATCTTTTTGTTAGTAAGTTACTTAGGTAGCAAAAATAAAGAAATTTTTTTCGACTCTTCATCAACTGATTTCTGCAATGAGATGAGAAAATAGAAATAACTGTCTTATACTATTAGATTCCATATACTATTATGGTACATTGTGAATCATATCTACTAACTCACTGACAATTTCTTCTTATCAATCTTTAGCTAAACTTCCAAAAAGAAGATACCTTTTTAAGTCACTCCTACCTACTCCTCACATAGGCATATAGCATAATACATGCAAATGTAGAGAAACATTTCTCAGAGAAAGATTTAAAGTTTAAACAAAGCTCATTCTATGCAAGTTTTCTGTCCTTAATACTACTCCATCCGTTCCAAAATACATTATTGTCTAGGAAATTTTTATTTTTTCACAATAGTTGATTGTTTGCAATTTCAATGTAGTTTTAATCTTATTTTCTCCATTTTACCCCTAATCCAGTACTTTGAAAGTATTTTTTATGAGATAAATATGTAATGATTGATTTGCTTTTAATAATTGTAGGGTATATTAGTAAACTATCGCAATCCCTTAATAAAATACTTTATTTCTAGACAATTATTGTGGAACACATGGAGTATTTTGTTGGGTTTTGATATTGGTGAATGGGAAATGATGGGATGAAAATTAAAGGGAGTAAAAGGTTCTTTTGTCCCACATCGAAAAAAGAGAAGGAAAGAGAGATGTATATATTACATTACACCTTCTCTAGTTGCTAAAACGGTTGAGAGGGCAAGGACCCCTCGCGCTGTCGTCGCTCGCTCGGCTTCGGCTTCGGCTTCGGATTGATAATCTTTTTGGACAAACGTTTTTTTAATTAATTAATTATTTAATTAAAAATAAATCCAAACCGGTTTAAGCCCTCTCTTTTCGAATTTTCCTCCAAAATTAGGTGACTATTCTGAATGGTTGCAAACATTCAGAATCAGTACCTCCAAACCTATAAATTCTTGATTGTTCCAAGAATTTATTCATTCAATTAAAATTTTGAATTTCAGTCTTCAACTCGAAAATTTTGTCTTCATTCTCGTGATATCATGCGTTGTGTGGTTCATTTTACCTAATTTGGAGTACTACTATTCTGGTAAGATAATCGTTCTATCATGGGAGGCGATATTCCATTAACCTCGAGTACTGTGACGGGAATAATTTCCTTAAGGACACACTTTGAACTAAGTGAGCTCGATTATATTCTGAAATTATTTTCTTATTCAAAACATATTCTGTTTATTGTACTGATTTCAATTAAGTATTTTTATACTGCGAAATCTATTTTTTACTAAGTGATTAAACAGATTGTGTTAAAACATTATTTTGGCCATATACAGATTATTATACCAACATATTTTTTATTTCATTGCTCCAAAAGGTGGAATATCCCACCCAGGAGCCCCTACACCCCGGTCCGACAGGTCTGTGAAGGAGGTAAATCATGGTGACTCAATTGATTTCAAATGTTAGACCAGTACCACACTGCGCACAAGGGGCCCTCCTTTATTTTAAAAGAAACCTCACACTGCCGCTGACGGAATTCGATCCTTAGTCATTGCTTCAAATATCCTCTTGAAATCAATTGAGCTGCCCAAGCGAACTACTATTTTTTATTTTAAATATTATGCACTATGAGCCCGCATGGGCTTAAAGTTTAAGCTTTTTGAAATTTTTGCATTGAAGCAAAAGTTGCTTCGAAAGTTACAAAAGTTTGTGTCTATTTTCAAACCTAGAAAAAGCTACCTCTAGTTTAATTTTTAGTGTAAATAAAATTTTCTCAATCGAATAACTTTTACTTATTGCAGCAAGAAACCTGCTTTATTTTTAAAATTGTAAATCCTATTTTTTAAAGAAGGGTTATCCGTTATCCATAGTCCGTAGATATATTTGGAGGACCTGACAGTACAATTTTTCTTTACATTGTTCAGGGGCGGAGCCACCGATGGTAGATACAGATTTAACATAATTCAATAACTTTGATTCAAATCTTAAAAAGTTCAATTAATATGTATAAATAGTCTATTTAGAACTCCTTATGTAAAAATAATTATGATTAAAAATTCATAAACTAAAATTTTTGGCTTCGCATCTGACGTTGTTAGTATATAAAAGTTAATCATGTATATATACAATAACATACCCAGTTAAATTCCACAATGTGAACTCTGAGGAGGGTAGAGTGTACTCAGACCTTACCTTGGTAGGTAGAGCGGTTGTTTCCGAGAGTCTCTCGACTCAAGACAAAGCACAAGCAAAGCAAGAGAAACGGTCAGACCCGAACAAAAAATTTAAACTGTATGAAAATGCTGGTATCAAAAGCGAATAAGTCATGATAACACATTCTGATAAAAGAAACAATAACTAACGCATGTAAATAAGATAAACAAAGTAGGACTATAAAGCAATATTGCGCCTACTAGTATGATAGGTTAAGCGGGCCTACAATAATTACAATACAACCACCATCTTATAAGCGTAAGTAGGACTACGCTGAACTACCTACTACCCTTCTACCCTAATCCGTGTCCTCCACAACTATATATCTAAGGTCATGTCCTCAGTAAGTTTCCCCAACGTCATATCCCGTCTAATCACCTCTCCTCAATACTTATTCGCCCTACATCTACCCATCCGGAACTACTCTATAACCAACCTCTCACACCTACGCACTAGGGCATTTGTGTCTCTCCTCTGAACGTGCCCAAGCCATCTCAACCTCCATTCCCGCATATTTGTCACGACCCGAACCGGGGCCCGTGACTGGTGCCTTACCCCGGGCACCCTAGTGATACAACATCAGAGAAAATCAGCGGAAATAAAAACATGAACATGAAACAAGAGATATGATAAAAAAACAGGCCAACCAAAACAGTTGCCTTCTTGCATATATACATAATCTGAGCGATTACATCCTTTACAACCCCGCCACAAGCATTACTGGACTTAAGAAAGTGACAACAACTATGACGGACGGGGCCCCGCGATACCACGAATGTACAAGAACTCTGCACTCAAGATAACATACCACAAGATAAGCCTCAAGAAACGGCTTCCAACACGAATCAGTGATCCATGAGCGAGGATCCACAACCGATGTACTCTACACTGCGGCATGAACGTAGCCCCGAAGGAGGTCGACAACAGTACCAAGTATGTGAAATCAATATCAGAATGAAATCATGATACTATATAAAACAGAGACATGTATGATAGCCAAACTACGATTTACAACATAAAAGTAGTCATGTCAAGTCGTGACTCACACCTCAAGTCATCCTCACGCCTGGAACTTCTTCCCTCACCGCGATCTAGGTATAAATCGTATGATACGTATAACATGTCTCGCCCATCCGGGGACTCGATAAGAATCGTGTGGAATACATGTCTCGCCCATCTCGTGGGACTCGATAAAGAATCGGATGAAATCGTGTCCGCCCATCTCATGGGACTCGGTAAAGAATCGATGAAATCGTGTCGGCCACCCCGGGACTCGGTGAAGTATGGAATACATGTCCGCCCATCCTGGGACTCGGTGAAGAATCGGATGGAATACGTGTCGACCCATCTCATGGGACTCGGTGAAGAATCATTCATAACAAATCAGCCGGCCCTCCATCGAGAGACGCGGTGGTATAGAAATACAGTACTTGCACAACAAGGCTATCACACGCAAACATAGGCAAGTTACACACAACTCAAGATACTTTCATTTTATGACAAGTCCAGGTTCTGACCCCAAAGTATTACGTACGTTAAATTCCTTTTTAAAAGATCCATTTCTTTTATAAAGGTCACCCGATACCCGTAGTATTAAAATGGAGTGACTCACATTTTTAGGTAAACCAAAACACTTTCCTTTTTAACATCAAGTAACAACATTCTTTTCCATAAGTTCAAGTTTGCCTAATTTCAAGTACTTAAGTCTCTTATTTTAGAAAGGTTTCGTAGTTCATAGTCTTAATCACTTAAGAATATAATTCTCTTTTAAACAATTTGAGAAACATATGTCTTATATGTGAGTAGGTTATTCTTGTTCATAATCAATCTTATTAAAGCAGCCATGATCTAGAAAATGTAATACAATTTTGTCTTATCTTAGCTTCTATGCAGATGGAGGTTTCTACTGGTTTTAATATAATTCATTAGTCAATACATTTCCTTTATTAACGCTGCAATGGTTTGTTCGACACTTATTCTCATTTCCGAAATCAGTAAAACATTATTCTTAAAAAGCCAAGTACTCATTACTCACGAATGAAGTTTCACAACTTTTTAACAAAATTCATAGTCCTTAATCATTTCATAAAACGTCATTTATAAGTTAAGTCTCTTATCTTTTAAGATCAAGTCTCTTAACTTCTAAAATCAATAAACCATTCTTTTACCTACATAAAGTCGTTATAACTAACTTCCCATAAAGCTATTATAACACCCTATGTTTTAAACCAACCAAATCACTTAGCGTATGCGTCACCGTACTACATAGTTCACAACAATCATGCTAGAAAAGATAGGAAGAGGTTCACATACCTCGCGACGATTATCGACAAATAGCAAAACGCTCCAAGTACTTCAACCCGTCGGCTACTCCTTAAGCCAAGTAGATCACGCCACACGTGGTACTCCACTCCTAAAATGGTCATAGTACTTCTATTAAACCTTTCTTACCATTGAAGACTTATACCAATAAAAAGCCCTCTAATTCTACGGAAAAATTGGGCAGCACTTCCCCCGTTTTTACTCACTTGTCCATCTTTCTCCAAGGCCCGAATAACCGTAATATATATACCATATATATGGCGTAATAATTAAACAACATAAAGAAGGGGATTACACGCCCAAACGATAACGCGGTTTACTATCACGCCTTCATAACAACAATAAGTAAAAGAAGGGGATTACGCACTCAACCGGTAACGCGGTTTACTATCATGCCTTCATAACAATACAATAATTAAAAAGGGGATCACACGCCCAAACGGAACGCGATTGAACAATCTTCCCCTTAACAGAAATGTAAATACGGTCCAAAGTAAATACAGTCCAAAGTAAATACAGTCCTTAAGTTGGGGTCCTTGGCCAACTTTGTCCATTTTACTTATCAAAATTACTCATTAGTCATCCAACTTATATTTCCATTCTTAATATAAGTTATAGTTACTTTGTTAATTACTTCTTCACAAGTAAGATACGTTGGATATGTTTTTACCATTTTAATGGCTAACGGCCAATCCTTTCTTTAACAAGTTAACAAGATCCATTCTTTCCAAACTTACTCCATATATTATATACTCCATAATATACTTATAATATATGTATAATGACCAATTCACAAAGAGGTTAAGATTTACTACCTCAAATAGCCCAAAATCTATCCAAGAACTTAATGTCGTTCCAAGCAAGTCTTAGCTCCAATCTTTATGTTACAAACCACCACAAATCACTCTAAGAAGCTCCTCACCATCATCTCTTCAAGAACCAACTCAAACAAGTGAAGGACACTTAGGTTTTCCTCAAGAGCTCTCGGCCAAGGTGGTTTTGTGGCTGTGGATGTGAAATCTTTTCTATCTTTTGGTTAAGAGTCTTCCTAATACAATAGGGAAGAACACTTAAGAGTTTAGGAATTATTGGAAAAGGTTTGGTTAGGGGTGTGGTCGACGAGCAAGTGAGAGAGGAGGGAGATGAAATATTTCTCAAGTCTTGAAATATCTAAGTGTGCAAGATTTCATCAACAAAGGGTGCATATATAGGACAACCAAGGGCTAGGATGAAGGCAAGTGTGTGGTTGAGATTGGGGACAAGTGTGTGTGGGCCCCACAAGCCACTTGTCCAACTAAAATATCTTGCAAGACTTGGCCACTTGTCTTGGCTACTTGTCACATGAATTTCGGCCTAGCCCACCTAGGGTGACACGTGTCGCCTCCTATTCGTCCAAAACATTTCATCTTCCAAAATATCCATAAAGGCCAAAATCTCAAAACAAAGCTGGCCCCACAAAATCAGAATTTCTCCCGTGGCCCCACGTGACCAATTCCGGAAATAAAATTCCATAATTCTAATATAATTAAAGAAGCCCAAGTACCAAATCTGGGAATCCAATTCCCATCAACGAACCTTTTTCCTTCACAAAACCCGGAAACTTTTCCGTCGAAAAATCACATCTTTCTTTCTTTCCAATATTTCTGTCGTATTCTCGTACGTACGTCCTCACATACATACCCTGGAACTACGGGGTATAACATTCTTCCCCCCTTAGAAACATTCGTCCCGAATGTTCCTTCTAAGTCTCCAAACGTACTTGCGTCGGTATAGTCTTCACTACTATACTTACAAAACCGATCATGCCACCAATGGCCAGAATATAACATGTGCGCAAAACTCAAATCCAAGCCAACGAGGAATCATTTCTAATCTCACAACAGCTCCCACTAGCTTCAATTTACTCTAAGGCCATTCCCGGCCTTCGCAATCCGACTCAGGTCGAACGCATCCACGAACCCGTACGATGGTTACCTAAATCTGGGCCTAGCGCCCTCGTGACCCTACCACCTGGCAGGACCACCACGAACTGACCCCACCATATTCCGGACTACGGGTTGACCCGCGAATGGTCCTCAACCCGACCCATAACCGCGCCAAACTCTTGTTTTTCCCCGATCCGGAACAATCTCACTAATCAAGTCACGAAAACCTAGTGGTCTTCTTAGCTCAACTACCCTCTTATAATTCACACCACACAGGGACTTATCACACAATTATACCCCTCGTATACTATGCTCTCTGACAAAGGTCAATCGTAAACAAAATCTTTTACCCAACTTCCCCTTACCAACCAGGCCCCTAAAACATCATTTAACAAAACGCTATCGGAACATAATACATAGCACATCATCATATCAACAACGCATACCAGTCTCTAGAGGGGTAAGAATATACCTGCATCAATTGCTTCATTTTCCTTCGTCGCTCTAATCATAATCCTGCCCTGCCGGGCGCATAGCTATAAAAGGCGATGAACCTGCCACTGACCCGGGAGGTTGAGTCATTCTGTCTGCATCCTTCCTATTAGGACGCTTCATCACACGGCCTCGACGGCCGCAGTAAAACAAGCACCAAGAAAAGACGAAATTCCCGACGACGCCGCCACATCGTACACCGAGGAAACATGAACCCGATCGCTGAACACACGTATACCGCGAACTAAGCCTCGATCTTCGACCAGCCCCGAATACCGAACGCCCCAAGATCGCGGAGGACCATCAGATCGGGCGAGGCGCATAACTAACTCGCTACCGAGGCGCGCCCGCCTCGAAAGTTACCAAAGGACCTCATTGCTCGCCCTTCTTCGCCGATCTCGGCCATTCCGCGACCCATCCGCCTCACATCCAAGTGCATGAGCTCGCACGCGGCAATGTCCATGCCCGCCAAGAGCTACACCGAACAAGCCTCGCCAAGTAATCATCGAGCCCGATGACGTAGCGGTGCACTCGCCCTCCATATCTCGCTACTAAAGCGGTACATACCGAGCCAACGAAGTCAAACTCCACGTTGTACTCCCTAACCGTGACGCCCGGCCTCGCTTTAACGCCAAAAATTTGTCGCCCGAGCCCTCTCATCCGCGAGGCAAGAAATGTGCAAGAAATGCCCTCGAGAACTCGCCCCAACTCGCCGGGAGCCGTGCTCTCTCGACGCCTCATGAATCAAACCACGATCGCCATATCACGCAGCCGATGTGAACCTAGACTATCGACCGGTCTCCAAGCTCGATCACTCTACGATCCGTCAGAATCGCTTGATGAACTCTCGCGATCATCCTCATGCCTCGACCCATAAAACTCGGGCGTCGCAACTCGAAAGTCCCGCAGCCTCAAACTATCCGATCTCGTGAACTACGGTACTACCGGCACCGGAATTGCCGTGATCCAAATTTATCCTCGTGCCTTGCCACTATCCCGCCAATAATCGGGCCATGTCATTGTAACCCATCTCCTCTGCTCGCCGGGGTCCGACGCCTCGTGCATCGCGCCTCGCAGAGACCGCCGCTACTCCACTCACAGCCTCCTCTCGCCGCGCGCCAGTGGCCCCGATTGCCTCGCTGAGGCATAATCGCACATAAGAATACGCTGAGGAGTCCAACTTACAACACAACTCTAAGGAACGATCTCGTAATGAGAAGAATGGGAACCAATCCTAAATATCTCGTAGCCTCCTCGATTATAGATGTGGTGCACAACACACCGATAATCAAGACTTACTAGATACGGTCAAGACACTTTCCGAGGATTAATCGCTTCGATACCACTTTTGTCACGACCAACCGGTTCGTGGATCGTGCCTTACCCCGCACCCTAGTGATACAACATCGAGAAAATCAGGAAATAAAAACATGAACATGAAACAAGAGATATGATAAAAACAAAGCAACCAAAGCTTGCCTTCTTGCATATATACAGACCGAATAGCATCCTTTACAACCCCGCCACAACAAGCATTCATGCACTTAAGAAAGTGATAACAACTATGACGGACAGTGGCCCCGCCATACCCCGAATGTACAAGAACCCTGCTGCACTGTGGTAACATACCACAAGATAAGCCTCCAAGAAACGGCTTCCTAACACGAATCAGTGATCCTATGAGCGAGGATCCACAACCGATGTACTTCTACCGCGGATTTAACGCAGCCTCAAGGAGGTCAAGACAACAGTACCAAGTATGTGAAATCAAATATCAGAATGAAATCATGATACTATATAAAACAGAGACATGTATGATAGCCAAACTACGATTTACAACATAAAAGTAGTCATGTCAAGTCGTGACTCACACCTCAAGTCATCCTCATGCCCTGAACTCCTTCCTCACCGCCAGCCTAGGTATAAATCGATGATACGATAACATGTCTCGCCATCCTACGACTCGATAAGAATCGTGTGGAATACATGTCTCGGCCCATCTCATGGGACTCGATAAAGAATCGGATGAAATACGTGTCCCGGCCCATCTCATGGGACTCGGTAAAGAATCAGATGAAATACGTGTCCCGGCCCACCCCGTGGGACTCGGTGAAGTATGGAATACATGTCCCGGCCCATCCCGTGGGACTCGGTGAAGAATCAGATGGAATACGTGTCCCGGCCCATCTCATGGGACTCGGTGAAGAATCATTCATAACAAATCAGCCGGCCCTCCATCGAGAGACGCGGTGGTATAGAAATACAGTACTTGCACAACAAGGCTATCCCACGCAAACATAGGCAAGTTACACACAACTCAAGGTACTTTCATTTTATGACAAGTCCAGGTTCTGACCCCAAAGTATTACGTACGTTAAATTCCTTTTTAAAAGATCCATTTCTTTTATATAGGTCACCCGATACCCGTAGTATTAAAATGGAGTGACTCACATTTTTAGGTAAACCAAAACACTTTCCTTTTTAACATCAAGTAACAACATTCTTTTCCATAAGTTCAAGTTTGCCTAATTTCAAGTTCTTAAGTCTCTTATTTTAGAAAGGTTTCGTAGTTCATAGTCTTAATCACTTAAGAATATAATTCTCTTTTAAACAATTTGAGAAACATATGTCTTATATGTGAGTAGGTTATTCTTGTTCATAATCAATCTTATTAAAGCAGCCATGATCTAGAGAATGTAATACAATTTTGTCTTATCTTAGCTTCTATGCGGATGGAGGTTTCTACTGGTTTTAATATAATTCATTAGTCTATACATTTCCTTTATTAACGCTGCAATGGTTTGTTCGACACTTATTCTCATTTCCGAAATCAGTAAAACATTATTCTTAAAAAGCCAAGTACTCATTACTCACGAATGAGGTTTCACAACTTTTTAACAAAATTCATAGTCCTTAATCATTTCATAAAACGTCATTTATAAGTTAAGTCTCTTATCTTTTAAGATCAAGTCTCTTAACTTCTAAAATCAATAAACCATTCTTTTACCTACATAAAGTCGTTATAACTAACTTCCCATAAAGCTATTATAACACCCTATGTTTTAAACCAACCAAATCACTTAGCACATGTACGTCTACCGTACTACATAGTTCACAACAATCATGCTAGAAAAGATAGGAAGAGGTTCACATACCTCGCGACGATTATCGACAAATAGCAAAACGCTCCAAGTACTTCAACCCGTCGGCTACTCCTTAAGCCAAGTAGATCACGCCACACGTGGTACTCCACTCCTAAAATGGTCATAGTACTTCTATTAAACCTTTCTTACCATTGAAGACTTATACCAATAAAAAGCCCTCTAATTCTACGGAAAAATTGGGCAGCACTTCCCCCGTTTTTACTCACTTGTCCATCTTTCTCCAAGGCCCGAATAACCGTAATATATATACCATATATATGGCGTAATAATTAAACAACATAAAGAAGGGGATTACACGCCCAAACGGTAACGCGGTTTACTATCACGCCTTCATAACAACAATAAGTAAAAGAAGGGGATTACGCGCCCAACCGGTAACGCGGTTTACTATCACGCCTTCATAACAATACAATAATTAAAAAGGGGATCACACGCCCAAACGGAACGCGATTGAACAATCTTCCCCTTAACAGAAATGTAAATACAGTCCAAAGTAAATACAGTCCAAAGTAAATACAGTCCAAAGTAAATACAGTCCTTAAGTTGGGGTCCTTGGCCAACTTTGTCCATTTTACTTATCCAAATTACTCATTAGTCATCCAACTTATATTTCCATTCTTAATATAAGTTATAGTTACTTTGTTAATTACTTCTTCACAAGTAAGATACGTTGGATATGTTTTTACCATTTTAATGGCTAACGGCCAATCCTTTCTTTAACAAGTTAACAAGATCCATTCTTTCCAAACTTACTACATATATTATATACTCCATAATATACTTATAATATATGTATAATGACCAATTCACAAAGAGGTTAAGATTTACTACCTCAAATAGCCCAAAATCTATCCAAGAACTTAATGTCGTTCCAAGCAAGTCTTAGCTCCAATCTTTATGTTACAAACCACCACAAATCACCCTAAGAAGCTCCTCACCATCATCTCTTCAAGAACCAACTCAAACAAGTGAAGGACACTTAGGTTTTCCCTCCAAGAGCTCTCGGCCAAGGTGGTTTTTGTGGCTAGGGATGTGAAATCTTTTCTATTTTTTGGTTAAGAGTCTTCCTAATACACTAGGGAAGAACACTTAAGAGTTTAGGAATTATTGGACAAGGTTTGGTTAGGGGGGGGGGGTGTGGTCGACGAGAGCAAGTGAGAGAGGGAGGGAGATGAAATATTTCTCAAGTCTTGAAATATCTAAGTGTGCAAGATTTCATCAACAAAGGGTGCATATATAGGACAACCAAGGGCTAGGATGAAGGCAAGTGTGTGGTTGAGATTGGGGACAAGTGTGTGTGGGCCCCACAAGCCACTTGTCCAACTAAAATATCTTTCAAGACTTGGCCACTTGTCTTGGCCACTTGTCACATGAATTTCGGCCAACCTAGCCCACCTAGGGGTGACACGTGTCGCCCTCCTATTGGTCCAAAACATTTCATCTTCTGAAAATATCCATAAAGGCCAAAATCTCGAAAACAAAGTGGGCCCCACAAAACCGTAAATTTCTCCCGTGGGCCCCACGTGACCAATTCCAGAAATAAAATTCCATAATTCTAATATAATTCAAGAAGCCCAAATACCAAATCTGGGAATCCAATTCCATCAACGAACCTTTTTCCTTCACAAAACCCGGAAACTTTTCCGTCGAAAAATCACATCTTTCTTTCTTTCCAATATTTCTGTCGTATTCTCGTACGTACGTCATCACATACATACCCTGGAACTACGGGGTATAACAATATTATCCTCCACCGAGGCTATTCTCACTATGTCCCGTATATCATTATTTCTAATTATATCTCTCCTTGTATGCCCACACATCCATCTCAACATCCTCATCTCTGCATTTTCATCTTTTTGGTGTGCGAAGTCTTGACCGGCCAACACTCTGCTCCATACAACACATTCGGTCTAACCACCACCTTATAGAACTTGCCTTTCGCTTTGGTGGCCCTTTTATTGCACGAGACTCGGACGCGAGCCTTTATTTTATCCACACTGCCTCAATACGATGTGTGACATCATAATAAATCTCTCAAGTCCCTTGATAATAGACCCGAGGTAATTGAAGTTTTTTATTTTGGAATGACCTGAGTACCAAGTCTCACCTCTACGCCTGTTGATCGGTGTATTTTATATACACAGTTTGAGTCAGTTTGAGTTAGTCTTTAGTCCCGTTTTGCACATATAAGTGTTGTATTAGGATAGTTTTCCTTTCTATTGAGTCAAAGTGGTTAAAATGGCCAAATGACGGAAGAGGAGCTAAAAGAGGGCAAAAGAGGAGATGCCAGCCGAAACGCAGAAAGTGGCGAACGAGGGTGAAATCTAGACCAGCAATGCGCGGCCGCGCGCCACTATTCGTGAGAGGTCGCAGAAGACCCAGCCACGCGCACTCGCATGAGACAGGTGGTCGCGGCGCTAAACATCCGGAAGCTACAAGAGTTGCAGCGCCGCGCGCCTCCGGCCAGAGATATCGGGCCGCAGCGCCAAAACACCCGACGGATTGCAACTTCCGCCAGCGCGCCGCAGGCTGCGGCGCCGACACGAAAAATTAGTTTTTTGACGAAATTTTGGGTCGCCCAAGGAAAAGAGGAGGCGGTTTTCACCTATAAAAGAGAACCCTAGGCGCTTTTAAGGGTTCCTTTCTTGCACAACACAAGGCTTCTTGCTTAGAGATTGGAGACCATAGTCTAGTAATTTCTTTTCCTTTTCTTTACTTTATTTCAGTTTTTGTATGATGAACATAGGATTAGTTCTTGTCATGTCAATGGCTAGGAACTAATTCCTCTATAGGGCTTTCCATGTTAAATCTCTAGAAACTTTTGTTATGAGTTAATGCATGCTTATGGTTATTTTTCTTATTGTGAGATCTATCCAATATTTGAGTTGAATTCTTGATAATTAATTGACAACTAATTATCACTATATGATTTCTAATCAGATTCCGAAAGGGGGGGATTGTGAATATGCTGTAAGTTGGATAGACATTCTTGGATTGGGGATGAAAATACCTCAATTATTTATGTAGCGTTAATGAGAGGATTAACAACCCTAATTTTGCGCATTGTGTGTGACGGTTAACTAGGTTCTTGTTCTTAATCCTCCTATAGAGTTATCATTATCACCGAAAGGTAGGTAAGGTGCAATACTGGGGTTGAGTGTTTATATAACCCTAACGGGAATATAAAACGATTTAGTGAACCTGCTTTCTCCAAAAGAAGAAGACCATAAGTTATTGCATTAATAAGTAGCATAAGCGGATAGTGAGGAGACGTGGAAGCCCTATTCTCATCACAACTGAAGTAAACCTTTATAGTTAAAATAGCTTTTATAATTCTTAGTTATAAACAACAAATCCAATTATCAATTTACCAAATAGATACAAAAAATAGATAGTTGGTAATTGAACCCTAATCCTTGAGGACGATATTCGGTCTTATCAAGACTATACTACTTGTCACGATAACGTGCACTTGCGTTTAAAGTGTGTGCATCTTTTCGCGCATCAAGTTTTTGGCGCCGTTGCCGGGGATTAGGCATAGTTCAATATCAAATTTGTCTATTTTTAATTTCTAATTTGGTTTTTAATTTTTATTTTAATTATTTTAATTTTTACGTTTTTTTTATTACTTTTCGAAAATTTCGAGGTGCCGTGATTCTTTGTTGGTTTTGATTTATCTCAGGAATCTTTTAGATATGGATTTTTACTGTCAATATGATAGAGAACCAACCATAGAGGAAGAGAGGGATGAATTACGAGAAATTATACTCAGTCTCACGAGGTACCAAAATCAGTTCATAGACGAAACGAGAATGGCCATGAAGAAGTTGGAAACGCAAATAGCAGAGCTCGCGATCATATTCAACAGCGAAACACATGAAGAGAAATCTGCACCTGGGGTAGGCAATGAGGAAACACAATGTCAGGCAATTGACCTGAAGGATGCCGAATCAGGGGAGATAGAAAGTTCGCAGCAGTAGCAGCGCCGCGACGCCGATGAGCAGGGCCGCGACGCCGAAGATTCTGAGACAATGCAAGAGGCGAGCGAAGGTTCCGCATCCGAGACAAGCAGAGAGAGTGGCGCGCGCCTAAGATCTGGCCGCGCGCCGGAACCAAGCGAGACTTTTGCGTAAGGCAGAGTAATCGCACTTGTGATAATACCATATCCCCAGAAGTTAAAAACATATACTCTTGACAAACAATTCTCTAGATTCGTGGAAGTCCTCAAACAATTGCAACTCAATATCCCGTTTGCTGAAGCATTAGAGCAAATGCCGAGCTACGTCAAGTTCATGAAGTATGTGCTTAGCAAAAAGAGGAGGATAGAGGACTACGAAAAAGTGATGTTGACTGAAGAATGTAGTGCCATCCTATAGAGACAACTGCCTCAGAAGTTACAAGATCCTGGGAGCTTCACCATCCCATGCACCATTGGAAAGTTTGAATGTCAAAAAGCATTGTGCGACTTGGGAGCAGACATAAATCTGATGCCTTATCTAGTTTTCTGCAAACTAGAAATGGGAGAAGTCAAACCTACAAACATCACTTTGCAGTTAGCTGACCGCTCAATTGTTCACCCGAGAGGAGTCATCGAAGATGTACTAGTGAAGGTGGACAAGTTCATCTTTCTCGCCGACTTCGTTATCCTAGACATACAAGATAACGATGGAATCCCCATCATACTTGACAGACCCTTCTTAGCCACAGGACAGACGCTCATTGATGTTCACAAAGGGGAGTTGAAGCTTCGAGTAGACGAAGAAGAGGTGATTTTCAATGTTTTTCGAGCAGCAACTTTTTCAGAGGCCAAGGATAACTGCTCAGCCATTGATCTTTGCGAAGAAGCAGTGTCAGCCAAAGAGTTCGGATATGATGATACGCTTGAAGAAGTACTGACCACATGGGATGATGATAGTAGAAACGATCCAGATCTGATGGAGTATGCAAATTGGATGAATGCTTATGAAAAATGGGATACAAGGAAGTATGAAGAGCTTGGACAGGTACCAGAAAAATCATTACCATCCACAGAGAAGGCTCCAGAGTTAGAGTTAAAAACCCTATCCAATCATCTACAATACCAATACCTAGGTGAAGAAAAAACCTTACCAGTGATCATTTCATGCCACCTATCCACCGAAGAGATTGATAAACTGCTAAGAGTACTAAAAAATCACAAGCGGGCCATTGGATGGACATTAGCAGACATAAAAGGGATAAGTCCATCAACGGTAATGCATAAGATCCGTCTAGATGAGGAGAGCGCACCATCCATCAAGCCCAAAGGCGACTAAACCCAAACACAAGTAGGTAGTAAGAAAGGAAATCCTAAAATGGCTCGACGCAGAGTAATCTACCCCATATCCGACAAAGACACGTGGGTAAGTCCAAGATGTGGTGCCAAAAAGGGTGGAATAACGGTGGTGACCAACGAAAGAAACGAACTCATTCCTCGAGAACATCACCGGATTGAGAATCAGACGACTATCGCAAGTTGAACAAAGCAACTAGAAAAGACCACTTCCCGCCATTCCTAGATCAAATGTTGGACGGACTCGTAGGGCATAACTACTCTCGCTTTTTGGATGGATACTCGTGGTATCACCAGATTGCAATAGCCCTAGAAGATCGTGAAAAGACAACATTCACTTGCCCTTTGGTACATTTGCATTCGTAAGAATGCCATTCGACTCGCAATGCACCGCAACTTTTCGAGGTGTATGATGACAATTCTCTCGATATGGTAGAGAACTATAGAGATCTTTATGGATGACTTTTCGTTTTTGGAGCATCATTCGATGAGTGTTTAAGGCATCTAGAAGCGATGTTAAGCCGGCGAAGAATCTAACCTTGTGCTAAATCGGGAGAAGTGTCACCATGGTAATGTAAGGAATTGTCTTAGGACACAAAATATCAAGTCAAGGTATTGAGGTGGACAAGGCAAAGATTTCAGTGATCGAAAATCTACCACCTCCAGTATCAACAAAAGGAGTCAGAAGTTTCCTTGGACATGCAGGCTTCTATAAAAGATTCATCAAGGATTTTTCAAAGGTCTCAAAGCCTCTTTCCACATTGCTAATGACGGGGGTTGCCTTCGACTTCAATAAAGAATGCTTATCCGCATTTCAAACTGTTATACCCCGTATTTCCAGAGTATGTACGTAAGGGAATACGTACAAAAGTCTAGCCTTAAAGTTTAGGCACAAAACGTTTTTTTTTTGGCACAACTCACAAAACGAATAGTTTTCCGACGAAACGTTTCCACAGCTTTCGTAGGGTAAATTCCGGCTATGCTATTTCTAATTTTTGCGGAATTTTCTGAGAGACGAAACATTTTGGACCAACGGGAGGGCGACACTTGGCACCCTCCAATTGGTGGACTTGAAATCGTCCATTGGACGAATTGGACAAGGTTGGCACGTTTTTTGTGCCTTTGCACAAGTCAAGGATTAGGTAGGATATTTTGTGTGCAAGTTGGCCAAGGACACTTGCCCTAATCTTGACCTTACACTTGCCTAGCACTTGGCTAAATCTTGGCCATTGGTTGGCCATGTCTTGACCTATAATACCCTTTGGATGAAGACTTCTTCATCCACCAATCACTTACCACGTCTTGAAACCTCCCTCCCCCTCTCTCTAAAGCTTGTCGTCCAAAGCCTCCTACCCCCCATCCCCTTTTGAAGTTTGGCCGAGGGCCCCCCCCTAGCCTAGCCGAAATCTACCCCCCTCCCTTGGTAGAAAAGTTGCCTTCTTGTATTGTTATAATGCCCAAAATACCCTAGCCCAAATCCCTTAGTACTTAGTAGAAGTTGTGAAAAACTTCTAAGGTTTCTGGAGCATACAACTTAGAGCAAAACCTTGCTCAGCGCGACTTTATCTAGGATATTATTGGGCTTACCGAGGTAACTAATCCTAACCTCTTTTGAATTAGAGAATACTTACTGTAGTAGTATAAGAATAAGTATTAGATACTTAGAAGAATATTGCGTTAGAATTGAATCGTTATCACAGTAGAAGGGTTTAAAAGAAGAATAATCAAACTGCTTACATAGATCGTTTCACAGAGACTTGAGTAGCTCACCGCAGGGAAGATCGCCAATTTTCCGTAGGATATAGAACCTCTGCTTAGAATCATTTACAAAGTAGTTCAACGTTGATAGACGTGTTCGACTATTATAGGCTGATTCTCTACGCGACATATTCAACTTGGCGGTGGTTTTCATTGAGAAGGTATGTGATTCTTCCTAAAGCATGATATTTTACAATATATATGTAGTACCGGTGACGCATACGTGTTAATCTGAATAATAACTATGGCAATGTCTTTGACTTAAGCTGAATAATACTTACGGAATGCCTCACCGCTTAAGCTCGAATAATACTTACAGAATGCCTCACGCTTAAGCTCGAATAATAAAAATCAAAGCATTTCAAAAGAATATGAATCATTTTTAATGTAAGAGAACTAATTGAGTTTTAAAATGAAGCTTAAGAGTTATACTAGCTTTATGGGAAGTTAAGTATAACCACTTAAGAATGATAAAAGAAACAGTTTGCCTATGTGTTTATAATGGACTTATATTGAATTGTGAAAAGAATAATAAGATGGTTTGATAAGTAGACATGATATGATGCTATGTGTTAGTGTCTTGTAACGCTTGTATAAGAGAGTATTCTTGTTGTGCTTATGTTGTTTAAAGATAAGTCGTTATGTTAGTGTACTATCACTCACCTCTTGACATATTACCGGGGTTGTCGCCTCCACGCGGGTAGACTCAGCGATGCAGGACCATGATTCGAGAATACCTCATGCGGTCCAAGGGACCTATGCGGAGCTACGGAGTTCCGTGTTAGTGATGCGGGTTATACCTCACGCGGTCTATGTGGCCATGCGGACTACGAGTCCAGGCGATGCCGAGGAGCTACCCTCGATGCGGGTTATGTACCTTATGCGGCCTATGTGAGTGGCCTATGCGGACTACGAGTCCGAGATTAGGCTTGCTCGTGATACTACGAAATTGGCCCCGCTTGATCATTCGCAGCCTAGAAAAGACTCATTATTTACCTATTGTTGCTCTTGTTTATGATGTGGCACTATGCGCGTCCCTCGTTGCTTCATACATACTTGCAAAACCGATTTTAAAATGATATGTTTTCATTTAAGTATTTTACGCTTCATATACTTAATACTGTTGTAGATCGACCTCCTCGGGGCCGTTCATGCCGCAGTAAGGGCAAGCGTGCTAGATCCACATTCTTAGGATCTCTACGTTGGTGTCTGAGCTCCATCTTTTCCGAGGCTCTACTGGGTATGATCTCCTGTTGAGATAGTTTTGTATGCCAGGTATGGCGGGCCTCCCGCCATAGTTGTATATTTCCTTAGAGGTCTGTAGTCATGTTGTACAAGATTTGATGTAATCGCTAAACCATGTTTATATATATATGCCGAAAGGCGACGTTTCTCACATAAAGCGTGTCTTATTTTATAAATCGTTTCATGTCTTGTTTTATATTTCCGCCGATTAATCGATGTATGACTACTTGGGTGCCCTGAAGGCACCATCACGCCCCGAATGGGGTCGTGACACAAACGCCAAGGAGAAGCTTATTTCAAGACCCATAGTCATTGCACCAAACCGAGCTCCCATTTGAACTAATGCGATGCAAGCGATTATGCGATTGGAGCGGGCTTGGACAGAGAATCGACAAGGTATTTAGATCCATTTACTATGCTAGTAAAACTCTAAATGACGCACAGTTAAATTATGCAACTACCGAAAAGGAACTGCTAGCAATAGTATATGCATTTGAGAAATTCAGGCCGTACTTGATTGGGAATAAGGTGATAGTATACACTGACCACTCTGCTATAAAGTACTTGATGACAAAGAAGGATAGAAAGCCTCGCCTCATTCAATGGGTCCTACTTCTACAAGAAATTGACGTGGATATTCGTGATAAGAAAGGAACAGAGAATTCAGTTGCAGACCACTTGTCAAGACTGGAAAACACAGAGAGCCAGAACACCAAGGGTGTGCAAATAAATGATCACTTTCCGCATTTAACAACCTGCTTTGAGTAAGTATGAATTCTAATTTACCTTGGTACGCGACTTTGTTAACTTTCTTGCGGCTAAAGTACTACCCTGCACTTGTCAAGACAAAGAAGTGAAGAGGTTTTATTCGAGTAAAGCATTACTATTGGGATGAACCTATGTTATACAAACATCAGGCCGACCAAGTCATCAAAGCGATGTATACCGTAGGAAGAGATGCACTGAGTTCTCACCCATCGCCACACCCTATCATGGTGGACACTTTGGGGCATCAAGAACAGCGGCAAAGGTACTGCAATGCGGATTCTATTGGCCAACACTTTTTAAGGATGCCCATACCTTTGTGAAGAGATGTGATAATTGTCAGAGAACAGGGAACATCTCAAGACGAAACGAAATGCCTTCGCAAGGGATATTGGAAGTGGAACTCTTTGATGTGTGGGGAATCGATTTCATGGGGCCATTCCCACCATCCTTTGGAAATCAATATATCCTTCTGGCAGTAGACTATGTGTCCAAATGGGTGGAAGCAGTGGCCACAAAAGAAAACGACAGTAAGACTGTTCAAAAATTCCTTCAAAAGAATATTTTCACAAGGTTCGGCACTCCAAGAGCTATCATCAGTGACGAAGGAAGTCATTTCTGCAACAGGCAGCTGAACTCATTGCTTTCCCGATATGGAGTTTACCACCGCACTACAACTGCCTACCACCCTCAAGCTAATGGGCAAGCGGAAGTGTCAAATAGAGAAGTAAAGAGCATATTAGAAAAGACGGTGAACGGCTCAAGGAAAGACTGGTCTATCAAATTGGATGACGCATTATGGGCATACCGGACAGCATTCAAAACACCAATTGGTATGTCACCTTATAAATTAGTATTTGGTAAAGCATGTCATTTGCCAGTAGAGTTGGAACACAGAGCGTACTGGGCAATGAAGAAGTTAAACATGGACGCCACGGCGGCAGGACAGAGGAGGCTACTACAGCTGAGCGAATTAGATGAATTCAGGCACAATGCCTATGAGAATGCAAAGATCTACAAGGAACGAATGAAAGCATGACACGACAAGAATTTGATCCCAAAAGACTTTCAAGAAGGACAACAAGTGCTTTTATTCAACTCAAGGTTGAGATTGTTTCCAGACAAGTTAAAATCACGTTGGACAGGACCATACACGGTGGTAAGAGTATTCCCATATGGAGCAATTGAAATAAAAGAGAGAGAGGGAGCTGCCTTCAAGGTAAATGGACAGAGATTAAAACCCTATCTGATCAATGAAATGGAATACATGAACTTGGTAACTTCTCATACCTTAGAATAATAAGGAACTTGCGTCCGGCTAAAAGACGTTAAAGACAGCGCTACTTGGGAGGCAACCCAATGTTTTTAATTATGTTATTTTAATTTCTGTCTTTAGTTTATTTGATTTTGTCTAAGAACAGTCTCACGGTCTTGGGGTCTTGTGTTTGTGTTATTGATGTACAGTAAACAAACCGAAAGATTTAAAAGCTGAACGGCCGATTTCGAGAAAAAGCGGTAAGCGCGGCGCTGCGAGCACGCGCGCAGTAAAGTCCCGGCGAGCGCAGGAGTTTGGGCGCCGCGGTGCCCATTTGCAGGGCCGCGGCGCCACAACGACAAATATGAATTCTGGAAGACACCCTGATCCGAAGGCCCTATCGCCAAATCAAACACCAAGAGCTCTCCTCCCCTCACTGAATTCAAAGTATTAGCCACCGCCACCACCACCATTTTAGCCAAAGTCTGTAAGTGTCTTATTTCTTTTATTGTCTTTGAGTCTACACACATTGGGGACAATGTGTGATTTAAGTTTGGGGGTGTTTTATTTGTGTCATGTTATGTTTTATTTAAGTCTTTTTATTGTTTTTATGTATTTTTGAGTCACAATTTTTTTTCTTTTTGAGTCATAATTGTCTGTCAAAAGATCATGTATGCTGTAGTTGCTAGAAACACCTAGTGAAGTAATGTAGAATAATATAACAGAATTAAAGCAACTATCTAAACACCTAAGTTAGATATGCCAAAAACTCACAGAATCTATCTAGTTGGAGTTTCTTGCTTGACTTATGCATGCTAAATGATAAATACTTATGTGTTATGATTGCTTGCTATTTGAGGCGAAATAGTTAGGATATGCATGTTAGGGAGATGACTCAGGCATTTCTTTGATAGCCAATTCTTACCATTCTTTTCTATCCCGTACTTTAAAAATATCCCTAGTCAGCCCCATTGAGCCTAAATTTGAAACTTCTTCTTTGACACCCTATATTCCCACAAATTGTACCATAAGTGAAAATATGAAATAGTGGAATACATTGTGTTAAAAAAAGAGACAAAAAGAGTGAATAAGTCTCACAGACCCCAATACAAAAGTAATAAGAAATAGGCAAAAGCCTAAGTTTGGGGGTGCTTGTCATCATTATATACTTCACTCTCCCAAAACAAAAGAGGGAAAGATAGAATCGAAATGAAGAAAAGAACAAAAAGAAAAAGAGAAATACTGAAAAGATGAAGAGCTTATGGTACACGAAATGAGCCTAAATTGCCTATTTTTACCTACCTATACCTAAGCCTACATTACAACCCTTAAAGTCCTGAAGATCTCTTTTATGCATATCCAGAATTAGTGGAGAATAACAAGTAAGCATGCCATAGGAATTCTTGAATTTATATGCATGATTTAGTATACTGACTTCCATTAAAGCATGATGAATAGGAGTTTGCGAAATATCTAGCTTAATGTGCTGAAATGTCATGCACATCCCGTGGGACTCGGTGAAGAATCAGATGGAATACGTGAAGTATGGAATACATGTCCCGGCCCATCCCGTGGGACTCGGTGAAGAATCAGATGGAATACGTGTCCCGACCCATCTCATGGGACTCGGTGAAGAATCATTCATAACAAATCAGCCGGCCCTCCATCGAGAGACGCGGTGGTATAGAAATACAGTACTTGCACAACAAGGCTATCCCACGCAAACATAGGCAAGTTACACACAACTCAAGGTACTTTCATTTTATGACAAGTCCAGGTTCTGACCCCAAAGTATTACGTACGTTAAATTCCTTTTTAAAAGATCCATTTCTTTTATATAGGTCACCCGATACCCGTAGTATTAAAATGGAGTGACTCACATTTTTAGGTAAACCAAAACACTTTCCTTTTTAACATCAAGTAACAACATTCTTTTCCATAAGTTCAAGTTTGCCTAATTTCAAGTTCTTAAGTCTCTTATTTTAGAAAGGTTTCGTAGTTCATAGTCTTAATCACTTAAGAATATAATTCTCTTTTAAACAATTTGAGAAACATATGTCTTATATGTGAGTAGGTTATTCTTGTTCATAATCAATCTTATTAAAGCAAACGTGATCTAGAGAATGTAATACAATTTTGTCTTATCTTAGCTTCATGCGGATGGAGGTTTCTCCGGTTTTAATATAATTCATTAGTCTATACATTTCCTTTATTAACGCTGCAATGGTTTGTTCGACACTTATTCTCATTTCCAAATCAAGAAACATTATTCTTAAAAAGCCAAGTACTCATTACTCACGAATGAGGTTTCACAACTTTTAACAAAATTCATAGTCCTTAATCATTTCATAAAACGTCATTTATAAGTTAAGTCTCTTATCTTTTAAGATCAAGTCTCTTAACTTCTAAAATCAATAAACCATTCTTTTACCTACATAAAGTCGTTATAACTAACTTCCCATAAAGCTATTATAACACCCTATGTTTTAAACCAACCAAATCACTTAGCACACGTATCGCTACCGTACTACATAGTTCACAACAATCCTGCTAGAAAAGATAGGAAGAGGTTCACATACCTCGCGACGATTATCGACAAATAGCAAAACGCTCCAAGTACTTCAACCCGTCGGCTACTCCTTAAGCCAAGTAGATCACGCCACACGTGGTACTCCACTCCTAAAATGGTCATAGTACTTCTATTAAACCTTTCTTACCATTGAAGACTTATACCAATAAAAAGCCCTCTAATTCTACGGAAAAATTGGGCAGCACTTCCCCCGTTTTTACTCACTTTTCCATCTTTCTCCAAGGCCCGAATAACCGTAATATATATACCATATATATGGCGTAATAATTAAACAACATAAAGAAGGGGATTACACGCCCAAACGGTAACGCGGTTTACTATCACGCCTTCATAACAACAATAAGTAAAAGAAGGGGATTACGCGCCCAACCGGTAACGCGGTTTACTATCACGCCTTCATAACAATACAATAATTAAAAAGGGGATCACACGCCCAAACGGAACGCGATTGAACAATCTTCCCCTTAACAGAAATGTAAATACAGTCCAAAGTAAATACAGTCCAAAGTAAATACAGTCCTTAAGTTGGGGTCCTTGGCCAACTTTGTCCATTTTACTTATCCAAATTACTCATTAGTCATCCAACTTATATTTCCATTCTTAATATAAGTTATAGTTACTTGTTAAATACTTCTTCACAAGTAAGATACGTTGGATATGTTTTTACCATTTTAATGGCTAACGGCCAATCCTTTCTTTAACAAGTTAACAAGATCCATTCTTTCCAAACTTACTACATATATTATATACTCCATAATATACTTATAATATATGTATAATGACCAATTCACAAAGAGGTTAAGATTTACTACCTCAAATAGCCCAAAATCTATCCAAGAACTTAATGTCGTTCCAAGCAAGTCTTAGCTCCAATCTTTATGTTACAAACCACCACAAATCACCCTAAGAAGCTCCTCACCATCATCTCTTCAAGAACCAACTCAAACAAGTGAAGGACACTTAGGTTTTCCCTCCAAGAGCTCTCGGCCAAGGTGGTTTTTGTGGCTAGGGATGTGAAATCTTTTCTATTTTTTGGTTAAGAGTCTTCCTAATACACTAGGGAAGAACACTTAAGAGTTTAGGAATTATTGGACAAGGTTTGGTTAGGGGGGGGGGGTGTGGTCGACGAGAGCAAGTGAGAGAGGGAGGGAGATGAAATATTTCTCAAGTCTTGAAATATCTAAGTGTGCAAGATTTCATCAACAAAGGGTGCATATATAGGACAACCAAGGGCTAGGATGAAGGCAAGTGTGTGGTTGAGATTGGGGACAAGTGTGTGTGGGCCCCACAAGCCACTTGTCCAACTAAAATATCTTTCAAGACTTGGCCACTTGTCTCGCCACTTGTCACGAATTTCGCCAACCTAGCCCACCTAGGGTGACACGTGTCGCCTCCTATCGTCCAAAACATTTCATCTTCTCAAAATATCCATAAAGGCCAAAATCTCAAAACAAAGTGGCCCCACAAAACCAGAATTTCTCCCGTGGGCCCCACGTGACCAATTCCAGAAATAAAATTCCATAATTCTAATATAATTCAAGAAGCCCAAATACCAAATCTGGGAATCCAATTCCATCAACGAACCTTTTTCCTTCACAAAACCCGGAAACTTTTCCGTCGAAAAATCACATCTTTCTTTCTTTCCAATATTTCTGTCGTATTCTCGTACGTACGTCATCACATACATACCCTGGAACTACGGGGTATAACAATATTATCCTCCACCGAGGCTATTCTCACTATGTCCCGTATATCATTATTTCTAATTATATCTCTCCTTGTATGCCCACACATCCATCTCAACATCCTCATCTCTGCATTTTCATCTTTTTGGTGTGCGAAGTCTTGACCGGCCAACACTCTGCTCCATACAACACATTCGGTCTAACCACCACCTTATAGAACTTGCCTTTCAGTTTTGGTGGGCCCTTTTTATTGCACGAGACTCCAGATGCGAGCCTTTATTTTATCCACACTGTCTCAATACGATGTGTGACATCATAATAAATCTCTCAATTCCCTTGATAATAGACCCGAGGTAATTGAAGTTTTTTATTTTGGAATGACCTGAGTACCAAGTCTCACCTCTACGCCTGTTGATCGGTGTATTTTATATACACCTTTTGAGTCAGTTTTAGTTAGTCTTTTGTCCCGTTTTGCACATATAAGTGTTGTATTAGGATAGTTTTCCTTTCTATTGAGTCAAAGTGGTTAAAATGGCCAAATGGCGGAAAAGGAGCTAAAAGAGGGCAAAAGAGGAGATGCCAGAGCTGAAAACAGAGAAAGTGGCGAACGAGGGTGAAATCCAGACCAGCGCCGCGGCGCCTCCTGCAGTCAAAAGCAGGGCCGCGGCGCCCACTATTCAGAGAGGCTGCAGAAGACCCAGCGCCGCGGCGCCCTCAGACAGCAGATGCAGGGCCGCGGCGCCTAAACATCCGAGAAGCTACAGGAGTTGCAGCGCCGCGGCGCCCTCAGACAGCAGATATCAGGGCCGCGGCGCCAAAACACCCGACGGATTGCAGAACTTCCGGCGCGGCGCCGACGCGGAAAAATTAGGTTTTTGGACGAAATTCTGGGCCAGGCCTGAAGGAAAAGAGGGAGGCGGTTTTCAGCCTATAAAAGGAGAACCCTAGGCAGTTTTTAAGGGTTCCCTTTCTTGCACAACACAAGGCTTCTTGCTTAGAGATTGGAGACCATAGTCTAGTAATTTCTTTTCCTTTTCTTTACTTTATTTCAGTTTTTGTATGATGAACATGGGATTAGTTCTTGTCATGTCAATGGCTAGGAACTAATTCCTCTATAGGGCTTTCCATGTTAAATCTCTAGAAACTTTTGTTATGAGTTAATGCATGCTTATGGTTATTTTTCTTATTGTGAGATCTATCCAATATTTGAGTTGAATTCTTGATAATTAATTGACAACTAATTATCACTATATGATTTCTAATCAGATTCCGAAAGGGGGGGATTGTGAATATGCTGTAAGTTGGATAGACATTCTTGGATTGGGGATGAAAATACCTCAATTATTTATGTAAGTAATGAGAGGATTAACAACCCTAATTTTGCGCATTGTGTGTGACGGTTAACTAGGTTCTTGTTCTTAATCCTCCTATAGAGTTATCATTATCACCGAAAGGTAGGTAAGGTGCAATACTGGGGTTGAGTGTTTATATAACCCTAACGGGAATATAAAACGATTTAGTGAACCTGCTTTCTCCAAAAGAAGAAGACCATAAGTTATTGCATTAATAAGTAGCATAAGCGGATAGTGAGGAGACGTGGAAGCCCTATTCTCATCACAACTGAAGTAAACCTTTATAGTTAAAATAGCTTTTATAATTCTTAGTTATAAACAACAAATCCAATTATCAATTTACCAAATAGATACAAAAAATAGATAGTTGGTAATTGAACCCTAATCCTTGAGGACGATATTCGGTCTTATCAAGACTATACTACTTGTCACGATAACGTGCACTTGCGTTTAAAGTGTGTGCATCTTTTCGCGCATCACCTGTCTCAAGGTCTCTTCCGTTACTGAACTTGCACTCCAAGTATTCTGTCTTGGTCCTATTTAGCCTAAACCCTTTAGTCTCCAGAGTCTGTCTCCAAAACTCCAGTTAGCGTTCACTCCGTTGCGAGTCTCATCAATCAGGACTATGTCATATGTGAATAACATACACAATATCACCTCCCATTAGATTTATCGCGTCAATCCATCCATCACCGAGGAAAATAAGAATGGGCTAAGAGCTGATCTCTAGTGTAACCCTATCATCACTGGGAAGTGTTTTGAGCCTCCTCCTACTATCCGGACCTTGGTTTTGGCTCTGTTGAGTCTATTTTTAGTATTGTTTTAGGGTATATTTTAGAGAGTCTTTTGTTGTCTTTTAATTGTTTTGTACAGTATTATGAGTGTTGTTTTGTGTTTTCATTTCTTAATCGGTTCAGAAAGGAATAAGGTGAATTCAAAGGAAATAGCCAGCTATGGAGGACAAATATGTATATTGAGTCATAAACAATCAGTCAAAGAAGTCTCGTGAAGCTCAGGATGCAGTTAAAATAAAATTCGGACGAAAAATGATGAAGGGTCGCGACGCTATGTAGAAGGAGTCGCGGCGCTGAAGAGTCGCGGCGTAGGAAGATGGTGCTGCAACGCCGTGCAAGCAGAAGCTGGAAGAAATTAACTCGTATAAGCGTCGCGGTGCCTGACAGTAGCGCTGATGCACATCTCTAGAGTGAATTAACGCTGCGACGCCTGGCAGCTACGCCGCGACGCTGACGACGTCATTTGAGCGAAAAAAACCTAATTTTTACGAGGGCAAAATGGTCCATTTTTCGTCATATAAGCTGGGGGAGGCATATTTTAGAGATTATCTCACATTTGGAGCAAGAAACAAGAGGCTAAAGAGCAATTGGAGACATCAATTGTTCAAGTTCTTTTTCTTTTCTTTAATTCAGTTCATGTTGGTTTTGAAGACAATTAATTTTATTAGCATGACTATGAACTAGTTTCTTTTATTAAGATTTTCCGTCGATTCACTTGAAACTCTATTATGAATTAATGCACTGCTAGTGTTTCTTCTTCATCTATTAATATCTATTCAACTTGCATTTATTGAATGAGAATTAATTGGCCATTAGTGTTCATTACCTATATGATTTCAAATCAAGATCTGAAAAGGGAGATTTGAATATGCTATAGTTGATTAAACATAGGTGTAATCTTGAACGAGAGTATCATGATTGTCTGTAGCGTTTAGGTATACACATCAACCGTCCGTTGACCAACCGACCAGTTGACTTGGAGTTTAACCGGCCGGGCCGGTAGGGCATACCGGTTGGGGTTGGATCGCCTAACCCCAACCCGCAGGTTAGGAAAAACCCGATAAGGCCGGACTGTTAGGCGTGAACGGAAAACCTGCCCATTCTGCTAACCTGACCGACCGACGAAAAAAAAAAAAAAATTTGCCCAAACGGTATTGTTACCGTTGGGACTTTGGGAGGGGTGGGGGGGCAGGGGGATGCCAACGGTCATTTCGACCGTTGGCTGGTTTTTAATTTTTTTTTTTTTGTTTTGTTTATTTATTTTTTTAATTACATTTTTACCCTTTAAAAAATCTATAAATTCTCTACATTTTTTTCATTTTTATCACACAACATTTCTCTCAATTCTCTTATTCTCAATTTCTCATACTCTCTTAATCATCTTTATTATCAATTTTCAAGTTATTATTATTATTAGTTTTCAAATTCAAAGTAGCAAGACGCAAGACTTCGAGCTTCGAGTTTCAATTGAATTCTGAATCCCGAAGTTTGGTACACTCGTTTCATTCTCTAATTATTTTATTAAATTGTCATATTTATTTGTTGATTATTTAAATATTTTATAATGTCTTTACTAAGGGGAATTGCGTCGGGACTGCGCCGTAAATCTAGTTCAAGGGGTAAAAAATTTGTAGGTTCTTCATCATCTAATCAAAATATAAATTATGATCAAATGCAAGAAGATTTTGGAATAGAAGATATGAATATGATAACGTTCAATTAGATGATATTGATGAACTTGAAGAACAAGAACCTCCTACACCTACTAGTGTTCCTTCTGTCAATGTTGGTACTGCTAGTGGTAGTCGTA
The DNA here is from genome assembly GCA_029844215.1 of Przewalskia tangutica. Classification (NCBI taxonomy): domain Eukaryota; kingdom Viridiplantae; phylum Streptophyta; class Magnoliopsida; order Solanales; family Solanaceae; genus Przewalskia; species Przewalskia tangutica. The sequence continues at coordinate 76,817,985 of CM056738.1, read as the reverse complement.
GTCGTAGTCGTAGTCGTAGACCTCCTTTACCAGAACCAGTAGCAAGAAAAAAAAGGAGTAAAGTGTGGCTCTTTTATGATAAAGTTGTGGGTACTGATAGAGTTAAATGTAATATTTGTGGGAGAACTTATAAACATAAGACAGGGGGTGGTGACGGGGGGACGGACACTATAGGTAGACATATAAAACACGATCATACGGCACAATGGGATCTTTGTCTCGATTTAGAACCCGGTCAACAACAACTTAATCCATTAACTGGGGGGTGGCTAAGTACGATCCAAAAAAGGATCGCATTGAATTAGCAAAAATGATTGTCGGAGGTTGTTTACCTTTTACTTTTGCTTCTTCTTCATATTTAATTACATATATTCAAAGAGTATATAATCCTTTTTTTAAAGGTGTTCCTCGTAGTACTACTAGAGCCGATATTTTTAGACTTCATAATGATTATGTTATTTTCATGCAATATTTGTTTGCTAACCTTCCATGTCATGCTAGTTTTACTTCAGACATTGGACATGCATTGAACGGTTATGATTATTTAACAATTACTTGTCATTGGATTGATGAAAATTTTAGAATGGAAAAAAGTATTATTGCTTTTGCGTATGACGAGGATCAAAGTCATACTGGAAAATATATAAGCGAAACTATTTGTTTTTATGCCCAAAAATATAATCTTTATAATAAAATACTTTGTGTATCATTCGATAATGTATCTAATAATACTGCTGCTGTAGATCTTTTAAAAGCGGAAGTACAACCACCACTTCCTAATATATTTCATGTTCGTTGTGCTTGTCATATTTATAATTTAATTGTTAAAAGTGGTCTTGATTTATTTTCACCTGAAATAAAACTTGTAAAAAGAGCTGTTGGAGTTATTCAGGGTAATAATAGGAAAAATAGAATTATAGAATTTAAAGAAAAATGTAAACAATTTAATTTGAGACCTAAATTCATGTCAGAAGAGATTATTACACGGTGGAATTATACTTATTTATTTTTAAAAGAATGTTATAAGTATAAAGACCCCATAACACATGTTGCAAATGCGCATTGTAAGAACGTGATGTATATGTTAACCGACGAACATTGGAAATCAATTGGTGAACTTTTAAAAAATTTACGTAAATTTTACACTGCAACTGTTGAATTTTCAGGATCTTATTACCCAACAGATTTGTAATGCTTTAGCTCATATAGTGAAATTTCATATTTACTTTATGGTTTAAAATCAAATGTGAAATATAAAGATGCGATTCTGATTATGTTTGAAAAGTTTAAAAAATATTTTTTCCCTATTCCTGATGTTTATTGTATTGGTGCAGTCTTAAATCCTTCTATTAAAAAAGTAGATTGTCATAATTTAATATTTAGTTTATATACTTATATGGAAATAGGTGAAACAGAAACTCCATCTTCATTTGATTGCATAAGTAAACTTGATACTAATTTAACTACATTATATGAATATTATGCTACATTACATGATAACACCAACTCTGCTACTAATATTCCTTCTAGTTCTGCTTCTGTGTCTACACCTGCAGGATTCAATGCTGATGACGATGAAGAAGAATCTTTAGACATATGGAGCACTTTTACAACACAAGCAACCACAAGCCGATCTTGCGATGAGATGCAATTTTATTTGCAAGAGCCAGCGGAGCCGAAGAAAAGTTTTGACCCTTTACAATGGTGGCAAGATAACAAAAGGCAATTCCCGGTACTTGCAGCAATGGCCCGGGTTGTTCTTAATGTGTCGATCTCAACAGTGGCTTCTGAAAGTGCATTTAGCCAAGAACGAGATCAAATAGGAGACACACGTCACTCATTGGGTGGAAGCACATTAGAAGTGTTAGTCTGCTTAAGGGATTGAATCAGATCAGAGAGAAGAAACCAAGGATGTGGAGACGTTAATTCTCCGGAAGATGAAGAAATAGGCAATATTTTGGAAGGCGGGAGCGGAGGCGGGACTGGAATTAATACTCTAGATTTAGAGGCTATGGAGCATAACCAATTCAATCAACCTATAGATTATGAAGAACTTGCAAGAAAGATGCATAATATGTAAATAAAATTATTATTACTTCATTATGTACTCTTATTAACGTTATGAAAGTTCAAAAGTTTACATCTTATCATTAATTTTAATTTTACTATCTATTTAGTTGTTAATCTGTTATTACTTATTTGTTAACTTATATCTACTAATCTAATAAATTAATAAAAGTATAATTACAAATTTACAATATAAAGTTATAAACTATAAAGTATAAAGTTATAAACTATAAAATAAAAAGTTAACTTTAAAGTTTCAATTTTAATATATACAACTAAATTATATATTATAGTATTATATTACATATTTAAATTGAATTTAGTTTATATTATAGAAAATAAATACTAGAAATAAAAATAAAAAAATAAAAATAAACCTGACCAGAGGACTGCTTCGACCGACATGCACGCCGACACGGAATCCGAACGAACCGGACCGGTTGGCCCAGTAGTCCGGTGAACCGACCGCAGAATCGGTTCGAACCGTTAAACCTTAGTGGTTTCACGGCCCGACCGGGTCGGCCCGTTAGACACCTATAGTTTTAGGTTATTGAGCTTAATCCTCCTATGTGGTTGAATTTATCATAGAAATATAGAAAATTCTCACTGAGATTCAGTTTTTATATATCTTAACCGGAATATAGAACATCTCAGCTAACCTGCTATCTTGATAAGAAGAAGAATTGTTAGTCTTGCTTTAACGAATGATAGAGTGGATAGTTAATGAGATTGAAAATCCTAATTACCCTCATTACTGAATTAAACTCTGTGTGTTTTCATTACTGGTTTATTCCTGCAAATTACATTAGTTAGTTAATTCTTTAGTCTAGAAATCACAACTTATATTCGTTTGCCAAATAGAAACCAAAGATTAGTTAGTTGGTAATTGATAAAACAGTCTCTGTGGACGATACTCGGTCTTACCGAAAATTATTACAAATTGCGATACTTACACTTGCGTAGCATTTAAAAATTTCTCAACAAATTTTTGACGCCGTTGCCGGGGACTAAAGTATTATCAATATCAAAGTAATTAATCTTCTTTCTAATTTGGTTGTTCCTAGAACATAAATTTAACTTAATCTGCTACATTGTTTTTGATCAATTTTAGGGAGATTTGTTTTATGTGAATCAGAAGAGGATCAGATAGCCTTGTCCCCCTGAATCTGGAGATTGAGAAAGTGTGCAAGCAGAACAGAAAGAACAAAAGAATTACTGATTCAACCGCGATGGCAAATCAACATAATAATAATGGGTTGAGTGGAGAAGTACCAGCAGACATGATAGAACCAGTCCATAATTCAACCGCGAGGAGTATAAGGGACTATATCTTGCCAGCTGTTACAGGAGTGCAGACATATATAATGCTACCAGTTGTGGGGGCCAACAATTTTGAGATTAAGCTAACAATCTTGCATATGGTCCAGAGCACAGTTCAGTTTGATGGGTTGCCTTCAGAAGATCCGCACATGCATTTTGCGAACTTCTTGGAGTTATGTGCTACCTTTAAATACAATGGTGTTATTGATAATGCAATAAAGTTGAGGCTCTTTCCATTCTCACTCAGGGATGCATAGTACTATGCCTAAAAAATCTATTATGCACTTGTTAAATGCATAGTACGTAAAAACATATTATGCACGGTCTAAAGGCATAGTACGTGAAAATACCTATTATGCACTTGTTAAACACATAGCACGTAAAAGAACATATTATGCACTTCCTAGATGCGTAGTACGTAAAAAATAAATTATGCACTTGCTAAATGCATAAAACATAAAAAATCTATTATGCACTTGTTAAATGCATATTACGTAAAAACATATCATTCACTTGCTAAATGCATAGTACGTAAAAAATATATTATGCACTTGCTAAATGCATATTACGTAAAAAAAATCTATTATGCACTTTCTAAATGGGTAGTACGCAAAAAACATATTATGCACTTTCTAAATTCATAGCACGTAAAAAAAATCTATTATGCACTTGCTAAATGCATAGTACGTAAAAGAAACATGTTATGCACTTGCTAAAGACATATTACATAAAAATACCTATTATGCACTTGCTAAATGCATAGTACGTAAAAAACATATTATGCACTTACTACATGTATTGTACGTAAAAAAATTATTATGCACTTCCTAGATGCGTAGTACGTAAAAAAATCTATTATGCACTTCCTAAATGTGTAGTATGTAAAAATACTATTATACACTTGCTAAATGCATAGTACGTAAAAACAATTATTATGCACTTGCTAAATGCATAGTACGTACAAAACATATTATGCACTTGCTATATGCATAATACGTAAAAGAAACATATTATGCGCTCTATTACTACTTGACAAGATTTAGCTCATAAATTTCTTGCTAAGTTTTTTCCTTCATCAAAGGCCGCTAAGCTAAGGGGAGAACTGAATAATTTTATCAGCTTGAGGGAGAGTCTTTGTATGATGTGTGGGAGAGGTTTAAGGATCTGGAAAGGAAATGTCCTCATCATGGACTTGAGCAATGGATGGTGGTCCACAATTTTTATAATGGTTTGTGTGGTACTACTCGTACCATTATTGATGCTGCTGTTGGAGGGACCTTTATGAGCAAGAGTGATAATGAGGCGCATGAACTGTTGGAAGATATGAGAACTAATAACCATCAGTGGTCCGATGAAAGATCTACCAACATCAGGAAAGTTGCTGGAGTACATGAGTTGGATGCTATCATTGCATTGACTGCTCAGGTTGCTTCCTTGACAAAGCAATTACAACAGAACACTATGGCAACTAATGTTGTTCAAACACTAATGGGATGTGAAGGGACCATATACTTTTGATCATTGCACAGTTGTGGATCACAACAATGTCCCCATGGATCAAGCACAACTTCAGACAGTTGAAAATTTTCAGCTACCGTACAACAACCCATTCTCTAACACTTACAATCCAGGGTGGAGAAATCACCTTAATTTTTCATGGAGAAACAACCAGAACCAACAGCTACAGTTTCAAGGGCAGTATCAACAGAGCAGTCAACACCAGCCCACGAGTCAAGCTTCGTTCTTTCAGCAGACTAGACCACAAGTTCAACAAGTTGAGCCCAATGAATTACAAGCAGCTTTGTTGACCCTAAAAAATTCTCAAACCCAGTTCATGACGGAAATGAGATCATCCATCAGGAACTGGGAGACACAAGTGGGACAACTGGAGAATATGCTGAACAAAAGATCACATGTGAATCTCCCTAACAATACTATTATAAATTCGAAGGAGCAGTGTCAGGCTATTAATTTGAGAAGTGGTAAGCAAGTTGAACCAGTTGCACCTCTACCATCCACATAGAAGACGAACAAATTAAGTGAGACATTAGATGCAGAGAAGGTAGTGGTTACTAAAGACCACACCGCAACAGAAGAAGCACCACCAGCAGCGAGTGATGGGCATCAAATCAGAATTCCATACCCTCAGAGGCTTAGAAAAAAAATTCTTGATAAACAATTTTCTAAGTTTTTGGAGGTTTTCAAGAAGCTGCACATAAATATCCCTTTTGTTGAGGCCCTGGATTAGATGACAGTTATGTTAAATTTATGAATGAGATTCTCTTTAAAAAGAGAAAGCTACAAGATTATGAGACCGTGGCATTAACTGAGGAGTGCAATGCTATTCTACAAAGGAAGATCCCCAGAAGTTGAGATATCCAAGAAGCTTCACTATTCCTTGCATTATAGGAAATTTTGAGTGCTAACATGCTCTGTACGATTTGGGAGCAAATATCAATTTGATGCCATATTCTGTATTTTGTAGACTTGGTATTGGGGAAGCGAAGCCTACAATCATTACTTTGCAGTTAGCAGATAGTTCGATCAATCATCCACAAGGTATCATTGAAGATGTGCTAGTAAAAGTAGATAAATTCATCTTTTCTACTGATTTCATTATTCTAGACATGGCAGTAAAAAAAATATGCACATCATCTTGGGAAAACCATTCTAAGCTATAGGGAAAATACTTATTGATATTCAGAAGGGTGAGTTAAAAATCCCAATCCAGGGAGAAGAGGTGATTTTCAATGTATTCAGAGCAGCAACTTACCCAAGAGCAAGTGGCAATTGCTTTGCCATTGATGTTATTGAAGAAGTTGTTCTGAGAAAAGCTTTAAGAGTACTAATGCTCTTGAAGTAGCAGTGACACAATATGAAGAAGATGACAGTGAAGATACAGAGATGATGGAGTATGTCAGTTGAATGAATTCCTATGAGCCATTCTATAGGAAGAAATATGAGGAGCTAGGGAAAATGCCAGAAAGACCATTGACTTCCATAGAAAAAACTCCAGAGTTAGAATTGAAGACTTTACCAGATCATCTGCACTACATGTATCTAGGTGAGAATGAAACTTTACCGGTGATTGTGTCTGCTCATCTATCTAAGGTGGAAGTTGAAAAGTAGTTGAGAGTTTTAAGGGCTCACAAGCTTGCTATTAGGTGGACACTAACAAATATTAGAGGGATAAGTCCTACAATAATGAATAAGATCCGTTTGGAAGATGAGAGAATACTTTCCATTGAGGCGCACAAGAGGTTGCCTCTTTCTTGAATGCAATGGTCGCGAAAAGAGAAGTCATCTGGACTGCCTAACCATGAAGGAGGTAGTGAGAAAAGAGATTCTGAAATGACTTGATGTTGGGGTAATTTACCCTATTTCTGATAGTGCATGGGTCAGTCTAATGCAAGTAGTGACTAATAAGGGTGGTATGATTGTGGTGAAAAATGAAAAGAATGAACTTATTCCGTCAAGAACAATTACATGATGGAGGATTTGCATCGACTACCGTAAGCTGAACAAGGCAACCAGGAAAGACCATTTTCCCTTGCCGTTTCTAGACCAGATGCTTGATAGACTGACAGGTCATAACTACTATTGTTTCTTAGACGGTTACTCTGGGTATCATCAGATTGCAATTTCACCCGAAGATCAAGAGAAGACCACCTTCACGTGTCCCTATGATACGTTTGCTTTCAGAAGGATGTCATTTGGGATTTGCAATTCCCCTGCTACATTCCAACGATATATGATGGCTATTTTTTTCTGATATGGTGGAGAGAACCATCGAGATTTTCATGGATGACTTTTCAGTTTTTGGTTCATCCTTTGATGAATGTCTGAGGCACTTGGAAGCAGTGTTATCGAACCTTATTCTAAATTGGGAGAAGCGCCACTTTATGGTGAAGGAAGGTATAGTTCTTGGCAATAAAATTTTGAGCCAAGGCATTGAGGTAGATCGAGCAAATATTTCTGCTATTAAAAATCTACCACCAGTGTCAGTAAAAAGGGTCAGAAGTTTTCTTGGGCATGCTGGTTTCTATAGGAGACTCATCAAAGACTTCTCAAAATAAAGCCTCTTTCGACCTTGTTGATGAATGGTGTTGCGTTTGATTTTAATAAAGAGTGCCTGAATTCTTTTAAAGAGAAGTTAATTTCCGCACCAATTGTTATTGCACCAGACTGGGAGCTTCCATTCGAGTTGATGTGTGATGCTAGTGATTATGCAGTGGGAGCAGTTCTTAGGTAGAGAATTGACAAGGTATTATGGTCCATCTACTATGCTAGTATAACTCTTAATGATGCACCACTGAATTATGACATAACATAGAAGGAGTTGCTAGCCATAGTATATGTATTTGATAAATTCAAACCGTATCTTATTGGGCACAAGGTTTGTGTACACTGATCATGTTACTATCAAGTACTTAATGACCAAGAAGGATGCAAAACCCCATCTTATTCGATGGGTATTATTACTGCAAGAATTTGACATGGAGATCTGTGATAAGAAGGAAACAGAGAATTTGGTTGTAGATCACCTGTCAAGACTTGAATTGGAAGAGAGCTAGAATGCCAAAGATGTACAAATCAATGACCACTTCCTAGACGAGCAACTTTTTAAGGTAAGTACTAATTCAATTGTGCCTTGGTATGCTGACTTTGTTAATTTTCTTGCAGCTAAGATGGTGCCCCCTGAGATGACAAGGCAATAATTGAAGAAGTTCTATGTCACGACCCGAACCCTGGGCCCGTGACTGGTGCCCTACCTGGGCACCTTTCTACCTAAATGACACAAGTAAACCGCGGAACTAAATAACACATCATCTTTTTTTTTTAAAACCGACGAACATGCAAAGGCAAAGCCGACAAGGCTGCCATATATATATATATATAATAAAAAAGCACTACACTGTACACGAGTCCAATCCCACATATGAATACAGACCTCTAAGAGTTTTACTGAACTATGACGGGACAAGGCCCCGCCATACCCATAACTGTACAAAAGCCTGTAATGAAGGATCTATATCAAAATGATAAGCTCCCGAACAAATGGAGCTGTCCAAAAACTCTGAGCGAGGGTCCTACACTTGCAGATCACCAAATCAAGCGTACCTAAACTGCGGCAGATGAACGCACTTCCGAAGGCGGGTCGACAAGAATGTACCGAGTATATGAAACAATAAGTACTGTAAAGGAGATAACACAGTCCAAATATAATAGGAAGCAAGTATGATAACTCAAAACAACAGCACACTGAACCTTGCAAACATGAGAGTAATGCAATCATCTTTACCTTTTAAGTTATGTTTTTAACAATGAGATTAACTATTCCACTTTAAGTCATGAACACACTGCACCCCTTTCATTAATGAAATCACTACCGTTTCAAAACATGAAGGTCGTGCCAGTGCCAGGGTCATCCACCCTCTGAATTATATGCAACCTATCATAGGACTATTTCACCCGTAAGGGACTATTTCACCCGCATAGGTCATGTGGACCCGCAATGAGCATCTGTATACGATACTCGCATCACGGATAGCTAGTCCATGGATTATATCCCGGGATTTGAACCCGCCCGAGTCTTTCCGACCCACCGTGAGTGTGTACCACTCACACCATGGGAGCTACTCCATGATATCTCTTGAACCATGTTGCCGGCCCTTTATGGAGGGATGCGGAGTTGTGGAAATACGACACTTGCACGAATGTCTATATGAGCAACTCATATGAAAGCAAACCATCCTTGACCTTTATTTATAAAATGAATAAACCATCATTTTAGCAAACCAAGACAATACCATGTCTTTCCTTTTTACACAAACCAAGACAATTACCATGCCTTCCTTTTTAACAAACTAAGAGTAATTCTCATTTAAGCAATCCAAAGTACTATCAAGGCACAAATAGAATAATTTTCATTTAATCAAGCTAAAGTACTATCAAGGCACAAATAGAATAATTCTCATTTAAGCAAGCCAAAGTACTATCAAGGCACAAAATAGAATAATTCTCATTTAAGCAAGCCAAAGTACTATCAAGGCACAAATAAAATAATTCTCATTTAAGCAAGCCAAAGTACTATCAAGGCACAAATAGAATAATTCTCATTTAAGCAAGACAAAGTACGACGTACGTCCGCCACACGTTCTTTACCTTTTTCATAAAATCCCAAGGCCCTAGCCTTGCAACATCAAGTTACATATTCTTCAAATTAAGTGGTTTACACTCTTTACACTCTAGCCACTTCTTTTATGTACTATAATGAAGCCAAATTCATTTATGACCCCTAATACACTAACACTCGTAGTATCAAGCCACTTCCATTTTTCAAATCAAACTACTCTTTTAAAACTTCAATTCAAGGTTTTGAAATCAAGTAGCTTCTACTTTTAAATCCCAAGTAACTCACACCTTTAAAACAAGTTACTTCTCTTTAAATCATGTCATTTCTCCTCTTTTAAATCAATTAAGTAAATCACTCATTTGACTCCCCTAAATCCGTTATAACTAACTTCCCATAAAGCCATTATAACAACATTTAGGTTTTGGAACTAAGACACTATCTAAGAGATTAGGAACCACTTTCTTTTTAAGACTCTAAGTACTTCAAGTAAAACAAATTTCACTTTTGAAAATCCAAATATTATCAAGGGAATGGATTAGAACAACTTATAATTTAAACATCCAAAGTACAATCAAGGAAGTATATAGAACAACTTCTATATTAGGCAATCCAAGTAGAATCAAGGAAGTATATAGAACAACTTCTATATTAGACAATCCAAGTACAATCACGGGATAGATCATTTAAGGAGTAGGATTTTCTTACTTTACCATAAGGAATCATGCTAGAAGAAGAGGAGATGGTTCACATACCTTTTCGGCTTAATCTACACGCTAAGTCGAATACGCCGCACATAGAATTGTCAACCTATAATGACCACAACACGACTATAAACTTCTAGTTTCTAACGTTGAATGATACTAAGTATAAGGTCTCTTGTTCTACGGAAAATTGGGCAGCACTTCCTTTGTTTCTATGCACTTTTCCACCTTTTTCCAAGGCCCGAAATCAACAACCAAATCGTCACATTTGAGGCACAACCAACAGCTAACCAAAGGGGATTACACGCCTAACAGGACGTTTAAAATTCTGCCCCACAATTCATATAAAACAGTCCAATATTTTTAAGGGCATTTGGCCACAACAACAACAAATCCTAAGTCCTTATCCTTAATTCCTTTTCAATCCAAGTTGTTAAGTCTAACATGTCATATAGTCACAACTAGTTGTAACAATTATAATCCCTTATTTAGCTAGCATGCGACGATTGTAACTATCGACCAATTGAATTATAATTTCAAGGGCTAAACATGCTAGTTTCAGATTTACTTCCAAATATTCCATAACACTTATCAATCTCCATTATATATCTCATGCTTGCTAATATATATAACTACAACAACATGTAATCTTTAATCACTAAGACGACAAGATTGTTACCTTGATAAGCCCAAAAATAACTCCAAGATTCAAAGTCGCTCCTTAGCAACTTAGCTCATTTCCTTCACGCTCCAATCCGCTATTTGAAGCCCTTAGAAGTTCATAAACAACGTCCCTTCAATTTTGAATTAAAACTTATGAAAACAACTTAGGTTTTCATCTTGTGACTCATGTAAAAACATAGCTTTTCCGGGATCTTTGTATTGAGATATCCTTATAATACCCATAGGAACCTTGGGTTGAAGTATTGTGAATTATGAACAACAAACGATTTTTTTTTTGTGTGGATAGATGCCAAACCCGAGAGCTCTTCAATGTGCAAGAACAAGTATAAAATTTTTCTAAGTGTGGAGAGCTTGTCTTGCTACTAGTGTGTATATATAATTAAATGTAGGGTCAAGATTAAAACACTTGTGGGGTTTGGATGAAGAAGATTTAAATATCTAGTCAAGTGGGCTCATTGACTTGGTCAACAATATCAAGCCTTGGCTTGTCAAGACTTGATCATCTTGCCTTGGTCATTTGACCATTTTACCCTTGGTCCATTTCAACCAAGACCATGCAAGGGGGGTGACACGTTTCACCCTCCCATTCGTCGTAATATTTCGTTTCCCGACATTTCCATAATTCCGATAAATTCTACAAGTCTCAAATCTTAAAGTCCTGTTTTCTTACGTACGTTCTTATGTACATGTCCTGGAATTTCGGAGTGTAACATTCTACTATGAGGTGAAGCATCACTATTGTGAGGAGCCTATTCTTTATAAGCATTGTGCTGATCAAATCATTAGACGTTGTGTGCCAGAGGATTAAATGCACCAAATCCTCACTTATTGTCACACTTTACAATGTGGTGAATATTTTGGGGCTGCAAGAACATCTGCTAAGGTGTTACAAAGCGGGTTTTGTTGGCTACAATTGTTCAAAGATGCGAATACCTTTGTGAAAGCCTGTGATCATTGTCAACGCACTGGGAACATCTCAAGAAGGAATGAAATGTTACTGAACGGGATTCTAGTAATTGAACTCTTCGATGTGTGGGGCATTGATTTTATGGGCAATTTTCCACCATCCTTTAATAATGAATGCATCTTGATAGCAATAGATTATGTGTCTAAATGGGGGCGATGAATGGAGTCATTTTTGTAACAATCAACTTGATGCCCTTCTTTATCGCTATAGAGTCTACCACTGCATTGCCTTTCCATATCACCCTCAGACAAACGGTCAGGCTGAAATTTCAAACAGAGAGGTGAAAAGGATACTTGAAAAGACGGTGGACAACTCTAGGAAAAACTGGTCTAAGAAGCTTGATGATGCACTTTGGGCTTATAGGACAGCGTTCAAAACTCCTATTAGAACGTCGCCCTATAGGTTGGTCTTTGGAAAGACATGTCATTTACTAGTGGAGCTGGAGCACCGAGCATATTGGGCCATGAGGAAGTTGACTATGGATGAGGGAACCACCGGACATAAGAGGCTTCTACAATTGAATAAGCTTGATGAGTTTCGAAACAAAGCCTATGAGAATGCCAAAATTTATAAAAAAACGCACTAAAGCATGACATGAGAAGAACTTGGTCCGAAAAGAGTTATAGCCTGGACAACATGTACTTCTATTCAATTCAAGGTTAAGGCTATTTTCAGGCAAGCTGAAGTCCAGGTGGTCGGGTACATTTACTATCGAGAGAATTTTTCCATATGGTAAGTCGAGGTGCGAGGAAAGGATGGTTCACCATTCAAAGTTAATGGACAAAGACTGAAGCCATACTTGAGTGGTCCTAGTGAAAAGGTAAATGTTGTTACCCTCTTGAAACCAACGATGTTATTTTATTTTGTTTTGAACAATCTCATTATCTTGTTGTTTTCTTGGTCTATGTTTTTTTATGCAGGTGAATTGGGAGCCAACTCTGGGCGAAACAATATCGCGAGATGCTGAAACTAGAAGCAGAAATTAGATTGTCCTGATTTGAATTAGCGGTGCGACGCTCGAAAGGCAGTGAGTAAGGAGTTGTTTTCAACAATATCGCGCCGTGGAGCCAAAACAGAGGAGCTGCGATGCTTGGGAGGCAGAAATCTAAAAAGAATTTAAGTATGGAGCGCCACTGCGCTGGATAGAGGAGCCGCGATACCTGGGTTGTACTCGATCGCGTCGCGATGGTCATTTGGATTTTAGATTTTAAAAGCCCTACATTTGCTCAAAATCCCCAAATACACATAGCCCTTCTCCCTAATCCTTCATCTTATCCGACCCCAAACCCAACCCTCATTATTTTTCTTCCGATTTCAAGACTCTCTCACCCCAAAAACTCTTCTCTCTTTTCAATTGATTCTAAGTCCACATATTCCCGAAACCCCCTTGTCTAAACTCTAAACTCTCAATCCTTCAAGAAGTCTTCCATAGGTCCTTCAATACTGCAATACATTGGGCACTGAAGCATCACTTGGGGTCTCTCTCCCTAATGTAAGTATTGCATTCAAACTTTGAGAAGTGTTATAATTTCTTTCACGAATTTGGAGGAAATCGAAGTTTGGAGGGTTGATTGTGTTCTTGTGGAGAATAATGATATTGTGGAGTGGTTGAACTGTGATTATATATACTGTGGATTGATTGAGTATATTTTATGGAGTTGAGTTGTGTTGTGTTTGGGGAGTGAAGAATTAAGGGAAAGTACTGCCGAATTGTTTTCAAGTTTTGACGAATCTTAATGGGTCCATGATGAGCTACGTCCAAGGAATCATCCTCTCGGGGCCCCGTGAATCCACACCCAATCGCCGATTATGACAAGAAAAGATTTGCTAACCAAGAGGTCCAAGATAGGTACAACAAACTATGCACCTGGTCTCTGGTTGTAGAAAAGGGCATGGAGTTCCAAACTGAGTCGTATGAAGATCAGGTATATGAGCCAATTCGAGAAATGATCAACGGTAGAGGTTGGGGAGAATTTTTCAATCCTCTTTGAAAAAAACCTAATCTCTCAATCGTGTATGAGTTCTATGCCAATTTTCCGGAGAGAGAAGACAATAAATACTTTATCCGTGGGAAAAGAGTGCCAGTTGGGACAGATGTGATTAATGCGGTGTGTGGGATCCCCAATTTTGAGATAGAGGACGAAAATGAAGAAGAGGAAGATGAATATCATACCTGGAGGCGTTCGAGGATTGACTAGGTTAATGTTGCTGAAACGGTGGGATATCCAGGGGCTCGGTGCACATACACCTATAATGAACCCAAATGTATGCATCGATGTCAATTTACAAGGTTGCTCGGGCATGGCTATACTTTGTAAGTTCTCGTTTGATCCCTTCCACGCATTTTTAGATATACCAACATATCATATTAGGTTGGTGTACGCAATAATGAAGGGGTTCACGATGGATGTGGGTCGAGCTGTCAGAGATAGTATAACTTTCACATGCATACTGATCACTACCCTGGGTTGGGGATGTGTCAGTAATAATTGTGTTATGTGGTACACATGGGGTACCCGAAAACAGCAGTGATATGAAAGGAAGAGTTCAGCAGCCTACAATCGAGTAATAGTCAATGGATATCCTGACCTTGTACCAATGCCTCCCCATGGAGAGAGAAGCCAACGCCAGCCAAAGCGTCACCAACAGGGGAACGATGACGACGATGCAAAAGGTGAAGCTGGTGACCCAGGACCGAGTAGTAGCGCACCTCTTTTAGCTCTGGATATTATGATTGCTGCTCACACCCAACAGACTCAGGATCGGTCGGATTATATTATCCAACAAAATCAATATATGATCCAATCGCATAATGCCCAGAATCAGAATTTGAACAAATACATGCAGCAGAGGCACACTTATGAAACTTAACACATCGACCAACTCAACTCTTTGGTCGATCGTTGGTCCATGGGTAATGACCCGAATGAGTTCTACTTTGGCTATCCTCAACAGTACCAGCCTTATCAACCACCGTCGTCGCCACTATTATTCTGAGATCGTTGTCGTGATTATGTAAGTCTTCGTTCCCTTACTTTCTTTTTTCACATTGGGGACAATGTGTTAACTAAGTTTGGGGAGAGTCTTACTGTTGTGTGCTAGTAGTCGTTAGTTGGGTATGTTCAGTTATTTGTTTATTGTTAGTATCTTTGTTTTAGTGTTTGAGTGTCTTATGTCAATGAATCAAGTTAATAATAATAGTCCATAAGATTGAGTGAACACATGTGATAGAATTTGATGAAATCAATAGCCATGAAATGCATAAATCTGTGTGTTTAAGTTGGATAATTTTTTAGTTTGCTTTTGGATATTAATAATGTTGAAAACTTGATCATGATTATTATTAACACCCAATTTTGTCCATCTCCTCCGATTATTTTCCGGCAAATTAAAGTATTTTTGACACCGCAAAATAATTTTAATACACGTGTATATATATATATATATATATATATATATATATATATATATATAAGGGATTCAATATCATCATCTATTCTCAAATATCATTATTTATTACTATTATTATTTTTATTCGCATTGTTACTATCATCACAATCATAGTTTTACCCTATTGTTCTATGTTATTTTATTTACAAAATGGCATCACATTTTTACTTTAATCAAGTGCTAAGCATTTCTTAAATATTATGTTCATTATTATCACATCGTTATTTTATTTTTTAAAAATAATTTACAAAGTATACTTCTAATAATAAACCTTTTATTTTAAACCCATCATCCATTATTTCCCTAGACCAACCCAAAGCCCAACACCTTTTTTTTTTCAAAATTCGTCGACCCAATTCCCGCAACCCAATCCCATCCGTCGACCCGGTCCAACCCCCCTTTTTTTAACCTAAAGGCCCCAACCCAATCAGACCCTTCATCCTCTACCCTAAAAAACCAAAACCCGAGCTCAACCTAAAGAACCTGCACCGACTACACTCGGCGCGATATACTGCTTCTCGGTCGGGTTGACCGACCGGACCGGTTGACCCGGTAGAAAATTCGGACCGGCCCGGACCGGTAAGGGCATACCGGATTGGGAGTTGGATTGGCCCCCAACCACAACCCGCACAGGTTAGGAAAAAACCCGGTAAGGCGGGCCAGTTAGACGATGAAGCCGGTTCCACTTCTATTAGCATCGGGCCGGGCCGGTAACAAAGAAAAATGCAAGCGATTGCCCAAAGCGGTATTGTTACCGTTGGGAGGGTGAAGTGGGTGTGCAAGCGATCATTCGGCCGTTGGTCATTTTTTCAATTTTTTTTTTGTTTTGTTTATTATTTTTTTTAATTACATTTTTACCCTTTAAAAAATCTATAAATTCTCTACATTTTTTTCATTTTTATCACACAACATTTCTCTCAATTTCTCATACTATCTTAATCATCTTTATTATCAATTTTCAAGTTATTATTATTATTAGTTTTCAAATTCAAAGTAGCAAGACCTTGAGACTTGAGCTTGAGTTTCAATTGAATTCTGAATCCCGAAGTTTGGTACACTCGTTTCATTCTCTAATTATTTTATTAAATTGTCATATTTATTTGTTGATTATTTAAATATTTTATAATGTCTTTACTAAGGGGAATTGCGTCGGGACTGCGCCGTAAATCTAGTTCAAGGGGTAAAAAATTTGTAGGTTCTTCATCATCTAATCAAAATATAGATTATGATCAAATGCAAGAAGATTTTGGAATAGAAGATAATGAATATGATAACGTTCAATTAGATAATATTGTTGAACTTGAAGAACAAGAACCTCCTAAACCTACTAGTGTTCATACATCGATGATGAGTGCGCTAGTGGTAGTAAATGTCGTTGACCTCCTTTACCAGAACTAGTAGCAAGAAAAAAAAGGAGTAAAGTGTGGCTCTTTTATGATAAAGTTGTGGGTACTGATAGAGTTAGATGTAATATTTGTGAGAGAACTTATAAACATAAGACATGGGGTGGTAACGGGGGGACGGTCACTATAGGTAGACATATAAAACACGATCATACGACACAATGAAATGTTGTCTCTGATTTAGAACCCTGTCAACAACAACTTAATCCATTAACTGGGGGGTGGCTAAGTACGATCCAAAAATGATCGCATTGAATTAGCAAAAATGATTGTCGGAGGTTGTTTACCTTTTTCTTTTGCTTCTTCTTCATATTTAATTACATATATTCAAAGAGTATATAATCATTTTTTTAAAGGTGTTCCTCGTAGTACTACTAGAGCCGATATTTTTAGACTTCATAATGATTATGTTATTTTTTTTGCAATATTTGTTTGCTAACCTTCCATGCCTAGTTAGTTTTACTTCAGATATTGGACATGCATTAAACAGTTATGATTATTTAACAATTACTTGTCATTGGATTGATAAAAATTTTAGAATGGAAAACGTATTATTGATTTTGCGTATGACGAGGATCAAAGTCATACTGAAAAATATATAAGCGAAACTATTTGTTCTTATGCCCAAAAATATAATCTTTATAATAAAATACTTTGTGTATCATTCGATAATTCATCTAATAATACTGCTGCTGTAGATCTTTTAAAAGCGGAGCTACACCCACCACTTCCTCATATATTTCATGTTCGTTGTGCTTGTCATATTTATAATTTAATTGTTAAAAGTGGTCTTGATTTATTTTCACCTGAAATAAAACTTGTCAAAAGAGTTGTTGGAGTTATTCAGGGTAATAATAGGAAAAATAGAATTATAGAATTTAAAGAAAAATGTAAACAATTTAATTTGAGACATAAATTCATGCCAGAAGAGATTATTACACGGTGGAATTATACTTATTTATTTTTAAAAGAATGTTATAAGTATAAAGACCCCATAACACATGTTGAAAATGCGCATTGTAAGAACGTGATGTATATGTTAACCGACGAACATTGGAAATCAATTGGTGAACTTTTAAACTTTTTACGTAAATTTTACACTGCTACTGTTGAATTTTCAGGATCTTATTACCCAACAGTTTGTAATTCTTTAGCTCATATATCTGAAATTTCATATTTACTTTATGGTTTAAAATCAAATGTGAAATATAAAGATGCAGTTACACTTATGTTTGAAAAGTGTAAAAAATATTTTTTCCCTATTCATGATATTTATTGTACTGGTGCAGTCTTAAATCCTTCTATTAAAAAAGTAGATTGTCATAATTTAATATTTAGTTTATATACTTATATGGAAGTAGGTGAAACAGAAACTCCATCTTCATTTGATTGCATAAGTACACTTGATACTAATTTAACTACATTATATGAATATTATGCTACATTACATGATAACAACAACTCTGCTACTAATATTCCTTCTAGTTATTACGTGTCTACACCTTCGATTCAATGCGTGGCGATGAAGAAGAATCTTTAAGACATATGAAGCACTTTTACAACACAAGCAAGCACAAGTCGATCTTTGCGATGAGATGCAATTTTATTTGCAAAAGCGGAGCCAGAAGAAAAGTTTTGACCCTTTACAATGGTGGCGGGATAACAAAAGGCAATTCCGGTACTTGCGGCGATGGCGAGATGTTCTTAATGTGTCGATCTCAGCGGTGGCTTCAAAGTGCATTTAGCCAAGCACGAGATCAAATAGGAGACACGCGTCACTCGTTGGGTGGAAGCACATTAGAAGTGTTAGTGCGCAAGGGATTGGATCAGATCAGAGAGAAGAAATCAAGGATGTGGAGACGTTAATTCTCCGGAAGATGAAGAAATAGGCAATATTTTGGAAGGCGGGAGCGGAGGCGGGACTGGAATTAATACTCCAGATTTAGAGGCTATGGAGCATAACCAATTCAATCAACCTATAAATTACGAAGAAATTGCAAGAAGGATGCATAATATGTAAATAAAATTATTATTACTTCATTATGTACTCTTATTAACATTATGAAAGTTCAAAAGTTTACATCTTATCATTAATTTTAATTTTACTATCTATTTAGTTGTAAATCTGTTATTACTTATTTGTTAACTTATATCTTCTAATCTAATAAATTAATAAAAGTATAATTACAATATAAAGTTATAAACTATAAAGTATAACTATATAAGTGTATAACTATAACAGTACTATAAAGTATAAACTGTATAAAGTAAACTATAAAATAAAGATAAAGTATAAAGTTATAAACTATAAACTATAAACTATAAAGTATAAAGTTATAAACTATAAAATAGAAAGTTAACTTTAAAGTTTCAATTTTAATATATAAAACTAAATTATATATTATATTATTATATTACATATTTAAATTGAATTTAGTTTATATTATAGAAAATAAATACTAGAAATAAAAAATAAAAAAATAAAAAAAACGGACCGGTAGGACTGTTCGCACCGGACCATCGGGCCGACTGAAATCCGAATAAACCGACCGGCCCGAACCGGTTAAACCCAGTAAGGAGCTACCGGTCCGGACCGGTTCGGCCCGTTAGACACATTTAGCTGTCAATACCTCATCACCATCGAGGTCTCCACCGGATTTTCCGGCCACCAAATCGGCCGGAAAATTCGGTCCTTCTATCATCTTCCCTTCCAAACTTACCTTTCCGCAACCCATACCCCAAATCGTCACAAATCTCCCAAAATCGCGTCGAAACTTACCATAACCAAAGTACAAATCACTTCCGAAATCACCCCAACTTGCCATCTTTAAAGGTCGAAAACTGAAATCGAATCTATGGAGATTGATGGCTACCTTTTCGAACTCCAGAAATGTGGGCTGTAAATAGAGGAGTTTTCCTCCCTTATTTTTGCATATAGCAAATTACACGCCTATGATTATCTTTGTCACGACCCGACCCGACGGGCCGCGACCCGGTGCCCTACCTGGGCACCCTTATACCCACATGTCACATACAATCACACAGTTACCAAGAACAACATATAAACCTCATAAAATAAGCTGCTGACTCATAATGTTATATATCAACGGGACCTGTCTCCTGAGGAGTCACAACAATTCAATATAACAACATAGGCAAGCCGACAAGGCTGCCTCTATACATGGGACTATCCAAGATAAACAACAACCGACACCTGTTTTGCATCACGCATACACAACCCACAACTGTCTACAAACCTCTAAGAGTACGATAATGAAATATGACGGGACAGGGTCCCGTCGTGCCCCCGAATATGCATAAATAAAAAATAAGGTTCTGTACCAAAATGACTAAGCTCCGGATCAATGGAGCTCTCCAAACAGCTGAACAGGAAATCCTATACTGGAGGATCACCAAACTAAGTACATACTGCATGCTCAAATTTACTCGGGGAAAGGGTCGATCTGAAATAATGTACTGAGTATGTAAAATATGAAGTACTATAAATAAGATCATAACTGGCCAAGAGAGATGTCAGGAGACAAATATAATAATCAAAATATCAATACAACTGTGCCTTATGAAATGAGAGTCAACCGTGCCTTATAAAAATGAGAGTCATATACATATATATACCGTATCCGGCCCCTTAGAGAGGGTCTCGGTGTGAATGAAATCATGTACATATATATATATCGTACCCGGCCCCCTAGTGAGGGTCTTGGTGTGAATCATATACATACCGTACCCGGCCCCCTAGTGAGGGTCTCGGTGTGAATCATCATATATGTACATACCCGGCCCGGGACTCGGTGAATTCATATAATCATATCCAGCACGAATAGAATATCATGAGTAACTTTATACAAATTAAATCAACATTTGACTCTCAATGAAATAGATAGAATAACTATCACTTTAGAAAATCCAGGCACTATCATATCATGTATCACTAAGAATTAGAATTCAATGGAGTTATGTACGTCCGCCGTACATTCATTTTATAAAAATCATGCCAAAAGAAGTAAGCATAGTTTCACATACCTTTTAGTCGAACTAACCAACTCAATATTAGAATACGTCTCGTCTAGCACTTCAACCTATAATTATGGTAATACGTCCGTCAATTCTAAGATTACTAGCATACTTTATATCGAATGACGACTCTCTTTTCTATAAAAATTCGGGCAGCACTTCCCCTATTTATATGCACATCCACAACTTACAAACAAAGCCAACAATACCAATAACAAGATGCAACTTAAAGATATAACCAAAAACAATCCAAAATACTCCATATACGCCATCATAATACATTCTTTTTCTTTACATTCATGGAAGACAACAACTACAACAACCAAGGGAATTTATACACTTATTTCTCATGTTAAACCATCCTCTTAATCCATATCAAATCAGCCCCTAAAACAGTCCATATACCAACAATAACAAGAATATAAAGTATCATCTTTCTACACTTTAATTCCTTTAAGACATGTATTAGTAATTACCACAACATATATACATGTTTATAACTTTATTTCCAGCATTAAAATCTTAACAAAACAACCTCTAATACATTACAACAATGTCCAATAATTTCATGAAGTTCTCGGCCACAACATGTCATAATTTCATAACTCTTCTCTTGATTTCTATAATCCAATTTCATATTTCAATACTTCCATATAACTAATTACAACCTTAAATATCAATGTTTCTTTTCAATTTCAACACGCAATTAGTGACAATAATAACAATACAACAATCAAAGCCAATGTATACCAAAACAGTCCCAAAAATCGGTAATAGCCATTCCCTTCGGCTCAACAACATCAACAACAATCACATGCAATCTCTTATTTACAATTCTTCTTTAACATGAGTTTATCCCTTAACTACAACATCATTTAATCTTCCAAATACTCAATAAAAAGAAGAATCCTTACCATAATTTTTATCCCAAAACAGTCCCTAAAATCGGTATTCACTGCCCAAGTTCTTCAACATTTTTCACCATTTCTTCAACTCAAAATGACATGCATGTATTCTATAAGTTTAATCCATCTTTCTTACATGTTTTCTTCCAAATTCTCATCTCCAAATCTTAAATTTTGGAGCAATGTTTTCGGCCCAGTAAATCCCGTGACACACTGTTTTGTGAGCTTTCCGTCGTCTAGAATTTGTAGAAGAACTCTATCTTGTAAAGGAGTTGATAAAATCTTCAATTTGGCTATGGGATATGGGGTGTATTGGCTGGAGAAGTGAGGGAGTGTGAGAGAGGGTTTTTTTGAATTGAAGTGTGGGGAGATGAAAGAGTTATAAGGTTAATGTGCTGAAAATTAGTTGCACAAGTGCTTAAAATAAAACAAAGTCTTGCATGCTTGGTACAAGTTCCCACAAATCCACTTATCATCATTCCCACTAAAATTAATCCCACAAATAAATCAATCTCCCATACTTAATAATCTTATATATAAAATCTGAAAATTTCATGTCTTAACCACATTATACACGACACTAAGTCCATATCACATGTGTTGCCTCCAAAATTATTCCGGAATTACATCATTTGTATACTAATTTTCGAATTAGCATATATAAATATACTTTTCTTCCAATACTTGAATCTTATTTCCTAATTACGTTCTCTAATTATCGTCTTAAACTTACGAGGTGTAACAACCTTGATAGAACAGACAAGCAACCCCTACAAGAATCGGTCTCGTCCAAACGAAAGTTCAACACCCTCGTATACTAGAAATTGAGGCAATGTTTGAGGGTTCACTGCAAGAAAACTCCAATGGACACAAAAAATATTGGCTAACTAAGTCTTCAGTCAAAATAAGGATTTTGGAGAAGATGTTCGCTTGGTTTCACGACATGTCAATATTCGAAAATTCGACAAAAACTTTTATTAATATGCATACTTTGTCATAAGAAATTTATTTTCAATAAATATTTTTATTAACAGCTAACCAAGGTAGGAAACCAGACAGATATTGCAGGTCCGAAAAGCAAGGTCCACGAGTATCAAGAACTAAAGCTACAAGTCAATATGAATCGACCTCCCCTCCAAAAAAAACATAACTCACAAGCTTTTAGTGTAGGATCTTCATATCAGCAGAAGCCGAGAGGACATCAACACCCAGGAGGGTCACAAACGCATAACGTCCATGCAACGACGTTATTTCAACCCAAATGTGTCACAAATGCAGAACGTCCGGGCAGTGACATCATTTTAACCCATGTGGGTCACAATCGCACAACATCATTTTAACCCATGCGGGTCACAAACGCACAACGTGATTTTAACAACGTCCATACAACGACGTCGTTAGCATTACGTCCATACAATGATGTCATCAATATTACATCTATACAACGCCGTCATCAACATTACCTCCATACAACGACGTCATCAGCAGTACGTTCATACAATGATGTCATCAGCATTACATCTATACAACGATGCCATCAACACTACGTCCATATAACAATGTCATCAGAATTACGTCCATACAATGACGTCACAACATTACGTCTATACAATGACATCATTACATCCATACAACGACACCATCAGTATTATGTCCATACAACTACGTCACCAGCATTACAATGATACATCTCAGCATTTGCAACTACGATACGTCTATGCAAGGACATCATCTCAGCATCGCAGTCATAACACATCTGTACAAGGACGTCACCTCAACGCGTCTATGCAAGGACGCCATCACATTACGTCTGCGCAAGGACGACATTTCGAATCACAGGGTCGCATTTCTCATATATTCATTCTCTATCATTTTTGTTTTAGCAGTTACGCACTAGTTTTATCTTAAGCTTTAGCCTGCAGGAGCCTTAATTTTACAGGAACGGGAGTACAACACGGAACTATCTCTTACAGCGAACTGAGGTTATTTGTTGGGGAGCTAGACTTCCCAACAAAAGGTAAATGCGGCCTCTAACGTCGATCCACTCTCTTCCAGTGTTGGGGAGCTAGACTTCCCTGAAATATCTGTAACCAGTGTCATCATAATTCGACACTGGGGCAATAGTTTTAATCTGCGTCAGCCCTGCTTTTTATTTTTTAGTATCACAGTAACCCAGTGTCATCATAATCCGATAGTGGGACAAATTTTGAATCGGCATCAGCCCTGCTTTAGTTTGCTGGTACCACAAATCCCTTATTTTTTAAACTATGCAGATCCACAAATCTACCATATTTTTGGGGGTAGTCTTATTGTTGTGTGTTAGTAGTCGTTAGTTGTGTATGTTCAATTGTTTGTTTATTGTTAGTATCTTTGTTTTATTGTATGTGTTTGAGTGTCTTCTGTCAATGAATCAAGTTAATAATAATAGCCCACAAGATTGAGTGAATACATGCGATAGAATTGGATGAAATCGATAGCCATGAAATATATAAATCTGTGTGCTTAAGTTGGATAATTTTTTAGTTTACTTTTGGACATTAATAATGCTGAAAACTTGATCATGATTGTTATTGACACCAAATTTTGTCCCTCTCCTCCGATTATTTGTCGGCAAATTAATGTATTTGACACCGCAAAACAATTTTAAACGTATATATTCTCAAATATCATTATTTATTACTATTATTATTTTTATTCGCATTGTTACTATCATCACAATCATAGTTTTACCCTAATGTTCTATGTTATTTTATTTACAAATGGCATCACATTTTTACTTTAATCAAGCGCTAAGCATTTCTTAAATATTATGTTTTCATTATTATCACATCGTTATTAAAAAAAAAAAAAATTACAAAGTATACTTCTAATAATAAACCTTTTATTTTAAACCCACCATCCATTATTACCCCTAGACCAACACCTTTTTTTCCCCAAAATCTGTCGGCCCAATTCCCGCAACCCAATCCCATCCGTCGACCCGGCCCAACCCCTATTTTTTTAACCTAAAGGCCCCAACCCAAACGGACCCTCTACCCTAAAGAAACCTACCCGACCTACACTCACCGCCAATACCCCATCACCATCGAGGTCTCCGTCGGATTTTCCAGCCACCAAATCGGCCAGAAAATCCGGTCCTTCTATCATCTTCCCGTCCATTGTAACAGACTCGGTATTCTGCTACTAGGGTTCGACAGAGAATGTGGGAAAGGGAGGAAGAAAGAAGATAGAGAGAGTAAGAGATAATGTATTTTTCTGGATAATGAACAAAATGGTCGTTACATAGTCTATTTATAGCTAAGGACTAAAATTCAAATACTAGAAAGTACTTAAGTAAACAAAGAGGACTAAAGTGACAATTAGTAATTGTAGTCACAAAATACAATTGTGACATTCCACTCTCCTTGAAAATGTGCTCACTGTCTTCAAAAGTCAGCAATTTCAGGGAATTGTGACTTGATGAACTGGTAATCCTCCCAAGTAGCTTTTTCAGGTAGTAACTTGGCCCATTGAACTAAGATTTGATTGACTGCCTTGTTTCTTCTCTTGGTCAGCCTTCTCTCAAGTATTGCAGCTGGTTCTGTCATGATTTGGCCCTCTGCTGAACAAGATAGAGGGTCAATGGATGGTGTAATAGAGTTTGTTGCGTGGTTATTAGTTTGAGACATTTGACTCGTTGGCTGCTACAGTTGATAGTAAGGACTGACATCATTATTTTCCTCTTCATCTTTACCTTGACATCAATATTTAACTCTCCACCCAAGTATATGCACAACTCAATCATGCCCCTGATTGATCTAATACCGAACTTCTTTGTATAAGCCGCAAGATAGAAAAACAGAATAATCATGAGAGCTTGATATGTCTCGAGAACGATTCCATTGGAAAATAGACAAGGACTGCATAGATAGTATAGTTTTTCATCATCTGAAAAATAGCACTCTGAAAATGGCTCTGCTTGTCAACACATCACTTGTAATGACACCGAGCGCATCTGTTGCCTCAGCAACTGCAATACCAATGTATGCCTTCTTCAGTGTTGGTGTGTGATTCACACCATCTCCAGTCATACCATAAATGTGCTTTCTTTCTTGCAACTTCTTCACAATCAATGTAATTACTTATACTAGGTCAGGAAGTCTCCAGATGCAAGCAGTGCGATCCTGGGAACCCCTGCAAACAAGACTTCCATCTGGTGCTACCGTCAAAGAATTAATATTCTTATCATGCGCAGCTACAACTGCTTTTGCTTTCAAAGTTAGAACATCTTCATTGTTGCCAGGGACAAGATCAAAATTCCACACCTTTAGAGTACGGTCACTACTAGCACTCACAAATAAATTCCGCTGCTTCTTTGAGAAAACAACAGCTCTCATGTGACCTATGCCAACTCCAACACAAACTTTGCTCTGGCAATGCCAAAACCTAACAGTGTTGTCCTTACTCCCTGTTACAATAAGTATTCTTCCAGAACTTGAGACACAGGTATCAAGGATTAAAATAACATCTGTATGCCCAGCCAACACATATGAGCACGACATTGTTGTAAGATCATAAACTCTCACCTGCTCTACACTTGTCGAAATAGCAAGGAACTGATCTTCATGTTTGCATAACCCAAAACCAGAATACTTACACCATAGGGAGAGTATGAGCTTCAAGCCATTTAGTGAGAATAGACAGGTAAGCACAACCATGTATCTATAATTATTAGTTCCCACATCGAGCCGCAGTTCTAAGAAAGCAACAAAATCCACCAAATACATCATTCCCTTCTTTATCACATTTTCTATTGACGAAACAATTTGCAACATATTTGAACCGCTACAAGCATAGAGAGCATAACCAACAATTTCATTCCATCTTACCTTGATCTTCTCTAGCACCTCATTTATTCTCTGTCCTGTAGCAAACAAATCACGAATATGTAGACCGAAATTACTCTCGAGCTTCCCTGGTTGTTTCACAGTGTATTGAACAGTCTCTGGAAGTTCTCTTTTGACATTTTCCTATCCTCCAATATCTTCCTAGGAGATATTAGGCACTTCAACACTCATTTCACGCAATGCAGATGGATTACTTTTTCCTGGAGCAGTTTGGAAGTGCTCATTTGTGATAGCTATTGAGTTCAATATTTCAGCATCAATGGAATCGTCTTCCAGATCAATGACATCCATTTTATCTCTAATACACTGAAGTGCAGCTTCAGCGCAAAGAGCAGTAAGATCTGCATCAACATAACTATGTGTATCTTTGGATATTCTTTCCAAATCAACTTCTTCTACAAGCTTCCTATTCTTGGTATGGATACGAAAAACTTCAAGACGTCCACCTTCCTCATGCGTCTTCTCTCGCTTGGGAACAATTGCATAAATTTCATCAACGAATATAATAGATGGAACATTTTTCTCAGCTTCTTCAAAAGCTTTCCTGAGATTGCTTTCAGCCCCAGTAAACTCCATCTCATATATATCTTCACCAATGTACCAATGCAAGAAAACATTTCTTCGAAACATAGCTGAAACAATCAAATACTAGCCATGATGAAAATTAGCAACACACATCAAATTCTTTGCATCCCACATTGTGTTAGATCAGAAACAGCCAATGCTCGATATTGCTGCAACCCTCGAGAAATGAGTGGAACAAATCCAACCATGAAGAAATGCAACTGTGAGAATGGGATGAAATTAACAACAAATTTATAGAGACTCGAATTGAGCTGGCCATGGAAACATATATAGCAAGTTACACCACTCATGGTGGTAGAATTCAGATGGATTGGGTCCCCGAGGCTTGAAATTGTATGTTTGAGAGTTTGGAAGCAAATGTCATAAAGAGCTTCATAAAAATTTTGGTAATGTAGTAGAACCAGGCTTCTGTGGCCACGCTCCTAGTACTGGGGTTATCCTGAAGCCTCCAATTTCTATTTTCCACCATGTATATGTTATAGGGCACTTTCCATCTCCTACAACATTGAAAAACCATCTCCATGCACTTGGATTGATTGGCTCATTAACATTTCTCAACACCTTCAAGCTTATGGCATATTTGCACTCATCTGTCTAGTCTCGAATGGTAGCATTTGACATCAATGGTTTGATAAAGAACTGGGCACTTCTGTCCCATGCTTCTTCGAAACCATCAGCATTTACTTCAAAATAATAGTTGGTATCCTCAGAGGATGAAGAAGCATTTGTACTACCTCCATTCTCTGTGATGTACTTTGAATAACTATCCTCTACAGGATACTTCTCACTTGCATAAAACAACATATGCTCAAGAAAATGGGCAATACCTTCAAGTCCCTCAGGATCACTAAAAACACCAACACACACATTCATTGAAGCTGCACAATAAGGACCTGACAGGGGTTGAAATACCATAATTACATGAGTGTTTAGAGCTTTGAGATCTTCAAGTAATGCTGATGAAGATACACGCTCATTGACATCAATATTGTGGCTATAAGCACTGTCGACACTCTAACCCTGCCAATCAAGGTCATCATTATTAGGTGGATGCACCACTAGTTCCAACTGAGTCTCAAGGACATGACACTCCACCCCTTTCAGAGGTTCGATTTCTTTCGAGCTTCCCTCTACCAATGGAACTTCTGGTACATTGACAACCTTCAATTTTGGTTCGGTGTCTGCCATTTTCATCCTCTCTAATTGGCCAGTGTCTATTAGATTTTCAGAGACACGAGCTAACTTGTCAAAATAGTCACTTACTTCTCTACTTGGCATTTCATCAAACATTTGTGGCACTTGAATTCCAAGACCCCATTTGCTATATACAACAAGGGGTGAAATCTGTAGAGACAACTCAATCTCATTCTTGTCGACTTTGTTATCCTCTATTACCTCAGCCTCAATCAACCACTCCAAATTCATGGGACTATTATCCTTGTTGCACACAATAGTGACGCCATAATTAAGAGTTTCCGAAATGCGACCCTTGTGAAATGAGCAAGAATTAATTGCAACTCTGGAAGTAAGACTAAAGGAAGTCACCTGGCAATCATAATAGAAGGTAATGTTGCTACTAGAATTTTCAGACCCACTTGCTAATTCGAAATAGGCATCGAATGGCAGACTATCCATTATTTTTGAGTTATGCCCATTAGTGGAAATCACATTTTCTTTCAATGACTTGGCTATATCTGATATATTCACCTCTGACCCAACAACAGTCAATTTTTCAACATGCGCCAATAATGTCTCCTTTGACAAGATTTTTTCAAATGCAACATTACTTAAATTAGCCGCAGTTTGGTCGACCTCTGGTATAGCTGGTGCTGGTTGTGTTCCCTCTGTTAACGCCCTTATTGTCGTTGTGGTACCTAGTGTCATCGGAGAACTAGGGTTCGAGTTCGTCGTCGTTGCTAGAGTCGTCGGTGCTGACCCCCTCGCATGAATGATGTTCAAGCTTGTCATAATGAGCTCGAACTTTCGATTTATTTCACGATTGAGCATCTGAATCTCGTCTTGGATGTTTCACATCTCCGGTGAGATGTCTTAGATGATTTGCATCTCCGGTGAGATACCCACTCCCGTCGTCGAACTGAGCTTTGATACCATTTGTAACAGACTCGGTAGTCTGCTACTATGGTTCGACAGAGAAGGGGGGAAAGAGAGGAAGAAAGAAGAGAGAAAGAGTAAGAGATAATGTATTTTTCTGGATAATGAACCAAATGGCCGTTACATAGTCTATTTATAGCTAAGGACTAAAATGCAAATACTAGAAAGTACTTAAGTAAACAAAGAGGACTAAAGTGACAATTACTAATTGTAGTTGTCACACACTTTTTCGACCGCGACAATATTCTCAGCGAATCCTGCTTATTGTTAGAAATAAAAATGCTAAAAAGTGTACTAAAGGGGTGCTAAAATGCTAAAAAGGTAATGCTAAAGGGTTCGCGGAGTCGCCACCTAATTAGTTTGGGTGAATTAGGACATTTAAATGTCAACACTATCTCCATTAAAGGGTCTGCAAAACTTATGTGAGGTTCTGGTGAGGGTTCTTTATCAATCTAGAGGGAAGGGGTTAGGCACCCTCTAAGATCCGCTAACTTGCGGTTGTTCTGCCAAACCTAGATTGATTATTATGCTAGATAAAATGCATGTTTAAAAAGATATTGCAAGTGTTATAAAAGAATGCATTTTTTGATAAAAGATTCATAAGACTAATGATATAAAAATATACGAAAGTATTTTTTATAAAAATAAATGATACACAAGTTGATGTACTTACTAAAGATATGCATTTCATTTGCAAACGTCAACTTTGATTAACATACGCATAGTATGATATAAAAGATGTTATTTTTGCAATTGATAATAAGAAAATAATTTTATTATGAAAATAAATTATAATGTCATTAAGTGATTTACGAGAAAATCAATTTCTTTTGTTATGCATTAATTTCATGATTAGATGTGCAAATTAAATTGTTAGACAAAAGATAAGATATGCATGACAAACCTAAAAATAAGTAATTAGAAGTGCATTTTTTATTTTAAGATACCCGCCCAATTTATTTGTTCAAATGCTAATTGTTCTATGTCTCCTATTAATTACAAAATTAGATAATAAAATTACAAATAATAAAATAAAAGACACGAATGAGGTAGAGAGATTAAGAGAGTAAAAGGAGTTGAGGTGGATGACGACGTCATCTAGTCATATTTTGTCTTAGGAGTGCTGATTCGGGAATGCGAATGCGGATGCACATAGATGCGGGTTGTCATTTGAAGTAGCTCATGTTGAGTCTCGCCATAAGACTCTTCATTTTTGCTCCGATGCATTTCATGTAAGAAAATAAGAAAAGATAATGATTAGTACAAATCTTATTAAATAATAAACATGGGCATAAGATTTAGACATATATGGTCACTTTATTTCAATAGTCATACGTACGAACCAATCCAAACCTCGAGCTAAATATCAAGAATTACAAACAAAATACAACGCAGGTCAACGATTTCTAACATTTTATGGCTTTTTCTCTTAGGAGAGTGAAATCGAGAAGTAAGAGGGAACAATATTTCAAGGCTAAGAGAAGGCAGCAGGCAGGAAAACACATAGAAATTTAGACAGCTGCATGAAAACACATAGAAAACAAGATAGAAAAGCACACGAAAACCTAGCACTCATGAGCAAATTCAGATCACAAGCAAGAGGGAACAATACTTCAAGGCTAAGAGAAGACATCAAGCATGTTGAATAACAGTGAACAGATCTAGTTCCAATCAGGGATGAGAGATAATTGCCTATTTTAACACTTACACATGTATAGGAATGAGAACACCAGATCATTCATTTTTTCTTTGTTGTATAAAATGATGAAGTAGACAAACATGCTGACTTAGGGGTAATTGTTATAGACAAGGTTCCTACAAGCTACCTTCAAAATAGTATATTATCAAACACTAGACGTGTTTAGTTCATTCTAAGCCTTAAACTAATACTAAATGACATACCAAACATAACGACACATAGATTAACCAATTAGTAACCACTAATGTATTAGTCATGCTTATAAGATTACTGTATGAGCTTCTTAAATCAACTTGCTTGAATAAAGAAGCTAAGCATCTAGATAACATTGTGACATTACAGATTAGACAGGGTATATGCAGATAAGGATAAGAGGCCAAAATACCAACATTCAAACTACTTTAACTAGCTGATATGATTGCTAAATGATTTACAAGATATTATATGTTATCATGAATCTACTTGGTATTTAGATAGACAAGGGGCAAATAGATGGCATGTTCCAGAGATATATCAGGATATGGAGACATTTTAGATTAGGCATGACTTGATGAACACCATAATCTGCTAGATCTAATTGACAATCATTATATCCTAAGGCAGGAAGACAAACTGGACAGATTGAAAGAACATAATGGAATATATTCCAATACTACTCGGTTTACTTCCACTCAATTAACCAACCAGCAGACACAGTTATGTAACATTCTTCCGACATGAAGTTTAACTAAGTGAATCGGTATATTGGCCTAATATCAATTCCCGAATAATATACTTCAACAATTAATGCCCTAGACTCGAACAATAGCCATTCTACTCAAACACGTATGCAAACACATCACAGATGCTAGTATTAGCCTAAACATGTTAACAGTCACAATCGCGAATATTAATAGCAAATTAACATTAGCCTAAACAGGCTTAACGATTACCTTAATAAGCATAAATAGCCATCTATATCAACTTAATACACACTCAAGCAGTCATACAAACACATATTACATGCATTAATATCAAATGAAATCTAAGACAGAAAGGGTGATAATTTACCTTCCCCGGACAGCGAACCGAGGCAGCGTATCAAGTCGTCAATCCGCTCGGATTATATTGCTATGCGAATGAAAAAGGCAGAGCTTGTTTGCTGATTTCTGGACTGATATTGAAAGAAAAGGATTTCAAAATTTTATGTTCTCGCTCTTAGACTACCAATTTTCGGATCTTGATTGATGCCTACCGATTGGGATTTTTACTGATGCTAAATGATTCCTTTGAGTATGCACATTCATTTGTTTATATAGTCTCAATTCTGGGTTCTAAAATTGGTAGGCTTTGATGATGATTTTGGGCTGATTTGAAGGAGATTTGTCATGGTTTTGAGATTGATTTCGTGCAATTTTTGGATTGATGTTGTATTATTGATTAAGGTAAGTTTTGGTATGAGATTTGGGTTGTAAATGGTAAGTTTCGATTTGGTAAGATTGAGGCTAATTCTATGCGATTTGAGTATGATATTGGGGAAGATTTGGGTGATGTTCGGGTGAAGGGAATGGGGGTGCGGTGGACTCCTCTCTAGAGCATTTTAGGTTTACTTTTTTTTGTTTGGGAAGAGGATTGGATAAGAATGCTGAAAGTGGGGTTTGGGCTTGGGTTTATATTGGGCTCGTCTAAAAGTAAAAGGAAAGGGTGTATTTGGGCTAGTTGCTTTATTAGTTTTAGGTCTTAGTTTTTTGGTAGAAATTGAAGGTATAGTTAAGTGTTTTACTAGTGGTAAATAAATTGGGCTTAAATTATTTATAAAATTTAAAGTAACCAATGCGGACATGATATTTAAGGATTGCTTAATGCTTTTATAAATGTGACGTCATTATCAAAAAATTTATTTATGTATGTTTATGCTTATATATGCGTATTTTAAA
Source organism: Przewalskia tangutica (assembly GCA_029844215.1). Classification (NCBI taxonomy): domain Eukaryota; kingdom Viridiplantae; phylum Streptophyta; class Magnoliopsida; order Solanales; family Solanaceae; genus Przewalskia; species Przewalskia tangutica. Next base: position 76,785,119 of record CM056738.1, on the reverse strand, counting down.
ATTATTTTGCGGTGTTTAAAATTAATTTAATTTATTAATTATTAATAGGAAAGAGAGTCAAAATTTGGTGTCAACAACTTGTCCCTCTTTGACTGGAGATGATGGGGGAGTCTTCAGACAAAGACGTTGACTTATAACCAATTTTGTCTCGATCGTCCAAATTAGAACAAGGATTAAGAAATAAAAAGGCAAATGCCGATTCAAAAACTTATCTCAGTGTCGAATTATGAGGACACGGGGCTACTGTGATGACACTGGGTTGTTGGTGCTGGGAAATTAAGGAACGACTGACAAGCGGGCTGACACAGATTTAAAATTTATCTCAGTGTCAAATTATGATGACACTGAGTTACTGTGGTGACACTCTTAAAGGCTAGGTTGGCGTGGATTCAAGATTTGTCCTAGTGTCGAATTATGATAACATTGGGTTATTATGGTATCTGAAAACTAAAGGCGGGACTGACGCAAATTTAAAATTTGTCTCAGTGTCGAATTATGATGACACTGGGTTATTAGAGAGTGATCGACGCTCGAGGCCGCTTCTGCCATTTGTTGGGAAGACTGGCCCCTCAACAAATTACCTTGGTTCGCTGTAAGAGAAAATTCACGTTGCGCTCCTGCTCCTGCATGCTAAAGCTCAAGAAAAGTTAGTGCATAACTGTCAAGACAAAAAATGATAAAGCATGGATATATAAGCAATATGATTCTGAGAGTAGAGATGTTATCCTGGGTTGCGCGCTGATGATGATGTTGATGGTGTCATTACGTTAATGTAGTGTTGTCAATGCTGAGATGTCATCTTTGTGTGGACGTGCTGCCATTGCGAATGTGGATATATCGTCCTTGCATGGACGTGCTGTAACTGCTCCTGTAGGATCTTGTAGGCTAAAACTCAAAAACATATTAGTGTGTAACTGCTAAGATAAACTAATAAATGCGTGGATATATAAGAAATGTGATAAGGTGGATATGAATATCATCCTGTGTAATGCGATGATGATATGATGATGTCAATGCTGACATGTGTTGAATGATGTGAATGATGAGGTCATCCCTGCACAGACTTGCTGGATGATGCGAATATTGAATTCTAGTGTCATTCCTGCACAGACTTGCTGAATGTTGCGAATGTTGATGTCGTCCTTGCACGGACTTGGCCGGATCTGCGAATCTTTGGTGTAGTCTGCGCGGACTTGCGATCTGCGAATCTTGATATAGTCTCTGCCGCGGACTTCTTTGGATGCTACAAATCTTTGAATGTTGTGAATGCTGATGTCGTCTCTACACGGACTTGCTGGATGCTGCGAATGCTGATGTAGTCTCTGCACGGACTTGTTGGATGCTGCAAATATTGATATAGTCTCTGCACGGACTTACTGGATGATGTGAATGCTGATGTTGTCTTTTGCACGGACTTGCTGAATGTTGCAAATGCTGATGTAGTCTGCGCGGACTTCTTTGGATCTTTGCGAATCGCGATGTCGTCTGCGAATTTTACGGATGTTGTGAATGCTGATGTAGTCTCTGCACGGACTTGCTGGATTCTGCGAATGCTGATGTAGTCTCTGCACAAACTTGTTGGATTCTACGAATACTGGTGTAGTCTCTGTACGGACTTGCTGGATGCTGCGAATGCTGATGTCGTCTCTGCACGGACTTCTTTGAATCTTTGTGAATCTTTGGTGTAGTCTCTGCGGACTTCTTTGAATCTGCGAATGTTGATGTCATCTCTGCACGGACTTTGCTTAATGCTGAGATGTCGTCTGCGCGGGCGTCTTTGAATCTGCAAATGTTGTTATCATTTGTTATGCGGACTTTCTTTGAATGATGTAGCTATAAGCGTAGCCACTTGCAGACATGCATTTTGTTGCAACTGTAAATTAAGGATCCTGTAAGCTAAAACTTAAGAAAAAATTAGTGCATAACTGCTAAGACAAAGTAATAAAACATGAATATATAAGAAATACGATCAGGTGAATAGAAATGTCATCTTGTGTAATGCGATGACGATGTGATTGATGGCGTCGTTGTGTTGATGTGATGTTGTTGATGTGACGTCATTATGCGGGCGTGTTATCGATGGCGTCATTATGCGGGCGTGTTGTGTTTTGATGTCGTTATGCGGGCGTGGTGTCTTGATGATGTCATTATGCGGGCGTATTCTTGATGGCGTCGTTATGCGGGCGTGTTGTGCTAATGGCGTCGTTATGCGGGCGTGGTGTCTGATCACGATCATTTTATGGATGTGTTGTGTTGTTGGAGTCGTTGTCTGGACGCATTGTGTTGATGACGTCGTTCTCTGGATGCGTTATGTTGATGACGTCATTGTCTGGACGCGTTGTGCTGATGACATCGTTGTCTGGACACGTTGTGCTGATGACGTCGTTGTCTAGACGCGTTGTGCTAATGACATCATTGTCTGGACGCGTTGTGTTGATGCCGTCGTTGTCTGAACATATTGTAGATGTGACGTCGTTGTCTGGACGTGTTGTTGATGTGACGTCGTTTTATGGACGTGCTGCAAATGCTCATGTGAATTAATGTTCCTACAAGCTAAGCTTGAGAAATAATTAGTGTATAACTATTTAAAAAATGATGAATATATGAAAAATATAATTCTGTGAGTAGAGATGTCGTCCATGTATGATGTGTGGGATATTGTGGATGCTGAGGTGTTGTCCTTGCACGGACATGCTAAATGCTGCAACTGCAGAGATGTTGCCCTTTCACTGACGTAATGCATTTGTGAACCGCATGAATTGTCATGATGTCCTTGATCTGAGTGTTATGCGTTTGTGAACCGCATGGATTACAATATGACTCTGTGATCGAGCTGATATGCTGGACTTTGTTGGGAATTTGAACTTTGATTGTTCTTTGCTTTTACCTTCTTACGCTCCTGTAATCACGAAATTTGAACTTTGATTGTTCTTTGTCTTTTACATACGCTATTATGAAGAACTGTGGAATGATGTCTCTTCTGCTTCTGCGGTGGAATTTTGATTGTTACTGTCTTTTCTGCTGTCGTATTTTCTATTTCTACTAATATGAAGAACCTTCTTGTTGTATTTTTTTAATTATGCTAATATGAAAAACATGCGCTCAAAGAAAATTTGTGAGTTTGGGGGGTCGATTCGTTTTGACTTTGCAGCTTTGATGCTCAGACGTCTGGCTTGTTTGGATATGCAACCCCTGCCTGTTTTTAGGTTCCATTTTATAACATCTCTGTGTTCTGCATCCCAAATAATTAAGTGTCCATCAGTCATCTGCTGGGTGATTGTGCCTTTGATCTTACAAAGTACGTGCATCCTTCCACCTCTTAGTCAAATACGAATCGACCTTAGGTTGGGGAGGAAAAGAATAAGACCTTTAAAATGCAGCACACCATGTTAGTATAAGACATATAATTATTGCAAATGTATAAGTAGCACATAACAAACATATCGCACAAAGAAACAAATAAAAGAGAACCTTAACATGCATGGAACCTCTCTTATGTCAGAGGTAGGCCTAAAAGTCAAATATGAAAGATTAGTCTAAGCCGTAAACTGCAATGTTTTGTGGGAAATGACGACCAAATTACGGTGCACTTTTTCCAATTTCGGCATGTCATGATTAGGCTTGGATTTGTCTATCATTGTCACGCTACACATAGTATGCTGGTTGGTCGTTGGGTTGAGAAACCCATCGATAAATTTGGTATTTTCCTAATTGTGGTGTCGATACCAAGGACCCACCCACCTAAGGTAAATGCATGCATGCCTTAAAATAAAGGGTGATATAACTCTATCCTAAGTTTGCTAAGATTTAGCTTACTGACGCAAGATTCCCGAGCGGACTACTCGAGTGAGAAGGCTACGCGGCCACCGGATGGTCCGGACGCTCCGGACGCTCCGCGCAAAACACCAACTCTCTTAAATTTGAGTATTTGAAAGAAATTTGCAGGTGCGCAAAGCACACCTAGCGTGTAATGTGTGATAGTGTGAATTTTCCGTAAGGGAAAAAATATGAGCGGAATGCCACTTTAAAGAAAAGCAGTAAAAACAAGTAGCAATTAAAGCAGTTAAACATACAAAATTAAAGCTAGCAATTTAAGACATTTAAAACAAATAAAAGCAAATAAAGCCAAGCGATAAAAAATATAGGTTTGCTATGGTCAAGAACCTGAATCCCCAGCAGAGTCGTCATTTCTGTCACGCCCTTTTTCGACCGGGACATTATTCTCAGCGAATCCTGCTTATTGTTAGAAATAAAAATATAATGCTAAAAAGTGTGCTAAAGGGGTGCTAAAATGCTAAAGGGTTCGCGGAGTCGCCACCAAATTAGTTTGGGTGAATTAGGACACCTAAATGTCAACTAGGTAAAGTCAACACTAACTCCATTAAAGGGTCTGCAAAACTTATGTGAGATTCTGGGTGAGGGTTCTTTATCAATCTAGAGGGAAGGAGTTAGGCACCCTCTAAGATCCGCTAACTTGCGGATGTCCTGTCAAACCTAGGTTGATTATTATGCTAGAAAAAATGCATGTTTAAAAAGATGCTGCAAGTGTTATAAAAGAATGCATTTTTTGATAAAAAATTCATAAGACTAATGATATAAAAATATACGAAAGTATTCTTTATAAAAATAAATGATACACAAGTTGATGTACTTACTAAAGATATGCATTTCATTTGCAAACGTCAACTTTGATTAACATACGCATGGTATGATATAAAAGATGTTATTTTTGCAATTGATAATAAGAAATAATTTTATTATGAAAATAAATTATAATGTCATTAAGTGATTTACGAGAAAATCAATTTCTTTTGCTATGCATTAATTTCATGATTAGTTGTGCAAATTAAATTGTTAGGCAAAAGAATAGATATGCATGACAAACCTAAAAATAAGTAATTAAAAGTGCATTTTTTATTTTAAGACTACCCGCCCAATTTATTTGTTCAAAGGCTAATTGTTCTATGTCTCCTATTAATTACAAAATTAGATAATAAAATTACAAATAATAAAATAAAAGACACGAATGAGGTAGAGAGATTAAGAGAGTAAAAGGAGTTGAGGTGGATGACGACGTCATCTAGTCCTATTTTGTCTTAGGAGTGCTGATTTGGGAATGCGAATGCGGATGCACATAGATGCAGGTTGTCATTTGAAGTAGCTCGTGTTGAGTCTCGCCATAAGACTCTTCATTTTTGCTCCGATGCATTTCATGTAAGAAAATAAGAAAAGATAAGGATTAGTACAAATCTTATTAAATAATAAACATGGGCATAAGATTTAGACGTATATGGTCACTTTATTTCAATAGTCATACGTACGAACCAATCCAAACCTCGAGCTAAATATCAAGAATTATAAACAGAATACAATGCAGGTCAACAATTTTTAACATTTTTTAGCTTTTTCTCTTAGGAGAGTGAAATCGAGAAGCAAGAGGGAACAATATTTCAAGGCTAAGAGAATGCAGCAGGCAGGAAAACACATAGAAATTTAGACAGCTGCATGAAAACACATAGAAAACAAGATAGAAAAGCACACGAAAATCTGGCAGTCATGAGCAAATTCAGATCACAAGCAAGAGGGAACAATACTTCAAGGCTAAGAGAAGACATCAAGCATGTTGAATAACAGTGAACAGATCTAGTTCCAATCAGGGATGAGAGATAATTGCCTATTTTAACACTTACACATGTATAGGAATGAGAACACCAGATCATTCATTTTTTCTTTGTTGTATAAAAAGATGAAGTGGACAAACATGCTGACTTAGGGGTAATTGTTATAGACAAGGTTCCTACAAGCTAGCCTTCAAAATAGTATATTATCAAACACTAGACGTGTTTAGTTCATTCTAAGCCTTAAACTAATACTAAATGACATACCAAACATAACGATACATAGATTAACCAATTAGTAACCCCTAATGTGTTAGTCATGCTTATAAGATTACTGTATTAGCTTCTTAAATCAGCTTGCTTGACTAAAGAAGCTAAGCATCTAGATAACACTGTGACATTACAGATTAGACAGGGTATATGCAGATAAGGATAAGAGGCCAAAATACCAACATTCATACTACTTCAACTAGCTGATATGATTGCTAAATGATTTACAAGATATTATATGCTATCATGAATCTACTTGGTATTTAGATAGACAAGGGGGCAAATAGATGCTCAAGAGCTGCCCGGATTCGACGACTTGTGCACTAAAGCTCACGATGTGGATTCGAACCACTACTTCTCCTTATTGTCGTGAGCGGGGGAGGGAAAGGAAAAGCAAAAAGTTTTATGCGTTCGTGCTCCTAATAGTTGCGTAGCAGTTCAAATTTCATTATTCTATTAGAACAAGGCATGGAACGCCCTTTCTTTCCCCCTTTTTTTTTCCTCGTCAGCCCCTCACTTTACTCATTTTGGAACTTCGAATCAGACCTGGCTGAACTTGGAACGTCATAGATCAAAGGGTTATAGGGTAGAAGGCGGTGATTTCATTATGTGTGATAGTCGTCTAGGCTCGGGGTCTATGCAGGGAAAAGAGTTCCAGAAGAACAACGTTGAAGAACAGCGTTGAAGAACAACCTAGCAACATGGCACTTTTCAGAGATATATCAGGATATGGAGACATTTTAGATTAGGCATGACTTGATGAACACCATAATCCGCTAGATCTAATTGACAACCATTATATCCTAAGGCAAGAAGATAAACTGGACAGATTGAAAGAACATAATGGAACATATTCCAATACTACTCGGTTTACTTCCACTCAATTAACCAACCAGCAGACACAATTTATGTAACATTCATCCGACATGTAGTTTAACTAAGCGAATCGGTATATTGGCCTAATATCAATTCCCGAATGATATACTTCAACAATTAATGCCCTAGAATCGAATAATAGCCAATCTACTCAAACACGTATGCAAACACATCACAGATGCCAGTATTAGCCTAAACATGTTAACAGTCACAATCGTGAATATTAATAGCAAATTAACATTAGCCTAAACAGGCTTAACGATTACCTTAATAAGCATAAACAGCCATTGATGTCAACTTAATACACACTCAAGCAGTCATACAAACACATATTGCATGCATTAATATCAAATGAAATCTAAGACGGAAAGGGTGATAATTTACCTTCTCCGGGCAGCAAACCGAGACAGCGTATCAAGTCGTCGATCCACTCGAATTGTATTGCTATGCGACTGAAAAAGGCAGAGCTTGTTTGCTGATTTATGGACTGATATTGAAAGAAAGGGTTTTCGAAATTTTATGTTCTCGCTATTAGACTGCCAATTTTCGGATCTTGATTGATGCCTACCGATTGAGATTTTTACTGATGCTAAAGGATGCCTTTGAGTGTGCACATTCATTTGTTTATATAGTCTCAATTCTGGGTTCTAAAATCGGTAGGCTTTGATGATGATTTTGGACTGATTTGAAGGAGATTTGTCATACTCACAGTAAAAATGATCTTCTCATAACGCACTTATCGGCCTTACAAAATAATCTATTTTCATAATAAAAGCCTTTCTTATTATCAATTGCAAAACAAATATTTTACAAATCATGTCACATGAATGCATATTTTCCCCAAAATCAGATTTTATACACAACACATACTTTTTTCGATGAATCAATCTTTTACATGCATTTTTACAAGCAATATCATGCAAAACATTTGTCAAAATACGTCTTTCAAATAATTATTTGCAACATCTTTTTAATTTACTTCATACTTTTAAAAATATACATTTTTTGTCTAATAATTAACCTAGGTTTGACCGGACAACCTTAAGTTAGCGGATCTTAGAGGATGTCTAATCCTTTCTGTCACGACCCGAACCCGGGCCCGTGACTGATGCCTTACCCGGGCACCCAAGTAGCCATACATCAGAGAAATCAGCGGAACATAAAACAAGACATGAAAATATTATGAAGTAAGAAACAGTAATCTGAGAAAACTTGCCTTTCGGCATATATATAAATCAATTTAAAACGAGCTACATCATCCTTTTACAACTCATGCACTCTAAGAATGATACGACAACAATGGCGGGCCCGCCATACCACGAATGTAAGTACCTACAACGACGGGGACTATACCATCGATAAGCCTCCGAGAAACGGAGCTTCCCATACGCCGAATGTGACCCTAAGAGCGAGGATCAACACCGTGTACCTCTACTGCGGCATGAACGCAGGCCCGAAGGAGGTCGATAACAGTACCAAGTATGTGAAATCAGAAAATCAAGTGAAATCAAGTATCTAAAACCATTTGCAAATACAATCGCTTAAAGCGCACATAGTGCCACAACATAAACAAGAGCAAAGATATATCAGAATCGTCTTTTCTAGGCCGCGAATGATCGAAGCAAGGCCAATCGCCCATAGTATCATTATGCGTGCCTAATCACGACTCCGCATCGCATAGTCACACATGCACCGCATGAGGTATTCTCGCATCGGGGTAGCCAACCCCGGTACTCTCCCGACTCCCGCATCGCATAGTCTCATAGACCGCATAGGCGTCCCGCGTCGGGCTAAACACCCGAATGATTAATCACGAGCATACCGCTGCTCGCGTAGTCTCACAGACCGCGTAGCCGTATAGACCAAGATCAAGGGTGGAAAGCCCTCGGTATAATAAGTCAAGGGGGTATGTGATACAATAACAGTACAACAGGCTTAACGTTTAACAACGTAAGCACAACAAGAATGACCCCCTTACACAACAATCACAAGATACTAACACACGTAGCATCCTAACATGTTTACTTATCAAATCAACAAGAAAGTATTTCAAGGCTGTCAAAAACCAACATAATCAAGTTATTCACACAAGGTACTTTATGCTAACAAGTTGGGTATCTATCCCCAAAGTACTTCATACATTAACTCTTTAAAAGATCCGTTTCTTTCACATTAGTCATACAATACCCGTAGTATATAATAGAGTGACTACCTTTTTAAGTAAACCAAAACACTTCCCTTTGTAAAAATCAAGTAACAACATTATTTTACAAACGTTCAAGTTTGCCTAATTTCAAATGTTCAAGTTTCTCATTTTCAAAAGGTTTCGTAGTTTCATAGTATTAATCACTTAATGAAATAATTCTCCTTTAAAACGATTTGAGAAACATATGCCTTATATGTGAACAGGTTATTCTTGTTTATAACAATCTTATTACAGCAGCCATGATCTAGGAAATGTAATATCATTTTGTCTCATCTTAGCTTCTATGCAGATGGAGGTTTCTACTGGTTTTAATAATACATTAATTAGTCAGTACATTTCCCTTTATTAAAGCTGCAGTGGTTTGTTCGATACTTATTCTGATTTCCGAAATCAGTAAAACATTATTGCTTTTAAAAAACCAAGTACTCATTTCTCACGAATGAGGTTTCACACAAAATTCATATTTATTAATTTAGTTAAGTCTCTTATCTTTTAAGATCAAGCCTCTTAACTTCTAAAATTAATAAACCATTCTTTTTATCACTCTTAAGCCGTTATACCTAACTTCCCATAAAGCTAGTATAACTCTTAAGCTTTTAAAACTTTTAAAACCAAGTGTTACTCTTCTTTCAAAAAGGTTTCTTAACTCTTTTGAAATACTTCAAGATTCTTATTATTCAGGCTTAAGTCAAAAGACATTGCCGTACAACTACGTTCAGTTAACACACGTACGTCTACCGTACTATATATATATATATATATTCTTAAAATACTTCAGTTCTTATTATTGGGCTTAAGTCAAAGGCATTGCCGTCTAACTACGTTCGATTAACACACGTCGTCTGGTACTATATATATATATTCTTTAAAATATCATGCTCAAGAGGATAGGAAGAATCACATACCTCGCGACGATTATCGACTATAAGCAAAACGCTCTACGGCTATAACCCGGCTAGCCTTGTCCACCTTCCAAGTAGCACATGTTACTCGCAGAACATTCAACCAATAAAGGTTATCAGTCTACTGTAAATACAGTCCTATGTAAGTACAGATTAATCTTCTACTAATATTCTTCTATTACAGTTCAATTCTCTTCTATGAATCTTATATTCATCTTTATACAACTACAGTATGTAATTTCCAATTACAATAGAAGGATAGGATTATTTACCTCGGTACGCCCAAAATTATCCAAGTATATATGTCGATTCTGAGCGACGTTTAGCTCCTACTCTGGGCGCTCCAACCCGCTCCAAACAACCCTTAGAAGTTCTACGCAACTTCTACTTAAATACTTCAACCAACTATGAAGATTTCCTTAGGGTTTCGTTTGTGGTGAGGAAAGTATAATAGTATTCCTGCTCTACGTATAGAGGTAACTTTGGAAAGTACTACAAGGTATATGGGCTAAGGTATTTAGGGCCTTATAACAATACTTGGAGAAGTATTTCTCTACCAAGGGGGGGTATTTTCGGCTAGCACAACTAGGCTAGGGGGTAATTTCGCGAGGGAGGGGGCTCTCGGCCAAGGAGCCTTCTCAAAGGGGGAGGGGGGGTGTTTGGACGAAACACTACCAAGAGAGGGAAGGGATTTTCAAGACTTAGAAAATGGTTTGTGGATGAAGAAATGTCTTCAACTAATGGGGTATTTATAGGTCAAGCAATGGCCAACCAATGGCCAAGATCATGCCAAGTGCAAGGCAAGTGTAGGGTCAAGATTCATCCATGTGTACCTTATCCATCTACCACACAAATATCACAAAATATCCTACCAACTAAAGTGGTCCAATTCGTCCCAATGGACGCCTCAAGTCCACCAATTTGAGGGTGACAAGTGTCGCCCTCTCGTTGGTCCAAAATGTTTCATCTCTCGGAAAAATCCGCAAAAATAATAAATGACATAGCCGGAATTTTCCCTACGCAAGCTTTGTAAAACGTTTCGTCGGAAAACGATTCTTTTTGGGTGTTATGCACAAAATTTTTCGGCCAAGCCTACTTTAAAGTTCAAACTTTTCTACGTACGTCCTCACGTACATACTCAGGAAATACGGGGTATAACATTCTCCCCTCCTTAGAAACATTCGTCCCGAATGTTCCTTCTAAGTCTCAAACAAACATGCGTCAGTATAGTCTTCACTACTATACTTACGAGAACGATCCTGCCACACCTGGCCACAGAAACACCTGCGCAATTACTTACATCCAAGTCCACGAGGAAACACCTCTAACATCACAAAAGCCCTTACCCGAGGTCTAAAATATACTTCCTTCGCACCTCTCCTTACAAAAGAAATGATCACATCTATGCTCGCCATACATGCTCGCTTCTTCCCTTACGTGTCGTACCCTTCTCGTACACTCGAACTCTTCCTCATAACTTACCACATTTCTGTTACTGCTTCAGTTTCCAAAACTCGTCACACCCTTTCCGGGGTGGTACCTTCAAGAAGACCCTCCGTCAACCTGAACTCCAAGCGTTGTCGCACGTTCATTCGCGACCACGCTGACTCACGAGCTACCAATAACCTCTTCTGGATAAGCTTCACCCTATCCACATCTGGCTGAATACGTATGAACCAACTATCTGAACCTTGTCAACGTCGAACCAATCGACCGACAACTTACACTTCCGCCCCTACAAGGCGTCACAAGGCGATATCCGAACACTGAAATGGTAGCCGTAAAACACTTCCTAACAGGAGGCAACAATCCTCACCGCTACCCCTGAAATCAAAACACTGGCCCGGGGATGAATACGATACGGAGACTCACCTGAGTTCCCAACCCTGCCTGGTTAAACCTCCAGAAAAAGAAGCAGCCGTACCCTGGGCTCCACTGTCTGACATAAGGTGAAGGTAGGCACCCCGTGCAGCCTTACAACCTTTCTGATAACGTCTCGCATAACCTTCTGCCGAGTAAACGGTCTTGACCGAAAGACACGATGAGCTGACCCCATCGGCCCGACTACTGGTTGAACGCATCCACGAACTCGTACGATGGTTAACTAAACTTGGGCCTAACACCCTCTGTTATACCCCGTAGTTCTGACCCTACGTATGAGAGCGTACGAAAGCATGTAAGACTTAAAATTTTCAAAGGATAGGTTGACGGATTATTCCGGACGGGTTTTTAGTCAACTTTAAGGCGGGTTATGACCCGGAACATTGAGAGTTCCTAAGTGGTTCAAAGGCCTAAGGCGTAGTTCGTTGAGTCTAGATTCCAACGCAACCAACCGTTCGTCGATAGGACGTCGGAGTAGAAAGATATGAGAGTTACAAGTTCGGTCGCGATCGGACGAAGTATGTTTCGGACAAAGCGACAGCGGCGCGCCGGAGCGAGGCGCGGCGCCAAAATCTTGTAGGGTCGCTGAAGTTTCAGCGCCGCGGCTCCAGGAAGCAGGGCCGCGGCGCCGGAAGATCCGAGGGTCCGCAGGAGTTGCGGCGCCGCGGCGCCGGAAGCAGGGCCGCGGCGCCGAGGCGGGAAATCAGGCGGAAAAACTTAGAAAAAGTCAGATTTTTCTTTTGGAAGGGCCTGGGTGGGGGACAAGTGTCCCCCCCATCTGATTTTTACATGCAATATATTGACCAAGTCTTAGAGACTTGGTCATTTGTCATCTCTCTCTTTGAAAAACCTCTTCCTTCTCTCTTAAAATATTTCAAAGCTCCTCCTTCTCTCTAAAACTCCAAGAAGATTCTAGCCTAAGAAAATCTGAAAAATTAAGAACAAGAAAAGGAAGCTTGTGGCTAGCTTGTGGTGGTGTTCTTGGCTAGGAAGCTAGCAAAATCTTTGGAATAAGTTTGGCTAAAACTTTAAGGTAACATTTCTTCCTTTAGAATTAGTTCTAGTGTTGCATGCTTAGAAGAAAGAACTTGTGGTAGTAAAATAATGCTCTTAGAGTCATTGCATGCTAGAAAATGTGGTTTGGATATGAAGAATGGGTTAAGAAGAGATTATGAGCATGTTGTAGCCTAAAAACTACCTTAGAATTGTTAAGTGAATTGTGGTAAACTTATGGGACAGAATTTTGGGTGTGTAATCCCCTTTGAATTGTTGGATTGATTGAGCCTTAAATGTGGTGTTTGGATGATAAATTCGGCCTTGAGAAAGGTGGCAAAATGAGTAGAAACAAAGGAAATGCTGCCCAAATTTCCATAGAATTTAGTGACTTTGAACTTGGATTGTTCTACATTAAGATTAGAGGTTAATAAACGTATCATGACTATTATAGGTTGAAATATTACTTGCGGTAGTTTGGACTTGGCAAGTGGATTGACCAAAGAGGTATGTGAAGCTTCCCTATCTCTTGAGCATGAATAGATGAAACTATGTAGTACGGTAGACGTACAAGATTTGGTATTCTTACTTGTTTTAAGTATATTAATAACTTGTTTCATTTTAAGAATGTATAATTCCCTTAGTTAGGGGAAAAGTATGATTTTACTAAAGTGTAGAGTTAATATAACAACTTTATGGGAAGTTGGTTTATTAGCTTCATAAAAGGTTAATGAGAAGAGCATTACTCTAAATAAGATAAGTATATGGAGAGGCAAATTGATTTTAAAGTATCAATTGCCCAAAGGTTTTTATGTATAAAGAAGAGTCATTTTTGAAAGAGTTGAAGTATGTAGTACTTGGGTTAAACTCCCGGCGTTCTTTTATTAAAGATATGGTTAAGTGCCTTAAGTAAACTAAAATGAGAGGGTATATGAACAAGACTAATAAGAAGTTATAAGTTTTCTTAACTTATTTACGATTATGATATGATGTGATTTGAGCTAGGGTAAGAGTATATCGAGGGCAAGCCCCAAGATCGTTATACCACCTTCTCCGGGGTAAGAGTATATGCGAGGGCCAGCCCAAGATCATCATACCACCTTCTTGGTGTAAGAGTATATCGAGGCGGCAAGCCCCAAGATCGTTATACCACCGCTTGAGTAAGAGTATATCGAGGAAAGTCCCCAAGATCGTTATACCATCTACTTCGGGGTAAGAGTATATCTGAGGGGTGAGTCCCCAAGATCGTTATACCACCTGTTCCGTGGATTTGCTACCCATGATGCGAGGAATACCTCATGCGAGTCCTTATGGGCTTATGCGGGTGAAATAGTCCCATGCGGTAGTCTGACTATGCGAGGAATACCTCATGCGGTCCACAGGACCTATGCGGGTGAAATAGTCCCAGGAGTAGGGGTGCTTATTGATACTACGGGCGAGGTACCCCATTTTGATCCTAAGGCCCCTATTTTATGCAGTATTGTATATATATACTTGTCACTCTCATTGTTAGTAAGGCACAGTAAAAGGTATTTTATTAACTTCCATGACTCCAGCTTACTTTCATACTTATGGTATCATTATTACAGTATTTTTCCAGCTTTACATACTTGGTACATATTGTTTACTGACCCCCTTCCTCGGGGGCTGCGTTCATGCCGCAAGTGAGGGTAAGCAGATTGAGGATCCTCGTTCTTAGGATCACTACTCCAGTGTCAGAAGTTCCATCCCTCCGGAAGCTTGTTTATTGGTACGGATATTCCCTGATGCTATAGGTATTTTGTACATTCAGGGGTATGGCGGGGCCCGCCATACGGTTGTTATCTTTACAGTGCTGGTCACCTATGTGTTTTGGGCTATAAGAACCAGTTGTATTACTATACTTTTGTTTAAGTATGTTTTATAGAAGACAGCCTTATCGGCTGGCCAGTAATGTTTACCCTTTTCTCTAAGTAATGTGTTAGGTATGTTCATTGCTATTCTCGACATATACGACGGGGTACCCGGTAAGTACAGTCATAGCCGGGGCGGGTCGTGACAAAAGTGGTATCAGAGCAGTTAGTCCTCGGAAAGTGTCCACAGACCGTGTCTAGTAGAGTCTTGATTATCGGTGTGTCGTGCACCACATCTATAATCAGGAGGCTGCAGGATATTTAGGATTGGTTTCCATTCTTTCACTCTAAGATCGTGCAATAGAGCTGAGTTATATGTTGAGACTCCTCTGATGTTTTCCTTTATGTATTAGTTATGCCTCGCAAGGCAACCGCGGCCCGAAGGCAAGGCGGTGAGAGTCTTTGCTAGTGGGGCGGAGAGTCACGAGCACAGCCGATCCTTACGAGAGATGATGTTTAGGCGGCGAAGTTCCACGTCGTCACCCGGCCTCGGCAGATTTTGAGCGTGAGCGGCCATCGAGGCGATGCGGAGCCTCCAATCCCACAGTCAGGGCCTTAGTACAGAGATTACGAGGAATGATTCTTGACCAACATAGTGGCGGCGGCAAGCGAGCGAGCGGCGGCAACCCTAGCCGACGATTTCTGGATTCGGGATTTCTTGGGTTGTCACCCACGAGTTCTATGGTTCGAGATTTGAGGAGGATCGCAGGAGTTCGTCCGGCGATTCTGACCGACCATGCAGTCCTTAGGGCATCGGGGGTGAGTGCGTTATACTAGCTTCTACCGTTACGCGATATTGCGTTGAACCGGTTTGAGTCATGGTATTGTCGAGGTGAGGATGCTCTTCCGGTGATTGGGAGGAGTTCACGAGGCGTTCTAGACTACTTCTTGCCTCACGAGGTGGCGAGCCGTGTAGATAGGTTCTTGACCTTGAGGCGGGGCGGGAGGACTATCGTGAATACACGGAGTTCGACTCCTTGGCGAATATGCACACACCATAGTAGGCGACATGGCGAGCGAGGTTCATCGGTATATGATGGGGTTAGGCAGCGTATGATTCTGCATTCTTGGGGTAGCTCTTCACCGAGGATGGATATTGCCGGAGATGCAGCGTGCGCCGCGAGTTGAGGCAGAGCGGGATCGGCTAGATTTGGGCGGCCAAGAGGCGAGGCAGCGAGCTCGAGGCGATTTCGGCGGGCGGCCTCGGCGGAACCAGTCCACCTTCCGGCCCGGCCAGAGTGCTCCTTACCGATTTCCGGTAGGAGGTCGTCAGCGAGGTTATTCGAGGCGGTCGGGCTCGGGACTTGAGTTTCCGAGGCGAGACCAGCGCTGTCGAGACCACCTACCTCTCGGTGGGTTCGATGCGGTAGGTCTCATCCGGGGGAGTGCCGTATGGGTTCGAGAGAATGGTACTCTTGTAGCCAGCGAGGCCATCCCGAAGAAGATTGTCCGTCGTGGCGGCGGGAACGTACAGTTCAGCCGGCGAAGTGCATTGTTGGATCTTCATCTTCGATGGTTAGACGCCCGAGGCGTGGTAATTATGGGCGGCGAGCGCGGCGAAGGTCGTGGTAGGGGTTCGATTCTAGCGGTCCTCGAGCGCATATATGCTATGTCGGTCGAAAGGACCGGGGCGTCGCGGATGTCGCCAGTACATTATTGGTTTCTTTGTGATGTATATGCTTTGATAGATCCGAGTTCTACCTTGTCCTACATATCTCCTCATATTGCCGTAGAATAGGGATAGAGCAGAGTCCATAAGACCTTTTGAGGTGGCTACGCGATGAGTGATTCGATGGTAGTTGGCGGGTGTATAAGGCTTGCCTGTGACTATAGATAGCGTCGGACTCTGGCCGACTTGATAGAGTTGGATATGACAGACTTTGATGTGATTATGGGTATGGATTGGCTAGCATCTTGCTATGCCAATGTGGTATGAGAGAGATTAGTTCGGTTCGGTTTCTGGTGGCCGGTTGCTCAGTGGAAGGGAATCTTGCATCGCCGGGTAAGTTTATTTCTTACCTCAAGGCTAGGAAGATGGTGCGGAAGGGTATATCTACCATCCGTTCGGTATTCGACATCGAGGTGAGGTCTGGACCTTGATCGATCCGATCGTTAGAGAGTTTCCAAACGTATTCCCAGACGAGCTTCCGGGTATCCCTCCCGAGAGGGAGATTGAGTTTTGTATTGATTTGGCGCCAGACACTCGACCGATATCTATTCCGCCATACAGGATGGCACCTGCCGAGTTGAAGGAATTGAAGGACCAGCTGAAAGATTTACTGGAGAAGGGCTTTATTAGGCCAAGTGTTTCTCCCTGGGGAGCACCAGTGTTGTTTGTAAGGATGGGACGCTGCGTATGTGTATTGATTACAGGCAGCTAAACAATGTAACTATAAAGAACAGATATCCCCTCCCTAGGATTGACGATTTGTTTGACCAGTTGCAGGGTGCAAAGTGTTTTTCCTAGATAGACCTGCGGTCTGGTTATCATCAGGTGCGAGTTAAAGAGACAGATATCCCAAAGACTGCATTCAGGACCCGGTATGGGCACTATGAGTTCAGGGTGATGTCTTTTGGGTTGACCAACGCCCCAGCAGTATTCATGGATTTGATGAATAGGGTGTTCAGGCCATTCTTGGATATGTTCGTTATAGTGTTTATCGATGATATCTTGGTGTATTCGCGCACAGAGCAGGAGTATACAGATCATTTGAGGACGGTTTTGGGAGTCCTCCGAGACCAGCAGTTGTATGCCAAGTTCTCGAAGTACGAGTTCTGGTTAGCTTCAGTGGCTTTCTTAGGGCATGTGATCGGGCAGCGGTATTCGGGTTGTCTGACTAAGATTGAAGCGATCGAGACTTGGCGCACTCCACCACACCGGCAGTGCGTAGCTTTGGGCCTTGCGAGGATATTATCGGAGGTTTGTAGAAGTTTGCTTCTATTTCACCTTTGACTAAAGTGACTCGGAAAGCGGCTATGTTCCGGTGGACGGATACTTGTGAGGAAAGTTTCCAGTTGCTAAAGGAGAAGTTGACAACCGCCCCAGTTCTTACTCTTCCAGAGGGCTTAGATGGATATGTGGTTTACTGTGACGCGTCAAGTGTCGGGCTTGGGTGCGTGCTGATGCAGCACGGCATAGTTATAGCTTATGCATCTCGACAGCTTAGGAAGCATGAGAAGAACTATCCCACACATGACTTGGAGTTGGCAACAGTAATTCATGCCTTGAAGATCTGGAGACATTATTTATATGGAGTTCATGTGGACATTTACACAGACCACAAGAGTCTCGATGCATCTTCGGCGGAGGAGCCGAACTTGCGGCGAGACGGTGGTTGGAGCTACTTAAGGATTACGATGTTGATATTACGTACCACCGGGGAAGGCGATGTAGTTGCGGATGCCGCCAGTCGCGGTCGATGGGTAGTCATGCGATGTTCAGCCAGAGAAGAGGAATATGGTCCGAGAGTTACATCAGCTAGCGAGCCTTGGGGTTCGTTTGGTTGATTCCGATAGTGACGGAATTCGGGTTCGAGAGGTTGCCGAGTCTTCCATCGTCGAGGAGGTGAAGAGGCGACAATATGAGGATCCGATTTTGGTACGGTACCGAGATGCAACTCTCCAGAAGGAGGAGAGCCTATTTGAGGTAGCGCCTGATGGGGTGCTAAGATTCGAGGGCCGGTTGTGTGTTCCCGATGTGACAGGACTTCGTCAGCAGATTCTGGGGGAGGCACACAGTGCTCGTTATTCTATTCATCCGGGGTGGACTAAGATTTATCATGACCTCAGATGCGTGTATTGGTGGGATGGCCTAAAGAGGGACGTTGCGGAGTTCGTGGCACAGTGCGGTGTCGGCGAGTTAAGATTGAGCACGAAGCCGGTGGGCATTTGCAGGCTATTGATATTCCGACTTGGAAGTGGGAGGTGATAAATATGGATTTTATTAAAGGGCTACCTACCACTCAGAGGAAGCATGATTCCATTTGGGTGATTGTCGGCGGTGTGAAATCAGCCCATTTTCTTCCGATCGAGCGGCGTTCTCGGTGAGGACTATGCGGATTATATATTAGAGAGATTGTGAGACCGCACGAGTCGGTGTCGATTATATCGAGAAGAAGCCCGGTTCTCGGCTAACTTCGAGATCTTTTGAGAAGGATTAGGGACACAGGTGAGTCTCGATGCAGCGTTCACCCTCGGTAGCGGACGGGCGGCGCACTATCGGACAACGAGGATATGTTGCGGGCTTGTGTTATTGATTTCATGGGTAGCTGGGAGGATCATTTGCCTCTTGTGGAGTTTGCTTACAACAACAGCTACCATTCCAGTATTCAGATGGCGCCTTATGAGGCCTTATACGGGAGAAAGTACAGGTCACAGATAGGCTGGTTCGAGTGGGGAAGTTCGATTAGTCGGGCGGACTTAGTTCAAGGCGATGGATAAGGTGAAGCTTATCCAGAGGCGGTTGTTAGCGGCTCGAGTCGGCGAAGTCGTATCACGGATCATCGGCGCCGACACTTGGAATTTGAGATAGATGATTGGGTTTTTATAAAGGTATCTCCCATGAAGGGCGTGATGAGATTTGGAAAGAAGGGGAAGCTTAGCCCAGGGTACATTGGGCGTGTCGGATTGCGTAGGGTAGGCGGGGTTGCCTATGAGTTAGATCTGCCGTCCGACTTGGAGAGGTGGTACATCCGATTTCCATGTGTCCATGTTGCGGAAATGTATTGGAGATCCATCTAGAGTGCACCGGTTCATGATGTCAGTGACAGAGGAGTTATCGTATGAGGAGAGTCCCATAGCGATACTCGATCGTCGGAGTTAGACGACCGGACGAAAGACGTGGCTTCGTCAAGGTCCTATGGCGGAACGAGCGAGGAGGAAATGACGTGGGAAGCAGAGGATGACATGATGAAGAAGTACCCTACTTTTTCCTATACCTCCGGGTAACCCACTTTCTGCTTGTTAGTTTTGACTTGGCATTTACGATTCATATGTTGTGGCTCGTGGAGCTTCCTATGTGCAAAATGATAGTTAAGAGGTCTATGTCGATGTTGTGTTTGAGTAAGCCTAGAAGGAACATTCGGGACGAATGTTTCTAAGGAGGAGAATGTTATACCCGTAGTTCGACCTACGTATGAGAGCGTCTGAAAGCATGTAAGACTTAAAATTTTCAAAGGATAGGTTGTGGATTATTAGGACGGGTTTTTAGTCAACTTTAAGGCGGGTTATGACCCGGAACATTGAGAGTTCCTAAGTGGTTCAAAGGCCTAAGGCGTAGTTCGTTGAGTCTAGATTCCAACTCAACCAACCGTTCGTCGATAGGACGTCGGAGTAGAAAGATATGAGAGTTGCAAGTTCGGTCTTGTGATCGGACGAAGTATGTTTGGACAAAGCGGCAGGGCGGCGGAGCGCGTGGCGCGCGAAATCTTGTAAGTCGCTGAAGTTTCAGCGCCGCGGCTCGAAGCGAGGCGCCGGAAGATCCGAGGGTCCGCAGGAGTTGCGGCGCCGCGGCGCCGAGGCGGGAAATCAGGCGGAAAAACTTAGAAAAAGTCAGATTTTTCTTTTGGAAGGGCCTGGGTGGGGGACAAGTGTCCCCCCCCCATCTGATTTTTACATGCAATATATTGACCAAGTCTTAGAGACTTGGTCATTTGTCATCTCTCTTTGAAAAACCTCTTCCTTCTCTCTTAAAATATTTCAAAGCTCCTCCTTCTCTCTAAAACTCCAAGAAGATTCTAGCCTAAGAAAATCTGAAAAATTAAGAACAAGAAAAGGAAGCTTGTGGCTAGCTTGTGGTGGTGTTCTTGGCTAGGAAGCTAGCAAAAATCTTTGGAATAAGTTTGGCTAAAACTTTAAGGTAACATTTCTTCCTTTAGAATTAGTTCTAGTGTTGCATGCTTAGAAGAAAGAACTTGTGGTAGTAAAATAATGCTCTTAGAGTCATTGCATGCTAGAAAATGTGGTTTGGATATGAAGAATGGGTTAAGAAGAGATTATGAGCATGTTGTAGCCTAAAAACTACCTTAGAATTGTTAAGTGAATTGTGGTAAACTTATGGGACAGAATTTTGGGTGTGTAATCCCCTTTGAATTGTTGGATTGATTGAGCCTTAAATGTGGTGTTTGGATGATAAATTCGGCCTTGAGAAAGGTGGCAAAATGAGTAGAAACAAAGGAAATGCTGCCCAAATTTCCATAGAATTTAGTGACTTTGAACTTGGATTGTTCTACATTAAGATTAGAGGTTAATAAACGTATCATGACTATTATAGGTTGAAATATTACTTGCGGTAGTTTGGACTTGGCAAGTGGATTGACCAAAGAGGTATGTGAAGCTTCCCTATCTCTTGAGCATGAATAGATGAAACTATGTAGTACGGTAGACGTACAAGATTTGGTATTCTTACTTGTTTTAAGTATATTAATAACTTGTTTCATTTTAAGAATGTATAATTCCCTTAGTTAGGGGAAAAGTATGATTTTACTAAAGTGTAGAGTTAATATAACAACTTTATGGGAAGTTGGTTTATTAGCTTCATAAAAGGTTAATGAGAAGAGATTTACTCTAAATAAGATAAGTATATGGAGAGGCAAATTGATTTTAAAGTATCAATTGCCCAAAGGTTTTTATGTATAAAGAAGAGTCATTTTTGAAAGAGTTGAAGTATGTAGTACTTGGGTTAAACTCCCGGCGTTCTTTTATTAAAGATATGGTTAAGTGCCTTAAGTAAACTAAAATGAGAGGGTATATGAACAAGACTAATAAGAAGTTATAAGTTTTCTTAACTTATTTACGATTATGATATGATGACAGTTTGAGCTAGGGTAAGAGTATATCTGAGGGGCAAGCCCCAAGATCGTTATACCACCTTCTCCAGGGTAAGAGTATGTCTGAGGGGCCAGCCCCAAGATCGTCATACCACCTTCTTCAGTGTAAGAGTATATCTGAGGGGCAAGCCCCAAGATCGTTATACCAGCTGCTTCAGTGTAAGAGTATATCTGAGGGGAAAGTCCCCAAGATCGTTATACCATCTGCTTCGGGGTAAGAGTATATCTGAGGGGTGAGTCCCCAAGATCGTTATACCACCTGTTCCGTGGATTTGCTACCCATGATGCGAGGAATACCTCATGCGAGTCCTTATGGGCTTATGCGGGTGAAATAGTCCCCGTGCGGTAGTCTGACTATGCGAGGAATACCTCATGCGGGTCCACAGGACCTATGCGGGTGAAATAGTCCCAGGAGTAGGGGTGCTTATTGATACTACGGGCGAGGTACCCCGTTTTGATCCTAAGGCCCCTATTTTATGCAGTATTGTATATATATACTTGTCACTCTCATTGTTAGTAAGGCACAGTAAAAGGTATTTTATTGACTTCCATGACTCCAGCTTACTTTCAGACTTATGGTATCATTATTACAGTATTTTTCCAGCTTTACATACTTGGTACATATTGTGTACTGACCCCCTTCCTCGGGGGCTGCGTTAAATGCGGTGAGGGTAAGCGATTGAGGATCCTCGTTATTAGGATCACTACTCCACGGTCAGAAGCTCCATCCCTCCGGAAGCTTGTTTATTGGTACGGATATTCCCTGATGCTATAGGTATTTTGTACATTCAGGGGTATGGCGGGGCCCTGTCCCGCCACAGTTGTTATCTTTAGAGGTCTGTGGTCACCTATGTGTTTTGGGCTATAAGAACCAGTTGTATTACTATACTTTTGTTTAAGTATGTTTTATAGAAGGCAGCCTTATCGGCTGGCCAGTAATGTTTACCCTTTTCTCTAAGTAATGTGTTAGGTATGTTCCGCTGCTATTCTCTGACATATACCTGACAGGGTACCCCGGTAGGGTACCAGTCATGGCCCCGGGGCTGGGTCGTGACACCCTCACGACCCTATCACAAGGCGGGACCACCACAAACTGACCCCACCACCATACAGACCGCGGGTTGACCCGCAACATGGACTCAACCCGACCCGGCAACGCGCAAAACACTAGCTCCCCGATCCGGAACAATCTCACTAATCACGTTACGAAAACCTAGCGGTCTTCTTAGCTCAACTACCCTTTTTCATTCCACACTACTCAGGGACTTATCCCACAAACATAACTCACGTGCACTATGCACTCCGATAAGGATCAAACATAAAAATACACCTTTCTCTCGAGATGGCCTTGCCTCTAAGGTTTGTACGTATAACATTCTAAGGCTCACACTTTCCCTTATCCCCAATCTTACCCTTTCTATCTAACCATGGTTTCTAACCACAATTTTTACACTTATGTTATCTGAACATAACACTTAAGATATACTCATCTTATCACACATACTAATCTCTAGAGAGTTAAGGATATATCTGAATCTACTGCTGAGGCGGTTCGCCTCGAAGTTACTAAAGGACCCTACTGTTCTGGCCCTCTTCTGTTGTCCTTCGTTAACCCGTCGATCTCTACGTTTCTTGGCCTGCTGCGCATAAGCCCGTACGCAGGCCATGCTCATGCCTAACTGAAGAATTACTCTTGTCCAACCCTCTCTTGGATAGTCATCAAGACTCGCGGTACATCGGTATACTCTCTGGTAGCCAAATCCATAGCTAGTAACAGGGTCGCCTCCTTGCAATCTATATTCTCTGTCCCCGGTCGTGGAACTGAAGGTTCATATATCATGGTCGCGATGACATCGCCGCTGTGCTAAACTCTGCTGGGGCTGGTGACGTAGCATAACTCCCCGAATGAAATACCACCCCAGGTGATGATTGGGCCTGTGCCCTCGTAACCCTCTGTACTCTACTCGCAGCTCCCTTGGCTGCCTTGCCCTCCTGGGCCCGGGTTTGCACTACGCGGAGGGATAACGGTAAGGGAAAGAAATACGTTAGAGGGTCCAACTTACAACACAACTCTAAGGCACGATCTCAGAGTGAGAAGAATAGAAACCAATCCTAAATATCCTATAGCCTCCTGATTATTGGTGTGGTGCACAACACACCGATAATCAAGACCCTACTAGATACGGTGCGTAGACACTTTCCGAGGATTAAGCGCTCGATACCACTTTTGTCACGACCGAACCGGGCGTGGTAGTGCCTTACGGGCACCCAGTAGCCATACATCGGAGAAATCGGGAACATAAAACAAGACATGAAAATATTATGAAGTAAACGATGTCGAGAAAACTTGCCTTCGGCATATATATAAATCAATTTAAAACGACGATTTACATCCTTTTTACAACTCGCCCACAACAAGATCATGGACCTCTAAGAATGATACGACAACAATGGCGGGACAGGCCCGCCATACCACGAATGTAAGTACTGCTGGACGAGGACTATACCATGATAAGCCTCCGAGAAACGGAGCTTCCCATACTGTTGAATCGTGACCCTAAGGCGAGGATCAACACGGTGTACCTACCTGCGGCATGAACGCGGCCGAAGGAGGTCGATTACAACAGTACCAAGTATGTGAAATCAGTAAATCTTGAAATGAAATCAAGTATCTAAAACCATTTGCAAATACAATCGCTTAAAGCGCACATAGTGCCACAACATAAACAAGAGCAAAAGCAGATATCAGAATCGGTCTTTTCTAGGCCGCGAATGATCGAAGCAAGGCCAATCGCCCATAGTATCATTATGCGTGCCTAATCGACTCCGCGATCGCATGGGTCACACATGCACCCGCATGAGGTATTCCTCGCGCCGGGGTAGACCCGGTACCTCTGGACTCTCGCGATCGCATAGTCTCGATAGACGCGTGGCATCCCCGCGTCGGGCTAAACACCGAATGATCAATCCTGGAGCATACCGCTGCTCGCGTAGTCTCACGAACCGCGTAGGCCGTATAGACCCGCGTCAAGGGTGGCAAGCCCTCGGTATAATAAGTCGAGGGTATGTGATACAATAACGATAACGGGCTTAACGTTTAACAACGTAAGCACAACAAGAATGACCCCCTTACACAACAATCACAAGATACTAACACACGTAGCATCCTAACATGTTTACTTATCAAATCAACAAGAAAGTATTTCAAGGCTGTCACAAACCAACATAATCAAGTTATTCACACAAGGTACTTTATGCTAACAAGTTGGGTATCTATCCCCAAAGTACTTCATACATTAACTCTTTAAAAGATCTGTTTCTTTCACAGTAGTCATACAATACCCGTAGTATATAATAGAGTGACTACCTTTTTAAGTAAACCAAAACACTTCCCTTTGAAAAAATCAAGTAACAACATTATTTTCCAAACGTTCAAGTTTGCCTAATTTCAAATGTTCAAGTTTCTCATTTTCAAAAGGTTTCGTAGTTTCATAGTATTAATCACTTAATGAAATAATTCTCCTTTAAAACGATTTGAGAAACATATGCCTTAAATGTGAGCAGGTTATTCTTGTTTATAACAATCTTATTACAGCAGCCATGATCTAGGAAATGTAATATCATTTTGTCTCATCTTAGCTTCTATGCAGATGGAGGTTTCTACTGGTTTTAATAATACATTAATTAGTCAGTACATTTCCCTTTATTAACGCTGCAGTGGTTTGTTCGATACTTATTCTGATTTCTGAAATCAGTAAAACATTATTGCTTTTAAAAAACAAAGTACTCATTTCTCACGAATGAGGTTTCACACAAAATTCATATTTATTAATTTAGTTAAGTCTCTTATCTTTTAAGATCAAGCCTCTTAACTTCTAAAATTAATAAACCATTCTTTTTATCACTCTTAAGCCGTTATACCTAACTTCCCATAAAGCTAGTATAACTCTTAAGCTTTTAAAACTTTTAAAACCAAGTGTTACTCTTCTTTCAAAAAGGTTTCTTAACTCTTTTGAAATACTTCAAGATTCTTATTATTCAGGCTTAAGTCAAAAGACATTGCCGTACAACTACGTTCAGTTAACACACGTACGTCTACCGTACTATATATATATATATATATTCTTAAAATACTTCCAGATTCTTATTATTCAGGCTTAAGTCAAAAGACATTGCCGTACAACTACGTTCAGTTAACACACGTACGTCTACCGTACTATATATATATATTCTTTAAAATATCATGCTCAAGAGGATAGGAAGAATCACATACCTCGCGACGATTATCGACTATAAGCAAAACGCTCCACGGCTATAACCCGTCTAGCCTTGTCCACCTTCCAAGTAGCACATGCTACTCGCAGAACATTCAACCAATAAAGGTTATCAGTCTACTGTAAATACAGTCCTATGTAAGTACAGATTAATCTTCTACTAATATTCTTCTATTACAGTTCAATTCTCTTCTATGAATCTTATATTCATTTTTATACAACTACAGTATGTAATTTCCAATTACAATAGAAGGATAGGATTATTTACCTCGGTACGCCCAAAATTATCCAAGTATATATGTCGATCCTGAGCGACGTTTAGCTCCTACCCTGGGCGCTCCAACCCGCTCCAAACAACCCTTAGAAGTTCTACGCAACTTCTACTTAAATACTTCAACCAACTATGAAGATTTCCTTAGGGTTTCGTTTTGTGACTGAGGGAAAGTATAATAGTATTTCCGGGCTCTACGTATAGAGGTAACTTTGGAAAGTACTACAAGGTATATGGGCTAAGGTATTTAGGGCCTTATAACAATACTTGGAGAAGTATTTCTCTACCAAGGGGGGGTATTTTCGGCTAGCACAACTAGGCTAGGGGGGGTACTTTCGGCCAAGGGGGAGGGGGCTCTCGGCCAAGGAGCCTTCTCAAAGGGGGAGGGGGGGGGGGGGTGTTTGGACGAAACACTACCAAGAGGGGGAAGGGATTTTCAAGACTTAGAAAATGGTTTGTGGATGAAGAAATGTCTTCAACTAAGGGGGTATTTATAGGTCAAGCAATGGCCAACCAATGGCCAAGATCATGCCAAGTGCAAGGCAAGTGTAGGGTCAAGATTCATCCATGTGTACCTTATCCATCTACCACACAAATATCACAAAATATCCTACCAACTAAAGTGGTCCAATTCGTCCCAATGGACGCCTCAAGTCCACCAATTTGAGGGTGACAAGTGTCGCCCTCTCGTTGGTCCAAAATGTTTCATCTCTCGGAAAAATCCGCAAAAATAATAAATGACATAGCCGGAATTTTCCCTACGCAAGCTTTGTAAAACGTTTCGTCGGAAAACGATTCTTTTTGGGTGTTATGCACAAAAATTTTCGGCCAAGCCTACTTTAAAGTTCAAACTTTTCTACGTACGTCCTCACGTACATACTCAGGAAATACGGGGTATAACACCTTCCCTTTAGGATAATAAAGAACTCTTACCCATAATATCATAAGTTTCGCATACCATTAAATATATGGAGTTTATTTTGCAGCATTTAATCAATTTTATTTAAAGTGTTCTAATTCACTATAATAATTAGGTGACGACTCCTTGTATGCTTTAAATTCAGGATTCACCAAGCGACGCGTCGCGAGCCCACGGTCACAAACGGGCGCGACAATTGTTGACTTTCTTGTACTCAAATATTGGGTTGTGCATGATTGAATTTTGGTTTGAGGAAATATTATGAAAAGTTCTAGAACTTGCTTGTTTGCTACTTGAGATGAAATCCTAGATGATGCACGCTTAGGAAGAAGATTTAGGCAATCTTTGGAACGATTGAGCCTTTCAAACCACACTTGATTACATTAACCCCTAGCTACCCCTTTTGTGCCTTAAAGTTATTTCTTTGTTGATTGACACCAATTTTGAGCCTACTTGAAACCCTTTACTATTTTATCATTCCCTTGAATTACCATAAGTATAGAAGTATATGAATGGGGATTGAATTCTTGTAATTGGTATTGGAGATTGAGTGTTGTCAATAGAAGAGTAAAAGATTGAGAGGAAAATCATCTAAAAATAAACTACACGCCCCTTGTACATACATTGAAAAACAAGTTTGGGGGACTGTTGTAGTTCAAAAAAAAATCAGTGTGAATTTTCTCAATGTAGAAAAGAAAAGAAAAACGGGGGATTGATGTGAATTGTAATGTGATATCAATTTTGGATTGGTTGGATCCTATGTTTATGGTAATTTTAAGCCTAAATAAAAATTCATATGCCCGTGCCTAAGTCTATCATTATAACATATAAAAGTCCTATTGATTCTTGAGTATGTGTGTCTAAATTAATGGAGAGTAGCAAGTTAGCAAGCCTATAAAATTTTGGCCTGACAGACTGTTGGTGAGAATTCAGTATGCATAAACTAATATTAAATACATGTTTAAGTCAATAATCATAGTTGAGTGATCATATCCTTAATAACTTTGAGCAAATTTGAGAAATACCTGACTTGAAATTCTAGATAGCAAATTAGTGGCTAGAAGGTTCTTGAAGATTATATTGCATGTTGTTCATGATCTTCGAGGCATAATCTATTGTGGTTGACTTGATTAATTTTTAGAGTTTGTGTGTTATTCTTTTTAGGGTGTCTAAAGTTCTTTACTCGAGGACAAGTAAAGTTTAAGTTTGAGAGTGTTTGTTGAGTTTATTTTTAGTACTGTTTTAGAGTGTGTTTTAGGGAGTCTTTTGTTATATTTTAATTATTTTGTACAATATTATGTGTGTTGTTTTGTGTTTTCAGGTCTTAAGCGATTCATAAAGGAATAAGGTGAATTCAAAAGAAATAGGCGGTTATGGAGGATAAATATGCATATCAAGTCACAAGAAATCAGTCAAAGAAGTCCCGGAAAGCTCAGGAAGCAGTCTAAACAAAATCTGGATGAAAAATGATGAAGGGTCGCGACGCTATGGAGAAGGAGCCGCGGCGCAGGAAGATGGTGCCGCAGTGTCGTGCAAGCAGAAGCCGGAAGAAATTAACTCGTATAAGCATCACGGCGCCTCATCGGCAGTAACTCGAGAGTGAATTAGCGTCGCCTGGCAGCTGCGCCACGACGCTGACGACGTCGTTTGAGCGAAAAAACTTAATTTTTACGAGGGCAAAATGGTCCATTTTAGGGGGTTTTCGTGATATAAGCAGGGGGGCAGATTTTAGGGATTATCTCACATTTGGAGCAAGAAACAAGAGGCTAAGGAGCAATTGGAGACATCGATTGTTCAAGTTCTTTTTCTTTTCTTTTCTTTAATTCAGTTAATCTTGGTTTTGAAGACAATTAGTTTTATTAGCATGACTATGAACTAACTTATTTTATTAGGATTTTTCATCGATTCACTTGAAAATCTATTATGAATTAATGCATTGCTAGTGTTTCTTCTTCATCTATTAATATCTATTCAACTTGCGTTTATTGAATGAGAATTAATTGGCCATTAGTTTTCATTACCTATATGATTTAAAATCAAGTTCTGAAAAGGAAGATTTGAATATGCTATAGTTGATTAGACGTAGGTGTAATCTTGAACGAGAGTATCACGATTTTCTGTGTAGCATTTTAGGTTATTGATCTTAATCCTCCTATATAGTTGAATTTATCATAGAAATATAGAAAATTCTCACTGAGGTTGAGTTTTTATATATCCTAACCGGAATATAGAACATCTCAGTTAACTTGCTAACTTGATAAGAAGAATTGCTAGTCTTGCTTTAACGAATGATAGAGTGGGCAGTTAATGAGATTGTAAATCCTAATTAGCCTCATTATTGAATTAAACTTGTGTGTTTTCATTACTAGTTTATTCCTGCAAATTACTTTAGTTTTTCAATTCTTTAGTCTAGAAATCACAACTTATATTCGTTTGCTAAATAGAAACAAAAGATTAGTTAGTTGGTAATTGATAAATCAATTTTTGTGGACGATACTCGATCTTACCGAGAATTATTACAAATTGTGATACGTACACTTGCGTAGCATTTAGATATTTCACAACAGGCTCCATCATACATATCCTTGATCGCCCTAGTGTACGCCATAGGTACACCTCTAACCTCAAAACATCTCCATAGAACCTCCCTAGGGACTTTGTCGTATGCCTTCTCGGGGTCGATGAAAACCATATATAAGTCTTTCTTCTCCCTATACTGCTCCACCAACCTCCTAATAAGATGAATGGCCTCTGTAGTCGAATGTCCCTACATGAATTCAAATTGGTTCTCGTAAATAGACACGCCTCTTCTCCCCCTCTTCTCCATGACTCTTTGCCAAACTTTCATAGTGTGGCTTAGCGGCTTGATACCCTATAGTTGTTACAACTCTGAATATCACCTTTGTTCTTGTACAAAGGGATCATTATACTCTACCTTCATTCTTCGGGCATTCTCACCGTCTTAAAAATGGCGTTAAACAGCTCAGTTAGAAACTCCAAACCTGCCCTGGCTATGCTCTTCTAAAATTTGATTGGGATCTCATCAGACCCGGTCATTCATCACCTGCGCATCCTGCGAACAACACCCTTAACCTCCTCAACCTTAATGTTTCTACAATACCCAAAATCATGGTACCTACCAGATTGCTCCAGATCTCCCAACACAATATCTCTATCTCCTTTTTCGTTCAAGAGTTTATAGAAATAAGACTGCCACCTCCGCCTAATATATGCGTCCTTCACCAGAATTGTCGTCCTCGTCCTTGATGCACCTCACGTGATCCAAGTCACGGACCTTCCTCTCCCTCACTTTGGTTAGTCTGTACAACTTATTGTCCCCTCCATTTTTCTCTAATTCCACGTACAGGCGTTCAAAAGCCGCCATTTTCATCATAACCGCAAGTTTTGCCTCCTTACTCACCATCTTATACAATTTCCTATTATACCACTTCTCCATTTCATCCTTGCTTTCTACCAATTTCGCATACGTCATTTTCTTCGCTTTCACATTCTCTTGAACTTTACCATTCCACCACCAGTCCCCTCGATGCCCACCACGACTACCCCGCGAGACCCCTAGCACTTCTCTAGCTACCTCCCGAATGCAACTGGCCGTCCTGTCCCACATACCAGTCACATCCCCACTACTCCCCCAAGCCCCATTGGTCATCAAACTCTCCCCCATCTCCTTTGCACTAGCCATGGTCAAACTCCCCAATTTGATTCTTAACCTGTCATCCACAACCCTCCTCTTCTTCTCCATCTTGATTTCCAAGTCCATCACCAAAAGTTTATTTCGGGTTGTAATCGCAGTCTTTACAAAGATCGTTGTCAACCTTTCTATGGAGCAAAAAGTCTATCTGAGTCTTAGCCACCGAACTACGGAAAGTCATCAAGTGCTCCTATTTCTTCAGGAACCTCGAATTGGCTATCACCATCCCAAAAACTCTAATGAACTCCAAAAGTGAGACGTCTCCCCCGTTTCTGTCCCCGAGGCCAAAAGATACGCCTCCCCCGTTTCTGTATATATAGAAGAACAGTTTTCTTTGACTTTTACATAACTACGCATTTATCTAATTATCTTTTCACTGCTAACGGCCCAAATAACAATTTGAAATTATAATTTATTTTATTAAGATATTTTCCATGTTTTCACACACACTTGCTCATGTATAAACTACTCCATTTGAAAAAGGTTAGTGTAAAGTGTAAACACCATATGATCCCAAAAGTACTTTTTATAAAAAGCATAGAGCATTATAATAGGCTTTAATGTCCTCACTTTAAGTAACAAAAGGATACAAGAATGATTACTTTGTTGCCTACATATATTGTGAGGTTGGACAGTGTAATTGATCCGCTAGTTCTTTGGGTGGTCCTATGAAAAATTAAAATTGCACTATGTGTACGCACCAAGTTTGAAATGCGTGTTTTATGAAACAACAGTTTAAATGTTGTAACTAAAAAAATTCTGTGTGTACCCATATATTAGAAAATTATTTTATTTTATTTAAATTAAGAGAAAGGAATATGGAAATGGGATTGAGCCATGCCAGATTAAAGCTATTTATCAACTTAATTACAACCGTATCACTGGACTAATTACTCAGATGGACAATATATTGGAAATTTATTAACGTGAAATAAAGTTAATCCTATTATTTATGATTCAAATAATTGGGGCCCCACACGCAGTGGCGGATCCAGACAACATTTTCTGATGGTGCAAACATACGAAGTAATATTTTATTGCGTAGCAAAAAATAAAATAAAATTCGAGGCAATGTGGGTAGAATACAAAACGACGTCATTTTGTGGCTATTGACAACAAAACGACGTCGTCTTGTATATAAAAAAAACTGAAAATTCTGGTGGGTAGAGTACAAAACGACGTCGTTTTGTGGCTATTGACAATAAGACGACATCGTTTTGTATTTTAAAAAAAAAATAGAAATTCTGGTGGTGCAACTGCACCACCCTGCTTATAGTGGATCTGCCACTGCCCGCACGTCGGAAACGTCGTTTCCACACACGTGCACACATTGTACCAAGGATGGTAAATTTCCTTAGTGAAAGAGATATTGGTACGTATACAAAATGTTTGAGACATGAAATGATAGACGGTAATTGACCAAATAACAAGTGGTTTCACGTTGGTAAATGAAGGAAGAAGTGTACAATGTGTAAAAGATGAAACGAGTCATAAATCGCCACGGAGCCGTGAAGGGCCGCGACGAGACCCAGTGTGAGCCGCAACGCCTCATCCCCAGAGCCGTGGCGCCGGTGATGAGAAAAATCACTGGGAGCTACTAATGAAGCATCGCGGCGCACTCCCGAAGGGCCTCAACTCCAGTAGCTACTGGACAGGAAGCGCAGCGGCGCCTCCCCGAAGAGTCGCGTCGCTTCGGCTCGAGTGAGACCGTTGGGAGACGTTTTGAAACTGACTCTTGGGATGACTTTGGAGCATTAATCCTTCATTATTTGTCTCATGAATTCAACTATTATTTGGCTGAATTGTAACCCCAAATTAAGTGTCATTACTTGGCATTGAAGGTCTTTACTTGACTATTTGGGAAGGCATCTTCATCACACTATAAATTGATGTCATTGGCTCAATTGGTAAACACACCAAAACTTCAGATTTTTCTAAGTTATTCTTCTTCTCTAGCATACTTCTACACACTCAAAGGTTCTTCTTTTAGTAAATACTTGAGCCATCATTTACTCAATTGTTTGTTGCTGTTTTATCTTGGCAGATGAATTACCAATAGCCGTTAAAGGATTATTACGGTGCAATATTGTCTTAAGGATAGATTGAATATCAATCGACTCAGCAAACCTTCTTTCATGTTTTAATTTCCAGATTTGATACCATTTGTTCTTGTTGCTATTTTCTCTTGTAACTGCAATTTTTCCAACAACTTAAGACAATATTCGCTGTTAGCAACAACAACATGACTGGATTCAACACTGAAACATCCGCCACTGCTCAAGGCAATCCGAATGCCTTCACCACCACTGCTCAAGGCACTGGTGCCAACCCCGATGCTCCTCAAGGCACTTACAACGCCTTTGTCGCTGCTCATGGGAACACTTCCGTTCCACCACCTACTGGATTTCATCATGAACGCCCTGAGAAATTCATGGGCACTAATAAAAGATGTTGTTCTTCCTGACGGTTATGAGAATGTCACGTTTCCTAACCGAAGATTCTCCAAAAGTTGGAGATGAAGTTGACCCTCAGCCTAATAAAACGGCGGGAGAGGGCCAAGATATCTCTGTCATAAATGGCATGAAGATGACTCAAGATGCTTGGAGTCATAGTGAGTTTCCTTTGTCAGAACTATATAATTATTTGTCCGATCCTCTTACACAGTATATTGCACCATTGGCACTGCCAAAGAGTTGTGGGATAAACTTCAGAAGAAATACAACACACAAGATGCAGGATCTAAAAAGTTCATCGTTGGGAAATTTCTGAAATTTCAAATGGTGGACAACAAAACTGCGGCATCCCAAGTTCAGGAATTTCAAATGATTGTACATCACCTATATTTGGAAGGATTGAATCCAAACGAGCAATTATTGGTTGCCTCGTTAATTGAGAAGTTACCTCATTCATGGAATAAGTGTATGAGTTACCTAAAACTCAAAATGAAAGAGAAGACCTTAGAGGAACTTATTATCAAACTCCAGATCCAGGAGGATAATAAGAAGGTCATGCCAAAGGGGAAGCTACCCGCTGAGGCTAAGGCAAATCTGGCGGAAGTCAAAGGGAGTTCAAGCAAGAAGCGAAAATTCCAGAAGAACGGTAAGGGCCTAACAACTGAAAAGTTTAAAGGGACTTGCCATCACTGCGGTAAACTTGGTCACATGGTCAAAGATTGTCGCAAACTCAAGAATAAGAATAAGGCCAAAGGCAAGGCTAAGTCTAACATCGTCAAAGACAAGCTCGTAGATGATATGATAGAGGAGTTCTCGGCGGTGGTTCTTGAAGCTAACCTCATTGAGAATCCAATGTTATGGTGGATGGACACGGGTGCTACCCGTCACATCTATTCCAACAAAGACGTCTTCTCCACATATACACCAGTCACGGATAAAAAATTGTTCATGGGCAACAATACTTCTTCAGATGTGCTGGGAGTAGGAAAGGTAATCCTGAAGATGGCTTCTGGAAAGGAGCTTACTCTGAAGAAGGTGATGCATGTCCCAGAAATTCGAAGAAATTTAATTTATGAACCTCTGTTGGTGAATGTTGGTTTTAGGCTAGTGTTTGAGGCCAACAAATTTGTAATCACTAAAAATGGAACATTTGTAGGAAGGGTCTTTGTCTGTGAAGGACTCTTTAAAGTTAATGTTTCATCTGTAACCACTACTTTTATTATTAATAAAATTGAGCATTCTACTTATTTGATTGAGTCTTCTAATTTATGGCATCATAAATTAGGACATGTAAACTATCAATCTATCAAAGATTGGAAAAGCTGGAGTTGTTGCCGGCTATCGACGTAAACCCTCAACGTAAGTGTGAGGTGTGCATAGAGGCAAAACTTTCAAAGAATTCCTTTAGACCCGTTGAAAGAAAAACCGCTCCTCTAGAACTCATACACACCGATATATATGATTTGAAGTTCGCTCAAACTATGGGGAAGGGGGAACAAGTACTTTATGACTTTCATAGATGATAGCACAAGGTATTGTTACCTTTACTTACTAAAAAGTAAAGATGAAGCCTTTGAAGCATTCAAACGCTACAAAGCAGAAGTTGAGAACCAACTAAGTGGACGAATTAAATCAATCTGTATCGATAGAGGGGGAGAATATGTAGCGCCTTTTTGAAGAATATTGTGCCCAATCGGGCATTGTTTATCAAACGACGGCTCCTTACTCACCTCAATCAAACGGTGTTGCTGAACGCAAGAACCGTACATTAAAGGAAATGATTAATGTATTGCTCATCAATTCAGGCCTTCCCCAAACCATATGGGGAGAAGTTGACCTTATCGCTTGTAAGATTCTTAACAGAGTCCTACATAAGGGTAAGGACAAGACTCCATACGAGCTATGGAAAGGGAAGAAACCCGACTACAAATACTTCAAGGTATAGAGTTGTCTGGCAAGGTTAAAGTACCTACGCCAAAGCAGGTCAAGATTGGACCTAAGACTGTAGATTGCATATTCATCGGATATGCAAATAACAATAGTGCTTATCGCTTCTTCGTGTATAAGTCAGATGTACTCGACATTCATGTGGATACAATTATGGAATCAAGGAACACTAGGTTCTTTGAAGACTCATTTCCTAGAAAGAAAAGAGACATAACCTCTCACAAACGAAGTTATGAACAAACCTCACAGGATTCAGGAGTCATTGACTACCCGGATCTGAGCGGTATCTGCTGAACTCCGAAGTGACTGACTATCCGGAATCAAGAATTCCAGATTCTCAGTATTTGGAGGGTCCAGAGATGGAACCACGAAGTGGCAAATGAGATAGGATAGATAAATCCTACGGTCCGAACTTTGTAGCTTATATGGTTCATGACGAACCACGGACAATTGTTGAAGCATTGTCAACTCCAGAAGCTCCGCTCTGGAAAGAAACTATTGAAAGTAAGATAGAATACATCCTGCACAACCATACCTGAGAGTTGGTTGATCTTCCTCAGGAAAATAAACCGCTGGGTTGTAAATGGATACTCAAATGGAAGTTGAGAGCAGATGGCTCTATAGACAAGTATAAGGCCAGACTGGTAGTCAAGGGCTTTCGACAAAAAGAGGTTCTTGAATACTTTGACACCTACTCTCCGGTGTCTAGAATAACATTCATACGTATGTTCATAACTATCGCCGCATTGCGGGATCTTGAAATACATCATATGGATGTTAAGACAACCTTCCTAAATAGTGATTTGGAAGAACAAATCTATATGTACCAACCCGAGGGGTATGTGGTTCCAGGACAAGAGAAGAAAGTCTGTCGGCTTGTCAAATCTTTGTACGGGCTGAAACAGGCCCCAAAGCAATGACACGAGAAATTTGATAATACTCTATTATCAAAAGGATTTTCCATTAATGAGTGTGACAAATATGTCTACACGAAAGGAAATGTCGACTCGTTCGTCATAATCTTCCTTTACGTAGTTGACATTTTGATCACAGGGAGCAGTCCTAGGATAATCCTAGAGACTAAGAACATGTTGAAATAATGTTTTGACATGAAGGATATGGGTATCGCAGATGTCATCTTGAGGATTAAGATCTCTAAGTCATCTGACATACTGGTCTTATCTCAATCTCACTACATCGAGGATGTGCTGAAGAAATTTGAGGTGTTCGACAGTTCGTCAATAACGACACCACTGGATGTAAATCAAAAGGTTGATAAACATCATGGTACACCCATACGTCAAGAGCGGTATGAGCAGGTGATTGGTTATTTGATGTACATCACAAACTGCACTCGACCTGATATCGCTTATGCAATCAACAAGTTGGCTAGGTTCACCCGTAATTCGAGTGATGACCACTGGAAAGCGTTAAATCGGGTACTAAGATACCTGAAATACACGCAAAACTATGGGTTGCACTATTCGAGATATCCAACTGTACTAGAGGGGCACTGTGATGCAACTGAATATCTGATATAGAAAACATCAAGTCCACCAGTGGGTATATATTTACAATTAGTGGCGGGGCTGTGTCTTAAAAATCCTCTAAGCAAACTTGCATCGCCCGATCCATGATGGAATCAGAGTTTATCGATTTAGACAAAGCAGGAGAATAATTTGAGTGGCTTCATGACTTCTTAGAGAATATCCCGTGTTGGGATAAACTTGTACCTTCTGTAATGATCCACTGCGACAGCCAGTCAACTCTAGGAAGGGCACAAAGTTCTATGTACAATGACAAATATCGTCATATCAAACGGAGACATAAGGTCGTTAGGCAGCTGATGACCACATGTATTATTTCCATTAATTACGTAAAATCAAAGGAAAACATAATGCATCCTCGACGGCGGCATACCCAGAGATCGATATTCGCATGCATGCAGGAGAATGGGCCTAAAACCCAATCATTAAGAACTGATATCGCGGACACCCAACCTAACAGACTGGAGATCCCAGGAATTAGGTTCAATGGGAAAATTAAGTCGTAACAGTTTAGTGGAGCGGTTCGGTGGAAGCAAGAGCACTCCAGATAATGATTTCTACATAGAAACATGAATCCAAGGCTGTTCTCGTGATAGACATTAAGTGTTCTTTGCAGAGTGGGTAAAGGTTAAGTTTTCAAAACCTTTAATGATCCTCAACAGTTGAGATTAAATTTGGGGAAACTTTTAATGGTTTCTAACACTTGTAAAGTTGGGTATAGCAGAATACCTTGTAGGAGACCGTCTATTTAAGTGTGAGGATTGGACGCCTCAATTGAACGCACTTAAGAATCCAAGAAGTGTCCATGGTCACAATGGACAAAACCTTAAAGAAGGACAGAGTAAGAAAAAATGTTATGTTGGTACCATTGTCTTGGCTTATAATAAACACTGACGATTCAAGACATCGTGTTCACCGCGCAGTAAGTAAGTCCGATGGTAATCTACTACGGAAGGTTCAAAGCTACGACTACCTATCCATATGCGACATCGATCCGCCGGAAGATTGCTAGAAAGACACCATGGGTGTGCGCCAAAATCTCTTTCAAGAGGGGATTGTTGGAAATTTATTAACATGAAATAAAGTTAATCCTATTATTTATGACTCGAACAATTGGGGCCCCGCACGTCGGAAACGTCGTTTCCACACACGTGCACACGTTGTACCAAAGATCGTAAATTTCTTTAGTGAAAGAGATATTGGTACGTATACTAAATGTTTGAGACATTAAATGATAGACGGTTATTGGCCAAATAACTAGTGGTTTCACGTTGGTAAATGAAGGAAGAAGTGTACAATGTGTTAAAGATGAAACGATTCAGAAATCGCCGCGGAGCCGTAAAGGATAGC
Source organism: Przewalskia tangutica (assembly GCA_029844215.1). NCBI lineage: Eukaryota > Viridiplantae > Streptophyta > Magnoliopsida > Solanales > Solanaceae > Przewalskia > Przewalskia tangutica. The sequence goes on along the minus strand of CM056738.1, from coordinate 76,747,181 downwards.
GGCACGACCAAGTCTGAGCCGCGACGCCTGTAGCGCCGCGGCGTCTCCTTCCCAGAGTCGCGGCGCCGGTGATGAGAAAAATCACTGGAAGTCGCCGATACGGCGCCGCGGCGCCATCCCGGCGGTCGCGATGCCTCGGCTCGGTGAGCCATCGACAGAAGCGTCGCGGTGCCTCCCCGAAGAGTCGCGGCGCTTCGGCTCCACTGAGACTGTTGGGAGACGTTTTGAAACTGACTCTTGGGCTGACTTTGGATCATTAATCCTCCACTATTTGGCTCATGAATTCAGTCATTATTTGGCTGAATTGTAACTCCAAATTAAGTGTCATTACTTGGCTATTTGGGAAGACATCTTCATCACACTATAAATTGATGTGATTGGCTCAATTGGTAAACACACCAAAACTTCATACTTTTCTAAGTTATTCTTCTTCTCTAGCATACTTTCACACACTCAAAGGTTCTTCTTTTAGTAAACACTTGAGCCATCCTTTACTCAATTGTTTGTTGTTGTTTTATCTTGGGAGACAAATTGTCAATAGTCGTTAAATGATTATTACGGGGCAATATTATCTTATGATAGATTGAATATCAATTGACTCAGCAAACCATCTTTCTTGTTTTAATTTCCACATTTGTGATCATTTGTTCTTGTTGCTATTTTCCCTTGTAACTGCAATTTTTCCAACACAATATGGTACAAAATATAACTGAAGCAGTAAATAATCTAAAATACAATAATCATATCATAAACTTGTCCAATAAGGACAAAATACAATATATTAGAGACTTAATCGAGCCAATATTCGGATTTGGCTCATCTCTGTTACATTTTCTCTCAATTTCCTCAAGTGTATGCTTAGATGATTGACACTAATCTTTTTTAAATATTAAAGACTTAGATTAAATTGACTTAAATAGCATTCTAACCATTAGGGGTGTCAAAACTATTTTAAAAACAGTTCGAACTGAACCTAAATGAATCGATATTTTGGGTTTTTAATAAAAATGTAGGTTCTAATATTAACTTAAAACCGTACTGAATAATAGTGATACTAAAGCGGAAACCTTTAAGAAAGGGGAAGGGATCACATCCATCTAGGCTATCATACCTTTGTGGTAATTTTCACCTTTTTTTTACTAATAAACTATTACTAATAATTTAATAATTGTCCTCCAAATAAGATTTAAGGACGGAGTAGTGTTTCGACCACATTTTACTATTTCCCTAGCAATGAAGTGGAGGGAGTGAAGTATGCAATTAGTCCTTCCGTTCCATAAGTGTCTTTTTTTTTATCTGTCCCAAAATGAGCGTCTCTTTCTATATTTAGTTTTCAATTTTAAGACAATGTTAAAGCCACAAAATTTAAAAAACTTCACACATCTTTAATTTAAGACTACAAGATTCAAAAGTCTCTATTTATTTTTTAAACTTTGTGTCAAGTCAAACTAAAATACTTAAATTGAAACGAAGAGAGTAATGTTTATTAGGATGCATGTTTATAAGACCATCTCCAGCATGCAGGAGATAATTCTCTACCACATCAGATGAATAATCTGTCACATCATCAATTATTTTATTACATACACTCCACAGCAGGAGATATTTCAAAAAATAATTCATTTTCTCTTTCCTCCACGTCAATACATATATTCCACCATATATATATTCATTCTATCTCATTTTCTATTTTGTATATGATATTATTCTTGTAATTCATATTATTATACATATAATAATAAAAATTATAAATTACTTATATTCATTTAATTTTGACACTTATCAAATATTATTATAATATTAAAACACAACAATACATGATTTTATTAATGAAGATAAATTAATCGTACAATTTATCAAAAACACACTAAAATATTGATAATATTAAAAATCACAAATTGAAAATTAATTTTCGGTTGCTCCATCTCTAGGAAATATGCACGTTCTTGCAACATTAAATCTTGATTGTAACAATATTTCTGGTACTATACCACCTAGTTTGATGAATTATCGCATCAACATTTTGAATTTGAGCAAGAACGCTATTGAATGGTACATTAGATATGACATTTGAAAATTGGATGACATATTTTGAGAATTTTGTGGACGTGAATATTGAGATTTTGTAGTTGGTTAGAAAATATTAAATTTGGTGGAAGATTAAAATTTTGATTAGGATCCATATTTAAAAAATAGCAAATACTTTGGAAGAAGATAGAAATTTGGAGAAAATAGTCAAAATATTTTGGTGTCCAAATGAAGTAAACCTAGTCTCTTTTTATAGATCTTGAAAAATTAAAAAAATTAATGTTTTTTTTATTTTTAAATTTGGTTAAATTATTCATCAAAAATGGCAATTAAAATACTGGTGGAAAATGAATTTCTGGCAGTCAATCACAGGCTGCCACATGGCACTGCAAGAGACATTGTCTCATGCACCTTCCACAACAAGAGACATTGTCTTCACGTGGCAAGATTATCTCCTATATATTCAATAATTTTCAATTATTTTCACATCAACATGTCATTCGAATTGTCTCCTACTGTATGTAATTATTGAGAACAATTTCCGGAGATGGTCTAAGGAATTCCTATACCTCAGCTAGCTAGCTATTATGAAAATAGTAGAGGCACATAGGCTAGCTACACTATTCTTGTAAACTTGTTTCAACTCCTTTCAGCAACAAGAAAATGAACTCCCGCATGGGTGTAGCTCGATTAGTTCCGGTGGCGGTGCTCCGAAGAAGCGAGTTCGAGCCACGGCATGATGTGGAGTTCATTTCTCCTTGTGAGGATGACTCGCTTGGCACCGCAGAGGTCGCAAAAACGGTCCGACTAAAAATCGGACCGACCGACTGTCGGACCGAACCGGACCGAGAAATTGGTCCCATTCTTGATCCTCGATTTGAAAATTCGGTTTTCGGTCCGGTCAGGTCGAGTTCGGTCGATCGGACAATTTTTTATTTTTTTATTTTTTATAATATATATAATATATATAACTTCTAATATATATAATATATATAATTTATAATTTTCTAAATTCCTAATATATATAATTCCTAATTTTCTAAATTTCTAATATATAATATTATATAATTCCGGTTCCGGCTGCTTTTTAAAAAAATTGAATTTCCAATATCAAATGTCAACCGAAATTGACATTCTAGACGCGTGCCACGAAATTTTTACGTTGAAATCTATTGTACATCGCGAGATATTTAGATTTGAAAATAGGAAAACGTAACGATTTGGGGGAAAAGAGAAATTGAGGCAAGATGGGCGCTTTTGGAGAAATCGGCGAATCAAACCGCTTACGCAGCTTGCCCACCCCGTGACGAAAAATACGCGAAATCAATTTTTTTAGGTAAAACGGACGTCCGAGCGCAAAGTTATGGCCAGTATAAATTTTGATAAATTTACAACCTAGATTTGATATGTGAATACGTCCCGGCCAAGTGAGGGCGGGGATCAGATCACCGGTCCAAACCCGACCGACCGAATTGACCGGACCGACGGACCGAGAAATTCGGCCCGGCTTTCATCCGAGTAATCCCAAAGGTCCCTGGCCCGGCCCGGTTCGTCCGGCCCGGCCCGGTTGACCCTTTGTGCACCCCTAGGCACTGTGCATCGTGCCTCCCACCTAGTGGGCCGAGTACTGTGATTTACCTCCTCCACCAATCTGCTGCCGGAGGGTGGGCCCAATGGCGAGGGATTTCGCCTTTTGCTCCCAAGAAAGAAAGAGATAAAGAAAGAAAAGAGAGAGAGAGAAAGAAAGAAGACAGATTTGAAGGGATGAAAAGTAGGATTGATTAGAAACTTGTTTATTGTTTTTGGAGCATTCCATAATGCAATAATCAACGATTGTGGAAAGTAATACAATATGGAAATATATACCTAAAAGAAGGAAGGAGAATCTTTCGGAAAATAGAAGAGCACTATATATCTCTAATCAACCAAAATGCTACTTGTCCTAATTAAAGCATCATAATTCATAAGACAATGATTATTCGTCTATTATTTATTTATTTTATTTCCGTAGCGTGGGGTTTCTCCGCGTCATACCGCATACCAAAAGTAATTAGTACAAAAATTATCCACTCCTTATAATTTTATTTTCAAATCAAATTATTCATACGGAAAGAGAATAATCCGTTACTAATTTTATTAATAATAGTTTATATATATGATATATAATAGTCCTCTTAGGCTATAATTACGGAAATCAATATACACTTACCTAATATAACATATTATTATTATAATTACAGATGTACAAGATCACTAATGATATCACAAGAATATACGGTGTATATTCTATCACATCCCCGCAGTTATAGCGGGTAGTTGTCGTACGCTGAGACTGTCTTTAAAATCTTCAAACAACACTAAGGGAAGACCCTTAGTAAAGATGTCAACAATTTGATAACGTGAAGGGACATGCAAGACACGGACTTGTCCACGAGCTACCTTTTCGTGAACAAAGTGAATATCCATTTCGATATGTTTAGTGCACTGATGTTTTACAGGATTTCCCGAGAGATATATCGCACTAACATTATCGCAGTAGACCAAGGTAGCTTTTCGAATATGAAAATGAAGCTCTAGAGGAGGTTACGCAACCAACAGGACTCATACACGATATTGGACCCATCGATATTCGGCCTTCGCGCTAGAGCGCGACAGTGTAGCCTAGCATTCACTCGTCCAAGACACCAAGTTATGACCAAGAAACATACAATAACCAGATTTCGAACGTCTGGTGTCTTGTCATCCACCCCAATTAGCATTTGTATACGACATGATAGTAGATATTGATGATGGATAAAAGTGTAAACCATAATCAAGAGTGACTTGAATGTAGCGCACAATTTGTTTAAGAGCGTGCATGTGTTCTTCCCTCGGATCATGCATGAATAAACACATTTGCTGCACTGCATAAGTAATATCGGGCCTCGTAAATGTGAAATATTAAAGTGCTCCCGCAAGACTACGATAGTGGGAGGATCCTCGTATGGTGTGCTAGAAATAGTACTCAACTTCGGTGTAGTGTCAACCAGAGTAGGAGATGACTTACAGGCTGACATTTCAGTCCGTTTAATAATCTTTGTTGCATACTTTCTCTGAAATAGAAATAGACCACATGTATGACGAGTGACAGTTATACCAAAAAAATAGCTTAATGGCCCCAAGTCTTTCATAGCAAATTATGAGTTGAGAAGAGATATGATAGACTTGCGCAGTTTGTCAGATGAATCAGTCAATATAATATCATCCACATATTACAGAATGTATGACATAGAAATACAGTGACGATAGATGAACAAAGAATGATCAGACCTGCTGTGAGAAAACCCAAGAGTAGACACATAATGTGCAAATCTTTTGTACTAGGCCCAAAGAGTCTATTTTAGTCTATACAAGAAATTCTTCAGCAAGCACACATGATTATGATGAGTAGGGTCTCTAAAATACAATTTTTCTTGAGTTCGCCGTGTAAGAACACATTTTTCACATGCATCTGATGAATGAACCATGATTTTAAGAGAGCTAGACTGAGAACAATATGAATATTTTTCGGTTTGATCACCGGACTAAATGTCTCTCCACAATCCACGTCACCTTTTGAGTTTTGTCATCACCTATAAGACGGGGACTTATGTCTCTCAAAAGAACCATCAGATTTTTCCTTATGAGCAAAAATCTACATCGAATGAATCACATTAACACTGGGTGGATGGTGCACCAACTCCCATGTATTATTTTCAATAACAACATTATATTTATCATCTATGGTCATTTTCTAATTTGGGTCATTAAGGGCAAACACTGGGTTATATGGTAGGGGGATTTATTGAAATTTAGAATTGATATTAAACTGTCGCTTTGATTTGAAAATGCCCAATTGGTTACGAGTAATGGGCCCTTGTCCCGGAATAGAAGTCGGCTGGATATGAGTGGAAGTCGTGGGCTGGCCCAATACAGAAGGTGCGGTGTTAGACTGAATTTGGGTTAGGATAACCGTGGTGGGGGTGATTCCTGGACTGGGTTGGGCCAATAGGTAGTGGGCCTATTGGCCCAAGCTTAGGAACGAGTGAATTTGGGCCAACATGCATAATTTGTGTAGGAGAAACTGGTAGGCCAGCAGGCAGTGAGCATGCCGGTGTTTGCTGGTCTAAATATCGAGGCGTGGGCTAGACCAAATGGTGGACTACATATGGTGAGAGCCCATCATCTAAAAATTATAGGAATTAGACACGTAATTATGAAACTTAGCAAATGAAAATTTGGTTTCATAAAAAATGACATGACGACTAATTATGATTTTATTAAATGATAAATTATAACATTGTAACCATGATAATTAGATGGATAACCCAAAAACAAACAAGTAGTAGAGTGGGCTTGAAGTTTATTTATTATAATGGATATGAAGAGAGGATATCATAAATACTCAAACACCCGAAGATGAGAATACGAAGGGTCTTTGTGATAAAGTATTTTGAGTGAAGATTGGTATGCTAATCATTTGCTAGGGAGTATGTTAAGAATGTAAGCTGTCATTTGTAATGCATGATGCCAAAATGAAGGTGGTAATGAAGCATGAGCTAGTAATGTACGAACACTATTAATAATGGTGCAGATGTTTATCTGCTTTTTCATTTTGTGATGATGTATGTGGACATGAAAACCAAAAAAGATATATCATTAACCTTACAAAATTCTCTAAATGACCCATTATCAAATTCTCTTCCATTATCACATTGAATGTTCTTAATTTTCCGTTCAAATTGAGTACAGATGAATGCTCTAAATGATAGAAATGTGGAATAGATTTAAGACTTCGTAGATAACAGAAATGTCCACAAGAAAATTAAAGTAATCATCCAAAAATAACACATAATAACGGTGGCCCGAAGAGCTCAAAACGGGAGATCTTCAAAGATCACTATAAATAATATCAAATGACAATAAAGTACTGAAATTTGAGGCAACAAACGACAATTTAACATATTTCCCAAGAAAACAAGAAGGACAAACATTAGTACTATGAGCACTATTACACTCAATAAATTTATTATTTTTAACGGATGAAAAACAAACGCCCCCAGGTAACTCAAACGCGCATGCCATAAGGAAGGTGCTAAAGCGACAAACGTTGACGATGTGGCTTGTTTAGTGGTGATGGGATAGAGCTCACCCCAACTATCACATCTCATTAGATGTATTCCCGTCCAGAAATCTTCACAGAAAATCCAAAAGAATCAAATTAAAGGTAGGTTCGGGGAGACAAAATTTTAATTAATTAAGGAGCATGAAGAATATTTTTCAAGGCTAAAGGTAGGTTCGGGGAGACAAATTTATGTGACCATAGCCACACATTGGAATTGAATTACCATTACCAATATTTATGTCATGATTTTTGCTCAAATTAAAATAAGATGAGAGATTACCTTGTGCAAATGTCATGTAAGAAGTCGCATCGGTGTCCATATACCAATTTTTATATGGAAGATTTAGCCGAAGTGTATGCATCACGATCTCGATATCCGTATGGGTCGGGGATACTTCCAAGCCTGGTTCTACCGAGCCTGCTACTGCTGTTTACAGTTGGGCCTGACCCAATATTGAGTGGGAAATGGGTAAGGTGAAATGGGCCCATTGCCCAGCCCGACCCATGACTCGCCATCGCCCAAGCTGCTGCTAGTGTTCTTTGTGCCCGATCCACTGCGCTACCGCCACGTCGTCATCTTTGCCATCGCCGCCACCGCAGCTGCCACCGTTGCCACTGTCGCGTCTCTCGCCGTAGTTTTTGCCATCATTTTTCCTAGTTTAGCCTTTTTTGCCACCACTATTTTTGCAGTTTTGGCTATAATTTTTAGAGAATGATTGAGGGTCGTCGATGTCGCATGACGTGGACACCATCATGGCGTAATGTGTTCAGATTGTGGCATTTTTAACAAACTCTTCTTCTTCTAGGGTGAGCATAGAACATGTTTGATAGAACGGTGGGAGATGATTGGTTAGGGGGAGGAGAGTGGCAACCCCATTATACGCCTCAGAGAGCCCCGCAACCATCTGAAGAACGAGACAATCATTTGTGATTGGTGTGCCAACGTTCTTGAGTTGATCCGACAACTCCTTGAGCTTTTGACAATAGGCAGAGGCATTCGGAAAATCATCCATAGTTGTGTGAGAGAATTCTTGTTCAAGGGTTACGACACGAGAGTTTTTGTATTTTAGAATATATCACGCAACCTATTTCAAGCTTCCATTGTCGTGGTGTCGAGTTCGATAATTGTCTGTAAGAGGTCCGTTGAGTGGGTGGAATAAATTCATTGGAGGACCGTAGCATCAAGAGTTTCCCACAACTCTATTTCATCATCGGTGGAAGGCACCTTTTGCTTGACTTTTTTTGGTTTAACGATGTGATGGAGGACTCTATGAGACCTTGTGTGAATATTAAAAAGTTCTGCCCACGTCGCGTATTGGATGTTCTCCATTTCAAGGACTATAGTGATGTTGTTCTTGATGTTGGAGACTGCAAGGACAAGATGAAAGATATTCTTTGTGTTAGAAATGATTGAGGAACAAGAGGAGAATTAAGGTTCCGGAAAGAAAAGTGAAGGGACGGTCGAGACCAAGAGGGCGGCGAAAGTTTGTGGATAAGGACAAAAATTTACCCTAGACAGTTGATAACATTAAAGAGAATAATCCCTTATTGATTTAATTAATGTAAATGGTTTATATACATGATATACAATAGTCATTCTATGCTATAATTATGGAAATCAAATATACGCTTACCTAATATAAAATATTAGTACCATAATTACAGATATACAAGATCACTAATAATATTATAAAAATATACGATGTATATTCTATCACATAAAATTCAATATGATATTAATGAAATAGAGATCTCGAATTCAACTATCAGTGATATTCATCAAAAATAAAAAGAGCTAAACTTGTACGTGCGGGAGTGTATTTCATATCTAAAGATTAATATGTAAAATATTCATGACATTTAACGATTTTAATTTTTAAATGAAATGACCATTCGATGGCTCACACTTGCTTGTAATTTCAGAATCATTTCCGAAAAGACATAAAAAAAGTTGATTCATTATATTATTTTGTTAAACCTAATTTGTCTTAGAAATGACGTTTTGCTGGTGAAAGATTCTCACCGACAGCAAAGATTTTGTCTTAAATTGGACACCTCTTGTGTTTAATTACTTAATATAGTTTTGCCAATTTTTTCTGCTAGAATGCTTAGTAATAGAATGTCCAGTTTTATGTTTTAACCTTGTCATTTAGACCATTTTCCCTTAAAATAATATGAATGTCATTGGCATTTGAAATTTTAGTGAATAAATTTGAATCTTAATGTTAGCTCTGAAATTAAGGCTACTTGTGACTTCTAAGTTTATTTAAGTGGGAGTAAAAAAATTAACTAGCTAGAAAGATTCAAAATATAAAAAGATAATGATATGAAAATATTAAGGCAATTTAATATCATATATATATATATATATATATATATAAATAATTTTGATCTTGTATATATGTAATGTGATATCAAAACAAATGGAATCAGATGCATGAACTCCTTGTGCCCCTAAGTTCCATGGCTTCAACACCCGCACCATGAAATGAATTCGTTGATAATATGTTTTAGCTAGTCATGCATTTGATAAATGTTTCTCTCGATGAATTCTATAACTTGGTTATTACAATTATTGAAAAATCTTTATCCTAAGGAAAACTCTTACTAAAATGGAAATTAATGATTATTTTCATCTACTGTACGTAAGTAAATTTGTACTAAGTCAACAACTAATGTTCATGTGGCAGTAGGGTGGCCAATGGGTCGGGGCGGGATCGGGCTGGGTCGGAACGAGGGCAGAGCGGTTTTTTTTTTTGCACTTAATTAAAAAAATAACATATATATAACACAACTCAATAATTGAACAAGAGAGTGTAATAAAAACATCTCAAGACTGTTTTTGTGCCTCTTATATTATTTAATAGAAATATGATTTTTTTCTAATACAATATACATATACAATTGTCAAAATTACAACTTTGTAGTGTCGTTCAAAAGTTGTAAATGACATAGCAAATTGCAATTAAAGAAATTACATTTTCCAAAAAAAAATGTTCTATTTTCCTTATAATTTCATGTTGTTCTTCGGTTGGAATTAGTATTTGTTGGTCAAATTGCTCCATGTCGCTACTCATACCTTCAGATAAGATGTCGTTGTAGTTTTCCTCTTCTTTTTCGTTGATATCCGGTTGACCGCACCTTCCTCACTCCGCTCGTATCCAATCTCTGAATAATACTTCAATCTCCAAACTGTCTCCGGCTAATGAGTGTCTGTGCTCTCCTAATTGAAATCTGTCGGCAGAAAAAACGCTTCCAGACGCTGTTGATGACGCTTGAATGTTCAAAACATCTCGGGCCATCATTGAAAGTGTCGAAAATGTCTTCTCATTCCCCCTCCAGTATTTTAGCAAGTCTTCCTGTCCTTCTTCATTGACAACTCATTGGTACGGTAAAACACCCTGCAAAATAAAAACATCAAACTCGTTAATTTGGTTAGTAGTGCTAGCACCGCACATTCTATTTCTGAGGCTTTCAATACTAGCCGCAGAAACAACATGTCTTTTTTGAGGTTGTGTTGAAGAAGAAGATGATGGTATGGAAGTCGGTTGGTTGCTAGCACTTTCTTGGTGATAATACCTATAAACTTTTTTGCATTCGTTTTCTATGCTAGACAACACTTCTTCTTTAGTTTGTTCAATAGGTGGTGAGTCATTTAGATTTTTGGGACTTGGAGGTGGTAGTACTGCTATACAATCATAAATAGTTTCAATAAGTCATTTACATCCGTGTATTTTAATAGTCAGATTTAATACAACACCAATAATATAAATGGTGGAAATAGGAATAAAATATTTTTTATTTTGATAAACATTTTTTAATAGTTGTCTTATAAGTTGGTTTAACCATATATTCATTAAGTAATAAAAACATGAGAGTTATATAAAATAACATAGTTGAAATAGTAGGATAATATATACCGGAAAATTCTTTTGTTGCTTGAAAAAAATTCTCTAAAAATATAATAAGTTCGGCAATTTTGTATTAATCGCTATCTACAACCATATAAGATGGATTTTAATTATGGGCGTTAAAAAATAAAGTTATAGGTCTTCTATAGTCATAAGCAACAAGTAGTTGCTGGTACAAAGAATTCCACCTAGTGGGTACTTCTTCTGCAATTTTTCTATAAGGTAGTTGGCAATATTCCATTTTTTGTTGTATTCTATTATATTTTTAAAATATAGTTTATAGCAAATTGTATGTTATTAAGAATGTCTGCAAAAAGTGATAGACCATATTCTTTACAACTAAGTTATATATATGACACACACATCTTATATGAACATGATCTGGAAAAGATGGAGTTAAACTATTTTTTTAAATTGTAATAACATAATTATTAGAAGAAGCGTTATCTAATGTAATGATCATAATTTTATCAGTTATGCCATAATAATGGCAAACATAATAAATATTTTTCGCAATAAAATTACAGTGTGTCTATCATCTATATATCTATACGCTAAAATACGTTTTTGCATAGACCATTTATAATCTATCCAATGACAGGTTACCGTTAAATAATCATGATCGTTAGTACTACGACCTATATCATAAGTGATAGTCACTTTGTCATTAAAATGATATAATGAGTAACGTAAATACTGTTGATATTCATGTGCAAATTTAAATACATCTCTCTTAACAGTTGATATAGGAAAACCTTTAAAAGCAGGATTATACATTTATCTAATGTAATGAATAAAACCAGGAGATTCAGGAAATGAAAAAGGCAAACCCTCTACAACAACTAATTTTGTTAGTGCTTTCCTATCTCTATGTTTATCATATTTAGGGCCTACAATTCCCCCCCCCCCTCCATCACAGGGTTAATTTGGCCCTGTACTTGATCCGGGACAATATGTGAACATTGTCCCGATGGAGAGGGCGCTTGCGCACCGAGTTTTTGAGCCTTGTATTAGGCATACCTAGCTGGGTGTTTTTGTGCTATGTGTCTCATTAAACCCCCCGTCCCACCATGATCTTTTTCAGTTTTAAAACTATAAATCTCTTTACAAATTCTACATATAGCTATTTGATTCTCTACGTCCCTAATAAAAATTGTCATGCATCTGATTTTAATGGTCGTTTTGCTGGACGTTGTGTCATACTAGGGGGAATAAGAGTCATTTCAGTTGAAGGTGCACTGGTGGGTGTGTCATCTACATTAGTGGGTGTGTCATCTACATTAGTGGGTGTGTCATCTAGATCATCTTTTAAATTAAAGTCTTGTTGAGTTCCAGAAAATATATCCTCGTCTAAATCATATGATATTTCAGGAAAATCTTCAGTATCAACAAAATCATTCAGTCTAGGAATAGAATGACTAGAATTAGAAGAAGTATCCCGACCCTTGTTACCCCTAGTAGAAGAAGTCTTACCGTTAAGCATACCTCTTATTGGTTCCATTTTAATTATGCTAATAATTAGTTAAAGATAATGAAATTAAGTGCGATAAATAAAATAAAGAAATAATAATAATTTAATGAAGGAACGAATGTACCAAACGACGATGTAACGTTGACGTGTAATCGAGAGGTTGAAAATTAAAACTTTGCTCAATGGATGATCCTCAAGTTAGTTGTCAACTTCACAGCTTCACTCCCAAATGAATAAATAAAATTGAATATTTAGTAGACAATGTAGACATGTAGAGAGATTGACTGAGAGATTAGAGAGATTGTAGGAAGATTTGTGAGAAGGATGAAGAGAAAATGAGATATTTATAATTGAAAAATTAGATTAAAATCTGGGTAAATACGAATACCAAACAAATAGCCTGCGAGAATATTGGCTAAGGCATACCGAAATACGAAAGCCGATAGTGTCGGACGCATTGACTTTTAGGTTTTAAGGAATAGAGAGGGGACACATGTTCTAGAATGGAGCATTCTACTTCTCATATTGTACCATTAGATAATTGCTGATTTTTTCTGTCATATGGGTACATTTCTGAATGTTAATGCACTTGCCATTGTACAAAATACCCTCACAGCCACTCATTCAATTGAGGGGCCGGGGCCTAGGTGTACTAAAGAAGTAAAGATTACTCCCTCCGTTCTAATTTATATGATATAATTAATTAAAGTATTAAATTTAAAAAATAAATGAAGATTTTTAAAAGTTTGTGGTCTAAAATAACTCAAAGATAATTGTATGGTTATAGATTATCTCATTAAACGTTAAAAATAGAGTTTAAAGTTAAATTATTGTCAAATAAAAAAACCTGTCATTCTTTTTGAAGTAACTAAAAATAGAAATGTGTTATATAAATTGGGACAAAAAATAGTTTTTTTTACTAAAAGTAATCGTCTTCTTACCTTCCCTTCAAAGTGTGTTACCTTCACCGTTTCATACTAGGTGACACTATTAATATGTTCAAAAATGAATATTATCTTCTTAATTATAATAACAACAACAACATACCCAATAAAATTTTATAAGTGGGTCTGGAGAGAATGAGTATACGCAAATTTTACTCCTACCTTTTGCGGGGTAGAGAGTTGATTAACAGATTCTCGGCTCACAAACGTATTTTTAAAAATAAGTTCAAAAAAGTACGAGTAAAAAGCTAAGATGAAAATATTGTCGAACAAAAAAGTATTGACAACAAAAATAAAAGAAAAGTATTGAAAATATAATAATTATATTGGGAAATAGTTTAAACTTAAAGTTTTCTGTTATATAAATATTTACTATGTTATGGCAAGACTTTGAACAATTCTTTTTCCAGCTACCAACTCTGAAAGGCTTGATGTTATTTCAGTCGTCTTATTTTGAATGTCTTGTTCTATTATTATTATTGACAAAGATGAAGTAATTCTACTTCTCAGTAGTCAGCCCTATACCAAAAGAGTAAGAATAAAATATTATAAGGGTCTCAACTGAATGTTCTTCTACTGCTTCTAATCTTAAAAAAAATCATTTTCATGTAAACGACAAGACATATATAGTATAGGAATTCAAAAAATATTATTTACCGAATCTGCACATGTTAATAATGTAAGATGAACGTCCCCGGAGCACAGTCCAATGACAAAGGATGGGGGCTTAAGGCGCTCTAGATACTTGAAGCGTGAGATCGATTTCCATTGAAAACATTCTGCTCTCTTTTGGGATTGATCCTTGTAGGTGTTATTAGTTGTCTGTTCTCAAACCCTAGTTATTAAAGCACATTCCGCGATTTACTGGTAGTAGTGTTGAGGAATCGGTACTACTACTTCCAGAACTAGTCTAGCGTAAGTCGGAAACCTGAATATTAAGTGGGAAAATTGTTGATTTCTTAGAATTGAAAGGTGAAAAATGATTGCAAATTTGAGTAGGATAATGACAATCCCACGGGGCAAAATCCAAAACTAGCCCAAACACAATCTCGTTTACACGGACGAAAATTTCTCTTTTTTGGCTGCCAATATTTACTTACATACTCCTCTCCTAATAAATACAGCTACTTTCCACACCCAATGTCATTTTCTATTTCTAGGCTAAACAATCTCTTAATAGTGTCTATAAGATGACTAATCAATTACTTCGATCGTTCATTTTTACTTGTCATATTTTATTTATCGAGAGTCAATTTAATTAATATTCATAGCTAAATTGAATTAAAGTAATTCAATATTTTAAAGTTAAAATTTAAATGCTTGAAAACTATATAAAAAATACTACATATAAGCTGCAAGTCTCCTCATATTAATATAATAAAAAATACATCTTAATATGTTAATCAAAGTCTATGTAATTTAATTATCGATGAGTCATATTTGCTCCTAAACTATGAAAAATAGGACAAATTTGTCGTTAATTTAGTTCCAAATATACCCTTATCATTGAATAACTTGCTTATATTACTTCTCAAAACTAACAAAAAGTCATTTTTTTTTCAATAAATCCTTGTATTATAGGGTCAGATGTTTATTTGGCTTCTATAATCTAAAACAATGAGAGGAAGAATAAAAGAAGAACTACCATAAAGCACCGACTAAAGATTAACCAAAGATAAAGTACTACCCAACAAATGATAAAGCGGCCAGGAAGATCAACTAAGATTACACTACTGCAACAAATAACAAAGAGATCACGACTCCATATAAATGTTACCTACTCAAATTTGTACACGTTGGGCAATGGAAATTGTCACACGGTAACATTCTACTGTTCCGTTAAAATCAATGAATATAAAGATATAATATGTCTTTTATATATGAGTATATCACTTCAATATTTGTTAAAAATTACTTAATTTGATATAAATATTATAAAGATATCAAGTACCACTTATTTTGAGTTTCCTACCCTCTCAAACATTTCTTCCAAATCTCTCATTCTACTCTTGTTCTTTCGTAATGTCTACCTCAAAGAACACATTTCATTTCGTTCTTACTGTGTCCAACATCAAGAATCACATCCATATCATTCTTGAGATGGAAAACGTCCAATACGCGACATGGACGGAATTGTTTAAAGTTCAAGCACGCTCGTATCAATTTCTTCATCACATCATCCCCGCGGCAGCAGACAAGGAGAAGGTGCCTACCGCCTATGATGAGCCTATGTTATGGACGACTCTTGATGCTACAGTACTCTAGTGAATTTATTTCACTATCTCTATGGACCCGTTGCAGACGATTATTGAACCTGACGCCACGACGATGGAAACTTGAAATCGGGTGCGTGATATATTAAAGATAACAAAAATTCTCGTGGCATCACTCTTGAGCAGAAATTTTCCCATGTCAATATAGAGGATTTTTCGAATGTCTCAGCCTATTGTAAAAGGCAGAAGGAATTGGCGGATCAACTCAAGAACGTTGGTGCGCCCGTCACTAATGATCGTCTCGTTCTTCAGATGGTTGCAGGCCTATCAGAGGCTTATAATGGCGTTGGGACGCTTTTTCGTCAAAGTAATCATCTTCCACTGTTCTACCAGGCCCGTTCCATGCTCACATTAGAAGAGACTGACTTGGCTAAAAAGGCAGTTATCGGAGCTAATTCCGTCATGATGATGGCTACATCTGATGACCCTCACTCATTCTCGGCCAATTCTAGCCAAAACTGTAACAATGATGGCGACAAAAGGGTCAAAATCAGAAAAATGGTGGCAAGAATCACGACGACAGTCGCGACAGTGGTGGTGACAGTGGCGACAGTGGGCCGCAGCACCACTGGCTGCAACATTGGGCCATTGCACAATCGACGTGGGCTGCTGGGCCTGTGTCCAGTGGCCCAACATGGCCTTTCCTAGTTACCTAGGAGTTCTAGCAAATTAGGCTAGCCAGAGGCCCAATTCCCGATCACCGGTGGCCATTGTGGTGGCCTCGCCTCGTGAGGCCTTCACGACGCGCCCAATATTCTGTCCGAAACCTACGGATATTGAGACCACGATGCATACACTTGGATTAAATTTCCCGAACGTAAATTGGTATATGGACACTGTAGCCATTTCTCATATGACGTCTGCCCAAGGTAATCTCTCGTCTTATTTCAATTTAAGCAATAATCGTGGCATAATTGTTGGTGATGCAATTGAATTCCAATTCCTAGTTATGGTCACACAAATTTGTCCCATCCACATCCACCTCTAGTCCTAAAAATGTCCTTCATGCCCCTCACTTAATTAAAAATTTGGTGTTTGTCCGAAAATTCACAATTGATAATTGAGTTTTTGTTAACTTTGACCCTTTTGGTTTTTCTATGAAAGATTTTACGACGGGGATACCTCTAATGATGTGTAATAGCCGGGGAGAGCTTTATCCAATCACCACCACCATTTCCACAAATCAAGCCACACCTTCTACATTTGCCACTCTTACTCCTTCATTGTGGGATGCATATTTGGGTCATCAAGGGTCGTCTATTATTTTTTCTCTTAAAAATAATAATTTTATTGATTGTAAGAGTACGTGTAGTACTCATATTTGTCCTTCTTGTCCCCTAGGAAAACATGTTAGATTACTGTTTGTAGCCTCTACTTCTAGTACATCGATGCCTTTTGACATTATTCATAGTGATTTATGGACATCTCCCGTTTTGAGTTCTTTGGACCATCGTTATTATATTTTATTTTTGGATGATTATTTTAATTTTTTGTGGATTTTTTCCTTTGTCTAAAAAATTTCATATTTTTTCCACATTCTTAAAATTTAGAGCTTTCATCCGTACCAATTTGAACCTGAAATTAAAAACATTCAATGTGATAATGGTAGGGAATATGATAATGAGCCATTTCAAGAATTTTGTGACACTCATGACATTTCTTTTCTGTTTTCTTGTCCTCATACGTCCTCACAAAATTGGAAGATCGATTTTTTTTTGTACCACTAATAATATTGTCCGAACTTTACTAGCCCATATTTCATTACATACATCCTTTTGGCATCACGCATTACAAATGGCTACCTACCTCCTTAACATACTCCCTAGCAAAAGTTTAGCATATCAATCACCCCTAAAAAATTTATAAGAAGGATCCCCCGTATTCTCATCTTAGGGTGTTTGGGTGTATGTGTTATCCGTTTTTCTCGTCTACTACAATTAACAAACTACAAGCTCGTTCTACCGCTTGTGTATTTTTGGATTATCTTTCTAATCATCGTGGTTACAAATATTTTGATTTATCCGCTAATAAAATTATAATTAATCGCCATGTCAATTTTTATGAAAGCCAATTTTCGTTTGCTAAATTGTATAATTATGTGTCTAGTTCGTATAATTTTTTGATGAGGAGCTCTCACCGTATATTATCCACTATTTATCTGAGTTGTCCCATGACGAAAATCACCAAGAGCCCACCATCACGCCCAAATATTACCGATTCAAGTTCGCTTTCGCCAAGAGCCCATCGCCATCGCCCAAATGTAGTCCACTCGAGTCCACTGTTTTGGCCAGATGGTCCATTCATCAGCTGCATTTGCAAAATGCTATCTTGCATGATGATCTTAAGGAGACAGTCTACATGCATCAGCCTTTTGGTTTTAAGGACCCCAATTATCCACACCATGTATGTTTGCTGAAGAAGTTCTTATATGAGCTTAAGTAGGCCCCACGGGCTTGGTATAAGGGTTTGTAGATTATGTGTCCACTATTGGATTTTCTCATAGTAGGTCTGATCATTCTCTATTCATCCATCGTCGTGGTACTTCTATATCATACATTCTATTATATGTGCATGATATTATTTGGACTGTCTCCTTTGATAATTTGCGCAAGTCTATCATGATCCATCTCAGTTCAAAATTTGCTATGAAAGACTTGAGGCCTTTGAGTTCTTTTTTGGGAATAGTTATCACTCGTCATGATGGCGGTATATTTTTATCACAGAGGAAGTATGCGACTGATATTATTGAGAGAGCTGACATGTCATCTTGTAAGTCATCTTCTACTCCGGTTGATACCAGACCGAAGTTGGGTGCTACGTCTAGCACACCATATGAGGATCACACCCACTATCATAGTCTTGCATGGGCTCTTTAGTATCTTACACTCACAAGACTAGATATTACGTATGTAGTTCAGCAGATGTGTTTATTTACGCATGATCCGCGGATTGAGCACATTTGTGCGCTCAAACGCATTATACGATACATGTAGGGCACACTTGATTATGAGTTGCATTTATATCCATCCTCCTTCTCTACTCTCATATCTTACAAAGATGCTGATTGGGGTGGATGTCCAGATACCAGACGTTCAACTTCTGGTTATTGTATATTTCTTGGTGATAACTTGGTCTCTTGATCAGTAAAATGTCAGGCTACTTTATCGCGATCCAGTGCGGAGGCCGAATATCGAGGCGTAGTCAATGTGGTGTGTGAGTCATGTTGGATGCGTAATATTTTATTAGAGCTTCACTTCCATATTCAGAAAGCTACCTTGTTATATTGTGATAATGTTAGTGTCGTCTATCTCTATTAGAATCCGGTCCAACATCACTGCACTAAACATATTGAGATCGATATTCACTTTGTTCGTGAAAAGGTAGCTCGTGGACAAGTACATGTCTTACATGTCCCTTCAAGGTATCAAATTACTAACATCTTTACTAAGGATCTTCCCTTAGTTCTGTTTGAAGATTTTAGGGACAGTCTCAGCGTACGACAACCGCCCGCTATGACTGCGGGGGTGTGATAGAAACCATGTGTGTGTATTTGTGAAACTGTGTGTGTATATTTCTATATATTTAGGTTACTTACCATATTTTGTAGAAGTCTTGTACAAGAATAATTAGGATATTAATATTCTAGTAGGAATAATATTTTTTATATTTAGAGTTATATATTGTATATATAAACCTCTTCATTAATAAAAATAATCAAGTAATTATTTCTTTCACGAATACTTGATTGCGTAAACACCCTAGTCTTCATGTGCCCTTGGTTTTCCTTCTTGTCTTTTTCTAAGCGAGATTGCACGTAGATTTCATCTAAATAGACAGACGTACGCAAAAGAGGAAAACGAAAACGAAAGATAATGAAAGTCGCTTCTTTAACTTTGTCAATATAGCTGTCTATTTTATTAGTACAATATTTATTTTGACATAGTTGGTATAATAGTGAAAATATATATATAATGTACAATAATTGCCAAAAAGTCACTGAATTTTGAAGCTGTTATAAGATTCTAAATTATGGCCTCTTCCCTATGTGTTATTCTTTAATTTGAATTCATTATTTATTTGTGATTTTGTTGAGATTAACAAATTAGTTAGAGTTAGTTAATGAAAGAAGTTAAGAGTTAGTTAGTCAGTTTTAAGAAAGTTAGTTAACAAGAGGAGCCTAAAAGTAGTTATGACTATCTAAGCTATATTCACTCTATATAAAGGCATTGATATGCCATTGTAAATCTACACTTCAAAATATAATGAATAAGATCTACCACACTTAAAGCTTTGTCTTCATCATCTACAGTTTTTTCAATATTGTTCTGGTTTTCTGGTTTCGTGTATACAAAGTATATAATGATTGTATATCGAAAGATAGAGATGGATGCTTGCCTTCTTGTTTCAACATGGTATCAGAGCGGGTATTTACTGTTCGAGAGTTGATCTTTTTCGCAGTCGTCTTGAAGGCATTTTTATCCAATTCCTTTGATCTCTTCTCTTCTGTAAATTCTGTTTCTGGTTTGCTTCTCAATTCTGAAATTATATTATGTGTTTACTGTCTCTTGTTTACTATCTCTTCTTTCTTTCTGATTTCATATTCTTCTCTTCTCTTCTCTAGTCTGGTTGATCATTGATCTAAAAGGCAAGTTAACAAAAACTGCCTATCTGAGTTGCAAAATTTGATACTCAGAGATATTTCTCATAATTCTTTCTGCTTTCTCTATTTCTTGCTCTTGAATCTTTCTGAGATATTCAAGAAACACAAAAATGAATACTGGTCAAGAAACTATTGAAAATATACCAGAAAATGTGACTAGAACAAAAGCCACTGTAAGATCAGTCACAACTATAATGGATCATAATCATCCACTATTTATCCAAGCCTCTGATATAAGTGGTGTGTCTTTAATATCTTTCCAACTACTGGGGTCTGAAAACTATGCTTTATGAAGCAAATCAATGAGGATAGATCTACTTGGAAGGAATAAAATAGGTTTTGTAAATGAAAAGTGCAAAAGGGAACAATATAGTGAGACATTAGGAGACCAGTGGGATAAAGTGAATGTTGTAGTCCAGTCTTCACTTATGAACTTTGTCTCCAGTGGTCTGCTTAGTGGTGTTCTTTATGCTGAAACTGCCTATGAAGTGTGGGAGGACTTGAGAGAAAGGTTTGACAAGGTAGATGGTTCAAGAACCTATGATATACATAGGGAAATAGCTACACTATCTCAAGGAAGTTCCAGTGTTTCTGAGTATTATACAAAGCTGAAGAGTCTTTGGGTAGAATTTCAATCTTTAGTCCCTCCACCTAGTTGCGGATGCCCTAAGTCTAAAGATTTTGTGGAATATCTTCAAAGACAATAATTATATCAATTCTTGATGGGGCTTAATGAAGAATTACATGCAGGCAAGGAGTCAAATTCTGTTAATGACACATTTGCCTTCTGTTAACAAGACTTATTCCATGATAACAAGTGATGAAAGCCAGAAATCCATTGTTGCAAGGTCAACTGGACTCTTAGAGGTTGGTCCTAGTAGTTTCAGTCATGATCCTACTGCCTTGTATTCTAAAACTGGTTATAATGCAGGTTCTGATCCTAGTTCACATTGGAACAAAACTGGTTCTGGCACTGATTCTCAGTGGAATAGGAAAGGTTATAACAATAATTTCAGTGTGTTTTGTGAAGTGTGTAAGATGAAAGGGCACACAAAAGAAAAATGTTATAAAGTGATAGGACACCCTCCAAATTTTAAGTCCAAAAGGAAAGAGTAAGAAACTCATAATGCATATACTACTGAGGCTGACAATTATAACAAGGCAAATAACATGGGTAGACAAACTTCTTGTGAGAATCCAGAATCGACAAATTGGCAAGTTCATGGAGCTCCTATATTCTCTACAGAGCAGTACAATCAGATTATTAAGATGTTGAGTCACAACAGTCAGATACAATCAGAGGGTAATCACAATAATGAGCTGCAATCTTCATCTTCTAATGTTGCTACTGCAGGTATGACTAATCTCAAATCTTTAATTCATAAAGCCTTACTTGAAGCTAATCTAACAAAACAGTGGATAATAGATACTGGGGCAACTAACCACATGGTGTCCAATATAAATCTTATAAATGATGCTATTAAAGTATAAAATCAATCTGCGTCAAGGAAAGTCCACTTACCAAATGGTGATACAGTTAGTATTACACATACTGGTTCAAGCCATATTTCAGACAGAAGTACTCTTAAGAATATTTTCTTCTTGCCACAGTTTAAGTTTAACTTAATGTCTGTGTCACAGCTAACCAAATAGTTAAAGTGTGCAGCATCTTTTTATCCTGAATTCTACATCTTTCAGGATCTTTACAATGGGAAGGTGAAGAAGATTGGTAGAGTAAAAATAGGCTATACATATTAGTAAACCAGCCTTCATCACAACTTCTAAATGGACAAATGAAGTTAGGACTAACTGTAAGAGGAAATAATGAACATGAAGCAGTCACGGAAGAAGAGATAGAGATGTGGTACAGGAGATTTGGATATGTTTCTAGTAGAGTTTTAAGTAAAATAGTTAGAGCAAGATCTGAAACAATAACTAGAACAGTCAATAAATGTAATGTTTGTCCTTGTGCAAAACAATGTAGATTACCTTTCCCTTTAAGTGATAGTACAAGTACTAAGGAATTTAATCTTGTTCATATGGATGTATGGGGTCCTTACAAAGTACCAAATCATAATGGAAAGAAGTATTTCCTTACAATAGTGGATGACTATACTAGAATGACTTAGATATACTTGCTTCAACTTAAATCAGATGTGTGTACTGTTTTACAACAATTTCTTAAGTTGTAGGAATGCCATTCACACGCTTGTTCGCATATAGTGGTCGTGCTCCCAAAGAATTGGCTCATGTATATTATGTACAAGCCCAAACTATCGTAAGAAGCGGTGGGACGCGTGATCCTCAATGATATCCATGTGTATAAATGGACACCGCGACCTTCTCACGAACTCACCAACCCTACAAAATGCCGGCAAATGATTCAAAATCTGATCATATGACCTACATATAAAAAACTGTAAAAAACAAATTAGTAAACAATAAAGATAAAAATAGCAAAAAAAGATAATAATGTAAAGTCAAATAAACGTATCATGTCCACCGTCATACGATCTAGCTGATCATTGAACGGAAGAATTCGGTGGTGTGTATTCATATCTCGCACTACGCCTCTCGTTTATCTCCGCGTATAAGGCATGCCATCAACAATAAACTCAGGCTGAGGGTGAGTAGCTACGGGCTGAAAATGCCTAATCCTATACCACACCCATAACTGAAAGGATCATTAAAAAATATTTTATTAATCGTCGTTTCAAAAAGGTATATTCAGAATACAATTACACACACTTAAATACATTATCTGGATGAGCGCGTGAAATACAGTGACATCCATCATATCACCCATAGACGCTCGACAAAATGATCGATACAGGTAAGCCAGAACAACAAAGTCCTATCTATAACATCCCAACTCGCTCAGATCCTCCAAAAATAACAAATACTTTAAGCTCATATGGAAACCCGATGTGTTCGGGAACAAGATGCCCCTGAGTACGATGAGTAGGTACAGAAAGACATGACGATCGATGTCTACCTGAGCTATCTCGTCTGTAATAAGATGCCACAAGTCTAAGAGGCACAAGTGAGTACAGAGGGCAATCATCGAGATCCAAGTTTCTTCATGGATATCACCCGGCTGAGGCATGTAATCAGTGAGCCTAGCCAACTTATGTCGATACGACGACGGCGGATGAGACTCCTCAATGTATAACGAGCGTCCATCTACCTGTAGTCCATACATGACCTCCACATTTTGAAGCGTGATGGTGGCCTCACCAATGCAGAGATGAAATATGTGGGTCTCCAGTTGCCATCTCTCAACTATGACAGACACGAAAGCCCTATCATGATGTATCCGACTAGTAACAACGCAATGGTATATGATGCCCCGATAAAGTATATCTAAGACACAGGATGTGGGGGCCGAACCGCTAAAATATTCCATGCATGTTCCACCCTACGGGAATGAAACAACGTACTCGTACCTATCACCTCATCCCATAATAGCTGAGACCTATGATTAACATGTAGATAAAGTACTGATGGATCGAAGGGCCCCGAATGAAGGTTGGGATCCATGTAGGTGTCGTATCTGTATTGTCACGCCCTTTTTCGACCGCGACATTTTAAAAGCGAACCCCTGCTTTATAAAAAATGTTAGAAAATAAAATAAATGCTAAAATGTTAAAAAATGCTAAAAAGGTGCTAAAAGGTTAAAGAGGTGCTAAAATGCTAAGATAGGAAGTAAAGGTACTAAATGCTAAAGGATTGCAGAAAAGGTTCGCGGAGTCGCCACCTAATTAGTTGGGTGAATTAGGACACCTAAGTGTCAACTAGGTAAAGTCAACACTAACTCCATTAAATGGTCTGCAAAACTTAATAAGATTCTGGTTAAGAGTTCTTTATTAATCTAGAGGAAAGAAATTAGGCACCCTCTAAGATCCGCTAACTTGCGGTTGTCCTGCCAAACCTAGGTTAATTATTATGTTGGAGAAAAGGCGTGTTTTAAAAGATGTTGCAAGTGTTTCATAAAAGAATGCATTTAATAAAAGATTTATGAGATTAATGCCCTGAAAATATACATAAAATATTATTTATACAATAAATGATGCAAAATTGATGTATTTACTAAAGATATGCATTTCATTTGCAAAACTCGATTTTTTTTATTTAACACAGATATGATGTAAAAGAGGCTATTTTTTTTGCAATTGATAATAAGAAGATAATTTTATTATGAAAAATAAATTATAATGTCCTTAAGTGGGTTATGAGAAAATCAATTTCTTTTGTTAATTTCATGATTAGATATGTAATTGTTTGGCAAAAGTTCAGATATGCATGACGAACCTAGAGGCAAGCAAGTTAGAAGTATATTTCTAAAAATTTAGATTACCTTCCCACCTTATATGTTCAAAGACTAATTGCTCTAGATTTCCTATTAATTAAAAAGTTAGCTAATTAAATTTCAACAAATAAACAAACAAATATATATAAGACATATAAGATTAAGAGGCCAAAAGGATGCTTTTAGGGGGATGACAATGTCGTCTCGTCCCTTTTTTTGTTTGGGAATTCTGAGGCGGAATGTGGTGGACACAGATGCGGGCACTCATGCGGTGTGGCTTGTGAAGAGTCTCGTAATGAGATTGCTCCAATGCTTTTTCATGTAAAGCAAGAGAAGAAAAGGATTAGCAAATACCCCACAAAAACTTATCAAATAGCGAACTAGCAAAATTTAAACATATTGAAACTATTGCAGTTTACTGTTCAAAGCCGAGCAGGCCCATACACACACGACAACCTGAGAAACGAAATAATAAAAAAAACACACTACTGCATTATTACCTAATGAGCTCATTGCTATAAAATGTAACATGTTTATATCATTTCTTTCCACAATTTGAACGAGAAATGGGCCCAAAACAGTATGTATATTCAGATATTCGTCCCAACAACAACTTCATGAAGAAATGCAAATGAATGGGCTTAACGATAATAAACTGTCATGGAGGTAGATGCAAAGAAACGACAATACTAATGGGCAAGCCCCAATTATTGTAGCCGAAAGGTGAACAGTAAGAAATAATAGTAAATGGGATAGGCCCGACACCTTTCGTGATGCAATAACATTGAGGGATATGCAAATTTTAATAGAGATACAACACTAGAAAGAGTTCTGGGGACGAACTGCACGTCTCTATTTGGGAAGGAGCAGAAAAGAGGCAACACAACTAGATGAAGACTCGGTGTTTGAACATTCAGATCTAAATGAGTACCAAACGAGCATGCTTCTTTTATAAACTAAGCCACAAGAGACGTAAAGAATATTTCCTTATGATAGGCAACATAGGTACTTACATATATTCCCTATTTAAAGAAAGATGTCACAACGCGCATAAGGACTAATAGAGAAAATTCTGCATATTGATCTACCAATACTTTGGCTCTTTAAATGATAGATAGGCAAGCATAAAGCTACTTATCCCTAACATGTGTTGTCCTAGTGTGTGCAGATATGCAGGAAAAGTTCCGATGAAGCGAGGATCGTAGCTATGCCGATGAATAACCATTTTTGAAGTATACCTTAGGGCATGCGTTACTAGAAATCAATTCATATTACATTATCCTTTGAGATATGTTATCGTCGGCACCTGAACCTAGATCCCCTACCAATTCATAACAGGGCATGTTACACTCATGAGGCTCTGAGAAGCAGCCTATACATTTGAACAAGACAAGACAAATTTTAGATCCATTTTTGTTAGTTAGACTCAATTTTTGACTAGTTTGTAACAGGATCCTGGCCTGAACAAATTATGTCTTCTTAACATCCACATTTGCGACTGCTGTGAATCATTTCTAAACCACAAGTGTTCCTAGCTGATTTTAAATGGAATTTAGCTTATTCTTCGAATCTGATTCTGAACCCAACATACAGAATGTAAAGTGTTAGACATAAAGTCTGGAATATGAGAATCTTGAGCGAGCAAATTCAGCATATGTGTAACTAGAAGCAGAGGCATATTCCTTCTTATTTAGACGATTTCGACACTGGATTATTCCCTA
Source organism: Przewalskia tangutica (assembly GCA_029844215.1). Taxonomy (NCBI): domain Eukaryota; kingdom Viridiplantae; phylum Streptophyta; class Magnoliopsida; order Solanales; family Solanaceae; genus Przewalskia; species Przewalskia tangutica. The sequence goes on along the minus strand of CM056738.1, from coordinate 76,720,721 downwards.
TACATGTACTACTTACAAAGAAATATTTTAAATGGGGAGCGTAACAGAGGCTATAGCTTTGTTTGACAACAAATCAATTTCAAGTAGTGCTAAGTGATGAGATACACCACTGAAACAACCCCTGAATGCAGCATGATACACAACCACTTAGGACATTTTACATGTCCCCCATATGGCTATTTGATTTTAACCGGGCAGAGCAATGGCTCAATCCTTACGACGAACACGAATGTCGTAACTCAATCGGCTCTATACTTTCAGGCAATAACTACAACAAATACAATTAAGACAAATCGACAATCACAGTCGCGACACAAGCTCAACCATCATCTTATATCAACTCGATGCACGCTTAATAAATGGACGCACAACGATATAAAATGAACTAAAGGGAATTTGGATTTACCTTCTCCGGACAGCGAACCGCGACAACGTATCAAGTCGTCGATTTACTCGGGAATGGCTATGCGAATGGAAAAAGGGATGGAACTTTGGGCTCGGAGAAAACAACTGCTGGTTGTTAACTGATTGAGAATGGTCAAATGACCAAAGCAAGATGATCAAGTCTTGACAAGCCAAGGCTTGACATTATTGATCAAGTCAACTAACCAACTTATGCAAGATATTTTAATTTCTTCATCCAAACCACACAAGTGTTTTAATCTTGACCCTGCATTTAATTATATATACTACACTAGTAGCAAGACAAGCTCTCAACACTTAGAAAAAATTTCACATTGTTCATGCTCATTGAGGAGCTCTCGGCTTTGTCATTTTTCCACACAAAAAAATTTTCGTTTGTTGTTCATAATTCACCATACTTATACCCAAGGTTCCTAGGGGTATTATAAGGATATCTCAATACAAAGATCCCGGAAAAGCTACGTTTTTACATTAGTCGCAAGATGAAAACCTAAGTTGTTTTCATAAGTTGTGGTTGGAAATTTAAGGGGAGTTGTTTATGAACTTCTAAGGGCTTCAAATAGCGGATTAAAGCGTGAAGTAAAGGAGCTAAGTTGCTAAGGAGCGACTTTGAATCTTGGAGTTATATTTGGGCTTAACAAGGTAATGATCTTCATCTTACTTATGTAATTAAAGATTACATGTTTAGTAGTTGATATATGATCATGTGAATTATATAATGAAGATTGATAAGTGTTACGGAATATTGGAAGCCTAAATCCGAGAATGACCTTGTTAGCCATTGAAATTGAAATACAATTTGATCGATAGTTATAATCGTCGCATGTTATCTAAAGAAAAGATTGTAGTTGTTATAATCGATTGCGGCTATATAACATGTTAGACTAAACAACTTGGATTGAAAAGAAATTGGATAAGACTTTGCATTGTTGTACATTGTAGCCGAAAATGGCATTGAAATATTGGACTATTTTGATATCAATTGTGGGGCAGAATTTTACACGTCCTGTACGGCGTGTAATCCCTTTTGACTAGTTGATGTGATGAGCCTTAAATGTGGCATATTGGTTATTGATTTCGTGCCTTGAAAAAGGTGAAAAAGTATGTAGAAACAAAGGAAGTGCTGCCCAATTTTCCGTAGAATAGGAAGCTTTACACTTAGAATATTCTACATTAAAAGCTAGAAGTTGATAGTCGTATTATGGTCATTATAGGTTGACATTCTACGTGCGGCATATTCAAGTTAGCAAGTGGATTAAGCCGAAGAGGTATGTGGAACTTTCTCTTATCTCTTGAGCATGATGTATTGTAAATGTATAATACAATAGACGTGCGATCTTTAAATGAATTTGGCTTCGTTTTGATATCATTGCCTTGTCTCGGATTGTCCAAAGTTGGTTGAAGTAGAGAATTAACTCCCTAAATTTTAAAGGATGAAAATGTCTTATTTTATCTAAATGCATAAAGAGTTATAACGGCTTTATGGAAAGTTAGTTATAACGGCTTTATGGAAATTTAAGAGAATGGTCTACTTGATTTGAAGGCATAAGATTCCTAGGTTGTAAAAGTAGATGTCATTTGGTTTAGAAGCCTTAAAATGTATTTCTAAAGGTGTAGTGGCTTGACTCTAAAAGTAAACTTACCTTGATACTACAGACGTTAGTATCTTGTGGTTATTTTATGAAATAAGTACTTTTCAAAAGCTTAGAAGTACGTAGTACTCTGGGTTAAATCCCCGTATTTTACGTAAAACGAAAGTGCCTTGAGTTTATAAAATGAAATTCATTTTTATATGATAATGAAAGTCTAAAGATTTTATGAACTTGCCTATGCTTGTTTGCGATAGCCTTTGAGTGCAAGTATTATATTTTTACGCTGCCGTGACTCTCAGTTGGAGGGCCGACTGTCTTGTTGTGAATTTACTTGGACGTACCGACAGTGATGAATGATTCCACGGGTATGCTTCCATTGTGATTGATCCATGAACATGCTTATACGATGAGAGATTCCGGGGCATGCAACCATGATGCGGGTTAAACTCCCGGATGCTATTATTACTCTATGTACTAGCTCTCCATGAAGACATGTACCCGAGATGAGGGATTCCACGGGCATGTTATATACTATTATTATTTCATGGACTAGCTCTCCATGAAGTCATGTACCCGAGATGAGGGATTCCACGGGCATGATATATATATATATATATATATATATATATATATATATATATATATATATATATATATTGCATATGTGCACTTGATGATGTAGGATTCCACGGGCGTGTTACATATATATATATTTTACACTTGCGGCTGTCGGCAATGATGGGGGATTCCACGGGCACGCTTTGATGTTTGCGGGCTTGAGACCCTTACTGGACTGTGTGATGATTTTGAGGGCTTGTCTCCCTAGCCTTCGTGTGACGAATGTTCATGTGTTGAAATAGTATTTAAAAGGTAAAACTGACTTTCATTACTTTCGTTTCGGCAAGGCACGATTGTACTGTTAATTTGATTATCATACTTGTCTCCAACTTTATATATCTAGACTTTATGATTTAAATTACAGTACTTTCAGTTTTACATACTTGGTACATATTTTGTACTGACCCCCTTTCCTCGGGGGGCTGCGTTCATATCGCAGGTAAGGGTAAGCAGGTTGCGGATCCTCACTACTAGGATCACTGATCAGTTGTCCGAAAGCTCCATTTCTCTGGAGGCTTGTCTTTTGATACGGTTTCCCTGATGTTGTAGATTTATGTACATTCAGGGGTATGGCGGTGCCCTGTCCCGTCACAGTTGTTATGTCAAAACTCTTATAGGTCTGTAGTCATATCTTGTGGGTTTGGGTTGTAAACAAAAATGAGGTAACTGCTTTCGGTTATGTATTTATATATCCAGGGAGGTAGCCTTATCGGCTAGCCTGTTGTTTATTCCTTATTGATTTTTTTATTAAGAGTTGTATGTATGTTCCGCTGATTTTCTCTGATGTATACCTGTAAGGGTGCCCATGTTGGGCACCAGTCGCGGGCCCGGTGTCCGGTCGTGACTAAAGTTGTATCAGAGCAGTTAGTCCTCGGAAAGTGTCTACAGACCGTATCTAGTAGAGTCTTGGTTATCGGTGTGTTGTGCACCACATCTATAATCAGGAGGCTGCAAGACATTTAGGATTGGTTTCCATTCTTCTCTCTCTGAGATCGTGCAGTAGAGTTGTCTTATTAGGTTGAATCCTCTCTGACCTATTCTTATGTATCAGTTATGCCTCCACGAAAAACTACCAGGGCCCAGAAGGGCAAAGCAGCATCTGGAGGTGCTAGTGTTACGCAAAGGGTTACTAGGACTCAGGCCCAGAATATGCCTGAGGTTGTGGCCCAGGAGGCGAGTTCAGTTACACCGACAATATTAGAGGAACCGAGAGCAGCCGCAGCTCCAGAGGTTCCGATACCTGAGCCTCCAGTCCCGCAGCTAGGGGCAGAGTATAGAGATTATGAAGAGAAGATCAGGTTATTGACTAGCATAGTAGCAGGGCAGCGCCGACAGGAGCAGGTAGCTAACCCTAGAGCCGACAGTTTGAGGATTCAGGATTTTCTGGGTTGTAATCCACCAGAGTTCTATGGTTCGACATTTGAGGATGATCCTCAGGAGTTCATTCGACAGATACAACGGACTATGCAGATACTTAGGGCCTCGGAGACAGAGTCAGTTGTGCTAGCTTCTTTGCGGTTACGCGATATTGCGTTGAACTGGTTTGAGTCATGAGAAGTGTCTAGGGGTGTGGGTGCTCCTCCAGCTGTTTGGGATGTGTTCATAGAGGCCTCCCTTGATCACTTTTTGCCTCCTGAGATGAGGAGAGCCCGCATGGGTAGGTTCTTGACATTGAGACAAAATGGGAGGACCATCAGAGAGTACAACCTGGAGTTTGACTCATTGGCCAGGTATGCGCTCACTATTGTGGCTGACATTGCTGACAGAGTTCATCGCTATATGATGGGGCTGGACCGTTATATGGTTACTGCATGATTGGGAGTGGCCCTTCAGTCAGGTATGGATATTGCCAGGATGCAGGCATACGCACAGGGTATTGAAGACAGAGAGAGAGAGGAACAACCAGATCGGGGCCAGCCCAAGAGGGCCAGGATGGTAGGGTTTCAGGGTAACTTTCGAGGCGGACAGCCCCAACAGCCGGCTAGGTCTACATTTCAGCCGACACAGAGTGCTCCTTCCCGGTCTTCTGGCAGGTGGTTTGATCGTCTGGGATATTCTGGAGCAGGTCAGGGCTCCAGGGCTGCAGGTTCACAGATGTCCGGGGGTATTAGTCAGGGGAAGCCACCTTTGCCTCGGTGTGGTCACTGTGGTAGATTCCATTTTGGGGAGTGTCGTACTACTTCGAGAGCTTGTTATGCTTGCGGCCAGCAGGGACACTTTGTGAGAGACTGTCCGACCAGAGATGGCACGGGTAGTGTGGCGCAGCCTACAGGGTCAGTTGTGGGTCTTCATCTTCTGTGGTCATGCGCCCCAGAGGGCAGGGAGTTCACGGGCCAGCTGGTCGCGGCAGAGGTCGTGGCAGGGGTCCTAGTTCTAGCGGTCCACAGAACCGCATATATTCCTTAGCCAGTCCACATGACCAGGAGGCTTCATCGGATGTCGTCACAGGTATATTATTGATTTCATGTTGTGACGTTTATGCTTTGATAGATCCAGGTTCTACCTTGTCCTATGTGTCCCCTCTTATTGCTGGTAGACTAGGGATAGAGGTGGTGTCGATAGAACCTTTTGAGGTAGTTACGCCAGTGGGTGATTGAAGGGTAGCTGAGCGGGTATATAAGATTTGCTCGGTAATCTGATACGCGGACCACTAGCGAACATAGTAAATTTGAATCGCCGATACTTTGAGGTCATTATGGGTATGGATTAGTTGGATTCTTGTATGCCAAGGTTTACTGTAGAGATAGATTGGTTCGATTCCAGTTTCCCGGTAAGCCGGTTATCAATGGGGAAGGAATGAAAGTGTTAATAATATTAAAGTTATTCCTTCCTTCTTTGGCATGATAAATTATGGAGTCTATGTGACTTGCTTCATTGAAGTGGTTGATTTGAATTTGAACGATAAGGGACGGGGATAAGAACGTACGATTATTGAAGGATTTTATGATAAGTACTTTTGGAGGTACTTGGAATCGGCTCAGTGTGGCAGTCAGGGCCACGACTTTCCGAATAATCTCCAGAGAATGCGCAAGGCAAGAATAAGATAAGTATGAGTGATACCGACGAAAAACAGAAGATATCATTGGTAGGTTTTGAGAATCTACACAATTTTTAAGGCAGTGCTTGATGATTAGAAATATGCAGGAAACCGCAACAGGACCCTGTGAATAGGGTTGTAACTTCAAGAAAAGATTATGAAAGGGAGATAAGCTCTCTCCCCCACGTAAAAGGATAGTTTTACGTATCTTAGAGGGTTATGTGATTTATTGTGATGCCTCGGGTATCGAGCTAGGGTGCGTATTGATGCAGCACGACAAGGTTATAGCATATGCTTCCCGACAGCTACGGAAGCATGAGAGGAATTACCCTAGCCACGATTTAAAGTTGGCAGCCGTTATTCATGCCTTGAAGATATGAAGGTGTTAGTTATGTGGAACTCAGGTGGATATTTAGGCAGACCACAAGAGTCTCCAATATATCTTCGGACAGAGGAAGCAGAAATTGCGGCAGAGACGGTGGTTGGGGTTGCTTAAGGATTATGATGTTGACATCCTATACCACCCGGAGGAAGCCAATGTTATTACAGATGCTCTTAGTCGTAGATCTATGGGTAGTCTGTCGGATGGACAGCCAGATAGACAGAACATGGTCCGTGAGATTCATCAGCTAGCGAGCCTAGGGGCTGGTTGATTCCGATGATAGTAGAGTTCAGATACGAGAGGTTCCCGAGTCTTCCCTCGTTGAGGAGGTGAAGAGGCGATAGTATGAGGATCCAATTCTGATGCGGTATCGAGATACGACTCTTCGAGAGGAGAAGAGTTTATTTGAGATAGCGCCTGATGAGGTGCTAAGGTACGAGGGCAGATTGTGTGTTCCCGATGTTGCAGGACTTCGTCAGCGGGTTCTAGGGGAGGCACACAGTGCCCGTTACTCTATTCATCCGGGGTCGACTAAGATGTACCATGACCTCAGATGTATGTATTAGTGGGATGGCCTGAAGAGGGGCGTAGAAGAGTTTGTTGCTCAGTGTCCGAATTGTCAGCAGGTCAAGGTTGAGCACCAGAAGCCGGTGGGCTATTACAGGCGATTGAGATTCCGACATGGAAGTGGGAGATAATAAACATGGATTTTGTTACAAGATTACCTCTTACTCAGAGGAAGTATGATTCCATCTGGGTTATTGTAGACAGGCTACTGACGAAATCAGCCCATTTTCTTCCAGTCAGGACCACTTACTCGGCTGAGGATTATGCTGGGTTATATAGCAGGAAGATTGTGAGACTGCACGGGGTTCCTACATTATGATGTCAGACAGATGAGCTCAGTTACGGCTAACTTCTGGAGGTTTTTCAGAAGGGGTTAGGGACACAGGTGAGTCTCAGTACCGTATTTCATCCTCAGACCGACAGACAGGTAAATCGTACTATCCAGACACTTGAGGATATGATGCGGGCCTGTGTTATTGATTTCAGGGGTAGCTGGGAGGTTCATTTTCCTCTTGTTGAGTTTGCATATAACAACAACTACCATTCTAGAATTCAGATGACGCCATATGAGGCTTTGTATGTGCGAAAATGTAGGTCGCTGATTGGTTCGACGTGGGCGAGGTTCAGTTAGTTGGCCCAGACTTGATTCAGCAGGCTATGGATAAGGTGAAGCTTATCCAGGAGAGACTTTTAGCAGCTCAGAGTCGACAGAAGTCTTATGCAGATAATCGGCGTCGACACTTGTAGTTTCAGGTTGACGATTGAGTCTTCTTGAAGGTATCACCCATGAAGGGTGTGATGAGGTTCAGGAAGAAGGGGAAGCTTAGCCCAAGGTACATTGGGCCTTATCAGATCATCCGTAGAGTAGGCAAGGTTTCCTATTAGTTGGATCTGCCATCCGATTTGGAGGCGGTACATCCGGTCTTCCATGTTTCTATGTTGAGGAAGTGTATCGGAGATCCATCGAGAGTTTTCCTGGTTAGTGATGTCCAGGTGACAGAGGGATTTTCGTATGAGGAGAGTCCCATAGCGATACTTGATCGCCAGGTCAGGCGACTGCAGACCAAGAACGTGGCTTCCGTCAAAGTCTTGTGGCGGAATGATAATAGAAAGGAGATGACTTGGGAGGCAGAGAAGGACATGATGGAGAAGTATACTCACTTATTCCCTACACCTCCAGGTAATCTTTTTCCCTTACTTGTCAATTTTAATTGACGTATTTGCTTAAGTGCTATTGTGTGGCATATTTTGGTATGTTGGGTGTAGTTAAAGGAGACTATGTCGCTATCTAATTAGATTGACTCTGAAAGAACATTCGGGGACGAATGTTTCTAAGGGTGGAAGAATGTTACACCCCGTAATTCGAGGACATGTATATAAGAACATACGTAAGAAATCAGGACGTTAAGATTTGAGACTTGTAGAATTTATCGGAATTATGGAAATGTCGGGAAACAAAATATTATAACGAATGGGAGGATGACACGTGTCACCCCCACATGGGCTTGGTCGATTTTAACCAAGGGTAAAATGGTCAAATGACCAAGGCAAGATGATCAAGTCTTGACAAGCCAAGGCTTGACATTATTGATCAAGTCAACTAGCCAACTTGTGCAAGATATTTTAATTTCTTCATCCAAACCACACAAGTGTTTTAATCTTGACCCTACATTTAATTATATATACTACACTAGTAGCAATACAAGCTCTCAACACTTAGAAAACATTTCACATTGTTCATGCTCATTGAGGAGCTCTCGGCTTTGTCATTTTTCCACACAAAAAAAAATTCGTTTGTTGTTCATAATTCACCATACTTAAACCCAAGGTTCCTAGGGGTATTATAAGGATATCTCAATACAAAGATCCCTGAAAAACTATGTTTTTACATTAGTCGCAAGATGAAAACCTAAGTTGTGGTTGGAAATTTAAGGGGAGTTGTTTATGAACTTCTAAGGGCTTCAAATAGCGGATTGGAGCGTGAAGGAAATGAGCTAAGTTTCTAAGGAGCGACTTTGAATCTTGGAGTTATATTTGGGCTTAACAAGGTAATGATCTTCATCTTACTTATGTAATTAAAGATTACATGGTTAGTAGTTGATATATGATCATGTGAATTATATAATGAATATTGATAAGTGTTACGAAATATTGGAAGCCTAAATCGGAGAATGACCTTGTTAGCCATTAAAATTGAAATACAATTTGGTCGATAGTTATAATCGTCGCATCTTATCTAAAGAAAAGATTGTAGTTGTTATAATCGATTGCGACTATATAACATGTTAGACTAAACAACTTGGATTGAAAATGAATTGGATAAGACTTTGCATTGTTGTACATTGTAGCCGAAAATGGCATTGAAATATTGGACTATTTTGATATCAATTGTGGGACAGAATTTTACACGTCCTGTACGGCGTGTAATCCCCTTTGACTAGTTGATGTGATGAGCCTTAAATGTGGCATATTGGTTAATGATTTCGGGCCTTGAAAAAGGTGAAAAAGTATGTAGAAACAAAGGAAGTGCTGCCCAATTTTCCGTAGAATAGGAAGCTTTACACTTAGAATATTCTACATTAAAAGATAAAAGTTGATAGTCGTATTGTGGTCATTATATGTTGACATTCTACATGCGGCATATTCAAGTTAGCAAGTGGATTAAGCCGAAGAGGTATGTGGAACTTTCTCCTATCTCTTGAGCATGATGTATTGTAAATGTATAGTATAATAGACGTGCGATCTTTAAATGAATTCGGCTTCACTTTGATATCATTGCCTTGTCTCGGATTGTCCAAAGTTGGTTGAAGTAGAGAATTAACTCCCTAAATTTTAAAGGATGAAAATGTCTTATTTTGTCTAAATGCATAAAGAGTTATAACGGCTTTATGGAAATTTAAGAGAATAGTCTACTTGATTTGAAGGCATAAGATGCCTAGTGTTACACCTCGTATGTTAAGACAAAGATTTAGAACGTCATTAAGGATTGGGATTTCCAATTTTCGAAATTACAAAATATTCTACGTGCTAATGCGGATTAATTTTTGACAATGACGAATGTGACGCCGGAAATCTCTTTAGAAATGGTGGTATAAATAAATATGTATTTTTCCGTTATGAGTTAGTAAGGTATATAAGGTATGATGATAAGAAATTAAGGCTATGGGAAATTATATTAAAAGTAGTGGGGGTTGATTTAGTTAAATAAATACTTAGAGGGGGCAATGTGTGGCATTTAAGGGGGTCTTAGTGCATTTTAAAAAAATCTGAATATTGAATAAAACTACTCTAAAACTCTCATTTCTTTCACAAACCAAAATCAGAATTTTAAGCTCTCCTTTCACCCCCTTGTTGATCGAAAATCCCAACTTTTCTTGCAAGAAAATTTAGCTTGTTACTCCATCTTCTTGGGTTAAATTGTCCCACCATTTTGAAGCCAAATATTGCACCAAAACAGTGGGAAAAACGTCCACTGCTGGCCGATTTTTAGGGTTGTTTTTCTTTAAGTTTTGGACAAGTTTTCTTGAAGGAAAAGGTGTAAGAATGAGGGATTAACATGGTAGAATGGTTGCATGTTGGATTGGAGTTGAAGAAGTGAAGGATTGGACATGAAATTGATAAGAAAATGGGGCTTGAAATCGAAAAAGTGAGCAGTTTTTTAGCATTCCTTTGAGGTAAAAATTCCTTTTTTTTAAAATATAAATGGAATGCTTATTTTCAGAATTTAGGAGATGATTTTGGGTTAATAAAACAAGCCTAAATTATGATGGAACGTGAATAAGAATCGCATGTAGTTGTTGTTAGAATTGGTTGGCAAAGTTCGAACTAAAATAGTTAGATATTGGTTTCAATGGTTGAATTGTATGTTGCTTACCATTTGCATGTTGAGAATTGAGATGTAGCCTTGACGATTAAGAGATAATTATTTGTATGAAAGAATTGCAAGATGAATTGAAATGTTTAAGAATTTAAAAGAAAAAGTTTGGAATTGATAACATGTCGATACGGACGGGAATTGATAGAAATTATTGAACATGTTTGGTAATGTATTACGGGCTGAACTAGTATGTAAATAAGCTACAAACATACATATGTATTGCAATAAGATACCTATACATGCCTCGAAATGATTAAGTGTAAGAAATGTGTTAATTTTATATATTCTGGAATAAAGGGGAAATTGTTGGTTTGAATAGAATTGTTGGTTTGAATTGGATTGTTGGTTGATTGGATTGTAGCTGGAGTTGAATTGTTGGTTGATTTGGATTATTGGAAAATTTTGGATACGCACATAAACAAAGGAAATGCTGCCCAAATTTTTGTAGAAATAAGGTAGCCTTTAAGCATGTAACTTACATTAGGAACCATAGAATTGACGAGCATGCTGTTCCTTATCATAGGTTGAAGTACTAGACGAGGAATACCTTAATACCAAGCTGATTAGTTCGCCTAAGAGGTATGTAAGACCTTCCTATCTTTCTTTTGGCGTGATTTTTAGTAAAGTACGGCGGACGTACTTAACTCCTACCAGTTCAGTTTTAAAAATGATTATTTACTAATGATTATGATTCAGTAGCAGAGTTTATGGTAATAATGTTATTGAGAGTCACATAATGATTTTAGCTGCATACAGTTGCTCATGATATCTACTCGTGCTAAGTGTTACTATTTCATTCCACTGAGTCCCGGGCCAGATCATGTTCGTACGCCATGCATCATTCATCGAGTCCTCACTGTAGGCCGAGACACGATATATATATACAGATTACATCGAGTCCCTCCTGAGGCCGAGACATGTTACGCTGCAGACACAGATTCCATCGAGTCCTCCATGAGGGCCGAGACATGTTATACGATTTTATATACGCATACGAGCACGATGTTTTATGATTCAAGATACATGATATGTTTTTCAGACATGATTCTCAGTTTTATGACAGTTTGATGACTCTTTGTTTTACTTGGTACAATTGTTATTGATTTCTGAGATCTTATGTTTTACATACTCGACATTATCTCATCAACCCGCCTCGGGAGCTGCGTTAAATGCCATGCAAGTTCTGGAGTTCAGATAGGTGACCCTCCAGTCTAGGATTTCTGTACAGCAGTTGGAGAGCTCCTTTGTTCCGGAGCCAGCTATTTTTGGTACAGACCTTTATTTTCAGACTTATGCATATTTTTGGGCACGACGGGGTCCTGTCCCGTCATATGTCAGTATTACTCTCTTAGAGGTCTGTAGACAGTTGTGGGTTGGATGTTTGTACTTCATTTTGGGTTTTGATGTCGTTATTTAGTAGCAGCCTTGTCGGCTTGCGTATTTTGACTTATGCCTTTGTGCGCGTGATGTGGTTGGTGGCAGCCTAGTCGGCTAGCCTATTATGACTGTTGTTTTGTTGTTGTTTTGGCAGCCTTGTCGGCTCGCCCGTTTTTAGGGATATGTTGTAAAAGCAGCGTTGTGCTGCCGAAATTTATGTAGACATCTGTATTAAATGGATTAAGAGTGACAGGTCAGTAAAGACATCCAATTAGGACGTTAATCGCGGCCCGTCGGGTCGGGTCATGACAAAAGTGGTATCAGAGCAGTTAGTCCTTGAAATGTCTACAGACCGTGTTTAGTAGAGTCTTGTGTATAAGTATGTTGTGCACCATACTTATACACGGGAGGCTGCCGGACAGTTAGGATTATTTCTATTCTTCCACCTCTTAGATCGTCCTATAGAGCTGTGTTATTAGGATGATCCGTCTTCTGATAAGTTTACTATGTTTACAGCTATGCCTCCGAGGAAGGCGCCCGTGGCCCGGAAGGGCAAATCTACAGTAGGGGACACTAGTCGGGTACGGAGAGCTACCAGGTCTTGCACGCGGTCTACTCCTGAGAGTGTGCCCCCGACGACGGGTTCTGCCTCGTCACCAGATCTAGAGGCTCCCTCTCAGGGGGCAACATCACCCGTATCCGAGACCCCAGTACCTGAGCCTTCAGTTCCCCAGACAGGGGCACAGGATGGAGATTTGAGAGAGACAGTCCAGTTATTAGCAAGGATAGTGGCGGGACAGGTTCATAGGCAGGAGCCGACAGTTAACCCCAGGCGAGCAGTTTGAGGTTAGAGATTTCTGAGTTGCGATCACGGAGTTTTACGGTTCGAGCACGAGATGATCCACATGAGTTCATTCGCCAGACGCAGAGGACATTGAGGTGGTCCGGCTTGAGGCCCGAGTCGGTTATATTGGCGTCATACCGGTTGCGCGACGTAGCAGTCAACTGGTTTGAGTCCTGGGAGTTGTCTAGGGGCGATGGTGCTCCTCCTGCAGTATGGGATGAGTTTTCAGAAGCATTCCTTGGCCACTTTATGCCTCCGGAGATGAGACAGGCAAGAGTCGACAGGTTCCTACAGTTGCGGCAGAATGGGAGGACGGTCATAGAGTATAGCTTAGAGTTCGACTCCTTGGCCCGGTACGCACCCACTATGGTAGCAGGCATGGCGGATAGGGTGCACCATTATGTGATGGGGTTGGACCATTATCTTATTGATGGGTGCTTGACAGTCGCACTTCAGCCGACCATGGACATCTCCCGGATGCAGGCATTTACGCAGGGGATTGAAGAGCGACATAGAGGGAGACGGCCGGAAAAGTCGGGGCGAAGATCACCCGAGGCCGGGGCGGCGAGGTTTTGGTGGCGTCCGGCGAGCGATCTATCGTATTCCTCCCAGCCAGCACAGAGTACACCATCACAGACTACTGGTAGACTATTTGATCGCCGGGCATTCGAGGCTGGTCGGGCTCCCGGCGGCAGTCGCGACGCATGCGGGTTACGGGAGTGGAACCATCTCTCCTCGGTGTCCATGTGGCGGCGTCATCCGAAGTGTCGCGATTGATCGTACTTGTTTTTCTTGCGGCCGTCCAGGCCATTTGATGAGGGAGTGTCCGTATAGAGATGGCACGTGTGCTATGGCTCAGCCTACGGGCTCTATTGCCGGTTCTTCGTCGATCGCGATTATCGCCCCAGGCGGTACTCGAACATCGGCGCGTGGCGGCCGTGGCGAGGTTCGGTCTGGCGGTCCTTCGAACCGCATTTATGCCATGGCCAGTAGACGCGACCAGGAGGCGTCACCAGATGTTGTCACAGGTACATTGTCGGTCTTTTTCTATGATGTGTATGCTTTGATTGATCCAGGTTCCACCTTGTCCTATATATCCCCTCTTGTTGCTAGTAGGATAGGGATAGAACCTGAGCCTATAGAACCATTCGAGGTAGCTACACCGGTGGGAGATTCGGTTATAGCTAGGCGTGTGTATAAGAATTGCTCGGTGGCGATATATAGCCGTCGTACCTCAGCAGACTTGATAGAGTTGGATATGATCGACTTCAACGTTATTATGGGTATGGATTGGTTGGCCTCTTGTTTTGCCAACGTTGATTGTCGAGAGAGGTTGGTTCGATTCCAGTTTCCAGACGAACCGGTTATTGAGTGGAAAGGGAACACCGCATCGCCGAGGGGTAAGTTTATTTCATACCTCAAGGCAAGGAAGATGGTTCGAAAGGGGTGTATTTATCACTTAATTCGGGTACATGATACGGAGGCGAGTACAGCCCTTCATCGATTCGATAGTCAGTGAGTTTCCGGATGTTTTCCCAGATGATCTCCCAGGTCTTCCTCCAGAGCGGGAGATAGATTTCAGTATAGATATATTGCCAGGTACCCAACCTATATCCATTCCTCCTTATAGAATGGCACCTGCAGAGTTGAAGGAGTTAAAGGAACAGTTGAGAGACCTGTTAGAGAAGGGCTTCATTAGGCCTAGTGCGTCTCCATGGGGTGCGCCGGTGTTATTCGTAAAGAAGAAGGATGGTTCGCTGCGGATGTGTATTGACTATAGGCAGCTGAATAAGGTGACCATCAAGAATATGTATCCCCTTCCCAGGATTGATGACTTGTTCGACCAGTTGCAGGGCGCTAAGTACTTCTCGAAGATAGACCTGCGATCCGGTTATCATCAGGTACGGGTTAGAGAGGCAGATATCCCAAAGACTGCGTTCAGGACCCGGTACGGACATTATGAGTTCAGGGTAATGTCGTTTGGGTTGACTAATGCTCCAGCAGTGTTCATGGACCTTATGAACCGGGTGTTCAAACCATTCTTGGATACATTTGTTATAGTATTCATTGATGACATTACGTATATTCTCGCCAGAGCGAGCACGCGGATCACTCGAGGGCGATTGAGTCCTCCGGCACCGGCAGTTGTATGCCAAATTTTCGAAATGTGAGTTTTGGTTGGCCTCAGTGGCATTCTTGGGGCATATTGTCGGGGCAGATGGTATTCGGGTGGATACTCAGAAGATTGAGGCGGTGAAGACATGGCCTGCACCACTACACCTGCGAGTGCGATTTTACGGGTCTAGCAGGTATTATAGGAGGTTTGTGGAAAATTTTGCCTCGATCTCGGCACCGCCGACTAGGTTAACCTGAGAAGGTAGCTAAGTTCAGTGGACCGATGCTTGTGAGCACGATTTTGATTATTGAAGGATAAGTTGACTTGGCCCGATTTTGACTCTCGGAGGGTTAGACGGGTATGTGATTTATTGTGATGCTTCAGGTATCGGGTTAGGGTGTGTGTTGATGCAGCATGACAAAGTTATAGCTTATGCCTCCCGACAGCTCAGAAAACATGAAAAGAATTATCCCACTCATGATTTAGAGCTAGCGGCGGTGAATTATGCTTTGAAGATATGAAGACATTACTTGTATGGTGTTCATGTTGATATTTACACAGATCATAAGAGTCTTCAATACATCTTTAAACAGAAATAACTGAATATGAGACAAAGGCGGTGGCTTGAGTTGCTAAAGGATTATGATGTTGATATTCTGTACCACCCAGGGAAGGCCAACGTTGTGGCAGATGCTCTCAGCCGTAGATCCATGGGTAGTTTGTCGGATGTCGTGGACAGGAAAGAGATGGTTCGAGAGATTCACAGGCTAGCCAGCCTTGGAGTCCGGTTGGCGGATTCTGGAGATAGTGGTATTCTTGTTCGAGGAGTTGCTGAGTCCTCTATCATAGAAGAGGTAAAGAGATGCCAGTATGATGATCCTGTTCTGGCACAGTATAGAGATGCAGCTCTCCGAAAGGAGAAGGCTTTATTTGAGGTGACCTCTGAGGGTGTGCTACGATATGATGGTAGGTTATGTGTACCCGACATTGCAGGGCTGCGTCAGCAGGTTATGGGTGAGGCGCACAATGCCCGTTATTCTATTCATCCAGGGTCGACGAAAATGTATCATGACCTTAGGAGCTTGTATTGGTGGGATGACATGAAGAGAGATGTGGCAGAGTTTTTGGCTCAGTGCCCGAATTGTCAACAGGTTAAGGTCGAGCATCAGAAGCCTGGTGGGCTACTACAGGCGATAGAGATCCCGACTTGGAAGTGGAAGGTAATTAATATGGATTTTATTACAGAATTGCCTCGTACTCAGCGAAAGTGTGATTCCATCTGGGTTATTGTAGATAGGCTGACAAAATCAGCCCATTTTCTTCTAGTCCGGACTACTTACTCAGCTGAGGACTATGCTAGATTATACATCAGGGAGATAGTGAAGATGCATGGGGTTCCTATATCTATCATATCTGACCGAGGAGCTCAGTTCACGGCTAACTTCTGGAGATCTTTTCAGAAAAGATTGGGAACGCAGGTGAGTCTCAGCACATCATTTCATCCTCAGACGGATGGGCAGGCAGAGCGTACCATACAGGATATGTTGAGGGCTTGTATTATTGATTTTAGAGGTAGCTGGGATGACCACTTGCCGCTTATTGAGTTTGCCTACAATAACAGCTACCACTCTAGTATTCAGATGGCCCCGTATGAGGCTTTGTATGGGAGGAAGTGCAGGTCGCCCATTGGTTGGTTTGACGTCGGTGAGGCTCAGTTGATTGGTCCAGATATAGTTTAGCAGGCTGTCGACAAGGTGAAACTCATACAAGAAAGATTACTAGCAGCTCAGTCGGCAAGTCATATCGCGATGTCGGCGACACACAGAGTTTCGGACGGCGACCGGTATTCTTGAAGGTATCACCCATGAAGGGTGCGATGAGATTTGGAATGAGGGGAAAACTTAGCCCGAGGTATATTGGGCCTTATCGGATCATTCGCAGGGTAGGCCAGGTCGCCTATGAGTTGGAGTTACCCTCAGACTTGGAAGCAGTACATCCAGTCTTTCATGTGTCTATGCTACAGAAGTGTATTGGCGACCCTTCCAGAGTCTTCCCTGTGGACGATGTCCAGGTGACTGAGGGGTTGTCCTATGAGGAGAGTCCCGTGGCCATATTGGATCGCCAAGTCAGGAGGCTGCGGACTAATGATGTTGCATCCGTCAAGGTGTTATGGCGGAACAATAATAGAGAGGAAATGACTTGGGAGGCTGAGGACGAGATGAAGAGGAAGTATCTTCACTTATTCCCTATACCCCCAGGTAATTCAATCTAACTCCCTTAATTGATTATGGTATTGATGAACTATATATGTGTGTGTGTGTTTTTTTATGACCCTGTGTGGCATCTGATGGGTTGCTGGATATAGATGGTTAGTTACTATATTAAAGGAGGCTTTGCCGAAATTTCTAGAACTTGAGACTTGTTATGAACATTCGAGGACGAATGTTTCTAAGGGGGGAAGAATGTTACACCTCGTATGTTAAGACAAAGATTTAGAACGTCATTGAGGATTGGGATTTCCAATTTTCGAAATTACAAAATATTCTACGTGCTAATGCGGATTAATTTTTGTGATAGACGAATGTGGACGAAATCTCTTTAGAAATGGTGGTATAAATAAATATGTATTTTTTCGTTATGAGTTAGTAATGTATATAAGGTATGATGATAAGAAATTAAGGCTATGGGAAATTAGATTAAAAGTAGTGGGGGTTGATTTAGTTAAATAAATACTTAGAGGGGGCAAAGTGTGACATTTAAGGGGGTCTTAGTGCATTTTTTAAAAATCTGAAAATTGAATAAAACTACTCTAAAACTATCATTTTTTTCACAAACCAAAATCAGAATTTTAAGCTCTCCTTTCTCCCCATTGTTGATCGAAAATCCCCACTTTTCTTGCAAGAAAATTTAGCTTGTTACTCCATCTTCTTGGGTTAAATTGTCCCACCATTTTGAAGCCAAATATTGCACCAAACAATGGGAAACGCCCACGCGGCGATTTTTAGGGTTGTTTTTCTTTAAGTTTTGGACAAGTTTTCTTGAAGGAAAAGGTGTAAGAATGAGGGATTAACATGGTAGAATGGTTGAATGTTGGATTGGAGTTGACGAAGTGAAGGATTGGACATGAAATTGATAAGAAAATGGGACTTGAAATCGAAAAAGTGAGCAGTTTTTTAGCATTCCTTTGAGGTAAAAATTCCTTTTTTTTAATATAAATGGAATGCTTATTTTCAGAAATTAGGAGATGATTTTGGGTTAATAAAATAAGCCTAAATTATGATGGAACGTGAATAAGAATCGCATGTAGTTGTTGTTAGAATTGGTTGGCAAAGTTCGAACTAAAATAGTTAGATATTGGCTTCAATGGTTGAATTGTATGTTGCTTACCATTTGCATGTTGAGAATTGAGATGTAGCCTTGACGATTAAGAGATAATTATTTGTATGAAAGAATTGCAAGATGAATTGAAATGTTTAAGAATTTAAAAGAAAAAGTTTGGAATTGATAACATGTCGATACAGACGGGAATTGATAGAAATTATTGAACATGTTTGGTAATGTATTACGGGCTGAACTAGTATGTAAATAAGCTACAAATATACATATGTATTGCAATAAGATACCTATACATGCCTCGAAATGATTAAGTGTAAGAAAGATGTTAATTTTATATATTCTGGAATAAAGGGGAAATTGTTGGTTTGAATAGAATTGTTGGTTTGAATTGGATTGTTGGTTGATTGGATTGTAGCTGGAGTTGAATTGTTGGTTGATTTGAATTATTGGAAAATTTTGGATACGCACATAAACAAAGGAAATGCTGCCCAAATTTTTGTAGAAATAAGGGAGTCTTTAAGCATATAACTTACATTAGGAACCATAGAATTGACGAGCATGTTGTTCCTTATCATAGGTTGAAGTACTAGACGAGGAATACCTTAATACCAAGCTGATTAGTTCGCCTAAGAGGTATGTAAGACCTTTCTATCTTTCTTTTGGCATGATTTTTAGTAAAGTACGGCGGACGTACTTAACTCCTACCAGTTCAGTTTTAAAAATGATTATTTACTAATGATTATGATTCAGTAACAGAGTTATGGTAGTAATGTTATTGAGAGTCACATAATGATTTTAGCTGCATACAGTTGCTCATGATATCTACTCGTGCTAAGTGTTACTATTTCATTCCACTGAGTCCCGGGCCAGATCATGTTCGTGCACAGCCATGCATCATTCATCGAGTCCCTCACTAGAGGGCCGAGACACGATATATATATACAGATTACATCGAGTCCCTCCTTAGAGGGCCGAGACATGTTACGCGCGCAGATACAGATTCCATCGAGTCCCTCCATGAGTAGAGACATGTTATACAATTTTATATCTGAACGAGCACGATGTTTTATGATTCAAGATACATGATATGTTTTTTTGACATGATTCTCGCTTTATAGCGATTTGATGACTCTCTGTTTTACTTGGTACAATTGTTATTCAGTTGTACATTATCTTATGTTTTACATACTCGAGACATTATCTCATCGACCACTTTCGAAGCTGCGTTAAATGCCGCAGTTCGGGAGTTCGAATAGGTGACCCTCCGCCTAGGATTTCAGACAAAGGTTGGAGAGCTCCTTTGTTCGAGCGGCTATTTTGGTACAGACCTTTATTTTCGGACTTATGCATATTTTTGGGCACGACGGTCTGTCGTCATATGTCGATATTACTCTCTCTTAAGTGCATGAGCGATTGTGGGTTGGATGTTTGTACTTCGTTTTGGGTTTTGATGTCGTTATTTAGTAGCAGCCTTGCCGACTTGCGTATTTTGACTTATGCCTTTGTGCGCGTGATGTGGTTGGTGGCAGCCTAGTCAGCTAGCCTATTATGATTGTTGTTTTATTGTTGTTTTGGCAGCCTTGTCGGCTCGCCCGTTTTTAGGGATATGTTGTAAAAGCAGCGTTGTGCTGCCGAAATTTATGTAGACATCTGTATTAAATGGATTAAGAGTGACAAGTCAGTAAAGACGTCCAATTAGGACGTTAATCGCGGCCCGTCGGGTCCGGTCGTGACACCTAGGTTGTGAAAGTAGAGGTCATTTGGTTTAGAAGCCTTAAAATGTATTTCTAAAGGTGTAGTGGCTTGACTCTAAAAGTAGACTTACCTTGATACTACGGACGTTAGTATCTTGTGGTTATTTTATGAAATAAGTACTTTTCAAAAGCTTAGAAGTACGTAGTACTTTGGGTTAAATCCCCGTATTTCACGTAAAACGAAAGTGCCTTGAGTTTATAAAATGAAATTCATTTTTGTATGATAATGAAAGTCTAATGATTTTATGAACTTGCCTATGCTTGCTTGCGATAGCCTTTGAGTGCAAGTATTATATTTTTACGCTACCGTGACTCTCAGTTGGAGGGTCGACTGTCTTGTTGTGAATTTATTTGGACGTACCGACAATGATGAAGGATTCCACGAGTATGCTTCCATTGTGATTGATCCATGGACATGCTTATACGATGAGGGATTTCGGGGCATGCAACCATGATGCGGGTTAAACTCCCGGATGCTATTATTACTCTATGGACTAGCTCTCCATGAAGACATGTACCCGAGATGAGGGATTCCACGGGCATGTTATATACTATTTTATTCCATGGACTATCTCTCCATGAAGTCATGTACCCGAGATGAGGGATTCCACAGACATGATATATATATATATATATATATATATATATATATATATATATTGCATATGTGCACTCAAAAGGATGTAGGATTCCACAAGCGTGTTATATATAAATATATATATATATATATATATATATATATATATTTTACACTTATTCTTTGTCGGCAGTGATGGAGGACTCCACAGTCACGCTTTGATGTTTGCGGGCTTGAGACCCTTACTGGACTGTGTGATGATTTTGAGGGCTTGCGTCCCTAGCCTTAGTGTGACGATTGTTCATGTGTTGAAATAGTCTTTAAAAGGTAAAACTGACTTTCATTACTTTCGTTTCGGCAAGGCACAGTTGTACTATTAATTTGATTATCATACTTGTCTCCAGCTTTATATATCTAGACTTTATGATTTAAATTACAGTACTTTCAGTTTTACATACTTGATACATATTTTATACTGACCCCCTTTCCTCGGGGGCTGTGTTCATGCCGCAGGTAAGGGTAAGCATGTTGCGGATCCTCACTACTAGGATCACTGATCAGTTGTCAGAAAGCTCCATTTCTCCGGAGGCTTGTCTTTTGGTACGGTTTC
This sequence comes from Przewalskia tangutica, assembly GCA_029844215.1. NCBI lineage: Eukaryota > Viridiplantae > Streptophyta > Magnoliopsida > Solanales > Solanaceae > Przewalskia > Przewalskia tangutica. The sequence continues at coordinate 76,699,611 of CM056738.1, read as the reverse complement.
CCTGATGTTGTAGATTTATGTACATTCAGGGGTATGGCGGGGCCCTGTCCCGTCACAGTTGTTATGTCAAAACTCTTAGAGGTCTGTAGTCATATCTTGTGGGTTTGGGTTGTAAACAAAAATGAGGTAACTGCTTTTGGTTATGTATTTATATATCCAGGGAGGTAACCTTATCGGCTAGACTGTTGTTTATTCCTTATTGATTTTTATTAAGAGTTGTATGTATGTTCCGCTGATTTTCTCTGATGTATACCTGTAAGGGTGCCCAGGTAGGGCACCAGTCGCGGGCCCGGGGTCGGGTCGTGACAAAATGTTTCATTCAAAGTGGACCATTCAACTTCCCATGTTGTACCCATTGGGGGAGTTACTCTAATCACGGTGGTGCAGTTGCACCACCAGGATTTTTAATTTTTTTACCAAAACAACGTCATTTTGACGTTTAACCTGCATTTTGACAAATTACTAAACGACGTCGTTTTGTTCCTTATGTAAACGTGTATATAGTCCTTTGTCATCCCTACTCCAGTACCAACAACCCTTCAATCAGTTCTCCTATCATGGGTTGTTGGGTCCTGCTCCAGCCCCTCGACAAGTCATGTACCCGCAACAAACTCACTTCATGCACGACCAGTTCCAGCAGCCCTCACCCATCATGACACCCACAGAGTTGGGTCAGACCTTCAGCAGTCTCAATATGCAACAGGCTGACAAGAAATGGTACATGGACTCCGGAGCCACTTCTCACCTCACCCGGTCTGCAGGTAATATTTCCAAACTGTTTGGTTTAAGGCATCCTCAATTTGTGACAGTTGGTAGTGGCCACCGCATTCCAGTAAAGGGTGATGTTACATCCTACACCACCTCCTAATCCATTCCCCTTAAAAATACCCTATATGCCCCACATGTAATTAAGAATCTCATCTCTATCTGCAAATTTACTCGTAATAATTCTGTCTCTGTTGATTTTGACCCTTTTGGTTTCACTATGAAGGATCTTCATACGGGGACACCTCTTACGAGATGCAATAGCATGGGGGATCTATATCCATTCACTTCCATCTCCGCTGCCAAATCTAGCTCTCCCGTCTCTCTAGCGGCCATTTCTTCTTCAACATGACATAATAGGCTTGGTCATCCAAGAGCCCCAGTTTTTAATTTTCTTAGAAGCAATAATTTCATTACTTGTAATGAGAAACTTGCCCAAAACTGTGTCTCTTGTTCTTTAGGCAAACATACTCGTCTTCCGTTTAAATCATCTATTAGTGTCACTTTTGCACCTTTTGATATTATACATGCCGATTTATGAACATCACATGTTGCTAGTTCTTCGGTCATAAATACTATCCTATCTTATTAGATGATTTTCTCACTTTTTTTGGTTGTACCCTCTCAAATTTAAATCGAAAAGGTTTGTCAAATTTTTTGAGTTTCGAACTTTCATTCAAACACAGTTTGAAAAAAGTATAAAATCTTTTCAGTGCGATAATGGTCGTGAATTCAATAACTCTATGTTTCACCGTTTTTGTACTAATAATGGCATGATATTTCGCTTTTTCTGCCCTCACACCTCCCCTCAAAATGGTAAATCTGAAAGAATCATCCGCACCATTTATGATTCACACTCTATTGATTCATGCCTCCCTACCTCCGTCCTTCTGGGTCTATGCTGCTAAAATGTCAGAATATGTTCTCAATATTCTCCCAACTAGAACTCTTCACAATACCGAAATCCTCTATCATAGAGTCCCATCCTATGAGCATCTTCGGATATTCGGTTGTCTATCTACTGCCCCTCACAAACTAGCTCATCGGTAAACTCCATGTGCCTATCTAGGATTCCCACCGAAACATAGGGACTATCTATGTAATGACTTGTCCACTCGTCAGATCCACATCTCTCGTCACGTCACATTCGACGAGACCACATTTCAGTTTTCGAATCTAAAAAAGTTCCAAAAACGGATTATTCTTTTCTTGACGAGCATGCCATATCTCCCATCATTCTCAGTCAACAAGATCATAGCACTGCCACAAAATCAAGGTCTTTTTCTGGTAGTTCTTATTCATCGTCAGCGCCGCGGCGCCCGAACTTCAGAGAGGACTGTTATTCGACAGCGCCACGGCCCTGTGATTTGGTGCCATGGCGCCAAAACTCATACGAGAAAATTTCCTCTAGAACCGCGACACTTGATCACGGTGCCGCGGCGCCTCCGACGTCGTCACCTCATCTTTCTCCCTATCCAACCTATCCCCCAGTCTCGGCTCTTCCCACTCAGCCGACACAACCTCCTACTGTCTCCACTCACCAAATGAAAACTCGTGCCAAATATGGAATCTTCAAACCCAAAGTCCAATTTAACTTGTCTACCCAAATCATTTCTCCAATTCCCAAGAACCCTCTATTGGCTAAAAAAAACCTAATTGGAATGCGGATATGATTGAGGAATTCAATGCTTTAACTAAACAGAACATATGAGATCTAGTACCTAGACCTGAGGGGGTGAATATGATTCGTTGTCTGTGGTTATTTCGTTACAAATTCAGAGACAGTGGAGATCTTGAGAGGTATAAGACACGACTTGTGGCTAATGACACAAATCAGCAGGAGAGCATTGATTGTGGTGAGACCTTCAGCCCGGTTGTCAAACCGGTTACCATTCGCATAGTTTTGAGCATTGCCATGGGCAAACACTGGCCGATCCATCAGCTTGATGTGAAGAATGCATTCTTACATGGGGATCTGAGAGAGTCAGTGTACATGCATCAACCACCAGGGTTCACCCATTCAGTAGTTCCTCACTATGTGTGCCGTCTCCGTAAGTCACTATGTGGCCTGAAACAGGCCCCCCGTGCGTGGTATGATCGCTTTGTCAGGTATATATTGCAGATTGAGTTTGTATGGAGCAACAGTGATACATCACTCTTCATTTTTCATCGAGGTAGTAACACTGCTTACTTATTACTTTATGTGGATGATATTGTTTTTACTGCCTCCTCCGACGGGTTGAAAAATGAGATTATTGCCTTTCTTAAGTCCGAATTTGCAATGACTGATTTGGAGAAGTTGAGTTATTTTTTGGGGATATCAGTGACTAGGTTTGCCAACCACATGTTCTTGTGTCAGCGTAAGTATGCAGAGGAGATCGTGTACAGGGCTAAGATGGCGAATTGCAAAGTTTCACCTACTCCAGTTGATTCAAAATCTAAGCTCAGTGGTATGGATAGTGCTCCAGTCTCCGATCCTACTCTGTATAGGAGCCTTGCAGGTGCACTTTAATATCTCACATTTACAAGGCCAGTCATTGCTTATGTTGTTCAGCATGTATGCCTATTCAGGCATGCCCCCAGGGAGTCTCATTTCACTGCTCTTAAGCGTATCATCCGATACATTAAGGGCACACTTGATTATGGTTTGCACCTATACCCCTCTACACCAAACAGGGTGTCCGGACACGCGACGCTCCACCTCCGGCGTTTGTGTATTTTTAGGGGATGATCTGATTTTCTTGATCCGGCGGCGTGATACCCTATCTCGTTCAAAGGTCAGGCCGAAACGAGGCGTTGCAAATGTGGTAGCTGAGATTTGTTGGCTCAGAAATTTACTGTTAGAACTTCAGTGTCATTTGCGTCAGGCATCTATTGTGTACTGTGATAACATCTCTGCCATCTATCTTTCTCATAATTCGGTTCAACATCAGCGAACCAAGCACATTGAGATAGATCTACACTGCGTTCGTGATAAAGTTGCGCTAGGCCATGCCAGAGTGTTACATGTTCCATTATCCTATCAGTATGCAAACATATTTACCAAAGGACTTCCCAGACAGTTATTTCTTGACTTCAGATCTAGTCTCAGCGTCTGGCCTCCTCCCGCTATGACTGAGGGGTATGTAAACATATATATAGTCCTTTGTCATCCCTACCCCATAATTAGAATATATTCCATATATTGTATAAATATAATTATGGTAAGACTAGGATTCCTCTTATGTATAGGCTTATGATTCCTATTGTATAAGGGATGAATATTGTACTCTATATATACTTTGATAGTAATGAGAAGACTCCCTAAGGGAGATTAATATCATCTTACACCTTACTCATTACAGCAAGTAGCAACAGGGCAATCAATCTTATTCTTACCCAAAACCTAAGAGTTCCAAACTTCAGCAGCCATCACTGCCAGGTAAATATCCTTTTAGTTATGGGTGATTGAAACTTTGTTTAACTTTTATTACCATCTCTTCCTGAAGCGAGATTCTTAGTTTTTTTTTTAATAAGTTGTTAGATGAAGCAGTGAAAGATTCAATGCTATTTCCTCTCTTCTATGGAAAGTCAAAAGAAAATTAAACATTGGAACTGAAAAGAAATTTAGGGTTGTTGTAGATGAAGTTCGTCAATTTGCAAAATCATCTTGCTTAAATCATCGTCTTGCTATACCTGCATTTTGACTATTAAATAACGTCGTCTTGCTTAAATCGTCTCCTTTTTATTCATTGCAGCAGCAGGGCTTATATCCAATAATTTCAAAGTCAACTGTTGAAAAAGCTTTACTCGTGCGATCTAAACCTGAAGATTGGTAAAAAACTTATTTTGATTTCTGGGTCAGTGTTAAATTTATTTGTTTTACATTCATTTCCTGTTTCTAAATGAATTGTTATTTTGATTTCTGCTTGTTTGCTACATTGGTCTCTTGATAACATTCGTAATTTCATTTTTTTTGCTTCATACATGCCTCACAATTTTTTTTTATTTTGTTACACAAAAAAATATTATTTCGTATGTTTGCACCACCAAATTTTATTGTCTGAATCCGCCACCGATTGTACCATTATATACTTAGATAGTACGTTTCTGATATCCTCTCAAAGCCACTCATTCAATTGAGGGGCCTGGGCTAAGCAGTTTGTTTCGAATAGGTGTGGGGGTCTGTGGATGTCATTTAGGTTTGCTACTGTAATAAAATGATATTATTCAAAATATGCTTATGATAAATTTATTAGTTCATTCGTTCCAATTTATGTGATGCATTTAATTGGATACAAAATTTAAAGAAGAAATAATACACATTTATAGTATACTATAATTATCTCATTTAAAATAAAAATAATGATATTAATTTGTTGCTTAGAAAGATTTTGCTAATCCAGGCGTGTGATATACACTCGTGCCATCAGAGAAGTGAGGGGGCGTTTATAAAGAAATTTAAGAAATTGTTCAATTGAGGAGGCAGAGTACAACTCCCACACTGCTCTAAATCCAAACTAGCCCAAACATTATCCTAAGTTTTCATGAACGAACACAAAACAGAACCATGCACAAACACAAATGGTAAAAAGTAAACGAAAGATATAATATAAGTTCCTTATTTTCTTAACTTAGCAGAACCTATTTTATTATTACCACTATTATGTTTCAGCCTTTCAGGTAATTCAAAGAGTACTAAGAAATGTATAATCAATGAGTGCTTACCATCTGAGCAACCCCTCCGGTCTATGTGAGAGTTTTTTGCTATGCAAAGTACCTTTTCCCAAAGTGAAAAATCTTTTGTTGTTTTGTCATTAAGATTTTGTGGGGTTGATAAAAGCTCACCTTTAGCCTAAATTATACATCAAAGCTCCCAAGGTAGATTATAACCACATATAAAAAATATTTCTCTTGATTTATATTTTTCAATAAAAGAAAAAAACATTTTCTTTTCCAATAATCCATTTAAAATAGCTTCCAAATGAATTTAAAGTTTGATAATGAGACGATATTTCTTCTGAAAAATGCAATAGTTCGATGACATATTTAAATTTTTTCCCTTAAACCTAATACTAACTCACTGACATTTTCGTCTATCAAACTTAGTTTCACCTCCAAAAGAAGCTACCGTAAAGTTAGTCTTGCAATGTGTTTTCTATCCTAGATATGCAAGTGTTTGTATACCTTATTTATTTATTTATTTATTCCTCTTGTTCTAATTTATGTGATATTATTGACTGAGTATGAAATATAAGGAATTTTTTTTTTGAAATTTGTGATCTAAAAGAAACCATATATATTTATATGGTTATAAATATTATCTTATTAAGGGTACTTCAAGTCTCGTCTTTGAGTTTCGACAAATCTACACTACGACAAGCCTTAAAGTAGGGGACATTTGTAGACATCAAAATTTTATGGAACTCTACAAGCTGAGCTCAATATTGGTTAGGATTTCTTGAATGCTACTCTACCCTACCTTTTACGCCTATATAAAGGGAAGTTAAATTATTTTAAATATAAAATAAAACAACATGTATACCTCTCAAAGATAGATATAAGGTCCGCATACATCTTACCCTCCCCAAATCTCCTCTTTTAGGACCACACTGAGTCGTTGTATAAAAAGATATCACTTTTAGAACATATTTAAGGAAAATAGTCGCATAAATTGGAAAAAAATGTCTGTTTTTTCTTCAATAATCGTAAGAGCATGGGCTTAAAGAAACTAGAAATTTCTTCCATACTTCTGTAAAGTTAGTTGAGGGTTGGTACCCGGGCAAAATTTGCTTCGAACTTTACATAAATTTGTCCATTTTCAAACCTAAAAAGAGATAGTGTTATTACAGTGTACATAGATCTGTTGTTTAACTTAAAACATATAGAATCATTCATGTAATTTAGTCAAGTTATGGATAAATATAATCATTGTTAATGTTTACCCAGAAAAAGGTGCAGTTTAATTTGTAAGTGGTTTTAATGATATGTGGATTGATTTGTAATAGTTGATGATAATTAATTGATAATAAGTAATAAAATAAAATAAACGAGTAGGAAAAGTAGCCTAGAAGTGCGATAAACTTGAAAGAATCTTCTTAGCAAACTTGGTTGGGGCCTCAGCTAAATTGCTTCGGTTATGAGCTAAAAATGAGAGCTGGTGGCGATATTCTTAATAAAATTAAGCATACAAGTATAAGTAATGAGAATTTGATGTACTTCTGATACGAAGGTTGAACTCCATTTATAGCTATGAAGTACAAACGTTACAACCTTAAATTCTCTCACTTAAATAAAAATATCATCAATGCTAATTATGGTCATTGATGACCTCTTAATGACTGGAGAATAACGGTTGTAACAACTGAGTAATGGTTGACACCATGTTTGGTTCGATTACCGGTTGAGTGCCTTCCGATCTTCCTCCTGTGTCAACTGACTCGATCGTATTCGGACTTGCCTTAACTGCTTCTCACGAGTCGCACCCGGATTCAAATCTATCTGTTTTCCCGAAACTCTCGTTTTAATTTTTTCACATGTCACGCCGAATTTCATCGTAGGACATAATTAACTAAGTGAATTTTTCAGATCAATACTTGTAAACTTGTTTTTAACTTTGTCAGCAATGCCCAACAACAAGAAAGAAGAGATAAATAAGGAATTACAATGGCTATTGGAATGTAACAAAATATATTAATTTCGTGCATTTGGAGGTCTTCAATAATGCAAGTAAAAAGTAAGCAAATATTAGTGAAAGTAATTAAAATTAAAAGGAGTAGCTCTCGGGATTTTGAAAAGACAGAAGAACGATTATCAACAAATACTTATATAAATTTTTATTTGATCCAATTAATTTTTATAGGAGGTGTCTTCAGAATTAAATTAATAAAAGTATTGGTTCTCTAACCATTAATAAAACTATACTAAACGCCTCAGGACAGGAAAGAAATGAAAACAAAACAAAAATCAGGTAAGTCTGACCCATGCAGGTCTCTAACTTGCTACCTTTGCATTATTAGCACGATACTCTAACCAACTGAGCTAATAGATCTCGTTGTCGTCGAGGCTTTTGTAATTATAAAGGAATTCACAATTTGTATTTAATGATTAAGTTCTAACTTCTTTGATTTAAATTTTAAAGTCAACAAAACATCATCAACAGACAACTTCAGTTCGTTATGACTTTATGTTTTTTCACCTATTGTCTTTTTTTTATTTTTAAAGAAAAATTAAATCTAAATTCATTAAGTGTGTTTTTTTTTACAAATCTTATTTTTGTGAATGGATCTACTTTATTTGAAATATTGAGCTGAGCCCTAAAATCATTAAAATATTATTTATTTAAACGGAGTCTCCAAAATAGTTGCCGCACATGTGTCGAATCCTCCAAAAATAGAGGATTCGATATGTATCCGTCGACATGTTTGAAGAGTACATTGAATGTGACCTTCTGCTACCATATAGAGCTAGCTATTACCAGTCTCAAAATATAAGTTTTAACATATGAAAGAGGAGGGTAATGCATTACACCTTACACATGCTGCTGAAATGATGGCTAAAATACCATGGCAATACACGATGTATAAACTATATACTTGATCCATACATTGAAAATTTATAAAGCAGGTGCATTAAATGCATAAAATAATATGAAAATGAATTACAAACCAAATTAAAATATTCCTTGAAGTATGTTTAACTCCTTAATCTATTAATTAATTGAAAGAAATAATCCATTGGTTATTCTTATTGAATGAATAAGTATATATACAAGTTACAATTTCCGAATATGAAAAATTCTATTCCTACTATACATCTAATATCCTAGTTCTACTTGTACAAGAATTCTAGAATTATGCTAATTATACAACATAATTTATATCTTCTATTTATGGTACAATACTAGGCAAAACCGTGTATATCATAGGGATATACACGAGTATTATATCATACCCCCACAGTCATAGCGGACGGTCTTCGTACGCTGAGACTATCCCTAAAATCTTCAAAAAAGACCGAGGGAAGACCATTTGTAAATATGTCTGCAATTTGATACCTGGAAGGGACATGGTAGACACGTACTGTCCACGAGCTACCTTTTCTCGAACAAAGTGAATGTCTATCTCGGTGTGCTTAGTGCGCTGGTGCTGAACCGGATTACCAGAAAGTTAGATGACACTAACATTATCAAAATTAACCAAGGTAGCTTTCTGAATAGGACAATGAAGCTCTAAAAGAAGATTAGGTAACCAACATGATTTAGAGACCACATTGGCTACCCTTCGATACTCGACCTCTACACTAGAGCGGGATAAAGTCGACCGACACTTTGCAGACCAGGAGACCAAGTTATTACCAAGAAACATACAATAGCCAGACGTAGACCGTCTGGTGTCTGGACAGTCACCCCAATCAACATCTGTATACAAGACAAGTGTAGACGTCGATGAAGGATACAAATGCAAGCCATATTCAAGTGTCCCCTGGAGGTACCAAATAATGCGTTATAGCACATTCATGTGTTCAACCCTAGGATCATGCATAAACAAACACACCTGTTATATGACATACGTAATATCTGGTCTCATGAATGTAAGATACTAAAGGGCCCTGTAAGACTGCGATAGCGGGTCAGATCCTCATAAGGTGAGCCAGTCGCCGCACCCAACTTAGATTTAGTATCAACCGGAGTAGAAGTGGACTTACATGATGACATCCCATCCCTCTCGATGATCTCAGCTGCATACTTGCTCTGGGTTAAAAACAACCCTCTTGCATGACGTGTGACATCAATCCCTAAAAAGTAACTCAAGGGCCCCAAGTCTTTCATAGCAAACTCAGAACCGAGTATTGTCATGATAGACTGGCGTAAAGTATCAGAAGAGGCAGTCAAGATAATATCATCCATATAAAATAGTATATAAGCCAGGAAATAACCACGACGATATATGAACAATGAATTATCAGATCTACTGTGAGAGAACCCAATAGTCGAAACATAGTATGTAAACCTCTTATACCAAGCCCGTGGGGACTGCTTAAGCCCATATAGGGACTTCTTCAATAAACAAATATGATGAGGATGTTTGGGATCCCTAAACTTCAAAGACTGATGCATATATACTATCTCCTTGAGATCAAAATGTAAGAAAACATTCTTTACATCTAACTGATGAATGGGCCATGCTTTCGAAAGGGCCAAGCTGAACACTGTACGAATGGTAGTTGGCTTGACCACAAGACTAAATGTCTCACCACAATCCATACTAACCTGCTGAGTCTTACCATCACCGACCAAATGAGCCTTATGCCTCGCAAATGAACTGTCAGAATTGTCCTTATGAGCAAAAATCTACATAGACCGAATAATATTAACACCAGATGAATGGGGTACCAACTCCCACGTCTTTATTACCCATAAGAGTATTATATTCACCGGTTTTGGGTCATTTAAAGCAGACACAGAGTTACGGGATAAAGAGAATTTAAGAACATTAAAATTTAAATTAAAATGTCTTTTAGTTTAAAAATACCTCATTGACTACGAGTGACCGGTCTATGACTCGAGGAAGAAATAAGTGGGTTTTGGGAAAATTCTAGACACGGGACGGACTGACCAGCAGTCAGTGGGCCCGCTGGCCCAGAACTAGAATGCAGAGCAAAGATTGAAGTGAAATCGGGCTAGTTTACGATTGGCCGACAATCGCACAATCATGGAAATCGGTCCAAAGAATTCACCGAAATTGGTCTGGCCGACACCGAAACAGCTGGTATCGATGACTCGGTGGCTGCTGGTAGTGGGCCTCATCGCGGATTAAAAGTGTATGTCAGAGAAATGGTGAATAAGATACGGGGATATCCCATCATCCAAAAAATTATACGAACTAAACGCTGGATTACTTATCTTATTAAACGAAAATTGGGATTCATCAAAAATTATATTGCGACTAATGATAATTTTATTAGAAGATAAATCAAAACATTTGTAACCACGATGATTTGACGGATAACCCAAAAACACACAAGGGGTAGACCGGGCCTGAAGTTTGTTAATTGTGGTGGACGAAAAGAGTGGATAACACAAACACCCAAAGACCCTAAGATGTGAATATGAAGGAGTCTTATTATATAAAATTTGAAGAGGAGACGAATATGTCAAACCTTTAGAAGGAAGAATGTTAAGAAGATATGTAGCCATTTGTAGAGCATGATGCCAAAAAGACGGGGGTACAGAAGCATGAATCAATAAAGTTCGGATAATGTTATTAATGGTACAAATTTTACATTATTAGCACAAAATTTGTGAAGACGTATGAGGGAAAGAAAAACGAAAATTGATCCCATTATTAGCACAAAATTCCCGAAACACCCCATTGTCATATTCTTTGTCATTATCACATTGAATATTTTTTATTTTCCGTTCAAATTGGGTTCTAATGAATGCTCTAAATTTTAGGAAGATGGAAAAAACTTGAGATTTTTTTCACTATCGGAAAAGTCCATAAAAATTTAGAATAACATCCAAAAAGAGAACATAATACCGATGACCCAAAATAACTAAGAACAGGAGATGTCCATAAATCACTATGAATAATATCAAATGACATTAAAGTATGAGAATTAGAGTCTACGAATGACAACTTAATAATTTTTCCTAAAGAACAAGATTGACAATTCGGAGTACTACGCGTACCCTTACAAGAAATAAAATTACTTCTATCTAAGAAAGACAAAATAGACGACCCCGAATGACCTAGACGAGCATGCCACAATGAATGAGCCAGAGCGACAAAAGTTGATGGCAATGCGTGACTGTAGAAACTGGAACTTGGCGTGATAGGATATAGATCTCACCTGCTATCACACCTCATGAGAGGGTTTCCCGTATTGAAATCTTTTTACAGAAAACCCAAATGGATCAAATTCGACAGAAACTGAATTATCGGTGGTGAATTTACGGACATACACCAAGTTTTTAATCAATTTAGGAGCGTGAAGGGTGTTTTTTAAAATAAGGGGTGGATTGGGGGGAGGCAACGTTTTATGACCATAATCACGAATTGGAATTGAATTACCATTACCAACAATTATACCACGATTGTTGCTCAAATTGTAATAAGATGAGAGAGTGCATGAATCAGACGTCATGTGAGTCATGGAGCCGGTGTCCATGTATCAATTTGAAACCGATAATTACCATAATTATAGAATTCTTATATTTAGGGTACAATATTAGGCAAAACTGTGTATATCATAGGGATATACACGAGTATTCTATCATTAATTACTTGTAATTTTTCCTTTACATTTTCTCTCTTCAAGTACTCTCCAAAAATTAAGCAAAATAGTGTTTTCAAATTAATATGGTCAGCTTCTGACTTGCTTGAGACATGCATGTTATTACCATACCATGAGATAATGAATAGATATGGCCAATGCTGAAGGTAAAAAAGACATGGCCCAAAATAGATAGTGTTTTAAAATATTAAGTTTGATTTTATTTGGGTGTTGATCTTATTTTAAGCGATGTTCATTGTTTGCGGTGAAGCTTGTTGTAAGTAGAAGTGGAAGCTGTTTGCACTTCAAAACTGATTATCTAGACATCTTCAAAATTCATGTTCCGCGTCAGTATTTGTATTGACGTGTTCAACTTTTTATAAGTTGAGGTGTCTACTTGTGCATACCCAAAATTGAAGGGCATACTTAAAAAATGAGGACAAATTTGAGGGTCTATTTATGTTGGATAACAATGGATGTACGAGAATAGTAAACAACTATTACAAGTGATTCGAAAGGATAAACACTAAAGTATTACAATAATAATAAGCTTGAAGCCAATAAGAATTATGGCAACAATAAGCTTTTGTGATCATGATATTCGTTCTTGAACTCTTAGATCTTTGGATCTTCATTCAACTGCAGCAAACCTCTTGATTTTGATAACCTGAAACCAAAAGACACTAAACCTGATAGCGTTATACAGGTTCTGTTGAGTCGAGTGATATTCACTCTATCCTTAAGACATTATTGCCCCGTATAAATCCTTTTACGTTTATGGAAAACTGTCTCCCAAGATAAAACATCAACTAACAAATGAGCAAAGGAAACTCAAATGTTTACTAAAAGAAGAACCTTGAATGTTTGAAATTATGCTTAGAGAAGAAGACGATTTTCAGAACTTTGCAAGTGTTGCAAGTCTTTCAAATGTGTTTCAAGTACATCTCCAATTGAGCCAAAGGCCTCAATTTATAGTAGTGTAAGAATTCATCTTCAAGCGCCCATGTAATGGCCATTTAAGTGTCATGCAATGCAGCCAAATAATGGCTGATTTATGGAGGAAAACTAACATTTGAATGCTCCAAAACGTCCCCATAATTAGGCAAAACTTTTGGACTTCCGTCGCACAGAAACTGTGTGGTCAGCGCCGCGGCTCCAGTGGGCAGACAACCAACTAGCGTCGCAACTCTACACTTGGGGCGCAGCGACCCTAGTGGTGGTGGCACCGCGGCGCCCTAGCTCCGCGGTGACGCCTCGACCCTTTTCCGTCCGTTTCGATCTTACACTTCGTACATTTCTTCCTTCATTTACCAACGTGGAACACACGTCATTTTGCCAATAACGGTCTATCACTCTATGTCTCAAACGTTTCACTTACGTACCAATATTTCTTTCACTAATGAAATTTACGATACTTGACACTACGTGTGCACGTGTGTGGAAATGATGTTTTCGATGTGTGAGACCTCAATTGTTCGAGTCATAAATAATGGGTTAAACTTAATTTCACATTAGTAAATTTCCAACAATCCCCTCTTGAAACAGATTTTGGCTCACTCACAAGGTGTCTTTCTAGCAATCTTTCGGCGGACCGATGTTGTATCTAGATAGGTAGCTGTAACTTTGAACCTTCCATAGTTAAATACCATCAGACTTACTTACTGCGTGGTGAACGTGATGTCTTGAACCGTCAGTGTTTTGTGTAAGACAAGACAATGGTACCAACACAACAACTTTCCTTACTATATTCTTCTTAATGTTTTGTCTGTTGTGGTTGTGGACACGCTTGGATTCTTAAGTGCGTTTATTTGAGGCGGCCAGTCCTCACACTTAAATAGGTGGTCTCCTATAAGGTATACTAGAAGTAGAGGCGACAAACAATAATCTAACATGTTTCCCCAGAGGACAAGAAGGACAAATATAAGTACTACGTATACTCGTACAATCAATGAAATTATTATTTTTAAAAGAACAAATAATAGACGAACCTGGATGATCCAAACAGGCATGCCACGAGGAAGGAGCAAGAGCGACAAATGTGGAAGGTATGACTTTACTCGTGGAAATGATGGTAGTGGTAATTGGATAAAGCTCCCCCGACTATTACACTTCATTAGAGGTATCCCCGTCTTGAAATCCTTTACAGAGAATCCAAAAGGGTTAAAGTTAACTAAAACAAAATTATCAGTTGTGAATTTTCGGACATATACTAAATTTTTAATTAAGTGAGGGGCATGAAAGACATTTTTGAGAACGAGAGGTGGATGTGGGGGGAATTTGTGTGATCATAACCACGAATTGGAATTGAATTGCCATTACCAATAATTATGCCATAATTTTTGCTCGAATTCAAATAAGACGAGAGATTACCTTGCGCGGATGTCATATAAGAAGTGGCTCCGGTGTCTATGTACCCGTTTGTGTTCCGGGATTTAATCTAAGTATATATATCGCGGTCTCGATATCCGTGAGTGTTGGAACTACTGATGAGCCCACAACCGTGACGACCTGCTGACAAGGCACATCAGCCGGCTGATTGGACTGAAATTGCTGTGAATTGGGCCTCTGCTGGCTAGCCTCATTCGCTGGGTAAACCGCCGAATCGAAATGGGTAATCGCCAATTGGGCCATCGCCAGCCCATCGCCGACATCGCTGCCTCTTCGCACGGCCTGCCGTGGGTCGCTCGCCGATCGCCACCGACCATCGCCGCTTCCATCGCCGCACCGCGGTCGCTGCCTTTTCCGCTGGACTTCAGATTTTGACCCACTTTTCCACCCCCGTTGTTCTAATTTGAAGTGGAATTAACCGAATATGATGGATAGTAGGAATTTTGTGGCGAGGCCACCATCATGGCGGAAGTTGCGGCATTTTTAGCCAACCCCGCCTCTTCAAGGGTGAGCATAGACCGGGCATGAAAAATGGAAGAAGAGGGCAGCTTTGACGAAGAAGAGTCTCAACACCATTATAGGACTCAGATATGCCGACAACCATCTGAAGAACAAGAAGATCATCCGTGACGGCACACCAATGTTCTTGAGTTGATCCGCCAATTCCTTCAGTCTCTTACAATAAGATGAGACATTTAGAAAATTCTCCATAGTGACATGCCAGAATTCCTACTCAAGAGTGACAACACGAGAATTTTTGTTATCTTGGAATACATCACACACCATATTCCAAGTGTCCATCATCGTGGTTTCGGGTTGAATAATCATCTGCAAAAGGTCTGTAGAGATAGTGAAATATATCCACTGGAGTACAGTAGCATCAAGAGTCGTAAATAACACAGGGTCATCGTTGGCGGTAGGAAGCTTCTCCTTGCCTGTATCCACGGGGATGATGTGGTGAAGCACTTGATGCGAGTGTGCGTGAACTTTAAATAATTCTGCCCACATAGCGTATTGGACATTTTTCATCTTAAGAACGATAGGGATGCGGTTTTTGATGTTCGAGACGGAAAGGGCAGGATGAAACGTGTTCTTTGAGGTAGACATAATGAAAGAAACATGAGGAGAAATAGGGATTAGGAAGAGATGAAATTTTTTAGAAGAAAAAGGTGTCGGAATCGCGGATTCCGAAGGTGCTAGGCGGCAGAAGTGTAGTTGGGAGAAGGAAATTTTGCCCTAAACTTCTAATACCATGTGAGAGAATAATCCCTTGATTATTTTCATTAATGAAGAGATCTATATATACAATATACAATCTCTAAATATGAAAAATCATATTGTTACTATAATACCAATCTCCTAATTACACTTGTACAAAAATCTTACAAAATATGGTAATTTACCTAAATATTCACAAATATACACGGTTTCTATCGGTCTGCATCATTGCTCTTGTACACCTATGCTTTTGGGGCTGTACTTATTATTTAATGGAAAAAACCCTAGGCTTAACCAGCTGCTTTAAGGGTACTTTTGGTGATTAATATTATTAGTTGCTGCTATCTTTTGTACCTCATGAATAGAAGATTGAACAGCCTGATTTGAACTCGTTTAATAACCTCAATGTTGTTACCTATTTCAGTTTGTTCTGTAGTTAAAATTCTGGGCCCACTAAGGGTATTTTTGTACTTGAATCAGAATGGATAATACAATAATATATACACGAAAGCTATTCTAAGCTAGAATGATGTTATTATGCTGCGAAACACTCAAATAAGTTCAGACACCGTTCCTTAAAATTAATCACCTGCTGCTACTAGAAAGACTAACTAAGTTCGAATTAATTTTACTTTTTCATTTCGTACCTTTTTTTTCTAATTTATATGACTGTTAAATATACATCTGATATACACAAAGTATATCTGATGTATATTGTTGTGGTTCTCGTCCGATATACACAAAGTATACCGGATGAATATTGTTGTGGTTCTCGTGTTAGGCCCACACGGTTTGGGCAAGATATTTTGTATATAATGTGTATTAGTCTTGTACACTTACCATAATTGTATAGTTAGTCTCCGAATAGAATAAGATTTTAGGAGTAGAATAGAAATATGATTTTCCTATTATGGAAATATATAAAGTGTATATATTGTCTTTCAATTAATGAAAATAATCAAGAGATTATTTCTTTCATGGTATCAAAAGTCTAGGTTGATTTTCCTCCTTGCTTCCGCCGAAAATTACTCCTCGGTTTTCGTGAAGTGTCTCGGGTCCCGAGATTTTTTTTTCTACAACCTAAAATTCTTTCTCCCAAATTCCTCAATCACATATTGTTCTATCAGTATGTGTACATTAAAGAACACGTTCCATCATGCCCTTACAGTTTCTAACATCAAAAATCACATCCCTCTTGTTCTTGAAATATAAAACGTCCAATATGCGACGTGGGTCGAATTGTTCAAGATTCACGCACGCTCGCATCAAGTCATACATCACATAATCCCCGTGGATCCTGAGGATACTGAGGTGCCAAAATGCGAGGATGATCCAAAGTTGTGGACGACGCTTGATGTCACAGTACTTCAGTGGATTTACTCCACTATCTCTCCTAACCTGTTACAAATGATTATTGAGCCAGACGATATGACAAAGGTTGCTTGGGATAGGCTGCGTGACATATTTGGCACCATTTTAACCTATATCACTCACACAGGATAATCAGAACTCTAGAGTTGTTACTCTTGAGCAGGAATTTTTCCACGTCAACATGGAAAATTTCCCAAACGTTTCAGCTTATTGCAAAAGGTTGAAAGAATTTGCGGACCAACTCCGCAACGTTGGTGCGCCCGTTAGTGATAATCATCTCATTTTACAAATGGTTGTCGGCCTCTCCGAGGCTTATAGTGGCGTGGGGACTCTACTTCGTTAGAGTAACCCTCTCTCAAATTTATCAAGCCCGCTCAATGCAAGTTACTATCATACTCTCCTCCAAATAGAATTGAGTATGATAGTAGCATCTCTTCCACTTCCAAACACCAGATCTCAACATGCCTTTTTCTTGGTTCTGCTCCTCATAAACTGCACTGCATTGTTCCCATGCTGTCCAGAAATCATTCCAAGTGTTGTAAACCAAGAGGAAGTCCCACACCATATTCTACAGTGATCACCACATTCTCTACAAATTGTTCTCTCGAAAATAGAATGAGCAGAAGCTGCTAATACCACACACTGTGAAGAAAACAAAAAATAGGTCCTGCATGATTCTGCATCAAGTATGAACTTCAGCAGCTCTTATGTATAATGTGATCTTGTTCTCTTGAAGTCTGCAGTTCCCATATCATTTCCAATAGCAATGAGATCAAATGAAAATACCAGATTTCTGCCATGTAGCACATTAGTACCAACTCATGTCCTATAGATTTAGGATCATTGATACCAAACCAAACAATTTCAGAAACTATCATCACCTCATTGTGGTGCACAATTATGACTGTATGCATATCATGTCCTGTGCTAGAATCAAAGAACCAGTAGAAAATGTATTATTTGGCCAAAGCATGCACCACCTGTACTTCAGTGTTAGAAATCATAACATATAGACTTGCATTTGTGGTAAACTTATTTTTCCATGTTATAGCAGTTCCATCCAATAAAGTGAAAGCTGCAAAACAGAAAACTAAGTTAGTATAAAAAATCACAACTGGACAGTTACAAATGAAATTTACCAGTCCAAATATGCTCCACATCAAATATTTATAGGTGAATCACTATCCTAAGTCCATTTCTTACTCCTAAGTTACTCAAAACAGATTCATAGGCATACAACACACATTTGTTTAAGATCATTCATGAACTAAACTGCCTAAAATTAGTTAATGAACAATCACTCGAACAAAAAAAAGTACTTGTTAATGAGCAAAAAGTACTTGTTGACAAACAAAAAAAATATTGTTTTCGTTGTGATTTAGAACAACAACAAATCGTTGTGATTAGTTATTGTTCTAATCGACGACATACCACAACACATATAACAAAACTTCTGAAGTAATGCTAGAATGAATATTATCCAATAGCTTGACAAAGTACTTAATCAGATTTAATATACCACAATGCATCTAACAGGAGACAACTTGCACCAAAACATATTTATACATCGGGTGCGACTTACATTAACAGATGATAATTTGTACCAAAATCTCATTGGCATAATTTATGCTAAAAATAAGTTCTTTTCAGTAGATAAAACACATCTAACACATAGATATGGAGCTGAAACTGTATAAGCTTCATTTATACATAAACTTTAATGAAAATTATGCTTTCTAGAAACTTAATACTTATAAAAAATAGATGAGTCCTAGTGAAATAATTTCTAACACATAGGCAGTGGCTAAAATATCATATATAAGCAACAAAACGCAGAACGACAATGTGAATTAACAATGCTAAAGAATGAAAATAAGCACGTTGGACATCTTTCTAATGATACAAAAAGCAAACCACCAAATGTACAATGAACATAATTTTTATAATACACACAGAACTATAAACACAAGAAAAATAACAGAGCCAATAATAAGGGGAAGATTACCGACCTTTCTATGGTGCGGCGAACTGAGGTAAGGTCCTTTGAATTAAAAATGGACTTCGAGTTTTTCGAACCAGAAACAATAGTTTAAATCGGTATTTTAAAAGACGGAATCAAAAAAAATGAGAAAGGCATTTGGGAGTTTGAAAGAGGAAGAACGGTCGCTAAAAGATCGTTGAAATGAACAAAGTTTGTTCTTTGTCTAGAAAGGGGAAACGGTATCATAATTATTTGTTCGTACCTTGCTCGCCCATGCTTCATTAACACCTTATTTTTTTGCATCATGCATTATAAATGACTACATATCTACTTAACATCATGCATCATAAAGGCTTAACATATCAATCGCCACTTAAAATTCATTACAATAAAGATCCTTCGTATTTTCATCTTAGGGTGTTTGGGTGTTTATGCTATTCATTTTTTTCATCTACTGCAATTAACAAAGTTCAAGCCCGTTCTACTGCTTGTGTGTTTTTGGTTATTCATCTAATCATCGTGGTTATAAATATTTTGATTTATCCTCTAACAAAATCATTGTTAGTCGTCATGTTATCTTTTATGAAACTCAATTTTCGTTTACTAGATTGTGTAGTTCTGTGTCTAGTTCATATACTTTTTTTGATGATGGGATCTCACCATATAGTATCCACCATTTGCCTGAGATGTCCCGTGACCCAAATTTCCAACAGGCCCACCGGCCGCCCATAAATCACGATCCGAGTCTCGACTAAGTCCAATGTCGCGCCCGATCCGAATAACATCGCTCCAATGACACATCCCACTACTTATTTCGACCGATATTCATCGCCACCTGGGTTGTTGGGCGAAGCAACTGCCAACCCTAGAAATGCCCAACTCCCATCCAATTTTACCTCACGTCAATGGCCCGTTACTCATAGCCAAAGGGGTATTATTAAACCAAAATGGCATTTTAATATTAATTCTACTATCACTAAATCTCCCCTACCATGTAACTCAGTGTCTGTCCTTCATGATCCGAATTGGAAATTGGCAATGGATGACGAATATAATACTCTTATTTAAAATAAGACGTGGGAGTTGGTGCCCCGTCCACATGGTGTTAATATTCTTCAGTCTCTGTAGATTTTTACTCATAAAGAAAATTATGACGGTTCTTTTGAGAGGCATAAGACCCGTCTTGTAGGTGATGGTACAATACAACAAATTGTTGTGGATTGTGGAGGGACATTTAGTCTGGTGGTCAAACCGGCAACCATTCGCACCGTGCTCAGTCTAGCTCTCTCGAAGGCATGACTCATTCACCAGCTAGATGTGAAGAATATTTTCTTAAACCCTTGGGTTTTAGGGACCCCAATTATCTTCATCATGTTTGTTTGCTAAAAAAGTCCTCGTATGTGCTTAAGAAGGCCCCACGTACTTGGTATAAAAGATTTGCAGATTATGTGTCTACTATTGAGTTTTCTCACAGCATGTCTGATCATTCAATATTCATCTATCGGTGTGGTACTTCTCTGGAATACATTATGTTATATGTTGATGATATTATATTGACTGCCTCATCGAGTATTCTACGCAAGTCTATCACGTCCCTTATCAATTAGAATTTGATATGAAAGACTTGAGGTCCTTAAGCTATTTTTTGGGCTTAACAGTCACTCGTCATGCAGATGGTCTATTTCTATCTCATAAAAAGTATGCAACAGAGATTATTGAGAGAGTTGCCATGTCATCTTGTAAGTTTACTTCTACTCCGGTGGATACAAAATCGAAGCTAAGTTATACGTCTGGCACCCCATATGAGGATCTCACCCACTATCGCAGTCTTGCAGGAGCACTTCAGTATCAGACTTTCACGAGACCTGATATTACTTATGCAGTGCAGCAGGTGTGTTAGTTTATGCATGATCCACAGATCGAGCACATGCATGCACTCAAAACACATTATACGATACATACATGACACACTTGATTATGAATTACATTTATATTCGTCTGTTATTTCTACTCTCGTTTCTTATACATATGCTGATTGTGGTGGGTGTCCTGATACCAGACGCTCGACCTCTGGTTATTATTATGTTTCTGGGTGATAACTTGGTATCTTGGTCTGCAAAATGTTAGGCTACATTATCGCGATCCAGTGAACAGGCCGAGTATCGAGGGGTAGCCAATGTGATGTCTGAATCATGTTGGTTGCGTAATCTTCTTTTAGAACTTCACTTTCCTATTCAGAAAGTTGTCTTGCTCTACTGTGATAATGTTAGTGCAGTCTGTATTTCTGGAAATTCGGTCCAACATTAGCGCACTAAGCATATCGAGATGGATATTCACTTTGTTCGTGAAAAGGTAGCTCGTGAACAAGTACACGTCTTGCATGTCCCTTCCAGGTACCAAATTGCTGACATCTTTACTAAGGGTCTTCACTCGGTTCTATTTGAAGATTTTAGGGACAGTCTCAGCGTACGACAATCGTCTGCTATAACTGTGCGGGTGTGATTGAAGGAGTATACACGTGTATCCGAGTTCAAGTTTTAGTGTAAACTTACAATAGTTGAAGAATTCTTGTACAAGTGTAATAAGAATTTATTGTTATAATAGGAATAGAACTTTCCATTTATTGTTATAGTAAGAATATGATTTTTCATAATTAGAGATTGTATATTGTATATAAATACCTTTTCATAAATGAGAATAATCAAGAGATTATTTCTTTCAGATAACAATCCCCCCGATGAGCTTGCCGGCCAATTTCGTGTCGAGCCAGATACCCTTAGGGGGTCATGTTGGGGGTGAGAAAAGGGTGTCCAATTGCAATTTGGGCCAGCCCCCCACCCCTTTAAGGAGTTTAGGTGGGCCGGGCAATGTCAATTTATTTATTTGTATTTTGCTTCATTACTAAAATTAACACTCATATAAGCTATGACAGCCATTTTAATATCAATTTTTTGGCATAAAATTTTTATATATTGAAAGACTGCAATTTTGTATATATGTGGGAGAAATTGTAAATTGAATTGAAAATGATTATTTTATGGCTCGGCCTAACTGCCTTGATGCAGTTTGTCCATCTAGATCTCAAAGAAATGCACAAAAGACAAAATCATATAATTCAGATAAACAAAGTTATGGCCATTAAAGTTTAAACCATTAACTAAGCTATATTTCCTATTGCTAGTTTACTTTTTTTTAAGCTAGCTATTGAACTTTGTAAGACGTAGGTGGACACAATTTAACAAGAACATTTAACTTCAATTGATAACATTGGTTAGAGTGGGTTAGAGTCTCATATTGGTCGGGGAATAGAGCGGTGGTATGTTTATATGGACTTGGACAAACTTCTCTTCATGAGATAATTTTTGGAATTGAGTTAGACCTAGATGTCATATCTTTATATGATATCAAAGTTATGTCTATCCCCATTTGGTCTCCCGATCTATTCTCAAGTTGGGCCTTGGGCGTGAAGGAGGGTGTTAGAGTGAGTTAGAGTCTCACATTAGTTGAGGAATGGGCTGGTGGTTTGTTTATATTAATTTTGACAATTCACCCAATGAGCTATCTTTTGAAATTGAGTTAGACTCGGATTTCATATTTTTACATTTGCAAATTCAAGTTCCAGACTTACAAATTTGATTTTTTAAATTTAAAAGGAGAAATTAAAACTCAAACTCTGGACTATCTTCTAGTCTTCATTTGTTTTTACTCTTCGAACCATTAATCCAATCCCTACCTTCTACAATTGTATTTTATCTCTCACACATTACATGTGGTGCGTGTGGAACTAGT
The DNA here is from genome assembly GCA_029844215.1 of Przewalskia tangutica. NCBI lineage: Eukaryota > Viridiplantae > Streptophyta > Magnoliopsida > Solanales > Solanaceae > Przewalskia > Przewalskia tangutica. The sequence goes on along the minus strand of CM056738.1, from coordinate 76,676,843 downwards.
GCCTAATAAAATCACAATTACAGTTGAAAATAACCAAATTCTTGAAACATTTGATTTCATTAGCACTGCTTAGTTCACCATCCTGCAGTTGACACGAATCTGACCTTCATTCCCGGTCAATGGCTTGATATTACCCATCTTAATCATAGATTCAGCAAAATCATCGGAGAAAGTCTTTAGGTTTTTACTATATGTCTTAACAAGATCATCAGTTTCCCCTCCACTAAATAGGGCTTGATCAGAATGCAAAAGCCCTTTATTGGACACCAAGTTACTGAAATATTTCGAGTCGAAAAGAGCAGGTGTAGGATCAAGGGAAGCAAGGTTGGAATCACCTCCACTACGTGGACAATTTGCTTGACGTTGGCTTGCAAAGGTGGAGTCAATATTAGCGTCATTGTAGATGCGATTCCTGAATGTGGAACACTGAGCAAACCCTAGCGTGTGGCCACCAGAGAGAGCGACGAGGTCTTCCTCATCCAAACCTTGCTTCTTGAAGTTAGTGATAAGTGCAGATAAGTCCATGAATGGAGTTGGAATGTCATTGTTGGCTGTGGTTCTACTTGCTGTAGTGGAGTCTCTTCTTCCCAGTTGCACTTCCCATGTTGGTCCATGTAGCTGTTCATGTAAAAATGTTTCTGTTTAATTATACACTAAATTAAAGATTCATCGCATTAGCAGCATACAAATTTAGCTAGAGGAAATCTACAATTTTTTTAATTGACTATAAGGCTCGATACTAATTCTTTAATATTTCTCATGTTGAACTTAAAATGTCTAATTAATCTATATCTTAATTTGAGTATTCGAGATTAATCGTTTCTTGTAACTCGACCAACTTTTTAATACTAGTTGACGATTTTTACTAATTAATCTGGACAATTCAACATTACTATGCATGGTTAGGAAAAATTGACAAGAGAAAAATAAAATTATAGGATAGAAGGAAGTAATACACACCGCAACTACGGAGTCACGAGCTGCAACTGCCAAGATATCCGCACAAGACACAATTGGACGTCCACAAATTTTATCAACCTCGGACTTAATTTTATCGATCGCCTCAAACCTCTAGCGTAATTGTTATTAGCACGGCGCCTTTTCACTATCAATAGTATCCGCTTGGTCAAGGAGAATCAAGCATCACAACCCCGCATTTACAAGAGACATGTCAAGCAATGACACCCCACTCTACTTGGAGTAAATCATATAAGTTAGGGTAATTCCACTCCAAATCTTAAAATTTTAAGTTAGACACGTAATGTTTTCACAAATAAAAATTAGGATGAAATGAAAAATATTAAGTGGAGAGAAAAAAAAACTCACATTAACAAAACAATCATGAAAATGCAGACGTAGTAAAGAAGCGCCCATTCGCCTCTCTTGCCGAACAACATCCTCAACAACCCGTTTAATGGTTGGTAAAGCTTCGGGACAAACATCATCGTAGAAATCATCTGACAAATCCGCAAACGCCATGCCTGCTAGAGAAAGCATGACTAACACATGAAGAAACAGGAAGCTACTTGAAGCCATTTTTTGATAATTACTATAGTCTATGGAGGTCTACACTTCTATTTGATGCTTCTGATTTTGTGTGATGATGAGAGTAAAATGAGGCTGTATTTATAGGTAAGAAAAATGTTGACTATAGTAACACGACAATGTTTCTAGGTTTAATGAGCCACACTTTGACAATTTCTAAGAAGACAATTTTAATTTTCTGGTCCGTCGTATCAATACATGCACGAAATGTTCAGACTTAGTAATTGGTCATCAATTATTGCACATTTGAGTGGGTCGTCGGTGACCCTTATTTACTGATAATTAAAAGATTATCTGTTTTGACTTGGCAAATAAGTACTGTATATACGAAGTAATCTCCCTCTTTGCGTAATGATAACATTTCATTTGTTTTTCTCTTAGCATGGGCATAACCAAAAAACACTATTTCTAATTTCATCCTGAATTTTGATTTTAATACTGAGATATAATGATAACGCTCCATTTTAAGTGTATTAGTTTAACTTGACACCGAATTAGTAATTTCCTCTTTGTATAATGATAACGTTTCATTTTAGGTGTCTTAGTTTGACTTGACACTTTAAGAAATAAATGAAGACTTTTGAATCTCGTGGTCTTAAATTAAAGATGTGTGTAGTCCTTTAAATCTTTTAGTCTTAACTTTGTCAAGTAGAATGTTGGAATTAGAAAACTTACTAAATATAGAAAGAGACGCTTTTTGACAAAAAAAAAGTAAGATACTTAAATCGGCATGACAAGATAAGTATTATTTTATAATGTGTTTTAGGTAGAGCTAAACCCCTCAATAATTAGAAAGAAAATAGCAAGAAAAAGGAAGAAAGTAAAATCTGTTTGAAGACAAAAGTGGCTTCAATATGCTTGTTGGCCTTTCAAATTTTATTTGACTCATAATCCCACTAAACCACTAACAAGATTTCACTAAACAAACTTCCCTAAACTTTAGAAAGAGATATCTGCAACTCTAGAAACTAGCGAAATTACTTACAACTAAATAACAACCTAAAGCTAAAAAAATAGCTATACTGGAGACATAGTAAACGTCAAACAGTGACTGATGTTATACGGCTTCAATATTTCGTTTTCGGTATAAATAATACTTCATACTGCTATAATCATATACGGTCATACCGTACTCCCAATATTATCTTATACTGTTGTATAAGATTGGGTAGGAACGGGAATGGAAGAACTAGAAGAATAGACAAAAGAAAGCTAAGTGTAATGATTGTCGAGTCGAGTGTTAGTACTCATTCCTTAAGACAAAATTACCCCCGTATATAATGGCTTACGGTAGATGGGTAATAGTCTCCCAAGATAAAACAACATTACTTTTCTCAAGCACAAACCAAATACTTGAGAATCCTTCCAGAAGAAATAAGAACAAAAGATTGCTAGAACAAGAAGCAAGGCTCTCAATATTTTTCAGATTTTGTGTTGTGAATGAATATTCTAGATCTGAATTTTGAGGCTCCTTTTATAGTTGCAAAATGATCATTCACATACTATGTGAATGCACTTAAATGGGGTGCATAGGTCTCACCAAAAGTCACCTTGATCATGACAAGAGTTGGCTGATCTTGACTGATCTTATACATCATACCGCATCTCGAGATTATTTTATACTAGATTCAACGTGAGATAAATTTTATGCGATTAGACTTACACTGATAAAGCATCTCAAAAACCAAAATAACCTCCAGACATTTGTAAAGAATACTTCTTCTTTCCCAATTTATGTGACACTTTTCGCTCATCGAGATTCAAACTATGTGAACTTTGACCAACATTTTAAAATATATTTTTTAATCATATTTGAAAGAGAATAATTCCTTGATTATTTTTATTAATGAAGAGGTCTATATATACAATATACAATCACTAAATATGAAAAATCATATTCCTACTATAATACTACACTACTACGCAATGCACTTGCATAGCCTTTTTAAAGCTTGCATAGCGCTTTTAAGCGCTATCTAAGCTACCTCTATGGTAGCTTAGATAGCGCTTAAAAAAGTGTTATGCAAGCTTACTACTACCATAGCGCTTTTCTTAGATAGCGCAAAAAAAAAAACGCTATGCAAGTTATACTTCTATTTTGAAGATATTAGCTTGCATAGCGCTTAAAAGCGCTATCCAATTGTTTTTATTTGTTTTTTTTACTTTTTATTTATTGTTTTGGTATCTATTTTTTCCCTTGTTTTTCACCTAATGAATAAAATATCAAAAAGATAACAAAAAGAATACTCATTCAAAATATAATATAATATAATATAATCATTCGCATAAAACATAATAATATATTTAAAATAGTATCTCAATCATTAGTAGCTTACAATCATTAACTAATAACAATACGACATAGTCAACAATTACATCAAAATACTAACTAATAGCTTCAACCTTCCATTTTTTCTTTGAAGAATCGATTGTACAAGTAGTCTTCCCAATTAATTCGAAAATTCTTCATTTTGCTTGTAGGATAAACTTTGAATGGTGAACTATGAACAAACTGCAAAACATAGATGTTACAAAAACATAGTTAGAATAGAAACGTCCAACAAATAAATAGGTATGTAAATATTTAAATAAGATATGCATTTAACAAGAAAACAAAAATCATATAAAGAGGGAGTGAAGAGAACTTAGCGGTATTTCGCTTTTATTTTTCCTTTTCTCACATGGCTTTAACTTTAGGACGTCTCCTGATACCGCAAAAGACACTTAGTAAAAGAGTTAGTAAAATGAATAAATACGATTAAAACCTTCGGATCCATAATAAAACAATATGAGTTTTAATTACTAAGGCTCAAATCTACATTTTGTAAAGGACATCTCAGAAGTCACGGTGTGTCCTAGTGACTGTCACCAATCTAGTCGCCTCAAGCATGTTGGTATCCGATATATGTAATAAATCCATAAGTGTCATCATCGCTTTTTCCGAAGGAAAGAAAACCGAGGAACGACCTTTCTTAGGTCATATAAGATCATGTTCAAATCAAGGTTATGCCGAAACCGGCGGACGCGACCTCAATTTCAATTTCATTGGCCTAAGTGTAGTATTAGTGTTCAAATCAAGAATACCAAGTAATAGACTCGCTTGGAACAACTTCAAGACAACAATATGTTAATCAAATCGTAGCAACAAGAGGGTCAAATACTCACAGAAATAGCCTTGAAACGATAGTAATAAGACGTAGCAAGATCGATATGAAAAGCAAAGCTGGATATTAAAGGTAGCATCTATGGGTAATAATGCAAAGAAGAATGGGCAAAAATGCAAAGAAAGTGGGCATCAAAACAGAGCGGTAGTGGGAAAAAAATGCAGCAGCAGTGGAAAGAAAATGCAGCAGCAGTGGGAAAAAAATGCAGCAGCAGTGGGCAAAAATCAGGATAGTAGCTATTCATTTTTTCAGAGACAATAACAACATCTGTTCTATTGGAAACCAGCAGGTTTTGCTTAAAAAAATACCTCAAGGTGAAGATCATTTCTCAAAGTACCACATTTTAGAACCATACAAGTGCAAGATATCCCCAAGATACATTTTAGCAAGTTATTATGTAAGGCTCTATCCATTTAAACATGGTGTTTCCACAGCTCCATAGTCATTCAAACTAAGTTAAATACCTATTTTTCACTCAATCAAACATCAGATGACATCATACGGTTCAAGAAAATTCAGCACATTAATATGATGACAGTTTCTGTATTAAGTAATGAGGACAGATATATGCTCTGTTTAAGAAACATGATAGTCAAGCAAATGGACAGATATCTCGTAGAAAGCTTAGATCTATATTTTGTAAAGGGACATCTCAAACAAGTCATGGGTGTATCCTAGTGACTTGTCAGTCAATCTAGTCACCCCCCAAGTATGTTGGTATCCAGTATATATGTGAAAAATCCATAAGTGTCATTATTGCCCTTTTTCCGAAGGAAAACAAACCGGGAGACAACCTTTCCGGGAGGGTCATGTAGTATATGTTCAAATCAGTATTATCGAAACCGAAGTTACGCGGCCTCAATTTCAATTTCATCGCCTAAGTGTAATATCATGTTCAAATCAATGATATTTTACAAATATCAAAACTGTCTTTCAAGAATGTGCAAAGAACTATTATTTTCAAGTGTAGCATCTGATATCAAAATTGTAGCCTTGAGCCTTGAAAAATCACCACAATTGCTTAATGAGATAACAACACTTTAATCCCAATTAAAATGCAGCAGTAGTGTTCCCAAAAGGAAATGGAAATGGCCAAGATTGTAGTAGCCAGTTATAGCAGCCCATTAATCAAAGTACAACACCATGAAAACTTCATAAGTGCAATAGTTGTTTGGATCAACAAAGAATACCTGAGGGTCTACCCAATCAAGTTGCAATACAATGTTTAAAGTTTGCAAAGAAATCGTTCACAACCAAAATTCATTTGCCTCATCAAGTGTAGCCAATTATTCCCAACAAGAGAGTAAGAGTGCAAGCAAGTAGCCACAGAAGAAGCATCAATTCGACAAATGTGACAAATTAGTATAATATATGCTCACTTGAGATCGCAGCTGTAGGGAACAACAAAGGACAACCACAACAAGTGGAAGTAAAATCAAATAGACTTCAGGGACATGCTCATACTTAAAACATGGTTAGAAATCAAACATGATCCTCAGATAAGGCCTCCAGAATCGAGGCGCATTCGCTTTCTTCTAATTAAAAGCTTATTCAAAATCAAATACCCAACTTTTCCACTGATTCAAGTTATTTCAATAACAAACTCTACCCCCCCTATGTGCTTACTAAAGATCATGAGTTAAATGATGGGATGCAAATCAATAATAACTCAGTATGACACAAACTAAACCAAACAGGTATAAAATATCGTACAGTGGGTCGCTTAAAGGACGATCGGACAAATTATGACACAAAGATAGCTTGTGAAGTGTGAACTGATATGAACACACATAAGAATTAATGAGTTCAAGATGGAGCTTGGGACGTGGAAACATCTAATAAAAACAATACAATATGTCGATAGGTAACATTTTTACCCAAACGATTAGCCAAGTTCACTTTAATACTTACATATAACCAACTACTTATTAAATGTTGCCTCATACTCCAATAAAGTGCAGAATGGATACAATTTAATAGGTTTCAAACTAGGCTCGCTAGAAAGTACACACACAAAAGACCACTGCTTGACTGATTACATCTAAGTATAAGTTTAAAGAAAATGTAATACCATATGATTGGCTCAACCGTTAACCATACTGGTGAAACAAGGACATGGTTGTCCTTCATAGATTATGCTAGACAGTTCATAACCTTTATTAGCTTAAACTGATGAATTTAGGGGATCACATAATTTGTACAGCCTAGATTTAGCTAAAACACATTATAAATTTCATACTAAACTAAAATAAGATCACATAAGCAGATTGCACATGGCTAAAGAGACCTCGACTAGATTTCAAGTCAAACATATAGTTCATAAATGAACTGGATCTGTTCGTAAACCAACACATGTATTTATCTAAACAAACAATCAACGACTAATGATTAAAGCCAATTGTAAACACATTAAACTAATTCATAGGAAAATTAGTCATCAGTACCAGAACTTGATGAAGTCATAATTGATTAAATTAAGCCCAAACTATCAAGATAAAGCATTACAGACTTCAACAGGAATACATGTGAATGAACATGCTTAATAACATACTAAATAATCTTAATAGCCATCATCAAACCAAAATATGATTAGTAAACAATCGAACAAGCGCATAAGCACTACCATCAATTAGACATGTTATCGTGCATACGAATACATCACAAAGATCATATTAGTCAAAGTAAACCGTAAACTAAAGTCAGAATCGTATTTACCTTCTCCGTATAACCGAGGCGTCTTCTCGAATCGTCGAGTCCGCTCGGAGGTGTTTTTTGTTTGTGCGACTGAAGTGAAACTAAACTCAGTGTTTTCGAATCCTTGTTGAATCAATTACTAAAAATCAGAATTGGTTTTGCGGTCTATTCTCAGAAAAAAGTTTGTTTTCTGGATTTGAGCTCTATAATAGTAATCAAAGATAAACTTTTTGGTTCTCAAACACACTCAACAAACAAAAATCCTCATCCAAACCATATGATGTACATTGAACAGGAAATTTAATAGGAAGCCAGTTTACCTTTTATGTGTGGCGAATCTGAGGCGTCGGCTAGTGTACCTTAGAATCTTCGAAGAAGAGTTCTAGTAACTAGTTTGCGAAAAGAAACAAGATGAGAGGAATCCAAAATCGAGTAGAAAAAGAAAAGTTTTTGTATTCAGCCCTTGAGTAAATAATGAAATATCAATTAAGATAATGTCAAGTAAAACATTATACGACACCAATAATAGATGGAGGGGGTTGCCTAGTCGTCCCCGTCGCCATGGCCGCCACACACTGGCTGGAAAAAATAAAGAAATCCCAAAACTGAGATTCGAAGATCCGATCAGTGTAGTAAAGGATGATGAGACAAACTCAATGACACCACCCACTGTCATCGACAATAACAGAATCGACTAGAAAAAGCCAAAATTCTATCAGAAAATCGATCTGGTCGACGTGAAGATTGAGGATGAATTGAAGGTGGTGGGTGGATGTAGAATGTCGGGAAGATGATGACGATTGTATTGGTACCTACCACGCCCGAAGATAAATACTCAGGTAGACGGAAAATCCTTGGCGGCGCCTATGGTTTTGGTGAAATCGATTTGAGTGTTAAAACGATTCAGGTGGAATCGATTTATGCCAATTAATTTTGGCTATTGAAGTAACATTTACTTTAATAGCGCTTCCACAAGCGATATCTAAGTGGAAATATTTATATTATTATATTAATAAATTACTTAAGTAACACAAATTATAATAGAGCTTTAAATAAGCGCTATGCAAGGAGCAACTTTCATAGCGCTTCGATTAAAATTTCCGAAAAGCGCTATGGCTGTATTTTTTGGTAGATTGTTTTTTAAAAAAATTTGAAAATTTGAAAAAACGCTATCTAAGATGCGTTACGCAAGCTGAAATTTGTAGTAGTGCTAATATCCTAATTACACTTGTACAAGGATTCTACAAAATATGATAATGAAAACCTAAATATACATTTTGTCTGTGGGATACACGGTTGGGTGATTTCTATCACAACTCACCATACGACGGTTGTCGACGGCATCGCCTCTAAAATCTTCAAACAGAACCAAGGGAAGACCCTTAGTAAAGATGTCAGCAATTTGGTACTTTGAAGGGACATGCAAGACATGTACTTGTCCACGAGCTACCTTTTCGTGAACAAAGTAAATATCCTTCTCGATATGTTTAGTGAACTGATATTGGACTGGATTCTCAGATAGATAGACGACACTAAAATATTACAGTAGACCAAGATAGCTTTCTGAATATGAAAGTGAAGCTCTAATAAAACAATACGCAGGCAATATGACTGTCACGCCCCGAACCCCGGGCCTGTGACTGGTGCCCTACCTGGGCACCCTTCTACCTAACTGACACAAACAAACCGCGGAACTTAAATAACACCTCGTTTTTTTTTGTTTTTTTTTTACCAACGTATATGCAAGGGCAAAGCTGACAAGGCTGCCATATAATATACATAATAAAAAGTACTACACTGTACATGAGTCCAATCCCACATATGAATACAGACCTCTAAGAGTTTTACTGAACTATGACGGGACAAGGCCCCGCCGTACCCATAATCGCATAAAAGCATGCATCAAGGATCTATACCAAAATGATAAACTCCCGAACAGATGGAGCTATTCAAAACTTTGAGGTGGTCCTACACCGCAGATCACCAAATCATGCACCTAAACATGCGACATGAACGCAGCCTCAAGGCGAGGTCAAGACGAAGAATGTACCAAGTATGTGAAACAATAAACACTGTAAAGGAGATCACACAGTTCACATATAAAATAGGAGACATGTATGATAGTCAAACTACAGTACACAATACATAAACAGTCATGTCAAATCAGGGACGCATGCCCTCAAAGTCATTACTCAAATATAACCATGGGTCTCACGCCCATAACATCAATCATGCCCGTGGAATCCTTCTTCACCGCGATCCATGATATAATATAACCTCAATAAGCACAATGAACCTTGCAATCATGAGAGTAATGCAATCACTTTTATCTTTTTAAGTTATACTTTTAACAATGAGACCAACTGTTCCACTTTAAGTCATACACACACTGCACCCTTTCATTAATGAAATCACTACCGTTTCAAAACATGAAGGTCGTGCCAGTGCCAGGTTCAACCACCTTCTGTGTTATAATGCAACCTATCATAGGACTATTTCACCCGCAAGGGACTATTTCACCCGCTTAGGTCATGTGGACCGGCAATGAGTCATCGGTACACGATACTCGCATCACGGAGAGCTAATCCATGGCTTATATATATTCCGGGAATTTAACCCGCCCGAGTCAAATATCGACCACGCGAGTGTGTACACTCACCCCTACGGGAGCTACCCCGTGGTATCCTTGAAACAAGCTCGGCCCTTTATGGAGGGACGCGGAGATGTGGAATATGACATTTGCACGAATGTCTATATGAGCAACTCATATGCAAGCAAACCAAGACAATACCATGCCTTTACCCAATAAGACAATACCATGCCTTTCATTTTTACATAAACCAAGACAATACCATGCCTTTACACAAACCAAGACAATTACCATGCCTTCTTTTTACATAAATCAAGACAATTATCATGCCTTCTTTTTACATAAACCAAGACAATTACCATGCCTTATTTTTACAAACCAAAGTACTATCAAGGCACACATAAAATAATTCTCATTTAAACAAGCCGAAGTACTATCAAGGCATATATAGAATAATTCTCATTTAAACAAGCCGAAGTACTATCAAGGCACACATAGAAAAATTCTTTTCAAAAGACTCATTTTTATACAAAGCCCCAAGATACTAACACCCGTAGTATCAAAGCATGTCTATTTTTCAAAATAAGTTACTATACCTTTAGAAATTCATTTCAAGGCTTTGAACCCAAGTAACTTCTAATTTTCACAATCTAGGCAACTTATGCCCACCAATCAAAAATAGACAACTCTCTTAACCTTCCATAAAACCATTATAACTAACTTCCCATAAAGCCGTTATAACCCTTTATGTAAAACACTTTCACTTTCACTTTTGAGAATCCAAACTTCATTAAGGGAATGGATTATAACAACTTACAACTTAATCATCCAAAGTACAATAAAGAAGTATATAGAACAATTTCTATATTAGGCAATCCAAGTACAATCAAGGAATGAATCATTTAAGGAGTAGGATTTACTTTCTTTATCATAAGGAATCATGCTAGAAGAAGAGGGGGTGGTTCACATACCTTTTCGGCTAAATCCACAAGCTAAGTCGAATACGCCGCACGTAGAATTGTCAACCTATAATGGCCACAACACGGCTATCAACTTCTAGTTTCTAACGTAGAATAATACTAAGTATTCGATCTCTTATTCTACGGAAAATTGGGCAGCACCTCCTTTGTTTCTACATACTTTTCCACCTTTTCAAGGCCCGATAATCAATAACCAACATACCACATTTAAGGCTCAATACAACAACCAATCAAAAGGGATTACACGCCTTACAATACGTGTAAAATTCTGCCCCACAATTCATACGAAGTAGTTCAATACTCAAAAGCCATTATCGGCCAACAATAAACAACAACTCAAAGTCTTTTCCAATTCTTTTCCAATCCAAGTTCTTAGGTTAAACATGTTATATAGTCATAAACAACTTCAACAACTATAATTCCTTCTTTATATAACATGTGACGACTTAAACTAATAATCAAATTGAATTGTAATCTCAAAGGCTAAACATGCTAGTTTTCGGATTAGGGTTCCAATAGTCAATATACTTATCAAACTTCATACTATATACCTCATGCTTGCTAATATCCATAACTACAACAATAAGTAATCTTAATTACTAAAACAACAAGATGGTTACCTTTATAAACCCTTATAATTTCCAAGATTCAAAGTCGCTCCTTAGCAATTCTTAGCTCATTTTCTTTACGCTCCAATCCACTATTTGAAGCCTTTAGAAGTTCACAACCAACTTCTCTTCCATTTCCAATCCAAAACTATGAAAACGACTTAGGTTTTCGCCTTGCGACTAACGTAAAAACGTCGTTTTTCTGAAATCTTTCTATTGAGATATCCTTACAATACCCTTAGGGACCTTTGGTTAAAGTCTTGTGAATAAAGAACCACAAACTAATTTTTTTTTGTGTGGAGTTTACCCTAAACCCGAGAGCATTCTCAGGAAGAACAATGTCTTGAAATTTTCTAAGTGTTGAAGACTTGGTCTTGCACTAGTGTGTATATATAAAACAATGGAGGGTCAAGATAATAACATATGGGTGGCTAGGATGAAGAGTAATTAATATTTGTCCAAGTGGCAAGTTGACTTGGTTAATTTTCTCAAGCTTAGCAAGACTTGTTCATCTACATAGGTCAATGACCATTTCACCCTTTCCCAATTTCGTCCAAGACCATGTGGGGGGGGGGGGTGCCACGTGTCGTCTTCCCATTCGTCCATAAAATTCTGTAACCCTCGTGTGCCCCACAAAACGTAAAATTCCTCGGGTGGGCCCCACGTGACCAAATCCGTAAAAATAAATTTCCATAATATTAATAAGTTCCATATTCCTTAAATAATGCATTTTGAGAATCCAATTCTCATCAACGAACATTTTTCCTTTCCGACGTTCGGAAGATTTTCCGTCGGAAAAACAATTCTTCCTTTCGTACCAATTTTCAAGTCTTGCGTTCCCGCGTCTATTCTCTTATACATGTCCTGAAATTACGGGGTGTAACATTCTTCCCCCCTTAGAAATATTCGTCCCCGAATGTTCTTAGTCGGTTGCCAAGCTATATAAACTCCGGCATAATCTATTTACTATGTCTATCAATCATTACTCCACAAGACCACCGATGCCACACATGGCCACCACATAACATACGTAAACATAACAATGGAAATTCCATCCGTGGTCCCTTCTCACAAAACTCGAAGGTTACAGTCTTATCAAACACGGGATCCTTAGAGGTTCCTTTCCTTTTTCCCGTACTAGGGATGGTCCTGTCGTATTCTAAGTCATGGGACTAACACTACCTGAATCCTTCAGTCGGACTCCTACTCAGCTAACTGATGTGTTCCCCCGTGTTACTCCCCCTTCTCTGTCTCACTTAGTCACCAAACTAGTTGGGACATGAACCTATAATCTGCCTAGCTTAGTTTACCAACCGGTGTAAACTCTAATACTAGTAGCATCTCAATCACGAACACCTATGGATAGTGTTACTGAACCTAAGGCATGTGTATCATTATAATTAACCTCCACTCATGGCCTAAAAGGAATTTTTCTCTACGCACCTTCATTACTCTTAACTATAACCATTATAGTTCTTTTAACCTTTGTTCTCTCCTTTTCTTACTTGTCATACTTCCTCGTACTTCCAAACTTATTTAGTACACATACAAAATTTCAATTATTGTTTCTGTTATCCAATCCTTGGAGTTACTATCCAAACTTGGCCATTTTGCTACTTCCATTCCCGTTAAGGCTCTTCTCGGTCCTTACGACCTGGTTCCGGTGGAACGCGTCCACAAACTCGTACAACGATTAACTAGACTTGGGCCTTGCATCCTCGTGACCCTATCACATAACGGGACCATATCCACCTGACATCACCCCATTCCATACTACCGGTTGACCCGTAATGAGTCCACAACTCGACCCATCGCCACACTTAACTTCTCATTCTTAGTCTGAAATAAATTTCTCTTATCTCAAGGTACTTCTCACCCTATCCCCCTATTCACTAGAGGTTCGTCACAAAGGCCGAAGTATTTCTACTGTACATCCTTCCCTATCGGTCTTACACTGTTATGGGGTAATTACAACTTGTGAACCTGATCGGTGTATTTTATATACACCTTTGAGTCGCTTAGTTAGTCTTTTGTCCTGCTTTGCACATATAAGTGTCGACAGGATAAGTTTCCTTTCTTTGAGTCAAAGTGGTTAAAATGGCCAAATGGCGGAAAATGAGCTAAAAGAGGGCAAAAGAGGAGATTCCAGAGCTAAAAACAGAAAGTGGCGAACGAGGTGAAACCTGCACTCAGCACGCCTCGATTAAGCTAGCGCCGCGCGCCACTATCCGAGAGGCTGCAGAAGACTCAGAGCCGCGGCGCCACGCAAAGCCAGTGTGGTCGCGCGCCTAAACATCCGAGAAGCTACGAAGTTGCAGCGCGCCTCGCATGCCAGAAATCGTGGCCGCGACGCTAAATCATCTGACGGATTGCAGAAGTTCCGGCGCCGCGGCGCCTGTCTGCAGGGCCGCGGCGCCGACGCGGAAAAATAAGGTTTCCAGATGGATTTTGGGCCAGGCCTGCAGGGAAAAGTTGAGGCGGTTTTCAGCCTATAAAAGGAGAACCCTAGGCAGTTTTTAAGGGTTCCTTCTTGCACAACACAAGGCTTCTTGCTTGAGATGGAGACCATAGTTTAGTAAATTCTTTTCCATTTCTTTACTTTATTTCAGTTTTGTATGATGAACATGGGATTAGTTCTTGTCATGTCAATGGCTAGGAACTAATTCCTCTATAGGTCTTTCCATGTTGAATCTCTAGAAACTTATGTTATGATTTAACGACGCTTATGGTTATTCTTCTTCTTGAGATCTATCCAATAATTGAATTGAATGCTTGGTAGTTAATTGATAACTAATTATCACTATATGATTTCTAATCGACCGAAAGGAGGGATTGTGATTATCTTTGTAAGTTGGGTAGACATTCTGGATCGGGGATGAAAATACCTCAATTATTTACGTAGCGTTAATGAGAGGCTTAAAAACCCTAATTTTGCGCATCAGGCGCGACGGTTAACTAGGTTCTTGTTCTTAATCCTCCTATAGAGTTATCCTTATCACCGAAAGGTAGGTAAGGTGCAATCTGGGTGAGTGTTTATATAACCCTAACGGAGTATAAAACGATTTAGTGAACCTGCTTTCTCCAAAAGAAGAAGACCATAAGTTATTGCATTAATAAGTAGCATAAGCGGATAGTGAGAAGACGTGGAAGCCCTATTCTCATCACAACTGAAGTAAAACCTTATAGTTAAAATAGCTTTTATAATTCTTAGTTATAAACAACAAATCCAAATATCAATTTACCAAATAGATACCAAAAAATAGATAGTTGGTAATTGAACCATAATCCTTGAGGACGATATTCGGTCTTATCAAGACTATACTACTTGTCACGATAACGTGCACTTGCGTTTAAAGTGTGTGCATCTTACCGCGCATCAGAACCCTACACAACTATAGTCTCAGTTCACTTTATCATTCTTGTCAACATTCTTAACTTTTCACTTTACTAATCAAAGTATCCCTACTACTGGTGGTACTATCACTTTACAACTGCTAGCAATAAAGGGAAAACATATACGCTAGGGCGAAATCTGAATCTATCAATGCACGTATGATTCAAAAGAATCTAAATATACCAGAATCTCGTGCGATGTTGCTCCTCCCGATCTCGCCTAAGAGCCACGCTGCCTATGCGGTTCAAGGACCGCCAGAATATAAACTCCACCGACTCTACCACTACCGGCCGACACTGAACACCCCGCCTGGGGCGCATACCGGAGGAAAGGGAACTACCATCGCCTCATAGCCGAGCCGCCACCGCGTTCTTTTTAGAAGGACATACTCGTGATATGGCCCGGACGGCCACAATAAAAACAAACACCGTGCCATAACGGAATTTCCCATATGACGCATTACACCTAAACACCGAGGAATAAGTGGCCTCGATCGAGAAAATCCTCTCGCTTCCTCCGAGAACCTCGACCGGAGCTTGGACCGCTCCTAAATACCTTGTGGGTCCAATCGCCACCCGTGAGCCGCGGTATGTACCGGGTAGGCCGGGACAAATATCTCACTGGCCGCCGAGGCCGCTCGCCCAAAACTCACCGATAACCAACCTGGTCCTAGCCTCTTACGCCGATCTTCGCGTTGCCTCTACCATCTGTACACTGCCTGCATCGGTCGAATAACCTCCTCGCCGATGAAACAGTAGCACCGCTTATCTTGGTCAATAACATAATCGCTTCCCTTATGACCCTATAGTCTTCCCCTAATCGAGAAACTGGAGGCTCGTGTCGGGCCTCAAAACTGGCGCAGGTTAACTCGCCGATCGCGCACAATATCCTAGATACCCCGGGCATGAGCTCTATCAACTCTCGAGTCTTCCCGGTAGCTCGCCATCGCTTTGCCCTTCGGGAGATCTGTTCTCCTCGAGGCATAGTCAGAACATAATAATACGTCAGAGAGGAATTATCTTAATAACATTTCTATGGCACGATCTCGAGTGAGAAGAATATAAACCAACTCCTAAATGTCCTGTAGCCTCCTGTTTATCGGTGGCGCGCAACACACCGATAATCAAGACTCTACTAGACACGGTCAGACATTCCGAGGATCGATCGCTCGATACCACTGTCACGCCTAACCCCGCCTCGGATCGTGGCCCTACCCGCACCTTCTACCTAACTGACACAAACAAACCGACGAACTTAAATAACACCTTTTTTTTTTTTACCAACGCATACGCAAGGGCAAAGCCGATGCGTCGCCATATAATATACATAACAAAAAGTACTACATCGTATACGAGTCCAATCCCACATATGAATACGCACTTAAGAGTTTTATCAACTATGACGGACAAGGCCCCGCCGCATCCATAATCAGATAAAAGCTCATCGAAAGATCTATACCAAAATGATAAATTTCAACAGATGGAGCTATCCAAAAATTCGAGCGGTCCTACACTGGCAGATCACCAAATCAAGGTACCTAAACTCATGCAGATGAACGCAGCCGCAAGGAGGTCGAACGAATGTACCAAGTATGTGAAACAAGAAGCATCAGAAAGGAGATCACACAGCCACATATAAAACAGAGACATGTATGATAGCCAAACTACGATACAATACATAAACAAATATGTCAAATCGTGACGCATGCCCTCAAAGTCATTACTCAAATATAACCATGGGTCTCACGCCCATAACATCAATCATGCCCGTGGAATCCTTCCTCACTGTCGGCAGTCCATGATATAATATAACCTCAATAAGCACATTGAACATTGCAATCATGAGAGTAATGCAATCACTTTTATCTTTTTAAGTTATACTTTTAACAATGAGACCAACTGTTCCACTTTAAGTCATACACACACCGCACTTTTCATTAATGAAATCACTACCGTTTCAAAACATGAAGGCCGTGCCAGTGCCAGGGTCAACCACCCACTGTGTTATAATGCAACCTATCATAGGACTATTTCACCCACAAGAGACTATTTCACCCGCTTAGGTCATGTGGACCCGCAATGAGTCATCAGTACACGATACTCGCATCACGGAGAGCTAATCCATGGCTTATATGTATCCCGGGAATTTAACCCGCCCGAGTCAAATACCGACCCGCCGTGAGTGTGTACCACTCACCCTCATGGGGAGCTACCCCATGATATCCTTGAAACAAGTTGCCGACCCTTTATGGAGGGACGCGGAGATGTGGAATATGACACTTGCACGAATGTCTATATGAGCAACCCATATGCAAGCAAACCAAGACAATACCATGCCTTTACACACCAAGACAATACCATGCCTTTCCTTTTTACATAAACCAAGACAATACCATGCCTTTACACAAACCAAGACAATTACCATGCCTTCTTTTTACATAAACCAAGACAATTACCATGCATTCTTTTTACATAACTCCAAGACAATTACCATGCCTTATTTTTACAAACCAAAGTACTATCAAGGCACACATAAAATAATTCTCATTTAAACAAGCCGAAGTACTATCAAGACATACATAGAATAATTCTCATTTAAACAAGCCGAAGTACTATCAAGGCACACATAGAAAAATGCTTTTCAAAAGACTCATTTTTATACAAAGCCCCAAGATACTAACACCCGTAGTATCAAGGCATGTCTATTTTTCAAAATAAGTTACTACACCTTTAGAAATTCATTTCAAGGCTTTGAACCCAAGTAACTTCTAATTTTCACAATCTAGGCAACTTATGTCCACCAATCAAAAATAGACAACTCTCTTAACCTTCCATAAAGTCGTTATAACCAACTTCCCATAAAGTCGTTATAACCCTTTATGATTTTAGACAAATTCATTCTTTTTATAACCAAGAGACTTATACTTTTATAACCAAGTATCATATACTTTCAAATCAAGTTTCTTAACTTTCAAAATACTTCAAGTCTCTTAATCTTTAGAAATCAAGTTTCTTAACTTTAGAAATCAAGTAGCTTATACTTGCAAATCCCAAGTAACTCACACCTTTAGAACAAGTTACTTCTCTTTAAATCATGTCATTTCTCCTCTTTTAAATCAATTAAGTAAATCACTCCTTTGACTCCCCTAAAGTCATTATAACAACCTTTAGGTTTTGGAACTAAGGCACTAGCCAAAAGATTTGGAAACCACTTCCTTTTTAAGACTCTAAGTACTTCAAGTAAAACACTTTCACTTTTGAGAATCCAAACTTCATTAAGGGAATGGATTATAACAACTTACAACTTAATCATCCAAAGTACAATCAAGAAGTATATAGAACAACTTTTATATTAGGCAATCCAAGTACAATCAAGGAATGAATCATTTAAGGAGTAGGATTTACTTTCTTTATCATAAGGAATCATGCTGTAAGAAGAGGATATGGTTCACATACCTTTCTGGCTAAATCCACAAGCTAAGTCGAATACACCGCACGAGAATTGTCAACCTATAATGGCCACAACACGCTTATCAACTTCTAGCTTCTAACGTAGAATAATACTAAGTATTCGGTCTCTTATTCTACGGAAAATTGGGCAGCACCTCCTTTGTTTCTACATACTTTTCCACCTTTTTCAAGGCCCGATAATCAATAACCAACATGCCACATTTAAGGCTCAATACAAAAACCAATCAAACGGGATTACACGCCTTACAATACGTGTAAAATTCGCCCACAATTCATAATGAAGTAATTCAATTCTCAAAAGCCATTCTCGGCCAACAATAAACAACAACTCAAAGTCTTTTCCAATTCTTTTCCAATCCAAGTTCTTAGGTCAAACATGTTATATAGTCATAAACAACTTCAACAACTATAATTCCTTCTTTATATAACATGTGACGACTTAAACTAATAATCAAATTGAATTGTAATCTCAAAGGCTAAACATGCTAGTTTTCGGATTAGGATTCCAATAGCCAATATACTTATCAAACTTCATACTATATACCTCATGCTTGCTAATATCCATAGCTACAAGAATAAATAATCTTAATTACTAAAACGACAAGATGGTTACCTTTATTAGCCCTTATAATTTACAAGATTCAAAGTCGCTCCTTAGAAATTCTTAGCTCTTTTTCTTTACGCTCCAATCCGCTATTTGAAGCCTTTAGAAGTTCACAACCAACTTCTCTTCCATTTCCAATCCAAAACTATGAAAACGACTTAGGTTTTCGCCTTGCGACTAACGTGAAAACGTCGTTTTTCCGAGATCTTTCTATTGAGATATCCTTACTATACCCTTAGGGACCTTTGGTTAAAGTCTTGTAAATAAAGAACCACAAACTAAATTTTTTTTGTGTGGAGTTTACCCTAAACCCGAGAGCATTCTTGTGGGCAAGAACAATGTCTTGAAATTTTCTAAGTGTTGAAGACTTGGTCTTGCACTAGTGTGTATATATTAAATAATGGAGGGTCAAGATAATAACATATGGGTGGCTAGGATGAATAGTAATTAATATTTGTCCAAGTGGCAAGTTGACTTGGTCAATTTTCTCAAGCTTAGCAAGACTTGTTCATCTACATAGGTCAATGACCATTTCACCCTTGCCCAATTTCGTCCAAGACCATGTGGGGGGGGGGGGGTGCCACGTGTCGCCCTCCCATTCGTCCATTAAATTTTGTAACCCTCGTGGGCCCCACAAGACGTAAAATTCCTCGGGTGGGCCCCACGTGACCAAATCCGTAAAAATAAATTTCCATAATATTAATAAGTTCCATATTCCTCAAATAATGCATTTTGAGAATCCAATTCTCATCAACGAACATTTTTCCTTTCCGACGTTCGGAAGATTTTCCGTCGGAAAAACAATTCTTCCTTTCGTACCAATTTTCAAGTCTTGCGTTCCCGCGTCTATTCTCTTATACATGTCCTGAAATTACGGGGTATAACAATGACTCAGACACCACATTGGCTACTCCTTTATAATAGGCCTCTGCACTGGATCGCAATAAAGTAGTCTGGCGTTTTGCTGACCAAAATATCAAGTTATCACCACGAAACATACAATAACCAGTGATTAAACGTCTGATTTATGGACATCCACCCCAATCATCATTGGTATAAGACACGAGAGTAGAGACTGGGGATGAATATAAATACAATCTATAATCAAGTGTGCCCAATATGTATCGTAGAATGTGTTTGAGTGCATGCATCTGCTAAATTCGCGGATCATGCATAAATAAACACATCTGTTGAACTGCATAAGTAATATCAGGTCTCGTAAATGTAAGATACTGAAGAGCCCCTGCAAGACTACGATAGTGGGTGGAATCCTCATATGGTGCGCTAGACGTAGAACTCAACTTCAGTTTGGTATCAACCGGAGTAGATGAGGACTTACAAGATGACATGCACGCTCTCTCAATAATCTCAGTCGCGTACTTTCTTTGTGATAAAAATAGACCACCTGCATGACGAGTGACAACTATTCCAAAAATATAACTGAAGGGTCCCAAGTCTTTCATAACAAATTTTGAACTGAGAAGGGTCATAATAGACTTGCGCAAATTATCAGAGGAGGCAGTCAAAATAATATCATCCACATACAACTGAATGTATGCTAGAGAAGTACCACGATGATAGATGAACAGAGAATGATCAGACCTACTGTAAGAAACCCAATAGTAGACACATAATCTGCAAACCTCTTATACCAAGTCTGTGGGACCTACTTAAGCACATATAAAGACTTCTTCATCAAATAGACATGGTGAGGTTATTGGGGTCCTTAAAACCCAATGGATGATGTATGTATATCGCTCCTTAAGATCATCGTAAGAAAATATTTTTCACATCCAAATTGATGAATGTACCATGTTTTCGAGAGAGCGGACTAAGCATGGCGAAAAGTTATCGATTTAACCACCGAAGTAAATGTCTCTCCACAATTCACGTCAACTTATTGTGTTTTACCATCACCTACAAGATGAGTCTTATGCCTATAAAAAGAACCGTCAGAATTGTCTTTATGAGTAAAAATCTACATTGAACGAATAATATTGACACCAGGAGGAGGGGCACCAACTCCTACGTCTTATTTTCAATAAGAGCATTATATTCGCCATTCATGGCCGCTTTCTAATTGGGTCATGGCGGCGCATACTAGGCGTAGTATGGGTGGTTTAGTGACACTGAAATTAAGATTAAAATATCGTTTGGGTTTAAAAATACCCCATTAGCTACGAGTAACGGACCTTGACTCGAGATAGAATCGACGGAATTTGGATATCGGGTCGCAGGCGGATCGACCAACATGCAGTGGGCCTAATGACCCAACAACAAGTAGCGACAACTTGGAAGTGGTGAAGAATTAAGTGGCCGTAAATTAGACACATACCGAAAGTAGAAGTCAAGCGAGACACGGAACAATGCCAAAAATACCCGCCAAGATTTGGGCGTGGATTGGATCGTCCTATTTGGGCCAGATGACTGGGATCACGCGGATTTTGGTCACGGATAGCTTGGATAAATTGTGAATAATATACGGTGATAGCTCATCATCCAAAAAATTATACAAACTAGATACGAAACTATGCAATTTAGCAAACTAAATCGGGTTTCATCAAAATAACATGACGACTAATTATGATAAATTAGAGGATGAATCAAAATATTTGTAACCAGGATGGTTTGATGGATAACCCAAAAATACACGAGCGGTAGAACGTGCTTGAAGTTTGATAATTGTAGTAGACGGGAAAAGTGGATAGCATAAACACTCAAACACCCTAAGATGAGAATACAAGGGGTCTTTATTAAAAAAGAATTTTAAGTGGGAATTGATATGCTAAACCTTTGCTAGGGAGAATGTTAAGGAGGTAGGTAGTCATTTGTAACACATAATGCAAAAAAGATAGGGATAATGAAGCATGAGCTAGTAAGGTTCAGACAATATTATTAATTGTGCAAGTTTTTCTTTCGTTCTTCCCATTTTGTGAGGATGTATGAGGATAAGAAAACTAAAAAGGTATGTCATGAGTGTCACAAAAATCCTGAAATGACCCATTAACATATTCCCTCCGATTATTACATTGAATATTTTTAATGTCCCGTTTAAATTGGGTACGTATGAAAGCTCTATATTTTAAGAAGGTGGAAACACTTGACATTTTAGACAAAGGAAAGGTCCACAAAATGTTAGAATAATCATCCAAAAAACACATAATAATGATGGCCCAATGAACTCAAAACGAGAGATGTCCATAAATCACTATGAATAATGTCAAAAGGCATCGACGTACTAGAAATAGAGGCTACACACGATAATCTAACACGTTTTCTAGAGGACAAGAGGGACAAATTTGAGTACTACACATATTCTTACAATAAATGAAATTTTTATTTTTAAGTGAAGAAAGAATAGACGACCCCGGATGACCTAAACGTGCATGCCACAAGGTAGGAGCAAGAGCGACAAATGTTGAAGGTGCGACTTGACTCGTGGAAATGGTGGTGTTGGTGATTGGATAAAGCTCTCCTCAACTACTACATCTCATTAGAGGTATCCCCGTCTTCAAATCTTGCACAGAAAATCCAAAAGGGTAAAAGTTAACAGGCATCCAATTATCAGTTGTGAATTTTCGGACATACACTAAATTTTTAATTAAGTGAGGGGAATGAATGACATTTTTAAGGACAAAAAGAGGTGGATGTGGGGCAGAAACTTGTGTGATCATAACCACGAATTGGAAATAAATTGTCATTATCAACAATTATGCCACGATTATTGCTCAAATTGAAATAAGGCGAGAGATTACCTTGTGAGGATGTCTCCGGTATCCATATACCAATTTACGTTCAGAGGATTTAATCCAACTGTATGCATCGCAGCCTCAATAACCGTAGGTGTCGGCCTAGTAATAAGGTCGCAACAATAAAGGCCTGCTGAGGCTGAGGCCCAAGCAGGCTTGCCTGTTTCCTAGGTTGTGCCGACTGGAAATGTGAATTGGGCCTCTGCTGCCCACTGACCCAGTTCACTGGAGAAGCTGGAAAGGGAGCATAGGTCGTGTTGGGCCACTGGCCCAGCAGCCTCACGACCAGTTGGCTTGGGCCCAAGGTTGCGGCCAGTGGTATTGTGGCCCATTCGGCCTACTTCCACTGCGTCTTCCACCGTCGTAGTTGTTCCGACCACCGCTACTGTCGATTCCGCGATTTTTGCCATTGTTTTTCTGATATTGACCTATTTTGTCGTCGTTGTTGTTACATTTTTGGCTAGAATTATCTGAGAATGAGTGAGGGTCATCGGATGTAGCCATCATCATGACGGAATTTGCTACGGTAGCCGCCTTTTTAGTCAAGTCGGCCCCTTCTAATGTGAGCGTGGAACGAGCCTGGTAAAATGGTGGGAGATGATTACTTTGACGAACAAGAATCCCAACGTCATTATAGGCCTCGGATATGCCTGCAACCATTTGAAGAACAAGACGATCATTGGTGATAGCGCGCAACGCGTTTTGAGTTGATCCGCCAATTCCTTAAGTCTTTACAATTGGCGGAGACATTCGAAAAATCCTCCATGTTGACATCGAAATTCCTTCTCAAGAGTGACAACACAAATTTTTGTTATCTTATAATATATCACGCACCTATTCCAATTTCCATAGTTGTGGCATCGGGTTCAATAATCATCTACAAGAGGTAGAGATAGTGGAATAAATCCACTGGAGAACGGTAGCATCAAGGGTTGTCCATAACACAGGGTCATCATCGGAGTTAGGCACCTTCTCGTGGCCAGTTATTGAGAGAATGATGTGATGAAGGACTTGATGCGAGTGTGCGTGAACTTTAAATAATTTCGCCCGCATCGCGTATTAGACATTTTCCATCTCAAGAACAATAGGAATGTGGTTCTTGATGTTGGGGACTGTAAGGGCAGGATTAAACATGTTCTTTGATGTAGACATGACAAAAGAACAAGAGGAAAATTAAGGATTTGGAAGAAATAATTTGGGACATAAAACGAAAAAAAACTAGAGGCCGATGGCCTGATTCTCGGTTCCGATGAAGAAGGACAACGGAAGGTGTTTTTGGAGAAGTATTTTTGCCATAGACTTCTGATACCATGAAAGAGAATAATATCTGGTATTTTTGCCCTACACTTCTTATACCATGAAGGAGAATAATCTCTTGATTATTTTTATTAATGAAGAGGCCTATATATACAATATACAATCTCTAAATATGGAAAATCATATTCCTACTATAATACTAATATCTTAATTACACTTGTACATGGATTCTATAAAATATGGTAAGAGACCTAAATATACACTTTGTCACGGTATGGTGGTTTCTATCAATATTGATATGAGAAGAATTTCTTTTGAGCGTATGGTCTATTGTAAACAGTTTCTCAATCCCATAAAGGTTGAGGTAAAGTCTGCGTACATCCTATTCTCCCCAGACCCCCACTTTGTGGGACTACACTGGGTATGTTGTTGTTGCTGATATGAGAAGAATTGCAACTTCCACTACTTATGGTATAGATTTTAAGTTCTAAATTTTAATTTTAAGATATTGAATTAATGTAACCCAATTTAGCCTAAAATTAGTCAAATTGACTCTCGAAAAGCCAAAAAAGTCATACAAATTTGGACGGAGGGAGTATTACACATTGAATAACATTCCACTGATTAAAAATATTTGTATCGTACAGTCCTTACATTATAATTAATTTCTGTATAATTTTGTCCACGCACTAAATTAAATGACCTCTAAGTGATGAAAAAATTGAACGAAATGGAACTTGCGACAGAGATATAAAATTTTATAAGAATAAGAACCATTTTCCATGAGGATATGGCCAAAAGATTTACTTCACAATAATGGTTTATGACATAATTTTTTAAGGAGTTTGCACACTACCAGTATTATTATAAGCAATTACAAACTCCAAATTTGAAGAAAAGGTCAACTTATGTAACACAAGAAAAACAAAATAGCAGAAAACAAAATATAGAAAGACGAATCACAATTCAACGGGGACTATATCTAGGGTTGTTATCGGTCCGGATACATTCGAGAACCGGACCGAAATATCCGGACCTAAAAGTTAACGGTCCGAATACGAATACCAGACATAAGGATCCGGTCCGGCAACCCGGTCTAATTATGCGATAACTATATGTTATCAGTCCCGGTCCGATACCCGGTAACTATCTTATCAATCCCGGTCCGATACCCGGTAACTATCTTATCAATCCTTGGAATATTGCTATTATATATTGTTTTAAGTTTGTTAATATGTATTACGTAAAGCTGTAAAGGCAATAAAACAGGCATTTTTATAAAAAAAATTATAAGTAAAGCAAAGTTTTGTAAGTAAAGCAGAAATTTTAATATTTCGGACTGGTTTCAAACCGAAAAAAGTATCTAGAACCGGACCGGTAACCTTATCAGACCGGATCGGTATCGGTCAGATCCCGGATCTCTTTTCAGTACCGAATTCTTATCGGTCCGGACCGATAACCTTATTGGTCCGATTCAGATATGTCGATACCGGACCGAACCGGACCAGACGATAACAACCCTAACTATATTTAGAAAAACTCTCTTTGAGTATCTATGTTAAATGTGAATGTTAGCAACATGCAAATAAATGAGTTAAAATGAGGGCAACCATTCATTAACATTGGTGCTAAAGGTCTTTATTATAGTAGTTCTTTAAAGAATAGAGTGGATACTTGCCACTGTTCTAATGGCCATAACGCGTCTTATCGAAAAATCTATTAAACAAATGTTGATGAAGAAAATATACGTGATCAGTGGATCAACAACTACGTTTGAATAGGTATACTGATTTTGGAGAATGAAATTGATGAGATTTGTATTTGTTATGTGCCAAGATTATCTCCGCAACAAATGGAATTTGTTAATCTTTAGGCAAATTTATAGTTTCGTTAATAGTGGTTGTTATCGAAATTTAGGAGAATACAATCTAGCTTCCTTAGAGTTGGTCTTAGGATATGTTTCAGGTGCTACTTCTATGATATTGAAGGTCAAATGCCAATATACAAGAAAAAAATATACTATGATATACTCCAAGACGCCTATAATTTTATCAATTTGCATAGTGCTAATTGATGAGGATAAAATAATGAAAAAGAAGAAAAGTTTATGGTAGTAGCTAGCCAAGGTATCAATTCTCCAATTATTAAGTTGTCAAAGTTGAAGCCTACAAGAAATATATCAACCTGGTTGTTGATGTTGGATGAGTGTTGTGACAACATCAGTTATCCTTCAGGATAACATCGCTGATGAACATAAAGATGTTGTCTGCAGTGTTGTGACAACATCACAGACAACATCTTTGTAAACTACTTTGCCTATTCTTCCGGCCAAAACAGTGTTTGTTACTGTTAGTTAAAAATGACCTAGGCAAGCCAACAAGGAAGCTGTGTTTAAAACGTGAGAAAAGAAGAAGTCAAGCTTGGAAGAAAAGCAACGTGAAGACCAAGTAAACATTGTTGAGGTTTTCAAGGAGGAAGAATCGGTCTAAGCTGCAACCTTCTTTCTCTCAACTCCCGCAACCAACCGGTGAGGATTTCAAAGAAGCGTTTCACACTATAAATAGAGGGGCAACTTCAGAGTATCGGTATCCAGATTATAACGAGAAGAATCACCAAGAGAGCTCTCGGAAATTCACTTTAGAAACAGGATCAACACCTTAGCCTAAAGTAGTATAACAACATCTAGTCCAACATTACTATTGCTGCCCAGATTCTAGATTAAGTTTATTGTTGAAGCAACTGTAATGAAGATGTTGTATGTTTCTTTAGAGATGTTTTATCTTTAGGCTGAAGTCATGTGCGACTTCGTTTTATTTGTAATTTCTTTTTATTTCATTGCTACAAATTGTAAAACAAAAATTCAATTGTAATTGTATATAATATATACATTACTTCGGTCATTGACCATCAAGGGCTATATTAATATATACCCTTGAAAATATAAACCTTGTGTCTTTTACTTTTTCGCTGCATTTACTCTTTAAGGTTTATTATTTTTTTATCAAAGTGTTGCCTCCAGTGTTGTCACAACACTGAAGTCAACATCCAGAAACTGTTTAGTTGTTCAAGTTTGTTTTAATTCTTACTCCTTCGTTCTTATTCGTAGTCTCGGTCCAAACAAGTGGTGTCAGAGCCAACACTTGATAAAATAAGTGTTTGGTCATGAATTTAATGGCTATGGACTCAGCTATTCAAAATGTTAGTAAACTTCCAATTCTTGATGGAACCAACTACGCCTATTGGAAAATTCGACTACGTTCGCACATCAAATCAATTGATGTTCGAGCATGAAAATTTGTATCTGAAGGCTATGTGGTTCCCAAGTATTCAGCGGATGAGGATGGTGATGTTCTTACCAAACTCGACTCTGAATGGACCGCGGAAGAAATCAAAGTGCTAGCTTTAACAAAAAGGCCTTAAATGCTATATTCGGATGGGTAGATCTATACATGTTCAAACTTATTCAGAATTGTACAACGGCTGAGAACGCCTGGGAGACCTTGCAAACTCATTGTGAAGGTACCTCAAGTGTGCGACGAACAAAGCTACGCATGATTTTGAGCCAATACGAGCGCTTAATGATGGAAGAATCTGAGGATATAAAGTCCTACTTTGAAAAGTTAATTGACATTGCTAATCAGTGTCAAGTGCTTGGTTCTCCTTTGACCAACACACAACTTGTGGACAAAACCCTCAGATCTCTCCCTGAAAGGTTCAACACACAACTTGTGGACAAAGCCCTCAGACCTCTCCCTAAAAGGTTCAACACAAAGATTTGTGTTATTGAAGAGGTCCTTAATCTTACCACAATGGATCTACATGCCTTGATGAGCGAAGGCAACAGACACATCAGTGGACCCAGACTATGTTGCCCCAACATCTGAGGCAATACCTGCACCAACTCCATCAGACAACAATAATACAGAATCTGAATCAGATTCTGAGGTAATGACTTACTCTCCTTTATTTCTAACAAAATCATTCGCTGATAATTGGAAATGGTTCAAAAATAGAATTGTTATGGGAGAGAAAGTTATTCACCTAAAATCATTCTCCAATAATGGCCTTGTTGACTTTCTAAGCAGTCGTAATGTCTTAAATTCAGTAACTGGAAAAAAATCCTTATTGTGAAAAGGTAATTAGAGTGTTCTATGCTAACTTGGCACCTGCTGTTAAAGACACTAGCTCAAAGAAATTTGGGAAAGTGTACTTATACAATTGTGTATATAATTTTACACCGGAAAACATTAAATCTACTCTAGGGACAAATTTAAATGAAAGACCCTCTCAATCCAATCCCACTACAGAGGAGCTTAATACTATGATCAAATACCTTACAGGGCATTTGATCACAGTTTGGGCACTTCGTAGTCCTGTTTTCAAACTTACTGCCCTGTTTACAAGCTTGCAATTTTTAATTGGCTACCATCTCTTAATGAGACAGTAGTAACTCTAAAACAAGCAACACTGCTTTACAAAATTGGAAGGAATGAAAGAGTTGATTTGGGACCATAATATTCGAACATGTTGCCAACTTGACAGAAAGAAAGAACAAATTTGCCCTTCCATACCCCTCTTTGATCTACCAAATCCTGCTCATCAAGGGTTTAAAACCCCAAATGGGGAGAAACTGAGTCCTGCCTTAGAGGTATACTCAGTACAAAGAGCAGTAGTAAACAACAAGGACAAAATCCTCGATCTGCCCTAGAAGAAGGAAGACTGGGACACAAAAACAACATTAGATATTGCCAACATGTTAGGCAACACAGTACAAAGCAAGCTCCCAATGTCCAGAGAATGGCATCAGAGGAACATTGCTGAACTGAACAGGCAAACCAAAGAGATGGTGCGAGCCTGCGACTATTATGTGAACATTCTTTCTTCACAAAAAGGGAGAGAAGATGATGATGTTGATACTACAGGGTCAGGGTCATGCAAAGATACAGGGGGAGATGGGAGATGAGATGATGATTGTTGTCATGCCAGAAAATTAGAAGAACCTGGGTGTTGTGGTTGGTCACAGAAAGCGGCTGGAAGCTACTGTGACACAATCAATTGAGTGTTAGGTCTATATGAAATGATGATTGTGTTGATTTACAAACTGATACGTTGGTTTATTGTTATTTTTTTTGTAATATTTTTTGGAATATGGTATGTTCTGGTAGATATTGTTTTTCTTGCTATGAAAATATTATGACTGCTAGTTGTTGACAGATTACTAATGTGTTGTATACAAGTCACGACTAATGGTCATAAGTTCTTTCTAACCTAATCATCGATACAAAAATTACTTGAAATGTGTAACTGCAGGTTAAGGGGGAGCATGACCCTAATCCTATTGATTTTTAGATTGCTAAGGACAAACATCTAAAATCAGTATTGTAGGCATTTTTAGGTTTGTATGGAGTTTTGTGAAGAAAGACAAAAAGGGGAGATTGTTGATGTTGGATGAGTGTTGTGACAACACCACTTATCCTTCAGGACAACATCGCTGATGAACATAAAGATGTTGCCTGCAGTGTTGTGACAACATCTCTATAAACGATTTTGTCTATTCTTCCGGCTAAAACAGTGTTTGTTAAATCGAAACATTACAAATTATTTTTCAAAACATCTAATGTTATCATCAAATACAATAAAAACATAATATTGTTTTAACTTCCAAAAGTTTAAATATTGTCTAAATCATCATAAAAAATGACACAAATATGCAGTACGAAGAATTTTTGAAACATGTTGCGCCCACTCGTTCTGAACTTCATCGAGGTCATACTGCGAAAAACATTTTTTGCCATTATACTGTAACACACAATAGAGATCAGTCAAATTTTCTAATCATAAATAAGCCATTATAGACAAATACATAAACAAAAATAATGTTAAATACTTACATTGTTATGAAGCAAAGACAAATCATTCATTAGATCTTTAATGAAACGCAACATATAGTAAGCACACTCATATCCATAAAGTTGTTGTGGTTAGGGGTGTTCACCGGTCCATAACCGGACCGGACCGGACCGGACCGGAATGGACCGGAATCCAGAAAATTTCTGGACCGAGGACCGGAAAATTCCGGTCCGGTCCCGGTTTTGGACCGGTTGGACCGTTTTTTTTTTTAAATGCAATTTATAAATTATATATTTTTAAGAATGTGTTCGTTTATCAATCTCATTAAATATGTTTGTTTTTTTCCTTATCCTTCAATAAACTTTATTTCATTAATATGACCAACTTAAAGAAAATCACCAAATGTACTTGGTTCGTATACGAACTACTGAACTACTCATTAATTAAAGTTACACACCACATTTATATTTTCTATTTTCTATTTGGAATTTGGACATTCACTGAAACTAGGGTGCACAAAGGTTAAACCGGACCGGACCAAGGCAGAAGGCAAGACCGAAATTACAGATTACTCGGACCGAATGGACCAATGATTTGCCCAGTCCCCGGCCACCACCCCCATCGCCACTTCACCTCATCCACTACTTGACCCACTTGGCCGGACGTATTGACATATCTAATATAGGTTGTAAATTGATCAAACTTTATACGGTCATAACTTTGCGCTCGGACGTCCGTTTTACCTAAAAAAAAAATTGATTTCGCGTATTTTTTCGATACGGGGGCGGCCAAACAGCATAAGCGGTTTGATTCCTCTGATTTCTCTAAAAACGTCAATCTTGCCCCTCAATTTAACTTTTCCCCCAAATCGTTATGTTTTTCCCCTTTTCAAATCTAAATATCTCGCGATGTACAATTGATTTCAACGTAAAAATTGCGTGGCACCGCATCCGGGAATGTCAATTTCAATATTGGAAATTCAATTTATATATATAAAAAAAATCCGGTCCATTCCGGTCCGGACCGGAAAATTCCGGTTTTTACCCGGACCGGACCGGAAAATCGGAATCCACCATTTTGACGGACCGAGGACCGGACCGGAATCACGGTCGTTCGGTCGATTTCGATCGATCTGCTTTGTACACCCCTAGTTGTGGTACCTTAAAATAAAAATAACCAAAATATTAACTTGACATCCAAATTTAAACTTTCATTACATACCAATTAAAGACTTGAATAAATGCATTACCTTAACAATTTTTACCATTCTTGAAAAAACCCACTTTAGTTTATAACCTTTCTGCGCGATATACATCAACATGACGCTACAAAAATGACAACACATATTAAAACATGATTGCCATCATTAATAATCAATAATTGACTAAGAATATTACAACAAGAGTAAATAATAACAAGTAATAGATACATACTGTGTGATCAATTTGACCATGTCTTGATGTGGTGCAACATTAAGTGAATCAAGATAGTATGCCTCAAATTTTGACACATCAAATACAACCACTACCCAATAATTTCTACAAATCATGTATTATTAGTGTTTCTCGAAATAATTGAGGCTAAAAAGACTTTAAATATATATATATATATATATATAAAGAATTAGAATGACATACTGAGGATTATATGACATGAACAACACTTGACCGTCTTTCGCTTTCAGCAAACGATCACATACATTTGCTGCTCTTTTTTCAGGTGGACTGCTTGGTTTACCTTTATCATTTATATTTGCACACACCAAAGCATGATGTACAAAACAAATAGTCGGACTCTTTCTCTTCCCGACGGGTTATATTTAACAATCTGTGGACTGAATTAATGCATAAACTTATTAATTGATATCTTACGATTTCGTTGACAATAGCTTCTACTTCTGGTTTAAATTTGCCATCTCTTTTAACCCGAGCTTGCTTCCAAAGCTCGCTCCTATCAATCTCCTCCTCCGAAATGCCGGATGTAGAGCATTATATATTATAACAAAAAGATCAAATTTGTTTAAGTTCGATATTCTATATTAAATGAAAAGATAGAACTTATAATTTTTTCTATAAGCCCCTTGTATCCTATTCTACTCAAGCGATGATTGAACTTATTTCAAGCCTCAGATCTTCCTTGTCTGCAAATTCCCACCTGTTGTAATTGTTGTGTTATGCTCATGAGAAAAAAATGCCATATGGTTCCATATCATGTCATGTGTAAGGCTCAATGGAATACTCTCCTGCAGCCAAACCAATTTCACATGCATCAGTTGACTTGTGATATCCTCTGAGAATTCCAAGTGATGTAAATCCCAAGTACCCTCCTCCATAAGTAAGCAAGAACTTGCCATGTAATGTCATACTTTCAGCAGAATGAGCAAGTGCTAATACAACACACTGCAATATAGTCAATACACAGTTTATGTTTGTTCTTATATCGTGCAAG
Source organism: Przewalskia tangutica (assembly GCA_029844215.1). Lineage (NCBI taxonomy): Eukaryota > Viridiplantae > Streptophyta > Magnoliopsida > Solanales > Solanaceae > Przewalskia > Przewalskia tangutica. Next base: position 76,644,490 of record CM056738.1, on the reverse strand, counting down.
ACTATTCGATTCAATGCACCGATTGATCATTTCCACTGTGTGTGTTTTTATGCACTATTTTTTCTGGTTCCATGTCATATCATGTGCATGTAGGATCTAAGGAATAGTATTGTTCATTGTGTATTGCATGTATCACATCAGTTCCATCAGTAACACCTACATCAACATATGACCTTAGGATCATGGTGACCCTATTCTTCCAACTGCTACATGCAAAACTGAAAAACAGGTTAGTAGAATAAGTTACTATCATACTCTCCTCCAAATGGATATTGAGTAATATAGTAGCATCTCTTCCACTTCCAAACACCAGATCTCAACATGCCTTCTTCGTTACGCTCTCATAAAATGTCGCATTGTTCCCATCTTTGTCTGAAAATCATTCCAAGTGTTGTAAATTAAGATGAAGTCCCATACCATCTTCTACAGGTGATCACCACATTCTCTACAAATTATTCTCTCCACGTAGAATGAGCGGAAGGCGATAATACCACACCGTGAAGAAAACAAAAATAGGTCTGCGTGATTCTCATCAAGTATGAACTTGACTCATATGTATAATGTGATCTTGTTCTCTTGAAGTCTGCGGTTCCCATATCATTTCCAATAGCGGGATCAAATAGAAACACCAGTTTACGTCATGTAGCACATCGTACCAACTCATATCCTAAGACTTAGGATTATTGATACCAAACTAACAGCTTTGAAGCGTCATTACCTCTTGTGGTGCACAATTATGAATGTATGCATATCATGTCTGTGCTAGAATCAAAGCACCGATGAAAATATATTATTTAGCCAAAGCATGCACCACTGCATACTTGATGTTACGAACCATAGCATATAGACTTGCATTTGTGGTAAACTTATTTTTCCATGTTATAGCAGTTCCATCCAATAAAGTGAAAGCTGCAAAACAGAAAACTAAGTTAGTATAAAAAATCACAACTGGACAGTTACAAATGAAATTTACCAGTCCAAACATGCTCAACATCAAATATTTAATAGGTGTATCACTATCCTAAGTCCATTTATTACTCCTAAGTTACTCAAAACAGATTCATAGGCGTACAACACATATTTGTTTAAGATCATTTTTGAACTAAACTGCCTAAAATTAGTTAATGAACAATCACTCGAACAAAAAAAAGTGCTTGTTAACTAGCAAAAAGTACTTGTTGACAAACAAAAATATATTGTTTTCGTTGTGATATAGAACAACAACAAATAGTTGTGATTAGTTACTGTTCTAATCGACGACATGCCACAACGCATATAGCAAAACTTCTGAAGTAATGCTAGCATAAATATTATCCAATAGCTTGACAAAGTACTTAATCAGATTTAATATACCACAACGCGTCTAACAGGAGACAACTTGCACCAAAACAGATTCATACATCGGGTGCGACTTACATTAACAGATGATAATTTGTACCAAAATCTCATTGGCATAATTTATGCTAAAAACAAATTCTTTTCAGTAGATAAAACACAGCTAACACATAGATATGAAGCTGAAACTGGATAAGCTTCATTTATACATAAACTTTAATGAAAATTATGCTTTCTAGGAATTTAATACTTATAAGAAATAGACGAGTCCTAGTGAAATAATTTCTAACACATAGGCAGTGGCTAAAATATCATATATAATCAACAGAACACAGAACGACGATGTGGATTAACAGCGCTAAAGAATGAAAATAAGCACGTCGTACATCTTTCTAATGATACAAAAAGCAAACCACCAAATGAACAATGAACAGAATTTTTATAATACACACAGAACTATAAACACAAGAAAAATAACAGAGCCAACAAGAAGGGGAAGATTACAGACCTTTCTATGGTGCAGCGAACTGAGGTAAGGCCCTTTGAATTAAAAATGAACTTTGAGTTTTCCGAACCAGAAACAATAGTTTAAATCGGTATTTTTAGAAGACAGAATCAGAAAACTGAGAAGGCATTTGGGAGTTTGAAAGGGGAAGAACGGTGGCTAAAAGATCGTTGAAATGAACAAAGTTTGTTGTTTGTCTAGAAAGGGGAAAGGGTATAAATGGGCTCTGTATTTTTAGGGAAAAGGATCAGAAAACTCTTTTTTGTGTTAAGGATTTCTGGAAGAGAGATGAGGGAGATGGCTGCTGCGCTGGGTTCAGTTTTTGTGGAGAATGGGTAAAAAAATTTAGGGTTCTTGCTTTTCTGATTTGGATTTAATTTTTAGAGATATTGAGTTTAGAAATAAAATGGGTCGGGTCGGGTATATATTATTTAAAAAAGAAAAGAAAATTAAATTTGTATGTTAAAAACAGTCACAAAAATATGTGACGGTTGAAATCAGCGTCACACCGCTGTCACAAAGCTGAGACGGTTAATAAACCATCACATATCTATCACGAACAACCATTGACCAGAAAGTCAAGGAAAAACCCGTCATAACATGTGACAGTTTCTAAAACTGTCACACTCAAACTGTCACCGTAGGTCATTTTTTTGTAGTGATTGTTCGTACCTTGCTCGCCCATACTTCATTACCACCTTCTTTTTCGCATCATGCATTATAAATGACTATATATCTAATTAACACCCTCCATCATAAAGGCTTAGCATATCAATCGCCACTTAAAATTCATTACAATAAAGATCCTTCGTATTTTCATCTAAGGGTGTTTGGGTGTTTATGCTATTCACTTTTTCCGTCTACTTCAATTAACAAAATTTAAGCTCGTTCTACTGCTTGTGTGTTTTTGGTTATCCATCTAATCATCGTGGTTACAAATATTTTGATTTATCCTCTAACAAAATCATTGTTAGTCGTCATGTTATCTTTGATGAAACTCACATTGTGTAGTTCTGTGTCTATTTCATATACTTTTTTTGATGATGGGATCTCACCATATATTATCCACCATTAGCCTGAGATGTATCGTGACCCAAATTTCCAGCAGGCCCACTGCCTGCTGGCCAATAAATTGCTGATCCAAAGTCTCGGCCAAGTCCAATGTCTCGGCCCAGTCCCGGTAACGATATTGTTCCAATGACACATCCCACTACTTATTTCGATCTGATATCTACTGCTCACCCAGTTGTTGGGCCAGTAGGCAACTGCCAACCCTAGAAATGCCCAACTCCCATCCAATTTTACCTCACGTCAATGGCCCGTTACTCATAGCCAAAGGGGTATTATTAAACCAAAATAACATTTTAATAATAATTCTACTATCACTAAATCTCCCCTACCATGTAACTCAGTGTCTGCCCTTCATGATCCGAATTGAAAATTGGCAATGGATGACGAATATAATACTCTTATTTAAAATAAGACGTGGGAGTTGGTGCCCCGTCCACATGGTGTTAATATTCTTCGGTCTCTGTAGATTTTTACTCATAAAGAAAATTATGACGGTTCTTTTGAGAGGCATAAGATCCGTCTTGTAGGTGATGGTACAATACAACAAATTGTTGTGGATTGTGGAGGGACATTTAGTCTGGTGGTCAAACCGGCAACCATTCGCACCGTGCTCAGTCTAGCTCTCTCGAAGTCATGACTCATTCACCAGCTAGATGTGAAGAATATTTTCTTAAACCCTTGGGTTTTAGGGACCCCAATTATCTTCATCATGTCTGTTTGCTAAAAAAGTCCTCGTATGTGCTTAAGAAGGCCCCACGTACTTGATATAAAAGGTTTGCAGATTATGTGTCTACTATTGAGTTTTCTCACAGCATGTCTGATCATTCAATATTCATCTATCGGTGTGGTACTTCTCTGGAATACATTCTGTTATATGTTGATGATATTATATTGACTGCCTCATCGAGTATTCTATGCAAGTCTATCATGTCCCTTATCAATTAGAATTTGATATGAAAGACTTGAGGCCCTTAAGCTATTTTTTGGGTTAACAGTCACTCGTCATGCAGATGGTCTATTTCTATCTCATAAAAAGTATGCAACAGAGATTATTGAGAGAGTTGCTATGTCATCTTGTAAGTTTACTTCTACTCCGGTGGATACAAAATCGAAGCTAAGTGATACGTCTGACACCCCATATGAGGATCTCACCCACTATCGCAGTCTTGCAGGAGCACTTCAGTATCTGACTTTCACGAGACCTGATATTACTTATGCAGTGCAGCAGGTGTGTTAGTTTATGCATGATCCACGGATCGAGCACATGCATGCACTCAAAACACATTATACGATACATACATGACACACTTGATTATGAATTGCATTTATATTCGTCTGTTATTTCTACTCTCGGTTCTTATACATATGCTGATTGTGATGGGTGTCCTGATAACAGACGCTCGACCTCTGGTTATTATTATGTTTCTGGGTGATAACTTGGTATCTTGGTCTGCAAAATGTTAGGCTACATTATCGCGATCCAGTGAACAGGCCGAGTATCGAGGGGTAGCCAATGTGATGTCTGAATCATGTTGGTTGCATAATCTTCTTTCAGAACTTCACTTTCCTATTCAGAAAGTTGTCTTGCTCTACTGTGATAATGTTAGTGCAGTCTGTATTTCTGGAAATTCGATCCAACATTAGCGCACTAAGCATATCGAGATGGATATTCACTTTGTTCGTGAAAAGGTAGCTCGTGAACAAGTACACGTCTTGCATGTCCCTTCCAGGTACCAAATTGCTGACATCTTTACTAAGGGTCTTCACTCGGTTCTATTTGAAGATTTTAGGGACAGTCTCAGCGTACGACAATCGTCTGCTATAACTGTGCGTGTGTGATAGAAGGAGTATACACGTGTATCCGAGTTCAAGTTTTAGTGTAAACTTACAATAGTTGAAGAATTCTTGTACAAGTGTAATAAGAATTTGTTGTTATAATAGGAATATAACTTTCCATTTATTGTTATAGTAAGAATATGATTTTTCATAATTAGAGATTGTATATTGTATATAAATACCTTTTCATAAATGAGAATAATCAAGAGATTATTTCTTTCATATAACAATCCCCCGGTGAGCCTGCCGGCCAATTTCGTGTCGAGCCAGATACCCTTAGGGGGTCATGTTGAGGTGAGAAAAGGGTGTCCAATTGCAATTTGGGCCAGCCCCCCTCCCCTTTAAGGAATTTAGGTGGGCCGGGCAATGTCAATTTATTTATTTGTATTTTGCTTCATTACTAAAATTAACACTCATATAAGCCATTTTAATATCAATTTTTTGGCATAAATTTTTTATATATTGAAAGACTGCAATTTTGTATATATGTGGGAGAAATTGTAAATTGAATTGAAAATGATTATTTTATGGCTCGGCCTAACTGCCTTGATGCAGTTTGTCCATCTAGATCTCAAAGAAATGCACAAAAGACAAAATCATATAATTCAGATAAACAAAGTTATGGCCATTAAAGTTTAAACCATTAACTAAGCTATATTTCCTATTGCTAGTTTACTTTTTTTTAAGCTAGCTATTGAACTTTGTAAGACGTAGGTGGACACAATTTAACAAGAACATTTAACTTCAATTTATAACATTGGTTAGGGTGGGTTAGAGTCTCATATTGATTGGGAAATGGACCGGTGATTTATTTATATGGACTTGGACAAACTTCTCTTCATGAGATAATTTTTGGAATTGAGTTAGACCTAGATGTCATATCTTTATATGATATCAAAGTTATGTCTATCCCCATTTGGTCTCCCGATCTATTCTCAAATTGGGCCTTGGGCGTGAAGGAGGGTGTTAGAGTGAGTTAGAGTCTCACATTAGTTGAGGAATGAGCTGGTGGTTTGTTTATATTAATTTTGACAATTCACCCAATGAGCTATCTTTTGAAATTGAGTTAGACTCGGATTTCATATTTTTACATTTGCAAATTCAAGTTCCAGACTTACAAATTTGATTTTTTAAATTTTATAAATTTAAAAGGAGAAATTAAAACTCAAACTCTGGACTATCTTCTAGTCTTCATTTGTTTTTACTCTTCGAACCATTAATCCAATCCCTACCTTCTACAATTGTATTTTATCTCTCACACATTACATGTGGTGCGTGTGGAACTAGTGCCTAATAAAATCACAATTACGGTTGAAAATAACCAAATTCTTGAAACATTTGATTTCATTAGCACTGCTTAGTTCACCATCCTGCAGTTGACACGAATCTGACCTTCATTCCCGGTCAATGGCTTGATATTACCCATCTTAATCATAGATTCAGCAAAATCATCGGAGAAAGTCTTTAGGTTTTTACTATATGTCTTAACAAGATCATCAGTTTCCCCTCCACTAAATAGGGCTTGATCAGAATGCAAAAGCCCTTTATTGGACACCAAGTTACTGAAATATTTCGAGTCGAAAAGAGCAGGTGTAGGATCAAGGGAAGCAAGGTTGGAATCACCTCCACTACGTGGACAATTTGCTTGACGTTGGCTTGCAAAGGTGGAGTCAATATTAGCGTCATTGTAGATGCGATTCCTGAATGTGGAACACTGAGCAAACCCTAGCGTGTGGCCACCAGAGAGAGCGACGAGGTCTTCCTCATCCAAACCTTGCTTCTTGAAGTTAGTGATAAGTGCAGATAAGTCCATGAATGGAGTTGGAATGTCATTGTTGGCTGTGGTTCTACTTGCTGTAGTGGAGTCTCTTCTTCCCAGTTGCACTTCCCATGTTGGTCCATGTAGCTGTTCATGTAAAAATGTTTCTGTTTAATTATACACTAAATTAAAGATTCATCGCATTAGCAGCATACAAATTTAGCTAGAGGAAATCTACAATTTTTTTAATTGACTATAAGGCTCGATACTAATTCTTTAATATTTCTCATGTTGAACTTAAAATGTCTAATTAATCTATATCTTAATTTGAGTATTCGAGATTAATCGTTTCTTGTAACTCGACCAACTTTTTAATACTAGTTGACGATTTTTACTAATTAATCTGGACAATTCAACATTACTATGCATGGTTAGGAAAAATTGACAAGAGAAAAATAAAATTATAGGATAGAAGGAAGTAATACACACCGCAACTACGGAGTCACGAGCTGCAACTGCCAAGATATCCGCACAAGACACAATTGGACGTCCACAAATTTTATCAACCTCGGACTTAATTTTATCGATCGCCTCAAACCCTCTAGCAGAATTGTTATTAGCACGAGAAGTCTTTTCACTGTCAATAGTATCCGTTTGATCAAGGAGAATCGAAGCATCACAACCCTGCATTTACAAGAGACATGTCAAGCAATGACACCCCACTCTACTTGGAGTAAATCATATAAGTTAGGGTAATTCCACTCCAAATCTTAAAATTTTAAGTTAGACACGTAATGTTTTCACAAATAAAAATTAGGATGAAATGAAAAATATTAAGTGGAGAGAAAAAAAAACTCACATTAACAAAACAATCATGAAAATGCAGACGTAGTAAAGAAGCGCCCATTCGCCTCTCTTGCCGAACAACATCCTCAACAACCCGTTTAATGGTTGGTAAAGCTTCGGGACAAACATCATCGTAGAAATCATCTGACAAATCCGCAAACGCCATGCCTGCTAGAGAAAGCATGACTAACACATGAAGAAACAGGAAGCTACTTGAAGCCATTTTTTGATAATTACTATAGTCTATGGAGGTCTACACTTCTATTTGATGCTTCTGATTTTGTGTGATGATGAGAGTAAAATGAGGCTGTATTTATAGGTAAGAAAAATGTTGACTATAGTAACACGACAATGTTTCTAGGTTTAATGAGCCACACTTTGACAATTTCTAAGAAGACAATTTTAATTTTCTGGTCCGTCGTATCAATACATGCACGAAATGTTCAGACTTAGTAATTGGTCATCAATTATTGCACATTTGAGTGGGTCATCGGTGACCCTTATTTACTGATAATTAAAAGATTATCTGTTTTGACTTAGGCAAATAAGTACTGTATATACGTAATGATAATATTTCATTTGTTTTTCTCTTGGTGACTTAGGCATAACCAAAAAACACTATTTCTAATTTCATCCTGAATTTTGATTTTAATACTGAGATATAATGATAACGTTCCATTTTAAGTGTATTAGTTTAACTTGACACTGAATTAGTAATTTCCCTCTTTGTATAATGATAACGTTTCATTTTAGGTGTCTTAGTTTGACTTGACACGGGGTTTAAGAAATAAATGAAGACTTTTGAATCTCGTGGTCTTAAATTAAAGATGTGTGTAGTCCTTTAAATCTTTTAGTCTTAACTTTGTCAAGTAGAATGTTGGAATTAGAAAACTTACTAAATATAGAAAGAGACGCTCTTTTTGGGACAAAAAAAAAAGTAAGATACTTAAATTGAGACAGACGAAGAGGAAGTATTATTTTATAATGTGTTTTAGGTAGAGCTAAACCCCTCAATAATTAGAAAGAAAATAGCAAGAAAAAGGAAGAAAGTAAAATCTGTTTGAAGACAAAAGTGGCTTCAATATGCTTGTTGGCCTTTCAAATTTTATTTGACTCATAATCCCACTAAACCACTAACAAGATTTCACTAAACAAACTTCCCTAAACTTTAGAAAGAGATATCTGCAACTCTAGAAACTAGCGAAATTACTTACAACTAAATAACAACCTAAAGCTAAAAAAATAGCTATACTGGAGACATAGTAAACGTCAAACAGTGACTGATGTTATACGGCTTCAATATTTCGTTTTCGGTATAAATAATACTTCATACTGCTAAAATCATATACGGTCATACCGTACTCCCAATATTATCTTATACTGTTGTATAAGATTGGGTAGGAACGGGAATGGAAGAACTAGAAGAATAGACAAAAGAAAGCTAAGTGTAATGATTGTCGAGTCGAGTGTTAGTACTCATTCCTTAAGACAAAATTACCCCCGTATATAATGGCTTACGGTAGATGGGTAATAGTCTCCCAAGATAAAACAACATTACTTTTCTCAAGCACAAACCAAATACTTGAGAATCCTTCCAGAAGAAACAAGAACAAAAGATTGCTAGAACAAGAAGCAAGGCTCTCAATATTTTTCAGATTTTGTGTTGTGAATGAATATTCTAGATCTGAATTTTGAGGCTCCTTTTATAGTTGCAAAATGATCATTCACATACTATGTGAATGCACTTAAATGGGGTGCATAGGTCTCACCAAAAGTCACCTTGATCATGACAAGAGTTGGTGATCTTGGTGATCTTATACTGATCATCTGTACTCTGGTATTATTTTATACTAGATTCAACGTGAGATAAATTTTATGCGATTAGACTTACACTGATAAAGCATCTCAAAAACCAAAATAACCTCCAGACATTTGTAAAGAATACTTCTTCTTTCCCAATTTATGTGACACTTTTCGCTCATCGAGATTCAAACTATGTGAACTTTGACCAACATTTTAAAATATATTTTTTAATCATATTTGAAAGAGAATAATTCCTTGATTATTTTTATTAATGAAGAGGTCTATATATACAATATACAATCACTAAATATGGAAAATCATATTCCTACTATAATACTACACTACTACAGAATTGCACTTGCATAGCCCTTTTTTTAAAGCTTGCATAACGCTTTTAAGCGCTATCTAAGCTACCATAGAGGTAGCTTAGATAGCGCTTAAAAAAGTGTTATGCAAGCTTACTACTACCATAGCGCTTTTCTTAGATAGCGCAAAAAAAAAAACGCTATGCAAGTTATACTTCTATTTTGAAGATATTAGCTTGCATAGCGCTTAAAAGCACTATCCAATTGTTTTTATTTGTTTTTTTTACTTTTTATTTATTGTTTTGGTATCTATTTTTTCCCTTGTTTTTCACCTAATGAATAAAATATCAAAAAGATAACAAAAAGAATACTCATTCAAAATATAATATAATATAATATAATCATTCACATAAAACATAATAATATATTTAAAATAGTATCTCAATCATTAGTAGCTTACAATCATTAACTAATAACAATACGACATAGTCAACAATTACATCAAAATACTAACTAATAGCTTCAACCTTCCATTTTTTATTTGAGGAATCGATTGTACAAGTAGTCTTCCCAATTAATTCGAAAATTCTTCATTTTGCTTGTAGGATAAACTTTGAATGGTGAACTATGAACAAACTGCAAAACATAGATGTTACAAAAACATAGTTAGAATAGAAACGTCCAACAAATAAATAGGTATGTAAATATTTAAATAAGATATGCATTTAACAAGAAAACAAAAATCATATAAAGAGGGAGTGAAGAGAACTTAGCGGTATTTCGCTTTTATTTTTCCTTTTCTGTGCGGGCTTTAACTTTAGGATGCGTCTCCGGATACCTGCAAAAGACACTTAGTAAAAGAGTTAGTAAAATGAATAAATACGATTAAAACCTTCGGATCCATAATAAAACAATATGAGTTTTAATTACGGAAGGCTCAAATCTACATTTTGTAAAGGGACATCTCAAGCAAGTCATGGGTGTGTCCTAGTGACTTGTCAGTCAATCTAGTCGCCCCCCAAGCATGTTGGTATCCGGTATATATGTAATAAATCCATAAGTGTCATCATCGCCTTTTTCCGAAGGAAAGAAAACCGAGGAACGACCTTTTCGGGAGGGTCATATAGTATCATGTTCAAATCAAGGTTATGCCGAAACCGAAGGGACGCGACCTCAATTTCAATTTCATTGGCCTAAGTGTAGTATTAGTGTTCAAATCAGTAAATACCTGAAGTAATAGACTCCGTTTGGAACAACTTCAAGACAACAATATGTTAATCAAATCGTAGCAACAGTAGGCTGAAATACTCAGCAGAAATAGCCTTGAAACGATAGTAATAAGATGTAGATGATCCGATGAAAAGCGCGATTGGATATTAAAGGTAGCATCTATGGGTAATAATGCACGTGATGGGCAAAAATGCAGCGATGGCGGGCATCAAACAGAGCGGTAGTGGGAAAAAAATGCAAAGCGGATGGAAAGAAAATGCACGTGATGGGAAAAAATCACGGCGATGGGCAAAAATCGGGATAGTAGCTATTCATTTTTTTGAGACAATAACAACATCATTCTATTGGAAACCGAGTTTTGCTTAAAAATACCTCAAGGTGAAGATCATTTCTCAAAGTACCACATTTTAGAACCATACAAGTGCAAGATATCCCCAAGATACATTTTAGCAAGTTATTATGTAAGGCTCTATCCATTTAAACATGGTGTTTCCACAGCTCCATAGTCATTCAAACTAAGTTAAATACCTATTTTTCACTCAATCAAACATCAGATGACATCATACGGTTCAAGAAAATTCAGCACATTAATATGATGACAGTTTCTGTATTAAGTAATGAGGACAGATATATGCTCTGTTTAAGAAACATGATAGGCAAGCAAATAGACAGATATCTCGTAGAAAGCTTAGATCTATATTTTGTAAAGGGACATCTCAAACAAGTCATGGGTGTATCCTAGTGACTTGTCAGTCAATCTAGTCACCCCCCAAGTATGTTGGTATCCAGTATATATGTGAAAAATCCATAAGTGTCATTATTGCCCTTTTTCCGAAGGAAAACAAACCGGGAGACAACCTTTCCGGGAGGGTCATGTAGTATATGTTCAAATCAGTATTATTATCGAAACCGAAGTTACGCGGCCTCAATTTCAATTTCATTGGCCTAAGTGTAATATCATGTTCAAATCAATGATATTTTACAAATATCAAAATCTGGTCTTTCAAGAATGTGGCAGCAACTATTATTTTCAAGTGTAGCATCTGATATCAAAATTGTAGCCTTGAGCCTTGAAAAATCACCACAATTGCTTAATGAGATAACAACACTTTAATCCCAATTAAAATGCAGCAGTAGTGTTCCCAAAAGGAAATGGAAATGGCCAAGATTGTAGTAGCCAGTTATAGCAGCCCATTAATCAAAGTACAACACCATGAAAACTTCATAAGTGCAATAGTTATTTGGATCAACAAAGAATACCTGAGGGTCTACCCAATCAAGTTGCAATACAATGTTTAAAGTTTGCAGCAGCAAATTGGTTCACAACCAAAATTCATTTGCCTCATCAAGTGTAGCCAATTATTCCCAACAGTAGAGTAGTAGCAAGCAAGTAGCCACAGAAGAAGCATCAATTCGACAAATGTGACAAATTAGTATAATATATGCTCACTTGAGATCGCAGCTGTACGGAACAACAAAGGACAACCACAACAAGTGGAAGTAAAATCAAATAGACTTCAGGGACATGCTCATACTTAAAACATGGTTAGAAATCAAACATGCATCCTGTATTAAGGCCTCCAGAACTGAGGCAGATTCGTTTCTTCTAATTAAAAGCTTATTCAAAATCAAATACCCAACTTTTCCACTGATTCAAGTTATTTCAATAACAAACTCTACCCCCCTATGTGCTTACTAAAGATCATGAGTTAAATGATGGGATGCAAATCAATAATAACTCAGTATGACACAAACTAAACCAAACAGGTATAAAATATTGGTACAGGGGCTGTTTAAAGGATGCATCAGACAAATTATGACACAAAGATAGCTTGTGAAGTGTGAAATCTGATATGAACACACATAAGAATTAATGAGTTCAAGATGGAGCTTAGGGATGTGGAAACATCTAATAAAAACAATACAATATGTCAGATAGGTAACATTTTTTACCCAAATGCATTAACCAAGTTCAGCTTTAATACTTACATATAACCAACTACTTATTAAATGTTGCCTCATACTCCAATAGGCAGAGAATGGATACAATTTAATAGGTTTCAAACTAGGCCTGCTAGAAAGTACACACACAAAAGACCACTGCTTGACTGATTACATCTAAGTATAAGTTTAAAGAAAATGTAATACCATATGATTGGCTCAACCGTTAACCATACTGGTGAAACAAGGACATGGTTGTCCTTCATATATTATGCTAGACAGTTCATAACCTTTATTAGCTTAAACTGATGAATTTAGGGGATCACATAATTTGTACAGCCTAGATTTAGCTAAAACACATTATAAATTTCATACTAAACTAAAATAAGATCACATAAGCAGATTGCACATGGCTAAAGAGACCTCGACTAGATTTCAAGTCAAACATATAGTTCATAAATGAACTGGATCTGTTCGTAAACCAACACATGTATTTATCTAAACAAACAATCAACGACTAATGATTAAAGCCAATTTTAAACACATTAAACTAATTCATAGGAAAATTAGTCATCAGTACCAGAACTTGATGAAGTCATAATTGATTAAATTAAGCCCAAACTATCAAGATAAAGCATTACAGACTTCAACAGGAATACATGTGAATGAACATGCTTAATAACATACTAAATAATCTTAATAGCCATCATCAAACCAAAATATGATTAGTAAACAATTGGAACAAGCACAGACAAGCACTACCATCAATTAGACATGTTATCAGGCATACGAATACATCACAAAGATCATATTAGTCAAAGTAAACCAGAAACTAAAGCTGTAATCGTATTTACCTTCTCCGGGTGGCGAACCGAGGCGTCTTCTCGAATCGTCGAGTCCGCTCGGAGGTGTTTTTTGTTTGTGCGACTGAAGTGAAACTAAACTCAGTGTTTTCGAATCCTTGTTGAATCAATTACTAAAAATCAGAATTGGTTTTGCGGTCTATTCTCAGAAAAAAGTTTGTTTTCTGGATTTGAGCTCTATAATAGTAATCAAAGATAAACTTTTTGGTTCTCAAACACACTCAACAAACAAAAATCCTCATCCAAACCATATGATGTACATTGAACAGGAAATTTAATAGGAAGCCAGTTTACCTTTTATGTGTGGCGAATCTGAGGCGTCGGCTAGTGTACCTTAGAATCTTCGAAGAAGAGTTCTAGTAACTAGTTTGCGAAAAGAAACAAGATGAGAGGAATCCAAAATCGAGTAGAAAAAGAAAAGTTTTTGTATTCAGCCCTTGAGTAAATAATGAAATATCAATTAAGATAATGTCAAGTAAAACATTATACGACACCAATAATAGATGGAGGGGGTTGCCTAGTCGTCCCCGTCGCCATGGCCGCCACACACTGGCTGGAAAAAATAAAGAAATCCCAAAACTGAGATTCAAAGATCTGGATTGGGTGTAGGTAGTAAAGGATGATGAGACAAACTCAATGACACCACCCACTGTCATCGACAATAACAGAATCGACTAGAAAAAGCCAAAATTCTATCAGAAAATCGATTTGGTCGACGTGAAGATTGAGGATGAATTGAAGGTGGTGGGTGGATGTAGAATGTCGGGAAGATGATGACGAGTGTATTGGTACCTACCACGCCCGAAGATAAATACTCAGGTAGACGGAAAATCCTTGGCGGCGCCTATGGTTTTGGTGAAATCGATTTGAGTGTTAAAACGATTCAGGTGGAATCGATTTATGCCAATTAATTTTGGCTATTGAAGTAACATTTACTTTAATAGCGCTTCCACAAGCGATATCTAAGTGGAAATATTTATATTATTATATTAATAAATTACTTAAGTAACACAAATTATAATAGAGCTTTAAATAAGCGCTATGCAAGGAGCAACTTTCATAGCGCTTCGATTAAAATTTCCGAAAAGCGCTATGGCTGTATTTTTTGGTAGATTTTTTTTAAAAAAAAATTTAAAATTTGAAAAAACTCTATCTAAGATGCGTTACGCAAGCTGAAATTTGTAGTAGTGCTAATATCCTAATTACACTTGTACAAGGATTCTACAAAATATGATAATGAAAACCTAAATATACATTTTGTCTGTGGGATACACGGTTGGGTGATTTCTATCACAACTCCACAGTCATAGCGGACGGTTGTCGTACGCTGAGACTGCCCCTAAAATCTTCAAACAGAACCAAGGGAAGACCCTTAGTAAAGATGTCAGCAATTTGGTACTTTGAAGGGACATGCAAGACATGTACTTGTCCACGAGCTACCTTTTCGTGAACAAAGTAAATATCCTTCTCGATATGTTTAGTGAACTGATATTGGACTGGATTCTCAGATAGATAGACGACACTAAAATATCACAGTAGACCAAGATAGCTTTCTGAATATGAAAGTGAAGCTCTAATAAAACAATACGCAGGCAATATGACTGTCACGCCCCGAACCCCGGGCCTGTGACTGGTGCCCTACCTGGGCACCCTTCTACCTAACTGACACAAACAAACTGCGGAACTTAAATAACACCTCGTTTTTTTTGTTTTTTTTTACCAACGTATATGCAAGGGCAAAGCTGACAAGGCTGCCATATAATATACATAATAAAAAGTACTACACTGTACATGAGTCCAATCCCACATATGAATACAGACCTCTAAGAGTTTTACTGAACTATGACGGGACAAGGCCCCGCCGTACCCATAACTGTACAAAAGCATGTACTGAAGGATCTATACCAAAATGATAAACTCCTGAACAGATGGAGCTATTCAAAAACTTTGAGCAGGGTCCTACACCTGCAGATCACCAAACTGCGTACCTAAACATGCGACATGAACGCAGCCCCCCGAAGGAGGTCAGTACGAAGAATGTACCAAGTATGTGAAACAATAAACACT
Source organism: Przewalskia tangutica (assembly GCA_029844215.1). Classification (NCBI taxonomy): domain Eukaryota; kingdom Viridiplantae; phylum Streptophyta; class Magnoliopsida; order Solanales; family Solanaceae; genus Przewalskia; species Przewalskia tangutica. The sequence continues at coordinate 76,628,929 of CM056738.1, read as the reverse complement.
GTAAAGGAGATCACACAGTTCACATATAAAATAGGAGACATGTATGATAGTCAAACTACAGTACACAATACATAAACAGTCATGTCAAATCAGGGACGCATGCCCTCAAAGTCATTACTCAAATATAACCATGGGTCTCACGCCCATAACATCAATCATGCCCGTGGAATCCTTCTTCACTGCCGGCAGTCCATGATATAATATAACCTCAATAAGCACAATGAACCTTGCAATCATGAGAGTAATGCAATCACTTTTATCTTTTTAAGTTATACTTTTAACAATGAGACCAACTGTTCCACTTTAAGTCATACACACACTGCACCCTTTCATTAATGAAATCACTACCGTTTCAAAACATGAAGGTCGTGCCAGTGCCAGGTTCAACCACCTTTTGTGTTATAATGCAACCTATCATAGGATTATTTCACCCGCAAGGGACTATTTCACCCGCTTAGGTCATGTGGACCGGCAATGAGTCATCGGTACACGATACTCGCATCACGGAGAGCTAATCCATGGCTTATATATATTCCGGGAATTTAACCCGCCCGAGTCAAATACCGACCCGCCGTGAGTGTGTACCACTCACCCCCATGGGGAGCTACCCCATGGTATCCTTGAAACAAGTTGTCGGCCCTTTATGGAGGGACGCGGAGATGTGGAATATGACACTTGCACGAATGTCTATATGAGCAACTCATATGCAAGCAAACCAAGACAATACCATGCCTTTACCCAATAATACAATACCATGCCTTTCATTTTTACATAAACCAAGACAATACCATGCCTTTACACAAACCAAGACAATTACCATGCCTTCTTTTTACATAAATCAAGACAATTATCATGCCTTCTTTTTACATAAACCAAGACAATTACCATGCCTTATTTTTACAAACCAAAGTACTATCAAGGCACACATAAAATAATTCTCATTTAAACATGCCGAAGTACTATCAAGGCATATATAGAATAATTCTCATTTAAACAAGCCGAAGTACTATCAAGGCACACATAGAAAAATTCTTTTCAAAAGACTCATTTTTATACAAAGCCCCAAGATACTAACACCCGTAGTATCAAAGCATGTCTATTTTTCAAAATAAGTTACTATACCTTTAGAAATTCATTTCAAGGCTTTGAACCCAAGTAACTTCTAATTTTCACAATCTAGGCAACTTATGCCCACCAATCAAAAATAGACAACTCTCTTAACCTTCCATAAAGCCATTATAACTAACTTCCCATAAAGCCGTTATAACCCTTTATGTAAAACATTTTCACTTTCACTTTTGAGAATCCAAACTTCATTAAGGGAATGGATTATAACAACTTACAACTTAATCATCCAAAGTACAATAAAGAAGTATATAGAACAACTTCTATATTAGGCAATCCAAGTACAATCAAGGAATGAATCATTTAAGGAGCAGGATTTACTTTCTTTATCATAAGGAATCATGCTAGAAGAAGAGGGGATGGTTCACATACCTTTTCGGCTAAATCCACAAGCTAAGTCGAATACGCCGCACGTAGAATTATCAACCTATAATGGCCACAACACGGCTATCAACTTCTAGTTTCTAACGTAGAATAATACTAAGTATTCGGTCTCTTATTCTACGGAAAATTGGGCAGCACCTCCTTTGTTTCTACATACTTTTCCACCTTTTCAAGGCCCGATAATCAATAACCAACATACCACATTTAAGGCTCAATACAACAACCAATCAAAAGGGATTACACGCCTTACAATACGTGTAAAATTCTGCCCCACAATTCATACGAAGTAGTTCAATACTCAAAAGCCATTATCGGCCAACAATAAACAACAACTCAAAGTCTTTTCCAATTCTTTTCCAATCCAAGTTCTTAGGTTAAACATGTTATATAGTCATAAACAACTTCAACAACTATAATTCCTTCTTTATATAACATGTGACGACTTAAACTAATAATCAAATTGAATTGTAATCTCAAAGGCTAAACATGCTAGTTTTCGGATTAGGGTTCCAATAGTCAATATACTTATCAAACTTCATACTATATACCTCATGCTTGCTAATATCCATAACTACAACAATAAGTAATCTTAATTACTAAAACAACAAGATGGTTACCTATATAAACCCTTATAATTTCCAAGATTCAAAGTCGCTCCTTAGCAATTCTTAGCTCATTTTCTTTACGCTCCAATCCGCTATTTGAAGCCTTTAGAAGTTCACAACCAACTTCTCTTCCATTTCCAATCCAAAACTATGAAAACGACTTAGGTTTTCGCCTTGCGACTAACGTAAAAACGTCGTTTTTCTGAAATCTTTCTATTGAGATATCCTTACAATACCCTTAGGGACCTTTGGTTAAAGTCTTGTGAATAAAGAACCACAAACTAATTTTTTTTTGTGTGGAGTTTACCCTAAACCCGAGAGCATTCTTGTGGGCAAGAACAATGTCTTGAAATTTTCTAAGTGTTGAAGACTTGGTCTTGCACTAGTGTGTATATATAAAACAATGGAGGGTCAAGATAATAACATATGGGTGGCTAGGATGAAGAGTAATTAATATTTGTCCAAGTGGCAAGTTGACTTGGTTAATTTTCTCAAGCTTAGCAAGACTTGTTCATCTACATAGGTCAATGACCATTTCACCCTTTCCCAATTTCGTCCAAGACCATGTGGGGGGGGGTGCCACATGTCGTCTTCCCATTCGTCCATAAAATTCTGTAACCCTCGTGTGCCCCACAAAACGTAAAATTCCTCGGGTGGGCCCCACGTGACCAAATCCGTAAAAATAAATTTCCATAATATTAATAAGTTCCATATTCCTTAAATAATGCATTTTGAGAATCCAATTCTCATCAACGAATATTTTTCCTTTCCGACGTTCGGAAGATTTTCCGTCGGAAAAACAATTCTTCCTTTCGTACCAATTTTCAAGTCTTGCGTTCCCGCGTCTATTCTCTTATACATGTCCTGAAATTACGGGGTGTAACATTCTTCCCCCCTTAGAAATATTCGTCACCGAATGTTCTTAGTCGGTTGCCAAGCTATACAAACTCCGGCATAATCTATTTACTATGTCTATCAATCATTACTCCACAAGACCACTGATGCCACACATGGACACCACATAACATACGTAAACATAACAATGGACATTCCATCCGTGGTCCCTTCTCACAAAACTCGAAGGTTACAGTCTTATCAAACACGGGATCCTTAGAGGTTCCTTTCCTTTTTCCCGTACTAGGGATGGTCCTGTCGTATTCTAAGTCATGGGACTAACACTACCTGAATCCTTCAGTCGGACTCCTACTCAGCTAACTGATGTGTTCCCCCGTGTTACTCCCCCTTCTCTGTCTCACTTAGTCACCAAACTAGTTGGGACATGAACCTATAATCTGCCTAGCTTAGTTTACCAACCGGTGTAAACTCTAATACTAGTAGCATCTCAATCACGAACACCTATGGACAGTGTTACTGAACCTAAGGCATGTGTATCATCATAATTAACCTCCACTCATGGCCTAAAAGGAATTTTTCTCTACGCACCTTCATTACTCTTAACTATAACCATTATAGTTCTTTTAACCTTTGTTCTCTCCTTTTCTTACTTGTCATACTTCCTCGTACTTCCAAACTTATTTAGTACACATACAAAATTTCAATTATTGTTTCTGTTATCCAATCCTTGGAGTTACTATCCAAACTTGGCCATTTTGCTACTTCCATTCCCGTTAAGGCTCTTCTCGGTCCTTACGACCTGGTTCCGGTGGAACGCGTCCACAAACTCGTACAACGATTAACTAGACTTGGGCCTTGCATCCTCGTGACCCTATCACATAACGGGACCATATCCAACTGACATCACCCCATTCCATACTACCGGTTGACCCGTAATGAGTCCACAACTCGACCCATCGCCACACTTAACTTCTCATTCTTAGTCTGAAATAAATCTCTCTCTTATCTCAAGGTACTTCTCACCCTATCCCCCTATTCACTAGAGGTTCGTCACAAAGGCCGAAGTATTTCTACTGTACATCCTTCCCTATCGGTCTTACACTGTTATGGGGTAATTACAACTTGTGAACCTGATCGGTGTATTTTATATACACCTTTTGAGTCAGTTTTAGTTAGTCTTTTGTCCCGTTTTGCACATATAAGTGTCGTATTAGGATAAGTTTCCTTTCTTTTGAGTCAAAGTGGTTAAAATGGCCAAATGGCGGAAAATGAGCTAAAAGAGGGCAAAAGAGGAGATTCCAGAGCTAAAAACAGAGAAAGTGGCGAGCAGTGAAACCGGACCCGGTAGCCGCGGCCTCCTGCGATTAGAAGCGCCGCGGCGCCCACTATCCAGAGAGGCTGCAGAAGAATCAGCACCGCGGCGCCTCATGACAGCAGGTGCAGGGCCGCGGCGCCTAAACATCCGAGAAGCTACAGAAGTTGCGGCGCGGTGCCCTCGATGCCAGAATCGGGGCGCGATGCTAAATCATCCGACGGATTGCGAAGTTCGGCGCGCTACTGCGCAGGCGCGCGGCGCTGGAAAAATAAGGTTTCGGATGGATTTTGGGCCGAACTGCAGGAAAAGTTGAGGCGGTTTCGGCTTATAAAAGGAGAACCCTAGGCAGTTTTTAAGGGTTCCCCTTCTTGCACAACACAAGGCTTCTTGCTTGGAGATTGGAGACCATAGTTTAGTAAATTCTTTTCCTTTTCTTTACTTTATTTCAGTTTTGTATGATGAACATGAGATTAGTTCTTGTCATGTCAATGACTAGGAACTAATTCCTCTATAGGGCTTTCCATGTTGAATCTCTAGAAACTTATGTTATGATTTAATGCATGCTTATGGTTATTCTTCTTCTTGTTGAGATCTATCCAATAATTGAATTGAATGCTTGGTAGTTAATTGATAACTAATTATCACTATATGATTTCTAATCAGACTCCGAAAGGAGAGGATTGTGATTATGCTGTAAGTTGGGTAGACATTCTTGGATTGGGGATGAAAATACCTCAATTATTTATGTAGCGTTAATGAGAGGCTTAAAAACCCTAATTTTGCGCATTGTGCGTGACGGTTAACTAGGTTCTTGTTCTTAATCCTCCTATAGAGTTATCCTTATCACCGAAAGGTAGGTAAGGTGCAATACTGGGGTTGAGTGTTTATATAACCCTAACGGGAGTATAAAACGATTTAGTGAACCTGCTTTCTCCAAAAGAAGAAGACCATAAGTTATTGCATTAATAAGTAGCATAAGCGGATAGTGAGAAGACGTGGAAGCCCTATTCTCATCACAACTGAAGTAAAACCTTATAGTTAAAATAGCTTTTATAATTCTTAGTTATAAACAACAAATCCAAATATCAATTTACCAAATAGATACCAAAAAATAGATAGTTGGTAATTGAACCATAATCCTTGAGGACGATATTCGGTCTTATCAAGACTATACTACTTGTCACGATAACGTGCACTTGCGTTTAAAGTGTGTGCATCTTACCGCGCATCAGAACCCTACACAACTATAGTCTCAGTTCACTTTATCATTCTTGTCAACATTCTTAACTTTTCACTTTACTAATCAAAGTATCCCTACTACTGGTGGTACTATCACATTACAACTGCTAGCAATAAAGGGAAAACATATACGCTAGGGCGAAATCTGAATCTATCAATGCACGTATGATTCAAAAGAATCTAAATATACCTGTAACCCCGTGCGATGTTGCCTCCTGATCCTGCCCAGTAGCCACGTCGTCTATGCGGTTCGAAGGACCGCCAGAACTATAATGTGAAGCCCCAAATTAGTGTTACAATAACAATAAACATTATTGTGTCTATGTGATTATGTTATGACCTTATTCACATTCGAGGACGAATGTTGCTTAAGGAGGAACGAATGTAAAGTCCGGGAAAAAATAATAATATATAGTTGTTGGTTGGTTTAATAAAAATATATATTTCATAATCTTTTTATAAGGACTACATGGCATGTTAGATCAGTGTTACAATAACAATAAACATTATTGTGCCTATGTGATTATGTTATGACTTATTCACATTCGAGGACGAATGTTGCTTAAGGAGGAAAGAATGTAAAGTCCGGAAAAAAATAATAATATATAGTTGTTGGTTGGTTTAATAAAAATATATATATTTCATAATCTTTTTATAAGGACTACATGGCATGTTAGAAATCTATTAGTTGGCAAAATATATAATTCATAACCTTTTTATAAGGACTACATGGCATGTTAGAAGTCTATTAGTTGACAAAATATATAATTCAAGCCTTAAAGACTTCAAGAATTAACCACATTAAAAAAAATCTGCATACACATTTCTTTGGTAAGGAAACAACCTACTTCCCTTCCTCTCCCCTTTAACTCCCCTCCACTCTTGGCTTTCCCCCTCCCATAAGTTATACAAACACCCTTACTTATACATTATACTTGACACAAACAAAGGACTAGCACAAAGAATACAAAATCAGAAAAAAAAACAAGTGAACAAGAAGAGGAAAAATCTGAAAAACATCAAGAGAGGAAGGAGAACAAAAATAGGAATACTAGGGAGCAAGGATCACTTGTAGCAACAAAACAACAATCCTTTTCACGCTTACAAGGTGAGTTTTCTCACTCAGAAATTCTTGGTAACATCCTTTATTTTTAGTTCAATACATGTTAGAATAAGAATTGAGTGTTGAAAAGAAATATTGAACTTTTGATTGTTTAGACAACTAGTTGCGTCATGAACTTTACGAACTGTTCTCACTAAGTTATAATTGTTAGAATTTGATGAAATTCGGAGGAATTGTACACCTCTCTAATATGATCATATAGAACCAAAAATGAGGTAAAATGGACGTACGGTTTGAAATTTATCATAGTTCAAAGTTCCTGCCTTAGATTTGGTCGAAATTCGGAAAGGCATAATTACGGACTGTTTTTATTGAGTTTTACTTATTAGAATTATATGAAAATTTCCATGGTTGTAAGTCTCTCTGTTACGGACAGATATATATAAAGATTTATTAAAACGGACTTACGAGTTGAGAGTTATTGTAGTTTGAAGTTGCTGCCTCGGATTCGTCGGAATCCAGAAGGGCAGGACGTTGAAACGTAAAACTGTACTAATCTGTGGGGAATATGAAAATTGTTTCTAAATGAAAGTTCTAGATCTCTTTGTTGTGGACATTTTGAGACCTTACGGGGGTCTATCCGACTTACGGATTGAGAGTTATCGCTGTTTAAAGTTTCTGCCTCGGATCTATCGAGATTCAGGAAGGGCAGCGAATAAAAGTGTAAAACTGTACCAAATGGTACAGAATATGAAAGGATGGTTCACATGGAGACGTGTAGCTCTCTGTTCTCGTCGTTTTGAGATTTTATGGGGCTTGAACGGGTTTACAGATTAGGAGTTATGACTATTCTAAGATTGGGTGTTGTTTAATAAATATTCTGACGAAATAAATTTCATGTGGCTGTTTTGAGGATAAATTTGTGTTAGTTACCCAAAGTAGTTTTAAATGAAATTTGGTACAGTGAAAGATCCCCGTCTTACCTTAGTTTCCGCTTGAGAAACACCTTAGTTGGAGTTATGGTTAAAAAGTTATAATCGTTACAAGTATGAATGACAGAATGTTAGAAAAGATAATAGTATTTATTTGATCTTCTGAAAAATATGAAAAGTGAATACGTGTTCACATAAATATATAATGGATCGGGTTGCACGCCGCAACAAAACGTAAAGTGAATACGCGTTCACAAATACGTAAACATAATGGATCGGGTTGCGCCGCAACAAAACGTAAAGTGAATATATGTTCACAAATACGTAAATATAATGGATCGGGTTGCGCCGCAACAAAACGTAAAGTGAATACGCGTTCACAAATACGTAAACATAATGGATCGGGTTGCACGCGCAAAAAAGCGTAAAGTGAATATATGTTCACAAATACGTAAATATAATGGATCGGGTTGCACGCGCAACAAAGCGTAAAGTGAATACACATTCACAAATACGTAAACATAATGGATCGGGTTGCGCGCGCAACAAAACGTAAAGTGAATACGTGTTCACAAATACGTAAATATAATGGATCGGGTTGCCGCAACAAATATGAAAGATGAATACGTGTTCACCTATATATAAATATGAAAAGTGAATACGCGTTCACAAATATATAAATGTAATAAACATGTGGAAATGCAGGAATGTCTTAACGTATAATACGAGATAAAATGAAGTGTTAGTTAAACCGAGAATTTCCTATGAGGAGTTGTTGCATATTTAAAGATGTTGTAACTGATATGTTTTTGCAATATGCTTATTACGTTATAATGTGATTGCACTTGGAATATTGTGGTGTTACTTTGAATTGCGGGTAAGGTTCTCACCATTGGATGGTAGGGTGACTCTTTATTTAACATGTTTGAAAGCGTGATAGAGGAAAGGCTCCACGCCAAGGCTAGCGATCGTCCATGACCTCTTGTCATACCAAGTCCATTGCTTGGGCTTGGTACTCGTCGAGTTCGTAATGTCGGTTCGGTGTCTCGAAATGCGGGTGTGGAATGGTCTCCCTTCCAACTTAGAATAATATTTGTCGGTATGTCTATGTAGAAACAATATTTGCACGAGTATGGGCTCGCGTTATATTTTCAATAAAGTCATAAACAAATTTCTTTATTATTTTTATTAATAGCTCAGTATTTGAATATAAGTTTAAATTCTGAATAAAGAGAATTAAATGGTGCTCTGGTGGAAAATAATTATGCAGGTGACATCACGCCTAAGTAAAGACTTAGGAAAATTTGGGCGTGACAAGTTGGTATCGAGCTAAACCAGTTAGGAGATTCTAGGAAGTTTCTTCGAGTTGGGTGTTTGAGCGGTTACTTATTGCGACGGTGTGCGCGCCACCTTAGTAATAAGTAAACTAATAACATCCTAAAGTTTCACTTCTTTCATACTCTTCTTCTCGTGCTATCTCGAGTCTTTTCAAAGACTTGGTTCTCGTACTACCTCCTTCAAAGGATTGTGGAAGGAGTGTACAACGATAAAATAATCGGATGTATCGCACCAGACCGAAAAGGTAGGAGAGGTACCGATAGACTATGGGGCAAATTTTGTGAGAAGAGGAACATATCTATACAGGAAGTACTACAAGTCTAACCCAATAGTATTTCTCGATAAGGTAGAAAAACCTCTTGTTTACGAGGATGTGTGGAGACGCATGACGTCAATTTGGTGTCGCTTGCGGTTAGTGGGCGACACCGCGGTGTGGTGGAGAAATTTTAGAAGAAATCATTTTCGATGTCACCACCAATGACTTGGGAGGATTGAGCGGCATTCATTGAGAAATTTATGCCTAATACGCCGCAAGATACGCTTAGACGGGAGTTTGAACAATTGAAGCAAGGTGACGCGATGTACAAGAATATGATACGATTCGTGAGGTTATCGGCATCTGACACACATGTCGTCCCTACAGAAATGGATAGAGTCAAGCGATTTGTAGAGGGTTTAAACCCGAACATAGCAGAGAAGGTGGTGGCGTTAGCCAACGATTGAACTTATCTTCAGATCGTCGGTATGACAATGAGGGTAGAAGGTTTCGCTAAAGCAAAAAGAGAATATTCGCAGAAGAGATTTCGGACGTCAGGATCATTTAACCAGAGTCAAAATCAAAAGCAGGAGTTTAGTATGGGATCTTCAGGACCGAACCAATCTGTGGGCCAGTCTTATTTCAAGCCTAAGGGGCGCATTTGGTCTAATTACCAAGGTAGCAAGGACAAGGCCACCAACCCTAACACATGAAGTGACAAACCGATTTGTAAGATTTGTCAAAGGAAACACAATGGAGAATGTCGGCTCTTAACGAAGACATGTTATAACTGTGGAGAGTCAGGCCACTATGCCAGGGATTTCAAGAAGAGGACCCAAACTCAATCTATTCAGGGGAGGTCAGAAGCAACCACAGCTGCCTACAGGGGAAATCAGGGAAACCAACCCCGCCAGAGTCAGAGAGGTCAACAACCCAACAATTATAATCGGCTCTACGCTTTGCCCTAGAGGAATGAGGCAGAAGCATCTAATGCGGTGGTCACAGGTATTTTGCTAGTCTCGAGTATTCCTGCATTTGTATTATACGATCCCGACTCTACATTTTCATATGTGTCAATGGGCTTTGCTAAGAATTTACACGTAGAACCTTCTTATTTAAGTGAACCTTTTGAGGTTATGACACCAGTAGGGGCCTCAATTTGGGCCTCTCGGGTGGTAAATAATTTCCCATTAGAAGTGAGTGGCAGGTGAACAATGGTGAATCTAGTACTACTTGATATGGTAGACTTCGACATCATTTAGGGTATGGATTGGTTGTCGGCATGTTATGCCATGTTAGATTGTCGGCGAAAGATAGTGAGATTAACTTTTCCCGGAGAACCAAAAGTTGTTATAAGGGGTAGGATTGGAATATCCTCGTGTCGGTTTATTTCTACCACAGGGCTTAAAAGTTATTAAGAAGTCACAGAGTGGAGTAAGCATATCCGCTAATATAGTGGATACCCAAAAAGAATCCCCAGCAGGGAATGATGTCCCTATTGTCCGAATTTTTCGGAGGTTTTTCCTGAAGATCTTCCAGGTCTTCCTCCGGATCGAGAAGTGGATTTTGCTATAGAGTTAATTTTGGGTACAAGACCCATTTCTATTCCTCCATATCGAATGGCCCGAGCTGAATTTTGGGAGTTAAAAGAACAATTGAAGGATCTTCTGGATAAAGGCTTTATAAGGCCTAGTGTTTCCCCTTGGGGTGCACCAGTCCTGTTTGTGAAAAATAAAGACGGATCGCTCCGAATGTGCATCGATTATCGGCAGCTCAATAAGGTTACGATCAAGAACCGGTACCCATTACCAAGAATCGATGATCTTTTTGACCAAATTCAGGGAGCTAGCTATTTTTCCAAGATTGATCTCCGTTCGGGATATCACCAGCTGAAAATAAATCCAGATGATATATCCAAAACAACCTTTAGAACCCGATACGGCCATTATGAGTTCTTGGTCATGTCTTTTGGGTTAACCAATGCCCCAACAACTTTTATGGATTTAATGAACAAAATCTTCAAATCATTCCTAGATTTGTTCGTGATCGTGTTCATAGATGATATCCTAATCTACAGTAAGAGTGTTGGAGAACATGAAGAGCATCTGAGGATAGTTCTTCAAGTCTTGAAACATGAGAAACTATATGCTAAATTTTCAAAGTGTGAATTTTGGTTGGAAAAGGTAGCCTTTTTGGGTCATGTTGTGTCAAGGGATGGAATTATGGTAGACCCCCAGAAGATAGAAGCAGTGAAGAACTGGCCAAAATCGACCACTCATACAGAGGTTAGAAGTTTCTTGGGTTTGGCTGGGTATTATAGAAGATTCGTAAAAGGCTTTTCTAGTCTTCTTGCTCCTCGACCGGTTGACTCAAAAGCGGTTAAGTACCGATGGTCGAAGCATGTGAAGCAAGTTTTGAAACTAAAGGAATTGTTGACTCTGCAGATCCTAACCTTACCATCGGGACAAGAAGGGTTCACAGTCTATTGCGATGCCTCTAGAGTTGGGTTAGGATGTGTCTTGATGCAGTTTGGAAAGGTTATTGCGTATGCATCTAGACAATTGAAGATACATGAGAAGAATTACCCAACTCATGACTTGGAATTAGCTGCGGTGGTGTTTGCGTTACGAATATGGAGACATTATTTATATGGTGTGCATGTGGACATATTTACAGATCATAAGAGTTTGCAGTACATAACCACGCAGAAGGATTTGAATCTCTGACAAAGAAGATGGTTAGAGTTGCTTAAGGATTATGACCTTAGTATTCTTTACCATCCAGGAAAGCTAACGTGGTGGTACGCGCTCGATAGGATATCAATGGGCAGCTTGGCCCATTTGGTAATACAAAAGAGGGGTATTGTTCGTGAGGTACAAAGATTGGGAAACCTCGGGGTTAGCTTAACTGAGATCGGTGAAGGTAGGGTGGTGGTACATGATACCTCGCAGTCTGCCTTAGCTTCAAAAATAAAAGAAAGTCAGTTTGAGGATACGGAGTTTGTTGGATTTCGGGAGAGGATCCAACAGGAAAAACCTTCACAGTTTACATTGGGAGATAATGACGGAACCGCCCGGTATAAAGGTAGGTTATGTGTTCCTAAGGTAAAGGATCTAAGGAGGAAGATCTTAGATGAGGTCACAACACAAGATATTCCATTCATCCGAGTCAATAAAAATGTATCGGGACCTCAAGGCAAATTCTTGGTGGGACGGGATGAAGAAAGACGTTGCGGAGTTTGTCTGAGGTGTCTTATATGTCGCCAGTGAAAGTGAACATCAAAAACTGGCGGATTACTTGAGACATTGGAGTCCCATGTGGAAGTGGGAGGCGATTCATATGGATTTCAGAATGGCGGTCTCAGAAAACTCGAGAAGGGTATGATTCTATTTGGGTGATTGTTGATCGACTTACAAAGTCAACCCATTTCCTACCGGTCAAGACTACGTATCGCGCACAACAGTACGCGTAAATTTATTTTAAGGAAATTGTGCGGTTACACGGAATTCCATTACAAATTATTTCGGATAGGGGTTCCCAGTTCACCTCACACTTTTGGCAAAGTTTCCAGCAGGGTCTCGGGACAAAAGTTAAGTTGAGCACGGCTTTCCACCCGCAAACAGATGGGCAAGCTGAGCGAACAATTCAAACACTTGAGGACATGTTGCGATCTTGTGTGTTAGATTTTCAGGGAAGCTGGTTGGACCATCTATGTCTAATTGAGTTCGCCTACAACAATAGTTTTCACTCTAGCATACAAATGACCCCGTTTGAAGCATTATATGGACGAAAATGTAGGTCTCCACTTGGATGGTTCGAGGCGGATCATCGGAAAAGAGATCTTGAATTCCAAGAGGGGGAGAAAGTATTTTTAAAAGTGTCCCCAATGAAGGGAGTGATGCGCTTTGGTAAGAAAGGGAAATTGAGCCCAAGGTTTATTGGGTCATATGAGATCTTGCGAAGAGTGGGGAATGTGGCTTATGAATTAGTACTTCCACAAGAGCTGGAAGCGGTGCATCCGGTGTTTCATGTGTCAATGTTACGAAAATACTTGCACGATCCAAGTCACGTCGTCCTTCCCCAGGAGATAGTTCTTAATGAAGAGCTTCAATATGAAGAGGTTCCGGTGGAAATACTTGATAGGAAGGTTAAGCGCCTTAGGAGTAAAGATATTGCTTAGTGAAGGTCTATGGAGGAATCACTCCTGAGAGGAAGCCACAGGAAGTCAAGAGGCGATGAAAGTCAAATATCTATTCCTATTTGACTAAGGTAAAAAAAAAAATGTGTTAAATAGTACTTCATATGTGTGCCATTTGAGTGTCTATATGCATGTGTTACAACTTTATTCACATTCGAGGACGAATGTTTCTTAAGGAAGGGAGAATGTGAAGCCCCAAATTAGTGTTACAATAACAATAAACATTATTGTGTCTATGTGATTATGTTATGACCTTATTCACATTCGAGGACGAATGTTGCTTAAGGAGGAAAGAATGTAAAGTCCGGGAAAAAATAATAATATATAGTTGTTGGTTGGTTTAATAAAAATATATATTTCATAATCTTTTTATAAGGACTACATGGCATGTTAGATCAGTGTTACAATAACAATAAACATTATTGTGCCTATGTGATTATGTTATGAACTTATTCACATTCGAGGACGAATGTTGCTTAAGGAGGAAAGAATGTAAAGTCCGGAAAAAAAAAATAATATATAGTTGTTGGTTGGTTTAATAAAAATATATATATTTCATAATCTTTTTATAAGGACTACATGGCATGTTAGAAATCTATTAGTTGGCAAAATATATAATTCATAACCTTTTTATAAGGACTACATGGCATGTTAGAAGTCTATTAGTTGACAAAATATATAATTCAAGCCTTAAAGACTTCAAGAATTAACCACATTAAAAAAAATCTGCATACACATTTCTTTGGTAAGGAAACAACCTACTTCCCTTCCTCTCCCCTTTAACTCCCCTCCACTCTTGGCTTTCCCCCTCCCATAAGTTATACAAACACCCTTACTTATACATTATACTTGGCACAAACAAAGGACTAGCACAAAGAATACAAAATCAGAAAAAAAAACAAGTGAACAAGAAGAGGAAAAATCTGAAAAACATCAAGAGAGGAAGGAGAACAAAAATAGGAATACTAGGGAGCAAGGATCACTTGTAGCAACAAAACAACAATCCTTTTCACGCTTACAAGGTGAGTTTTCTCACTCAGAAATTCTTGGTAACATCCTTTATTTTTAGTTCAATACATGTTAGAATAAGAATTGAGTGTTGAAAAGAAATATTGAACTTTTGATTGTTTAGACAACTAGTTGCGTCATGAACTTTACGAACTGTTCTCACTAAGTTATAATTGTTAGAATTTGATGAAATTCGGAGGAATTGTACACCTCTCTAATATGATCATATATAACCAAAAATGAGGTAAAATGGACGTACGGTTTGAAATTTATCATAGTTCAAAGTTCCTGCCTTAGATTTGGTCGAAATTCGGAAAGGCATAATTACAGACTGTTTTTATTGAGTTTTACTTATTAGAATTATATGAAAATTTCCATGGTTGTAAGTCTCTCTGTTACGGACAGATATATATAAAGATTTATTAAAACGGACTTACGAGTTGAGAGTTATTGTAGTTTGAAGTTGCTGCCTCGGATTCGTCGGAATCCAGAAGGGCAGGACGTTGAAACGTAAAACTGTACTAATATGTGGGGAATATGAAAATTGTTTCTAAATAAAAGTTCTAGATCTCTTTGTTGTGGACATTTTGAGACCTTACGGGGGTCTATCCGACTTACGGATTGAGAGTTATCGCTGTTTAAAGTTTCTGCCTCGGATCTATCGAGATTCAGGAAGGGCAGCGAATAAAAGTGTAAAACTGTACCAAATGGTACAGAATATGAAAGGATGGTTCACATGGAGACATGTAGCTCTCTGTTCTCGTCGTTTTGAGATTTTATGGGGCTTGAACGGGTTTACAGATTAGGAGTTATGACTATTCTAAGATTGGGTGTTGTTTAATAAATATTCTGCCGAAATAAATTTCATGTGGCTGTTTTGAGGATAAATTTGTGTTAGTTACCCAAAGTAGTTTTAAATGAAATTTGGTACAGTGAAAGATCCCGTCTTACCTTAGTTTCCGCTTGAGAAACACCTTAGTTGGAGTTATGGTTAAAAGTTATAATCGTTACAAGTATGAATGACAGAATGTTAGAAAAGATAATAGTATTTATTTGATCTTCGAAAAATATGAAAAGTGAATACGTGTTCACATAAATATATAATGGATCGGGTTGCGCGCAACAAAACGTAAAGTGAATACGGCGTTCACAAATACGTAAACATAATGGATCGGGTTGCACGCGCAACAAAACGTAAAGTGAATATATGTTCACAAATACGTAAATATAATGGATCGGGTTGCGCGCAACAAAGCGTAAAGTGAATACGCGTTCACAAATACGTAAACATAATGGATCGGGTTGCGCGCAAAAAAGCGTAAAGTGAATATATGTTCACAAATACGTAAATATAATGGATCGGGTTGCACGCCGACAAAACGTAAAGTGAATACACATTCACAAATACGTAAACATAATGGATCGGGTTGCGCGCAACAAAACGTAAAGTGAATACGTGTTCACAAATACGTAAATATAATGGATCGGGTTGCACGCAACAAATATGAAAGATGAATACGTGTTCACCTATATATAAATATGAAAAGTGAATACGCGTTCACAAATATATAAATGTAATAAACATGTGGAAATGCAGGAATGTCTTAACGTATAATACGAGATAAAATGAAGTGTTAGTTAACCGAGAATTTCCTATGAGGAGTTGTTGCATATTTAAAGATGTTGTAACTGATATGTTTTTGCAATATGCTTATTACGTTATAATGTGATTGCACTTGGAATATTGTGGTGTTACTTTGAATTGCGAGGTAAGGTTCTCACTCACTTGGATGGTAGAGTGACTCTTTTTATTAACATGTTTCAGAAAGCGTGATAGAGGAAAGGCTCCACGCCAAGGCTAGCGATCGTCCATGACCTCTTGTCATACCAAGTCCATTGCTTGGGCTTGGTACTCGTCGAGTTCGAATGTCGGTTCGGTGTCTCGAAATGCGTGTGGAATGGTCTCCCTTCCAACTTAGAATAATATTTGTCAGTATGTCTATGTAGAAACAATATTTGCACGAGTATGGGCTCGCGTTATATTTTCAATAAAGTCATAAACAAATTTCTTTATTGTTATTTTTATTAATAGCTCCGTATTTGAATATAAGTTTAAATTCCTGAATAAAGAGAATTAAATGGTGCTCCTGGTGGAAAATAATTGTCCAGGTGCCATCACGCCCTAAGTAAAGACTTAGGAAAATTTGGGGCGTGACATATAAACTCCACCCTGACCTCTACCACGGTGGTGACACTGAACACCACATACAGAGCGCAGTGTGGAGGAAGGGAACCAGCTAGGCCTCGTAAGGTGAGCCGCCTCAGTGCCACTTTTAGAAGGACATACCCTCGTGATATGGCCGGACGGCCTGATAAAAACAAACACCTGTGCCATAACGGAATTTCCCCATATGACTGTTACTACACCGGAAACACTGAGGAATAAGTGGCCTCGACTGAGAAAATCCTCTGCTCCTCTGAGAACCTCGACCCCTGGAGCTTGGACCGGCTCCTAAATACCTTGTGGGGTCCAATCACACCGTGAGTGCGGGGTATGTCTTTGGGTAGGTGGGACAAATATCTCACTCATTCTTGAAATTTGCTCGTCCAAAAACTCACCTGGATAACCAACCGGTCTAGCCCTCTTACGCTGATCTTCGCGTTGGCCCTCTACCATCTGTACACCTGCCTGTACTGGTCGAATAACCTCCTGCTGATGAAACTGTAGCACCGCTATCTTGGTCAATAACATAACTGCTTCCCTTATGACCCTATAGTCTTCCCCTATCGAAATCGAGGCTCGTCTTTGGGGCCTCAAAACCTGGCGCAGAAGAACTCGCCGACTGCGGCACAATATCCGGTATACCCTGGGCATGAGCTCTATCAACTCTCTGAGTCTTCCTGGTAGCTCCTGCTACTGTTTTGCCCTTCTGGGAGACTGTTGCCCTCCTTGGAGGCATAGCTGTAACATAATAATACGTCAGAGAGGAATTATCTTAATAACACAGCTCTATGGCACGATCTCAGAGTGAGAAGAATATAAACCAACTCCTAAATGTCCTGTAGCCTCCTGTTTATCGGTGTGGCGCGCAACACACTGATAATCAAGACTCTACTAGACACGGTCTGTAGACATTCCGAGGGATCGCTCGATACCACTCTGTCACGCCCGTAACCGGGCGTGGCGGTGCCCTACAGGCACCCTTCTACCTAATCGACACAAACAAACGCGGAACTTAAATAACACCTCTTTTTTTTACCAACGTGCATGCGAGGCAAAGCGATAAGTGCCATATAATATACATAACAAAAGTACTACCGTACGTAGTCCAATCCAGCATATGAATACAAACCTCAAGAGTTTCTTGAACTATGACGGACAAGGCCCGCCGTACCCATGCGTACAAAAGCACATGCTTGAAAGATCTATACCAAAATGATAAATTCTGAGCAGATGGAGCTATCCAAAAATCGAGCGGTCCTACACTGAGATCACCAAGCTGCATTACCTAAACTGCGGCATGAGCGGCCCGAAGGTCGTAGCGAAGAATGTACCAAGTATGTGAAACGATAAGCATTGTAAAGGAGATCACACGGTTCACATATAAAGCGAGAGACATGTATGATAGCGAACTACGATATCTGATACATAAACAGTCATGTCAAATCAGGGACGCATGCCCTCAAAGTCATTACTCAAATATAACCATGGGTCTCACGCCCATAACATCAATCATGCCCGTGGAATCCTTCCTCACTGTCGGCAGTCCATGATATAATATAACCTCAATAAGCACATTGAACATTGCAATCATGAGAGTAATGCAATCACTTTTATCTTTTTAAGTTATACTTTTAACAATGAGACCAACTGTTCCACTTTAAGTCATACACACACTGCACCCTTTCATTAATGAAATCACTACCGTTTCAAAACATGAAGGCCGTGCCAGTGCCAGGGTCAACCACCCACTGTGTTATAATGCAACCTATCATAGGACTATTTCACCCACAAGAGACTATTTCACCCGCTTAGGTCATGTGGGCCCGCAATGAGTCATCAGTACACGATACTCGCATCACGGAGAGCTAATCCATGGCTTATATATATCCCGGGAATTTAACCCGCCCGAGTCAAATACCGACCCGCCGTGAGTATGTACCACTCACCCTCATGGGGAGCTACCCCATGATATCCTTGAAACAAGTTGCCGACCCTTTATGGAGGGACGCGGAGATGTGGAATATGACACTTGCACGAATGTCTATATGAGCAACCCATATGCAAGCAAACCAAGACAATACCATGCCTTTACACACCAAGACAATACCATGCCTTTACACACCAAGACATAAACCAAGACAATACCATGCCTTTACACAAACCAAGACAATTACCATGCCTTCTTTTTACATAAACCAAGACAATTACCATGCATTCTTTTTACATAACTCCAAGACAATTACCATGCCTTATTTTTACAAACCAAAGTACTATCAAGGCACACATAAAATAATTCTCATTTAAACAAGCCGAAGTACTATCAAGACATACATAGAATAATTCTCATTTAAACAAGCCGAAGTACTATCAAGGCACACATAGAAAAATTCTTTTCAAAAGACTCATTTTTATACAAAGCCCCAAGATACTAACACCCGTAGTATCAAGGCATGTCTATTTTTCAAAATAAGTTACTACACCTTTAGAAATTCATTTCAAGGCTTTGAACCCAAGTAACTTCTAATTTTCACAATCTAGGCAACTTATGTCCACCAATCAAAAATAGACAACTCTCTTAACCTTCCATAAAGTCGTTATAACCAACTTCCCATAAAGTCGTTATAACCCTTTATGGTTTTAGACAAATTCATTCTTTTTATAACCAAGAGACTTATACTTTTATAACCAAGTATCATATACTTTCAAATCAAGTTTCTTAACTTTCAAAATACTTCAAGTCTCTTAATCTTTAGAAATCAAGTTTCTTAACTTTAGAAATCAAGTAGCTTATACTTGCAAATCCCAAGTAACTCACACCTTTAGAACAAGTTACTTCTCTTTAAATCATGTCATTTCTCCTCTTTTAAATCAATTAAGTAAATCACTCCTTTGACTCCCCTAAAGTCATTATAACAACCTTTAGGTTTTGGAACTAAGGCACTAGCCAAAAGATTTGGAAACCACTTCCTTTTTAAGACTCTAAGTACTTCAAGTAAAACACTTTCACTTTTGAGAATCCAAACTTCATTAAGGGAATGGATTATAACAACTTACAACTTAATCATCCAAAGTACAATCAAGAAGTATATAGAACAACTTTTATATTAGGCAATCCAAGTACAATCAAGGAATGAATCATTTAAGGAGTAGGATTTACTTTCTTTATCATAAGGAATCATGCTAGAAGAAGAGGATATGGTTCACATACCTTTTCGGCTAAATCCACAAGCTAAGTCGAATACGCCGCACGTAGAATTGTCAACCTATAATGGCCACAACACGGCTATCAACTTCTAGTTTCTAACGTAGAATAATACTAAGTATTCGGTCTCTTATTCTACGGAAAATTGGGCAGCACCTCCTTTGTTTCTACATACTTTTCCACCTTTTTCAAGGCCCGATAATCAATAACCAACATGCCACATTTAAGGCTCAATACAAAAACCAATCAAAGGGGATTACACGCCTTACAATACGTGTAAAATTCTGCCCCACAATTCATACGAAGTAATTCAATTCTCAAAAGCCATTCTCGGCCAACAATAAACAACAACTCAAAGTCTTTTCCAATTCTTTTCCAATCCAAGTTCTTAGGTCAAACATGTTATATAGTCATAAACAACTTCAACAACTATAATTCCTTCTTTATATAACATGTGACGACTTAAACTAATAATCAAATTGAATTGTAATCTCAAAGGCTAAACATGCTAGTTTTCGGATTAGGATTCCAATAGCCAATATACTTATCAAACTTCATACTATATACCTCATGCTTGCTAATATCCATAGCTACAAGAATAAATAATCTTAATTACTAAAACGACAAGATGATTACCTTTATTAGCCCTTATAATTTACAAGATTCAAAGTCGCTCCTTAGAAATTCTTAGCTCTTTTTCTTTACGCTCCAATCCGCTATTTGAAGCCTTTAGAAGTTCACAACCAACTTCTCTTCCATTTCCAATCCAAAACTATGAAAACGACTTAGGTTTTCGCCTTGCGACTAACGTGAAAACGTCATTTTTCCGAGATCTTTCTATTGAGATATCCTTACTATACCCTTAGGGACCTTTGGTTAAAGTCTTGTAAATAAAGAACCACAAACTAATTTTTTTTTGTGTGGAGTTTACCCTAAACCCGAGAGCATTCTTGTGGGCAAGAACAATGTCTTGAAATTTTCCTAGTGTTGAAGACTTGGTCTTGCACTAGTGTGTATATATAAAATAATGGAGGGTCAAGATAATAACATATGGGTGGCTAGGATGAATAGTAATTAATATTTGTCCAAGTGGCAAGTTGACTTGGTCAATTTTCTCAAGCTTAGCAAGACTTGTTCATCTACATAGGTCAATGACCATTTCACCCTTGCCCAATTTCCTCCAAGACCATGTGGGGGGGTGCCACGTGTCGCCCTCCCATTCGTCCATTAAATTTTGTAACCCTCGTGGGCCCCACAAGACGTAAAATTCCTCGGGTGGGCCCCACGTGACCAAATCCGTAAAAATAAATTTCCATAATATTAATAAGTTCCATATTCCTCAAATAATGCATTTTGAGAATCCAATTCTCATCAACGAACATTTTTCCTTTCCGACGTTCGGAAGATTTTCCGTCGGAAAAACAATTCTTCCTTTCGTACCAATTTTCAAGTCTTGCGTTCCCGCGTCTATTCTCTTATACATGTCCTGAAATTATGGGGTATAACAATGACTCAGACACCACATTGGCTACTCCTTTATAATAGGCCTCTGCACTGGATCGCAATAAAGTAGTCTGGCGTTTTGCTGACCAAAATATCAAGTTATCACCACGAAACATACAATAACCAGTGATTAAACGTCTGATTTATGGACATCCACCCCAATCATCATTGGTATAAGACACGAGAGTAGAGACTGGGGATGAATATAAATACAATCTATAATCAAGTGTGCCCAATATGTATCGTAGAATGTGTTTGAGTGCATGCATCTGCTAAATTCGCGGATCATGCATAAATAAACACATCTGTTGAACTGCATAAGTAATATCAGGTCTCGTAAATGTAAGATACTGAAGAGCCCCTGCAAGACTACGATAGTGGGTGGAATCCTCATATGGTGCGCTAGACGTAGAACTCAACTTCAGTTTGGTATCAACCGGAGTAGATGAGGACTTACAAGATGACATGCACGCTCTCTCAATAATCTCAGTCGCG
This sequence comes from Przewalskia tangutica, assembly GCA_029844215.1. Classification (NCBI taxonomy): domain Eukaryota; kingdom Viridiplantae; phylum Streptophyta; class Magnoliopsida; order Solanales; family Solanaceae; genus Przewalskia; species Przewalskia tangutica. The sequence continues at coordinate 76,607,187 of CM056738.1, read as the reverse complement.
TACTTTCTTTGTGATAAAAATAGACCACCTGCATGACGAGTGACAACTATTCCAAAAAAATAACTGAAGGGTCCCAAGTCTTTCATAACAAATTTTGAACTGAGAAGGGTCATAATAGACTTGCGCAAATTATCAGAGGAGGCAGTCAAAATAATATCATCCACATACAACTGAATGTATGCTAGAGAAGTACCACGATGATAGATGAACAGAGAATGATCAGACCTACTGTAAGAAACCCAATAGTAGACACATAATCTGCAAACCTCTTATACCAAGTCTGTGGGACCTACTTAAGCACATATAAAGACTTCTTCATCAAATAGACATGGTGAGGTTATTGGGGTCCTTAAAACCCAATGGATGATGTATGTATACTGTCTCCTTAAGATCATCGTGTAAGAAAATATTTTTCACATCCAGCTGATGAATGTACCATGTTTTCGAGAGAGCCAGACTAAGCACAGTGCGAAAAGTTATCGATTTAACCACCGAAGTAAATGTCTCTCCACAATTCACGTCAACTTATTGTGTTTTACCATCACCTACAAGATGAGTCTTATGCCTATAAAAAGAACCGTCAGAATTGTCTTTATGAGTAAAAATCTACATTGAACGAATAATATTGACACCAGGAGGAGGGGCACCAACTCCTACGTCTTATTTTCAATAAGAGCATTATATTCGTCATTCATGGCCAGTTTCTAATTTGGGTCATGAAGGGCAGACACTAGGCGTAGTATGGGTGGTTTAGTGACACTGAAATTAAGATTAAAATATCGTTTGGGTTTAAAAATACCCCATTAGCTACGAGTAACGGACCCTTGACTCGAGATAGAATTGGACGGAATTTGGATATTGGTCGGGTAGGCAGTGGACTGACCAACATGCAGTGGGCCTAATGACCCAACAACAAGTAGCTGACAACTTGGAAGTGGTGAAGAATTAAGTGGGCCAGAAATTAGACACATACCGAAAGTAGAAGTTGGGCCGAGACATGGGAACAATGCCAAAAATACCCGGGCCAGCATTTGGGCCAGGGACTGGATTGGTCCTATTTGGGCCAGCAGACAGTGGGACTGCTGGCGGATTTTGGTCACGGGATAGCTTGGATAAATTGTGAATAATATACGGTGATAGCTCATCATCCAAAAAATTATACAAACTAGATACGAAACTATGCAATTTAGCAAACGGAAATTGGGTTTCATCAAAAATAACATGACGACTAATTATGATAAATTAGAGGATGAATCAAAATATTTGTAACCAGGATGGTTTGATGGATAACCCAAAAATACACGAGCGGTAGAACGTGCTTGAAGTTTGATAATTGTAGTAGACGGGAAAAGTGGATAGCATAAACACTCAAACACCCTAAGATGAGAATACAAGGGGTCTTTATTAAAAAAGAATTTTAAGTGGGAATTGATATGCTAAACCTTTGCTAGGGAGAATGTTAAGGAGGTAGGTAGTCATTTGTAACACATAATGCAAAAAAGATAGGGGTAATGAAGCATGAGCTAGTAAGGTTCAGACAATATTATTAATTGTGCAAGTTTTTCTTTCGTTCTTCCCATTTTGTGAGGATGTATGAGGATAAGAAAACTAAAAAGGTATGTCATGAATGTCACAAAAATCCTGAAATGGCCCATTAACATATTCCCTCCGATTATTACATTGAATATTTTTAATGTCCCGTTTAAATTGGGTACGTATGAAAGCTCTATATTTTAAGAAGGTGGAAAACACTTGACATTTTAGACAAAGGAAAGGTCCACAAAATGTTAGAATAATCATCCAAAAAACACATAATAATGATGGCCCAATGAACTCAAAACGAGAGATGTCCATAAATCACTATGAATAATGTCAAAAGGCATCGACGTACTAGAAATAGAGGCTACACACGATAATCTAACACGTTTTCTAGAGGACAAGAGGGACAAATTTGAGTACTACACATATTCTTACAATAAATGAAATTTTTATTTTTAAGAGAAGAAAGAATAGACGACCCCGGATGACCTAAACGTGCATGCCACAAGGTAGGAGCAAGAGCGACAAATGTTGAAGGTGCGACTTGACTCGTGGAAATGGTGGTGTTGGTGATTGGATAAAGCTCTCCTCAACTACTACATCTCATTAGAGGTATCCCCGTCTTCAAATCTTGCACAGAAAATCCAAAAGGGTCAAAGTTAACAGGCATCCAATTATCAGTTATGAATTTTCGGACATACACTAAATTTTTAATTAAGTGAGGGGAATGAATGACATTTTTAAGGACAAAAAGAGGTGGATGTGGGGCAGAAACTTGTGTGATCATAACCACGAATTGGAAATAAATTGTCATTATCAACAATTATGCCACGATTATTGCTCAAATTGAAATAAGGCGAGAGATTACCTTGTGAGGATGTCTCCGGTATCCATATACCAATTTACGTTCAGAGGATTTAATCCAACTGTATGCATCGCAGCCTCAATAACCGTAGGTGTCGGCCTAGTAATAGGGTCGCAACAATAAAGGCCTGCTGAGGCTGAGGCCCAAGCAGGCTTGCATGTTTCCTAGGTTGTGCCGACTGGAAATGTGAATTGGGCCTCTGCGCCTTGACCCGATTCGGAGAAGGCGAAAGGGAGCATAGGTCGTGTTGGGCCACTGGCCCAGCAGCCTCACGACCAGTTGGCTTGGGCCCAAGGTTGCGGCCAGTGGTATTGTGGCCCATTCGGCCTACTTCCACTGCGTCTTCCACCGTCGTAGTTGTTCCGACCACCGCTACTGTCGATTCCGCGATTTTTGCCATTGTTTTTCTGATTTTGACCTATTTTGTCGTCGTTGTTGTTACAGTTTTGGCTAGAATTATCTGAGAATGAGTGAGGGTCATCGGATGTAGCCATCATCATGACGGAATTTGCTACGGTAGCCGCCTTTTTAGTCAAGTCGGCCCCTTCTAATGTGAGCGTGGAATGAGCCTGGTAAAATGGTGGGAGATGATTACTTTGACGAACAAGAATCCCAACGTCATTATAGGCCTCGGATATGCCTGCAACCATTTGAAGAACAAGACGATCATTGGTGATAGGCGCACCAACGTTTTTGAGTTGATCCGCCAATTCCTTAAGTCTTTTACAATTGGCGGAGACATTCGAAAAATCCTCCATGTTGACATCGGAAATTCCTTCTCAAGAGTGACAACACAAATTTTTTTGTTATCTTATAATATATCACGCACCCTATTCCAATTTCCATAGTTGTGGCATCGGGTTCAATAATCATCTACAAGAGGACTGTAGAGATAGTGGAATAAATCCACTGGAGAACGGTAGCATCAAGGGTTGTCCATAACACAGGGTCATCATCGGAGTTAGGCACCTTCTCGTGGCCAGTTATTGAGAGAATGATGTGATGAAGGACTTCATGCGAGTGTGCGTGAACTTTAAATAATTTCGCCCGCATCGCGTATTAGACATTTTCCATCTCAAGAACAATAGGAATGTGGTTCTTGATGTTGGGGACTGTAAGGGCAGGATTAAACATGTTCTTTGATGTAGACATGACAAAAGAACAAGAGGAAAATTAAGGATTTGGAAGAAATAATTTGGGACATAAAACGAAAAAAAACTAGAGGCCGATGGCCTGATTCTCGGTTCCGATGAAGAAGGACAACGGAAGGTGTTTTTGGAGAAGTATTTTTGCCATAGACTTCTGATACCATGAAAGAGAATAATATCTGGTATTTTTGCCCTACACTTCTTATACCATGAAGGAGAATAATCTCTTGATTATTTTTATTAATGAAGAGGCCTATATATACAATATACAATCTCTAAATATGGAAAATCATATTCCTACTATAATACTAATATCTTAATTACACTTGTACATGGATTCTATAAAATATGGTAAGAGACCTAAATATACACTTTGTCACGGTATGGTGGTTTCTATCAATATTGATATGAGAAGAATTTCTTTTGAGCGTATGGTCTATTGTAAACAGTTTCTCAATCCCATAAAGGTTGAGGTAAGGTCTGCGTACATCCTATTCTCCCCAGACCCCCACTTTGTGGGACTATACTGGATATGTTGTTGTTGCTGATATGAGAAGAATTGCAACTTCCACTACTTATGGTATAGATTTTAAGTTCTAAATTTTAATTTTAAGATATTGAATTAATGTAACCCAATTTAGCCTAAAATTAGTCAAATTGACTCTCGAAAAGCCAAAAAAGTCATACAAATTTGGACGGAGGGAGTATTACACATTGAATAACATTCCACTGATTAAAAATATTTGTATCGTACAGTCCTTACATTATAATTAATTTCTGTATAATTTTGTCCACGCACTAAATTAAATGACCTCTAAGTGATGAAAAAATTGAACGAAATGGAACTTGCGACAGAGATATAAAATTTTATAAGAATAAGAACCATTTTCCATGAGGATATGGCCAAAAGATTTACTTCACAATAATGGTTTATGACATAATTTTTTAAGGAGTTTGCACACTACCAGTATTATTATAAGCAATTACAAACTCCAAATTTGAAGAAAAGGTCAACTTATGTAACACAAGAAAAACAAAATAGCAGAAAACAAAATATAGAAAGACGAATCACAATTCAACGGGGACTATATCTAGGGTTGTTATCGGTCCGGATACATTCGAGAACCGGACCGAAATATCCGGACCTAAAAGTTAACGGTCCGAATACGAATACCAGACATAAGGATCCGGTCCGGCAACCCGGTCTAATTATGCGATAACTATATGTTATCAGTCCCGGTCCGATACCCGGTAACTATCTTATCAATCCCGGTCCGATACCCGGTAACTATCTTATCAATCCTTGGAATATTGCTATTATATATTGTTTTAAGTTTGTTAATATGTATTACGTAAAGCTGTAAAGGCAATAAAACAGGCATTTTTATAAAAAAAATTATAAGTAAAGCAAAGTTTTGTAAGTAAAGCAGAAATTTTAATATTTCGGACTGGTTTCAAACCGAAAAAAGTATCTAGAACCGGACCGGTAACCTTATCAGACCGGATCGGTATCGGTCAGATCCCGGATCTCTTTTCAGTACCGAATTCTTATCGGTCCGGACCGATAACCTTATTGGTCCGATTCAGATATGTCGATACCGGACCGAACCGGACCAGACGATAACAACCCTAACTATATTTAGAAAAACTCTCTTTGAGTATCTATGTTAAATGTGAATGTTAGCAACATGCAAATAAATGAGTTAAAATGAGGGCAACCATTCATTAACATTGGTGCTAAAGGTCTTTATTATAGTAGTTCTTTAAAGAATAGAGTGGATACTTGCCACTGTTCTAATGGCCATAACGCGTCTTATCGAAAAATCTATTAAACAAATGTTGATGAAGAAAATATACGTGATCAGTGGATCAACAACTACGTTTGAATAGGTATACTGATTTTGGAGAATGAAATTGATGAGATTTGTATTTGTTATGTGCCAAGATTATCTCCGCAACAAATGGAATTTGTTAATCTTTAGGCAAATTTATAGTTTCGTTAATAGCAAGGCTGGCCAGTGGGCCGGGACGGGCCCACCGGGGTCGGGTTTGGCGGGGTCGGGGCGGGGTCGGGGCGGAGACAAGGGGCGGGGTCGGCCTGGAGGGGTCGGGTCGGGCGGGACCATACCATGTCCCGTCCCGATCCCGGTCCGCTGGGTAGGGGTCGACGGCCTGACGGGTCGGGGACGGACGGTTACGGTTTTTTTTTTTTTTTTAATTTTTTCACTAAATTAAAAATAATAAATTACTAAGTACTAACAAAGTAACATTAACATATACTTGTCATATAGTCATAATGTCATATACATATACTATAATATTATAGACTTATAGTATTATAATTTATAATTATAGTATTATAGTATTATACTCATATATATAATATATTTATAAAGTATAAACTATAAACTATAAAGTATAAAGTATAAAGTTATAAACTAAATAATTAAACAAAGACAAGAATAGTGTAAAAACATCCCAAGATCGTTTTTGTGCCTTTTATATTATTAATTTCATTGAAATATCAAATATACAAGATTCAAAATTACATTGTAGTGTCTTGTTGTTGAAAAAATTGCAAAAGAGTGAAAGACATAGAAAAATTTAAAATTGCAATGAAATAAATTACCAATTTGAAAATATTTTTCTAATTTCTTTATAATTTCTTGTGGTTCTTCGGTTGGAATTGGTATATCTTGATCAAATTGTTCCACGCCGCTACTCATGCCTTCGGATAAAATGTCGTTGTAGTTGTCGCCATCTTCTTCGTTAATCTCTGGTTGATCGCACTCCTTCGCCTCCGCTCGTATCCAATCTCGAATAGTACCGCCATCTCCAAGCCGCTCCGCTAATGAGTGTCTGTGCTCTCCTATTTGAAATCTCGCAGAAAAAGCGCTTTTCGCATCGATGACGCAGAATGTTCAAAATATCTCGCCATCATTGAAAGTGTCGGAAATGTCTTCTCATTCGCTCCAATATTTCAGCAAGTCTTCCTTTCCTTCTTCATTGATAATCGCTGTAAGGTAAATTACCCGCAAAACAAAAACATCGAACTCACTAATTTGGTTAGCATCGCTACCACCGCATTTTATTTACGAGGCTTTCAATAGAATTAATATTAGGCCTAGCCACGTAAACCGCTTGTCTTTTTAGGTTGTGTTGAAGAAGAAGATGATACAAAAGTCGGTTGGTTACTAGCACTTTCTTGGTAATGCCGATATACTTTTTGCATTCATCTTCTACGCTATTCAACACTTCTTCTAGCGTTAGTTCAATAGGTGGTTCAACATTTAAATTTTTGGGAGTTGGAGGTGGTAGTACGTCCATACAGCTTATATATATTTTCAATAAGACTTTTACAACCCTCTACTTTAATAGTCGGGTTTAATACAAAGACCAATAATATAAATAGGGGAATAGGAATAAAATATTTTTAATTTCATAAACATTTTTTAATAGGCAAAGATAAGTGTTTTTCCATATATTCTTTAAGAAGTAAAAATATTATAGTCAGTATAAAACAACATAGTTGAAATAGTAGGATAATATAAAGTAGAAAATTCTTTTGTTGCTCGTTGAAAATTTTCTAAAAATACAATAAGTTCTCTAATTTTCTCCCAATCAAGATCCACAATCATATCATTTGGATTTTGATTATGGACGTTAAAAATAAAGTAATAGGTTTTCTATAGTCATAAGCAACAACTAGTTGGTCATATAAAGAATTTCACCTAGTTGGTACTTCTTCTGAATTTTTCAGAAGATAGTCCACAATCGTGGCAAGTTTTTATATTCTTTTCTTTGTTGAATTCTATTATTTTTAAAATAAAGTGTATAGCAAATTGTATTTTTCAAGAATATCTTGAAAAAGTGAAAGACCATCCTTTACAACTAAGTTATAAATATGACACGCATTTGATATGAAAATGTTTTGGAAAAGACGAGTTAAAACATTTCTTAAAATACTAATAGCGTAATTGTTAGAAGATGCATTATCTAATGTAATACTCATAACTTTATCGGTTATTCCGTAATAATCGATTGAATAAATATTTTCAAATAAACTCACAAGTGTGCCTACTATCTATATATCTATATGCTAAAATACGTTTTGCATAGACCGCTTATAATCTATCCAATGACAAAGTTACCGTTAAATAATCATGGCCGTTAGTACTACGACCTATATCGAGTTAAAGCAACTTTGCAATTTAAATGATATAATGCATAACGTAAATATCATTGATATTCATGTGCAAATTTAAATACATCTCTTTAACAATTGATCTAGGAAAACCTTTATAAGCGAGGATTATACATATCTCTAATATAATGAATAAAACCAGAGATCAGAAATGAAAAAGGCAAACCCTCCACAAAGAACTAATTTTGCTAGTGCTTCCCTATCTTTATGTTTATCATATTTAGGCCTACAACTCCCCGTCATAGGGTTAATTTGACCAGATTTCTCCAGACAAGAGTATGTGAACCTTGTCCCGATTGAGAGGACGTTTGCTCACCGCTTTTTCAATCATGTATCGGGCATGCAAGGCTTTGTGTTTTTGCAATGTGTGTCTTCCTAAACCCCCGTCCCACCATGACCTTGTCTAGTTTTAAAAGAATAAACATTTTTACAAGTTTTACATACAACTACTTGATTAGCTACGTCCTGTCAAAATATTTCCATACAACCGATTTTAATGGTCGCTTTCTTGACTGCCTCATAGTAGGGGATAGGAGGCATTTCACTAAATGGGTGTATCATCATCTTCATTAATAGGTGTATCATCAACTAGAGTGTCATCTAAATTAAAATCTTCTTCAATTTCGTGATAATCATTTGTGTCAAGATCATATGGTATTTCAGAAACATTTCAGATCTATAAAATCATCTTGTCTAGGAATAATCGAACAGAATACTAGAAGAAGTACTTGCCCTCGTTACCACCCCTACTAGAAGTTAAGTCCGACTTACCCTTACCCAACATGCCTCTTAGTCCTTTCATTTTAATTATGCTAATAAATAGTTAAAGATAATGAAATTAAATGTGCTAAATGAAATAAAGACAAAATAATAATTTAATGAGAACGATCACCAAACGCCGACGTAGTCGACGTGTAATCGAAGGTTGAAACTTGAAACTTTGCTCGATAGATAATCCTCAAGCTAGTTGCCAACTTCACTCCCAATTCTCAAATTAATAAATAGATTGAATATGTAGACAATGTTGTATAGAGAATTAGAGATTGATTGAGAGATTAGAGAGTAGAAAAATTTGTGAAAATAATAAGAAGAGGAATGAGGTATTTATAGGGTTAAAAATAAATATAAAGGGTAGTGGGTTGGGAGTGAGGTTAAAATGGCCGTTGTCAACTACCAAAATGTAAAATGGTCGTTGGACAACCGCTATTTTGTCAAAGGTCGAATCAGCGGGATTTGGGGCGGGCTCGGGCGGGGCGGGATCGGGGCTCAAGTGGTCGGCTGGCGGGACCATACCGCCCCGCCGCCTGCTCGAGCCCCGGCCCCGCTTTTTTTTTTAATACCGGTGTCGTGGTCGGCCTGCCTGACCGGATTTGGGTCGCCCGCCACCATCGCCACCCTAGTTAATAGTGGTTGTTATCGAAATTTAGAGAATACATCTAGCTTCCTTAGAGTTGGTCTTAGGATATGTTTCAGTGCTACTTATGATATCAAGGTCAAATGCCAATATACAAGAAAAAAAATATACTATGATATACTCCAAGACGCCTATAATTTTATCAATTTGCATAGTGCTAATTGATAAGGATAAAATAATGAAAAAGAAGAAAAGTTTATGGTAGTAGCTAGCCAAGGTATCAATTCTCCAATTATTAAGTTGTCAAAGTTGAAGCCTACAAGAAATATATCAACCTGGTTGTTGATGTTGGATGAGTGTTGTGACAACATCAGTTATCCTTCAGGACAACATCGCTGATGAACATAAAGATGTTGCATGCAGTGTTGTGACAACATCACAGACAACATCTTTGTAAACTACTTTGCCTATTCTTCCGGCCAAAACAGTGTTTGTTACTGTTAGTTAAAAATGACCTCGGCAAGCCAACAAGGAAGCTGTGTTTAAAACGTGAGAAAAGAAATCAAGCTTGGAAGAAAAAGCAACGTGAAGACCAAGTAAACATTGTTGAGGTTTTCAAGGAGGAAGAATCGGTCTAAGCTGCAGCCTTCTTTCTCTCAGCTCCCGCAACCAACCGGTGAGGATTTCAAAGAAGAGTTTCACACTATAAATAGAGGGGCAACTTCAGAGTATCGATATCCAGATTATAACGAGAAGAATCACCAAGAGAGCTCTCGGAAATTCACTTTAGAAACTGGATCAACACCTTAGCCTAAAGTAGTATAACAACATCTAGTCCAACATTACTATTGTTGCCCAGATTCTAGATTAAGTTTATTGTTGAAGCAACTGTAATGAAGATGTTGTATGTTTCTTTAGAGATGTTTTATCTTTAGGCTGAAGTCATGTGTGACTTCGTTTTATTTGTAATTTCTTTTTATTTCATTGTTACAAATTGTAAAACAGAAATTCAATTGTAATTGTATATAATATATACATTACTTCGGTCATTGACCATCAAGGGCTATATTAATATATACCCTTGAAAATATAAACATTGTGTCTTTTACTTTTTCGCTGCATTTACTCTTTAAGGTTTATTATTTTTTTTATCAAAGTGTTGCCTCCAGTGTTGTCACAACACTGAAGTCAACATTCAGAAATTGTTTAGTTGTTCAAGTTTGTTTTAATTCTTACTCCTTCGTGCTTATCCGTAGTCTCGGTCCAAACAAGTGGTGTCAGAGCCAACACTTGATACAATAAGTGTTTGGTCATGAATTTAATGGCTATGGACTCAGCTATTCAAAATGTTAGTAGACTTCCAATTCTTGATGGAACCAACTACGCCTATTGGAAAATTCGACTACGTTCGCACATCAAATCAATTGATGTTCGAGCATGAAAATTTGTATCTGAAGGCTATGTGGTTCCCAAGTATTCAGCGGATGAGGATGGTGATGTTCTTACCAAACCCGACTCTGAATGGACCGCGAAAGAAATCAAAGTGCTAGCTTTAACAAAAAGGCCTTAAATGCTATATTCGGATGGGTAGATCTATACATGTTCAAACTTATTCAGAATTGTACAACGGCTAGGAACGCCTGGGAGACCTTACAAACTCATTGTGAAGGTACCTCAAGTGTGCGACGAACAAAGCTACGCATGATTTTGAGCCAATACGAGCGCTTAATGATGGAAGAATCTGAGGATATAAAGTCCTACTTTGAAAAGTTAATTGACATTGCTAATCAGTGTCAAGTGCTTGGTTCTCCTTTGACCAACACACAACTTGTGGACAAAACCCTCAGATCTCTCCCTGAAAGGTTCAACACACAACTTGTGGACAAAGCCCTCAGACCTCTCCCTAAAAGGTTCAACACAAAGATTTATGTTATTGAAGAGGTCCTTAATCTTACCACAATGGATCTACATGCCTTGATGAGCGAAGGCAGCAGACACATCAGTGGACCCAGACTATGTTGCCCCAACATCTGAGGCAATACCTGCACCAACTCCATCAGACAACAATAATACAGAATCTGAATCAGATTCTGAGGTAATGACTTACTCTCCTTTATTTCTAACAAAATCATTCGCTGATAATTGGAAATGGTTCAAAAATAGAATTATTATGGGAGAGAAAGTTATTGACCTAAAATCATTCTCCAATAATGGCCTTGTTGACTTTCTAAGCAGTCGTAATGTCTTAAATTCAGTAACTGGAAAAAATCCTTATTGTGAAAAGGTGATTAGAGTGTTCTATGCTAACTTGGCACCTGCTGTTAAAGACACTAGCTCAAAGAAATTTGGGAAAGTGTACTTATACAATTGTGTATATAATTTTACACCGGAAAACATTAACTCTACTCTAGGGATAAATTTAAATGAAAGACCCTCTCAATCCAATCCCACTACAGAGGAGCTTAATACTATGATCAAATTATTTGATCACAGTTTGGGCACTTCGTAGTCCTGTTTTCAAACTTACTGCCCTGTTTACAAGCTTGCAATTTTTAATTGGCTACCATCTCTTAATGAGACAGTAGTAACTCTAAAACAAGCAACACTGCTTTACAAAATTGGAAGGAATGAAAGAGTTGATTTGGGACCATAATATTCGAACATGTTGCCAACTTGACAGAAAGAAAGAACAAATTTGCCCTTCCATACCCCTCTTTGATCTACCAAATCCTGCTCATCAAGGGTTTAAAACCCCAAAGGGGGAGAAACTGAGTCCTGCCTTAGAGGTATACTCAGTACAAAGAGCAGTAGTAAACAACAAGGACAAAATCCTCGATCTGCCCTAGAAGAAGGAAGACTGGGACACAAAAACAACATTAGATATTGCCAACATGTTAGGCAACACAGTACAAAGCAAGCTCCCAATGTCCAGAGAATATCATCAGAGGAACATTGCTGAACTGAACAGGCAAACCAAAGAGATGGTGCGAGCCTGAGACTATTATGTGAACATTCTTTCTTCACAAAAAGGGAGAGAAAATGATGATGCTGATACTGCAGGGTCAGGGTCATGCAAAGATACAGGGCGATATGGGAGATGAGATGATGATTGTTGTCATGCCAGAAAATGAGAAGAACCTAGGTGTTGTGGTTGGTCACAGAAAGCGGCTGGAAGCTACTGTGACACAATCAATTGAGTGTTAGGTCTATATGAAATGATGATTGTGTTGATTTACAAACTGATACGTTGGTTTATTGTTATTTTTTTTGTAATATTTTTTGGAATATGGTATGTTCTGGTAGATATTGTTTTTCTTGCTATGAAAATATTATGACTGCTAGTTGTTGACAGATTACTAATGTGTTGTATACAAGTCACGACTAATGGTCATAAGTTCTTTCTAACCTAATCATCGATACAAAAATTACTTGAAATGTGTAACTGCAGGTTAAGGGGGAGCATGACCCTAATCCTATTGATTTTTAGATTGCTAAGGACAAACATCTAAAATCAGTATTGTAGGCATTTTTAGGTTTGTATGGAGTTTTGTGAAGAAAGACAAAAAGGGGAGATTGTTGATGTTGGATGAGTGTTGTGACAACACCACTTATCTTTCAGGACAACATCGCTGATGAACATAAAGATGTTGTCTGCAGTGTTGTGACAACATCTCTATAAACGATTTTGTCTATTATTCCGGCTAAAACAGTGTTTGTTAAATCGAAACATTACAAATTATTTTTCAAAACATCTAATGTTATCATCAAATACAATAAAAACATAATATTGTTTTAACTTCCAAAAGTTTAAATATTGTCTAAATCATCATAAAAAATGACACAACTATGCAGTACGAAGAATTTTTGAAACATGTTGCGTCCACTCGTTCCGAACTTCATCGAGGTCATACTGCGAAAAACATTTTTTGCCATTATACTGTAACACACAATAGAGATCAGTCAAATTTTCTAATCATAAATAAGCCATTATAGACAAATACATAAATAAAAATAATGTTAAATACTTACATTGTTATGAAGCAAAGACAAATCATTCATTAGATCTTTAATGAAACGCAACATATAGTAAGCACACTCGTATCCATAAAGTTGTTGTGGTACCTAAAAATAAAATTAACCAAAACATTAACTTGACATCCAAATTTAAACTTTCATTACATACCAATTAAAGACTTGAATAAATGCATTACCTTAACAATTTTTACCATTCTTGAAAAAACCCATTTTAGTTTATAACCTTTCTGCGCGGTATACATCAACATGACGCTACAAAAATGACAACACATATTAAAACATGATTGCCATCATTAATAATCAATAATTGACTAAGAATATTACAACAAAAGTAAATAATAACAAGTAATAGATACATACTGTGTGATCAATTTGACCATGTCTTGATGTGGTGCAACATTAAGTGAATCAAGATAGTATACCTCAAATTTTGACACATCAAATACAACCACTACCCAATAATTTCTACAAATCATGTATTATTAGTGTTTCTCGAAATAATTGAGGCTAAAAAGACTTTATATATATATATATATAAAGAATTAGAATGACATACTGAGGATTATATGACATGAACAACACTTGACCGTCTTTCGCTTTCAGCAAACGATCACATACATTTGCTGCTCTTTTTTCAGGTGGACTGTTTGGTTTACCTTTATCATTTATATTTGCACACACCAAAGCATGATGTACAAAACAAATAGTCGGACTCTTTCTCTTCGCGACGGGTTGTATTTAACAATCTGTGGACTGAATTAATGCATAAACTTATTAATTGATATCTTACGATTTCGTTGACAATAGCTTCTACTTCTGGTTTAAATTTTCCATCTCTTTTAACCCGAGCTTGCTTCCAAAGCTCGCTCCTATCAATCTCCTCCTCCGAAATGCCGGATGTAGAGCATTATATATTATAACAAAAAGATCAAATTTGTTTAAGTTCGATATTCTATATTAAATGAAAAGATAGAACTTATAATTTTTTCTATAAGCCCCTTGTATCCTATTCTACTCAAGCGATGATTGAACTTATTTCAAGCCTTAGATCTTCCTTGTCTGCAAATTCCCACCTGTTGTAATTGTTGTGTTATGCTCATGAGAAAAAAATGCCATATGGTTCCATATCATGTCCTGTGTAAGGCTCAATGGAATACTCTCCTGCAGCCAAACCAATTTCACATGCATCAGTTGACTTGTGATATCCTCTGAGAATTCCAAGTGCTGTAAATCCCAAGTACCCTCCTCCATAAGTAAGCAAGAACTTGCCATGTAATGTCATACTTTCAGCAGAATGAGCAAGTGCTAATACAACACACTGAAATATAGTCAATACACAGTTTATGTTTGTTCTTATATCAGGTCTAAGACTATTCCAGTTCAATGCACCAGTTGATCATTTCCACCTGTGTGTGTTTTTATGCACTATTTTTTCTGGTTCCATGTCATATCATGTGCATGTAGGATCTAAGGAATAGTATTGTTCATTGTGTATTGCATGTATCACATCAGTTCCATCAGTAACACCTACATCAGCATATGACCTTAGGATCATGGTGACCCTATTCTTCCAACTACTACATGCAAAACTGAAAAACAGGTTAGTAGAATAAGTTACTATCATACTCTCCTCCATATGGATATTGAGTAATATAGTAGCATCTCTTCCACTTTCAAACACCAGATCTCAACATGCCTTCTTCTTGGTTCTGCTCCTCATAAAATGTACTGCATTGTTCCCATGTTGTCTAGAAAATCATTCCAAGTGTTGTAAATTAAGATGAAGTCCCATACCATCTTCTACAGTGATAACCACATTCTCTACAAATTATTCTCTCCACAGTAGAATGAGCAGAAGCTGATAATACCACACACTGTGAAGAAAACAAAAAATAGGTCCTGCATGATTCTGCATCAAGTATGAACTTCAGCAGCTCCTATGTATAATGTGATCTTGTTCTCTTGAAGTCTGCAGTTCCCATATCATTTCCAATAGCAACGGGATCAAATAGAAACACCAGATTTCTGTAATGTAGCACATCAGTACCAACTCATGTCCTATAGACTTAGGATTATTGATACCAAACTAAACAGTTTCAGAAACTGTCATTACCTCCTTGTGGTGCACAATTATGAATGTATGCATATTGATGCGCGATTTATGCACACACTTTAAACGCAAGTGCACGTTATCGTATCAAGTAGTATAGTCTTAGATAAGACCGAATATCGTCCTCTAGGATTAGGGTCCAAGTATCAGTTATCTATTTTCTAGTATCTATTTGGTGAATTAACATTTGATTGGTTGTTTATGACTAAGAATTATAAAAGCTATTTAAATATAAAGATTTACTTCAGAGGTGATGAGAATAGGGCTTCTATGTATCCTTACTATCCGCTTATGTTACTTGTTAATGCGTTACTTATGGTGTTCTTCTTTTGGAGAAAGCAGGTTTACGAAATCGTTTTATACTCCCGTTAGGGTTATATAAACACTCAACCCCAGTATTGTTCCTTACCTAACTTTCGCTGATAAGGGTAACTCTATAGGAGGATTAAGCACAAAAACCTAGTTGACCGTCACGCACAATGCGCAAAATTAGGGTTGTTAAGCCTCTCATCAACGCTACAAATCTAATTGAGGTATTTTCATCCCCAACTCGAGACCGTCTACCCAACTTACAGCATATTCACAATCCCTCCTTTCGTAATCGATTAGAAATCATATAGTGATAATTAGTTGTCAATTAATTACCAAGAGTTCATTGATTATTGGATAGATCTCACAATAAGAAACATAACCATAAGCATGCATGAATTTAGAACATAAGGTTCAAGAAATTCAACATAGCAAAAGCCCTATAAGAGAAGTAGTTCTAGCCATTGTCACGCTAAGAACTAATTCAATATTTAACATCAAAATCAAATAAAGAAAAGAAAAAGAAAAGAAACTTAACTAAACTAAGAACGAGCCTCCAAGCCAAGCATCCAAGGGTTGTGTTGTGGAATATTTACAAGTGGAGTGGTGGATGGATGGATGTAGAATGGTGAATGGTAGAATGGAGAATGGTTGGAGAAAATAAAGAATTCTTCTAATGGTGTAGAGTATTTATAGCCAAAGAATCCTTTAGGTGAAGGGTTAAGAATTTGTAGGAAAAGGAAAAGTTTAGGTAGAATCCTTTTTGGTAAAGGTTTTAAGGTAGGAAAAGTTATTAGGTAGGAAAAGTTATTAGAATCCTTTTAGGTAAGGGTTTTAGGGTAGGAAAAGTTATCCCTTTAGGAAGGAAAAGTTATCCCTTTAGAAAGGAAAAATAATCCCTTTAGGATTCTGAAAATATGTCAAATTCGGCTCAGACTTCATAAATCCCGCGTCGGCGCGCCATAGACCAGCGCGCTGAAATTCAGCAACTCTCGGGACTTTCAAGACTTTGGCGCCATGGCGGCTACAAGCTGCCTGTGACATTTTTCTGGCGAATTTCCGTTTCGTCGTCTTTTCTCGTCCGGACTTCGTCTGATTTTCTCTATAATTCCCGGAACTTCTTAGACTTCATCTCTTGGCCCTTTTAGTGTGCAATTCCATCTCATTTATGCTCATTTCATCTCCTTTCCGCCATTTCTCCATTTTTGACCGCTGTGACACAAAAGAAAGGAAAACGACCCTAATACTATACTAAACATAAATAAAATGAGTAAAATACTAATTAAAAAAGACTCAAAAAGTGTATATAAAATACACCGATCAAATACCCCCAAACTTAACCTTTGCTCGCCCTCGAGCAAAGATAGAAAGAAAGAAAATAAAAGACTCAAAGAACGAAAAATAAAAGACTCACTGCCATTGATCATTTTTGCTGTATTAGTGTTATCTAGAAAAACATGAAGGTTAGCAGAATAATATGCAGGAACATGTAGCATGAAAATTTTCAGCACACTAAACACATTGAGCTAGATATTTCGCAAACTCATATTTATCATGCTTTAATGGAAGTCAATATACTAAATCATGCATATAAATTCAAAAATCCTATGGCATGCTTACTTGCTATTCTCCACTAATCTTGGATATGCATAAAAGAGATCTTCAGGACTTTAAGGGTTGTAATGTAGGCTTAGGTAGGGGTTGGTAAAAATAGGCATTTAGGCTCATTTTTGTGTACCATAAGCTCTTTAGCTTTTCAAGATTTCCTTTTCTTTTGTTCTTTTCTTCACTTCAATTCTATCTTTTTCCCTCTTTTGTTTTGGGAGAATGAAGAGTATTATAATAACAAGCACCCCCAAACTTAGGCTTTTGACTCTTTCTTATTACTTTTTTATTGGGGTGCAACAAGCTCATTCACTCTTTTTGTCTCTTTTTTAACACAATTGATTCCACTACTTCACATTTTTACTTATGGCACAATTTTTGGGAATATAGGGTGTCAAAGAAGAGGTTTCAAATTTAGGCTCAATGGGGCTGACTAGAGATATTTTTAAAGTCCGGGATAGAAAAGAATGGTAAGAATTGGCTATCAAAGAAATGCCTGAGTCATCTCCCTAACATGCATATCGTAACTATTTCGCCTCAAATAGCAAGCACTCATAACACATAAGTATTTATCATTTAGCATGCATAACTCAAGCAAGAAACTCCAAATAGACAGATTCTGTGAGTTTTTGGCATATCTAACTTAGGTGTTTAGATAGTTGCTTCAATTCCGTTACATTATTCCACCTTCCTTCACTAGGTGTTTCTAGCAACTACAGCATACATGATCTTTGACAGTCAATTATGACTCAAAAAAAAAAAAGATTTTTTTTTTTTTTTTTTTTTGGTGACTCAAAATAAACACAAAAACAATCACAAAGACTTAAATAAAACATAACAAGACACAAATAAAACACCCCCAAACTTAAATCACACATTGTCCCCAATGTGTGCAAGACTCAAAGAAAATAAAAGAAAAATGACAACTTACTGACACAACACAGCGGTCATAACGGAGGTCTAGGATGAAAAATTCTGGAATTTGCACGGAAATATGGCTCTCTAAAGTTCCGGCGCCGCGGCCCTGAGATTCGGAGCCGCGGCGCTGCTAGTACTGTGGCCCTCTGGAGTTCCGAGTCGCGCTCGATTCCAGGCCATGTGCCGACGATCGCTTTTCCTTTTTTCAGCGTTTGTCCTTTTTTTCCTGCTTTCACTTTTCACCCACCTGTCATCCAACAACACAAAACAAGAACCCAAGACCGTGAGACTGTTCAAGACAAAATAAAATAAAATAAAGACAGAAATTAAAATAACATAATTAAAAACATTGGGTTGCCTCCCAACAAGCGCTGTCTTTAACGTCTTTTAGCCGGACGCAATTAACCTTTCCGAGTGCCCATTGGATCCTTCGCGAATCGCTTGCAATCCGCAGAGTTATTGTTGCAGTCTCACTTCAACTACAACAATTGCTTCAAACAAGGGCCTCAAATATACGATTATCCCCAAGTATACAAGCATACGCTTGTTTTTGTGTTCTTCTCT
Organism: Przewalskia tangutica; assembly: GCA_029844215.1. NCBI lineage: Eukaryota > Viridiplantae > Streptophyta > Magnoliopsida > Solanales > Solanaceae > Przewalskia > Przewalskia tangutica. The sequence continues at coordinate 76,588,536 of CM056738.1, read as the reverse complement.
AATGTAGGGATCGGTGAGATTCCCTACATCTTTCAACTCTGCGGGTGCCCTTGATGGTTTTGACTTCTGTTTGGGAGTCAACTATGACAGCTGGTTGTGTTTCTTCTGCAATAGGTACAAGAAAAAGATTTTCCAAGGAATCCAATAATGTGAATAATTGGATCTCTGCACTTTTATCCTTCTCTACACCAACTGTCTTGCCAGATTCATCACTAGTCAGTGTGATTCGTGCTCCTCAATTTGCTGTTCGTTGTTGAATATGATCGCGAGTTCGCTATTTGCTTTCCAACTTCTTTATACCCAACCTCATTTCGTCCATGAACCGAAGCTGGGACCTCGTGAGACTGAGTAGAGTTTCTCGTAATTCCTCCCTCTCTTCCTCTATGGTTGGAGCTCGATCATATTGACAGTAGAAATCCATGTCTTAAGGATCCCTGAGATAAATCAAAACCAACAACGAATCACGGCACCTCGATTTTTTTTTTTTTTTTTTTTTTTTTTTTTAATAACGAAAAACGTAAAAATAAAAAATTAAAACCAAATTAGAAATTAAAAATAGATAATTTGATATTGAACTATTGCCTAATCCCCGGCAACGGCGCCAAAAACTTGATGCGCGATTTATGCACACACTTTAAACGCAAGTGCACGTTATCGTATCAAGTAGTATAGTCTTAGATAAGACCGAATATCGTCCTCTAGGATTAGGGTCCAAGTATCAGTTATCTATTTTCTAGTATCTATTTGGTGAATTAACATTTGATTGGTTGTTTATGACTAAGAATTATAAAAGCTATTTAAATATAAAGATTTACTTGAGGTGATGAGAATAGGCTTCATGTATCCTTACTATCCGCTTATGTTACTTGTTAACGTTACTTATGGTGTTCTTCTTTGAGAAAGCAGTTTATTTAAATCGCTTTATACTCCCGTTAGGGTTATATAAACACTCAACCCCGATTGTTCCTTACCTAACTTTCACGATAAGGGTAACTCTATAGGAGGATTAAGCACAAAACCTAGTTGACCGTCACGCACAATGCGCAAAATTGTGGTTGTTAAGCCTCTCATCAACGCTACAAATCTAATTGAGGTATTTTCATCCCCAACTCGAGACCGTACCCAACTTACAAGATATTCACAATCCCTCCTTTTCGTAACTGATTAGAAATCATATAGTGATAATTAGTTGTCAATTAATTACCAAGAGTTCAGCCCAATTATTGGATAGATCTCACAATAAGAAAAATAACCATAAGCATGCATTAATTTATAACATAAGGTTCAAGAAATTCAACATAGAAAAAGCCCTATAAGAGAATTAGTTCCTAGACATTGTCACGCTAAGAACTAATTCAATATTTAACATCAAAACTGAAATAAAGAAAAGAAAAAGGAAAGAAACTTAACTAAACTAAGAACGAGCCTCCAAGCCAAGCATCCAAGGGTTGTGTTGTGGAATATTTACAAGTGGAGTGGTGGATGGATGGATGTAGAATGGTGAATGGTAGAATGGAGAATGGTTGGAGAAAATAAAGAATTCTTCTAATGGTGTAGAGTATTTATAGCCCAAGAATCCTTTAGGTGAAGGGTTAAGAATTTGTAGGAAAAGGAAAAGTTTAGGTAGAATCCTTTTTGGTAAAGGTTTTAAGGTAGGAAAAGTTATTAGGTAGGAAAAGTTATTAGAATCCTTTTAGGTAAGGGTTTTAGGGTAGGAAAAGTTATCCCTTTAGGAAGGAAAAGTTATCCCTTTAGAAAGGAAAAATAATCCCTTTAGGATTCTGAAAATATGTCAAATTCGGCTCAGACTTCATAAATCCCGCGTCGGCGCCGCGCAGATCAGCCATACTACAAATTCAGCAACTCGGGACTTTCAAGACTTTGGGCGCCATGCTCACGCTGCCGCCATGGCCATGGCTGGCCAAGGCTACCGTGACATTTTTTTCGCGACTTCGCTTGCCGTTTTTTCGTCCGGACTTGTCGATTTTCTATAATTCCCGGAACTTCTTAGACTTCATCTCTTGGCCCTTTTAGTGTGCAATTCCATCTCATTTATGCTCATTTCATCTCCTTTCCGCCATTTCTCCATTTTTGACCGCTGTGACACAAAAGAAAGGAAAACGACCCTAATACTATACTAAACATAAATAAAATGAGTAAAATACTAATTAAAAAAGACTCAAAAAGTGTATATAAAATACACCGATCACATATCATGTCCTGTGCTAGAATCAAAGCACCAGTAGAAAATATATTATTTAGCCAAAGCATGCACCACCTGTACTTCAGTGTTACAGACCATAGCATATAGACTTGCATTTTTGGTAAACTTATTTTTCCATGTTATAGCAGTTCCATCCAATAAAGTGAAAGCTGCAAAACAGAAAACTAAGTTAGTATAAAAAATCACAACTGGACAGTTACAAATGAAATTTACCAGTCCAAATATGCTCAACATCAAATATTTAATATGTGTATCACTATCCTAAGTCCATTTCTTACTCCTAAGTTACTCAAAACAGATTCATAGGCGTACAACACATATTTGTTTAAGATCATTTTTGAACTAAACTGCCTAAAATTAGTTAATGAACAATCACTCGAGCAAAAAAAAAGTGCTTGTTAACTAGCAAAAAGTACTTGTTGACAAACAAAAATATATTGTTTTCGGTGTGATATAGAACAACAACAAATAGTTGTGATTAGTTACTGTTCTAATCGACGACATGTCACAACGCATATAGCAAAACTTCTGAAGTAATGCTAGCATAAATATTATCCAATAGCTTGACAAAGTACTTAATCAGATTTAATATACCACAACGCGTCTAACAGGAGACAACTTGCACCAAAACATATTCATACATCGGGTGCGACTTACATTAACAGATGATAATTTGTACCAAAATCTCATTGTCATAATTTATGCTAAAAACAAGTTCTTTTCAGTAGATAAAACACAGCTAACACATAGATATACGGTCAAATCGATAAGCTTCATTTATACATAAACTTTAATGAAAATTATGCTTTCTAGGAATTTAATACTTCTAAGAAATAGACGAGTCCTAGTGAAATAATTTCTAACACATAGGCAGTGGCTAAAATATCATATATAATCAACAGAACACAGAACGACGATGTGGATTAACAGCGCTAAAGAATGAAAATAAGCACGTCGTACATCTTTCTAATGATACAAAAAGCAAACCACCAAATGAACAATGAACATAATTTTTATAATACACACAGAACTATAAACACAAGAAAAATAACAGAGCCAACAAGAAGGGGAAGATTACCGACCTTTCTATGGTGCAGCGAACTGAGGTAAGGCCATTTGAATTAAAAATGAACTTTGAGTTTTCCGAACCAGAAACAATAGTTTAAATCGGTATTTTTAGAAGACGGAATCAGAAAACTGAGAAGGCATTTGGGAGTTTGAAAGGGGAAGAACGGTGGCTAAAAGATCGTTGAAATGAACAAAGTTTGTTGTTTGTCTAGAAAGGGGAAATGGTATAAATGGGCTCTGTATTTTTAGGGAAAAGGATCAGAAAACTCTTTTTTGTGTTAAGGATTTCTGGAAGAGAGATGAGGGAGATGGCTGCTGCGCTGGGTTCAGTTTTTGTGGAGAATGAGTAAAAAAATTTAGGGTTCTTGCTTTTCTGATTTGGATTTAATTTTTAGCGATATTGAGTTTAGAAATAAAATGGGTCGGGTCGGTATATATTATTTAAAAAAGAAAAGAAAATTAAATTTGTATGTTAAAAACAGTCACAAAAATATGTGACGGTTGAAATCAGCGTCACACCGTCATTACAAAGTCGAGACTTAATAAACCATCACATATCTATCACGAACAACCATTGACCAGAAAGTCAAGGCAAAAACCGTCATAACATGTGACAGTTTCTAAAACTGTCACACTCAAACTGTCACCGTAGGTCATTTTTTGTAGTGATTGTTCGTACCTTGCTCGCCCATACTTCATTACCACCTTCTTTTTCGCATCATGCATTATAAATGACTACATATCTACTTAACATCCTCCATCATAAAGGCTTAGCATATCAATCGCCACTTAAAATTCATTACAATAAAGATCCTTCGTATTTTCATCTAAGGGTGTTTGGGTGTTTATGCTATTCACTTTTTCCGTCTACTTCAATTAACAAAATTTAAGCTCGTTCTACTGCTTGTGTGTTTTTTGTTATCCATCTAATCATCGTACGTTAGCGATAGCTTATGCAACTAATTAATTTTGTAAAATCACAATCAACTTAATAAAATCACAATTACAGTTGAAAATAACCAAATTCTTGAAACATTTGATTTCATTAGCACTGCTTAGTTCACCATCCTGCAGTTGACACGAATCTGACCTTCATTCCCGGTCAATGGCTTGATATTACCCATCTTAATCATAGATTCAGCAAAATCATCGGAGAAAGTCTTTAGGTTTTTACTATATGTCTTAACAAGATCATCAGTTTCCCCTCCACTAAATAGGGCTTGATCAGAATGCAAAAGCCCTTTATTGGACACCAAGTTACTGAAATATTTCGAGTCGAAAAGAGCAGGTGTAGGATCAAGGGAAGCAAGGTTGGAATCACCTCCACTACGTGGACAATTTGCTTGACGTTGTCTTGCAAAGGTGGAGTCAATATTAGCGTCATTGTAGATGCGATTCCTGAATGTGGAACACTGAGCAAACCCTAGCGTGTGGCCACCAGAGAGAGCGACGAGGTCTTCCTCATCCAAACCTTGCTTCTTGAAGTTAGTGATAAGTGCAGATAAGTCCATGAATGGAGTTGGAATGTCATTGTTGGCTGTGGTTCTACTTGCTGTAGTGGAGTCTCTTCTTCCCAGTTGCACTTCCCATGTTGGTCCATGTAGCTGTTCATGTAAAAATGTTTCTGTTTAATTATACACTAAATTAAAGATTCATCGCATTAGCAGCATACAAATTTAGCTAGAGGAAATCTACAATTTTTTTAATTGACTATAAGGCTCGATACTAATTCTTTAATATTTCTCATGTTGAACTTAAAATGTCTAATTAATCTATATCTTAATTTGAGTATTCGAGATTAATCGTTTCTTGTAACTCGACCAACTTTTTAATACTAGTTGACGATTTTTACTAATTAATCTGGACAATTCAACATTACTATGCATGGTTAGGAAAAATTGACAAGAGAAAAATAAAATTATAGGATAGAAGGAAGTAATACACACCGCAACTACGGAGTCACGAAATGAATCGCCAAGATATCCGCACAAGACACAATTGGACGTCCACAAATTTTATCAACCTCGGACTTAATTTTATCGATCGCCTCAAACCCTCTAGCAGAATTGTTATTAGCACGAGCAGTCTTTTCACTATCAATAGTATCCGTTTGGTCAAGGAGAATCGAAGCATCACAACCCTGCATTTACAAGAGACATGTCAAGCAATGACACCCCACTCTACTTGGAGTAAATCATATAAGTTAGGGTAATTCCACTCCAAATCTTAAAATTTTAAGTTAGACACGTAATGTTTTCACAAATAAAAATTAGGATGAAATGAAAAATATTAAGTGGAGAGAAAAAAAAACTCACATTAACAAAACAATCATGAAAATGCAGACGTAGTAAAGAAGCGCCCATTCGCCTCTCTTGCCGAACAACATCCTCAACAACCCGTTTAATGGTTGGTAAAGCTTCGGGACAAACATCATCGTAGAAATCATCTGACAAATCCGCAAACGCCATGCCTGCTAGAGAAAGCATGACTAACACATGAAGAAACAGGAAGCTACTTGAAGCCATTTTTTGATAATTACTATAGTCTATGGAGGTCTACACTTCTATTTGATGCTTCTGATTTTGTGTGATGATGAGAGTAAAATGAGGCTGTATTTATAGGTAAGAAAAATGTTGACTATAGTAACACGACAATGTTTCTAGGTTTAATGAGCCACACTTTGACAATTTCTAAGAAGACAATTTTAATTTTCTGGTCCGTCGTATCAATACATGCACGAAATGTTCAGACTTAGTAATTGGTCATCAATTATTGCACATTTGAGTGGGTCGTCGGTGACCCTTATTTACTGATAATTAAAAGATTATCTGTTTTGACTTGGCAAATAAGTACTGTATATACGAAGTAATCTCCCTCTTTGCGTAATGATAACATTTCATTTGTTTTTCTCTTAGCATGGGCATAACCAAAAAACACTATTTCTAATTTCATCCTGAATTTTGATTTTAATACTGAGATATAATGATAACGTTCCATTTTAAGTGTATTAGTTTAACTTGACACTGAATTAGTAATTTCCCTCTTTGTATAATGATAACGTTTCATTTTAGGTGTCTTAGTTTGACTTGACACGGGGTTTAAGAAATAAATGAAGACTTTTGAATCTCGTGGTCTTAAATTAAAGATGTGTGTAGTCCTTTAAATCTTTTAGTCTTAACTTTGTCAAGTAGAATGTTGGAATTAGAAAACTTACTAAATATAGAAAGAGACGCTCTTTTTGGGACAAAAAAAAAAGTAAGATACTTAAATTGAGACAGACGAAGAGGAAGTATTATTTTATAATGTGTTTTAGGTAGAGCTAAACCCCTCAATAATTAGAAAGAAAATAGCAAGAAAAAGGAAGAAAGTAAAATCTGTTTGAAGACAAAAGTGGCTTCAATATGCTTGTTGGCCTTTCAAATTTTATTTGACTCATAATCCCACTAAACCACTAACAAGATTTCACTAAACAAACTTCCCTAAACTTTAGAAAGAGATATCTGCAACTCTAGAAACTAGCGAAATTACTTACAACTAAATAACAACCTAAAGCTAAAAAAATAGCTATACTGGAGACATAGTAAACGTCAAACAGTGACTGATGTTATACGGCTTCAATATTTCGTTTTCGGTATAAATAATACTTCATACTGCTATAATCATATACGGTCATACCGCATTCTAATATTATCTTATACTGTTGTATAAGATTGGGTAGGAACGGGAATGGAAGAACTAGAAGAATAGACAAAAGAAAGCTAAGTGTAATGATTGTCGAGTCGAGTGTTAGTACTCATTCCTTAAGACAAAATTACCCCCGTATATAATGGCTTACGGTAGATGGGTAATAGTCTCCCAAGATAAAACAACATTACTTTTCTCAAGCACAAACCAAATACTTGAGAATCCTTCCGGAAGAAATAAGAACAAAAGATTGCTAGAACAAGAAGCAAGGCTCTCAATATTTTTCAGATTTTGTGTTGTGAATGAATATTCTAGATCTGAATTTTGAGGCTCCTTTTATAGTTGCAAAATGATCATTCACATACTATGTGAATGCACTTAAATGGGGTGCATAGGTCTCACCAAAAGTCACCTTGATCATGACAAGAGTTGGCTGATCTTGACTGATCTTATACAGTCATACCGTACTCCCAGTATTATTTTATACTAGATTCAACGTGAGATAAATTTTATGCGATTAGACTTACACTGATAAAGCATCTCAAAAACCAAAATAACCTCCAGACATTTGTAAAGAATACTTCTTCTTTCCCAATTTATGTGACACTTTTCGCTCATCGAGATTCAAACTATGTGAACTTTGACCAACATTTTAAAATATATTTTTTAATCATATTTGAAAGAGAATAATTCCTTGATTATTTTTATTAATGAAGAGGTCTATATATACAATATACAATCACTAAATATGAAAAATCATATTCCTACTATAATACTACACTACTACAGAATTGCACTTGCATAGCCCTTTTTTTAAAGCTTGCATAGCGCTTTTAAGCGCTATCTAAGCTACCTCTATGGTAGCTTAGATAGCGCTTAAAAAAGTGTTATGCAAGCTTACTACTACCATAGCGCTTTTCTTAGATAGCGCAAAAAAAAAAACGCTATGCAAGTTATACTTCTATTTTGAAGATATTAGCTTGCATAGCGCTTAAAAGCGCTATCCAATTGTTTTTATTTGTTTTTTTTACTTTTTATTTATTGTTTTGGTATCTATTTTTTCCCTTGTTTTTCACCTAATGAATAAAATATCAAAAAGATAACAAAAAGAATACTCATTCAAAATATAATATAATATAATATAATCATTCGCATAAAACATAATAATATATTTAAAATAGTATCTCAATCATTAGTAGCTTACAATCATTAACTAATAACAATACGACATAGTCAACAATTACATCAAAATACTAACTAATAGCTTCAACCTTCCATTTTTTCTTTGAGGAATCGATTGTACAAGTAGTCTTCCCAATTAATTCGAAAATTCTTCATTTTGCTTGTAGGATAAACTTTGAATGGTGAACTATGAACAAACTGCAAAACATAGATGTTACAAAAACATAGTTAGAATAGAAACGTCCAACAAATAAATAGGTATGTAAATATTTAAATAAGATATGCATTTAACAAGAAAACAAAAATCATATAAAGAGGGAGTGAAGAGAACTTAGCGGTATTTCGCTTTTATTTTTCCTTTTCTGCGCGGGCTTTAACTTTAGGATGCGTCTCCGGATACCTGCAAAAGACACTTAGTAAAAGAGTTAGTAAAATGAATAAATACGATTAAAACCTTCGGATCCATAATAAAACAATATGAGTTTTAATTACGGAAGGCTCAAATCTACATTTTGTAAAGGGACATCTCAAGCAAGTCATGGGTGTGTCCTAGTGACTTGTCAGTCAATCTAGTCGCCCCCCAAGCATGTTGGTATCCGGTATATATGTAATAAATCCATAAGTGTCATCATCGCCTTTTTCCGAAGGAAAGAAAACCGAGGAACGACCTTTTCGGGAGGGTCATATAGTATCATGTTCAAATCAAGGTTATGCCGAAACCGAAGGGACGCGACCTCAATTTCAATTTCATTGGCCTAAGTGTAGTATTAGTGTTCAAATCAGTAAATACCTGAAGTAATAGACTCCGTTTGGAACAACTTCAAGACAACAATATGTTAATCAAATCGTAGCAACAGTAGGCTGAAATACTCAGCAGAAATAGCCTTGAAACGATAGTAATAAGATGTAGCAGTAGTCTGATATGAAAAGCAGCAGTTGGATATTAAAGGTAGCATCTATGGGTAATAATGCAGCAGCAATGGGCAAAAAATGCAGCAGTAGTGGGCATCAAAACAGAGCGGTAGTGGGAAAAAAATGCAGCAGCAGTGGAAAGAAAATGCAGCAGCAGTGGGAAAAAAATGCAGCAGCAGTGGGCAAAAATCAGGATAGTAGCTATTCATTTTTTCAGAGACAATAACAACATCTGTTCTATTGGAAACCAGCAGGTTTTGCTTAAAAAAATACCTCAAGGTGAAGATCATTTCTCAAAGTACCACATTTTAGAACCATACAAGTGCAAGATATCCCCAAGATACATTTTAGCAAGTTATTATGTAAGGCTCTATCCATTTAAACATGGTGTTTCCACAGCTCCATAGTCATTCAAACTAAGTTAAATACCTATTTTTCACTCAATCAAACATCAGATGACATCATACGGTTCAAGAAAATTCAGCACATTAATATGATGACAGTTTCTGTATTAAGTAATGAGGACAGATATATGCTCTGTTTAAGAAACATGATAGTCAAGCAAATGGACAGATATCTCGTAGAAAGCTTAGATCTATATTTTGTAAAGGGACATCTCAAACAAGTCATGGGTGTATCCTAGTGACTTGTCAGTCAATCTAGTCACCCCCCAAGTATGTTGGTATCCAGTATATATGTGAAAAATCCAACATATATCTTATACTGTTGTATAAGATATAATCATATACGGTATAAATAATACTTCATACTGCTATAATCATATACGGTCATACCGTACTCCCAATATTATCTTATACTGTTGTATAAGATTGGGTAGGAACGGGAATGGAAGAACTAGAAGAATAGACAAAAGAAAGCTAAGTGTAATGATTGTCGAGTCGAGTGTTAGTACTCATTCCTTAAGACAAAATTACCCCCGTATATAATGGCTTACGGTAGATGGGTAATAGTCTCCCAAGATAAAACAACATTACTTTTCTCAAGCACAAACCAAATACTTGAGAATCCTTCCAGAAGAAACAAGAACAAAAGATTGCTAGAACAAGAAGCAAGGCTCTCAATATTTTTCAGATTTTGTGTTGTGAATGAATATTCTAGATCTGAATTTTGAGGCTCCTTTTATAGTTGCAAAATGATCATTCACATACTATGTGAATGCACTTAAATGGGGTGCATAGGTCTCACCAAAAGTCACCTTGATCATGACAAGAGTTGGCTGATCTTGACTGATCTTATACAGTCATACCGTACTCCCAGTATTATTTTATACTAGATTCAACGTGAGATAAATTTTATGCGATTAGACTTACACTGATAAAGCATCTCAAAAACCAAAATAACCTCCAGACATTTGTAAAGCATACTTCTTCTCTCTCAATTTATGTGGCATCTTTCGCTTCTCGAGATTCAAACTATATGAACTTTGACCAACATTTTAAAATATATTTCTTAATCATATTTGAAAGAGAATAATCCCTTGATTATTTTTATTAATGAAGAGGTCTATATACAATATACAATCTCTAAATATGAAAAATCATATTCTTACTATAATACTATCCTAATTACACTTGTACAGTGATTCTACAAAATATGGTAATGAAAACCTAAATATACACTTTGTCCGTGGGATACACGGTTGGGTGGTTTCTATCACACACCCGCAGTCATAGCGGACAGTTGTCATACACTGAGACTGTCCCTAAAATTTTCAAACATAATCAAGGGAAGACCCTTAGTAAAGATGTCAGCAATTTGGTACTTTGAAGAGACATGCAAGACACGTATTTGTCCACGAGCTACCTTTTAGCGAACAAAGTGAATATCCTTCTCGATATATTTAGTGCACTGATGTTGGACCGGATTTTCAGATAGATAGACGATACTTATCAAAGTAGAACAAGGTAGCTTTCTGAATAGGGAAGTGAAGCTCCAATAAAAGAATACGCAGCCAACATAACTCAGACACCACATTGGCAACTCCTCGATACTCGGCCTCTGCACTAGATCGCGATAAAGTAATCTGGTGTTTTGCTGACCAAAAGACTAAGTTATCACCAAGAAACAAACAATAACCAGTGGTTGAACGTCTGATTTCGTGACATCCACCCCAATCATCATCGGTATAAGACACGAGAGTAGAGACTGAGGATGAATATAAATGCAATCTATAATCAAGTGTGCCATGTATTTATCGTAGAATGTGTTTGAGCGCATGCATCTCCTAAATCCGCGGATCATGTATAAATAAACACATCTGCTGAACTACATAAGTAATATCAGGTCTCGTGAATGTAAGTTACTGAATAGCCCCTGCAAGACTACGATAGTGAGTGAAATCCTCATATGGTGTGCTAGATGTAAAACTCAGCTTCAGTTTGGTATCAACCGGAGTAGATGAGGGCTTACAAGATGACATGCCAGCTCTCTCAATAATCTCAGTCGCATACTTTATTTGTGATAAAAATAGTCCACCTGCATGACGCGTGACAGCTATTCCAAAAAAATAACTCAAGAACCCCAAGTCTTTCATAGTAAATTCTGAACTGAGAAGGGTTATAATAGGGTCGGGATAGGGTCAGAATGTTTTACCCACTTGACCCGGCCCGACCTCTGACCCGACCTCGACCCATCACTAAATCTTTTAATATAATTTATATTATTTTTTCTTTATTAATATATACATATTTTAAGAATTTATGTGATGTAGACTTTATGTTTTAATGTAAAGCATTGACATGAAATATATGTGTTGTAAATTGATGCAACTTGAAATGGTCATAACTCACGCTGGACGTTCGTTTCACCCAATTTGTTTTTTCTTTCGCGTATTTTTTTAGACGGAGCCATCTCAGACCGCCTGTAGGAGGTTTGGCAACCCCAATTTGTGGAAAAACATCCGTCTTCCCAATCGATTTGACGTTTCTCCCAAAGTGGGTCAGAATTTTTTACCCATTTGACCCGGCCCGTCTTCCCAATCGATTTGGGGACTGAGGGGCCATTTTTGTTGTTTTTGTTTTTTAAAAAGAAGATATTTTAGTTATCTGGGCCAGTGCCCCGGTGGGTAGACACTCGGGTCAGTACTTGATGATTAAAAATGTTCAAGTGAGTCGATGTTAGCCTCGTTGTAGATGCGATTCCTGAAAGTGAAACACTGAGAAAACCCTAGTGTGTGGCCACTGGAGAGAGAGACGAGGTCTTCCTTATCCAAACCTTGGTTCTGCTTGCTGTAGTGGAGTCTCTTCTTCCTAGTTTCACAGCCCAACTTAGTCCATGCAGCTGTTCAGATAAAAATATTTCAGTTTGATTATACTGAAGTTTCCCAACATACACATATACGTGGAGGAAATCAACAAATTCAATGTTGACTCTCAGACTGACTATGAGCCTTGATACTAATTCTTTATTTCATGTTGAACTTAAAATATCTTATAGTATATTAATCTTTCATGTTGTATTTTAAAATGAGGCTGTATTTTGTAGGTCAGAAAAATTTCGAGTATGGTAACACGACAATGGTTCTAGGTTTAGCAACTCTCACAAGAATGAGCCACTATTTAAAATGAGGCTGTATTTTGTCCGTGGTACCAATTCATGCACGAAAAGTTCAGACTTGGTAATTTGTCAGTTATTATTAATGCAAATTTGGGTGGGGCTGAGTCTCTCGTTTTATAATATATGAAAATCAAACCTACTACTTAGGAAAAGTCTAGATTAAAACCATATCAATTTTGACTTAACAATTATATTGTACGTAAGTTGTAATTCCCTCTTTTGTATACCGGTAGCATTTTATTGAATTTTTTCTCTTTGCATGGGCGTAGCCAATTTCCTGATATGACTTTATCAGCTAGATTTTGGGGGAAACATTACAAAATCTTTGAATTTTTGTTTTTTCTTGCTCCAGAAAAATATATTGTTGATTAATTAGGATAAAAAGTTGAAAAAAACACCCTGATATTATATTATATGAGGGAGTTGTTGATTACATAATGAAGTAAATATAATTTTTCTCTCAGAATAATTTAAATTTTTAGATGAGATGATCGTATACTTTCGCATCGTGATCAGGCATAATTTCTGGGTTCGAGTCTCACCCTTATCATTGTCAAAAATAAATCACGTGTTCCGCCCCTGAGAAAGAATAAGGGTCGCATGTGAGGTAGGAGGGGTGTTAAAGTCATGATAATTAATTACGTAAATAAATGTATGCTTTTTGATAACTCAATCGTCTAGATGTGATGGTCACACATTTGAACATGAGTAATCAAGGGGGTTTGCTCATTAATAAGAGTAGTATTATAAGCAACTACCAACTCCAAATTTGAAAAAGAAAAGGTCAATTTTCTTTAAAAAATACTTAAAGATACTCAAGAATAACAACTCAACGTGGACTATATCGAGAAAACACCCTTCGAGTATCTATACAAAAATGTCAACGTTAACATATCTTGATGATAAAGGTCGTAATTAGCTCTTTAAAGATAGAGTGGACTACTTGTCATCATTTTTTATATTGGCTCATTTATTAATTACTTATAAGGTACGTTAATTCAATATTGATTAATCATATGGCCCCTTGCCATACCATACTCACCGAAAATCCTTTACAGGGCGCGCACACAGCTAGGTGGAATCAATACAAGGCTCAAAAAAGGGTTTCCAATGCCATCTCAGTCGGGACAAGTTTCCATAGTGCCCCCGACCTAATACAGGGTCAGATTAACCCGACGACATGGGGAATGTTTTATCCTAAATATGATAAAAACAAAGATAGGGAAAATATAGCAAAATTAATTGTGGTGAACGGTTTGTCTTTTTCATTTCCTTCATCTCTTGGTTTTATTCATTACATTCGAGAAATATATAATCATGTTTTTAATGGTTTTCCTAGATCAACAGTTAGAAGGGGTGTTTTTAAATTTGCAAATGAATATCAACAGTATTTACGTTATGCACTATATCATTTTAATAGCAAAGTGACTATCACTTATGACATAGGTCGTAGTACTAACAAAAATGATTATGTAACGGTAACATGTCATTGGATAGATCAAAATTTGTCTATGCAAAAATGAATTTTAGCATATAAATATAAAGATGATAAGCACACCGGAATATTTATTGCACAAAATATTAATGAAACTTGTAATTATTATGGAATTAATGATAAAATTATGACTATTACAGTAGATAATGCTATTTTAATGATTACGCTATAAGACTTTTAAATCTTAGATTAATTCCATATTTTTTTTATCATTTTCATGTAAAATGTGCGTGCCATATTTATAACTTAGTTGCAAAGGATGACCTAAAACTTTTTGAAAGCATTCTTGATAAAATACAATTTGCTATAAATTTTATTTTTAAAGGTAATAAAATACAAAGACGCAAAGAGTATAAAAAAACATGTAGCATACACACCGAATGCCAAATAATATATATGTATTACCAACAACAAAGTGCAAATAATCAACCGGCTTCTGTACCATTTTCTACTATTTCGCTGCAACCATATAAAAACACATACGATTTCTGCTGCTAGTATTGAAGGACTTAGAAGTAAAATGTGTAGTGGTACAACTTCTTCACAAGTTAGTGAATTTATTGTTTATGATTTGCAGGGTGTTGTACCGTACGAATTAATTGTCAATGTTGAAGGATAAGAAGACTTGCTGAAATACCTGAGGTAGAATGAGAAGACATTTTCGACGCTAACAAAGATGGTCCGAGATGTGCTACACATTCGAGCGTCATCAACAACGTCTGAAAGCGTTTTTTCTGCGCGAATATTTTAAATAGGGGAGCACAGACATTCATTGACGGGAGACTCATTGGGGATTGCAGTTCTATTCAGAGACTGAATTTGTGCGAAGCGTAGGAGGTGCATCCAAACAACTACAACGAAATCTTATCCGAGTGAACAGGAAGCGATGTTGAAGAATTTGACAAACAAATTCGAATTCCAACAGAAGATCCTCAAGACATTGTGAGAAAAATCGAAAGAGCATGGTTGAATATGTAATTTTTTTAATTTCAATTTTAGTATTTTACTATGTCATTTGCAACTTTTGAACAACACCACAAAGTTGTAATTTTGAAATTGTACTACTATGTCATATTTCTATTAAATAATATAAGAGACACAAAAACAACATTGTGATATTTTTATTACACGATCTTGTTCAATTATTGAAGTGTTTGTATATATTATTTTTAAAAATTTAGTGGCAAAAAAAAAAATTGATCCCGACCCAATCCCGTCCCAACCCGACCCAGTTTTGGCGAGGTTGTGGGACCGGACGGAACATCTTCCCATCCCGCCTATCCCAATCCGCCGGTCCCCGAGTCCCAACCCTCCCCCGTCCCGCCGGGACCTGACCCGCCCCGTTGGACACCCATATTTTAAACACAAACCTTTTCTCCTTTTTTTTGTTTTAATTATCTTTATATTGATTAACCTTTTTTGTGAGACTTCTATTTAGGAGAGACACTTGTTGCCTTAACTTTGATCAAGTGAACGGACGTTACATGACTTATGAACATGCTTTATGTGTGAGAAAATAATCCTTTCATAAAACCTCTTTTTTCTTTTCAAGGAACACATTTCTAACGTAAAACATTTTATTTTGTAAGCTCGAAATATCATGTATACAAAATAAAGTAAAAAAGAGGTTTTATGAAAGGATTTTTTCGGTCATGCATAAATCATGTTCATAAGTCATGTAACGTTGGCGTTCGACCAAAGTTAAGGCACCCGGTGCTGATCTATCTCATCAAAGTTTGGGGCTTGACATTTCTAAAAACAATCTGCTCAAGTCGTCTACATTAGAACCACTAATCTGGCCATTGGTCGTAATACACCATCATTGCCAATCACTAGCTAAGACTTTTCTCCACTTTGAAACTGCTCACTAGGCCTGAGCAACAAGGGATCATCATATTGCCTTGCCTTAATCTGCTCAACTATGAAAAACGGTAATACAAGTGAGCCTCCTACCAAGCACGGTAACATCAAGTCTATCTCACCGATATGTCAAAGTTTGAACCTTCAGGGCTAATGGTTTCATATCAAATGAAACATGAGCCACGATACACATAAAACTCAAGGCACTTGCCATAACAATGGCCTCTAACATCTCATAATTTTGGACGATAATTTGGCCATCTAAATTAAAAAAATAGATCCGAGCATTGAGAAATTTTTGTTATATTTACATATGCTAATGAGGAATTAGTATACAGGAATGCGATTTCGAAATAATTTTGGATGTAACAAATGTGGCGATGGAGATTAATAATAATGGTGGTATATCCCCAAAAGAGGTGATGCACTAGTGTCATATTATAAGAATTATGACATTGAGTATACGAAAGTCTTATAAGTAATTAGGATTTAAATGAATTGGGTTCAAGAATTAATTGTGTGTGTAATTAATTAATTACGGAATAAATTAATATTGGTTGGGGAGTTATGTACCTGTAATTTAAAGGAGCACTTCACTTCAGTAACAAAGTGTAAATTGGCATAAAATCTTACACGTAGAAAGAAAGAAAAAGGGGCTAGGCTATTTCCACGTATCAAATTCACGTGGGTTAATTTTAGGCCTCGGATTAGGTGGCAATAAGAGAGGAAAGGGATCAACATAAATGATAAATCAACATATATGTTGTGGGATCCTAGTGGGAAGGAAGTGAAGATAGAGATCTGAGGGATTAGTTGATGAAGATATTTGGGTCTCAGATTTGGAGCTCAAAATCATCTGAGCTTTCGTGTGTGGGAGTTTTATTAATATGAAGGCTTACCACATAATAATGTGATAGTCTTTTATTTATACAATGCAGGGAAAGAAAAATGAGAAAACTACACTAAGGCCCCTCAATTAATAACTAACTCACATATAACCCCTTTAACAAATAATACACTAATCACCACTAATAACTTCAACACCCCCCTCAAGCTAGGCGGTAAGAATAAGTTCTTCAAGTCGAGCTTGCAAACGAGATGCGAATGATGCCCAGGCAGGAGGGCTTTAGTAAGCACATCGGCAGGCTAGCTGTCTGATGCAATGTGTCGAGTAGAGATCAATCCTAGTTGAATCTTCTCCCGAATGAAATGGCAATCAATCTCGATATGTTTAGTCCTCTCGTGAAAAACTGGATTATTGGCAATCTAAATCGCTGACTTGCTGTCGCGAGAGACTGAGACAGGCAGCTGCACAGCCACATCTAGTTCTGAAAATAACCCTGTAATCCAAACAATTTCAGCCACCACTGATGCGATTGCTCTATACTCAGATTCTGCGGAGCTGCGCGAAATAGTTTGCTGCTTCTTGGACTTCCAAGAGATAAGAGAAGAGCCAAAGTAAACTAAATACACCGAGACTGATCTTCTAGTATTTGGACACGAAGCCCAATTTGCATCACAATATGCAGATAGTGTACTGTTCTCCTCTGCTGCAATGAAGGCTCCCGTACCTGGAGCTTGTTTGATGTATCACACTACTCTTTCTGCTGCAAGCAAGTGAGACTGCTTTGGAGCCTGCAAGAACTGACTCAGGCACTGCACTGAAAATGCAATATCTGGCCTGGTATTGGTCAAATAGAGCAATCTGCCAATCAACCTCTGGTATTCCCCTGGATTCTGCAGCAGCTTATCCTCAGAGCCAGCCTTCTTGACCTGTGTAGGCATTATTTTCTGAAGATGTGTGTCGTAATCAATGGAAGTGAACTTCAAATTAGCCTCCATAGGTGAAGAAACAGGTTTTGAACCTGCGAAACCCATATCTTCAATGAGCTCCAAAGAGTATTTCCTTTGATGCATTACTATCCCTTCTTTGTTCCTAGCAAACTCAAAACCCAGAAAATAGCGTAATTCCCCAAGATCTTTAATCTTGAAGTGATGCTGTAGAATAGCCTTTGTCTCATCAATAGTCCCTTGATCATTCCCAGTTAGTAGAAGATCATCTACATAAATCAGAACCATGGCAATCTTGTCTCCATTTCTTCTGATAAGTAAAGAGTAGTCGAACTTACTTTGAACAAAACCAGAAGAAACCAGGGCAGTAATCAGTTTAATGTTCCACTGTCGAGATGCCTGCTTGAGTCCATACAATGACTTAAGCAGTCGACACACATTTCCTTGTTTGTGTTCAATCCCTTGCGGCAAACTCATATACACCTCTTCATTAAGATCCCCTCGCAAGAATGCATTAAACACATTCATTTGCTGAATCGTCCATCCTTTAGCTATTGCCACAGAAATGACACTCACAATTGTCACCATCTTAACCACAGGGGAGAAGGTTTCATGGTAGTCAATGCCTTCTTTCTGGCTGTATCCTTTGGCTACAAGCCTTGCTTTAAACCTTTCCACTTCCCCAGTGGCTTTATATTTGATTTTGAACACCCATTTACATCCAATGGGTCTTTTATCCTTAGGCAGATCCACAATCTCCCAAGTTTTGTTATCTTCTAGAGCTTTAATCTCTAACTGCATGGCTTCAACCCATCTGTGGTCCTTGGCTGCTTCATAGAATGACTTTGGCTCATGATCAACTGAAATCTTGGCCAGAAAACAATGATATGAAGCAGACAACCCATTATAATTCATCACATCTGACATTGGATATGCACCCCCAGCTTGGTTGTTTGGATGGACAAAATCATTCAACCATATTGGGGGTTTTCTCTCTCTGGTAGACCTTCTTTTGGGTACTGCAGTGTTCTCATCCTCAACTGTATTACTGGCCAATGTGTCCTCATTATGGGACTCAACATAAGAATCTGTAACACCATCATTTTCTGAATCTGTTTCTTCGAGAATGGCGGTGCGATATGAATGTCGCAAAGCACGAGGCGATGCAGTAGGAATTGCAGCAAGTCTTCTTCCTGCTGGTACAATACATGGAAGTACCTGCTCATCATCAACACACAAGTCAGAATTACAAAATGATCATTCACATACCATGTGAATGCACTTAAATGGGGTGCATCTGTCTCACCAAAAGATACCTTGATCATGACAAGAGTTGGTTGATCTTTGGCTGATCTTATACAGTCATACCGTACTCCCAGTATTATTTTATACTAGATCCAACGTGAGATAAATTTTATGCTATTAGACTTACGCTGATAAAGCATCTCAAAAACCAAAATAACCTCCAGACATTTGTAAAGAATACTTCTTCTCTCTCAATTTACGTGACACTTTTCGCTCCTCGAGATTCAAACTATGTGAACTTTGACCAATATTTTAAAATATATTTTTTAATCATATTTGAAACAGAATAATTCCTTGATTATTTTTATTAATGAAGAGGTCTATATATACAATATACAATCTCTAAATATGAAAAATCATATTCCTACTATAATACTACACTACTACAGAATTGCGCTTGCATAGCTCTTTTTTTAAGGCTTGGTAGCTTAGATAGCGCTTAAAAAATCATTATGCAAGCTTACTACTACCATGTCATTTTTCTTAGATAGCGCAAAAAAAGCGCTATGCAAGTTATACTTCTATTTTGAAGATACTAGCTTGCATAGCGCTTAAAAAAGCGCTATCCAATTGTTTTTATCTATTTTTTTTTTACTTTTTATTTATTGTTTTGGTACCTATTTCCCCCCCCCCCCCCCTGTTTTTTCACCTAATGAATAAAATATCAAAAAGATAACAAAAAGAATACTCATTCAAATATAATATAATAAATCATTCGCATAAAACATAATAATATATTTAAAATAGTATCTCAATCATTAGTAGCTTACAATCATTAACTAATAACAATACGACATAGTCAACAATTACATCAAAATACTAACTAATAGCTTCAACCTTCCATTTTTTCTTTGAGGAATCGATTGTACAAGTAGCATGCCCAATTAATTCGAAAATTCTTCATTTTGCTTATAGGATAAACTTTGAATGGTGAACTATGAACAAACTGCAAAACATAGATGTTACAAAAATATAGTTAAAATAGAAACGTCCAACAAATAAATAGGTATGTAAATATTTAAATAAGATATGCATTTAACAAGAAAACAAAAATCATATAAAGAGGGAGTGAAGAGAACTTAGCAGTATTTCGCTTTTATTTTTCCTTTTCTGCGCGGGCTTTAACTTTAGGATGCGTCTCCGGGTACCTGCAAAAGACACTTAATAAAAGAGTTAGTAAAATAAATAAATACGATTAAAACCTTCAGATCCATAATAAAACAATATGAGTTTTAATTACGGAAGGCTCAGATCTATATTTTGTAAAGGGACATCTCAAGCAAGTCATGGGTGTGTCCTAGTGACTTGTCAGTCAATCTAGTCGCCCCCCAAGCATGTTGGTATCCGGTATATATGTAATAAATCCATAAGTGTCATCATCGCCTTTTTCTGAAGGAAAGCAAATCGAGGAACAACCTTTTCGGGAGGGTCATGTAGTATCATGTTCAAATCAAGGTTATGCCGAAACCGAAGGGACCCGACCTCAATTTCAATTTCATTGGCCTAAGTGTAGTATTAGTGTTCAAATCAGTAAATACCAGAAGTAATAGACTGTGTTTGGAACAACTTCAAGACAACAATATGTTAATCAAATCGTAGCAACAGTAGGCTGAAATACTCAGCAGAAATAGCCTTGAAACGATAGTAATAAGATGTAGTAGTAGTCTGCTATGAAAAGCAACAGTTGGATATTAAAGGTAGCAACTATGGGTAATAATGCAGCAGCAGTGGGCAAAAAATACAGCAGTAGTGGGCATCAAAACAGAGCGGCAGTGGGCAAAAAATGCAGCAGCAGTGGCATTCAAATGCAGCAGCAATGGGAAAAAAATGCAGCAGCAGTGGGCAAAAACCAGGATAGTATCTATTCATTTTTTCAGAGACAGTAGCAACATCTGTTCCAATGGAAACCAGCAGGTTTTGCTTAAAAAATGCCTCAAGGTGAAGATCATTTCTCAAAGTACCACATTTTAGAACCATACAAGTGCAAGATATCCCCAAGATACATTTTAGCAAGTTCTTATGTAAGGCTCTATCCATTTAAACATGGTGTTTTCACAGCTCCATGGTCATTAAAACTAAGTTAAATACCTATTTTTCACTCAATCAAACATCAAAAGACATCATACGGTTCAAGGAAATTCAGCACATTAATATGATGACAGTTTCTGTATTAAGCAATGAGGACAGATATATGCTTTGTTTAAGAAACAGGATAGGCAAGAAAATGGACAGATGTCTCGTAGAAGGCTCAGATCTATATTTTATAAAAGGACATCTCAAACAAGTCATGGGTGTGTCCTATTGACTTGTCAGTCAATCTAGTCACCCCCCCCCCCCAAGCATGTTGGTATCCAGTATATATGTGAAAAATCATAAGTGTCATCATTGCCCTTTTCCGAAGGAAAACAAACCGAAGGACAACCTTTCCGGGAGGGTCATGTAGTATCATGTTCAAATCAGTATTATTATCGAAACCGAAGTTATGCGGCCTCAATTTCAATTTCATTGGCCTAAGTGTAATATCATGTTCAAATCAATGATATTTTACAAATATCAAAATCTGGTCTTTCAAGAATGTGGCAGAAGCTATTATTCAAGTGTAGCATCTGATATCAAAATTGTAGCCTTGAGCCTTGAAAAATCACCACAATTGCTTAATGATATAGCAACACTTTAATCCCAACTAAAATGCACCAGTAGTGTTCCCAAAAGGAAATGGAAATGGCCAAGATTGTAGTAGCCAGTTATAGCAGCCCATTAATCAAAGTACAACACCATGAAAACTTCATAAGTGCAATAGTTGTTTGGATCAACAAAGAATACCTGAGGATCTGCCCAATCAAGTTGCAATGCAATGTTTAAAGTTTGCAACATCAAATTGGTTCACAACCAAAACTCATTTGCCTCATCAAGTGTAGCCAATTGTTCCCAACAGTAGAGCAGTAGCAAACAAGTAGCCACAGAAGAAGCATCAGTTCGACAAATGTGAAAAATTAGTATAATATATGATCACTTGAGATCGCAGCTGTAGGGAACATCAAAGGACAACCACAACAAGTGGAAGTAAAATCAAATAGACTTTAGGGACATGCTCATGCTTAAAACATGGTTAGAAATCAAACATGCATCTTGTATTAAGGCCTCCAGAACTGAGGCAGATTTGTTTCTTCTAATTAAAAACTTATTCAAAATCAGATACCCAACTTTTCCACTGATTCAAGTTATTTCAATACCAAACTCTACCCCCCTATGAGCTTACTAAAGATCATGAGTTAAATGATGGGATGCAAACCAATAATAACTCAGTATGACACAAACTAAACCAAACATGTATAAAATATTGGTACAGGGGTTGTTTAAAGGATGCATCAGACAAATTATGACACAAAGATAGCTTGTGAAGTGTGAAATCTGATATGAACACACATAAGAATTAATGAGTTCAAGATGGGCCTTAGGGATGTGGAAACATCTAATAAAACAGTACAATATGTCAGACAGGTAACATTGTTTACCCAAAAGCATTAACCAAGTTCAGCTTTAATACTTACATATAACCAACTACTTATTAAATGTTGCCTCATACTCCAATAGGCAGAGAATGGATACAATTTAATAGGTTTCAGACTAGGCCTGCTAGAAAGTACACACACAAAAGACCACTGCTTGACTGATTACATCTAAGTATAAGTTTAAAGAAAATGTAATACCATATGATTGGCTCAACCGGTAACCATACTGGTGAAACAAGGACATGGTTATCCTTCATAGATTATGCTAGACAATTCATAACTTTTATTAGCTTAAACTGATGGATTTAGGGGATCACATAATTTGTACAACCTAGATTTAGCTAAAACACACTATAAATTTCATACTAAACTAATATAAGATCACATAAGCAGATTGCACATGGCTAAATAGACCTCGACTAGATTTCAAGTCAAACAGATAGTTCATATATGAACTGGATCTGTTCTTAAACCATCACATGTATTTATCTAAACAAACAGTCAACGACTAATGATTAAAGCCAATTTTAAACACATTAAACTAATTCATAGGAAAATTAGTCATCAGTACCTGAACTCGATGAAGTCATAATTGATTAAATTAAGCCCAAACTATCAAGATAAAGCATTACAGACTTCAACAGGAACACATGTGAATGAACATGCTTAATAACATACTAAATAATCTTAATAGCCATCATCAAACCAAAATATGATTAGTAAACAATTGGAACAAGCACAGACAAGCACTACCATCACTTAGACATGTTATCAGGCATACGAATACATCACAGAGATCATATTAGGCAAAGTAAACCAGAAACTAAAGCTGGAATCGTATTTACCTTCTCCGGGTGGCGAACCGAGGCGTCTTCTCGAATCGTCGAGTCCGCTCGGAGGTGTTTTTTGTTTGTGCGACTGAAGTGAAACTAGACCCAGTGTTTTCGAATCCTTGTTGAATCAATTACTAAAAATTAGAATTGGTTTTGCGGTCTATTCTCAGAAAAAAAAGTTTGTTTTTCTGGATTTGAGCTCTATAATAGTAATCAAAGATAAACTTTTTGGTTCTCAAACACACTCAACAAACAAAAATCCCCATCCAGACCATATGATGTACATTGAACAGGAAATTGAATAGGAAGCCAGTTTACCTTTTATGTGTGGTGAATCTGAGGCGACGACAAGCGTACCTTCCAATCTTCGAAAAAGAGTTCTAGTAACTAGTTTGCGAAAAGAAACAAGATGAGAGGAATCCAAAATCGAGTAGAAAAAGAAAAGTTTTTGTATTCAGCCCTTGAGTAAATTATGAAATATCAATTAAAATAATGTCAAGTAAAACATTATACGACACCAATAATAGATGTAGGAGGCTGCCCAGTTGTCCCCGCCGCCATGGCCGCCACATACTGGCCGAAAAAAATGAAGAAATCCCAAAACTGAGATTCGAAGATCGGGATTGAGTGTAGGTAGTAGAGGAAGATGAGACGAACTCAATGACACCACCCACTGCCGTCAACAATAACAAAATCGACTGGAAAAAGCCAAAAATCTATCAAAAAATCGATTTGATCGACGTGAGGATTGGGGTTGAATTAAAGGTAGTGGGTGGATGTAGAATATCAGGGAGATGATGACGAGTGTATTGGTACCTACCACGACCGAAGATAACAAGTCAGGTAGCCGAAAAATCCTTGGCGGCGCCTATGGTTTTGGTGAAATCGATTTGAGTGTTAAAACGATTCAGGTGGAATCGATTTATGCCAGTTAATTTTGGCTATTGAAGTAACATTTACTTTAATAGCGCTTCCACAAGCGCTATCTAAGTGGAAATATTTATATTATTATATTAATAAATTACTTAAGTAACACAAATTATAATACAGCTTTAAATAAGCGCTATGCAAGGAGAAACTTTCATAGCGCTTCGATTAAAATTTCTGAAAAACGCTATGGCTGTATTTTTTGGTAGATTTTTTTAAAAAAAAAAAAATTGAAAATTTGAAAAAACGCTATCTAAGCTGCGTTACGCAAGCTGAAATCTGTAGTAGTGTTAATATCCTAACTACACTTGTACAAGGATTCTACAAAATATGGTAATGAAAACCTAAATATACATTTTGTCTGTGGGATACACGGTTGGGTGATTTCTATCACAACCCCGCAGTCATAGCGGACGGTTGTCGTACGCTGAGACTGTCCCTAAAATCTTCAAACAGAACCAAGAGAATACCCTTAGTAAAGATGTCAACAATTTGGTACTTTGAAGGGACATGCAAGACATGTACTTGTCCACGAGCTATATTTTCGTGAACAAAGTGAATATCCTTCTCGATATGTTTAGTGAACTGATATTGGATTGGATTCTCAGATAGATAGACGACACTAAAATATCACAGTAGACCAAGGTTGCTTTCTGAATAGGAAAGTGAAGCTCTAATAAAAGAATATGCATGCAACATGACTCAGACACCACATTGGCTACTCTTTTATACTCGGCCTCTGCACTGGATCGCGATAAAGTAGTCTGGCATTTTTGATCGGTGTATTTTATATACACCTTTGAGTCATTTTTAGTTAGTGTTTTGCCCATTTTTGTACAAATATGTGTCGTGTTAGGATAGATTTTCTTTCTTTTTAGTCACAATGATTTAAAGTGGCACATTGGCGAGAATGAGCGAAAAGAGGGCAGAAACAGAGGTTCCAGAGCTCAAAACGCTGAAAAGTTGGCAACCCGGACGAGAAACAGGGCGGCGCCGCGGCGCCACCAACCAGTAGCAGCAGAACGCCACGGCTCCCAAGAAGCAGAGAGCCGCAGAAGTTTCGGTGCCGCGGCGCCAGTTGCAGGGCCGCGACGCCAAGGCAGTAAAATTGTCAAATCCAAATAGGAATGGGCCAAGACCAAGAAGGAAAAGGTTTAAGACGTTTTTGGTGATATAAAAAGGACCTTTATGTCAGATTTTGAAGAGTTCCACACTTGACAATTCATCACAACTTGGAGATCAAGATTGGAGACTTACTTTTGAGTAATTTCTTGTTCTTTATTTTATTTCTTTTTGTGTATGTTGGATATTAGTTTAGTTCTTGGCATGTCTATGGCTAGGAACTAACTTAATTTAGGGTTTTTCATGTCGAATCGCTTGAACCTCGTTCTTATGAATTAATGCATGTTTTGGTTTCTTCTTATTATTGTTGAGATTTATTCAATATTTATTTTGATTGCTTGGTAATTAAATGATCACTAATTATCATAACTTATATGATTTCTAATCGAAATCTGAAAGGGGGAATTGTGAATATGCTATAGTTGAATAAATATGGGTTTAAATCGTGGACGAAAGTACCCCGATACTTGTGTAGCTTAATAGGTTATTGCTCTTAATCCTCTTTTATAGTCAATCTTGTCATCGAATGATAGAAGGGTTCTACATTGGGGTTGAGTGTTTATATTACCTTAACAGTAGTATAAAACGGCTTAGTTAACCTTCTATCTCAAAATAGAAGAAGAACCATAATTATTTGCATTAACGAGTAAAGCGAGCGGATAGTTGAGGAGATTTGGAAGCCCTATTTCCACCATATCTGAAGTAAAATAAAGTAAATTAGTTAGCATCTATAATCATAGCTATAAGCAATTCATCAAATTACCGGTTACCAAATAGATACTACAGAATAGAGGTTGATAATTGGACACTAATCCCTGAGGACGATAACTCGGTCTTCTAGACTATATTACTTATCACGACACGTGCACTTGCGTTTAGTGTGTGCATAAATCGCGCATCAAGTTTTTAGCGCCGTTGACGGGGATTGGCGTAGTTCAATATCATTCTTTCTATTCTTAATTTCTAATTTGGCTTTTATTTTTATTTTTTTACTTTGGTGAAACCGTGTGCCGTGGTCCGTTTGTTGATTTTGATCTGTTGCAGGCATCTAGTTTATGCGAAGGAGAAGAGGAGCAGATACACTTGTTCCCTTCAACCCGGAGATTGAAAAGACTTGCAAACCGAACCGGAGAAACAAACGAATCTTGTCCTTAATAGCAATGGGAGGCTTACAGAATAACAATAAGATGAACGAAGGGTTAGGTGATCACCAACCTAACTTGAGAATGCCCCAGATATTATCAATGGATGTGGAAGAAAGGGTCCAAGTCCAAGCTGAGAGAATCTTGGGAGATTATGTGCTGCCAAGGGTGAATGGAGCACAAACTTGCATCAGGCTCCCAGCAATAGGAGCAAATAATTTCGAAATCAAACCTGCGATCCTGAGTATGGTGCAGAATACAATTCAATTCGGAGGGTTGCCATCTGAAGATCCTCACATGCACATAGCAAATTTTGTGGAGCTATGCGCAACTTTCAAGTATAATGGCGTTACTGACGACGCCATCCGATTGAGGCTCTTTCCCTTCTCACTCAGGGATAGAGCAAAAGTTTGGTTGAATTCCCTGCCTACAGATTCTATATTCACATGGCAGGAGTTGGCACAGAAGTTCTTGGCAAAGTTATTTCCACCGTCCAAAGCCGCTAAGCTGAGAGGAGAGCTGAACAATTTTTATCAGGCTGATGGAGAGTCACTCTATGAGGCTTGGAAGAGATTTAAAGATCTGAAAAGAAAGTGTCCACATCATGGCATTGAGCTGTGGAATTTGGTCTATATTTTCTACAATGGGCTAAGCGGGACCACAAGAACCATCATTGACGCAGCTGCAGGTGGAACCTTCATGAAGAAGACAGCACATGCGGCCCATAATTTTCTAGAAGACATGGCCACCAATAACCATGTGACAAATGATAGAGGGGTAAGTGGAAGGAGAGCGATAGGAGTTCATGAGATTGATGCCATCACAGCGTTAAATGCACAGGTTGCTCTCTTGACCAAGCAATCGCAATGGTAACACGATGTCGTGAATGCAGTTCATATACCATTGAGTTGTGAGATGTGTGGGGGTCCTCATACCTTTGATTGGTGCCCATCAGCAGACCCCAACAACATCCCTATTGATCAAGCAGAATGTCAGGCAGTGGAGAATTACCAAAGACCCCAGAACAACCCCTATTCAAATACCTACAATCCAGGGTGGAGGAATCACCCTAACTTTTCATGGAGGGGTGATCAAGGGCAACAGAACCAGTTCCGAGGCCGATACCAAAATCAGCAACCATTTAACCAGACCTCACATTCCCAATAGTTCAGTACACTTGCTCCACAAGAAAAGCCAGACGAATTGCGAGCAGCTTTGTTGACATTTACGAATTCACAAACCCAGTTCATGGCAGAGACAAGATCCTCTATCAGGAATTTGGAGACGCAGATGGGACATCTAGCAAAGATGGCAAATAACAGGCCACAGGGCACTCTTCCTAGTAATACAGAGATGAATCCCAGAGAGCAGTGCCAGGCGGTGCAGCTGAGAAGTGGAAAGCAGCTAGAACAGCCTACACCCCAGCCCGTGGTAGAACAGAGAGTAGAGGCAGAGAATGAGGGGGTTACTGAGGGCCGCCCTATTTTAGAGAAAGCTCCAACAGTTCTAGTGAGGGAATACACAGAGAAGATTCCTTACCCTTAGAGGTTGCAAAGGAAAGCAGTTGATAAGCAATTCTCCAAGTTCTTGGAGGTGTTCAGAAAGCTGCACATCAACATCCCTTTCATTGAGGCGTTGGAGCAAATGCCTACTTATTTCAAATTTATGAAGGAAATTCTTGGGAAGAAGAAGAATCTAGCTGAGTATGAGACAGTGGCATTGACAGAGGAATGCAGTGTCATATTGCATAAGAAACTGCCCCCCAAGCTTAAGGATCCAGTGAGCTTCACATTGCCTTGCACAATTGGCAGGGTGACATGTAACAGGGCCCTGTGTGATTTGGGGGCCAGTATAAATCTCATGCCCTTGTCCGTTTTCAAGAGGTTGGGTTTAGGTGAAGCAAAACCAACCACTGTGAGCTTGTAGTTGGCGGATTGGACAGTGGCGCATCCCAGGGGAATGATTGAAGATGTATTGGTTAAGGTGGGAAAAATTCTTCTTTCCTGCAGACTTCCTCATCCTTGATATGGAGGAAGATGATGAAATCCCTATCATCTTGGGAAGACCATTCTTGGCAACTGGGAGAGCCTTGATTGATGTGGAAAAAAGCGAGCTGAAACTCAGAGTTGAGGAAGAAGAGATGGTGTTCAAGGTGTTTAAACACACCGTTGAACACCCAGTCATAAGCAAATGTTTTGCACAAGACTGCTAACACATCAAGAGAGCCAAGACAAAGCCAAAGCAAGTGGAAATCACCACAAGACAGTGAGCAACGCTAAACATTCTCTTGAGAAAAAGGAGAAAAAGAAAAACAGAAGGCAGAAGCGAAAAATGATTATGAAATGGATAGGTTGTGGGGTTAATTTACCCCACGCCTCTTAATAAGGAACCTGCGTCCGGCTAAAAGACGTTAAAGACAACGCTACTTGGGAGGCAACCCAAGATTTTTAAAAATTTATGCAATTTAGTTTTAGTTAGAACAGTCTCACGGAAGGTATTGTTTACATGTTGTGATGACAGGTACAAGGCTAAAAAGTGGAGGATGAAAAACGTGAAGAGAGGAGGAAATCGGCTCGGCGCCAAAGACAGCGCTACTTGGGAGGCAACCCAAGGTTTTTAAAAATTTATGCAATTTAGTTTTAGTTAGAACAGTCTCACGGAAGGTATTGTTTACATGTTGTGATGACAGGTACAGGGCTAAAAAGTGGAGGACGAAAAACGTGAAGAGAGGAGGAAATCGGCTCGGCGCCACGGCGCCCAGCAGAGGGCCATGGCGCCGAGAATGCAGAAAGGCGCAGGAAATTGGGCGCCACGGCGCCGGTTGCAGGGCCGCGGCGCCGAAAGTCCATAAGGTCTCTGAAGTTTGGGTGCCGCGGCGCCGGAAGTTCAGAGGGTCGCAAATGTTGGGGCGCCACGGCGCCCATATCAGGGTCGTGGCACCGCGACGGAAAAATTGAAATTTAAAGGTGCCCTAATTGAGATGAATGGAATATAAAGTGTTGAAAAAGAGACAAAAGATAGTGAACAATTTTGATGCACCCCAATGAAAAATAATAATAAATAGGCAAAAGCCTAAGTTTGGGGGTGTCTGCTATTCATAATACACATCATTCTCTCAAAACAAAAGAGGGGAAATATAGGTATGAGGTTAAAAAGAAAATCAAAAGAAAAGGGAAGAATCGAAAGCAAAAGAGCTTATGGTACGTAAATTGAGCCTAAATGCCTATTTTTACCTACCCCTGCCTAAGCCTACATTACAACCCTGAAAAGCCCTGATGATCTCTAATGTGTGTATCCATGATTAGTGGAGAATATCAAATGAACAGGCCATATGATTTTGAAATTAACATGCATAGTTAGGTATTCTTACTTCCATTGAGCATGATTAAATTGAATTTGCGAAATATCTGACTTGATGTGTTTAGAATGCTAAAAATTCATGCTATGGGTTCCTGCATATTATTCTACTATTCTCCATGATTTTCTAAGTAACAATGATGCAGCAACTTGATCAATGTCTTTGAGTCATTTTATTTTCTTTTTTTCGTGTCTTTGTTTATATTTTTTTATCTTTGCTCGAGGGCGAGCAAATGTTAAGTTTGGGGGTGTTTGATCGGTGTATTTTATATACACCTTTTGAGTCATTTTTAGTTAGTCTTTTGCCCATTTTTGTACAAATATGTGTCGTGTTATGATAGATTTTCTTTCTTTTGAGTCACTATGGTTTAAAGTGGCACATTGGCGAGAAGGAGAGAAAAGAGGGCAGAAACAGAGGTTCCAGAGCTCAAAAAGCTAAAAAGTTGGCAATCTGGGCGAGAAACAGGCAGCCAACCAACCAAAGAAGAGCAGAGCCACGCGCCCAAAGAGCAGAGTCACAGGTTTCAGCCACGGCGCCAGTTGCAGGGCCGCGGCACCGAGGCGGGAAATCAGCCAAATCCGAATAGGAATGGGCCTAGGCCAAGAAGGAAAAGTTGTTGGACGTTTTTGAAGTTATAAAAGGACCTTTTAGGTCATATTTTGAGGGGTTCCACACTTGACAATTCATCACAACTTGGAGATCAAGATTGGAGACTTACTTTTGTGTAATTTCTTGTTCTTTATTTTATTTCTTTTTAGTTTATGTTGGATATTAGTTTAGTTCTTGGCATGTCTATGGCTAGGAACTAACTTAATTTAGGGCTTTCCATGTCGAATCGCTTGAACCTCGTTCTTATGAATTAATGCATGTTTTGGTTTCTTCTTATTATTGTTGAGATTTATTCAATATTTGTTTTGACTGCTTGGTAATTAATTGATCACTAATTATCATAACTTATATGATTTCTAATCGAAATCCTAAAGGGGAGATTGTGAATATTCTATAGTTGAATAAACATAGGTTTAAATCGTGGACGAAAGTACCCCGATACTTGTGTAGCTTAATAGGTTATTGCTCTTAATCCTCCTTTTTAGTCAATCTTGTCATCGAAAGATAGAAGGGTTCTACATTGGGGTTGAGTGTTTATATTACCTTAACAGGAGTATAAAACGGCTTAGTTAACCTGCTATCTCAAAATAGAAGAAGAACCATAATTATTTGCATTAACAAGTAAAGCGAGCGGATAGTTGAGGAGATTTGGAAGCCCTATTTCCACCATATCTGAAGTAAAGTAAAGTAAATTAGTTAGCATCTATAATCATAGCTATAAACAAATTCATCAAATTATCGGTTACCAAATAGATACTACAGAATAGAGGTTGATAATTGGACACTAATCCATGAGGACGATAACTCGGTCTTCTAGACTATATTACTTGTCACGACACGTGCACTTGCGTTTAGTGTGTGCATAAATCGTGCATCAAGTTTTTAGCACCATTGCCGGGGATTGGCGTAGTTCAATATCATTCTTTCTATTCTTAATTTCTAATTTGGTTTTTATTTTTCTTTTTATTATTATTTTTTATTTGGTGAAACTGTGCACCGTGATCCGTTTGTTGATTTTGATCTGTTGCAGGCATCTAGTTTATGCGAAGGAGAAAGGGAGCAGATACACTTGTTCCCTTCAACCCGGAGATTGAAAAGACTTGCAAGCAGAACCGGAGAAACAAACGAATCTTGGACTTAATAGCAATGGGAGGCTTACATAATAATACAAATCATGTATTATTAGTGTTTCTCGAAATAATTGAGGCTAAAAAGACTTTAAATATAACATATATATATATATATATATATATATATACATATAAAGAATTAGAATGACATACTGAGGATTATATGGCATGAACAACACTTGATCGTCTTTCACTTTCAGCAAAACGATCACATAGATTTGCTGCTCTTTTTTCAGGTGGACTGTTTGGTTTACCTTTATCATTTATATTTGCACACACCAAAGCATGATGTACAAAACAAATAGTCGGACTCTTTCTCTTCCCGACGGGTTGTATTTAACAATCTGTGGACTTAATTAATGCATAAACTTATTAATTGATATCTTACGATTTCGTTGACAATAGCTTCTACTTCTGGTTTAAATTTTCCATCTCTTTTAACCCGAGCTTGCTTCCAAAGCTCGCTCTTATCAATCTCCTCCTCCGAAATGCCGGATGTAGAGCATTATATATTATAACAAAATATCAAATTTGTTTAAGTTCGATATTCTATATTAAATGAAAAGATAGAACTTATAATTTTTTCGATAAGCCCCTTGTATCCTATTCTACTCAAGCGATGATTGAACTTATTTCAAGCCTCGGATCTTCCTTGTCTGCAAATTCCCACCTGCTGTAATTGTTGTGTTATGCTCATGAGAAAAATGCCATATGGTTTCATATCATGTCCTGTGCAAGGCTCAATGGAATAGTCTCCTGCAGCCAAACCAATTTCACGTGCATCAGTTGACTTGTGATATCCTCTGAGAATTCCAAGTGCTGCAAATCCCAAGTACCCTCCTCCATAAGTAAGCAAGAACTTGCCATGTAATGTCATACTTTCAGCAGAATGAGCAAGTGCTAATACCACACACTGAAATATAGTCAATACACAATTTATGTTTGTTCTTATATGAGGTCTAAGACTATTCCAGTTCAATGCACCAGTTGATCATTTCCACATGTGTGTGTTTTTATGCACTATTTTTTCTGGTTCCATGTCATATCATGTGCATGTAAGATCTAAGGAATAGTATTGTTCATTGTGTATTGCATGTATCACATCAGTTCCATCAGTAACACCTACATCAGCATATGACCTTAGGATCATGGTGACCCTATTTTTCCAACTGCTACCTGCAAAACTGAAAAACAGGTTAGTAGAATAAGTCACTATCATACTCTTCTCCAAATGGATATTGAGTAAGATAGTAGCATCTCTTCCACTTCCAAACACCAGATCTCAACATGCATTCTTCTTAGTTCTGCTCCTCATAAAATGTACTACATTGTTCCCATGCTATCTAGAAAAGCATTCCAAACGTTGTAAACCAAGATGAAGTCCCACACCATCTTCTACAGTGATCACCACATTCTTTACAAATTATTCTCTCCACAGTAGAATGAGCAGAAGCTGATAATACCACACATTGTGAAGAAAACAAAAAATAGGTCCTGCATGATTCTGCATCAAGTATGAACTTCAGCAGCTCCTATGTATAATGTGATCTTGTTCTCTTGAAGTCTGCAGTTTCCATATCATTTCCAATAGCAACGGGATCAAATAGAAACACCAGATTTCTGTCATGTAGCACATCAATACCAACTCATGTCCTATAGACTTATGATCATTGATACCAAACTAAACAGTTTCAGAAACTGTCATTACCTCCTTGAGGTACACAATTATGAATGTATGCATATCATGTCCTGTGCTACAATCAAAGCACCAGTAGAAAATATATTATTTAGCCAAAGCATGCACCACATGTACTTGATGTTACGCACTACATAGATATAGACTTGCATTTGTGGTAAACTTATTTTTCCATGTTATAGCAGTTCCATCCAATAAAGTGAAAGCTGCAAAACAGAAAATTAAGTTAGTATAAAAAATCATAACTGGACAGTTACAAATGAAATTTACCAGTCCAAACATGCTCATCAAATATTTAATAGGTGTATCACTATCCTAAGTCCATTTCTTACTCCTAAGTTACTCAAAACAGATTCATAGGCGTACAACACACATTTGTTTAAGATCATTCTTGAACTAAACTACCTAAAATTAGTTAATGAACAATCACTCGAACAAAAAAAAAATACTTGTTAACTAGCAAAAAGTACTTGTTGACAAACAAAAATATATTGTTTTCGTTGTAATATAGAACAGCAACAAATAGTTGTGATTAGTTACTGTTCTAATCGACAACATGCCACAACGCATATAGCAAAACTTCTGAAGTAATGCTAGCATAAATATTATCCAATAGCTTGACAAAGTACTTAATCAGATTTAATATACCACAACGCATCTAACAGGAGACAACTTGCACCAAAACAGATTCATACATCGGGTGCGACTTACATTAACAGATGATAATTTGTACCAAAATCTCATTGGCATAATTTATGCTAAAAACAAATTCTTTTCAGTAGATAAAACACAGCTAACACATAGATATGGTTTAAATCGATAAGCTTCATTTATACATAAACTTTAATGAAAATTATGCTTTCTAGGAATTTAATGCTTATAAGAAATAGACGAGTCCTAGTGAAATAATTTCTAACACATAGGCAGTGGCTAAAATATCATATATAAGCAACAGAACACAGAACGACGATGTGGATTAACAGCGCTAAAGAATGAAAATAAGCACGTCGTACATCTTTCTAATGATACAAAAAGCAAACCACCAAATGAACAATGAACATAATTTTTATAAAACACACAGAACTATAAACACAAGAAAAATAACAGAGCCAACAAGAAGGGGAAGATTACCGACCTTTCTATGGTGCGGCGAACTGAGGTAAGATCCTTTGAATTAAAAATGAACTTTGAGTTTTCCGAACCAGAAACAATAGTTTAAATCGGTATTTTTAGAAGACGAAATCAGAAAACTGAGAAGGCATTTGGGTGTTTGAAAGGGGAAGAACGGTGGCTAAAAGATCGTTGAAATGAACAAAGTTTGTTCTTTGTCTAGAAAGGGGAAAGGGTATAAACGGGCTCTGTATTTTTAGGGAAAAGGATCAGAAACTCTTTTTTGTGTTAAGGATTTCTGGAAGAGAGATGAGGGAGATGGCTGCTGCGCTGGGTTCAGTTTTTGTGGAGAATGGGTAAAAAAATTTAGGGTTCTTGCTTATCTGATTTGGATTTAATTTTTAAGAATATTGGGTTTAGAAATAAAATGGGTCGGGTCGGGTATATATATTTAAAAAAGAAAATAAAATAAAATTTGTATGTTAAAAACAGTCACAAAAATATGTGACGGTTGAAATCAGCGTCACACCGCTGTCACAAAGCTGGAACGGTTAATAAACCATCACATATCTATCACGAACAACCATTGACCAGAAAGTCAAGGCAAAAACCGTCATGACATGTGACGGTTTCTAAAACTGTCACACTCAAACTGTCACCGTAGGTCATCTTTTTTGTAGTGATTGTTCATACCTTGCTCGCCCATACTTCATTACCACCTTATTCTTCGCATCATGCATTATAAATGACTACATATATACTTAACATCCTCCATCATAAAGGCTTAGCATATCAATCGCCACTTAAAATTCTTTACAATAAAGATCATTCGTATTTTCATCTAAGGGTGTTTGGGTGTTTATGCTATTCACTTTTTCCGTCTACTTCAATTAACAAAATTTAAGCCTGTTCTACTACTTGTGTGTTTTTGGTTATCCATCTAATCATCGTGGTTACACATATTTTGATTTATCCTCTAACAAAATCATTGTTAGTCGCCATGATATCTTTGATGAAACTCAATTTTCGTTTACTAGATTGTGTAGTTCTGTGTCTAGTTCATATACTTTTTTGATGATGGGATCTCACCATATATTATCCACCATTTGCCTGAGATGTCCCGTGACCCAAATTGCCAGCAGACCCACTGTCTGCTGGCACATAAATTGCTGATCCAGAGTCTCGGCCAAGTCCAATGTCTCGGCCCAGTCCCGATAACAGTACTGTTCCAACGACCCATCCTACTACTTATTTCGATCTGATATCTACTGCTCACCTAGTTGTTGGTCCAGTAGGCAACTGCCAACCCGAGAAATGCCCAACTCCTATCCAATTCTACCTCACGTCAAGGGCCCGTTACTCATAGCCAAAGAGGTATTATTAAACCAAAATGGCATTTTAATATTAATTCTACTATCACTAAATCTCCCCTACCATATAACTCAGTGTCTGCCCTTCATGACCCGAATTGGAAATTGGCAATGGATGACGAATATAATGCTCTTATTTAAAATAAGACGTGGGAGTTGGTGCCCCGTCCACATGGTGTTAATATTCTTCGGTCTCTGTAGATTTTTACTCATAAATAAAATTCTGACGGTTCTTTAGAGAGACATAAGACCCGTCTTGTAGGTGATGGTAAAATACAACAAATTGTTGTGGATTGTGGAGAGACATTTAGTCTGGTGGTTAAACCGGCAACCATTCGCACCGTGCTCAGTCTAGCTATCTCGAAGGCATGACCCATTCACCAGCTGGATGTGAAGAATGTTTTCTTAAACCCTTGGGTTTTAGGGACCCCAATTATCTTCATCATGTCTGTTTGTTA
The DNA here is from genome assembly GCA_029844215.1 of Przewalskia tangutica. Taxonomy (NCBI): domain Eukaryota; kingdom Viridiplantae; phylum Streptophyta; class Magnoliopsida; order Solanales; family Solanaceae; genus Przewalskia; species Przewalskia tangutica. The sequence continues at coordinate 76,552,172 of CM056738.1, read as the reverse complement.
AAAAAGTCCTTGTATGTGCTTAAGAAGGCCCCACGTACTTGGTATAAAAGGTTTGCAGATTATGTGTCTACTATTGAGTTTTCTCACAGCATGTCTGATCATTCAATATTCATCTATCGGTGTGGTACTTCTCTGGAATACATTCTGTTATATGTGTCACGCCTTATTTCGACCGCGACATTATTTTAGCGAATCCTGCTATTATAATGTTAGAAAATAAAACAAAATGCTAAAAGGTGCTAAATGGGTGCTAAATGCTAAAAAAATGCTAAGTGTTGAAAGTGCTAAAGGGTTCGTGGAGTCGCCACCTAATTAGTTTGGGTGAATTAGGACACCTAAATGTCAACTAGGTTAAAGTCAACATTAACTCCATCTTAATGGTCTGCAAAAAAACTAGTGTGAGATTCTGGGCAAGAGTTCTTTATTAATCTAGAGGGAAGAGATTAGGCACCCTCTAAAATCCGCTAACCTGCGGTTGTCTTGCCAAACCTAGGTTAATTATTATGCTAGAAAATGCATGTTTTGAAATGTTTAAGTAAAGAGGCGCTTGCAAATAAAAGGTAAAAAAAAATGCATTTTTATAACCTGAAAAGATTTATAAGAATTGTTTATTAAGTTAATTTTCGAAAGAAATCATATAAAGTGTTATAAAATACATAAGAAGTTAAAAATATACCTGTGCAAAGTTGACTTAGTGATTAAAGGTAGGCCTTTGTTTGCAATCGGTTTTGATAATAAATTATATAGTATTAATAAAGAGTTATTAATTCTTTTAAGATGCATTAGTTTCATGATTAGATATTCAAAAATAAGTTAAGCAAGCTAGAATAATTAATTTAATGAGAAGCAAATTTCTAGTGTCGAATTATTTTCTAATAGCGACTTAAAGCTTAGGGGTCCTACTAGTGTAATGTTAAGACAAATAATTTACAACCAAATAAATGGGAAAGGATATGAATTAATAAGGATGACTCGGAGAATGGCGATGTCCTTTCGCCCGCGGTTTGGAATTTTCCTATGCGAGATGGATGCACATAAATATGGGCTTTCATTTGTTGTAGCTCGTGATGAGTCTCATAGTGAGACTCTTCGCTTGCTCCGATGCATTTCATGTAAAAAAGGAAAATAAGGATTAGTATCCGTCCCAAAAATAATAAACAAGAACTTGACATAAGAATTAGCACACGTGATTTATGCTTAAACATGTATGCATGATTGAATTGCGGGATCTGCAAGTAGCAAAATAGACGAAAGCAAATCCAAGGGAGACTGAGCCCAGATATACATACATATGGGACAGGATGCAGGACAATGTGCAGGAAAGGAGAAGTAAATTGCAAGATCAGCAAGTAAGAAATAAATAAAAGGCAAGTCGGAGGGCGGGACAAACTTAACAGTAACAACAACACACAACAACAATACCAAAACAGCAGCAGCAGTAACAATAACAGAACAGTAGCAAAACTAATGTTAACCAACTATTTCTATGGCTTAGGTGACTTTCTAGGTGTGCAGTTTTAGGAATGCAAGTAGGAGCACTTAAAGAATACCATTTCGTCTGTGTATGGCCTCTTAAGTCACATATCGCATTTATGCTATATTTAACCATGAAAACATTTCCGGACAAAGCACAACTATATTTGAGATGGTTATTGAAGTCTAGACAACCTTCAGTTTAAACTAACACACATTCAAAATAGGTTTAAATCCTACCATTTAGGACACTATGTCATCTCAAACTATTCTAAATATGTTTACAAGTGATCTATAGGTATTGAACCAATAACGTCAAGCATTTACCAATCAGATAACCAACTGATCGACACTCTAACAGTGGCTGATCTACTGAGTTTCCACTTAGTGAATACAAAGAAATACAACTTAAAGCATTAGTTACATGTAACTTAGCTAAACCTATACAGTATCAATTCAACAGTCATAAACAACTTCTAAATTTTAATTAAACATTCACACTAACCAAGTGGATAGTTATAAATTAAACAAGACATATCTAACAGCCAGGGGTTCAAACGATCTTCAACATGTATTAAACATGCTTGAATGCTAAACTAACAGATCTAAAACTGGAACTAAAACTTAAACTAAATGATTTTAACACATAATTAATCCACAAGAAACACACAACAGAAATTAAAGAGTATAACTGAAAGGAAATGAATTTACCTTCTCCGGACATCAAACCGAGACAACGTATCAAGTCGTCGATCCACTTGAAGGATTTATTGCAATGCGATTAAAAGGGACGAGCTTTGCTTTGAAAACAGAACTTATGTTAAAATGGCTTCTAGAGATTCTAAGTTGTTGTGGGTTATTGCCTTTTGGGACTGATTTTCGCATTCTTTTGCCAATTTTCGAATGCTGGTCTCCTCTATGTTTTCCTCCCGTTTCTCTCTCCTTTTCTGCCATGTTTTTCCATGCCTTTAGCCAAGTTTTTCTTTTCCTCCTTTTGCATGTTTTGAAATCTTACATATATAGTTAAGATTTGGGTTCTAATTTCGGCCCGATTCGTTATTAACTCTGGACGATTTTATACTAGTTTCGGATGGTAAGTAATGGTTTTCCTAATATTTGTTCTAGTTTTGGGACCTAGGATTAACTAAGGTAATAGCATGATTCAGTTTTTGGGAGCCTTGCTGGTACTGATTTGGTTATTGATAAGGAAGGTGACACGGTATGCGTACAAGGATATTTCCGGATTTTCCGACGAGAATCCGGCGAGGATCTCGGCAGCTGGAGGTGCGGCAGACTTCTCTAGTTTTCTAGGGTTCGTTTTTGTGTTCTTTTTTTTAGGTTTCCTTTCTGTTGGGCGATGGGAATGAGTATAAAGGGGCTAGTGGGCTAGACGGTTTGGGCTTGGGCTGGGTAGGTTTTTTTTTGGGCTTGTGGGTATTAATTATTTAATTTGGGTAGTGTGTTATTAGTTTTTTAAGTGTTAGTTTTAGGTGGTAAATAAATGGTGCTTAAATTATGATTAAATTATTTAGGTGCTTTATTAGTTTTAGCTTAGATTTAAACTATTACAATAATGAATGCGAACGTGCTTTTTTATTAGTGTTTAATATTTTATAATGCGATGTCGTTATTAAAATCTTATTTATTATGCGTATGTTAAATTAAAATTAAACGGGGGTTTAAATTTCTTATGAAATTGCTTTGGGTTTTAATAAATGTAGCTATAATTTTAAGGAATGTTTGATGCGACGCCATTGTTAAATTATTTATTTTATGTATTTATTTATTTATTTGTCTATCATTAAGAATTGTTTGAGTTTTAGCATATGAATAATATTCACGAAATTGCTTGTTATTAAAATGACGAATGTGGACGTGAGACTCAAGGTGTGCTTAATACTCTACGTAAAATGTGATGTCATTATTAAATCGTTTATTTATGCATGTATTAATGTTTTATTGTTGCATTTTATTATTATAAAATTATTAAAAATTATTTTGAAAATTGGTGTAATTTTATAGTTAATGGTTGGACGAGAGGGTCAAAATTGGGTGTCAATAACTTGTCCTTTTTTGTATGGAGATGATGAAAGAGTCTTCAGACAAAGACGTTGACTTATAGTCAATTTGTCTCGATCCTCAGAATTAAAAATGATGGGCAGTTGAGATAAGGCTGACGCAAATTCAAAATTGTCCCAGTGTCGAGTTATGACGACACTGGGCTACCATGGTCAAACACCAAGGCGGGATAACGCGGACTTAAAAATTTGTCCCAGTGTCGGGTTATGACGACACTTGGTCGATGTGATGTTAAAATAAAAATAAACTGGCTTGAACTTAGAGGTGTACCGGTGTCGACTTATGATGACGCTAGGTTTATTAGTGATGTGGGATGAGTGGATCGACGCTCGAGGCCGGTTCTACCATTCGTTGGGAAGGTTGGCCCCCCAAAAAATTGCCCCGGTTCGCTGTAAGAGAAAATCCACGGTGTGCTCCTGCTCCTGCATGCTAAGACTTAAGCAAACGGTTAGTGCATAACTGTTACGACAAAATGATAACGCATGAAATTATAGGTAATGTAACTGTGTGAGTAGAAATGTTATCCTGTAAAAATGTGATGTCTGTTGTGTTGATGTGATGCTGCAAATGCTGTGATTTTCGTCCTTGCACGTACGTGTTGCGATTGTGAATGCGGATATGTTGTCCTTGTTGCAACTGCCCCTTTAGATTGAAGCTCTTTGGACTAAAGCTCAAGAAAAAGTTAGTGTGTAACTGCTAAGACAAAATAATAAAGCATGAATATATAAGAAATGCAATTCTGAGAGTAGAGAAATCGTCCTTGCGTAGATGTGATATGTTGATGACGTCGTTTTTGGACGTGGCGTCATTTCGGACTTGGCGTCGTTTTTGGACTTGGCGTCGTTTTCGGACTCGGAGTCATTTTCGGACTCGGCGTTGTTTTTGGACATGGCGTCATTTTCGGACTTGGCGTCATTTTCGAACTTGGCGTCGTTTTCGGACTTGGCGTCGTTTTCGGACTCGGAGTCGATTTTGGACTCGGCGTCGTTTTCGAACATGGCGTCGTTTTCGGACTCGGAGTCATTTTCGGACTTGGCGTCGTTATCGAACTTGACGTCGGAGTCGTTTTCGGACTCGGCGTCGTTTTTGGACGGGCGTCGTTTCAGACTCGGTGTCATTTTTGGACTCAGCGTCGTTTTCGGACCCGGAGTCATTTTCGGACTCGACGTCGTTGTCGGACTCAGCGTCGTTTTCGGACTCTGTGTCGTTTTCGAACTTGGCGTCGTTTTCGGACATGGCGTCATTTTCGGACTCGGAGTCATTTTCGGACTCGGCGTCGTTTTAGGACTTGGCGTCATTTTCGGACTTGGAGTCATTTTTGGACTTAGTGTCATTTCGGACTCGGAGTCGTCTTCAGACTCAGCGTCGTTTTTGGGCTCGGCGTCGTTTTCGGATCCGGCGTCGTTTTCGAACACGATGTTGATGAATATGTCATTGTGTTGATGCTACTATTCCTGTGAATTAATGCTCCTGCATGCTAAAACTTTAGGAAAATGTGCAAATCGGTTAAATCAAAATAACGAATATATGGAAAACTGAAATTTTGTGAGTAGAGATGTCGTCCCTGTATGATGTGTAGGACGCTGCGAGTGCTGATGTCATCTCTGCTCGGACTTGCGGGATGTTGCAAATGTCGATATCGTCTCTGCACGGACTTGCTGGATGTTGTGAATGCTTGCTGAATGTTGTGAGTATTGATGTAGTCTCTGCGCGGACTTGCTGGATGTTGCGAATGCTTGCTGAATGCTGCTGATGTAGCCTCTGCACGGACTTGATGGATGCTGTGAATGCTTGTTGAATGTTGCGATTGCTGATAGTCTCTGCACGGACTTGCTGGATGCTGCGAATGCTTTTTGAATGTTACAAGTGCTGATGTAGTCTCTGCGCGGACTTGCTGGATGCTATGAATGCTTGCTGAATGTTGCTGATGTAGCCTCTGCATGGACTTGCTGGATGTTGTGAATTTTTGCTGAATGCTGCGATTGCAGATGTAGTCTCTGCACGGACTTGCTGGGTGCTGCGAATGCTTGCTGAATGTTGCGATTGCTGATGTAGTCTCTGCACGGACTTGTTGGGTGCTGCGAATGCTTGCTGAATGCTGCGATTACTAATGTTGTTGCTTGTTGTGTTTGCAAATCGCCTGGTTGTAATGATGTCTTCGACCTGGACATTGTGCGTTTGTGAACCGCATTGGTTGTAATGATGCCTTCGACCTGGACATTGTGCGTTTGTGAACCGCATTGGTCGTAACGATGTCGTTGCATGGACACTGTGCGTTTGTGATCCGCATAGATGAAGTGTGATCCTGTGACTGAGTTGATGTGTTGGACTTTGGCTGTTGTTGCTTTTTCTATTTCTGCTAAGTTGAAGAACCTGCGCTCAAAAAAAAACTTGTGAGTTTGAGGGGCGGTTGATTCGCATTGACTTTGTAGTTTTTACACTTGATGCACGGACGTCTGTCTTGTTTGGACTCATAACCCCTGCCTGGTTTCCTACCTTGACTAACTGTTAATGGTCCTATTTTTAAATATGCAAAGGGCGTTTGGCCTAAAGTGGGTCTCAATGGGATTGCTTGTCTATCATGTGTATTTTTGTTATTTTCAAAATAAATGGAAGACTTCCTAATGGTGTGACCGAAGCCGATTTAGGCCGCCTACGTATCCCCACGAGGGAATCAGGTCATGACGTAGTTCATTACAAGCGAAATTGGGTAAAATTTCTAAAGGTGAGACCGAAGCCGATATGGCCGCCTACGTATCCGCCAAGGGAATCAGGTCAAACGTAGTTCCATTTTATTACAGATAAAGGGAGCAATATATTAAACTAACTATTTTAGGACTCGGAGGGCCAAGGCAGAGGCACGAGTCCACTTGTTCAAAATGTCTTCTTGCTCTGCGTCTTCAATGGCTGAGTCTTCAGCAGGATCATCCCTTGCAGCACACAACTAGACGAATGACTTATTCAACGGTTAAACAATCTCCGGCAAGGAGCACCTCCTTTTCTCTGGCGGTTGGTCGATGATTCAACTGTCTTCCCTTTTCGGGCTGGCGTAATAGTCTCTTCCAGACTGTTTTCTTCATCTTTAGCTATCATGTTCACATGGGCATCTTCATAATCGGGAAGAATGTTATTGTTTACATTGAGAGGAGCATCTTTCAGCTGAATGACTCCCTCTTTGATTAACTCCTCTATTATGTCCTTGAGTGTATAGCAATTTTCGATGTCGTGTCCCTCGGCACCGGAGTGGTATGCACAATGTTTGGTTTTATCGTGCCCTCGGGAAGTAGGCCTGGGGGTATTTCTGGGAATTGGTTGGAGTATTCCTGTGGATTTCAGCTTCTCATACACTTGGGCTATGGGTTCGGCTAAAGGTGTATAGGTTTTGGTTGGTTTTCTCTCGACATCTATGCGGGGTTTGAGTCTGTTTGGTGTACGGGTTTGTGATTGTGGTGAGTATGCGAGATTTGGATATGTTGGTTGGGTATGGTAAATAGGATATAGGGTAGCGCAGTGCGGATAATACGACTGTGGATTTTGAGTGTTTTGGTTATAGTAAGAAGGTGGTGAGCCTTGATACACTGAAAGTTGTTCTGGCTTATGTTCCTGAATGGCCATGACAGAGGGTGATGCATCTCTTTTCCTCTGTGAGGTACCTCCGATGGAATCTGACTGCATTACTCTGCTAGTTGCTTGTAGGGCTGCCAGGTTTGTAATCCTGCCCGTTTTAATGTCTTCTTCCACGAAGTCGCCCATTCTTACGACTTATGCAAAACTTCGCCCAATTACACTGATCATCCTTGCATAATACGTCACGTCTCTTAAAGACTGCACGAACAAGGTGGTCATTTCGCTCTATGCCATTGGAGGTTGGACATTTGCTGCTTCTGACCGCCACCTCAGGGCGTCTTCCCTGAAAGTTTCTGTGGATTTCTTTTCTAGTTTCATAAGATAAAATCTATCCGGGACAGTGTCAGTGTTGAATCTGAATCTATCCATGAAATCTTGTGGCATGGCATTCCAACCGTCCCATTTTCGAGGGTCTTGGCATGTGTACCAGTCCAGCGCCTCGCCGGTTAGACTCCTGATGAATAGTTTCATGATGATTGCTCGATTTTTCCCAACTCCAATCAATTTATCGCAATATGACCTTAGATGAGCTCGGGGATTCCCTTTTTCATCGAACATGTCAAATTTTGGCACCTTGTACCCCACAGGTAATTCAACGTCGGGGTGCATACATAAGTTTTCATATTCTAACCCTTCATTCCATTTGTTTGTCTGAATGCTTTTGAATGCCTCTTTCAAGCTACGGATTTCTTTTGCCACATTTTCATCAGCTCTAGCTCGAGTCTGCCGCTCCACTTTCTTGTATTGATCTGTCTCTTGAGAGGATACGGGCATAATAAATGGTTGGCTTTCGGTCGGATGTGCTAATGCCCCATATTGTTTGTTAGGACTAGTGATGCATGTCGTCTGCTCGTATTGGGTGGCTTGGCAATTTGGACTGAGTGGGGATATATAAGTAGGTGGAGGTTGGGATATGTATGTAGTAAACGGATCATTTTGGAGGTCGGCTTGCAAATTGACCGGGCGGGTGACATTTTGGTGTGAGCTGGTATGTTGCGGCCTTTGCGGGGGGTTTTGTGGAAGTGAAGGCTCAAGGGCTTGTAATACGATTGCATTTGTCCTTTGCTCCGGGAGTGGTGCATTCAAACCAATAGACATGTTTGTCATATTTCGGAGCCTTTCTATTTCGGCTTGCATGATTTCCATTTGTTGCAATAATTTGACGAGGAGTTGATCATTGGCGTTTCTCCTTTCTAACGCCTCTGCGTCCTCTACAGGAACGGGGACGAGTCCTAAGCTGGTTCGTTTTGGTGCCTCTGGATTAGTCATTTATTGGATGATTTTGCTTCTACCAGTCAACGCGAATCAACCTTTTGGGGATAAGCTAGGAAAAAAATAATCATCTAACAAATGAAGCAAACCAAGTTAGTATAATATGCAAAGAGTTGCAGGTAACACACAATAATAAGCAAATTGCAAATCAAGCGCGTGCTCTAACATGTTTGGGACCTCTTTTATGCCAGAGGGAGGCCTAAACGTCACATGTGCGAGGTTATGATAGATTTGTCTAAGCTGTCCAACTGTAATGCTTTTGTTGGAAATGACGACCAAATGACGGTGCACTTTTTCCAATTTCGGCATGTCATGATTAGGTTTGAATTTGTCTATCATCGTCACGCTACACATAATATGCTGGTTGGTCGTTGGGTTGAGAAACCCGTCGACAAGTTTGGTGTTTTCCTAATTGTGGTGTCGATACCAAGGACCGACCCACCTAAGGTAAATGCATACAAGCCTTAAAATAAAGGGTGGTATAGCTCTATCCTGAGTTTCTAAGATTTGGCTTTACTAGACGCAAGGTTCCCGAGGGGACAACTCGAGTGAGAAGGCTACGCGACTGATCAGACGAACCGATCTAACTCCGCACAGACGCCAACTCTCCTAAAATTGGGGTATTTTGAAAGAAATTTGCGGGTGCGCGAAGCACACCAGCGCGTGAGTGTGTGATTGTGTGAATTTTCCCGAGTGGAAGAAGTATGAGCGCAATGTCAGTTTAAGGAAAGCGGTAAAAACAAATAGCAATTAAAATAGTTAAACATGCAAAAATTGAAGCAAGCAATTATAAGACATTTAAAACAAATAAAAGCAAATAAAGCCGAGCAATAATAAACCTAGATTTGCTATGGTCAAGAACCTGATTTTCCCCAGTGGAGTCGTAATTTCTGTCACGCCTTATTTCGATCGCGACATTATTTTAGCGAATCCTGCTATTATAATGTTAGAAAATAAAACAAAATGCTAAAAAGTGTTAAATGGGTGCTAAATGCTAAAAAGGTTCTAACACCTAATTAGTTTGGGTGAATTAGGACACCTAAATGTCAACTAGGTTAAAGTCAACATTAACTCCATATTAATGGTCTGCAAAAAAAACTAGTGTGAGATTCTGGGCAAGGGTTCTTTATTAATCTAGATGAAAGGGATTAGACACCCTCTAAGATCCGATAACCTGCGGTTGTCCTGCCAAACCTAGGTTAATTATTATGCTAGAAAATGCATGTTTTGAAATGTTTAAGTAAAGAGGCGCTTGCAAATAAAAGGTAAAAAAAATGCATTTTTATAACCTGAAAAGATTTATAAGATTTGTTTATAAAGTTAATTTCGAAAGAAATCATATAAAGTGTTATAAAATACATAAGAAGTTAAAAATATACATGTGCAAAGTTGACTTAGTGATTAAAGGTAGACCTTTGTTTGCAAAATCGGTTTTGATAATAAATTATAGTATTAATAAAGAGTTATTAATTTTTTTAAGATGCATTAGTTTCATGATTAGATATTCAAAAATAAGTTAAGCAAGCTAGAATAATTAACTTAATGAGAAGCAAATTTCTAGTGTCGAATTATTTTCTAATAGCGACTTAAAGCTTAGGGGTTCTTGATGCGCGGTAAGATGCACACACTTTAAACGCAAGTGCACGTTATCGTGACAAGTAGTATAGTCTTGATAAGACCGAATATCGTCCTCTAGGATTAGGGTTCAAGTACCAACTATCTATTTTCTAGTATCTATTTGGCGAATTGATAAATGATTGGTTGTTTATAACTAAGAATTATGAAAGCTATCTAAATATAAAGATTTACTTCAGGTGTGATGAGAATAGGGCTTCCATGTATCCTTACTATCCGCTTATGCTACGTACTAATGCATTAACTTATGGTATTCTTCTTTTGGAGAAAGCAGGTTTACTTAAATCGCTTTATACTCCCGTTAGGGTTATATAAACACTCAACCCCAGTATCGCACCTTACCTACCTTTCGGTGATAAGGATAACTCTATAGGAGGATTAAGAACAAAAACCTAGTTGACCGTCATGCACAATGTGCAAAATTAGGGTTGTTAAGCCTCTCATCAACGCTACATAAATAATTGAGGTATTTTCATCCTCAGTCCAAGAATGTCTACCCAACTTACATCATATTCACAATCCCCTTTCTAACTCGATTAGAAATCATATAGTGATAATTAGTTGTCAATTAATTACCAAGAGTTCAACTCACCATCGGATAGATCTCATAATAAGAAAAATAACCATAAGCATGCATTAATTTATAACATAAGTTTCTAGCAATTCAACATGGAAAGCCCTATAAGAGAATTAGTTCCTAGCCATTGACATGACAAGAACTAATTCCATGTTCATCATACAAAAACTGAAATAAAGAACGAGAAAGGGAAAAAAAATTACTAAACTAATGGTATCCAATCTCCAAGCAAAAGTCTTGAGTTGTGCAAGAAGGGGAACCCCTAAAAACTGCCTAGGGTTCTCCTTTTATAGGCTAAAAACCGCCTCCTCTTTCCTTCAGGCCCGCCTAATTTCGTCAAAGACCTAATTTTTTCCGCGTCGGCGCTGCCTGCGCAGCGCGCCACAAAGTTCTGCAATCCATCGGTGTTTTAGCCATGCTACTGGAACTCTGTAGCTTTCGGATGTTTAGCGCCGGCCTGCGTCTGCCGTTCGGTAGCGCGCTACTGGATCTTCTGCAGCTTCTTCGAATAGTGGCGCGCGCCCGCTGATCGCAGGAGGCGCGCGCTGTCCGATTTCACCGTTCGCCACTTTCTGCTTCGCTCCGCATCTCCTCTTTTGCCCTCTTTTAGCTCCTTTTTCGTCATTTGGCCATTTTAACCATTTTGACTCAATAGAAAGAAAAATTATCCTAATACAACACTTATATGTACAAAACGGGACAAAAGACTAACTAAAACTGACTCAAAAGGTGTATATAAAATACACCGATCAAATACCCCCAAACTTAACCTTTGCTCGCCCTCGAGCAAAGATAGAAAGAAATAAAATAAAAGACTCAAAGAAACGAAAATAAAAGACTCACTGCCATTGATCATTTTTGCTGCATTAGTGTTAACTAGAAAAACATGAAGGTTAGAAAAATAATATGCAGGAACATATAGCATGAAATTTTCAGCACACTAAACACATGAAGCTAAATATTTCGCAAACTCATATTCATCATGCTTAATGGAAGTCAATATACTAAATCATGCATCTAAATTCAAGAATTCCTATGGCATGCTTACTTGCTATTCTCCACTAATTCTGGATATGCATAAAAGAGATCTTCAGGACTTTAAGGGTTGTAATGTAGGCTTAGGTAGGGGTTGGTAAAAATAGGCATTTAGGCTCATTTTTGTGTACCATAAGCTCTTTAGCTTTTCAGTATTTCCCTTTTTCCTTTTTGTTCTTTTCTTCATTTCGATTCTATCTTTCCCCTCTTTTGTTTTGGGAGAGTGAAGTATATAATGACAAGCACCCCCAAACTTAGGCTTTTGCCTATTTCTTATTACTTTTGTATTGGGGTGCAACAGACTTATTCACTCTTTTTGTCTCTTTTTTAACACAATGTATTCCACTATTTCATATTTTCACTTATGGTACAATTTGTGGGAATATAGGGTGTCAAAGAAGAAGTTTCAAATTTAGGCTCAATGGGGCTGACTAGGGATATTTTTTTTTTTTAAGTACGGGATAGAAAGGAATGGTAAGAATTGGCTATCAAAGAAATGCCTGAGTCATCTCCCTAACATGCATATCCTAACTATTTCGCCTCAAATAGCAAGCAATCATAACACATAAGTATTTATCATTTAGCATGCATAACTCAAGCAAGAAACTCCAAATAGACAGATTCTGTGAGTTTTTGGCATATCTAACTTAGGTGTTTAGATAGTTGCTTCAATTCCGTTACATTATTCCACCTTACTTCACTAGGTGTTTCTAGCAACTACAACATACATGATCTTTGACAGACAATTATTACTCAAAAAAAAAAAAATTGGTGACTCCAAAATAAACATAAAAACAATCAAAAAGACTTAAGTAACACATAACATGACACAAAGAAAATAAAACACAAATAAAACACCCCCAAACTTAAATCACACATTGTCTCCAATGTGTGTAGACTCAAAGACAGTAAAAGAACTAAGACACTTACAAACTTGGGCTAAAATGGTGGTGATGGCGGTGGATAATGCATCGACCATTGGTTGAACAAGGAACTAAACTCGTTGATTTGTTGCCTTGTTTCTTGCTGTCCTTGTACTACTGTGTCCAAGGTCTGCATCATCCGCATCCTCATATTGAGCCCCTATTTCAGGCTCATCTTCGTCCATGGCGGCCTCTGCTGCTGCTTCTGCTGGTTGTACTCTCTGTCTGGCTGCTGGGGGGCTTGGGTCTGGGAAAGAGTGCACTATCCCATAGGACACGGGCAGCTGGTTTCTCTCATGAGTGTCAGTGGGTAGTTTTGGGACCGCACTCATGTGACATAGCTTGGTGATAACTGAGCCATGTCCTAATCCGCCTGTTGTTACCAACCTGCTGATTTCCTCAATGCTCTGCACTATTTATTTCCCCACATCAATCGTCAACCCCCTCATAATTCCATATATCAGTTTAATCCTATCCTCCGCACTCAGTGAAGTCGTGGATGGAATCACGCGGGCGCCGATGAAATATAGCCAACCTTTGGCTACTTTGTTGAATGCACTGCTCAAAGCTCTTGACCCATTTCTTCCAATATCAAAAACAGCCCCATGGTAGCTCACGGTGTCTGCAACGGCATTCCAGTCGATGTGGTCAATGCTTCTAGACCATGTTCTAAAGTGATTCCAATTACTTCTTTCTTCAACATCAACTGTTTTCAATTGTATATTTATATCCTCTGCTGTCACAGGCACATAATGTCCCCTTACAAAGCATCCCCTTTCCACCTTCTCCAGAAAATTGACATAAAATTCACGCACCATTGTTGTGTTTACTGGTGCTATTATCTCCGGATTCACAAATTTCCTCCAATCCCTTAACTCAATCATCGCCCTAATGGGCTCATAAACATCTTCTTCCCCATATGACTCCCTCTGATAGTCCATTCCCCTTTCTGGTATTAAGGGTCTGGTATCAAGCTTTTTGTATCTTTGGTAGGCTTGGTAGCTCACAAACCTATTTTCATCGTATTGTGGGGTTGGGGTGGATGTGGAGCCTCGTCTTTTCCTGGTGGCCATGGTTAAAACAGTTTCTGGAGCTTACAATTTAGTGGCACAAATGTTTCCTACACAATTGACAACTAGCAGCGAACACAACACCCCCAAACTTCACTTTTCTACCCAATACCCACACTCCTTTTCTACTCTTTTCTCTAAACTTCACAATCAACTTTTCAGTAACCAATTACTTCAACTACAATACTCCTTCGAACTACTACCTCATGTGACTTCAGTAAAGGATTCAAGAACAGAAAAATATTACCTTTTTATGAGAAGCTTCAAGCTTGTTCTTGTTTCAATTGGTGGTTTGAGGCTATGGAATGGAGCTTTGTTGGTTGATATGGCTAAGGGTTTTTGGGAATTTAAGAGTTTAGGTTGTGGTTGGGTTGGATTTATGGAGGATTTGTGGGCAAATTTTCGGATTTTCGTGGGTTTTTGGAAAGGAAGGTTTAGGTTTTTGAAATTGGATTTGGGGAAAATCTGATTCTGGGCGTTTTAAGTTCTGGATTCCCGCCGCGCCGCTTCTTCTTTTAGCCGCGGCCCAATCATCCGCGCCTTCGGGACTTTCTGCGCGCTGCTTCCCAGGCCAGCGCGCTAAACTCGCAAACTTTTCGAATTCTACCGCGCCTGCTCTCGATGTCGCGCTAAAACTTCAGCGCCTGTTCAGTTCTTTTGGCGCCGCGGTCCTGCTCCTGGGCGCCGCGACGCTTACCCGCTTTTCTGGAAATTTCGCTTTTCTTCGCTTTTTCGCCTTGATTTATTTCCTCAGACCTATCAATCACAAAGACAAACACAAGAACCCAAGACCGTGAGATTTGTTCTAGACAAAATAAAATAAACTAAAGACAGAAATTAAAATAACATAATTGAAAACGTAGGGTTGCCTCCCAAGTAGCGCTGTCTTTAACGTCTTTTAGCCGGACGCAAGTTTCTTATCCTTAATAACCCTGGGGTGGATTAAGCCCCCAACCTATCCATTTCCTCCACATTTGGCGTTTTCTTTTTCTTCTTTTCTTCTTAGCATTATCAGTAAGGGGGAGTTCAGGAATACTCACCTCCTTTAGTGGCATTTCAAAGAAACCATGCTCGCTTCGGGCTCATCGCTCTCTGATTGACTTGTATTGGCTCGCATGGGGGTTTGATGGTGCTGATTGCAAAGCACCCACTCACTGTTGGTGGCTCAATGACGTGTTTAAAAACTTTAAACACCATTTCTTCAGACTCCACCCTTAGTGTTAGTTCTCATCTTTCAACATCAATCAAAGCTCGCCCCGTTGCTAGGAATGGCCTCCCCAATATGATAGGGATTTTCGCGTCTTCTTCCATATCAAGTATGAGGAAGTCTGCAGGAAAGAAGAATTTTCCCACTTTCACAATCACGTCTTCAATCTTGCCTCGTGGATGAACCACTGTCCTGTCGGCCAGCTGTAGGCTTACTGTGGTTGGTTTGGCCTCACCCAACTCTAATCTTTTAAAAACTGATAAGGGCATCAGATTTATACTCGCCCCTAAATCACACAAGGCTCTGTTGCAAGTCACCCTGCCCACTGTGCAAGGTAGTGTAAAGCTCCCTGGATCTTTTAGCTTTGGTGGCAACTTTTTCTGCAAGATAGCACTACACTCTTCTGTCAGTGCTACTATTTCGTATTCTGCCAGCTTCTTCTTCTTCCCCAAAATCTCCTTCATAAACTTGAAATAGGAGGGCATCTGCTCTAATGCTTCTATGAAAGGTATGTTGATATCGCACTTTTCAATGTCTCCAAAAATTTGGAGAATTGTTTATCAACCGCCTTTCACGTAGTCTCTGGGAAAGGGATCTTCTCTCAGATACTCCTTCTCCGAGTTTTCTCTCATTGGGCTAGGCTCAATCACCTTCTATTTTTCTAACTCGCTTTCTTCTCAACTCTCGCCGAGATGATCGCCGCCCAACTATCTTCCACTTCTCAACCGCATTGCTCGACATCGCTTCCCTGATTTACCTCTGTATTGCTTGGCAATGTCCCTCGTGGCTCTTTGTTTGCTGTTTGCTAGCTGACCCACCTGTGTCTCCAAGTTTCTGAATGAGGATCTAGCTTCGCTATGAATCGGAGTGCAGGCATTGGCAAGTCTTTGCCATACCGCTTCACTGCTCGGCTTTTCTTCCGAACCGGCATTGAATCGCTGACGCCGTGGGCTTGAATGAAGCGGTCGCTGATTCTCGCTGTTCGCATCGCCTCGTATTGGTTCTGCTGCCCCTGGTATTGATTTTATTGCCCTTGGTATTGGTTTTGCTGGTTCTGGTGCTGGTTCTGCTGCCCCTGGTCTCCTCTCCATGAGAAATTTGGGTGGTTCCTCCACCCTGGATTATAAGTGTTGGAGTAGGGATTGTTCTGTTGTCTCTGATAATTACCTATGGCCTGACACTCTGCCTGCTCCATTGGTATATTGTTGGAATCCGCTGAAGGACACCTATCAAATGTATGTGGGCCACCACATATCTCACAGCTTTTAGGCATCTGTACCGCATTTCTCGACACCGTGTGTCGCAGCTGTTTCGCTAGAAGGGCCACTTGGGCATTCAAGGCAGCAATAACATCTATTTCGTGGACTCCCACTGTTCTTCTCCCATTTGTCGACCTCTCTTCCGTGACATGGTTGTTAGTGGCCATATCTTCTAATAACTCATGAGCGTCGTGGGCTGTTTTCCTCATGAATGCTCCACCTGCTGCTGCATCTATGATGGTTCTGGTTGTACTGCTCAGCCCGTTGTAGAAGATGTGGACCAAGTTCCACAACTCAATGCAATGGTGTGGGCACTTTCTCTGTAGATCTTTGAACCTTTCCCAAGCTTCATATAAGGACTCTCCATCTGCTTGGTAAAAGTTGTTCAACTCCCCTCTCAATTTTGCTGCTTTACACGGGGGAAAGAACTTGGCAAGGAATTTCTGTGCCAGCTCTTGCCATGTAAAAATCGAATCGGCCGGCAAGGAATTCAACCATACTTTTGCTCTATCCCTAAGTGAGAAGGGAAAGAGCCTCAATCTGACGGCATCATCAGTAACGCCGTTATACCTGAACGTTGCACATAGCTCCAAGAAATTAGCTATGTGCATATGTGGATCCTCCGACGGCAGTCCTCCGAACTGCACTGTGTGCTGTACCATGCTCAGAATTGCCGGTTTTATCTCGAAGTTGTTAGCTCCTATTGCAGGGAGCCTAATGCATGTCTGTGCTCCATTTACTCTTGGCAACACATAGTCTCCCAAACTTCGTTCTGGCTGGACTTGGACTCTCTCTTCCACGTCTATTGGCGCTTGCCTAGGTATTCCTGGATGGGGTTGATTCTCTCCTAACCCTTCTCCCATCCCGTTGTTGTTCTGAACGCCGTTCATCTCTAACAAGGTTGCAATCCGCTGATTCTTTCTGTTCTGTTTGCAGGTTTTCTCAATTTCTGGATTGAAGGGAACAAGAGTGTCTGCTCCTCTTCTCCTTCGCATAAACTGACTTCCTGAAATAGATCAAAAACAGACAACAAATCACGACATTTCGAATTTTCAAAAGAAAAACGTAAAGATTAAAAATTAAAATAAAAACCAAATTAGAAATTAAAAATAGACAAATTTGATATTGAACTATTGCCTAATCCCCGGCAACGGCGCCAAAAACTTGATGCGCGGTAAGATGCACACACTTTAAACGCAAGTGCACGTTATCGTGACAAGTAGTATAGTCTTGATAAGACCGAATATCGTCCTCTAGGATTAGGGTTCAAGTACCAACTAACTATTTTATAGTATCTATTTGGCGAATTGATAAATGATTGGTTGTTTAAAACTAAGAATTATGAAAGTTATCTAAATATAAAGATTTACTTCAGGTGTGATGAGAATAGGGCTTCCATGTATCCTTACTATCCGTTTATGCTACGTACTAATGCATTAACTTATGGTATTCTTCTTTTGGAGAAAGCAGGTTTACGAAATCGTTTTATACTCCCGTTAGGGTTATATAAATACTCAACCCCAGTATCGCACCTTACCTACCTTTCGGTGATAAGGATAACTCTATAGGAGGATTAAGAACAAAAACCTAGTTGACCGTCACACACAATGCGCAAAATTAGGGTTGTTAAGCCTCTCATCAACGCTACATAAATAATTGAGGTATTTTCATCCCCAATCCAAGAATGTCTACCCAACTTACAGCATATTCACAATCCCCTTCTAATCGATTAGAAATCATATAGTGATAATTAGTTGTCAATTAATTACCAAGAGTTCAACTCACCATCGGATAGATCTCACAATAAGAAAAATAACCATAAGCGTCATTAATTTATAACATAAGTTTCTAGCAATTCAACATGGAAAGCCTATAAGAGAATTAGTTCCTAGCCATTGACATGACAAGAACTAATTCCATGTTCATCATACAAAATCGAAATAAAGAACGAGAAAGGGAAAAGAAATTACTAAACTAATGGTATCCAATCTCCAAGCAAAAGTCTTGAGTTGTGCGAAGGAACCCCTAAAAGCGCCTGGTTCTCCTTTTATAGGCTAAAACCGCCTCCTCTTTCCTTCAGCTCGCCTGCAATTTCGTCAAAAGACGTAATTTTTGCGCTGCCGCGCAGACGCATGTGGCCAGCGCCCGAAAGTTCTGCAATCCGTCGGGTGTTTTGGCGCCGCGCCGATATCTCGCATGCTCGGTAGCCATGCGCTGGAACTCTGTAGCTTCTGGATGTTTAGCGCCGCGCCTGCAGACCGCTGCTCGAGCGCCGCGCGCTGGATCTTCTGCAGCCTCTTCAATAGTGGCGTCGCGCCTCGCTGATCGCAGGAGGCCGCGCGCCGTCCGATTTCACCCTCGTTCGCCACTTTCTCTGTTTTCAGCTCTGGCATCTCCTCTTTTGCCCTCTTTTAGCTCCTTTTCCGCCATTTGGCCATTTTAACCATTTTGACTCAATAGAAAGAAAAATTATCCTAATACAACACTTATATGTACAAAACGGGACAAAAGACTAACTAAAACTGACTCAAAAGGTGTATATAAAATACACCGATCAGTCCTACTAGTGTAATGTTAGACAAATAATTTACAACCAAATAAATGGGAAAGGATATGAATTAATAAGGATGACTCGGAGAATGGCGATGTCCTTTCGCCCGCGGTTTGGAATTTTCCTATGTGAGATGGATGCACATAAATGCGGGCCTTCATTTGTTGTAGCTCGTGATGAGTCTCATAGTGAGACTCTTCGCTTGCTCCGATGCATTTCATGTAAAAATGGAAAATAAGGATTAGTATCCGTCCCAAAAATATGAAATAAGCACTTGGCATAAGAATTAGCACACGTGATTTATGCTTAAACATGTATGCATGATTGAATTGCGGGATCTGCAAGTAGCAAAATAGACGAAAGCAAATCCAAGGGAGGCTGAGCCCAGATATACATACATATGGGACAGGGTGCAGGACAATGTGCAGGAAAGGAGAAGTAAATTGCAAGATCAGCAAGTAAGAAATAAATAAAAGGCAAGTCGGAGGGTGGGACGAACTTAATAGTAACATCAACACACAACAACAATACGAAAACAGCAGCAACAGTAACAATAACAGAACAGTAGTAGCAAAACTAATGTTAACCATCTATTTCTATGGCTTAGGAGACTTTCTAGGTATGCAGTTTTAGGAATGCAAGTAGGAGCACTTAAAGAATACCATTCCGTCTGTGTATGGCCTCTTAAGTCACACATCACATTTATGCTATATTTAACCATGAAAACCTTTCCGGACAAAGCACAACTATATTTGAGATGGTTATTGAAGTCTAGACAACCTTCAGTTTAAACTAACACACATTCAAAATAGGTTTAAATCTACCATTTAGGACACTATGTCATCTCAAACTATTCTAAATATGTTTACAAGTTATCTATAGGTATTGAACCAATAACGTCAAGCATTTACCAATCAGATAACCAACTGATCGACACTCTACAGTGTATGATCTACTGAGTGTCCACTTAGTGAATACAAAGAAATACAACTTAAAGCATTAGTTACATGTAACTTAGCCAAACCTATACAGTATTAATTCAACAGTCATAAACAACTTCTAAATTTTAATTAAACATTCACACTAACCAAGTGGATAGTTATAAATTAAACAAGACATAGCTAACAGCCAGGGGTTCAAACGATCTTCAACATGTATTAAACATGCTTGAATGCTAAACTAACAGATCTAAAACTGGAACTAATACTTAAACTAAATGCTTTAAACACATAATTAATCCACAAGAAACACACAACATAAATTAAAGAGTATAACTGAAAGGAAATGAATTTACCTTCTCCGGACATCAAACCGAGACAGCGTATCAAGTCGTCGATCAACTTGAAGGATTTATTGCAATGCGATTAAAAGGGACGAGCTTTGCTTTGCAAACAGAACTTATGTTAAAATGGCTTCTAGAGATTCTAAGTTGTTGTGGGTTCTTGCCTTTTGGGACTGATTTTCGCATTCTTTTGCCAATTTTCGAATGTTGGTCTCCTCTATGTTTTCCTCCTGTTTCTCTCGCCTTTTCTTCCCTGTTTTTCCATGCATTTAGCCAAAAAAAATTCATCCTTTTTCATGTATTGAAATCCTACCTATATAGTTGAGATTTGGGTTCTAATTTCGACAGATTCATTATTAACTTTGGACGATTTTATACTAGTTTCGGATGGTAAGTAATGGTTTTCCTAAGATTTGTTCTAGTTTTGGGACCTAGGATTAACTAAGGTAATAGCATGATTCGGTTTTTGGGAGCCTTGCTGGTACTGATTTATTTATTGATAAGGAAGGTGACACGGTATGCGTACAAGGATATTTCTGGATTTTCCGACGAGAATCCGGCGAGGATCTCGGCAGCTGGAGGTGCGGCGGGCTTCTCTAGTTTTCTAGGGTTCGTTTTTGTGTTCTTTTTTTTAGGTTTCCTTTCTGTTGGGTGATGGGAATGGGTATAAAGGGGCTAGTGGGCTAGGCGTTTTTTTTTTATGAACTCGGGCTAATTTTATATATAAAAAGAAAGTATAGGGGGCCCCCATAGGGGAAAATACACTGCTCATCAGCAGGAGTGCAAAAAGAAAGAAGATGCAATAATCAAATAAGCAATGATCATCACCGAGTTTATAACATACTCGATGATGATACTACAAATGCGGATACAAACAAAATGAAGATACAATGTAAGCCTAAAGCTATAAATTACCTCCGGGCATACAAAGTCTTCAATCTGAAGTGTCTCATCTCTGTCATCCCCCAGATACTGTAAAAATCTGATCATGTAATAGGAGTCCTGGGTCTGGATCTGGATCTGGATCTGGTAGTGATGGATGAGGTTGCCCGATGTGTAATCTTAAGAGCATCTCTGCATCGAAACCAATGGGCCCGGGTGCAGGTGAGCAATGATGCATCTGTCATGGCCCTGAGTATCCGATCTAACTCGTCAGTATCAATCCCCATGTATTTTCCATTTCCTGGTTGTCTCATATCTGCTATCATCTGCTGCTCTGTGCGCTGATGAGTGTAGGGCTGATGTGCCTGTAACCTGTTCCTCTTCCTTTCAAGGGCCTCTCTAATGATATCCAAAGATGGGCCATAATTGTTCGCGCCTGTTGATGCGCGGTAAGATGCACACACTTTAAACGCAAGTGCACGTTATCGTGGCAAGTAGTATAGTCTTGATAAGACCGAATATCGTCCTCAAGGATTAGGGTTCAATTACCAACTATCTATTTTTTGGTATCTATTTGGTAAATTGATATTTAGATTTGTTGTTTTTAACTAAGGATTATAAAAGCTATTTAACTAAAAAGATTTATTTCAGTGGTGATGAGAATAGGGCTTCCATGTATCCTTACTATCCGCTTATGCTACTTACTAATGTATTAACTTATGATATTCTTCTTTTGGAGAAAGCAGGTTCTGAAATCGCTTTATACTCCGTTAGGGTTATATAAACACTCAACCCAGTGTCGCGCCTTACCTACCTTTCGGTGATAAGGATAACTCTATAGGAGGATTAAGAACAAAAACCTAGTTGACCGTCACGCACAATGCGCAAAATTAGGGTTGTTAAGCCTCTCATCAACGCTACATAAATAATTGAGGTATTTTCATCCCCAATCCAAGAATGTCTACCAACTTACAACATATTCACAATCCCCTTTCTAATCGATTAGAAATCATATAGTGATAATTAGTTGTCAATTAATTACCAAGAATTCAACTCAATTATTGGATAGATCTCACAATAAGAAAAATAACCATAAGCATGCATTAATTTATAACATAAGTTTCTAGCAATTCAACATGGAAAGCCCTATAAGAGAATTAGTTCCTAGCCATAGACATGACAAGAACTAATTCAAAGTTCATCATACAAAACTGAAATAAAGAACAAGAAAGGGAAAAGAAATTACTAAACTAATGGTATCCAATCTCCAAGCAAAAGTCTTGTGTTGTGCAAGAAGGGGAACCCTTAAAAACTGCCTAGGGTTCTCCTTTTATAGGCTGAAAACCGCCTCCCTCTTTTCCTTCAGGCCTGGCCCAGAATTTCGTCAAAAGACCTAATTTTTCCGCGTCGGCGCCGCGGCCGTGCAGACAGGCGCCACGGAGCCGAAAGTTCTGCAATCCGTCGGGTGTTTTGGCGCCGCGGCCCTGATATCTGCTGTCTGAGGGCGCCGCGGCGCTGGAACTCCTGTAGCTTCTCGGATGTTTAGGCGCCGCGGCCCTGCATCTGCTGTCTGAGGGCGCCGCGGCGCTGGATCTTCTGCAGCCTCTCTGAATAGTGGGCGCCGCGGCGCTGGTCTGGATTTTTACCCTCGTTCGCCACTTTCTCTGTTTCCAGCTCTGACATCTCCTCTTTTGCCCTCTTTTTGCTCCTTTTCCGCCATTTGGCCATTTTAACCACTTTGACTCAAAAGAAAGAAAAACTATCCTAATACGACACTTATATGTGCAAAATGGGACAAAAGATTAACTAAAACTGACTCAAAAGGTGTATATAAAATACACCGATCAAATACCCCCAAACTTAACCTTTGCTCGCCCTCGAGCAAAGATAGAAAGAAATAAAATAAAAGACTCAAAGAACGAAAAATAAAAGACTCACTGCCATTGATCACTTTTGCTGCATAAGTGTTAACTAGAAAAACCTGAAGGTTAGCAGAATAATATGCAGGAACATATAGCATAAAATTTCAACACATTAAGCTAGATATTTCGCAAACTCATATTCATCATGCTTAATGGAAGTCAATATACTAAATCATGCATATAAATTCAAGAATTCCTATGACATGCTTACTTGCTATTCTCCACTAATTCTGGATATGCATAAAAGAGATCTTCAGGACTTTAAGGGTTGTAATGTAGGCTTAGGTATAGGTAGGTAAAAATAGGCAATTTAGGCTCATTTCGTGTACCATAAGCTCTTCAGCTTTTCAGTATTCCCTTTTTTTCTTTTTGTTCTTTTCTTCATTTCGATTCTATCTTTCCCCTCTTTTGTTTTGGGAGAGTGAAGTATATAATGACAAGCACCCCCAAACTTAGGCTTTTGCCTATTTCTTATTACTTTTGTATTGGGGTGCAACAGACTTATTCACTCTTTTTGTCTCTTTTTTAACACAATGTATTCCACTATTTCATATTTTCACTTATGGTACAATTTGTGGGAATATAGGGTGTCAAAGAAGAAGTTTCAAATTTAGGCTCAATGAGGCTGACTAGGGATATTTTTTTTTTAAAGTACGGGATAGAAAGGAATGGTAAGAATTGGCTATCAAAGAAATGCCTGAGTCATCTCCCTAACATGCATATCCTAACTATTTCGCCTTAAATAGCAAGCAATCATAACACATAAGTATTTATCAGTTAGCATGCATAACTCAAGCAAGAAACTCCAAATAGACAGATTCTGTGAGTTTTTGGCATATCTAACTTAGGTGTTTAGATAGTTGCTTCAATTCCGTTACATTATTCCACCTTACTTCACTAGGTGTTTCTAGCAACTACAACATACATGATCTTTGACAGACAATTATGACTCAAAATTCAAAAAAATTTGGTGACTCAAAATAAACATAAAAACAATCAAAAAGACTTAAGTAACACATAACATGACACAAAGAAAATAAAACACAAATAAAACACCCCCAAACTTAAATCACACATTGTCCCCAATGTGTGTAGACTCAAAGACAGTAAAAGAAATAAGACACTTACAAACTTTGGCTAAAATGGTGGTGGTGGCGGTGGATAATGCATCGACCATTGGTTGAACAAGGAACTCAACTCGTTGATTTGTTGCCTTGTTTCTTGTTGTCCTTGTACTACTGTGTCCAAGGTCTGCATCATCCTCATCTGATTTTGATACAATTGCTCCATCGTGGGCGTTGGAGGTTCTGCTTCTGTGGTTGGCCGGTGGCTAGGTCCTGCCTCATATTGAGCCCCTATTTCAGGCTCATCTTCGTCCATGGTGGCCTCTGCTGCTGCTGCTGCTGCTGGTGGTTGTACTCTCCGTCTGGCTGCTGGGGGGCTTGGGTCTGGGAAAGAGTGTACTATCCCATAGGACACGGGAAGTTGGTTTCTCTCATGAGTGTCAGCGGGTAGTTTTGGGACCGCACTCATGTGACATAGCTTGGTGATAACTGAGTCATGTCCTAATCCGCCTGTTGTTACCAACCTGCTGATTTCCTCAATGCTCTGCACTATTTATTTCCCCACATCAATCGTCAACCCCCTCATAATTCCATATATCAGTTTAATCCTATCCTCTGGCACTCTGGTGAAGTGCGTGGATGGAATCATGCGGGCGCTGATGAAATATAGCCAACCTTTGGCTACTTTGTTGAATTGGCACCTGTTCAGTGCTCTTGACCCATTTCTTCCAATATCAAAAACAGCCCCATGGTAGCTCACGGTGTCTGCAACGGCATTCCAGTCGATGTGGTCAATGCTTCTAGACCATGTTCTAAAGTGATTCCAATCACTTCTTTCTTCAACATCAACTGTTTTCAATTGTATATTTATATCCTCTGCTGTCACAGGCACATAACGTCCCCTTACAAAGCATCCCCTTTCCACCTTCTCCGGAAAATTGGCATAAAATTCACGCACCATTGTTGTGTTTACTGGTGCTATCTTCTCCGGATTCACAAATTTCCTCCAATCCCTTAACTCAATCATCGCCCGAATGGGTTCATAAACATCTTCTTCCCCATATGACTCCCTCTGGTATTCCATTCCCCTTTCTGGTATTAAGGGTCTGGTATCAAGCTTTTTGTATCTTTGGTAGGCTTGGTAGCTCACAAACCTATTTTCATCGTATTGTGGGGTTGGGGTGGATGTGGAGCCTCTTCTTTTCCTGGTGGCCATGGTTAAAACAGTTTCTGGAGCTTACAATTTAGTGGCACAAATGTTTCCTACACAATTGACAACTAGCAGCGAACACAACACCCCCAAACTTCAACTTTTCTACCCAATACCCACACTCCTTTTCTACTATTTTCTCTAAACTTCACAATCAACTTTTCAGTACCCAATTACTTCAACTACAATACTCCTTCAAACTACTACCTCCTGTGACTTCAGTAAAGGATTCAAGAACAGAAAAAGATTACCTTTTTATGAGAAGCTTCAAGCTTGTTCTTGTTTCAATTGGTGGTTTGAGGCTATGGAATGGAGCTTTGTTGGTTGAGATGGCTAAGGTTTTTTTTTTGGGAATTTAAGAGTTTAGGTTGTGGTTGGGTTGGATTTGTGGAGGATTTGTGGGCAAATTTCTGGAATTTCGTAGGTTTTTGGAGAGGAAGGGTTAGGTTTTTGAAATTGGATTTGGGGAAAATCTGATTTTTGGGCGTTTTTAAGTTTCTGGATTCCCGCTTCGACGTCGCGGCCCTGCTTTTGGCGCGGCTGATCATCTGGCTTCGGGACTTTCTGCCGCGGCATTCTGGTATACGCGGCTATATTTGGCAAATTTTCGAATTTTTGGCCGCGCCTGCTCTGGCGCGGCCTGCGCTAAACTGCGCTGTTCGATTCTTTTAGCGCGCAACCTGCTCTGGCGCGCGGCTTACCCGCTCGAAATTCAGCTTTTCTTGATTTTCACCTTGATTTATTTCCCTGTACTATCAATCACAAAGACAAACACAAGAACCCAAGGCGTGAGATCGTTCTTAGGCAAAATAAAATAAACTAAAGACAGAAATTAAAATAACATAATTGAAAACGTTGGGTTGCCTCCCAAGTAGCGCTGTCTTTAACGTCTTTTAGCCGGACGCAAGTTCCTTATCCTTAATAACCCTGGGGTGGATTAAGCCCCCAACCTATCCATTTCCTCCACATTTGGCATTTTTTTTTCTTCTTAGCATTATCAGTAAGGGGGAGTTCAGGAATACTCACCTCCTTTAGTGGCATTTCGAGAAACCATGCACCTTTCTTGGGCTCATCGCTCTCTGATTGACTTGTATTGGCTCGCATGGGGGTTTGATGGTGCTGATTGCAAAGCACCCACTCACTGTTGGTGGCTCAATGACGTGTTTAAAAACTTTAAACACCATTTCTTCAGACTCCACCCTTAGTGTTAGTTCTCCTCTTTCAACATCAATCAAAGCTCGCCCCGTTGCTAGGAATGGCCTCCCCAATATGATAGGGATTTCCGCGTCTTCTTCCATATCAAGAATGAGGAAGTCTGCAGGAAAGAAGAATTTTCCCACTTTCACAATCACGTCCTCGATCTTGCCTCTTGGATGAACCACTGTCCTGTCGGCTAGTTGCAGGCTTACTGTGGTTGGTTTGGCTTCACCTACTCGATCTTTTAAATCGATAGGGCATTAGATTTATACTTGCCCTAAATCACATAGAGCTCTTTTGCAAGTTACCACCTTGCTGTGCAAGGTAGTGTAAAGCTCCCTGGATCTTTTAGCTTTGGTGGCAACTTTTTCTGCAAGATAGCACTACACTCTTCTGTCAGTGCTACTATTTCGTATTCTGCCAGCTTCTTCTTTTTCCCCAAAATCTCCTTCATAAACTTGAAATAGGAGGGCATCTGCTCTAATGCTTCTATGAAAGGTATGTTGATATGCAGCTTTCTGAATGTCTCCAAAAATTTGGAGAATTGTTTATCAACCGCCTTTCGCTGTAGTCTCTGGGGGAAAGGGATCTTCTCTGTATACTCCTTCTCTGGAGTATTCTCTACTGTTGGGCTAGGCTCAATCACCTTCTCTTTTTCTAACTCTGCTTTCTTCTCAACTCTTCGAGGTGGCTGCCGCTCATCGCTCTTCCACTTCTCAACCGCATCGCTCGACATCGCTCCTGGATTTACCTCTGTATTGCTTGGCAATGTCCCATGTGGCCTGTTGTTTTCCTGTTTTGCTAGCTGACCCATCTGTGTCTCCAAGTTTCTGAACGAGGATCTAGCTTATGTCATGAACTGCGTCTGGGCGTTGGCAAGTCTTATCCTGTTGCAGCTCATCCGCTTTCTTGCTGAACCGATGCCTTGAACTGTTGAGGCTGTGGGGCTTGAATGAAGGGTTGCTGATTCTGGCTCTGCTGGTTACGCATCGCCCCTTTACGGTCTGCGCCCGATCACGGATTCTGCTGCCCATGGTGCGGTCTGCGCCCGTATGCGGTCTGCTGATTCTGCTGCCCGGTATCCTCTCAGAGAAATTTGGGTGGTTCCTCCACCCTGGATTATAAGTGTTGGAGTAGGGGTTGTTCTGTTGCCTCTGATAATTACCTATGGCCTGACACTCTGCCTGCTCCATAGGTATATTATTGGGATCATTGAAGGACATCTATCAAATGTATGTGGGCACCACATATCTCACGACTTTTAGGCATCTGCACGCATTCTCGACATCAGTATGTTCTTTGCAACTGTTTCGCTAGAAGGACCACTTGGGCATTCAAAGCAGCAATAGCATCTATTTCGTGGACTCCCACTGTTCTTCTCCCATTTGTCGACCTCTCTTCCGTGACATGGTTGTTAGTGGCCATATCTTCTAATAACTCATGAGCGTGGTCATTTTCCTCATGAATGCTCCACCACGCATCTATGATGGTTCTGGTTGTCTTTGCTCGACCCGTTGTAGAAGATGTGGACCAAGTTCCACAACTCAACGATGGTGTGGGCACTTTCTCTGTAGATCTTTGAACCTTTCCCAAGCTTCATATAAGGACTCTCCATCTGCTTGGTAAAAGTTGTTCAACTCCCCTCTCAATTTTGCTGCTTTACACGGGGGAAAGAACATGGTAAGGAATTTCTGTGCCAGCTCTTGCCATGTAAAAATCGAATCGGCCGGCAGGGAATTCAACCATACTTTTGCTCTATCCCTAAGTGAGAAGGGAAAGAGCCTCAATCTAACAAAGATCATCGATGCTTGTTATATCCGAGCGTTGCACATAGCTCCAAGAAATTAGTTATGTGCATATGTGGATCCTCGACGGCGATCCTCGAATCGCAGCGTGTCTTCATGTACCGTACTTTCGATTGCCGGTTTTATCTCAAAGTTGTTAGCTCCTATTGCAGGGAGCCTAATGCATGTCTGTGCTCCATTTACTCTTGGCAGCACATAGTCTCCCAAACTTCGTTCTGGCTGGACTTGGACTCTCTCTTCCACGAAAATTGGCGCTTGCCTAGGTATTCCTGGATGGGATTGATTCTCTCCTAACCCTTCTCTCATCCCGTTGTTGTTCTGAACGCCGTTCATCTCTAACAAGGTTGCAATCCGCTGATTCTTTCTGTTCTGTTTACAGGTTTTCTCAATTTCTGGATTGAAGGGAACAAGAGTGTCTGCTCCTCTTCTCCTTCGCATAAAGTGACTTCCTGAAATAGATCAAAAACAGACAACAAATCACGACACCTCGAATTTTCAAAAGAAAAACGTAAAAATTAAAAATTAAAATAAAAACCAAATTAGAAATTAAAAATAGACAAATTTGATATTGAACTATTGCCTAATCCGACATGGCGCCAAAAACTTGATGCGCGGTAAGATGCACACTTTAAGCATGAAGTGCGTTATCATGACAAGTAGTATAGTCTTGATAAGACCGAATATCGTCCTCAAGGATTAGGGTTCAATTACCAACTATCTATTTTTTGGTATCTATTTGGTAAATTGATATTTAGATTTGTTGTTTTTAACTAAGGATTATAAAAGCTATTTAACTAAAAAGATTTATTTCAGTGGTGATGAGAATAGGGCTTCCATGTATCCTTACTATCCGCTTATGCTACTTACTAATGTATTAACTTATGGTATTCTTCTTTTGGAGAAAGCAGGTTTACGAAATCGTTTTATACTCCGGTTAGGGTTATATAAACACTCAACCCGATGTCGCACCTTACACCTTTCGGTGATAAGGATAACTCTATAGGAGGATTAAGAACAAAAACCTAGTTGGCCGTCGCGCAATGCGCAAAATTAGGGTTGTTAAGTCTCTCATCAACGCTACATAAATAATTGAGGTATTTTCATCCCCAATCCAAGAATGTCTACCCAACTTACAGCATATTCACAATCCCCCCCTTTAAGAATCTGATTAGAAATCATATAGTGATAATTAGTTATCAATTAATTACCAAGAATTCAACTCAATTATTGGATAGATCTCACAATAAGAAAAATAACCATAAGCATGCATTAATTTATAACATAAGTTTCTAGCAATTCAACATGGAAAGCCCTATAAGAGAATTAGTTCCTAGCCATAGACATGACAAGAACTAATTCAAAGTTCATCATACAAAACTGAAATAAAGAACAAGAAAGGGAAAAAAAATTACTAAACTAATGGTATCCAATCTCCAAGCAAAAGTCTTGTGTTGTGCAAGAAGGGAACCTTAAAAGCGCCTAGGGTTCTCCTTTTATAGTGAAAAACCGCCTCCTCTTTTCCTTGAGCTGGCGAAATTTCGTCAAAAGACCTAATTTTTCGCGTCGGCGCCGCGCGACCTGCGAGCGTCGCGCGCGAAAGTCTGTCCGTCGGGTGTTTTGGCGCGCGGCCGATATCTGGCATCGGCGCGCGTACTGGAACTCTGTAGCTTCTCGGATGTTTAGCGCGCGTGACCCTGCATCTGGCATGCGAGGCGCCATACTGGATCTTCTGCAGCCTCTGAATAGTGGCGCGCGCCTGGCACAGTGCGAGGCCGCGTGCCAGTGCAGATTTTACCCTCGTTCGCCACTTTCTCTGTTTCGGCTCTGGCATCTCTCTTTTGCCCTCTTTTTGCTCCTTTTCCGCCATTTGGCCATTTTAACCACTTTGACTCAAAAGAAAGAAAAACTATCTGTCGACACTTATATGTGCAAATGGGACAAAAGATTAACTAAAATCGACTCGAAAGGTGTATATAAAATACACGATCACTGTCACACCTATCTTTACAGCGCCACAATTTGTTCGCTTCCATGAAGGTTTTGATGAAATCGTACCTTTGCTCGATTAACTTCATCACCATTCGCAATCTCGGATCTCGAATATCCACATTCTGTCGGAACAGTCCCGTCTGAACCAATCGGTAGCGCTGGTGTAACCTGTGGAATCTCATCACCCTGAAGCCTTACGCCCATAAAAGGATCAGAATCCTCTGTGTAAGCATCCGATACCTCAGGAGTGCAATCTGCTACAGCTGGTTTATCCACCACTGTATCCCTATCCTCATCAAATAAGTCAGTCATGTCAACAAAATTATCATCCTTGTCAGCCATGGCTTCCTCGTGGACATCAACCTCTACCTCTACATCATCATCCTCAGCAATGACAAACTCATTACCACAAATCCTCCTCACGATATGATGAGAAATTTGCTAGTACAAACTTGGTTCAAAGACACAAAATTCTTGGCTAAAGAAGGTAGCTCAAGATTAACAGTAGGGGAAGAGGTGCGGAAGAAAAGATAGGGTGTTTAGCTTTGGCTTTCCCAATATCCAGTGGGGATAATGGGTGAGTAAGGGTGAGTGAGGGGAGGGGTGTGGTATCTGGAGGGGGGTAGGTTCGGGGGGAGGTGTGGGGTAGGGAGGTGGGATGGGTTCTGGTGGAAAAAGGGGGGTGATGTCGGGTAGAGATGGCTGTGGTGTGGTCTCAGGTGGGTTTGGTTCAAGAGGAGGGGGAGGGTGAGTGATCTCAGGTGGGGTGGGCATTGTGGTAAGGGGCTGGGTTATAGTAGGGAGGGTGGGGATAGGTGATCGGTGTATTTTATATACACTTTTCGAGTCGTTTTTAGCTAATCTTTTGTTCCTTTTTGTACAAATAAGTGTCGTATTAGGATATATTTTCTTTCTTTTAAGTCAAGGTGGTTAAAATGGCCCAATGGCGGAAAAGGAGCTAAAAGAGGGCAAAAGTGGAGGTTCCAGAGCTTAAAAGAAGAGAAAGTGGCGAACTAGGCAGAAACACGGGCCAGCGCCGCGACGCCTCCTGCTAACAGGTGCAGGGCCGCGGCGCCCAATATCCAGAAGACCGCAGAAGTTGCAGCGCCGCGGCGCCTCCAGACAGCAGAGTGCAGGGCCGCGGCGCCAAATCATCAGAAACATCGCAGGACTTCCGGCGCCGCGACGCCGATAGCAGGGCCGCGGCGCCGATGTGGGAAAATCAGGTTTAATGACGATTTTCTGGGCCAGGACTGAAGGGAAAAGTTAGAGGCGGTTTTGAGCCTATAAAAGGAGAACCCTAGGCAGTTCTAAAGGGTTCCTTTTCTTGCACAACACAAGGCTTCTTGGATTGAAGATTGGAGACCATAATTTAGTAACTTTCTTTTCTTTTCTTTTCTTTATTTCAGTTTTTATGATGAACCTTGAATTAGTTCTTGTCATGTCAATGGCTAGGAACTAATTCCTTTACAGGGCTTTCCATGTTAAATCACTAGAAACTTATGTTATGAATTGATGCATGTTCATGGTTATTTTTCTTCTTGTTGAGATTTATCCAATAATTGCTTTGAATGCTTGGTAATTAATTGATCACTAATTATCATTATTTATATGATTTCTAATCAAGCTTCGAAAGGAGGAGGTTGTGAATATGCTGTAAGTTGGGTAAACATATTTTGGATTGGGGATGAAAATACCTCAATTACTTATGTAGCGTTAATGAGAGGTTTAAACACCTAATTTTACGCATGGCGCGTGACGGTTAACTAGGTTTTTGATCTTAATCCTCCTATAGAGTCATCCTTATCACCGAAAGGTAGAAAGGAGCAATACTGGGGTTGAGTGTTTATATAGCCTTAACGGGAGTATAAAACGATTTCGTAAACCTGCTAGCTCCAAAAGAAGAAGAACCATAATTCATTGCATTAACAAGTAACATAAGCGGATAGTTGAGGAGACGTGGAAGCCCTATTTCCATCACTACTGAAGTAAACACATTAGTTAAATTAGTATTTATAATTGTTAGTTATAAACAACAAAATCAAATATCGGTTACCAAATAGATACCAAAAGATAGATAATTGGTACTTGAACACTAATCCTTGTGGACGATATTCGGTCTTACCAAGACTATATTACTTGTCACGATAACGTGCACTTGCGTTAAAATGTGTGCATCTTTTCGCGCATCACTAGGTAAGGTGGAGGAGGTGCTGACAACGGTGGGAAGTGATTGTGCCATGAATTGAAATAAAGGAAGGGAGTTTTGTTGATGGTTTGGAGTAGGTGTGGGGGTAGGTAGTGGAGTGGGGGTGAGTGGAATTTCTGAGGGTTGTGCTATAGAGGCTTGTGTGTTTTTGTTTGGAGGTTGTTTTTGGTTAACTTTAAATTTTTTAGGCTGGTTTTGATTCCAGTATTTTTGGTCTTTGGCTTTTGGACTTGTGGAGTATTTTTCTTTCGTTTTTTACTGGCAACTGTTTGCCAGTCATTTGGATTTTTGGGGGCTTCTTTGGCTTGATTTGGATTTTTTGGGACTTCTTTGGCTTGATTTGGATTTTTGGGTGGATTGTTTGTTTTGTTTGGATTATCCGGGGGATTTGGATTTTGTGGGTTGTCTTTTGGAGGAGGAGGAACATGATGGGTGTTTTCTTTGTCCTTCAAAGGTCTCATCGAAGGATTGAGTTTCCAACACCCGTGCACATCATGTCCTTGAAGGGAACAATTAGTGCAATACTTTGGGAGAAAGTCAAACTGAATCTTGTAAGAGTTTGTTTGAATTCCTCCTTCCGTAGCAATTTGGATTTGGATATTTTTCGGATGTTGACGCAACAAATCTAGTTCGACCTTAACTTTAGCACAACTAGGTCGGGTCATATTTTTGGTTGCCGCATCAACACAAATGGGTCTACCCACAGCAGAAGCAATAGACAATAGGATAGACTCATCAAAGTAGACAGGTGGGAGGTTAGGGAATGAAACCCAAGCCCAAGCGATACTATTTTCTTTTGTAGGATCAAAGGAAACATCATATTTCATAGTGCGTAAAGGATAGGATTCCCTCTTGTCTTTTATATCAAAGCTAGAAGAGATGGACATAAGCGTATCATAATCTTCTTCAATGGAGCATCGAATCAGAATATGACGGCTAAACAGATAATCAATTCTAGCTTGGGCTTTCAATTTCAACTGTTTAGGTAATTCAGTCCTCAGAAAATCTATGTGAGGCATGTCATGACTAAATTTACCTATCACCGCCCATTTCAAATCTTGACGCACAATCAAAACATCAATTTCCGATTTTTGAAGCAATAATGTAGGTTCTCCGTGTAGATAATTTACCTGTTTAGGTGCTAACGGATGTGATATTTGATCGTTCTGAGCTTTGTTGGAACCCGTTGATCCAGTTGTCGGAGATGATGATTGAAGAGCATGAACAAACTGAATTCCAGGTGTAAGACCGGGCTGCATTGCCGCCAGAGGTGGCTGCACCACCGATGTATCGCCACTGTTTGGCGTCGAAGTTCGCCGGAAAATACCATTTTGATCCAAAGTCAATGAATTATTGCATTGGGGGATCATTAGAGGTGGAAAATCAGAAATAATGGACTGGACAACCTCAGCGGTGTTGCCAACCGCGCCGCCATTGCCGCCAGCAGGTGGCCGGAAAAAATGGCAGATTTCAAAAGTGAAGAATTGAGCTTCGAAATTTAGTAGAGGTTGCAGATCTTGTTAAGACGAACACAATGGTATCACACACCACCCTCAACAGTACCAGAATCGACCTGAAATCGGCTAAAAGCAATCGGAAAATTCGAGTTGGTCGTCCCGACGATCTGGAGTGATTTGTAGGTGGAGGTTGGTTGCAAAATGTCGGCCTTAAGATGACGAAGCTAATGGTACCAGTCACACCCTTCGACTGTACCTGGAGTCGCCGGAAAATGCCCGACGGCGATTAGGGTTTCGAGGTTTGTGATTTCAGTGAATCGACGAATTAGTATGAATCGAAGACAGTGGTGGGTATAGGAATAACGGGGTGGAGATGACGAAACTATTGGTACCACTCCCGTTCGTCAAAGTTTCCTCAGTTCGCCGGAAAGTCGAAAAGACGATCGGAAACCTGAGGGGTTTTTCGATCTGAATTTTCCGGCGTTTTAGGTTGAATCGACGGACAAGGGTACTATGGAATTGTCGGGCTTGAGAAGACGAAGCTATTGGTATAAGTTTCGTCTCCAATGGCTTTCGTAGGTGGCCGGAAATGGCTATAATCCGGCGACGTTATTGTTCATGGCGAAGTTACTGTTCATCGTCGTCGGAACTGTGTGATTGAGTATCAAGGTAGTATGGCTAGGCGGTTTGGGCTTAGGCTGGGTATGTTTTTTTTCTTTTGGGGCTTGTGGGTATTAATTATTTAATTTGGGTAGTGTGTTATTAGTTTTTTAAGTGTTAGTTTTAGGTGGTAAATAAATGGTGCTTAAATTATGATTAAATTATTTAGGTGTTTTATTAGTTTTAGCTTGAATTTAAACTATTACAATAATGAATGCGGACGCGCTTTTTGATTAGTGTTTAATATTTTATAATGCGATGTCTTTATTAAAATCTTATTTATTATGCGTATGTTAAATTAAAATTAAATGGGGGTTTAAATTGCTTATGAAATTGCTTTGGGTTTTAATAAATGTAACTATAATTTTAAGGAATGTTTGATGCGACGTCATTGTTAAATTATTTATTTTATGTATTTATTTATTTATTTATTTGTCTATCATTAAGAATTGTTTGAGTTTTAGCTTATGAATAATATTCACGAAATTGCTTGTTATTAAAATGACGAATGCGGACGTGATACTCAAGGTGTGCTTAATACTCTACGTAAAATGCGATGTCATTATTAAATCGCTTATTTATGCATATATTAATGTTTTATTGTTGCATTTTATTATTATAAAATTATTAAAAATTATTTTGAAAATTTGTGTAATTTTATAGTTAATGGTTGGACGAGAGGGTCAAAATTGGGTGTCAACAATATGTTGATGATATTATATTGACTGCCTCATCGAATATTCTACGCAAGTCTATCATGTCCCTTATCAATTAGAATTTGATATGAAAGACTTGAGACCCTTAAGTTATTTTTTGGTCTTAACAGTCACTCGTCCTGCATATGGTCTATTTCTATCTCATAAAAAGTATGCAACAGAGATTATTGAGAGAGTTGTCATGTCATCTTGTAAGTCTACTTCTACTCCAGTGGATACAAAATCGAAGCTAGGTGATACGTCTGGCACCCCATATGAGGATCTCACCCACTATCGTAGTCTTGCAGGAGCACTTCAGTACCTGACTTTCACGAGACCTGATATTACTTATGCAGTGCAGCATGTGTGTTTGTTTATGCATGATCCACGGATTGAGCACATGCATGCACTCAAACACATTATACGGCACATACATGGCACACTTGATTATGAATTACATTTATATTCGTCTGTCATTTCCACTCTCGTTTCTTATACATATGCTGATTGTGATGGGTGTCCTGATACCAGATGCTCGACCTCTGGTTATTATATGTTTCTGGGTGATAACTTGGTATCTTGGTCTGCAAAATGTCAGGCTACATTATCGCGATCCAGTGAAGAGGTCGATTATCGAGTGGTAGGCAATGTGATGTCTGAATCATGTTGGTTGCGTAATCTTCTTTTAGAACTTCACTTTCCTATTCAGAAAGTTGTCTTGCTCTACTGTGATAATGTTAGTGCAGTCTGTATTTCTGGAAATTCGGTCCAACATTAACGCACTAAGCATATCGAGATGGATATTCACTTTGTTCACGAAAAGGTAGCTCGTGGACAAGTACGCGTCTTGCATGTCCCTTTCATGTGCCAAATTGCTGGCATCTTTACTAAGGGTCTTCCCTCGGTTCTATTTGAAGATTTTAGGGACAGTCTCAGCGTACGACAATCACCTGCTATGACTGCGGGGGTGTGACAGAAGGAGTATACACGTGTATCTGAGTTCAAGTTTTAGTGTAAACTTACAATAGTTGAAGAATTCGTGTACAAGTGTAATAAGAATTTATTGTTATAATAGGAATAGAACTTTCCATTTATTGTTATAGTAAGAATATGATTTTTCATAATTAGGGATTGTATATTGTATATAAATACCTTTTCATAAATGAGAATAATCAAGAGATTATTTGTTTCAGATAACAATCCCCCCGGTGAGCCTGCCGACCAATTTTGTGTCGAGCCAGATACCCTTAGGGGGTCATGTTGGGGGTGAGAAAAGGGTGTACAATTGCAATTTGGGCCAGCCCCCTCCCCTTTAAGGAATTTAGGTGGGCCGGGCAATGTCAATTTATTTATTTGTATTTTGCTTCAATTACTAAAATTAACACTCATATAAGCTATGACAGCCATTTTAATATCAATTTTTTGGCATAAAATTTTTATATATTGAAAGACTGCAATTTTGTATATATGTGGGAGAAATTGTAAATTGAATTGAAAATGATTATTTTATGGCTCGGCCTAACTGCCTTGATGCAGTTTGTCCATCTAGATCTCAAAGAAATGCACAAAAGACAAAATCATATAATTCAGATAAACAAAGTTATGGCCATTAAAGTTTAAACCATTAACTAAGCTATATTTCCTATTGCTAGTTTACTTTTTTTTAAGCTAGCTATTGAACTTTGTAAGACGTAGGTGGACACAATTTAACAAGAACATTTAACTTCAATTTATAACATTGGTTAGGGTGGGTTAGAGTCTCATATTGATTGGGAAATGGACCGGTGATTTATTTATATGGACTTGGACAAACTTCTCTTCATGAGATAATTTTTGGGATTGAGTTAGACCTAGATGTCATATCTTTTATATGATATCAAAGCTATGTCTATCCCCATTTGGTCTCCCGATCTACTCTCAAGTTGGGCCTTGGGCGTGAAGGAGGGTGTTAGAGTGAGTTAGAATCTCACATTAGTTGAGGAATGGACTGGTGATTTGTTTATATTAATTTTGACAATTCACTCCATGAGCTATCTTTTGGAATTGAGTTAGGCTCGGATTTCATATTTTTACATTTACAAATTCAAGTTCCAGGCTTACAAATTTGATTTTTTAAATTTTATAAATTTAAAAGGAGAAACTTAAAACTCAAACTCTGGACTATCTTCTAGTCTTCATTTGTTTTTAGGCTTCGAACCATAATCCAATCCCTACCTTTTACAATTGTATTTTATCTCTCACACATTACATGTGGTGCGTGTGGAACTAGTGCCTAATAAATAGTGGCGAAGTTTGCCCAAAATATTTAGGGAGGCGGTAGTAGCCGAAGACACTTGCCAAAAATATTCCTTATCCAAAAAACCCTAGTGTGTGGCCACTGGAGAGAGCGACAAGGTCTTCCTTATCCAAACCTTGGTTCTGCTTGCTGTAGTGGAGTCTCTTCTTCTTAGTTTCACTTCCCAACTTGGTCCATGTAGCTGTTCAGATAAAAATGTTTCAGTTTGATTATACTGAAGTTTCCCAGCATACACATATATGTAATAGTTCAACTTTTAGACATCATCTTTGCTTAGTAGATTGGTTATCAGCTCAGTTTGAATATACGAGGGAAGTACTCCAAGGAAACTAAAACATTAATGTTAAAAAAAAAATCTGTTGTGTACGTTAGCGATAGCACTGCTTTATAATTTCCTCTCTCTCTTTATATGCAACTAATTAATTTTGTAAAATCACAATTAACTTAATAAAATCACAATTACAGTTGAAAATAACCAAATTCTTGAAACATTTGATTTCATTAGCACTGCTTAGTTCACCATCCTGCAGTTGACACGAATCTGACCTTCATTCCCGGTCAATGGCTTGATATTACCCATCTTAATCATAGATTCAGCAAAATCATCGGAGAAAGTCTTTAGGTTTTTACTATATGTCTTAACAAGATCATCAGTTTCCCCTCCACTAAATAGGGCTTGATCAGAATGCAAAAGCCCTTTATTGGACACCAAGTTACTGAAATATTTCGAGTCGAAAAGAGCAGGTGTAGGATCAAGGGAAGCAAGGTTGGAATCACCTCCACTACGTGGACAATTTGCTTGACGTTGTCTTGCAAAGGTGGAGTCAATATTAGCGTCATTGTAGATGCGATTCCTGAATGTGGAACACTGAGCAAACCCTAGTGTGTGGCCACCAGAGAGAGCGACGAGGTCTTCCTCATCCAAACCTTGCTTCTTGAAGTTAGTGATAAGTGCAGATAAGTCCATGAATGGAGTTGGAATGTCATTGTTGGCTGTGGTTCTACTTGCTGTAGTGGAGTCTCTTCTTCCCAGTTGCACTTCCCATGTTGGTCCATGTAGCTGTTCATGTAAAAATGTTTCTGTTTAATTATACACTAAATTAAAGATTCATCGCATTAGCAGCATACAAATTTAGCTAGAGGAAATCTACAATTTTTTTAATTGACTATAAGGCTCGATACTAATTCTTTAATATTTCTCATGTTGAACTTAACATGTCTAATTAATCTATATCTTAATTTGAGTATTCGAGATTAATCGTTTCTTGTAACTCGACCAACTTTTTAATACTAGTTGACGATTTTTACTAATTAATCTGGACAATTCAACAGTACTATGCATGGTTAGGAAAAATTGACAAGAGAAAAATAAAATTATAGGATAGAAGGAAGTAATACACACCGCAACTACGGAGTCACGAGCTGCAACTGCCAAGATATCCGCACAAGACACAATTGGACGTCCACAAATTTTATCAACCTCGGACTTAATTTTATCGATCGCCTCAAACCCTCTAGCAGAATTGTTATTAGCACGAGAAGTCTTTTCACTGTCAATAGTATCCGTTTGATCAAGGAGAATCGAAGCATCACAACCCTGCATTTACAAGAGACATGTCAAGCAATGACACCCCACTCTACTTGGAGTAAATCATATAAGTTAGGGTAATTCCACTCCAAATCTTAAAATTTTAAGTTAGACACGTAATGTTTTCACAAATAAAAATTAGGATGAAATGAAAAATATTAAGTGGAGAGAAAAAAAAACTCACATTAACAAAACAATCATGAAAATGCAGACGTAGTAAAGAAGCGCCCATTCGCCTCTCTTGCCGAACAACATCCTCAACAACCCGTTTAATGGTTGGTAAAGCTTCGGGACAAACATCATCGTAGAAATCATCTGACAAATCCGCAAACGCCATGCCTGCTAGAGAAAGCATGACTAACACATGAAGAAACAGGAAGCTACTTGAAGCCATTTTTTGATAATTACTATAGTCTATGGAGGTCTACACTTCTATTTGATGCTTCTGATTTTGTGTGATGATGAGAGTAAAATGAGGCTGTATTTATAGGTAAGAAAAATGTTGACTATAGTAACACGACAATGTTTCTAGGTTTAGCAAGTCTCACAAGAATGAGCCACACTTTGACAATTTCTAAGAAGGCAATTTTAATTTTCTGGTCCGTCGTATCAATACATGCACGAAATGTTCAGACTTAGTAATTGGTCATCAATTATTGCACATTTGAGTGGGTCGTCGGTGACCCTTATTTACTGATAATTAAAAGATTATCTGTTTTGACTTAGGCAAATAAGTACTGTATATACGTAATGATAATATTTCATTTGTTTTTCTCTTGGTGACTTAGGCATAACCAAAAAACACTATTTCTAATTTCATCCTGAATTTTGATTTTAATACTGAGATATACAAGAAATATATCTCAGTATTAAATTTCCCTCTTTGTATAATGATAACGTTCCATTTTAAGTGTATTAGTTTAACTTGACACTGAATTAGTAATTTCCCTCTTTGTATAATGATAACGTTTCATTTTAGGTGTCTTAGTTTGACTTGACACGGGGTTTAAGAAATAAATGAAGACTTTTGAATCTCGTGGTCTTAAATTAAAGATGTGTGTAGTCCTTTAAATCTTTTAGTCTTAACTTTGTCAAGTAGAATGTTGGAATTAGAAAACTTACTAAATATAGAAAGAGACGCTCTTTTTGGGACAAAAAAAAAAGTAAGATACTTAAATTGAGACAGACGAAGAGGAAGTATTATTTTATAATGTGTTTTAGGTAGAGCTAAACCCCTCAATAATTAGAAAGAAAATAGCAAGAAAAAGGAAGAAAGTAAAATCTGTTTGAAGACAAAAGTGGCTTCAATATGCTTGTTGGCCTTTCAAATTTTATTTGACTCATAATCCCACTAAACCACTAACAAGATTTCACTAAACAAACTTCCCTAAACTTTAGAAAGAGATATCTGCAACTCTAGAAACTAGCGAAATTACTTACAACTAAATAACAACCTAAAGCTAAAAAATAGCTATACCGGAGACTTAGAGCCCGTTTGGTACACCTTATTAAAAAGAGCATAGGGTAGAGCTTTTTCAAGTAGAGTTTTTTATCGTTAGGTTCTTGGTTGTCAATAAAAAAAAAGTGTTTTTATATAAAAAACAAAAAAGTTGTTAGGTCAAAAGAAACTCTACTCCTTTTTTAACTAAATACATATAAAAAAATTCATAAGTGCTTATTTACCAAACGGGCACTTAGTAAACGTCAAACTGTGACTGATGTTATACGGCTTCAACATTTTGTTGCCATTTCGTTTTCGGTATAAATAAATACTTCATACTGCTATAATCTTATCCGGTCATACCGTACTCCCAGTATTATCTTCTACTAGATCCAACGTGAGATAAATTTTATGCGATTAGACTTGCGCTGATAAAGCATCTCAAAAACCAAAATAACCTCCATCATTTTTTTATTTTTGCTTTCTTTATAATTGTAAATTCTTGTATTAAACACTCATATCCCTTCTGTAATGCATGACCAGAAATTTGTAAAGCATACTTCTTCTCTCTCAATTTATGTGGCACCTTTCGCTTCTCGAGATTCAAACTATATGAACTTTGACCAACATTTTAAAATATATTTCTTAATCATAATTGAAAGAGAATAATCCCTTGATTATTTTTATTAATGAAGAGGTCTATATACAATATACAATCTCTAAATATGAAAAATCATATTCTTACTATAATACTATCCAAATTACACTTGTACAGTGATTCTACAAAATATGGTAATGAAAACCTAAATATACACTTTGTCCGTGGGATACACGGTTGGGTGGTTTCTATCACACACCCGCAGTCATAGCGGACAGTTGTCATACACTGAGACTGTCCCTAAAATCTTCAAACATAATCAAGGGAAGACCCTTAGTAAAGATGTCAGCAATTTGGTACTTTGAAGAGACATGCAAGACACGTATTTGTCCACGAGCTACCTTTTAGCGAACAAAGTGAATATCCTTCTCGAGATATTTAGTGCACTGATGTTGGACCGGATTTTCAGATAGATAGACGATACTTATCAAAGTAGAACAAGGTAGCTTTCTGAATAGGGAAGTGAAGCTCCAATAAAAGAATACGCAGCCAACATAACTCAGACACCACATTGGCAACTCCTCGATACTCGGCCTCTGCACTAGATCGCGATAAAGTAATCTGGTGTTTTGCTGACCAAAAGACTAAGTTATCACCAAGAAACAAACAATAACCAGTGGTTGAACGTCTGATTTCGTGACATCCACCCCAATCATCATCGGTATAAGACACGAGAGTAGAGACTGAGGATGAATATAAATGCAATCTATAATCAAGTGTGCCATGTATTTATCGTAGAATGTGTTTGAGCGCATGCATCTCCTAAATCCGCGGATCATGTATAAATAAACACATCTGCTGAACTACATAAGTAATATCAGGTCTCGTGAATGTAAGTTACTGAATAGCCCCTGCAAGACTACGATAGTGAGTGAAATCCTCATATGGTGTGCTAGATGTAAAACTCAGCTTCAGTTTGGTATCAACCGGAGTAGATGAGGGCTTACAAGATGACATGCCAGCTCTCTCAATAATCTCAGTCGCATACTTTATTTGTGATAAAAATAGTCCACCTGCATGACGCGTGACAGCTATTCCAAAAAAATAACTCAAGAACCCCAAGTCTTTCATAGTAAATTCTGAACTGAGAAGGGTTATAATAGGGTCGGGATAGGGTCAGAATGTTTTACCCACTTGACCCGGCCCGACCTCGACCCATCACTAAATCTTTTAATATAATTTATATTATTTTTTCTTTATTAATATATACATATTTTAAGAATTTATGTGATGTAGACTTTATGTTTTAATGTAAAGCATTGACATGAAATATATGTGTTGTAAATTGATGCAACTTGAAATGGTCATAACTCTGCGCTCGGACGTTCGTTTCACCCAATTTGTTTTTTCTTTCGCGTATTTTTTTAGACGGAGCCATCTCAGACCGCCTGTAGGAGGTTTGGCAACCCCAATTTGTGGAAAAACATCCGTCTTCCCAATCGATTTGACGTTTCTCCCAAAGTGGGTCAGAATTTTTTACCCATTTGACCCGGCCCGTCTTCCCAATCGATTTGGGGGACTGAGGGGCCATTTTTGTTGTTTTTTATTTTTTAAAAAGAAGATATTTTAGTTATCTGGGCCAGTGCCCCGGTGGGTAGACACTCGGGTCAGTACTTGATGATTAAAAATGTTCAAGTGAGTCGATGTTAGCCTCGTTGTAGATGCGATTCCTGAAAGTGAAACACTGAGAAAACCCTAGTGTGTGGCCACTGGAGAGAGAGACGAGGTCTTCCTTATCCAAACCTTGGTTCTGCTTGCTGTAGTGGAGTCTCTTCTTCCTAGTTTCACAGCCCAACTTAGTCCATGCAGCTGTTCAGATAAAAATATTTCAGTTTGATTATACTGAAGTTTCCCAACATACACATATACGTGGAGGAAATCAACAAATTCAATGTTGACTCTCAGACTGACTATGAGCCTTGATACTAATTCTTTATTTCATGTTGAACTTAAAATATCTTATAGTATATTAATCTTTCATGTTGTATTTTAAAATGAGGCTGTATTTTGTAGGTCAGAAAAATTTCGAGTATGGTAACACGACAATGGTTCTAGGTTTAGCAACTCTCACAAGAATGAGCCACTATTTAAAATGAGGCTGTATTTTGTCCGTGGTACCAATTCATGCACGAAAAGTTCAGACTTGGTAATTTGTCAGTTATTATTAATGCAAATTTGGGTGGGGCTGAGTCTCTCGTTTTATAATATATGAAAATCAAACCTACTACTTAGGAAAAGTCTAGATTAAAACCATATCAATTTTGACTTAACAATTATATTGTACGTAAGTTGTAATTCCCTCTTTTGTATACCGGTAGCATTTTATTGAATTTTTTCTCTTTGCATGGGCGTAGCCAATTTCCTGATATGACTTTATCAGCTAGATTTTGGGGGAAACATTACAAAATCTTTGAATTTTTGTTTTTTCTTGCTCCAGAAAAATATATTGTTGATTAATTAGGATAAAAATTTGAAAAAAACAACCTGATATTATATTATATGAGGAGTTGTTGATGACATAATGAAGTAAATATAATTTTTCTCTCAGAACAATTTAAATTTTTAGATGAGATGATCGTATACTTTCGGCATCGTATCGGGCATAATTTACGGGTTCGAGTCTCACCCTTATCATTGTCAAAAATAAATCACGTGTTCCTACGAGAAAGAATAAGGGTCGCATGTGAGGTAGGAGGGTGTTAAAGTCATGATAATTAATTACGTAAATAAATGTATGCTCTTTTGATAACTCAATAAATGCAGATGTGATGGTCACACATTTGAACATGAGTAATCAAGGGGGTTTGCTCATTAATAAGAGTAGTATTATAAGCAACTACCAACTCCAAATTTGAAAAAGAAAAGGTCAATTTTCTTTAAAAAATACTTAAAGATACTCAAGAATAACAACTCAACGTGGACTATATCGAGAAAACACCCTTCGAGTATCTATACAAAAATGTCAACGTTAGCATATCTTGATGGTAAAGGTCGTAATTAGCTCTTTAAAGATAGAGTGGACTACTTGTCATCGTTTTTTATATTGGCTCATTTATTAATTACTTATAAGGTACGTTAATTCAATATTGATTAATCATATGGCCCCTTGCCATACCATACTCACCGAAAATCCTTTATGGGGCGCGTACAGCTAGGTGGAATCAATACAAGGCTCAAAAAAGGGTTTTCAATGTCATCTCAGTCGGGACAAGTTTTCATAGTGTCCCCGACCTAATACAGGGTCAGATTAACCCGACGGCGGGGGGATTTTTTTACCCTAAATATGATAAAAACAAAGATAGGGAAAATATAGCAAAATTAATTGTGGTGAAGGGTTTGTCTTTTTCATTTCCTTCCTCTCTTGGTTTTGTTCATTACATTCGAGAAATATATAATCATGCTTTTAATGGTTTTCCTAGATCAACAGTTAGAAGGGGTGTTTTTAAATTTGCAAATGAATATCAACAGTATTTACGTTATGCACTATATCATTTTAATAGCAAAGTGACTATCACTTATGACATAGGTCGTAGTACTAACAAAAATGATTATGTAACGGTAACATGTCATTGGATAGATCAAAATTTGTCT
Organism: Przewalskia tangutica; assembly: GCA_029844215.1. Classification (NCBI taxonomy): domain Eukaryota; kingdom Viridiplantae; phylum Streptophyta; class Magnoliopsida; order Solanales; family Solanaceae; genus Przewalskia; species Przewalskia tangutica. Next base: position 76,507,518 of record CM056738.1, on the reverse strand, counting down.
ATGCAAAAATGAATTTTAGCATATAAATATAAAGATGATAAGCACACTGGAATATTTATTGCACAAAATATTAATGAAACTTGTAATTATTATGGAATTAATGATAAAATTATGACTATTACAGTAGATAATGCTATTTTAATGATTACGCTATAAGACTTTTAAATCTTAGATTAATTCCATATTTTTTTTATCATTTTCATGTAAAATGTGCGTGCCATATTTATAACTTAGTTGCAAAGGATGACCTAAAACTTTTTGAAAGCATTCTTGATAAAATACAATTTGCTATAAATTTTATTTTTAAAGGTAATAAAATACAAAGACGCAAAGAGTATAAAAAAACATGTAGCATACACACCGAATGCCAAATAATATATATGTATTACCAACAACAAAGTGCAAATAATCAACCGGCTTCTGTACCATTTTCTACTATTTCGCTGCAACCATATAAAAACACATACGATTTCTGCTGCTAGTATTGAAGGACTTAGAAGTAAAATGTGTAGTGGTACAACTTCTTCACAAGTTAGTGAATTTATTGTTTATGATTTGCAGGGTGTTGTACCGTACGAATTAATTGTCAATGTTGAAGGATAAGAAGACTTGCTGAAATACCTGAGGTAGAATGAGAAGACATTTTCGACGCTAACAAAGATGGTCCGAGATGTGCTACACATTCGAGCGTCATCAACAACGTCTGAAAGCGTTTTTTCTGCGCGAATATTTTAAATAGGGGAGCACAGACATTCATTGACGGGAGACTCATTGGGGATTGCAGTTCTATTCAGAGACTGAATTTGTGCGAAGCGTAGGAGGTGCATCCAAACAACTACAACGAAATCTTATCCGAGTGAACAGGAAGCGATGTTGAAGAATTTGACAAACAAATTCGAATTCCAACAGAAGATCCTCAAGACATTGTGAGAAAAATCGAAAGAGCATGGTTGAATATGTAATTTTTTTAATTTCAATTTTAGTCTTAAATTTGTATGTTGAAATTAGAAAACTTACTAAATATAGAAAGAGACACTCTTTTTGGGACAAAAAAAAAGTAAGATACTAAAATTGAGACAGAGGGAGTATTATTTTATAATGTGTTTTAGGTAGAGCTAAACCCAACAGATAGCTCAATAATTAGAAAGAAATTAGCAAGAAAAAGGAAGAAAGTAAATTTTATTTGACTCATAATCCCACTAAACCACTAACAAGATTTCACTAAACAAACTTCCCTAAACTTTAGAAAGAGATATCTGCAACTCTAGAAACTAGCGAAATTACTTACAACTAAATAACAACCTAAAGCTAAAAAATAGCTATACCGGAGACTTAGAGCCCGTTTGGTACACCTTATTAAAAAGAGCTTATAGGAGTAGAGCTTTTTCAAGTAGAGTTTTTTATCGTTAGGTTCTTGGTTGTCAATAAAAAAAAAGTGTTTTTATATAAAAAACAAAAAAGTTGTTAGGTCAAAAGAAACTCTACTCCTTTTTCAACTAAATACATATAAAAAAATTCATAAGTGCTTATTTACCAAACGGGCACTTAGTAAACGTCAAACTGTGACTGATGTTATACGGCTTCAACATTTTGTTGCCATTTCGTTTTCGGTATAAATAAATACTTCATACTGCTATAATCTTATCCGGTCATACCGTACTCCCAGTATTATCTTCTACTAGATCCAACGTGAGATAAATTTTATGCGATTAGACTTGCGCTGATAAAGCATCTCAAAAACCAAAATAACCTCCATCATTTTTTTATTTTTGCTTTCTTTATAATTGTAAATTCTTGTATTAAACACTCATATCCCTTCTGTAATGCATGACCAGAAATTTGTAAAGCATACTTCTTCTCTCTCAATTTATGTGGCACCTTTCGCTTCTCGAGATTCAAACTATATGAACTTTGACCAACATTTTAAAATATATTTCTTAATCATATTTGAAAGAGAATAATCCCTTGATTATTTTTATTAATGAAGAGGTCTATATACAATATACAATCTCTAAATATGAAAAATCATATTCTTACTATAATACTATCCTAATTACACTTGTACAGTGATTCTACAAAATATGGTAATGAAAACCTAAATATACACTTTGTCCGTGGGATACACGGTTGGGTGGTTTCTATCACACACCCGCAGTCATAGCGGACAGTTGTCATACACTGAGACTGTCCCTAAAATCTTCAAACATAATCAAGGGAAGACCCTTAGTAAAGATGTCAGCAATTTGGTACTTTGAAGAGACATAAAATGACACGTATTTGTCCACGAGCTACCTTTTAGCGAACAAAGTGAATATCCTTCTCGATATATTTAGTGCACTGATGTTGGACCGGATTTTCAGATAGATAGACGATACTTATCAAAGTAGAACAAGGTAGCTTTCTGAATAGGGAAGTGAAGCTCCAATAAAAGAATACGCAGCCAACATAACTCAGACACCACATTGGCAACTCCTCGATACTCTACCGCACTAGATCGCGATAAAGTAATCTGGTGTTTTGCTGACCAAAAGACTAAGTTATCACCAAGAAACAAACAATAACCAGTGGTTGAACGTCTGATTTCGTGACATCCACCCCAATCATCATCGGTATAAGACACGAGAGTAGAGACTGAGGATGAATATAAATGCAATCTATAATCAAGTGTGCCATGTATTTATCGTAGAATGTGTTTGAGCGCATGCATCTCCTAAATCCGCGGATCATGTATAAATAAACACATCTGCTGAACTACATAAGTAATATCAGGTCTCGTGAATGTAAGTTACTGAATAGCCCCTGCAAGACTACGATAGTGAGTGAAATCCTCATATGGTGTGCTAGATGTAAAACTCAGCTTCAGTTTGGTATCAACCGGAGTAGATGAGGGCTTACAAGATGACATGCCAGCTCTCTCAATAATCTCAATCGCATACTTTATTTGTGATAAAAATAGTCCACCTGCATGACGCGTGACAGCTATTCCAAAAAAATAACTCAAGAACCCCAAGTCTTTCATAGTAAATTCTGAACTGAGAAGGGTTATAATAGGGTCGGGATAGGGTCAGAATGTTTTACCCACTTGACCCGGCCCGACCTCTGACCCGACCTCGACCCATCACTAAATCTTTTAATATAATTTATATTATTTTTTCTTTATTAATATATACATGTTTTAAGAATTTATGTGATGTAGACTTTATGTTTTAATGTAAATCATTGACATGAAATATATGTGTTGTAAATTGATGCAACTTGAAATGGTCATAACTCTGCGCTCGGACGTTCGTTTCACCCAATTTGTTTTTTCTTTCGCGTATTTTTTTTAGACGGAGCCATCCCAGACTGCCTGTAGGCGGTTTGGCAACGCCAATTTGTGGAAAAACATCCGTCTTCCCAATCGATTTGACGTTTCTCCCAAAGTGGGTCAGAATTTTTTACCCATTTGACCCGGCCCGTCTTCCCAATCGATTTGGGGGACTGAGGGGCCATTTTTGTTGTTTTTTATTTTTTAAAAAGAAGATATTTTAGTTATCTGGGCCAGTGCCCCGGTGGGTAGACACTCGGGTCAGTACTTGATGATTAAAAATGTTCAAGTGAGTCGATGTTAGCCTCGTTGTAGATGCGATTCCTGAAAGTGAAACACTGAGAAAACCCTAGTGTGTGGCCACTGGAGAGAGAGACGAGGTCTTCCTTATCCAAACCTTGGTTCTGCTTGCTGTAGTGGAGTCTCTTCTTCCTAGTTTCACAGCCCAACTTAGTCCATGCAGCTGTTCAGATAAAAATATTTCAGTTTGATTATACTGAAGTTTCCCAACATACACATATACGTGGAGGAAATCAACAAATTCAATGTTGACTCTCAGACTGACTATGAGCCTTGATACTAATTCTTTATTTCATGTTGAACTTAAAATATCTTATAGTATATTAATCTTTCATGTTGTATTTTAAAATGAGGCTGTATTTTGTAGGTCAGAAAAATTTCGAGTATGGTAACACGACAATGGTTCTAGGTTTAGCAACTCTCACAAGAATGAGCCACTATTTAAAATGAGGCTGTATTTTGTCCGTGGTACCAATTCATGCACGAAAAGTTCAGACTTGGTAATTTGTCAGTTATTATTAATGCAAATTTGGGTGGGGCTGAGTCTCTCGTTTTATAATATATGAAAATCAAACCTACTACTTAGGAAAAGTCTAGATTAAAACCATATCAATTTTGACTTAACAATTATATTGTACGTAAGTTGTAATTCCCTCTTTTGTATACCGGTAGCATTTTATTGAATTTTTTCTCTTTGCATGGGCGTAGCCAATTTCCTGATATGACTTTATCAGCTAGATTTTGGGGGAAACATTACAAAATCTTTGAATTTTTGTTTTTTCTTGCTCCAGAAAAATATATTGTTGATTAATTAGGATAAAAAGTTGAAAAAAACACCCTGATATTATATTATATGAGGGAGTTGTTGATGACATAATGAAGTAAATATAATTTTTTCTCTCTGTAACAATTTAAATTTTTAGATGAGATGATCGTATACTTTCGGCATCGTATCAGGCATAATTTCTGGGTTCGAGTCTCACCCTTATCATTGTCAAAAATAAATCACGTGTTCCGCCCCTGAGAAAGAATAAGGGTCGCATGTGAGGTAGGAGGGGTGTTAAAGTCATGATAATTAATTACGTAAATAAATGTATGCTCTTTTTGATAACTCAATCGTCTAGATGTGATGGTCACACATTTGAACATGAGTAATCAAGGGGGTTTGCTCATTAATAAGAGTAGTATTATAAGCAACTACCAACTCCAAATTTGAAAAAGAAAAGGTCAATTTTCTTTAAAAAATACTTAAAGATACTCAAGAATAACAACTCAACGTGGACTATATCGAGAAAACACCCTTCGAGTATCTATACAAAAATGTCAACGTTAACATATCTTGATGATAAAGGTCGTAATTAGCTCTTTAAAGATAGAGTGGACTACTTGTCATCATTTTTTATATTGGCTCATTTATTAATTACTTATAAGGTACGTTAATTCAATATTGATTAATCATATGGCCCCTTGCCATACCATACTCACCGAAAATCCTTTACAGGGCGCGCACACAGCTAGGTGGAATCAATACAAGGCTCAAAAAAGGGTTTCCAATGCCATCTCAGTCGGGACAAGTTTCCATAGTGCCCCCGACCTAATACAGGGTCAGATTAACCCGACGACATGGGGAATGTTTTATCCTAAATATGATAAAAACAAAGATAGGGAAAATATAGCAAAATTAATTGTGGTGAACGGTTTGTCTTTTTCATTTCCTTCATCTCTTGGTTTTATTCATTACATTCGAGAAATATATAATCATGTTTTTAATGGTTTTCCTAGATCAACAGTTAGAAGGGGTGTTTTTAAATTTGCAAATGAATATCAACAGTATTTACGTTATGCACTATATCATTTTAATAGCAAAGTGACTATCACTTATGACATAGGTCGTAGTACTAACAAAAATGATTATGTAACGGTAACATGTCATTGGATAGATCAAAATTTGTCTATGCAAAAATGAATTTTAGCATATAAATATAAAGATGATAAGCACACTGGAATATTTATTGCACAAAATATTAATGAACCTTGTAATTATTATGGAATTAATGATAAAATTATGACTATTACAGTAGATAATGCTATTTTAATGATTACGCAATAAGACTTTTAAAGCTTAGATTAATTCCATATTTTTCTGATCATTTTCATGTAAAATGTGTGTGTCATATTTATAACTTAGTTGTAAAGGATGACCTAAAACTTTTTGAAAGCATTCTTGATAAAATACAATTTGCTATAAATTTTATTTTTAAAGGTAATAAAATACAAAGACGCAAAGAGTATAAAAAAATATGTAGCATACACACCGAATGCCAAATAATATATATGTATTATCAACAACAAAGTGCAAATAATCAACCGACTTTTGTACCATTTTCTACTACTTCACTGCAACCATATAAAAACACATACGATTTCTGCTGGTATTGAAGGACTTAGAAGTAAAATGTGTAGTGGTACAACTTCTTCACAAGTTAGTGAATTTATTGTTTATGATTTGCAGGGTGTTGTACCGTACAAATTAATTGTCAATGTTGAAGGATAAGAAGACTTGCTGAAATACCGGAGGTAGAATGAGAAGACATTTTCGACGCTAACAAAGATGGTCTGAGATGTGAGATGTGCTAAACATTTGAGCGTCATCAACAACGTCTGAAAGTGTTTTTTCTGCGCGAAGATTTTAAATAGGGGAGCACAGACATTCATTGGCGGGAAACTCATTGGGGATTGCAGTTCTATTCAGAGACTGGATTTGTGCGAAGCGTAGGAGGTGCATCCAAACAACTACAACGAAATCTTATCCGAGTGAACAGGAAGCGACGTTGAAGAATTTGACAAACAAATTCGAATTCCAACAGAAGATCCTCAAGACATTGTGAGAAAAATCGAAAGAGCATGGCTGAATATGTAATTTTTTTAATTTCAATTTTAGTATTTTACTATGTCATTTGCAACTTTTGAACAACACCACAAAGTTGTAATTTTGAAATTGTACTACTATGTCATATTTCTATTAAATAATATAAGAGACACAAAAACAACATTGTGATATTTTTATTACACTATCTTGTTCAACTATTGAAGTGTTTGTATATATTATTTTTAAAAATTTAGTGGCAAAAAAAAAATCGATCCCGACCCAATCCCGTCCCAACCCGCCCCAACCCGACCCCGTTCCGGCGAGGTTGTGGGACCGGACGGGACATCTTCCCATCCCGCCTATCCCAGTCCGCCGGTCCCCGAGTCCAAACCCTCCCCCGTCCCGCCGGGACCTGACCCGCCCCGTTGGACACCCATATTTTAAACACAAACCTCTTCTCCTTTTTTTTGTTTTAATTATCTTTATATTGATTAACCTTTTTTGTGAGACTTCTATTTAGGAGAGACACTTGTTGCCTTAACTTTGATCAAGTGAAGTAGTGAACCGACGTTACATGACTTATGAACATGCTTTATGTGTGAGAAAATAATCCTTTCATAAAACCTCTTTTTTCTTTTCAAGGAACACATTTCTAACCTAAAACATTTTATTTCGTAAGCTCGAAATATCATGTATACAAAATAAAGTAAAAAAGAGGTTTTATGAAAGGATTTTTTTGGTCATGCATAAATCATGTTCATAAGTCATGTAACGTTGGCGTTCGACCAAAGTTAAGGCACCCGGTGCTGATCTATCTCATCAAAGTTTGGGGCTTGACATTTCTAAAAACAATCTGCTCAAGTCGTCTACATTAGAACCACTAATCTGGCCATTGGTCGTAATACACCATCATTGCCAATCACTAGCTAAGACTTTTCTCCACTTTGAAACTGCTCACTAGGCCTGAGCAACAAGGGATCATCATATTGCCTTGCCTTAATCTGCTCAACTATGAAAAACGGTAATACAAGTGAGCCTCCTACCAAGCACGGTAACATCAAGTCTATCTCACCGATATGTCAAAGTTTGAACCTTCAGGGCTAATGGTTTCATATCAAATGAAACATGAGCCACGATACACATAAAACTCAAGGCGCTTGCCATAACAATGGCCTCTAACCTCTCGTAATTTTGGACGATAATTTGGCCATCTAAATTAAAAAAATAGACCCGAGCATTGAATTTTTTTGTTATATTTACATATGCTAATGAGGAAATTAGTATACAGGAATGCGATTCCGAAATAATTTTGGATGTAACAAGTGTGGCGATGGGGATTAATAATAATGGTGGTATATCCCAAAAAGAGGTGATGAACTAGTGTCATATTACAAAAATTATGACATTGAGTATACGAAAATTTTATAAGTAATTAGAATTTAAGTGAATTGGGTTCAAAAATTAATTGTGTGTGTAATTAATTAATTACCGAATAGATTAATATTGGTTGGGGAGTTATGTACCTGTAATTTAAAGGAGCACTTCACTTAAGTAACAAAGTGTAAATTGGCATAAAATCTTACACGTAGAAAGAAAGAAAAAGGGGCTAGGCTATTTCCACGTATCAAATTCACGTGGGTTAATTTTAGGCCTCGGATTAGGTGGCAATAAGAGAGGAAAGGGTTCAACATAAATGATAAATCAACATATATATACATATAGAGAGTCTAATACAAGCCTCCATTTAGGTGTTTGATGTCACGGTGAGTGGTATTACTTTTTATAGTGAGGGAGCTATTATTTTTTAGGATTTCTACGAATAACTATTAACTAGTACGAAGATTCTTAGTTGGAAGTCTCACGTCCATTAGAGTGTATTTGAGGTTTAAAATTGAGATTAGCATTTGTTAAGTCGTTTGGAACTTGTGTGGACAACCGTTAGCGTGAGAATAACCCAAGGTATGTGAAGCCAAATTATTTCTTTCTTTTGGCATGTTACATGTTATGAAATATAATCGTGGTATTGTTTCATAATTTATTATACTCTTAGAAGTTAAGAATAATCATATTATTGATTTCTATGTTAAAAGCATGTCTATATTGTTTCTAAGTCCTTATTGAGACATATAGAAAAGATAATGATATTCACAGGTTGTCAAAGGTACAAATGTAATATGTTATCTGTTGAGATTGAAATATGGTGTTGGCATTCATGCATTTTCATTTACATTGCATTCTCATATTATCCTGGACCACTTGTGCTATGCACATTACTATATGGTAAATATTATATATATATGTAGGGAAATGAATAAAAAGGGAAAAAAGCATTATATACGCACACCACCTGCAGCTGGTACATATTATCACAAAAGAGCCCTAGGAGGCCAATATTGAAGCCAGCATGGCTTATATGATATAACCAAAAGCCTGTGTGGCGGTTATGATTTGACCGAAAACCTATGTGGCGGTCATGGGAAGTAGGATTCCGATACTACCGAAAGCTTGTGTGGCGGTTATCGGAAAGTAGGATTCCAATATAACTGAAATCCTGTGTGGTGGTTATGGAAAATATATAGTAAACCGCATTTGCATCATGCATAACATTTATGTATATCATGACCACAGAGGCTGTTATGAAAATAAATACGTCTGCGTGGCCATCGGTATACTGCATTGGTATTACATAACATTTATACATATGTACTAGGGCCCTCAGAGGCATGTACTGTTGGTCAGTTGTTCCTGTTTCAGATTATGATATATCTTGGCTATGTTATTTTTTTATGTCTGACATACTTAGTACATCAGTCGTACTGACGTTCTTTTGCTAGGGACGATGTGTTTCATGCCCGCAGGTTTGCACAAGCAGGACAACGGTCCACGTGAATAGGTTGCATATTTCAGCGGACTTTCAGAAGCAATCCCCTCTTTTCGGAGTGTCGGTGTAACTTTGGTATGTTATATTTTTGCGTGTCTATATGGGTATGGCATGGCCTTGTCCCGACCTATTGATGTTGTACACTCTTTAGAGGCTTGTAGACAGGTGTCCTGTGTATAGTAGTTTTATATGGCCTCGTCGGCCTTAGCATGGGTATGTATATATGTATAAGTCAATTTTCTGGTTAAAAGTTTTCATAACTTTTTTAGCTTAGTCCGTGCTTATTTATGGTTGGGTGTTTATTGCATGATTAGTGGTACCCTGCGGGTGGGATTCGGGTGCCCGTCGCGGCCCTACGCTTTGGTTCGTGACAAATTTGGTATCAGAGCATGTATGTCCTAGGGAGTCTACAAGCCGTGTCTAGTAGAGTCTTGTGTATGAATATATTGTGCACCATACTTATACGCAGGAGGCTGCTTGACATTTAGGGATGGTTTCCATTCTTTCATTTTATAAATCGTGCAGTAGAACTGCGTTATAAGTATTTTACCTCTAATCCATTTCGTATTTGTAATTCCAACGATGCCTATAGCGAAGAAGAAATTCAAGAGTATGAGGAAATTGGATACGGTTGCGGATGAAGGTTCCAGCCGACTGCCACCTTCTATCGAGGGACAGATTGAGACCCTCGGTACGACCCCTTCGTACGATGCTCCTAGTTCGCCATCACCTGAAGAGGGTAGTGGAGCTGCAGTACCTCCAGTGCCTCCACTTGATACTCCAGTTGTAGATCTTGAGATGCGAAGTGCGGTCCAGTTATTGACACAATTGGTAACTGTTCAAGCCAACGTCAGGTTCCCAGTCCTTCAGATAGAACCTCTATTGCAAGAACTTGGGATTTCATTAATCTAGACCCTCCAGTATTTACGGGGTCAGACTTGCTTGCGGACTCGCAAAATTTTCTAGATCAGGTACAACGTACTCTGCGGGTGATGAACGCTACTGATGCTAAGTCGGTAAAATTAACTTCTTATAGACTGCGGGATATCGCAGTAACCTGGTATGAAATATGAGAGCAGTCCAGGGGACCTCGTGCTACACTAGCAAGATGGGGAGAGTTTTTCGGAGGCCTTCTTACGACAATTTCTGCCAGTCGAGCTTCGACGGGCCAAGCAGGACAGATTCCTACATCTTGAGCAGGGCAGCATGAGCGTCCGAGCTCGTTATCTTGATATGTTTCCACGACTGTAGCAGAAATGAGTGACCGGGTACACATGTTCGTCATTGGCTTGGGGCCACACTTGTTCAATGACTGTACTATAACTTCTTTGAATCCAGGTATGGATATTGCTCGCATCCAGGCTTACACACAGAACATGGAGGATCACAAGAGGCAACATCGGATCGATCAAGAACGTGACAGGGGCCAGCCTAAGAGGGCCCGATCCGTCGGTAATGAGAGAGATTTTGGAGGAGGGCCTAGGCCACAGTTGTATGGGCGACCGACTTACCCAGCAGCCAGCGCATCAGTGTCATTTTCAGGATCGAGGGCCAATCGGTACGTTCAGTCGGGCCCAAGTCAGAGTTCACTAGCGACATGATCTTATTATAGAGGGAATTCTATACAGATAAGACCGACGTTGGCTTCATGCAAACAATGTGGTAAGACCCACATATGGCCATGCCAACCAGGATCAAATGTGTCACGACCCGACCCCGGGCTCGCGACTAGTGCCCTACCTGGGCACCCTTTACAGGTATACATCAGATAATAGTAGCGGAACATACATACATCTCAAAAGAAATAAATAACAGGCTAGCCGATAAGGCCACCTTCCAAAAAAATATACACGTAACCCAAAAAGCAGTTACCTTTTTTTTTCTTTACACAACCTAATCCACAAGATATGACTACAGACCTCTAAGAATTTTTGACATAACAACTGTGATGGGACAGGGCCCCGCCATACCCCTGAATGTACATAAATCTACAACCTCAGGGAACCGTACTAACAGACAAAGCCTCCGGAGAAATGGAGCTTTCCAAGAACTGAACGGTGATCCTAAGAGTGCGGATCAGCAAGCTATGTACCTCAACCTGCGGCATGAGCGGCCCGGGGAGGTCAGTACGAAATATGTACCAAGTATGTGAAACTGAAAATACTGTAATGAAATCATAACAGTTTATATAAAGCTGGAGACATGTATGATAACCAAAATAACAGTACATTAGGTCTTGCCGAAGTGAAAGTAATGAAAGTTAGTTTTACCTTTTAAAGATTATTCCCACACATGAACAATAGTCACACCAGGGCTATGGACACAAGCCCTCAAATATCATCACGCGATCCGATGAGGTCTCAAGCCCACAAATATCAAAGCGTGCGGTAGGATTCCCATCATCAAAGCGGTAGAAAGTGTAAATTATAACCATGTGACGCACCCGTGGAATCCTACCTCACTGTCGGCGTACACATAAATAATACATATATATATCTCCTGTCCGTGGAATCCCTCATCATTGCCGACAGCCGTAGGTGTAAAATATAACCATGTGACGCGCCCGTGGCATCCTACCTCACTGTCGGCGTACACATATGCAATATATATATATATATATCTCATGCCCGTGGAATCCCTCATCTCGGGTACATGACTTCATGGAGAGCTAATCCATGGGGTAATAATCGTATATAACATGCCCGTGGAATCCCTCATCTCGGGTGCATGTCTTCATGGGGATCTAATCCATAGAGTAATAATCGTATATAACATGCCCGTGGAATCCCTCATCTCGGGTACATGTCTTCATGGAGAGCTAATCCATGGAGTAATAATCGTATATAACATGGTCACATGCCCCGGAATCCCACATCGTATAAGCATGTCCAAGGATCAATCACAATGGAAGCATACCCGTGGAAGCCTCCGTCTGCTTCAGATGCGTCAAGTAAATTCACTCTGAGCGATCGCCCTCCAACTGAGAGTCACGGCAGCGTAAACATATAATACTTGCACTCAAGGCTATCACAAGCAAGCATAGACAAGTTCATAAAATCTTTAGACTTTCATTATCATACAAAAATGAATTTCATTTTTTCAACTCAAGGCACTTTTCGTTTTACTTAAAAAAATCCGGGAATTTAACCCAAAGTACTACGTACTTCTATTCTTTTCAAAAGACTCCTTTTCATATAAAATCTCAAGATACTAACACTTGTAGTATCAAGGCTTGTCTACATTTCACATAAGTCACTACACTTTTAGAAATACATTTTTAGGCTTCTAAATCAAGTGACCCTTACATTATAACTTTAAGCAATTGATGTCTTTAAATCCAATTGTCCTTCCTTATTTCAAGTCATTAATCCTTGTTTACATTACTAGAGAGAACCATTCATTTAACCTTCCATAAAGTTGCTATAACCAACTTCCCATAAAGCCGTCATACTAACTTTATGCTTTAAAACTAAGACATCTTTAACCTTTTAAGAATTCAAGGTTCATAGTCTTAAAACTTCATAACGTAAACTCTTTAATTTAAATAACATATACTTTGATGTGTTGTGAATAGGTTATACTCGTTTATAACGATCTTCTTAAAGCAGTCATGATCTAGAAAATGTAATACAATTTTGTCTTATCTTAGCTTCTATGCAGATGGAGAATTCTACTCATTTTAATATAATTGATTGTCGATACATTTTCTTTTATTAACGCTGCAATGGCTTGTTTGATATTTATTCTCATTCGTACAGTAAATTAGCGGAGTCAACTCGACTCCAAATACTTCCTAACGACTCTTACCAACATCCCCCATAAGACTTGGTAAGAACTTAGGATAACTTAGACATAACTTTTACATAGAGTAAATCAATATACATACCTCTTAACTTCTAAGAGTAGAATGAATCATGAAATAACACCACATATATATTCCATACATAGAATCATGCCAAAAGGAGGAAGAGGTTCACATACCTCGCGACGATTATCGACAAGTAGCAAAATGCTCCCAAGTACCTCAACCTTGATAGCTATTCCATTCTTTAAGTAGAATACGCTATATGTAGTACTTCACCCTATAATGGTCATAATACGTCTATTAACCTCTAGCTTCAAACGTAGAATATACTAAGTGTAAAGTCACCAACTTCTCCAGAAAATCGGACAACACTTCCTTTGTTTCTACGTACTTTTCCACCTTTTTCAAGGCCCGAATTTAACAACCAAACATGCCACTTTTCAGGCTCACCAATTCAGCTATTCAAAGGGGATTACACGCCGCACAGGATGTGTAAAATTCTGCCCCACAATTAATACCAAGTAATTCAATAACCAATTCCATTCTCGGCTAATCCATGTACAACAACATAAAGTCTTTTCCAATTCCTTTTTAAATCCACGTTGTTTAGTCTAACATGTTATATAGCCGCAATCGATAATAACAACTACCATCTCTTCTTTATGTAACATGCGACGACTAAAGCTAATAACCAAATCGAATTACAATCTTAAGGTTAAACATGAAACTTTCAGATTCCATTCAAATATTCCATAACATTCAATCTCCATATATATATCTCATGCTTGCATAATATATATATGACTACAACAATAGGTAACCTTTAATCACTTAAGAGGACAAAGTTGTTATCTTGATAAGCCCAAAATAGTCCAACAATCTCGCCCACTTTAGCCCTCTTTCTGCAATTCTTCTTCCCGCTAAAATCACCTCTACGAACCCCCTACAAGCTCGCCAACATGCTTCCTTTCCAAAAATCTCATTTAGGCTTAGGGTTCTTTATCAACTTTTGAGAGAGAAGAGATGAGAGCAATTTCTATTAGCATTTTTAAAACCTTTAAGCCTCTTAAACTTTATTAGCATTTTATTATTTTATTTTTCTAACATATTGCATTTTGAGCAGGGTTCGCCTTTATAAAATAAATGCCGCGGCCGAAAATGGGCGCGACACCAGTTGTATTATAAATACTTTGGTTAAGTATGTTTATGGAAGGCAGCCTTATCGGCTGGCCAGATATGTATTACCCTTTTTATGATGTTATGTGTTGTGTTATGTTCTGCTGCTATTCTCTGACATATACCTGACAGGGTACCCCAGTAGGGTACTAGTCGCGGCCCCGGGGTCGGGTCGTGACACAAATCCAATCTATACGCCTTCTTGCTCTGCATCATGGCTGGCTGGGTCTTCATGCTCTGCTATCAGTACCTTCTTCTTGCACGGTGTATGCTTGGATAAATGGCCCGATCGAGCGGAGCGGGTTACGGCAGAACACCTCTCTTCCTTTGGGGTTCATTGTACTTATTGGGGGAGGCCTCCTCCACCTGAATGACTCCCTCTTTGATTAACTCCTCTATTTTGTCCTTGAGTGTATAACAATTTTCGATGTCGTGCCCCTCGACACCGGAGTGGTATGCACAATGTTTGGTTTTATCATGCCCTCGAGAAGTAGGCCTGGGGGTATTTCTGGGAATTGGCTGGAGTATTCCTGCGGCTTTCAGCTCCTCATACACTTGGGTTATGGGTTTGGCTAAAGGTGTATAGGTTCTGGTTGGCTTTCTCTCAGCATCTATGCGGGGTTTGAAGATGTTTAGTGAACGGGCTTTTGGCTGTGGCGTATACGGATGGGTATCATGAGGGTTGTCGTATGCATTGCGAAAGTAGGTTTGTGGTGGCCTTTGGTTTGTGTTTGGCTGGAGTATGGTAGGAATAGGTGCATTGTATATTGGCTGAATGGGATATGTAGCAAGAGGGTACTGGTAATAATTTGGAGGACTTTGGTTATTTGCAGTGACGAGTGCTTTAGTGATGTTTCGAGCCTTCGATTTGACTGCGAGTGCCATTTCTTCGCGGTAATTGGGCGAGGTGTTGATCGGATCTATCTTTGCTTTTCTCTTACGAGACCCTGCTTTGCCTATAGGAACCAAGCGAGTTCCGGCTCGTTACTGCTCGAATGCCGCCAATCGGTCATATCGCTGGACCGTGTCTTTGATCTTGTGAAATATCGATGCTCTGTCATTGCTTAGTCAAATACAAATCGACCTTTGGGGGAGATGATAAATCCTTTAGACAACATGTAGCAAACTGTGTTAGTGTAAAACACGTGATTTTGCAAAAGTGAAAAAACATTAATGATAAGCGTTGCACATAAATTATCGCATTTGGCGAGTCTAACATGCATGGGGACCCTTTTATGCCAGAGGTAGGCCTAAACGTCACATATGCGAGGTCATGATGGATTTGTCCAAGTCGTCCAACTGTAATGTTTTTGTTGGAAATGGCGACCAAATGACGGTGCACTTTTTCCAATTTCAGCATGTCATGATTAGATTTGGATTTGTCTATCGTTGCCACGCTACACATAATATGCTGGTTGGTCGTTGGGTTGAGAAACCCGTCGACAAGTTTGGTGTCTTCCTAATTGTGGTGTCAATGTCGAGGCCAGGCCACCTAAGGTAAATGCATGCATGCCTTAAAATATAGGGTGGGATAGCTCTATCTTAAGTTTCTAAGATTTGGCTTTTCTAGGCCTTGAGTTCCGAGCGGACAACTCGAGTGAGAAGGCTACGCGGCCACCGGTTAGACCGGACACTCCACGTATATTACCAACTCTCCTAAATTTGGGTTTTGAAGAAAGAATTTTGCTGATGCACCAAGCGCACCTCGCATGTAGTATGTGATTGTGTGAATTTTCCAGAGTGGAAGAAATATGAGCGGAATGCCAGTTTAAGAAAAGAAGTAAAGCAAATAGCAATTAAACAAAACAATACATAAAAAATTAAATGCAAAATAATGCCAAATAATAACCCTATGCCTGTTGTGGTTAAGAACCTAAAATCCCCAGTGGAGTCGCCATTTCTGTCACGCCATTTTTCGACCGCGACATTTTTTAGCTAATCTCCTGCTTAAATAAAAAGGTTAGAAGATAAATAAAAGTGCTAAATGTTAAAAAGGCTTAAAAATGTGTTAAAGTGCAAAAGGTGCTAAAATAGAATGTTAAAAGGTCCTAAAATGTTAAGGGGTGTTTAAAAGGTGCTAGCATATTAAAAGTGCTAAAAGGGTGCTAAATGCTAAAAAGGTGCTTAAAAAGCTAAGAGTAGTGCTAGGGGTTCGCGGAGTCGTCACCTAATTAATTGGGTGAATTAGAACACCTAAATGTTAACTAGTTTAAAGTAAACATTAACTCCATTTTAATGGTCTGCTAAACTTAATGAGATTCTGGGTAAGGGTTCTTTATTAATCTAGAGGGAAGGGATTAGACACCCTCTAAGATCCGCTAACTTGCGGTTGTCCTGCCAAACCTAGGGTTAATTATTATGCTTAAAAAATGCTTGTTTTGAAAATATAAAGGATGCTTCAAAATATTTTATAAAAGGAGGCATGTTGATAAAAATGCTATAAAGTTTTAAAGTATGCATTTATATTGTTTATGGTGCAAAGTCGATTTATGGGCTATTGATATGCATCTATCTGCGAAATCAAAGAAGTGGTGCGTTAGTTTTAGATATGCAATTTTAACGATTAGGCAAGAGATTAAACATGAATGACAGGCCTAAGATAGATAAATTAGAAGTGTGTTTCAAGTTTTAAAGCTAACCACCCCATTTCATGTATTCAAGGATTAATTGTTCTAGACAACCTATTAATTACAAAGTTAAATAATTAGGCAACAATTTAAACAAATAAGATAAAAAGTGGATATGATCGCGGCTTTCAAGATGTGTGGCGACATCATCTTATCCTATTTTGTCTTAGGAATTTCTGAAGCGGGAATGCGAATGCGGGTGCACATAGACGCGGGTAGCCATTTGAAGTAGCTCGTGATGAGTCTCGCTGGGAGACTCTTCATTTTTGCTCCGGTGCATTTCATGTAGCAAAAGAAAGATAAGGATTAGTACATGCCCAAACTTCATTAATAATACAAGTAGATAAAATGCTCATATAATCTTTAGATATATGGGGATATGACTGCCACATTAGCAAACTGATTTCAGCAAGAGATACGTATGCACTGTTTTGGCTAATAAATGCTGACAAAAGAGACTAGGAAGAGACTATTCTTAATATGTGTGACCAATTTGACACAGCGATCCGTCTGAGACTCATCGCTTATCTGGACATGGTCAAATCCCAGCATGACTGGTATGTTAAAGGCAGACTCAACATTTAATCCTGCAGTGGCCAATTTTGACACAGGCAGTCACAAATGCAGACCCAACATTTTAACCCTGCAGTGATCTTGAATAGTTTAAACCAGCAGATATGCAGAAATGCCCACTTAGACTTAAACAAAAGTTGAAGGCAACCAACCGTATGCCATTCCTGGACACGTTAATACTAGGCAAGCGGTAGAATACATGAGCGAGTGTTTGAGGTCAAAAACAAGGATAATCAATGCTCCCAAGACAGGTCAATAAAATAGCAAATGACATGCAAACATGCGTATATATTAGACACATACATAGACTCTCTAACTATGCCCTCCAAAATTATATGCTCAATTTGCTTATTTCAACAACGACTACTCCTCGATAACTACTCTTAACTTGCAAGTCCGAATTTCATGCAGAGAAGGTTATATGCGTAACGATCAATAGAAACCAGATATGATATCACGTGGCTTACATGACTTGGGTTGATTTTTTATTAGAGATCATTTAGACTACTCAGCGATCGAGTGTGACATATACCACTTAAAAATGGCGGACTTGAATGTCTAATTGGTAGAGGCGATTCATACATTTGAGCAGTTCTTAAATTAAGACAAAAGGTAACCATAAACAATAGTGGACAAATCCATCCAGGCATATGAGGACTGAATATAAGCGACGATTCTGATTCACGATTTTAGAGGTATCTTTGTTTGGACAGCCTCGATCAGACATAATGAAATAACTTGATGTGCTAATAACCCCTTTTATACTTGATTGCTCGAACCACAAAAAAACACTGCATATTTTGTTTAACTACACAAGGTATATCAGTAAATAAGATTTCAGACCCAGAATAATATATACCCCTCATTTATTTTAAAGCAATTCGAATCGACCAATGAAATCTTGCAAATGGTCAAGTCTTGCAAGACTTTGGCCATAATATAAGGTCTAGCTTGCCTTACAAGTTGGGAGGGACACTTGTCGCCCTCCCATAGGCCTTCTACAAAAATATCTTCTGATTTTACCCTTTCTCCGTGAAAAATCCCGCCTTGGCGTCGGCCTGCAGCGGCGCAACAGAACTTCGAACAACGGGGCTTTGTGACTGCGACCTGCGTGGCGCCGTGGCGCTGGTGAAGTTTTTCTCCTCCGTCGACAGAACTTCTAACGTCCATAACTTTCTACTCCGATGTCCTATCGACGATAGGTTTGTTGCGTTGGAAACTAGACTCAACGAACTTCATATTGGGCTTTTGAAACACCTAAAAACTCCTTATATACTAGGAGATATACCGCTCCAAAGTTGACTAAAAATCTGTCCAAAAACATTCTGTCAACTTACTTTCCAAAATTCAAATCTTATCTCCTTTCGTACGTTCTCAATACATGGCCTGAAATTACGGGGTGTAACAAAATGTATGTTATTATTGTGGAGAACCTGGTCATTTTGCGCTAGACTGTCCTATAGGGGGCGATGATGTTAGAGCTCAGCCAGTCGGATTTATGGCAGATTCATCACGATCAGTACGTTTAACAGAAATTAGTTGGTCGAGGCAGAGGTAGGAGCCAAAACTACACATATGCATTGATGGGGCGCCAGGATCAGGAGTCATCACCTAACGTCATTATAGGTACATTATCAGTCTTTTCACGCAGAGTGTATACACTGTTAGATCCAGGCTCAAATTTATCATATATTACTCCTCTAGTTACCTATAAATTTGGTATGAATCATGAGTTGATGAATGATCCATTTGTGATATCTACACCGATTGGCGAATCGGTAGTTGCCAGATGGGTCTATCGAAATTGTGCAATATTAGCTTGTGATCATCAGAGCCAAGCAGACTTGGTGGAATTAGAAACGATTGAGTTCGATGTTATTATGGAAATGGATTTGCTAGCGTCATGCTACGCTAATGTTGATTGCTGAACGAAGATTGTTAGATTCTAGTTCCTAGGCGAGCCAGTCCTGGAATGGAAGGGTAATATGGCAACGCCAAAAGATAGGTTTATTTCATACCTTAAGGCAAAAAAAGATGATCTCTAAAGGTTGTATATACCACCTGGTTTGGGCGAGGGATGTCGAACCACCTACATCTCAATCAATTCTGGTGGTTAGTGAGTTTCTTGATGTATTGCTAGATGAACTTCCAGGATTTCCTCCTGAAAGAGAAATTGAGTTCGGTATAGATGTGTTGCCAGACACTCAACCGATATTTATTCCTCCTTATAGAATGGCACCAGCCGAATTAAAATAATTGAAGGAACAACTAAAGGATCTGCTCGAGAAAGGCTTTATTAGGCCTGGTATATCTCCTTGGGGTGTGCCGATATTGTTCGTATGAAAGAAAGATGGTTCGTTATGAATGTGCATCGATTATCGACATCTGAATAAAGCTACTATCAAGAACATGTATCCTCTTCCCCGAATTGACGATTTGTTTGATCAATTATAAGGTGTGAGATGTTTCTAAAAATCGACCTAAGGTCGGGGTACCATCAACTAAAGGTTAAGGAAAAGGATATTCCAAATACGGTTTCAAGACGAGGTATGAGCACTTCGAGTTCCTAGTAATGTCATTTGGACTCACAAATGCACCAAAACATTTATGGATCTAATGAACAGCGTGTTCCGCCCATTCTTGGACATAATTGTGATAGTATTCATAGATGATATCCTGGTTTATTCTCACTCGGAAACAGAGCAAGTAGAGCATTTGCGGATAATACTACAGACACTCCGGGACCATAAGTTGTATGCAAAGTTCTCCAAGTGTGATTTTTGTCTAAATTTAGTAGCTTTTCTTGGTCACATAGTGTCAGACGAAGTTATAAGAGTTGACACTCAAAAGATTGAAGCAGTGAAGAATTGGTCGAGGCCTACGACTCCAACAGAGGTTCGCAACTTTCTGCGATTAGCTGGCTATTATAGAAGGTTCATAGAAGGATTTTCTACCATATCAGCACCATTAACAAAGTTGACACAAAAGGCCATAAAATTCCAGTGGTCCGATCCTTATGAGCGGAGTTTCCAAGAGCTAAAGGATAGATTAACATCAGCTCCAGTCCTTACTCTTCCAGAAGTTTCGAAAGGCTATGTTGTGTATTGTGACACATCAGGAGCAGGTCTAGAATGTGTGTTGATGCAGCATGGTAAAGTGATTGCCTATGCTTCAAGGCAATGGAGGAAACACGAGAATAACTATCTGACACATGATTTAGAGTTGGACGCAGTAGTCTATGCACTAAAGATTTGGCAGCACTATTTATATGGTGTTTATATCGACATCTTTACGGATCATAAAAGTCTGAAATACATATTCAAACAGAAGGATCTGAACTTGAGACCAAGAATATGGCTTAAGTTATTGAAGGATTATGATGTGGACATCTTATATCACCCTGGTAAAGCTAATGTGGTAGCAGACACACTGAAAAGTAAATCAATGGTCAACTCAATGCAAGCGCTAGTCACAAGGAAGGAATTGGCGAGAGAGCTTCATCAGTTAGCTAGTTTGAAAATCCGATTAATGGACTCGGAAGATGGTGGTTTTGTGATTCAAAACATGTCAGAATCATCCCTCATATCATAAATTAAAGAACGCCAATGGGAAGACCCTAGTTTAAAGAAGATAAGAGAGGGCATTCAGCAGAAGAAAACCACGACCTTTGAGATTGATGAACATGAAACTCTCAGGCACTAGTGTCGTCTGTGTGCTCCAAACATAGCAGGATTATGGGATATAGTTATGACGGAGATTCACTGTTCACAGTATTCTATCCATCTAGGGTCAACTAAAATGTATCATGATCTCAAGAGAATGTATTGGTGGAATGACATGAATAGGAGCGTGGCGGAGTTCATAGCTCAGTGTCCCAATTGTCAGCAGGTAAAAATAGAACATCAAAAGCCCGATGGCTTGACTCAAAACATCGAGATTCCGATGTGCAAATGAAAAATGATTAATATGGATTTCATTACGGGATTACCTCGTTCTTTCCGTAAATTTGATTCCATTTGGGTGATCGTTGACAGACTGACAAATCAGCTCATTTCTTACCGGTGAACGTTACTTACACAACCAAAGACTATGTGAAGTTATATATTAAGGAGATTGTTCGACTTCATGGTGTGCCTGTTTCTATTATATCTGTCTGAGGTGCTCAGTTTATAGCTAACTTCTGGAAGTCATTTCAAAAAGGGTTAGACACCCGAGTTAATTTAAGTACGACTTCTATCCATAGCAGACAGTCAGATCGAGCGAACGATTTAGACGCTCGAGGACATGTTATGAGCTTGTGTGTTGGACTTCAAGGGAAGTTGGGATAATCAGTTACCCCTTATTGAGTTCGCGTACAATAACAACTATCACGCCAGCATTAAAATGGCTCCATATGAGGTTTTATATAGACGGAAATGTAGATCTCTCATCGGATGGTTCGAGGTAGGCGAATCAGAGTTATTTGGACCCGACTTACTGCATCAAGCCATAGAGAAGGTGAAGCTTATCCAAGAACGATTGTTAACGGCCCAGAGTCGTTAAAAGTCATATTCAGATGTACGACGATGAGACTTAGAATTCCAGGTAGAAGATTGGGTATTCTTGAAGATTTCTCCTATGAAGGGAGTAATGAGATTTGGAAAGAAAGGAAAGCTTAACCCAAGATATATTGGGCCATATTGCATAGTTCTACGTGTTGGTCAAGTAGCTTACGAATTGGACTTACCTTCAGTGTTGGAGTTTGTTCATCCGGTTTTCCATGTGTCCATGTTGAGAGCATGTGTTGGAGATCCTTCTCGGATTGTAACAATAGAGGATGTGCAGGTTACAGAGAATCTATCATATGAAGAGATTCCTATTGCTATCCTAGATCGACAAGTCCGCAAGCTGAGGACTAAGGAGATATCTTCTGTGAAAGTCTTGTGACGAAATAGGAATGTGGAAGAGATGACGTAGGAGGCGGAAGAAGAAATGATGCACAAATATCCGTACTTATTCCACACCAATGCTGAGGTTCCAGGAGAAGCATGAGGTAAATTCCAATTCCTAAGATTGTAATCAATGCTTGAAGACCATGAGAGATCTGATGTAGTGGTGTATGTTATATATCACCTCAACATTGATTCTAAGGGAGGAAAAATGTAACGTCTCGTAATTTTGGACGATAATTTGTGAACCTAAATTAAGAAAATAGATCCGATCGTTGGGAATATTTTTATTATATTTACATATGATAATAAGAAAATTAGTATACAAGAATGCGATCCCGAAATAATTTTGGATGTAACAAGTGTGACGATGGAGATTAATAATAATAGTGGTATATCCCCAAAAGAGGTGATGGACTAGTATCATATTACAAGAATTATGACATTGAGTATACGAAGGTCTTATGAGTAATTAGAATTTAAGTGAATTGGGTTCAAGAATTAATTGTGTGTGTAATTGATTAATTACGGGATAAATTAATATTGGTTGGAATTATGTACGTGTAATTTAAAGGAGCACGTCACTTAAGTGACAAAGTGTAAATTGACATAAAATCTTACACTTAGAAAGAAAAAAAGGGGCTAGGCTATTTCCACGTATCAAATTCACGTGGGTTAATTTTAGGCCTTGGATTAGGTGGCAATAAGAGAGAAAAGGGATCAGCATAAATCAATATATATATATATATATATATATATAGAGAGAGAGAGAGAGAGTCTAATACAAGCCTCCATTTAGGTGTTTGATGTCACGGTGAGTGGTATTACTTTTTATAGTGAGGGAGCTGTTATTTTTTAGGATTTCTACGGATAACTATTAACTAGTAAGAAGATTCGTAGTTGAAAGTTGGAAGTCTCAGGTCCATTAGAATATGTATTTGAGTTTTAAAATTGAGATTAGCATTTGTTGAGTCGTTTGGAACTTGTGTGGACAACCATTAGCGTGAGAATAACCCAAGTATGTGAAGGTAAATTATTTCTTTTTTTTTACATTTTTCATGTTATAAAATATAACTGTGATATTATTTTATAATTTATTGTACTCATAGAAGTTAAGAATAATCATGTTATTGATTCATATGCTAAAAGCATGTCTATATTATTTCTAAGTCCTTATAGAGGCATATAGAAAATATAATTATATTCACAGGTTGTCAAATGTACAAAGGTAGTATGTCATCTGTTGAGATTGGAATATGGTGTTGGCATTCATGCATTTTATTTTGCATTACATTCGCATATTATCCTGGACCACTTGTGATATGCACATTACTATATGGTAAATATTATTTGTATATGTAGAGGAATGGAAAAAAAGTAAAAAAGTGTTATATACGCACACCACCTGCAACTGGTACATATGATCATAAAAGAGACCTAAGAGGCCAATATTGAAGCCAACATGGCTTATATGATATAACTGAAAGCATGTGTGGCAGTTATGATTTGACCGAAAGCCTGTCTGGCGGTCGTGGGAAGTAGGATTTCGATACTACCGAAAGCATATGTGGCGGTTATGAAAAATAGATAGTATACCGCATTTGCATCATGCGTGACATTTATGTATATCATGCCTATAGAAGCTGTTATGAAAAGAAAGACGCCTGCGTGGCCATCGGTATACTGCATTGGTATTGCATAACATTTAGACATATGTACTAGGGCCCTCAGAGGCATGTATTGTTGGTCAGTTATTCCTGTTTCAGATTATGATATATCTTGGCTATGTTATTTCTTATGCCTGACATACTTAGTACATCAGTCGTACTGCCGTTTCTTTTGCTGGGGACGATGTTGTTGGGAGATTTCCACGTGCTCACGCAAGTTTATGTATCGTTCACAAGTAGTATAGTCTGATAAGACCGAATATCGTCCTCAGAGACTGGTTTTTAATTACCGTACATCTACTCTATGTTATCTATTTGGCTAACGATAGTTTGATTTGGTTTTTTTATCTAACTACTAGAATAATTGCAAGAATTAACTAAACTATTAAAGCTGTAATCAGTTATGAAGGAATTAGGGCTTCCAATATCCTTGACTATCCACTCCTTTCAATCTTCAATGCAACTAGAATGATTCTTCTTCTTCTACGTTAAGATAGCGGTTAACTAGACTGTCTTATATTCCGGTTAGGATATATAATCGCTCAACCCCAGTGCAAAACCCTTCTATATTTCTATGATAGGATTTACCACATAGGAGGATTAAGAACAATAACCTATAATGCTACACAAGTATCGGAGTACTTTCGTCTGCGATTTTAACCTATGTCTATTCAATTACAACATATTCAAATCTCTCATCTAGGTTCTTGATTCGAAATCATATAGATTATGATAATTAGTGATCAATTAACTATCAAACATTCATACCAGTATTGAATAAATCTTAATCAAGTGAAGAAGAAATCAAACTAATGTATTAATTCATGAAAATAGAGTTTCAAGCGATTCAATAGGAAAGCCCTAATAAAGTGTTTAGCTCCTAGCCATAGACATGCTAAGAACTAATACAAATACCGACATAAACTGAATTGAAAACTAGAAGAAAAATTACGTAGAACTAGGTCTCCAATTGTAGCTTCCAATCCTTGCCCTGTGATGTGTTGTGTGTTAGAATGACACCCATTTGGGTCAGGGTTTTAGAGATTATATAGTTGAGAAAAATTGCGCTTCGGACCTTTTTGCCCTTCGAAAAATCGGAAAAATCGAATTTGTCTCGCGAAATCCTGCCTCGGCGCCGCGGCCCTGCTGGGTGGCGTCGCGGCGCCGCAATAACTGTATCCGAATCAGACACTACAGTACATTGGGCGCCGCGACGCCGGCGACGTCCCTCTGCCCGTTTTTCTGATTTTGTGTCATTTTCTCGTCCTGACTTCGTCTGATTTCTTCTATACTTTCCGGGACTTCTTAGGCTTCATTTCTTGGCCTTTTATTGTGCAATTCCATCTCAAATAAGCTCATTTCTTCTTCTTTTTGATATTTCTCCATTTATGACCGCTGTGACTCAAAAGAAAGAAAAACAACCATAATACTATACTAAACACACACAAATGAAATGAGTAAAATACTAACTAAAAATGACTCAAAAAGTGTATATAAAAGAGACATGTACTGCTGGTCAGTTATTCATGTTTCAGATTATGATATATCTTGGCTTTGTTATTTTTTATATCTGACATACTCAGTACATCAGTCGTACTGACGTTTCTTTTGATGGGGACGATGTGTTTCATGCCCGCAGGTTCACACAGGCAGGATGACGGTCCACGTGAATAGGTTGCAGATTTCAGCGGACTTTTGGAAGCACTCCTCTCTTTTCGGAGTGTCGGTGTAACTTTGGTATGTTACATTTTTGTGTGTCTGTATGGGTATGGTGGAGCCTTGTCCCGACCTGTTGATGTTGTACACTCTTTAGATGCTTTTAGATAGGTGTCCTGTGTATAGTAGTTTTTTATGGCCTTATCGGCCTTGGCATGAGTATGTATATATGTATAAGTCAATTTTCTGGATAAAAGTTTTCATAACCTTTTCGGCTTAGTCCGTGCTTATTTATGGTTGGGTGTTAATTACGTGATTAGCGGTATCCGACGGATGGGATCCGAATGCTCGTCACGACCCTCCGATTTGGATCGTGACACCCGGGTTACACATGATACTGACATATATTTTTTAGAAACTCTAGCCATTGTCTCTATCTTAAATTCAATTGCTTTTATTTAAAATATAGGTGGAATGATTTGGGAGACCCTTTTACTTGTTCTGGATTGTCATCCCGGTATATGTGTTCCTTGGAGTTTCATCTATACCTTTGAACATCGGTATATGTCTTCCTTGGAGATTTATGCCCCAAACATATGTTTTAAACTCCTTTGTATTCGTGTGATGCTCATTTGCTTGACATCAACATCAGATTTTATGCCGAAATAATAATTTAATATTCACATTAATTCTAATTTCATAAATAAATTTAAAAAAAAAATTGAAGCGGAAAAAAAGAAGCAAAAGATAATTAATAAAATCAATATTTTGGAGCACTCACCCATGTTCATCTTATTTATCCTCCCCTGCCCCTTTTTGCACTGACCCCCTCCCCCCCTAAAAAAAGAGAGATAGAGAGAACCCCACTTTATATTTTATGAGACTAAACTTGCACTACTTTCTTTTAATTTTGATTCTTCAAAAATAACAGGGAAATCTCTTAAATTTTAGCATTATTTTAGTTGATGGAATGATGGTTCTTTTGATGAAAAATGTGCAGACGAAAAGAGGGAAGCCCAACAATGTATTTGAAGAGGTCTACTGCAGTTAGAAGTTTGTTTCAATAAAGTCCTGATCTTCAGAATAGTCCTAGTCTTTAGGTTATTTATTTGCTTTGAATTAGTTTAGGTTTCTGTTAGCATTAGCTATATATTTGCTAAATGGACTACTACTTGTTATGTACTAAAGGCTATTTAAGTCGGCTCTATTCTTAATAAAATCAAGTCATTCAATACAGTTTTATTGTTTGAGTTCATTGTGTCTCTTATTCCTAACAATCTGGTATCAAGAGCCAGGAAGTAAAGAGTGAGAGTGAGTAATTTCCAAAAAAGTGAGGAAGTGAAGAGATAGCAGCAGAGACAAGAAACTTCGCACAACCTTGTATCCCAAAATTTGATGGGGATTACGAGTATTGGAGCATGTTGATGGAAAATCTTCTCAGTTCAAAGGAATTTTGGAGTGTTATTGAGACATGGTATACAGAGCCTGCACTTGGAGAAGTGTTAACTGGTGCACTGAGAAAGACCTTGGATGAGACAAAGTTGAAGGATTTGAAAGCCAAAAATTACCTTTTTCAATTCATTGACAAGTCAATCCTGAAGACAATTGCTCAAAAGGAGACGACAAAGCAGTGTGGGATTCAATGAAGGTCAAGTACCAAAAAAATGCTAGGGTGTAGCGTGCTCAACTTCAAATCCTTCTCAGGAATTTTGAAGTCTTGGAGATGAAACTTGGAAAATCTGTAACAGATTACTTTGCAAGGGTGATGTTGGTGGCAAACAATATGAGGAATCTTGGAGAAGATATGCGCGATGTGAAGATCATTGAGAAGATATTTCGCACACTTACTGAGAGGTTTAATTATATTGTTTGTTCAATTGAGGAGTCGAAAGACATCAATCATCTTATGAGCGTCATTACTTGTTCATGAACAAAAGTTCCGAAAGAATGAAGAAAATGACCAAGCACTAAGGCTCTATGATGAGAGAGTTGGAGGAAGAGGCTGAGGTAGAAACAATTACAAAGGAAGAGGTTGTGAAAGAGGGCAAGTGCTCAATAGGGACACAATAGAATGCTTCAAGTGTCACAAGCTTGGGCATTTCCAATATGAATGTCCAACTTTGAATAAGGAAACAAATTATACAGAGTTGAATGACGAGGATGAGATGTTGTTGATGTCGTGTGTTGAATTGCACGAGGTGAAACGAAATGATGCATGGTTTCTTGACTCAGGGTGTTCCAATCATATATGCGGGTATCGAGGTATGTTTTCATATTTAGATTAAAAAAAATCAGCATTCAGTAAAGTTGAAAAACAATAGTAAAATGAGTGTGGCTGGAAAAGGAAGTTTAAAGTTCTGGTTGAATTGAGTCAATTATACTATCAATGAAGTTTACTATGTTCCAAAACTCAAAATAATCTCTTGAGCATAGGACAACTCAAGAGAAAGGATTAGCATTTTTATTACGGCGGGAATCTGTAAAATTTATCATCCAAAGAGGGGTTTGATCATTCAAACTCTAATGAGCACCAACAGAATGTTCATCCTTCTAGAACAGACTCCAGCTGAAGTACATGCACCAGCTCAACCAGATAGATGTCTTCACACAAGTTCTCAAGAGAGTTCTGCACTTTGGCATCGACGATATGGTCATTTAAGTTATAAAGGACTGAGCACCTTGCAATCGAAAAATATGGTACACTTTCTCCATCCATTCAATGGCCCAAGTCTGCCATGCACAGATTGCATAAATGACAAGTAATATAGAGATGTAATGCCGCATAAAAGCACTTGGAGAGCAAGTCAGAAATTGGAGCTAATTCATGCTGATATTTGTGGTCCTATCACTATTGGGTCTAATAGTGGAAAGCGGTACATATTGTGTTTTATTGATGATTTTAGTCGCAAATCATGGGTGTTTTTATTGGTTGAAAAGTCGGAGGCACTGAATTATTTTAAAAGATTCAAAATAATGGTGTAAAAAGACACAAGGATGTTTATGAAGTGTTTATGTACTGATCGGGGAGGTGAGTTTACTTCCAATTAGTTTAATGAGATATGCAGGCAGCAGGGTATCAAGAGGCAGCTGACCACGGCTTACACTCCGCAACAAAATGGTGTAGCCGAGAGAAAAATAGAATAGTGATGAACATGGTTCGATCAATGCTTTCTGACAAAAGACTTCCAAAGACGTTGTGGACAGAGGCAGTGACTTGGGAAATCTATGTTCTCAACCGGTGTCCGACAGTGGCAATGAAAGATATTACCCCACAAGAGGCATGGAGCGCGATAAAACCCTCAGTTGATCACTTTCGAGTCTTTGGTTGCTTGACACATGTACGCATTTCAGATGTGAAACTAAGTAAGCTTGATGATAAAAGTTTTCCTTGTGTATTTTTGGGAGTTAGTGATGAGTCAAAAAGGTATAGATTGTTTGATCATGTTCATAAGAAAATTGTAATGAGTATGGATGTGGTTTTTGAAAAATACAAACAGTGAGATTGGGATGTGTCTTATGAGAATCAAATTATTTTAGACTTATAATGGGGTGATAGTGAGGGTGAAAATGAATAAGGGGTTATTGATAATGGAGATGAAGAAAATATTGTTGGAAAGGTCGAAGAGAATTATGATAGGGCAGTTAGAGAAGGGGAAGATGATTTTAGTGAGGGTGAAGTGAGAATGAGGGAGTCGAGGCCTTCTCGTGAGAGGCAACCTCTTGTATGGCTGGATGATTAAGTTAGTGGCGAAGGTTTATTTGAAGATGAAGTTCATATGGCATTAGTGGTGTCAGCTGATCCATTGTATTTTAAGGAAGCTGTGAAGAGTGAAAATTGGAGATTGGCTATGAACAGTGCAATTAACTCCATAAAAAAATCAAACATGGACACTCACTGAGCTGCCAGCTGGGGCCAAAAGAATAGGAGTGAAGTGGGTTTACAAAACAAAATTCAATGAACATGGACAGCTTGATAAGTACAAGGCTCATTTGGTCGCTAAGGGGTACTCTCTGAAGTATAAAGTGGACTACAGAGAAGTCTTTGCACCAGTGGCTAGAATGGATACAGTAAGAATGATTGTTGCTCTAGCTGCACAGAATAATTGGACAATTTTCAGTTGGACGTCAAGTAAGTTTTTCTTCATGGTGAGTTGAGTGAAGAGGTTTATGTGGAGCAGCCAAGAGGGTATGAAAAACAGGGCAGTGAGCATCTAGTTTACAATTTACACAAACTTATGTATGGATTAAAGCAAGTTCCACGATCTTGGTTTAGTCACCTCGAAGCACATTTCATTGGGGAAGGATTTTCGAAGTGTGATAGCCAGCAAACATTATTCACCAAGCGAAGCATAGAAGGAAAAATCATCATTGTAAGTGTTTATGTTGATGATTTAATTTTTACTGGTAATGATGAGGTTATTGTTAGCGATATTTTGACTGCTCACGCAAGCATACGCATCGTTCACAAGTAATATAGTCTGTAAGACCGAATATCGTCCACAGAAACTGGTTTCTAAGTACCGTTCATCTATTTTATGTTATCTATTTGGCAATCGATATTTGTTTGGAGTTTTTATTTAACTACTGGAATAATTGCAAGATTTAAACTAATAAAGTTGTAATCAGTTATGAATGAATTATGGCTTCCAAAATTCTCGACTATCCGCTTTATTCAATCTTTAATGCAACTAAAATGATTCTTCTTCTTCGTTAAGATAGTGGTTAACTAGACTGTCTTATATTTCGGTTAGGACATATAATCACTCAACCCCTGTGCAGAACCCTTCTATATTTCTATGATAGGATTTACCACATAGGAGGATTAAGAACAGTAACCTATAATGCTACACAAGTATCGGGGTACTTTCGTCCGCGATTTTAACCTATGTCTAGTCAATTACAGCATATCCAAATCTCTCCTCTCGGTTTTTATTCGAAATCTTATAGGTTATGATAACTAGTGATCAATTAATTTATCAAACATTCATACCAAATATTGACTAAATCTTAATCAAGCGAAGAAGAAATCAAACCACTACATTAATTCATGAATAACAGTTTCAAGCGATTCATAAGGAAAGCCCTAATAGAGTGTTTAGCTCCTAGCCATAGTCACGCTAATAACTAACACAATATCCATACATAAACTGAATTAAAAACGAAAGAAAGAAAATTACGTAGAACAAAGTCTCCAATTGTAGCTCAAAATATGTCTGTGTTGTGTTGTCTTGTAGAATGACCAACCTCTTTCATAGCATTAATCCCTAGGGCTTAAATATCCTCTAATTTTTGTGCCCTATGGACCAATCCACCCTTAGCCAATTTGCCTTCGGAACTGAAATTTCCCGCGTCGGCACCGCGGTGCCGAAACTCCTGCAGCTTCTCAGCACAAATGGCATCGCGGTACTGTCTGATGGCACCGCAGTGCTGAAAGTCCTATGGCTCCTCGGTAAATATGGCACCGCGGTTCTGCATAGTGGCACCGCGGTGCTGCCTTCTTTCGCTCTAAGTTGCCAACTTTCGTTCTTTTCGCATCGGGAGCACCTTTTCTGCCCATATGTCGTTCCTTTTTGCCATTTTGCCTTTTTGCACCGCTGTGACTCAAAAAAAAAGAAAAACAAACCTACCATTATACTAAACACAACAAAAACGAGTAAAATACCAACTAAAAATGACTCATAAGACGTATACAAAATACGCCTAACAAACAAAGAGTACGCATCGTTCACAAGTAATATAGTTTATAAGACCGAATATCGTCCACATAGACTGGTTTATAAGTACCATTCATCTATTTTATGTTATCTATTTGACAATCGATATTTGTTTGATTTTTTTTATTTAACTACTGGAATAATTGCAAGATTTAAACTAATAAAGTTGTAATCAGTTATGAATGAATTTGGGCTTCCAAAATCCTCGACTATCCACTTTATTCAATCCTTAATGCAACTAAAATGATTCTTCTTCTTCGTTAAGATATCGGTTAACTAGAATGTCTTATGTTCCGGTTAGGACATATAATCACTCAACCCCAGTGCAGAACCCTTCTATATTTCTATGATAGGATTTACCACATATGAGGATTAAGAACAGTAACCTATAATGCAACACAAGTATCGGAGTACTTTCGTCCGCGATTTTAACCTATGTCTAGTCAATTACAGCATATCCAAATCTCCCCTCTTAGTTTTTTATTCGAAATCATATAGGTTATGATAACTAGTGATCAATTAATTATCAAACATTCATACCAAATATTTACTAAATCTTAATCAAGCGAAGAAGAAATCAAACAACTACATTAATTCATGAATAACAGTTTCAAGCGATTCATAAGGAAAACCCTAATAGAGTGTTTAGCTCCTAGCCATAGTCACGCTAAGAACTAACACAATATTCATACATAAACTGAATTAAAACGAAAGAAAGAAAATTACGTAGAACAAAGTCTCCAATTGTAGTTCCAAATCCGCCTGTGTTGTGTTGTAGAATGACCAACCTCTTTCATAGCATTAATCCCTAGGGCTTAAATATCCTCTAATTTCCGTGCCCTATGGACCAATCGCCCTTAGCCAATTTATCTTCGGAACTGAAATTTTCCGCGTCGGCATCGCGGTGCCGAAACTCCTGTAGCTTCTCAGCACAAATGGCACCGCGGTACTGCCTGATGGCACCACGGTGCTGAAATTCCTGTGGCTCCTCGGTAAATATGACACTGCGGTTCTGCATAGTGGCACCACAGTGCTGCCTTCTTTCGCTTTGAGTTGCCAACTTTCGTCATTTTCGCCTCGGGAGCACCTTTTCTGCCCATTTCTCGTTCCTTTTTGCCATTTTACCTTTTTGCACCGCTGTGACTCAAAAGAAAAAAAATAAGCCTATTACTATACCAAACACAACAAAAATGAGTAAATACCAAATAAAAATGACTCAAAAGGCGTATACAAAATACGCCTAACAAACACCCCCAAACTTAACCTTTTGTCACACCCCGACTTTTCCTAAGTCTTTACTTAGGGCGTGATGACACCTGGATAATTATTTCCCACCAGGAGTACCATTTAATTCTCTTTATTTAGAAATTTAAACTTATATTCAAATACGGAGCTATTAATAAAAATAACAATAAAGAAATATGTTTATGACTTTATTGAAAACATAACGTGAGCCCATGCTCGTGCAAATATTGTTTCTACATAGACATACTGACAAAGATTATTCTAAGTTGGAAGGGAGACCATTCCACACGGGCATTTCCCGAGACACTGGAACTGACATTCTGAACCTGACGAGTACCAAGCCCGAAGCAATGGACTTGGTATGACAAGAGGCTGCGGGACAATTGCTAGCCTTGGCGTGAAGCCTTCTCCCCCTATAACGCTTTCCTGAAACATGTTAAATAAAGAGTCAGCCCTACCATCTGGGGCTGAGTGAGAACTTTACCCTGCAATTCAAAGTAACACCACAATATTCCAAGTGCAATCACACTATAACGTAATAAGCATATTGCAAAAAACATATCAGGTTACAACACTTTTAAATATGCAGCAACTCCTCATAGGAAATTCTCAGTTTAACTAACACTTTATTTTATATCGTATTATACGTTAAAACATTCTCCTGCATTTCCATATGTTTGTTACATTTATATATTTTTGAACGCGTATTCACTTTTCATATTTATATATAGGTGAACATGTATTCATCTTTCATATTTGTTGCGGCGTGCAACCCGATCTATTATATTTACATATTTGTGAACACATATTCACTTTACGTTTTGTTGCGGCGTGCAACCCGATCCATTATGTTTACGTATTTGTGAACGCGTATTCACTTTACGTTTTGTTGCGGCGTGTAACCCGATCCATTATATTTACGTATTTGTGAACACGTATTCACTTTACGTTTTGTTGCGGCGTGCAACCCGATCCATTATGTTTATATTTATATAATTATGTGAACACGTATTCACTTTTCATATTTTTCAGAAGATCGAATAAATAATATTCTCTTTCCCAACATTCTGTCATTCATACTTGTAAAGATTATAACTTTTTAACCATAACTCCAACTAAGGTGTTTCTCAAGCGGAAACTAAGGTAAGACGAGGATATTTCACTGTACCAAATTTAATTTAAAACTACTTTGGGTAACTAACACAAATTTATCCTCAAAACAGTCACATGAAATTTGTTTCGGCAGAATTTTTATTAAACAGAACCCAATCTTAGAATAGTCATAACTCCTAATCAGTAAACCCGTTCAAGCCCCATAAAATCTCAAAATGACGAGAACATAGAGCTACACGTCTCCAAGTGAACCATCCTTTCATATTCTGTACCATTTGGTACAGTTTTACACTTTTATTCGCTGACCTTTCTGGATCTAGATAGATCCGAGGCAGAAACTTTAAACAGAGATAACTCGCAATCCGTAAGTCTGATCGACCTCCGTAAGGTCTCAAAATGTCCAAAACAGAGAGATATAGAACTTTCATTTAGCACCAATTTTCATATTTCCCACGGATTAGTACAGTTTTACGTTTCAACGTCATGCCCTTCTGGATTCCGATGAATCCGAGGCAGCAACTTCAAACTACAATAACTCTCAACTCGTAAGTACGTTTTAACAACTCTTTATCTATATTTGTCCGTAATAGAGAGATTTACAACCATGTAAATTTTCATATAATTCTAATAAGTAAAACTCAATAAAAACAGTCCGTAATTATGACTTTCCGAATTTTGGCCAAATCTAAGGCAGTAACTTTGAACTATGATAACTTTCAAACCGTATATCCATTTTACCTCATTTTTTGGTCTATATGATCATAGTAGAGAGGTGTACCATTCTTCCGAATTTCATCAAATTCTAACAATTATAACTCAGTGAAATCAGTTCGTAAAGTTCATGACGCAACTAGTTGTTTAAACAATCAAAAGCTCATTATTTATTTTCAACACTCAATTCTTATTCTAACATGTATTGAACTTAAAATGAAGGATGTTACAAAAAAATTATGAGTGAGAAAACTCACCTTGTAAGCGTGAAGATTATTGTTGTTTGGTTGCTAAAATGATCCTTACTCTCTAATATTTTGATTCTTGTTCTTCTTGCCCTCTTGGTATTTTTCCAGATTTTTTTTCCTCTTCTTTTCACTTGTTTTTTTTCTTATTTCCTATTCTTTGTGCTAGATATTTTATTTGTGTCATGTACAATGTATAAGTAGAAAAAAAAATTATAACCTATGGGAGGTGGAATGACAAGAGTTTGAGGGGAAATGAAAAGGGGGGGAGGGAAAGGGACGTGCATGCAGCATACCCTTTTGCCTTTTTTTTTTTTTAATTTTCATTTTATCTATCTATTTATCTAACTTTAACATTAACTCCATCCCATGCAATTTATTCTTTGTTTTCTTATATATATATGTATTTTTATTAAATCAACCAACAACTATATTGTCACGACCCGACCCCGGATCCGTGACCGGTGCCTTGACCCGGGCACCCTTGTGACACAACATCAGAGAAAACCAGCGGAATATAAACTCAAAATAAACAACCATAATGATATAAATAGTCTAGCCCAAAATGGCTACCCCAAAAGTACATAAAGCCGAACAGCTACATCCTTAAACAAACAAAGTTATGACAAGACTACAGGCCTCTGAGAATGAGTAACACTATGACGGGACAGGGCCCCGTCATGCCCCTGAATGTACAAAATATCAACAACACCAGGGAGAACCATACCAAAAGTCGAGCCTCCGAAGAAATGGAGCTCCTGACACCTGAGTAAAAGATCCTAGGAATGAGGATCTACCACTGCTTCCTGCACGATGAACGCACCGGCGGCGGGTCGACACAACGTACCAAGTATGTAAAATCGAAAATATCAGAGTAATATCATAAGTCAAAAATAAGCTGGAGTCATAGATAAAAATCAATTTCTTGCACTGTGCCTTACTAACAATGGGAGTAACAAGTATAAGACTTATAGCATAAAAATAGGAGGCTCACGATCAAAACAGGGTACCTCGCCCGTAGTATCATTAAGCAATCCTACTCCTGGGACTATTTCACCCGCATGGGTCCTGTGGACCCGCATGAGGTCATCCGCCTCGTCATGAGACTATTTCACCCGCATGAGACTATTTCACCCGCATGGATCCTGTGGACCCGCATGAGTACCATCGCCGTACTCGCATGGGACTATTTCACCCGCATGGATCCTGTGGTCCGGATCCGCATGAGTGCAAGCGCCGCACTCGCATCATGGGTAGCAAATCCATGGAATAAATAACAACCCGGGGTTTACCCCGTAATAATATAAATGTATAACGTAGCTCATCCGGCTATCATACATACCATAAGCACTACCGGCCTATCATATCACAACATAAGCGCTACCGGCCTATCATATCATACATAAGCACTACCGACTTATTATAACATAAGCAAGTTAAGAAATCCCCTAACTTCTTATTAACTTTATTAGTATATCCTCTCATTTTAGTATCCTAAGGCACTAACATGTCTTTTAATAGAAAATCCGGGAATTCAACCCAAGTACCATGTACTTCTAACTTTTAAGAAAAACTCTTTTTATACAAGGATTCCAAGATACTAATCACCATAGTATCAAGTTACGATTTCTTTTCAAGACAAGTCACATTTCCTTTTAGAAATATAATAGGCTTCTAAATCAAGTGACTTCATTTCCTTTAAAACCTTAGGCAACCAATGCCTAAAAATCAATTCACCTTTCTTAGTTTCAAATCCTTTACCCTTACTTATTTTAATTAGAGTAAACCTTTCTTTGTGAACCTTTCAAGAAAACTAATATAACCAGCTTCCCATAAAGTCCTTATATTAGCGTTATCCCTTTGTCAAATACATTTTCCCTCAACCCAAGGGACTTATACTTTTGAAATGAAACAAGTATCATATACTTTAAAACAAGTGTAGATTATCAAATCTTGTACGTATACCGTACTACATAGATACAACTATTCATGCTCAAGAGATAGGAAAGCTCTACATACCTCTTCGGTCAATCCACTTGCTAAGTCCAACTACCGCAAGTAATATGTCAACCTATAATAACCATAGTGCGTTTATTAACCTCTAATTTCAATGTAGAAATAATCTAAGTTCAAAGCCCCTAATTCTATGGAAAATTGGGCCGCATTTCCTTTGTTTCTACATACTTTGCCACCTTTTTCAAAGGCCGATTTTCAACACTCAAACGCCTCATTAAGGCCCAACATCCAAACCAACACAAAGGGGATTACACACCTAATCTTGGGTGTGTAAAATTATGCCCCATAAGTTATAATAATACACTTAACAATTCTAAAGTAGTTTGTAGGCTACAACTTGCTCATAATATCTCTTTAGCCAAATCCTTCATACCCAACCCACATTTCTTGCATGCAATGACTCTAATAGCATTATTTACTACCACAAGTACTTTATTCTTAACATGCAACACTAAAAACTAATAATAGAGGAAGAATCATTACCTTAGAGCTTTAGCCAAATTTATCCAACAATTTGCTAGCTTCTATTCCAAGAACACCACCACAACAACCTTCACAAGCTAGCCACAAGCTTCCTTCTTGCCTTTTACTTTTCAGATTTTTCCTAAGGCTAGAATATCTCTTGGAGTTTTAGAGAGAAGGAGGAGCTTGAAATAATTAAGAGAGAAGGAGGAGCTTTTTCTAAGAGAGAGATGAAAGATGACCAAGTCTTTAAGACTTGGTCAATATAACGACGCAGATATCGGATGGGGACACTTGTCACCCACCCATGCCCTTTTAAAATAAAAGATCAGATTTTCCTAAGTTTTTCCGCCAGATTTCCCGCCTCGGCGCATGCAACTCCCATGACTCTTAGATTTAGCGCGCCAGTTCTTCCGGGCGCGCTGAAACTTCAGCGACCCCTCAGATCTTCCGGCGCCGCGGCCCTGACTTCCGGTGCCGCGGCCCTACAATCACCCGTCTTGGCGCCGCGGCCCTGCCTCTGGCGCCGCGCGAGACCCGATCAGCGTCCGGACCGAACTACGGGGTATAACATTCTCCCCCCCTTAGAAACATTCGTCCCGAATGTTCCTTCTAGGCTTACTTGAATCACAAATTGACGTAGACGCTCTTAACTACTCTTTTGCAAATAAAGAC
This sequence comes from Przewalskia tangutica, assembly GCA_029844215.1. Lineage (NCBI taxonomy): Eukaryota > Viridiplantae > Streptophyta > Magnoliopsida > Solanales > Solanaceae > Przewalskia > Przewalskia tangutica. The sequence continues at coordinate 76,469,548 of CM056738.1, read as the reverse complement.
GCTCCCCACGGCCACAACAATACTTAAGCACAATTGCTAAATCAAAACTAACAAGCAGGAAAGTGGGTTACCTGGAGGTGTAGGGAATAAGTGAGGATACTTCTTCATCATGTCATCCTCTGCTTCCCACGTCATTTCCTCCCTGTTCTCGTTCCGCCATAAGACCTTGACGGAAGCCACGTCCTTCGTCCGAAGTCTCCTAACCTGTCGATCGAGTATCGCTATGGGACTCTCCTCATACGATAACTCCTCTGTCACTTGGACATCATGAACCGGGTGCACTCTAGATGGATCTCCAATACATTTCCGCAACATGGACACATGGAAAACTGGATGTTCCGCCTCCAAATCGGACGGCAGATCTATCTCATAGGCAACTCTGCCTACCCTACGGACAATCTGATACGGCCCAATGTACCTTGGGCTAAGCTTCCCCTTCTTTCCAAATCTCATCACTCCCTTCATGGGTGATAACTTTAGAAAAACCCAATCATCTATCTCAAATTCCAAGTGTCGACGCCGATGATCTGCATACGACTTCTGCCGACTCTGAGCTGCCAACAACAGCTCCTGGATAAGCTTCACCTTATCCATCGCTTCGAACTAAGTCCGCCCGACTAACTGAACTTCTCCCACCTCGAACCAGCCTATCGGTGACCTGCACTTCCTCCCATATAAGGCCTCATAAGGCGCCATCTGAATACTGGAATGGTAGCTGTTGTTGTAAGCAAACTCCACGAGAGGCAAATGATCCTCCCTACCCACAAATCAATAACACAAGCCCGCAGATATCCTCGTTGTGCGGATAGTGCGCTCGACCGTCCGCTTGGCCCGAGGGTGAAATGCGATCTTGAGACTCACATGTGTCCCTAATCCTTCAAAAGACCTCGAAGTTAGCCGAGAACCGCTCTCTATCCGATATAATCGACACCGACTCCGCATACCTCACAATCTCTCTAATATATAATCGGCATAGTCTCACCGAGAACGCCGTTCGATCGGAAGAAAATGGGCTGATTTCACACGTCGACAATCACCCAAATGGAATCATGTTTCCTCTGAGTGGTAGGTAGCCCTGTAATAAAATCCATATTTATCACCTCCCACTTCCAAGTCGGAATATCAATATCCTGCAATAGCCCACCGGGCTTTTGGTGCTCAATCTTGACCTGCTGACAATTAGGACACTGTGCAACAAAACATGCCACGTCCCTCTTCAGGCCATCCCACCAATACACACACCTGAGGTCATGTTACATCTTAGTCGACCCCGGATGAATAGAATAACGAGCACTGTGCCTCCCCTGCACCACGACGAAGTCCTCGCTACATCGGAACACACAACCGGCCCTCGAATCTTAGCACCCCATCAGGCGCTACCTCAAATAGACCCTTCTCTTTCTGAACAGCGGCATCTCGATACCGTACCAACATCGGATCCTCATACTGTCGCCTCTTCACCTCCTCGACGATAGAAGACTCGGCAACCTCTCGAACCCGAATTCCATCACTATCAGAATCAATCAAACGAACCCCAAGGCTCGCTAGCTAATGCAACTCTCGGACCATATCCTTTTTCCCCGGCGGTACATCGGATAGACTACCCATCGATCTGCGACTAAGGGCATCTGCAACTACATTGGCCTTCCCTGGGTGGTATAGAATATCAACATCATAATCCTTAAGTAGCTCCAACCACCGCTCGCCGCAAGTTCACTCCTCTGAAGATATACTGGAGACTCTTGTGGTCTGTGTAAATGTCCACATGAACTCCATATAAATAGTGTCTCCAGATCTTCAAGGCATGAATCACAGCTGCCAACTCCAAGTCATGTGTGGGATAGTTCTTCTCATGCTTCCTAAGTTGTCGAGATGCGTAAGCTATAACTCGCTGCGTCCGCATCAAGACGCACCCAAGCCCGACACCTGACGCGTCACAATAAACCACATATCCATCTAAACCCTCTGGAAGAGTAAGAACTGGGGCGGTTGATCGGTGTATTTTATATACACCTTTTGAGTCTGTTTTAGTTAGTCTTTTGTCCCATTTTGCACATATAAATGTCGTATTAGGATAGTTTTTCTTTCTATTGAGTCAAAGTGGTTGAAATGGCCAAATGGCGGAAAAGGAGCAAAAAGAGGGCAAAAGAGGAGGTACTAGAGCTGAAAACGGAGAAAGTGGCAAACGAGGCTGAAATCGGACTGCTGGGCCATGCGCCTCGCAGCGAGGCTGCGGCGCTATTATTCAGAAGTCGCAGAAGATTCAGCGCCGCGCCTCGAAGACTGAACAGGCCGCGCGCTAAACATCCGGAAGCCACGAGTTGCAGTACGCGGCGCTCGCATGCAGATATCGGCCGCGCGCCAAAACACCGTATTGCAGAACTTTAGCCGCGCGCCGACAGGCTGGCGCCGACGCGGAAAAATTAGGTCTTTGACGGATTTTTGGGCCAGCCCGAAGGAAAAGAAGGAGGCGTTTTAAAACTATATAAGGAGAACCCTAGGCGCTTTTGAGGTTCCCTTTCTTGCACAACTCAAGATTCTTGACTGAGATTGGACACCATTAGCTTAGTAATTTCTTTTCCTTTCCTTTATTTATTTCAGTTTTGCATGATGAACTTTGAATTAGTTCTTGTCATATTCATGGCTAGGAACTAATTCTCTTATAGGCTTTCTATGTTGAATTTCTTGAACCTTATGTTATAACTTAATGCATGTTTATGGTTATTATTCTTATTGAGAGATCTATCCAATAATTGAGTTGAATTCTTGGTAGCTAATTGACAACTAGTTATCACTATATGATTTCTAATCGATTCGAAAAGGAGGATTGTGAATATCTTTGTAAGTTGGGTAGACGGTCTCGAGTTGGGGATGAAAATACCTCAATTAGATTTGTAGCGTTGATGAGAGGCTTAACAACCCTAATTTTGCGCATTGTGCGTGACGGTCAACTAGGTTTTTGTGCTTAATCCTCCTATAGAGTTACCCTATCGTGAAAGTTAGGTAAGGAACAATATCGGGTTGAGTGTTTATATAACCCTAACGGAGTATAAAACGATTTCAGAACTCCGCTTTCTCCAAAAGAAGAACACCATAAGTAATGCATTAGTAAGTAACATAAGCGGATAGTAAGGATACATAGAAGCCCTATTCTCATCACATCTGAAGTAATTCTTTATATTTACTTATCTTTAATAATTCTTAGTTATAAACAACCAATCAAATCTTAATTCACCAAATAGATACTAGAAAATAGACAATTGGTACTTGAACCCTAATCCCAGAGGACGATATTCGGTCTTATCTAAGACTATACTACTTGATACGATAACGTGCACTTGCGTTTAAAAGTGTGTGCATATTACGCGCATCAAGTTTTTGGCGCCGTTGCCGGGGATTAGGCAATAGTTCAATATCAAATTATCTATTTTTAATTTCTAATTTGGATTTAATTTTCATTTTTTTTTATTTATTTTTAGTTTCTACGAAAATCAGGGTGCCGTGATTCTTTGTTTGTTTTTGATCTTTCTCAGGATATCAGTTTATGCGAAGGAGAAGAGGAGCTGACACTCTTGTTCCCTTCAATCCGGAAATTGAGAAAGCCTGCAAACAGAACAGAAAGAATCAGCGAATTGCAACGTTGATAGAAATGGACGGTGCTCCCAACAATAACAGGATGAGAGAAGGGTTAGGTGAAAATCAACTTAACCCAGGAGATCCTCAGCAAGTGCCAATAGATATGGAGGATAGGGTTCGAATCCAGCCAGAAAGAAGTCTGGGAGATTATGTGCTACCAAGAGTGAATGGAGCACAGACTTGCATTAGGCTCCCTACAATAGGAGCCAACAATTTCGAGATAAAACCACATTCGAGCATGGTGCGACACAAATGCGATTCGGAGGACTGCCATCGGAGGATCCACATATGCACATAGCAAATTTCTTGGAGCTATGTGCCACGTTCAGATATAACGGCGTTACTGATGATGCCGTCAGATTGAGGCTCTTTCCTTCTCACCGAGGATAGAGCAAAGTATGGTTGAATTCCCCGCCACCGATTCGATATTTACATGGCACGGTGCGGCACGAAATTCCTAGCCAAGTTCTTTCCACCCTGTAAAGCAGCAAAATTAAGAGGGGAGTTGAACAACTTCTATCAAGCGGATGGAGAGTCCTTATATGAAGCATGGGAGAGATTCAAGGATCTACAGAGGAAGTGTCCACACCATTGCATTGAGTTGTGGAACTTGGTTCATATTTTCTACAACGGGCTGAGCAGTACCACCAGAACCATCATAGATGCAGCCGCAGGTGGGGCATTCATGAGGAAAACAGCCCACGACGCCCACGAGTTATTAGAAGATATGGCCACTAACAACCATGTCACTGAAGAGAGGGCAACCAGTGGGAGAAGAACTGTGGGGGTCCATGAAGTAGATGCTATCACGCTTTGAACGCAAGTGGCTCTTCTAGCGAAACAATTGCAGAACATACCGTGTCGATGAATGCCGTAACCGCTAAAAATCGTGAGATATGTGGCGGCCCACATACATTTGATAGGTGTCCTTCAGCGGATCCCAACAACATCCCAATGGAGCAGGCAGAGTGTCAAGCAGTAGGTAACTACCAGAGGCAACAGAACAACCCCTACTCAAACACTTATAATCCAGGGTGGAGGAATCACCCAAACTTCTCACGAGAGAGATCGGGGCCAGACCGCACTGTGGCCAAGAAACCAATATCGTGGCAGCAGAGAAGATAGGGCCAGCACCATAACCAAGCAAGATCAGAATCAATTTCTACACTCAAGCCCCCCAGCCTCAACAGCTCAATGCACCAGGTCAGCAAGAAAAACCAGATGAGCTTAAAGCAGCCATGACAGCACTTGCCAACGCCCAGACGCAGTTTATAACAGAATCTAGATCCTCGTTCAGAAACTTGGAAACACAGGTAGGACAGCTAGCAAAGCAGGCAAACATCAGGCCACAGGGGACATTGCCAAGCAATACTGAGGTAAATCCGAGGGAGCAATGTAAGGCAGTGCAGTTGAGAAGTGGAAAACAATTGGAGCAACAGCCGCCTCAGCCAATAGTTGAGAGGGAAGCAGAGTTAGAAAAAGATAAGGTGGCTGAACCTAGCCCAGTGATAGAGAAAACTCCGGAGAAGGAGTATACAGAAAAGATTCCTTTCCCCCAGAGATTACAAAGGAAGGCGGTCGATAAACAATTTTCCAAATTCTTGTAGGTATTCAGTAAGTTGCACATCAACATACCGTTTATAGAGGCTTTGGAGCAGATGCCATCTTACTTCAAGTTCATGAAAGAAATCTTGGGGAAAAAGAGGAAACTGGCCGAATATGAGATAGTAGCACTAACAGAAGAGTGTAGTGCTATCTTACAAAAGAAATTGCCACCAAAGCTAAAGGACTCGAAGCTTTACACTACCATGCACAATGCGGGGTGACTGCAACAGAGCTCATGTGATCTGGGCGAGTATAAATTTGATGCCCTATCGGTTTCAAAAGATGGAGTTAGGAGAAGCCAAACCCACCACCGTGAGTCCGCAACTAGCCGACAGATGGTTCATCCACGAGGAAGATCGAGGATGTGATTGTGGCGTAGGAAAATTTTTCTTTCCTGCAGATTTCTCATTCTCGATATGGAAGAAGATGCGAAATCCCGATCATATTGGGAGGCCATTTCTAATCCGCAGAGCCTTGATTGACGTTGAAAGAGGAGAGCTAACGCTAAGAGTGGAGAACGAAGAGATGGTGTTTAAAGTCTTTAAACACGCCATCGAGCCAAGAAGCGTAAGTGGGTGTTTTGCAATCAACACCACCAAACCCCATGCGAGCCATTGCAATGCAACCAAAGAGTGATGAGCCCAAGAAAACAAGCATGGTTTCTTGAGATGACACTAAATGAGGTAATTGTTCTAACTCCTACTACCGATAATGCTAAAAAGAAAAGGAGAAAGGAAACGCCAAATGTGGCGAAATGGATCGTTGGGGACTTAATCCACCCCAGGGCTAGTAAGTCTAAGGAACTTGCGTCCGGCTAAAAGACGTTAAAGACAGCGCTTGTTGGGAGGCAACCCAATGCTTTCAATTATGTTAGTTGAATTTCTGTCGTTATTTTTTTTTTTTTTTTTTAATTTGTCTAAGAACAGTCTCACGGTATTGGATCTTGTTGTTGTGTGATTGACAGGTACAAGAAATTAAACCGGGGGACGGAATAAACTGAAGAAAAGCAAGGATTTCCAGAGAAGCGGGTAAGCCATGCGCCTGGGAGCAGCGGCGCCAAAAGATCTGAAGGCTCGGAAGTTGAGAGCCGCGCGCCTGCGAGCAGGCCGCGGTAGAATTCCGTAAAGTTGGCGAGCTTAGGCCGCGCGCCAGAGCAGGCGCGCGCAGAAAATCCCGGCGAGCGCAGATGATTAGCCGCGCGCTAAAAGCGGCCGCGCCGAAGCGGAAAATCCAGAACTTAAAACGCCCAAAAATCAGATCTTTCCCAATTCCAACTTCAAAAACCTAACCTTCCCTCTCCAAAAACCCACGAAATTTCAGAAACTCCCCCACAAATCCTCCACAAATCCAACCCAACCACAACCTAAACTCTTAAACTCCCAAAACCCCCCAACTATCTCAAACAACAAAGCTCCATTCCATAGCCTCAACCCACCAATTGAAACAAGAACAAGCTTGAATCCTCTCATCAAAAGGTAATCCCTATCCTTGTTCTTGAATCCTTTTACTAAAGTCATAGGAGGTAGTAGTTTGGAGAAGTATTGTAGTTGGAGTAGTTCGGAGGCTGAAAAGTGATTGTGAAGTTGGAGAAAGGAGTAGAAAAGAAGGTTGTGGGTATTGAGTAGAAAAATTGAAGTTTGGGGGTGTTGTTTTTTCGCTGCTAGTTGTTGAGTGTGTAGGAGACGTTGTGCCACTAAGTTGCCACTAAGTTAAAAGCTCCAGAAACTGTTTTAACCATGGCCACCAGGAAGAGAAGAGGCTCCACATCCACCCCAACACCCCAATACGATGAAAATAGGTTTGTGAGTTACCAGGCCTACCAAAGATACAAAAGACTTGATACTAGACCCGTAATTCCGAAGGGAATGGATTACCAAAGGGGATCCTATGGGAGGAAGACGTTTATGAGCCCATCCGCTATGATAGAGCTAAGGGTGGAAGAGATTTGTCAATCCGAGAAGATAAAACCAATGAATACAACAATGGTGCGGGAATTTTATGCAAACTTTCCGAGAGACGAAAGGGTGCTTTGTAAGGGAAATTATATGCGCCGTGGATCACAGCAATAAATACAACGCTAAAAACAGTTGATGTGAAGAAAGTAGCGATTGGAACCATTTTAGAACATGGTCTAGAGCAAAGAAAAGATTGATCGGAATAATATTGCATACAGCGAGCTACCCCAGGCCGCTGAGATCTAAGGAATGGATCTAGAGCATCGAGCAAAGCACCAATGCGCAAGGCTTGGTCAGATTTCGATGCGCATGATTCCATCTACGCACTTCACCAGAGTGCCGTAAGACGAGATTAAGTTGATTTATGGAATTATGAGGGGCTGATAATTGATGGGAAAAGAGATAGTGCAGAGCATCGAAGAAATCAGCAGTTGGTGACAACAGTGGATTGGGACACGGTTCACTTATTACCGCCTATGCCACATGAGTGCGATCCACAACTACCCACTGACACTCATGAGAGAAACCAGCTGCCAGTGTCCTATGGGATAGTGCACTCTTTTCCAGACCCCAGCCCCCCAGCAGCCAGACGGAGAGCACCACCAGCAGCAGCAGCAGCAGCAGAGGCCGCCATGGATGAAGATGAACCCAAATAGGGCTCACATGAGGCGTGACCCAACCACCGGCCAACCACAAGAGCAGAACCTTCAGAGCCCACAATAGGGCAATTGTACCAACACCAGAAGGAGATGATGCAGACCTTGCAAACAGTAGTACAAGGACAGCAAGAAACAAGGCAACAAATCGACGAGCTGAGTGCCTTGTTCAACCAATGGTCGATGCATTATCCACCGCCACCACCACCATTTTAGCCAAAGTTTGTAAGTGTCGTTTTCTTTTACTGTCTTTGAGTCTACACACATTGGGGACAATGTGTGATTTAAGTTTGGGGGTGTGTTTTTGTGTTTTAGTTTTTATTTGTGTGTCATGTTATGTCTTATTTAAATTTTTCTATTTGTTTTATGTTTATTTTGAGTCACCAAAATTTTTTCTTTCTTGAGTCATAATTGCCTGTCAAAGATCATGTATGCTGTAGTTGCTAGAAACACCTAGTGAAGTAATGTGGAATAATGTAAAGGAATTGAAGCAACTAATCTAAACACTTAGGTTAGATATGCCAAAAACTCACAAAAATCTGTCTATTTGGAGTTTCTTGCTTGAGTTATGCATGCTAAATGATAAATGCTTATGTGTTATGAGTGCTTGCTATTTGAGGCGAAATAGTTAGGATATGCATGTTAGGGAGATGACTCAGGCATTTCTTTGATAGCCAATTCTTACCATTCTTTTCTATCCCGTACTTTAAAAATATCCCTAGTCAGCCCCATTGAGCCTAAATTTGAAACTTCTTCTTTGACACCCCATATTCCCACAAAATTGTGCCATAAGTGAAAATATGAAATAGTGGAGTACATTGTGTTAAAAAGAAGAAACAAAAAGAGTGAACAAGTTTGATGCACCCTAATGGAAAAGTAATAAGAAAGAGGCAAAAGCCTAAGTTTGGGGGTGCCTATTTGTATAATACACTTCACTCTCCCAAAACAAAAGAGGGGAAGGATAGAATTGAAGTGAAGGAAAGAATCAAAAGAAAAAGGGAAAAATTGAAAAGCCAAAGAGCTTATGGTACAGAAAAATGAGCCTAAATGCCTATCTTTACCAACCCCTACCTAAGCCTACATTACAACTCCCAAAGTCCTGAAGATCTCTTCTATGTATATCCAGAATTAGTGGAGAATAGCAAGTAAGCATGCCATAGGAATTTTTGAATTTATATGCATACTTGAGTACACTGACTTCCATTTAAGCATGATAAGTATGAGTTTGCGAAATATCTAGCTCAATGTGTTGAAATTCCATGCTATATGTTCCTGCATATTATTCTGCTAACCTTCATGTTTTTCTAGTTAACCTTCATGCAGCAAAAGTGATCAATGGCAGGGAGTCTGTTTATTTTCTTTGTTGATTTTCTTATTTATTGAGTCTGTCATTTTATTGTATTTCTTTCTATCTTTGCTCGAGGGCGAGCAAAGGTTAAGTTTGGGGGTATTTGATCGGTGTATTTTATATACACCTTTTGAGTCTGTTTTAGTTAGTCTTTTGTCCCATTTTGCACATATAAATGTCGTATTAGGATAGTTTTTCTTTCTATTGAGTCAAAGTGGTTGAAATGGCCAAATGGCGGAAAAGGAGCAAAAAGAGGGCAAAAGAGGAGGTACTAGAGCTGAAAACGGAGAAAGTGGCAAACGAGGCTGAAATCCAGACCTGCGCCGCGCCTCGCAATGCGAGGCGCGCGCGCTATTATTCGTAGAAGCTGCGAAGATCCAGTACGCGCGCCTCGTGAGACCGAAAAATGGCCGCGCGCTAAACATCCGAGAAGCCACAGAGTTGCAGGCCGCGCGCCTCGCATGCCAGATATCGGCCGCGCGCCAAAACACCCGAAGTATTGCAGAACTTTAGCCATGCGCCGACAGCAGGGCCGGCGCCGACGCGAAAATTAGGTCTTTGACGGATTTTTGGGCCAGCACGGAAGGAAAAGAAGGAGGCGTTTTAAAACTATATAAGGAGAACCCTAGGCGCTGAGGTTCCCTTTCGCACAACTCAAGATTCTTGACTTGGAGATGGACACCATTAGCTTAGTAATTTCTTTTCCCTTTCCTTTATTTATTTCTTTTGCATGATGAACTTTGAATTAGTTCTTGTCATATTCATGGCTAGGAACTAATTCTCTTATAGGCTTTCTATGTTGAATTTCTTGAACCTTATGTTATAACTTAATGCATGTTTATGGTTATTATTCTTATTGAGAGATCTATCCAATAATTGAGTTGAATTCTTGGTAGCTAATTGACAACTAGTTATCACTATATGATTTCTAATCAGATTCTGAAAAGGAGGGATTGTGAATATCATGTAAGTTGTGTAGACGGTCTCGAGTTGGGATGAAAATACCTCAATTAGATTTGTAGCGTTGATGAGAGGCTTAACAACCCTAATTTTGCGCATTGTGCGTGACGGTCAACTAGGTTTTTGTGCTTAATCCTCCTATAGAGTTACCCTTATCAGCGAAAGTTAGGTAAGGAACAATACTGGGGTTGAGTGTTTATATAACCCTAACGGGAGTATAAAACGATTTCAGAAACTGCTTTCTCCAAAAGAAGAACACCATAAGTAATGCATTAGTAAGTAACATAAGCGGATAGTAAGGATACATAGAAGCCCTATTCTCATCACATCTGAAGTAATTCTTTATATTTACTTATCTTTAATAATTCTTAGTTATAAACAACCAATCAAATCTTAATTCACCAAATAGATACTAGAAAATAGACAATTGGTACTTGAACCCTAATCCCAGAGGACGATATTCGGTCTTATCTAAGACTATACTACTTGATACGATAACGTGCACTTGCGTTTAAAAGTGTGTGCATATTACGCGCATCAGCGGTCGTCAACTTCTCCTTTAGCAACTGGAAACTTTCCTCACAAGTATCCGTCCACCGGAACATAGCCGCTCGAGTCGCTTAGTCAAAGTCTTGAAATAGAAGCAAACTTCTCCACAAACCTCCGATAATAACTCGCAAGGCCCAAAAGTCGCGCACTGCCGGTGTAGTGGGTCTAGGCCAAGTCTGATCGCCTCAATCTTAGTTGTATCAACCCGAATACCATCGGCCCGATAACATGTCCTAAGAAAGCCACGGCTACCCAAAACTCGCATTTCGAGAACTTGGCATACAATCACGGCCCACGAGGACTCCCAATACCGTTCTCAAATGATTTGTATGCTCATGCTCTGTGCGCGAATACACCAAGATATCATCAATGAACACTATAACGAACATATCCAAGAATGACCTGAACACCCTATTCATCAAATCCATGAATACCGCTGGAGCGTTGGTCAATCCGAAAGACATCACCCCGAACTCATAGTGCCTATACCGGTCCCGAATGCGATCTTGAGATATCTCGCCTCTAACTCGTGACTGATGATAAACGAATGCAGTCTATCTTGGAAAAACATCTCGCACTCGCAATCGTCAAACAAATCATCAATCCCGGGAGGATATCTGCTTGATAGTTACCTTGTTCACCGCCAGTAATCAATACACATACGCAGCTGGCCCCATCCTTCTTCTTTACAAATAACACCGCGCTCCTCGGGAGAAACACTTGGCCTGATAAAGCCTCTCTCCAGCAAATCTGTCAGCTGGTCCTTCAATTCCTTCAACTCGACAGGTGCCATCCTGTATGGCGGAATAGATATCGGTCGAGTGTCCGCGCCAAATCGATGCAAAACTCAATCTCTCCCGGGAGGATACCCTAAGCTCGTCTGAAACTCTCTAACAACCGAATCGATCAAGGTCCTATCTCACCTCGATTTCGAATACCCAACCAAATGGTAAATATACCCTTCCGTACCATCTTCCTAGCCTTGAGGTAAGAAATAAACCTACCCTCTGGCGATGCAAGATTCCTTCCACTGATAACCGGCTCACCAGAAACCGAACCGAACTAACCTCTCTCTGCGATCCACATTGGCATAGCAAGACGCTAGCCAATCCATACCCATAATCACATCGAAGTCATGTCATATCCAACTCTATCAAGTCACCAGAGTCCGACGACCATCTATAGTCACCGACAAGTCTTATATACCCGCCAACTACCATCAAGCACCTACGGCGTAGCCACCTCAAAAGATTCTATGGACTCGGGCTCTATCCCTATTCTACCAAAGAATATGAGGAGATATATAGGACAAGGTAGAACTGGATCTATCAAAGCATATACATCACAAAGAAGAAACCAATAATGTACTGTGACGACATCGTGACGCCTCACGTCCTCGACGATCGACATAGCATAGATGCGGTTCGAGGACCGCTGAACTAGAACCCCGCCACATCCTCGCCGCGCCTGCTGGCCCGTGAACACCGCCCGGCGCATAACGATCAAGATGAAGACCCAAAGAATCGAATCGTCTACGAGCCATAGCATTTCCGCCGCCTCGTCGGACAATCTCTCTTCAAATGGACTCGCCACAAGAGTAACAAGCTCTGGAGGAACATGACACCCCTATAATGGCAATCACCACATCGACCACACCGAGGCATAGGTGGCCTCATCCGACCGAACTCGTCCTCCGAAACCCGGCCCTGGAACCACGCCCCGCTTCCCAATACTCAGACGCCCGAAGATGGTGGAGGAGCGCCTGACCGGCCATGGTGCAAATCTGGTTCTTTGGGGTTGTCTACCCTAAAACTACCGAAGACCTGTTGTCCCGCCCTCTTCGCGATACATGTCGATCCGCCCGCGTTCTCACACCTAAGTACATATGCTCGCACGCGGAAATGTCCATGCCCATGAAGAGCCACTCCCGTGCAACTCTCGGCCAAGTGATCATCGAGTCCTGTGACATAGAGGTGCACCCTGTCCTCCATGTCTGCTACCAAAGCGGGCACATACCGAGCCAATGAGTCAAACTCCACATTGTACTCCCGAACCGTCCGCCCACTGCCTCGTGTCAAAACCTATTTACGGCGAGCCCTCCTCATCTGCGGAGGCAAGAAATGGCCAAGTAACGCCTCTGAGAACTCGTCCCAAACAGCTGGAAGCGCATGCTCCCCCCGGGATAGTTCCCATGAATCATATCAGTCAACTGCAGTGTCCCGCAGACGATGCGAGCCTAGTACCACCGACTCGGTCTCCGATGCCCCGATCACCCTCATGATCCGCTGTAACTGTCGGATAAACTCCTGAGGATCATCCTCAGGCCTCGACCCATAAAACTCTGGTGGGATGCAACTCAAAAGTCCTTCGCCTCGCTAGCGGCTCTGTCTGAACTACGGTCATACCGAATCGCTGTCTCCGACTTATCTCGTTGCGCCACGATCTCGGCTAGTAATCGCCATCTCCTTGTAGCCCATATCCTCTGCCTCGCCGCTGGATCGAGGCTCGTGCACCGCGTCTCGATGGCCGCTGCTGCCTCGGACTCTTTGGGGTTGGCGACGCCAGAACTCGCCGTCCAAACACCTCATCCGTAAGGATCGGGCACGTGCCTCGTAACCCTCGGTGCCCTACTAGTAGTTCCTCATCGCTTGCCTTCGGGCCGTGGTTGCCTTGCGTGAGGCATAAGCGATACAGAAAAATACGTCAGAGGAAATTCAACCTATAACACAGCTCTATTGCACGATCTTAGAGTGAAAGAATGGAAACCAATCCTAAATATCCTGCAGCCTCCTGATTATAGATGTGGTGCACAACACACCGATAATCAAGACTCTACTAGATACGGCCTGTAGACCCTTTCCGAGGATTAACTGCTCTGATACCACTTTTGTCACGACCCGACCCCGGATCCGTGACCGGTGCCTTGACCCGGGCACCCTTGTGACACAACATCAGAGAAAACCAGCGGAATATAAACTCAAAATAAACAACCATAATGATATAAATAGTCTAGCCCAAAATGGCTACCCCAAAAGTACATAAAGCCGAACAGCTACATCCTTAAACAAACCAAGTTATGACAAGACTACAGGCCTCTAAGAATGAGTAACACTATGACGGGACAGGGCCCCGTCATGCCCCTGAATGTACAAAATATCAACAACACCAGGGAGAACCATACCAAAAGTCGAGCCTCCGAAGAAATGGAGCTCCTGACACCTGAGTAAAAGATCCTAGGAATGAGGATCTACCACCTGCTTTCCTTACTGCGGCATGAACGCAGCCCAGAAGGGGTCGATTACAACGTACCAAGTATGTAAAACTGGAAAATACTGTAGTAATATCATAAGTCAAAAATAAGCTGGAGTCATAGATAAAAATCAATTTCTCAGACCGTGCCTTACTAACAATGAGAGTAACAAGTATAAAACTTATAGCATAAAAATAGGGGGCTCACGATCAAAACAGGGTACATCGCCCGTAGTATCATTAAGCAATCCTACTCCTGGGACTATTTCACCCGCATGGGTCCTGTGGACCCGCATGAGGTCATCCGCCTCGTCATGGGACTATTTCACCCGCAAGGGACTATTTCAGCCGCATGGATCCTGTGGACCCGCATGAGTACCATCGCCGTACTCGCATGGGACTATTTCACCCGCATGGATCCTGTGGTCCGGATCCGCATGAGTGCAAGCGCCGCACTCACATCATGGGTAGCAAATCCATGGAATAAATAATAACCCGGGGTTTACCCCGTAATAATATAAATATATAACGTAGCTCATCCGGCTATCATACATACCATAAGCACTACCGGCCTATCATATCACAACATAAGCGCTACCGGCCTATCATATCATACATAAGCACTACCGGTTTATTATAACATAAGCAAGTTAAGAAATCCCCTAACTTCTTATTAACTTTATTAGTATATCCTCTCATTTTAGTATCCTAAGGCACTAACATGTCTTTTAATAGAAAATCCGGGAATTCAACCCAAGTACCATGTACTTCTAACTTTTAAGAAAAACTCTTTTTATACAAGGATTCCAAGATACTAATCACCATAGTATCAAGTTACGATTTCTTTTCAAGACAAGTCACATTTCCTTTTAGAAATATAATAGGCTTCTAAATCAAGTGACTTCATTTCCTTTAAAACCTTAGGCAACCAATGCCTAAAAATCAATTCACCTTTCTTAGTTTCAAATCCTTTACCCGTACTTGTTTTAATTAGAGTAAACCTTTCTTTGTGAACCTTTCAAGAAAACTAACATAACCAACTTCCCATAAAGTCCTTATATTAGCGTTATCCCTTTGTCAAATACATTTTCCCTCAACCCAAGGGACTTATACTTTTGAAATGAAACAAGTATCATATACTTTAAAACAAGTGTAGATTATCAAATCTTGTACGTATACCGTACTACATAGATACAACTATTCATGCTCAAGAGATATGAAAGCTCTACATACCTCTTCGGTCAATCCACTTGCTAAGTCCAACTACCGCAAGTAATATGTCAACCTATAATAACCATAGTACGTTTATTAACCTCTAATTTCAATGTAGAAATAATCTAAGTTCAAAGCCTCTAATTCTATGGAAAATTGGGCAGCATTTCCTTTGTTTCTACATACTTTGCCACCTTTTTCAAAGGCCGATTTTCAACACTCAAACGCCTCATTAAGGCCCAACATCCAAACCAACACAAAGGGGATTACACACCTAATCTTGGGTGTGTAAAATTCTGCCCCATAAGTTATAATAATACACTTAACAATTCTAAAGTAGTTTGTAGGCTACAACATGCTCATAATATCTCTTTAGCCAAATCTTTCATACCCAACCCACATTTCTTGCATGCAATGACTCTAATAGCATTATTTACTACCACAAGTACTTTCTTCTTAACATGCAACACTAAAAACTAAAAATAGTGGAAGAATCATTACCTTAGAGCTTTAGCCAAATTTATCCAACAATTTGCTAGCTTCTATTCCAAGAACACCACCACAACAACCTTCACAAGCTAGCCACAAGCTTCCTTCTTGCCTTTTACTTTTCAGATTTTTCCTAAGGCTAGAATATCTCTTGGATTTTTAGAGAGAAGGAGGAGCTTGAAATAATTAAGAGAGAAGGAGGAGCTTTTTCTAAGAGAGAGATTAAAGATGACCAAGTCTTTAAGACTTGGTCAATATAACGACGCAGAATCGGATGGGGGACACTTGTCACCCACCCATGCCCTTTTAAAAGAAAAGATCGATTTTCCTAAGTTTTTTCCGCCAGATTTCCGCCTCGGCGCGGCCTGCGATCGGCCACACAGAATCCTCGCGGACTCAGATTTTAGGCGCCAGGCCGATTCCGGCGCGGCGCTGAAACTTCAGCGACCCCTCAGATCTTCCGGCGCCGGCACGTTTCCGCGCGCCCTACAATCACCCGCCTTGGCGCCGCGACCTTGTTTCAGCGCATGGCTGACTCGACCATGCGGTCCGCACTAACTACGGTATAACATATATATTATTATTTTTTCCGGATTTTACATTCTCTCCTCCTTAAGCAACATTTGTCCTCGAATGTGAATAATGTCGTAACATAATCACATAGACATAATAATATTTATTGTTATTGTAACACTAATTTGGGACTTCACATTCTTCATTCCTTAAGCAACATTCGTCCTTGAATGCGAATAAGGTAACAATAATTTGGGACTTTACACCTTTGCTCACCCTCGAGCAAAGATCAAAATAAGAACAAAGACACAAAAATAAAAGACTTAAAGACTCAAATCACGCAGCTGCACAAAGTTACTTAGAAACACATGAACGTCAGTTGGGATAATATGTAAGAACATATATAGCATGAATTTAGCAATCTAGAATTTCAAGTCAGATATTTCGCAAATTCATCTCAATCATAAGTAATTGAAGCATGAATATCTAACATATGCATGTCAATTTCATTTAGTTCTACGGGTCTGTGTACTTGTTATTCTCCACTAATCATAGACATACATACTAGAGATCCTCAGGACTTTTCAGGATTTTAATGTAGGTCTAGGCAGAAGTAGGCAAAAGTAGGCATTTAGGCTCAATTTACGTACCATAAGCGTTTTTCTCATTCAACCGTTTTTTCCTTCTTTTAGGTATTCTTTTCAGTTCATACATATCATTCCCCTTTTCTCTTTTTGAGAGCATGAATCAATTCATATAGGCACCCCCAAACTTAAGCTTTCACATTTTTTTATTGGGGTGCATCACTCTTTCACTCTCTTTTTGTATTCCTTTTTCACTCTTTTGCATCCCAATTTTTCAATTATTGCTTATGACACACAAGGGAATCATGGGGTGTCAAAGAAAACAACTTATTTTAGGCTCAACGAGACTGGCTAGGAATACAATTTATTGTCAGGATAGGTAATGAAGGGTAAGAAGAGCTATCAAAGAAATGCCTGAATCATCTCCCTAACATGAACATCTTAACTATTTCGCCTCAAATAACAACCAAGCAGACTCCACAGATATTTTTCACTTGACAACACATAGGCTAAGCATCAAATATTCCAAATAATCAAATTTTCATGAATTTTTGGCATATCTAACTTAAGCACACATATTTTAGCTTCTCATTCCACTATATTATCCCACTTAGTTCACTAGGCGTTCCAAATAATCACAGCATGTATGATAAAAAAAATTGACTCACATAAAACACAAAAACAACAAAAGACTTACAAAAATAAAATAAAATGAAAACTCCCCCCCAAACTTAAACTACACATTGTTCCAAATGTGTAAAAGACTAAAAAATTCAAATGGGACGACTTACAGACATACATCGGCTCAAAATGGTGGTGGTGACATCAGATACTGCATTGTCCATTTTAGTGCTTTTTATTTTCTGGAAACGTGTTCAGGCACCGCGGTGCCTAAACTACTGTGGAATAGAAATATAGAAGGTTTCTGCACTGGGGTTGAGCGATTATATATCCTAACCGAAATATAAGACAGTCTAGTTAACCTCTATCTTAACATAGAATAAGAAGTCATTCTAGTTGCATTAAGGATTGAAAAGAGTGGATAGTTGAGGATAGTGGAAGCCCTAATTCCTTCATTAAACCTCAATAATTTAGTTCAATTCTTGCAATTACTATACTAGTGTTACATAACAACCAAATCAACTTATCGTTTGCCAAATAGATAACCTAGAATAGATATTCGGTAATTAGAAACCAGTCTCTGAGAACGATATTCGGTCTTACAAGACTATATTACTTGTGACGATACGTACACTTGCGTGAGCACGTGAAAATAGGCCAGACAGGTTTTTGGCGCCGTTGCCGAGGATCTTTAGGCACCGCAGTATTGCATGATGGCACCGCGGTGCTGAAACTCCTAATTCGGTGTTTTCCAGCGTTGTTTTCCTGCTTCATGTCTTATTCCTTCACATGCATCATCACACAACAAAATACCAAAAGTGAGAATGTTCTAATTAAACTCAATTGCGTAATTTAAAAATTGGGTTGCCTCTCAAGTAGCGCCGTCTTTAACGTCTTGTAGCCGGACGCAAGTTACTCATTAAATCATCCATTTCAAAATTATCCTTCTCTTTCTCACTCTGTTTTACTTTTTCACATGAGAGGGTTCAGTAAGACTTACTTGTTTGACGGTTTCCATGGCATTCATTTTTGTTTCAGCATTCTTGTTGACCTGTGGGTTCACCGCTGTATGAATGATCTCCCTAGCTTTGGCCTTCGATTAGAAATCATATAAGTTATGATAATTAGTGATCAATTATTTACCAAGCAATCAAAACAACTATTGAATAAATCTTAAACAAATGAAGAA
This sequence comes from Przewalskia tangutica, assembly GCA_029844215.1. Taxonomy (NCBI): domain Eukaryota; kingdom Viridiplantae; phylum Streptophyta; class Magnoliopsida; order Solanales; family Solanaceae; genus Przewalskia; species Przewalskia tangutica. The sequence goes on along the minus strand of CM056738.1, from coordinate 76,450,982 downwards.
GAAATCAACTAATTTATTAATTCATGAATAAGAGTTTCAAGAGAATCACAAGGAAATCCCTAAATAAGTAATTAGCTCCTAGTCATAGTCACGTTAAGAACTAATACAATCTCCATACATGAACTGAAATAAACAAAGCAAAAAGAAAGAAAAGAAAATACTCAAGAACAAGTCTCCAAGCCTTCTAGCATCCAAGGATTGTGTTGTGGAATATTTACAAGATGGAATGGAATGGTGGATGGAGAATGGGATGGGTGATGAATTGGAATGTGGAATGAAGGATGAATTCTTCTAATGATGTAGAGACTATTTATATCCCAAGAATCCTATAGGAAAAGGGTTAGGGATTATGTAGGTAGGAAATGTTATGGAATCCTTTTAGGTAAAGGGTTTAGGAAAAGTTATGGAATCCTTTAGGTAAAGGGTTTAGGAATAGTTAGGTAGGAAAATTTATCCCTTTTGGACTCTGAAAACGTGTCAAATTCGACCCAAAACTCAGAAATCCCGCGTCGGCGCCGCGGCCCTGCAGTCGGGCGCCACGGCGCCTGAAAATCAGAGAGCTTTCGGACGAATTCAGTGGTCGGCGCCAGGCCGCTGCGGCCATGGCCGGTGGCAACGATTCTTCCGGATTTTTCGTTTCTTCGTCCTTTGTTCGTTTGGTCTTCGTCTGATTTCTTCTATATTTCCCGGACCTTCTTAGGCTTCATTTCTTGGCCCTTTAGTGTGCAATTCCATCTCATTTATGCTCATTTCATCTCCTTTTCGCCATTTCTCCATTTCTGACCGTTGTGACACAAAAGAAAGGAAAACGGCCCTAATACTATACTAAACATAAATGAAATGAGTAAAATACTAACTAAAAATGACTCAAAAGGTGTATATAAAATACACTGATCACATCACCACACAACAAAATACCAAAAGTGAGACTGTTCTAATTAAACTCAATTACGTAATTTAAAAATTGGGTTGCCTCCCAAGTAGCGCCGTCTTTAACGTCTTGTAGTCGGACACAAGTTACTCATTAAATCATTGGGGTATTTTAACCCCACTACCTATCCATTTCAAAATTATCCTTCTTTTTCTCACTCTGTTTTACTTTTTCACATGAGAGGGTTCAGTAAGACTTACATGTTCGACGGTTTCGATGACATTCATTTTTGTTTCAAAGATTCTTGCGACCGGGTTCACCGTATGAATGATCTCCTATCTTTGCTTTGTCTTGTTGACTACCGTGTCGATTATTGCGAAACACTTGTTGATGGCTTGGGATTCAATGGTGGAATTGAACACTTTGAACACCATTTCTTCCTCCTGAACCCTTAGTCTCAGTTCTCCCTTTTTTATATCAATCAGGGCTCTCCCAGTTTCAAGGAATGGTCTCCCCAAAATGATGGGTATTTCATCATCTTCCTCCATATCAAGAATGAGGAAGACTGCTGGGAAAAAGAACTTTCCCACCTTGACCAACACATCTTCTATATGCCTCTGGGGTGCACTACGGTTCGGTCGGCCAACTGCAAATTCACTGTGGTTTGTTTGGCTTCACCCAAACCCAATCTCTTGAAGACAGACAAAGGCATGAGATTGATACTGGCCCCTAGATCACACAACGCCTTGTTGCATGTCACCTCACCAATAGTGCAGGGCAAGGTGAAGCTCTCTGGATCCTTCGGCTTAGGATGCAGTTTCTTTTGCAGGATGACACTGCACTCCTCTGTCAAAGATAAGGTCTCATAATCCGCTAGCCTTCTCTTTTTTCCAAGTATCTCATTCATGAATTTAAAGTATGCTAGCATCTGTTCTATTGTTTCAATAAAGAGGATATTTATATGAAGCTTCTTAAACACCTCAAAAAACTTGGAGAACTGTTTGTCAATTGCCTTCTATTGTAACCTCTGAGGGTAAGGGATTCCATTAACGTACTCCCTCAAAGGTGTTCGTAGAGCTGTCTCAACTGTAGGGCGGTCCTCAGTGACCCCTTCATTATCTACCTCAGCTGCTTTCTCACACTCCTTCTCACTTACCATCATGCTGGTGAGAGCAACTCGCTCAATGTTTTCCACTCCTCAACAACACTGCTTAACATTGCTCTCTAGGATTTACCTCTGTATTTCTTGGGAGAGTTCCCTGTGGCCTGTTGGTTACCATCTTTGCAAGTTGCCCAACCTGTGTTTCCAAGCTCCTAAGAGAGGACATTGTTTCAGACATGAATTGATTCTGCGAATTGGTGAGTGTAAGCAACGCAATTCTCAGTTCATCAAGTTTCTCCTGTTGTATAGGTGGTCTAAACTGCTAGGATGAAGTGGCCTGATTTTGCACCTGCTGGTTCTGGTAACCACCTTGATATGGTTGCTGTTGAAGCTGATCGTTCCTCCACGAAAAGTTAGGGTAATTTCTCCACTCTGGGTTGTATGTGTTGGAATTATAAGGCCTCTAAAAGTTCTCAATCGCCTGTACCTGCTCCATTGGCACATTATTAGGGTCCACCGATGTGCATCTGTCAAAGGAATGCAGTCCACCACAAATCTCATAATTCACAGGCATCTGGACTGCATTCACGGACATGGTGTTCTGCCGCAGTTGCTTCGTCGAAAGGGACACCTGTACGTTCAGGGAAGTGATGGCATCTAGTTCATGTATGCCCATAGCCTTTCTGCTGGTCACTGACCTGTCATCGCCCCTTGATGATTGTTGGCAGCCATATCTTCCAGTAACTCATGTGCCTCATTGGCACCACTCAGCACATTATAAAAAATGTGGACTAACATCCACTTCTCAATGCCATGATGTGGCATTTCCTTTTCATATCTTTGAATCGCTCTCATGAATCGTAGAGTGATTCACTATCCACCTGATAAAAGTTGTTCAGCTTTCCCCTTAACTTTGCTGCTTTGGAAGGAGAGAAGAACTTTGCTAGAAACTTTTGGGTCAGGTCCTGCCAGGTAGTGACGGAGTTGGCAGGCAATGAGTTCAACCAGCTTTTGGCTCTATCCCTCAGTGAGAACGGAAAGAGCCACAGTCTAATGACATCGTCAGTAACGCCATTGTATTTGAAAGTGGCACACAACTCCAGAAAGTTTGCAATGTGCATGTGGAGATCTTCAGATGGCAGTCCCCCAAATTGTACTGTGTTCTGGACCATGCTCAGGCTGGCTGGCTTGATCTCAAAGTTGTTGGCCCCTATAGCTGGGAGTCTGATGCATGTTTGTGCACCGATGCAGTGGCGAACATAATCTCCCAAGCTCATTCTGCGGTGGTGGGACTTGTCCATAGCGGCCGTACCTCATTATTCAAAGACTCGCCGGGTACCCATTGTTTTTATTCTGCTGATTTTCCATGGCTAGTAAATCAGCAATTATTTTCTCACGCCTGTTTTGCTTGCACAGTTTTTCGATTTCAGGGTTGAAGGGAATAAATGTATTTGCTCCTCTCCTTCTTCGCATACACTAGATTCCTGAAACAGATCAAAATCAACAAACAAATCAAGACACACGGTTCTAACAGTAAAAATTAAAACTAAAATAAAGCCAAAGTAGAAATAAAAACAGATGATTCGATATTAGATGTACGCCAGTCCCCGGCAATGGCGCCAAAAACTTGTTAGCGATATTTCGACTACTCACGCAAGCGTACGCATCGTTCACAAGTAATATAATCTGTAAGACCGGATATCGTCCATAGAGACTGGTTTCTAAATACCGTTCATCTATTTTATGTTATCTATTTGACAATCGATATTTGTTTGGGATTTTATTTAATTACTGGAATAATTGCAAGATTTAAACTAATAAAGTTGTAATCAGTTATGAATGAATTAGGGCTTCCAAAATCCTCAACTATCCACTTTATTCAATCCTTAATGCAACTAAAATGATTCTTCTTCTTCATTAAGATAACGGTTAACTAGACTGTCTTATATTCCGGTTAGGACATGTAATCACTCAACTCTAGTGCAGAACCCTTCTATATTTCTATGATAGGATTTACCACATAGGAAGATTAAGAACAGTAATCTATATTGCTATACAAGTATCGGAGTACTTTCGTCCGCGATTTTAACCTATGTCTAGTCAATTACAGCATATTCAAATCTCTCCTCTCGGTTTTTGATTCGAAATCATATAGGTTATGATAACTAGTGATCAATTAATTATCAAACATTCATACCAAATATTGACCAAATCTTAATCAAGCGAAGAAGAAATCAAACTACTGCATTAATTCATGAATAACAGTTTCAAGCGATTCATAAGGAAAGCCCTAATAGATTGTTTAGCTCCTATCCATAGTTACGCTAAGAACTAACACAATATCCATACATAAATTGAATTAAAAATGAAAGAAAGAAAATTACGTAGAACAAAGTCTCCAATTGTAGCTCCAAATCCGCCTGTGTTGTGTTGTAGAATGACCAACCTCTTTCATAGCTTTAATCTCTAGGGCTTAAATATCCTCTAATTTTAGTGTCCTATGGACCAATCCTCCCTTAGCCAATTTGCCTTCGGAACTGAAATTTCCCGCGTCGGCATCGCGGTTCTGCATCTAACGCGCGATCTGCGAAACTCTGCGACTTCTCGGACAAATGGAATCGCGATCGCTGATGGCACCGCGATGCTGAAGGTTCTGTGGCTCCTCGGTAAATATGGCACCGCGGTGCTGCCTTCTTTCGCTCTGAGTTGCCAATTTTCGTCCTTTTCGCCTCCGGGGCACTTTTTCTGCCCATTTCTCGTTCCTTTTTGCCATTTTGCCTTTTTACACCGCTGTGACTCAAAAGAAAGAAAAACAAACCTACTACTATACTAAACACAACAAAAATGAGTAAAATATCAACTAAAAATGGCTCAAAAGACGTATACAAAATACACTTAACAGTTATGATGTCTGAATTTAAATGTTCTATGTTAAGAGTGTTTGATATGTGTGACTTGGGGAAGATGAGGTTTTTTCTTGGGATCGAGGTGCTACAAAATTTTGGTGGTATTTCTATATGCCAAAGAAATATGAATTGGAGGTTTTGAGAAGGTTTGGTATGATGGAAAGTAATTCAGTAGGCAGTCCATTAGTTCCAGGTTTCAAAATCAGCAGTGAAGAAAATGGAGTCTATGTTGATGAGACGTATTACAAGTAGCTGGTGGGTAGTTTAATGTATCTCACTGCAATGAGACCTGACATGGTGTTTGTTACGTGTCTCATAAGTAGATATATGGAAAAACCTATTGAGCTACATCTACAAGCTGAAAAGAGGGCACTTCGATACTTAAAGGGACTGCGAACTATGGAATTCATTATAAGAGATAAGGAGATGGTAATAAAAGTCAGTTGTTGGCGTTTACAAATAGCGACTATGTTGGAGATATGGAAGATATGAAGAGTACTTTAGGTTATGTGTTTCTAATGAATTCAAGTGTTGTTTCATGGTGTTCAAAAAAGTAACCTATTGTGACTTTATCAACCACAAAAGCTGAGTTTGTGGCCGTCGCAGTTTGTGTTTGTCAAGGAATATGTGTGACAATAGTTCAACCATCAAGTTGTCCAAAAATTCAGTTATGCATGGTCGTAGCAAACACATTGATGTGAGGTATCATTTCTTAAGGAATCTTACCAAGGAATGTACAATTGAATTAGTTCATTGCCGGAGTCAGGATCAGGTGGCAGACATAATGACGAAGTCATTGAAGCTGGAAGTTTTTTAGAAGCTTCGCAAGCTACGAGGAGTATGTGGAGGTCTCGTGGATTTTTCACATATATATCAGATATCAACATGCTTGGCGGGGCAACTAAATTGACTGACGAGTCACTAGTTCACAGCCTCGACTGGGATGTCCCTTTATAAAAAATATAGATCTGAGCCCTCCATAATCAAAACGTGTATGGTTTAGTGTGGATCCGAATGTTTTTTCATTTGCATTTATTGATTACTAACTATCCTCTATTTTACTTTTGCGAGAAATAACTACAAAGGCGAAAGAAGACAGGATTGATGTATCTCAGCCCGAAGCCTAAAGACAGTATTATAATGTTTAAATGCTTTAATTTTTCTTTCTTTTATCCTGTATTGTAATTTATTTATTATGTTGTATGATTGTTTGAATGCTTAGAATATTTTAGGCCTACAATTGATAAACTAGAAAAATGTGATAAAAATGAAAATACGCCGCTAGTTTTATTTATTTTAGGCCCGCAGCATAATATTTTCATCAAAAATCAATTTTGCATACAAATACATATTTGTTTAATAAATCAATTTTTATATAAACTGTATCATATGAATGCTAGCTTTTATCAAAACCCCAATTTTACATTGCATATTTTATAAGTCATATCATGCAATACATATTTTTAAACAAATCATTTTTACTTGTATTTTCATAAACAATGCTATTGTAATTTGTCAAAACGCACTTTTTAATTAATACTTGCAAACTACCTTTTAATTAATTTTATATTTCAAAACATACACTCTTTTAATTAAACCTAAGTTTGACCGGATAACCGCAAGTTAGCGGATCTTAAAGGATGCCTAACTCCTTCCCTTTATGATAATAGAAAACTCTAATCCATAATCTCATAAATTTCGCAGACCAATCACATGGAGATCATTTGTAGTATTTTTTTATGTTACATTCAAGTATTCACTTAATAATTAGGTGGCGACTCCTTAAAAAATGGTGATCTAATTCATGAATCACCGGCACACGTCGAGGCCGCGGTAAAAAACGGGCGCGACAGCATGGCGACCGGCTGGGGATATCAGGTTCTTGACCATAACAAACTTAGGTTATTTTTTTGCTTTATTTAATTTTGTCTCTTAAATTGTTTTCTTTATTTGTAATTGTTGTAATTGTTATTTTCTTTTACTGCTTTCCTTAAACTGTCATTCCGCTCATATTTCTTCCCTTACATAAATTGACACTATCACACACTACACGTGAGGTGTGTTTCGCGCATCCGCAAAATTTCTTTCAAATGTCCAATTTTTTAGGAGAGTTGGCACAGGCGCAGAGTTATCTGGTTCGTCTAGGTGGCCGCGTAGCCTTCTCACTCGAGCAGTCCGCTCGGAAACCTTGCGTCTAGTAAGTCAAATCTTAGAAACTTAAGATAGAGCTATACCACCCTTTTATATTAAGTCACGCATGCATACACCTTAGGTGGGTCGATCTTTGGTATCGTCTCCACAATTAAGAATTCCACCAAATGTCGACGGGTCTCGCAACCCAAGTACCAATCAGCATACTATGTATAGCGTGATAATGATAGACGGATCCAAGCCTAATCATGACATGCCAAAATTGGAAAATGCACATTCATTTGGTCGTCATTTCCAATGAAAACATTGTAATTTAACAGCTTGGATCAGTCTATCCTAATCTCGCATATTTGGCGTTTTAGGCCCACTTTTGACATAAGAGAGGTTCCATGCATGTTGCGCGTGCTTGATTAAACATGCTTTTATTTATTATTTATTGCTTGCAACTCTATACATATTATTTAAAGCAATAATTATCCGTTTCAACTCTGTATATATCATGCATGTGCTTGCAACTCTGGGCACGAGCATTTGCAGTTTGCATTTTTTTGTTGTCACACTGCAATAAGGACTTCTACTGGGGAATTGACATATCTTTGGGTCCATGGGATAAAAGTTGTGTTGCCAGCAAAGGATAAATCGTTCTTTAACATCACAACTTGGACCTTGTGAAGCGTCAACCTCCAGTCCGGTCGAACCAATCAGGGGAGTCTTTGACTATACTGTCACACTCCCACATTTTATTATTTTTTGGGACTTTTCTAGTTTCACCATTCATCGTATTTTTGCAGGAAGACCGTCCTCGAAAATAGTCAGGGGCGGTCGTTCTAAAACATTATCCCCGGAGATACTCCAGGAAATAACAAAACAAAAATCACAAAGATGATGAGGTGATATTTTGACTGAAATAAGTCAGTCAATACCAGATTCAACGAGGCACCGCTCTAAGCAACCCATCTTGGGTTCGACACCACTAATGTCTTTGAGTGCAGGTCTTCAGAGTTGACAGAAATTGGGAAGTCGTAACATTTATTCTTAAATTCACAAGGAATTTCCATATCATAGATCGGCCCCACAAGGATCAGTGTCTTACATCACGTCTATGCAATGATATCATTTTATTACACCTGTGCAAAAACTGTTACACCCCGTAATTCAGGTCCTGCCTATGAGAACGTACGAAAGGAATTAAGTTTTAAATTTTTGAAAGATAGGTCGACAGAATGTTTCGGATGGGTTTTTAGTCAACTTTGGGGCGGTTTATGTCCAGTTGCATTAAGTGTTCCTAGATGTTTCAAATGCCTAGTATGTAGTTCATTGAGTCTAGTTCCCAACGCAATCAACCATTCGTCGATAGGACATCGGAGTAGAAAGTTATGGAAGGTACAAGTTCAGTGCGCAGTCGAGAAGAAAAGTATTTTTCGGTCGAGGCCACGGCCAGCGGCCGGATCTGCGAACGCAGGCCGGATAGTCCGGTGCGCTGAAGTTGCAGCGCGCGGCGCCGAAAGCAGTGTGGCGCTGAAGTCGGAAGTTTGCAGAGGTTTTATTGCATGGCCCAGCTGCGGGCCACGAGGCAGTTCTGCGAATCTGGGAAAAATCAATCGGTTTTTTTACAAAAGGCCATGGGAGGGTGACAAGTTTCCCCATCCTGATTTTGTGCATGTCCTATTTATTGACCAAGTCTTGAAGACATGGTCATTCTTGAAAGAACTTCCTTCTCTCTAAAAAATTTCCTCTCCCTTCTCTCTAGAAATTCAAGGAGAAACCAAGGCCTAGAGAAATTTTGGAAATGTGTCAAGAAGGAAACATGTTGACAAGCTTGTAGGAGGGTTGTGGAGGCGATTGTGGAAGGAAGGCAAGTGGAATTTGTTGGACTAATTTGGGTAAACTCCAAGGTAACACTCCGTTCATTTCTTTAAGAAAAATTGTGTTGCATGTATGGAAGAAAGGACTTGTATTTGTCAATATTGCCTTTAGATATATTGCATGTATGAATTGGATAAGAATTTGGATTAAAAAGGAATTGGATAAGAATTTATGTTGTTATACCTCAAAGTTGCCGAATTGGACCTTGTAGTTTGTACTAGTTTGATATCAATTGTGGGGCGGAATTTTACACGTCTAGTAGGCGTGTAATCCCCTATTTGTTAACTGCATTATTGAGCCTTAAAGGTGGCGTGTTTGGTTATTGAATTCGGCCTTGAAAAAGGTGGCAAAGTATGTAGAAACAAAGGAAGTGTTGTCCAATTTTCCGTAGAATAAGGGGCCTTTCAATTAGAATGTTCTACGTTGAAGCTAGAAGCTAATGAACGTATTATGGTCATTATAGGTTAAACATACTACGTGCGGTATATTGGACTTGCGAGTGGATTGACCCGAAGAGGTATGTGGAACTTTCCTATCTCTTGAGCATGAGTAGTTGCACTTATATAGTACGGTAGACGTACAAGACTTTGATGTCCCTTACTTGTTTTAAAAATGGCCAAGTTTGGTGAGTAAGGGGATTAACTCACTTCTTGAAAAAGTATTAAGGATGTCTTAAGTTTTCAAAGTTAAGGGACTTGAAGTGTTTTAAGTATATGATACTTGTTTCGTTTTAAAAGTATAAGTCCCTTGGATATAGGGAAATGTATTTGACTAATGTATAAAGTTAATATAACGACTTTATGGGAAGTTGGTTATATTAGCTTTATGGAAGGTTAACAAAAGAAAGATTTACTCTAAGTAAAATAAGTACGGATAAATGATTTGAATTATGAAAGGCAAATTGATTTTAAGGCATCAATTGCCAAAGGTTTTAAAAGAAATGAAGTCACTTGATTTAGAAGCCTATTATATTTCTAAAAGGAAATGTGACTTGTCTTGAAAGGTAGTCGTAACTTGATACTACGGTTATTAGTATCTTGGAAGTTTTATATAAAAAGGAGTCGTTCTTAAAAGGTTAGAGGTACGTGGTACTTGGGTTGAATACCCGGATTTTCTCTTAAATGACATGTTAGTGCCTTAAGTAAACTAAAATGAGAGGATATATTAATAATGTTATTAAGAAGTTAGGGGATTTCTTAACTTGCTTATGTTATGATAAGCCGGTAGCGCTTATGTTATGTATGATAGTCGGTTGTGCTAGGTTATGTATTATTACGGGGTAGACCCCGGGTTACTACTTATTCCATGGATTTGCTACCCATGATGCGAGTGCGGCGTTTGTACTCATTGCGGGCCCACCGGGCCCATGCGGGTGAAATAGTCCCATGCGAGGCGGATGACCTCATGCGGGTCCACAGGACCTATGCGGGTGAAATAGTCCCAGGAGTAGGATTACTTAATGATACTACGGGCGGCGACCTGTTTGATCACGAGCCTCCTATTTTTATGCAAAGAAAGTTTATACTTGTTACTCTCATTGTTAGTAAGGCACGGTCTGCAGATTTGATTATCACCCATGTCTCGGCTTTATTAGACTTATGATATAATTACGATTTTTCGCTTTACATACTTGGTACATATCAGTGTCGACCCCTTCCTCGGAGGCTGCGTTCATGCCGCAGGTAGGGGTAAGAAGGTGGTGGATCCTCATTCTTAGGATCTTTGATCAGGTGTCAGAAGCTCCATTTCTCCGGAGGCTTGACTTTTGGTACGGTTCTCCTTGATGTTGTAGATATTATGTACATTCAGGGGTATGACGGGACCCTGTCCCGTCATAGTTGTTACAAACTCTTAGAGGCCTGTAGTCCTGTTATAAATTGGGTTGTAAAGGATGTAACCGTTCAGCTTTTGTTATATTTAAATTTACGGAAAGGTAGCCATTTTGGGTTAGCCTGTTTCATATTTTATACTGCTTCTTGTTTATGAGCTTATTTCCGCTGGTTTTCTCTGATGTTGTATCACAAGGGTGCCCGGGGTAAGGCACCAGTCATAGGCCCGAGGTCGGGCCGTGACAAAAGTAGTATCAGAGCAGTTAATCTTCGGAAAAGTGTCTACAGGCCGTATCTAGTAGAGTCTTGATTATCGGTGTGTTGTGCACCACATCTATAATCAGGAGGCTACAAGATATTTAGGATTGGTTTCCATTCTTTCACTTTAAGATCGTGCAATAGAGCTGTGTTATAGGTTGAACTCCCTCTGACATATTTTTATGTATCGCTTATGCCTCACGCAGCAACCGCGGCCCGTAAGTGCAAAGCGGTGAGGAGCTGCTAGTAGGACACATAGGGTTACGAGGGCACAGGCCCAGTCCTTACCTGAGGTGATGTTTCGGACGGCGAGTTCCACGACGTCGCCAGCCCCAGCAGAGTTGGGAGCAGCAGCAACGGCCATCGAGACCCGCAGTATCGAGCCTCGATTACACGGCTGGAGCGAGAGGATATGGGCTACGCGAGATGGCCCGATTATTGGCCGTGATCGTGGCAAGCGGGAGGGCGAGCGGAGACAATGTTCGGTTGTACCCGTAGTTCACCCCAGATCTGATAGCTTGAGACTTCGGGACTTTTTGAGTTGCAGCCCACCATAGTTCTATGGGTTGAGGCCTGAGGATGATCCTTAGAAGTTTATCAAGCGATTCTGACGGATCATGAGTGATCAAGGCCTCGAGACGCAGTCGGTAGTATTGGGTTCACATCGGTGCGTGATACTGCGATTGGTCGTTTGATTCATGGAAGCGTCGGGGAGCATGCGCTTCCAGCTGTTTGGGACGAGTTCTCAGAGGCGTTTCTTAGCCATTTCTTGCCTCCGCAGATGAGGAGAGCTCGGGCCGATAGATTTCTGACATTGAGACAGAGCGGGCGGACGGTCCGGGAGTACAACGTAGAGTTTGACTCATTGGCTCGGTACGTCCCCGCTTTAGTTGCAGACATGGAGGACAGAGTGCACCGCTATGTCACAGGGCTCGATGATTACTTAGTAGAGGGTTGCACAGGAGTAGCTCTTCAGCCGGGCATGGACATTGCCCGCATGCAGGCTTATGTACTTGGGTGTGAGGAACGTAGGGGACGACGGATTGATAGATATCAGCAGAAGAGGGCCAGGACAACAGGGTCCTCTGGTAGTTTTCGAGGCAGACAACCTCAACAAGCGGACGGTTGCACCTCACCGGTAGGTTGAGCGTTCCTCCACCGCCTTCCGTGCATCCAGTATTCGGGGAAGGAGCGGGGCTCGTGGCGGGTTCCTAGAGGAACCATAGTTCCAGTCAGAAGAGGCCACTTATGCCTCGGTGTGGTCGATGTGGTGATTACCATCATGGGGGGTGTCGTGTTCCTCCAGGAGCTTGTTATTCTTGTGGCCAGCAGGGCCATTTGAAGAGAGATTGTCCGACCAGAGGCTGCGGGAGTGTTATGGTTCGGTAAGCGGTCGATTCTTTGGATCTTCGTCTTGATGGTCGCGCGTCGGGGCGCGAGGTGTTCACGGGCCAGCAGGCCGCGGCATGGGTCGTGGTGGGGGCGATTCAGCGGTCCTCGTAACCGCATTTATGCCATGTCCGGCAATCGATGCGAGGCGTCGCGGATGTCGCAGTACATTATTGGTTTCATGTTGTGATGTATATGCTTTGATAGATCCAAGTTCTACCTTGTCCTATATATCTCCTCATATTCTTTGGTAGAATAGGGATAGAACCCGATCCATAAAACCTTTTGAGGTGGCTACGCCGATGATAGTGATTCGGTGGTAGCTGAGCGGGTATATAAAGCTTGCCCAGTGACTATTTACAGTCATCAGACCCTAGTCGACTTGGTAGAGTTGGATATGACGGACTTTGATGTGATTATGAGTATGGATTGGCTAGCGTCTTGCTATGCCAATGTGAACTGTAGAGAGAGATTGGTACGGTTCGGTTTCTGAGGCCGTTATCGAGTGGAAGGGAAATCTTTGCGTCGTAGGTAGGTTTATTTCTTACCTCAAGGTTAGGAAAATGGTGCGGAAGGGTATATCTACCATATGGTTCGGTATTCGACATCGAGGCGAGATACCGACCTTGATCGATTCCGATTGTTAGAGAGTTTCGCACGTATTCCCACGATCTCCGGGTATCCTCCCGAGAGGAGATTGAGTTTTGCATTGATATGTCGCGTAAACTCGACCTATATCTATTCCACCATACAGGATGGCACCCTTGAGTTGAGGAATTGAAGGACCAATCAAGGATTTCTTTGGAAAAGGCTTTATCGTGCCTAGTGTTTCTCCCCAAGTGCGCGATTTTATTTGTAAAGAAGAAGGATGGGGCCAGCTGCGTATGTGTGTTGATTACAGGCATAATAAGGTAACTATCGAAAGCAGATACCCCTCCCGTGATTGATGATTTGTTTGACCATTGCAGTGTGAGATGTTTCTCAAGATAGACTGCGATGCAGTTATCATCAAAGTGCGAGTTAGAGAGGCGTATATCCCAAAGATCGCATTCAGACCCGGTATGGGCACCGTGAGTTCGAGTGATGTCTTTCGGGTTGACCAACGCCAGCGTATTCATGGATTTGATGAACCGTGTTCAAGACATTCTTGGATATGTTCGTTATAGTATTCATTGATGATATCTGGTTTATTCACGCGCAGCGAGAAATACGCAGATCACTCGGCGAGCGGTATCGAGTCCTCCGGATCGCAATTGTATGCCAAGTTTTCAAATCGCGAGTGTTGGTTGGCTTCATGGCTTTCTTAGGGTATGTTATCGGGGCCGATGGTATTCCGTTGATACAAAGAAGCGATCAAGACTTGGCCTAGACCCACTACACCAACGGAGGTGCGCAGCTTTTTGTGCCTTGCGGGTTATTATCGGAGATTTGTGGAGAAGTTTGCTTCCATTTCAGCACCTTTGACTAGGCTGACTCAGAAAGCAGTTATGTTCCAGTGGACGGATTCTTGTGAGGAAAGCTTCCAGTTACTGAAGGAGAAATTGACGACCGCCCCAGTTCTTACTCTTCCAGAGGGTTTAGACGGATATGTGGTTTATTGTGATGCGTCGGGTGTCGGGCTTGGGTGCGTGCTGATGCAGCACGGTAAAGTTATAGCTTACACATCTCGACAGCTCAGGAAGCATGAGAAGAACTATCCCACACATGACTTAGAGTTGGCAGCAGTGATTCATGCCTTGAAGATCTGGACACATTATTTGTATGGAGTTCATGTAGATATTTACACAGACCACAAGAGCCTCCAGTATATCTTCAGCCAGAGGGAGCTGAACTTGCGGCAGAGACGGTGGTTAGAGCTACTTAAGGACTATGATGTCGATATCCTATACCACTCAGGGAAGGCCAATGTAGTTGCAGATGCCCTTAGTCGCAGATCGATGGGTAGTCTGTCAGGTGTGCAGCCGGAGAAGAGGGACAAGGTCCGCGAGTTGCATCAGCTAGCGAGCCTTGGGGTTCGTTTTGTTGGTTCTGATAGTAATGGATTTCGGGTTCGAGAGGTTGCCGAGTCTTCCATCGTCGAGGAGGTGAAGAAGTGACAGTATGAGGATCCGATTATGGTACGGTATCGAGATACGGCTCTTCGAGAGGAGAAGATTCTATTTAAAGTAGCACCGGATGGGGTGCTAATATTTGAGGGCAGGTTATGTGTACCCGATGTAGCAGGACTTCGTCAGCAGATTCTGGGGGAGGCACATAGTGCTCGTTACTCTATTCATCCAGGGTCGACTAAGATGTACCATAACCTCAGGTGTATATATTGGTGGGATGGCCTGAAGAGGGACGTTGCGGAGTTTGTGGCGCAGTGTCCGAATTGTCAATAGGTCAATGTGGAGCACCAGAAGCCTGGTGGGTTGTTGCAGATGATAGAGATTACGACATGGAAGTGGGAGGTGATCAATATGGACTTTATTACAGGGTTACCTCACACTTAGAGGAAGCATGATTCCATCTGGGTTATTGTCGACAGGCTGACGAAATCAGCCCATTTTCTTCCAGTCAGGACGACTTTTTCGGTCGAGGATTATGCTAGATTGTATATCATAGAGATAGTGAGATTGCACGGAGTGCCTATATCGATCATTTCAGACAGGGGAGCCCAGTTCTCGGCTAAATTTTGGAGGTCTTTCCAGAAGGGATTAGGGACACAGGTGAGTCTCAGTACTGCATTTCATCCTCAGACCGACGGGCAGGCCGAGCGTACTATCCAGACACTTGAGGATATGTTGCGGGCCTGTGTTATTGATTTCAGGGGTAGCTGGGAGGATCATTTACCTCTTGTGGAGTTTGCATATAACAACATCTACCATTCTAGTATCCAGATGGCGCCTTATAAGGCCTTATACGGGAGAAAGTGCAGGTCACCGATAGGCTGGTTTGAGGTGGGAGAAGTTCAGTTAGTCGGGTCAGACTTGATTCAGCAGGCAGTGGATAAGGTGAAGCTTATCCAGGAGCGGTTGTTGTCAGCTCAGAGTCGACAGAAGTCGTATGCAGATTATCGGCGTCGACACTTGGAGTTTGAGGTGGATGATTGGGTCTTCCTGAAGGTATCACCCATGAATGGCGTGATGAGATTTGGGAGAAGGGGAAACTTAGCCCAAGGTACATTGGGCCTTACTAGATTGTCTGTAGGGTAGGCAAGGTGGCCTATGAGTTGGAACTGCCGTCCGATCTAAAGGCAGTACATCCAGTTTTTCATGTGTCTATGTTGCGAAAGTGTATTGGAGATCCATCTAGAGTGCACCCGATTTGTGATGTCCAGGTGACAGAGGGGTTATCATATGAGGAGAGTCCCATAGCGATACTCGATCACCATGTTAGGCGACTACGGACAAAGGATGTGGCTTCCGTCAAGGTCTTATGGCGGAACGAGAACAGGGAAAAAATGACATGGGAAGCAGAAGAGGACATGATGAAGAAGTATCCACACTTGTTCCCTACACCTCCAGGTAACCCACTTTCCTACTTATTAGTTGTAATTTGGCGTATATGCTTAAGTATTGTTGTGGCCATGTGGAGCGTCCTTATTTGCAAGAAGAATAGTTAAGAGGATCTATGTCAATATTGTGATTTGAGTAAGCCTAGAAGGAACATTCGGGACGAATGTTTCTAAGGGGGGGAGAATGTTACACACCGTAATTCAGGTCCTGCCTATGAGAACGTACGAAAGGAATTAAGTTTTAAATTTTTGAAAGATAGGTCGACAGAATGTTTCGGACGGGTTTTTAGTCAACTTTTGGGCGGTTTATGTCCAGTTGCATTAAGAGTTCCTAGGTGTTTCAAATACCTAGTACGTAGTTCATTGAGTCTAGTTCCCAACGCAACCAACCGTTCGTCGATAGGACATCGGAGTAGAAAGTTATGGAAGGTACAAGTTCAGTGCGCAGTCGAGCATAAAAGTATTTTCGGTCGAGGCCCGCAGCGCGGCCGGATGCGAGGCAGCGCGCGGATAGTCCGGCGCTGAAGTTGCAGCACCGCAGCGGAAGCGTGGCGCGCGGAAGTCTTTGGAAGTTTGCAGAGGTTTCAGCATCGCGCGCCGGCCGCGCGCGCGGAGTTCTGTGAACTGGGAAAAATCAGAACTGTTGTTTTAAAAAAAAGGCCATGGGAGGGTGACAAGTCCCCCCCCCCCCCATCTGATTTTGTGCATGTCCTATTTATTGACCAAGTCTTGAAGACTTGGTCATTCTTGAAAGAACTTCCTTCTCTCTAAAAAATTTCCTCTCCCTTCTCTCTAGAAATTCAAGGAGAAACCAAGGCCTAGAGAAATTTTGGAAAGGTATCAAGAAGGAAACATGTTGACAAGCTTGTAGGAGGGTTGTGGAGGCGATTGTGGAAGGAAGGCGAGTGGAATTTGTTAGACTAATTTGGGTAAACTCCAAGGTAACACTCCGTTCATTTCTTTAAGAAAAATTGTGTTGCATGTATGGAAGAAAGGACTTGTAGTTGTCAATATTGCCTTTAGATATATTGCATGTAGGAATTGGATAAGAATTTGGATTAAAAAGGAATTGGATAAGAATTTATGTTGTTATACCTCAAAGTTGCCGAATTGGACCTTGTAGTTTGTACTAGTTTGATATCAATTGTGGGGCGGAATTTTACACGTCTAGTAGGCGTGTAATCCCCTATTTGTTAACTGCATTGTTGAGCCTTAAAGGTGGCGTGTTTGGTTATTGAATTCGGCCTTGAAAAAGGTGGCAAAGTATGTAGAAATAAAGGAAGTGTTGTCCAATTTTCTGTAGAATAAGGGGCCTTTCAATTAGAATGTTCTACGTTGAAGCTAGAAGCTAATGAACGTATTATGGTCATTATAGGTTAAACATACTACGTGCGGTATATTGGACTTACGAGTGGATTGACCCGAAGAGGTATGTGGAACTTTCATATCTCTTGAGCATGAGTAGTTGCACTTATATAGTACGGTAGACGTACAAGACTTTGATGTCCCTTACTTGTTTTAAAAATGGCCAAGTTTGGTGAGTAAGGGGATTAACTCACTTCTTGAAAAAGTATTAAGGATGTCTTAAGTTTTCAAAGTTAAGGGACTTGAAGTGTTTTAAGTATATGATACTTGTTTCGTTTTAAAAGTATAAGTCCCTTGGATATAGGGAAATGTATTTGACTAATGTATAAAGTTAATATAACGACTTTATGGAAAGTTGGTTATATTAGCTTTATGGAAGGTTAACAAAAGAAAGATTTATTTTAAGTAAAATAAGTACGGATAAATGATTTGAATTATGAAAGGCAAATTGATTTTAAGGCATCAATTGCCAAAGGTTTTAAAAGAAATGAAGTCACTTGATTTAGAAGCCTATTATATTTCTAAAAGGAAATGTGACTTGTCTTGAAAGGTAGTCGTAACTTGATACTACGGTTATTAGTATCTTGGAAGTTTTATATAAAAATGAGTCGTTCTTAAAAGGTTAGAGGTACGTGGTACTTGGGTTGAATTCCCGGATTTTCTCTTAAATGACATGTTAGCGTCTTAAGTAAACTAAAATGAGAGGATATATTAATAATGTTATTAAGAAGTTAGGGGATATCTTAACTTGCTTATGTTATGATAAGCCGGTAGCGCTTATGTTATGTATGATAGCCGGTTGTGCTAGGTTATGTATTATTACGGGGTAGACCCCGGGTTACTACTTATTCCATGGATTTGCTACCCATGATGCGAGTGTGGCGTTTGTGCTCATTGCGGGCCCACCGGGCCCATGCGGATGAAATAGTCCCATGCGGGTGAAATAGTCTCATGCGAGGCGGATGACCTCATGCGGGTCCACAGGACCTATGTGGGTGAAATAGTCCCAGGAGTAGGATTGCTTAATGATACTACGGGCGAGCGACCCTATTTTGATCATGAGCCTCCTATTTTTATGCAGTAAAGTTTATACTTATTACTCTCATTGTTAGTAAGGCACAATGCACTGTATTTGATTATCACCCATGTCTCCAGCTTTATTAGACTTATGATATAATTACAGTATTTTTCAGTTTTACATACTTGGTACATATTGTGTACTGACCCCCTTCCTCGGGGGCTGCGTTCATCTGCAGTAGGGTAAGCAGGTGGTGGATCCTCATTCTTAGGATCTTTGATCAGGTGTCAGAAGCTCCATTTCTCCGGAGGCTTGACTTTTGGTACGGTTCTCCCTGATGTTGTAGATATTATGTACATTCAGGGGTATGACGGGACAGGGTCCCGTCATAGTTGTTACAAACTCTTAGAGGCATGTAGTCCTGTTATAAATTGGGTTGTAAAGGATGTAACCGTTCAGCTTTTGTTATATTTAAATTTACGGAAAGGTAGCCATTTTGGGTTAGCATGTTTCATATTTTATACTGCTTCTTGTTTATGAGTTTATTTCCGCTGGTTTTCTCTGATGTTGTATCACAAGGGTGCCCGGGGTAAGGCACCAGTCACGGGCCCGAGGTCGGGTCGTGACAAAAACATTATGTATATTTCGTCTATGCAACGATGACATCTACAATACGTCTACCCAACGACGCCATTTTATTACGCCTGTGCAATGACTATTATCTATATTTCGTCTATGCAACGATGACATCTACAACACGTCTACCCAACGATGTCATTTTATTACGCATGTGCAATGACATTATCTATATTTTATCTATGCAACGACGACATCTACAACACATCTACCCAACGATGTCAGTCGATTACGCCTGTGCAACGACATTATCTATATTTTGTCTACTCAACGACGATATCTACAACACGTCTACCCAACGACGTCATTTTATTACGCATGTGCAATAGCATTATCTATGTTTCATCTACTCAACGACGATATCAACAACACGTCTACCCAACGACGTCATTTTATTACGTCTTGGCAACGACATTATGACGACATCTATAACACGTCTACCCAACGACGTCATTTTATTGCGCCTGTGCAACGGTATTATCTATGTTTCGTCTACTCAATGAAGATATATACAACACGTCTACCCAACGATGTCATTTTATTACATCTATGCAATGACATTATCTATATTTCGTCTATTCAACGACGATATCTACAACACGTCTACCCAACGACGTCATTTTATTACGTCTGGGCAACGACATTATCTATATTTTGTCTACTCAATGACGATATCTACAACACGTTTACCCAACAACGTCATTTTATTACGCATATGCAACAACATTATCTATATTTTGTCTTGTAGCGATGATTTCTACATCACGTCTACGCAACGACATTGTTTTATTACTCCTATGCAACGACTTCAGCTATATTTTGTTTTGCAACCACGACAAAACCTCTCAATTTCCTTTGGATTGTTAACGAACTACGTTATGACCTGACTACCCCTGTCGGGATACGTAGGCGGCCTATATCGGCTTCGGTCACACTATTTAAAATTGTCTCTTTAACCTCAGGGAGAAAATACCCTTGGAGGCATCTTCGACCTTAGGGAGGAATACCCTTGGAGGCATCTTCGACCTCAGGGAGGAAATACCCTTGGAGGCATCTTCGACCTCAGGGAGGAAATACCCTTGGAGGCATCTGCGACCTCAGGGAGAAAATACCCTTGGAGGCATCTTCGACCTCATGGAGGAAATACCCTTGGAGACATCTTCGACCTCAGGGAGGAAATACCCTTGGAGGCATCTGCGACCTCAGGGAGGAAATACCCTTGGAGGCATCTTCGACCTCAGGGAGGAAATACCCTTGGAGGCATCTTCGATCTCAAGGAGGAAATACCCTCAGAGGCATTTAAACACATTTGTCACCAAACACCATTGGGAAACTATGTTTCTTATTTTTGCATGTAACGAAATACACTCATTTGTTCGCCTTGATAAGACATGTTTTCATATTAGCAGCAACCGGAAGGACATACCTCTCCTGCTTTCAAAAACCTCTTGTGAGTCTTTTTTTATTATAATCGATGAAATCAATAGCAGTCATGCGGCTCACATCAGCAGCACGTCCAAAATGATGCCATCAACATCGTCAACACAATGTCGTCATCAACATCGTCAGCACAATGACGCCATCAACATCACATCAAACATAATGACGTCATCAGCATTCTGATCATGCATCTCAGCACCGGCAACTATGACACCTTCAACACATTATGTCCACACAAGACGACATTCCTACTCACATGATCGCATTTCTTATATGTTCATACTTTATTATTTTGTCTTAACAGTTATGCACTAATTTTTCTTAAGTTTTAGCCTGCAAGAACCTTAATTTATAGGAGCAGGAGCACAATGTGGAACTATCACTTACATCGAACCGAGACAATTTGTTGGAGAGTTGGACTTTCCAACAAATGAAAAGGAGGTCTCGAACGTCAATCCGCTCTCCTCTAACATCTCGCGACACAAATCGCCCAGTGTCATCATACTTCGACGCTGGGAAAAAAATTTAAAATTTGTGTCAACCTTGTCTTTAATTTTCTAGCATTGCAGCAACCCAGTGTTATCATAATTTGACACTGTGACAAAATTTAAATCTGCATCAACTTTGTTTTTAATTGGCATCAAAACGACCCAGTGTCATCATAATTCGACACTGGACAAATTTTGAATCTGTATCAGCTTTGCGATCAAATTTCTAGGGTCAGAAATCTCATTTTCTTCATGAAAACTCCATTACCATGCATTTTCTAAGCTTTGTTCAAATTCGGATAATCAGGACAAAATTGTCTACGAGTCAACGTCTTTATCCGAAAACTCTTTCATCATCTTCAGCCAAAGAGGGACAAGTTGTTGACTCCCTATTTTGTCTCATCTTTTCGATTATTTGTTAAAATTTTAAATATTTTTGTCATCGCACTTTTATCATCATTTTTTACATTTTTATATAATAATCATTTTTTTTCCAAATATTTAATGTTTTATTTTTCACAAATTGGCATCACTTTTTCTTAATTTAATTAAGCATTCCGCAAATATTATATTCATATCGGCTTTTTTATTTTTAAGTAAATTAAAAAAAAAATCAAAGCACTTTAGTTTATTAATAAACCCCTCTTTACATTTTAAATCACAACTCAAACATTCTACCCAACCGAAAAAATAAAAGCCCAAAAACTCATCCACCCCTTTTTAATTTCGGACCGGCCAGGCCCAATCCATTGGCCCAGTCAGTCACCCCCTAAAAGCCCAATTTCCTCTTCCCTTTATTCCCCCAGAAAAAAAAACAAAACAAAAAATCAAAAAAAGAAAAGGAAAAAAAAACTACCCCTATCTCTCTTACTCGACCAGCCCCATACCCTATTCCCCCCATTCCCATAGGTCACCACCAACCCTGACACCACCTACACCACCTACACCAACACCACAAATCACCCATCACTTCGCCCATACCCCTATCCCCTAAAATCCGCCCAAAAATCGTCCAAAAATCAGACATTTTTACAGCTTTTATTCGAATTTCAAACTCGAGTTTGATGGGGGTAGGGAGGTGAACGTTATGGGGGGAAATCTATCTATAAAAGGACCCCCATTGTTCTTCATTTGAGAGGGCGGATTTTCTACTCTGGATTTCACATACCATCTTTTATTTGGGTCCGAATTTTTGAAGTATTGGCCTGAAAATATCTTCTCTTTATTCTTTATCAAAAGAGGGCCCATTTTTGACGAAAATCGAGTCTGTGTTTCTCAAAGCCTAGAACAACAAAAACTCAGATTTTACTACTTTGAAATAGTTACAAAAAAATCAGAAAGAAAAACCTTTCTTTTACTCTTAATCAGAATTAGAAAAGCCACAAAATCTTTAAACTTTCATTTTATCGCATAAGCAAAAAAAAAAAAAAAAACTTTGAGTGGAATCAACGATTCGAAACACGCCTCGATTCCCTGCCCGGAGAAGGTCTGTAACTACATCTCTTCTCTGTTTATTTTCTGCATTTTTATTTATCTTGTTGTTTTAATCGTGTGGTAGTTTATTCATGTCGTCGCGTACTTAAAAGGCTAAATCATATTAAGTATGTAGCATACCTAGTTAAGTTAATATGATTTAGTTATGTTTTTCTAAGCTCCGGATTAATGTGATGTACTTGCACTTGATTAGTGAAAGCTTGTTGTAAACTGGTTACTGCTTAAATGGGTTGTATCTGGTTCACATTTAGAACTATGAGATTGAATATGCTATCCTAATGCTTGCTTATTAGAGATTAGGATCGGTTATGTGATTAACATGATGTGATGCCCTCTTAAGTTTTGATCCTTTGGTGTTTGAAACCTGAGTATGTGATTGTAGTTGTCTTCTCTTCATATATTCTGAGATCTCATTAAAGTAACAGAATTTTGGTTTATTTGTAGATTTAGATATGTGTTTGTAAGGTCTGTTCTTCAGAAGATTGCTAGCTTCTCTAAGTATAAAATTGTTAGATCTAGTTGTGTCTAATCATTTCCCTTTCTACTTAACTGCCAACATGTTGCTGAAAGGGGTTGTTCCTATGTGATCAATAGTGAACTTATGATTAGCCTGTGATTAGATAATCTAGCAGTTTAATAAAGAGTTTGGTTGAAAGGGTTATCTGGAAACATTTAAGTGATTTTGTTGTTATGTCGGCTGAAAGTAAAGGCAAGCTTCGAATTTGGTTTAGCCTCCTCCGATAGCCTGACATTCCTAAGGTTCTAGAAACCGCTTGATATTGTTGCGGCATTGGAAATGGATGGTGGTAGATCCTTTGTTGTCTTGCCTTTCATAATTGAGATTTAGCCTGATTAAGATCTGTCTTTAAGTTTACTATCTCTTAAAGCGTTGAGTTGTTCGATGCCTCTGCTGTCTGATAATTACATTAGATAATTGACTGCTTAATATATTTTTAAAAGTTGTTAGCTTGTTAAGAGATATATAGTTCTTGATACTTGATGCGCGAAAAGATGCACACACTTTAACGCAAGTGCACGTTATCGTGACAAATAATATAGTCTTGGTAAGACCGAATATCGTCCACAAGGATTAGTGTTCAAGTACCAACTATCTATCTTTTAGTATCTATTTGGTAACCGATATTGATTTTGTTGTTTATAACTAATAATTATAAAAGCTAATTAACTATGGATTTACTTCAGTTGTGATGAGAATAGGGCTTCCATGTCTCCTCAACTATCCGCTTATGTTACTTATTAATGCAATGAAATATGGTTCTTCTTCTCTCGGAGCTAGCAGGTTTACGAAATCATTTTATATTTCCGTTAAGGATATATAAACATTCAACCCCAGTATTGCTCCTTTCTACCTTTCGGTGATAAGGATGACTCTATAGGAGGATTAAGAACAAAAACCTAGTTAACCGTCACGCACCATGCGTAAAATTAGGGTTTTTAAGCCTCTCATTAACGCTACATAAATAATTGAGGTATTTTCATCCCCAATCCAAAATATGTCTACCCAACTTACAACATATTCACAACCTCCTCCTTTCGAAGTTTGATTAGAAATCATATAAATAATGATAATTAGTGATCACTTAATTACCAAGCATTCAAAGCAATTATTGGATAAATCTCAACAAGAAGAAGAATAACCATAACATGCATTAATTCATAACATAAGTTTCTAGTGAATCAACATGGAAAGCCCTATAAAAGAATTAGTTCCTAGTCATTGACATGACAAGAACTAATTCAAGGTTCATCATACAAAACTGAAATAAAAGAAAAGAAAAGAAAAGAAAGTTACTAAATTATGGTCTCCAATCTTCAATCCAAGAAAATATTGTGTTGTGCAAGAAAGGGAACCCTTAAAAACTGCCCAGGGTTCTCCTTTTATAGGCTCAAAACCGCCTCTAACTTTTCCCTCAAAGCATGGCCCAGAAAATCGTCATTAACCTGATTTTCCCGCGTCGGCGCCGCGGCCCTGCTATCGGCGCCGGAAGTTCTGCGGTACTTCGGGTGATTTGGCGTCGCGGCCCTGATCTCTGCTGTCTGTGGGCGCCGCGGCGCTGGAACCTCTGCAGCCTCTCTGATGATTAGGCGTCGCGGCCCCTACATTGCGGGCCGCGCCATGGGCGCCAGTCGCTGCCTCGTTCGTCACTTTCTTGTCTTTTAAGCTCTGGAACCTCCACTTTTGCCCTCTTTTAGCTCTTTTTCCGCCATTTGGCCATTTTAACCACTTTGACTCAAAAGAAAGAAAAACTATCATAATACGACACTTATTTGTACAAAAGGGACAAAGATTAACTAAAATGACTCGAAAAGTGTATATAAAATACACCGATCAATACTCATCCTTCACCCCTCTTTTCTTTGCATGATATGAGAGTTTGCACTCTAAACCTCCTTGAACTGTTGACTTGTTGCTGCTTACGATGGTTGTCTCCTGTTGATATTTGCTACTGCAACATGTTATTGCTGCGTTGCTGCTATGTTATCTGTGAAACGAATTTTGTACTTGAGCCTCACTTACCTGCTGATATTCTGATAATATTACTGCACTTGGGAAAGTTGAAGTTGTTGTTATGTTACACTAGATAAGAGGAACTACTGACGCATTTTGGCTAATTGTTGGTGCCTTGATGATACTTTTAGTTCTTTAAGATGTTATACATGGGATAAAAATTGCTACTGCCTTTTTGGGTTATTACCATGAATTATGACTCTATTGATGTTGCTTTGCTGCATCTTTGAGATGTCTTTTTGAGGTTGAAATCATCGGTTGCTACTGCTATACTTTAAATATTTCATTTGTGAAGCTGCTGGATAGGCCTGCAGTTGGTCGATTTAGAAAATGATCAAAATGACATTCGAAGTGTCCGTCCATTACTACTTGTTTTGCTGATGCACTTTAAAGGTTGCTACACTTGCGATACATTTTGAAAATAAATAGGTTGCTACACTTGGTGGAAAGTTTCGCTGATTTGAATATGATACTACACTTAGGCCGATGAGAATAATTAATTTGAGTCCATGACCCTCCGGAAAGGTTGTCCCTCGATTTGCTTTCCTTCGGAAAAAAAGGCGATGATGAAACTCATGAATTTTTCACATATACACCAGATACCAACATGCTTGGCGGGGCAACTAGATTGACTGACGAGTCACTAGTTCGCAGCCTCGACTTGTTTGGGATGTCCCTTTACAAAAAATATAGATTTGAGCCCTCCATAATCAAAACTTGTATGGTTTTGTGTGGATCCGAAGATTTTTCCATTTGCATTCAGTCATTACTAACTATCCTCTCTTTTACTTTTGCGAGGAATAACTACAAAGGCGAAAGAAAACAGAATTGATGTATCTCCGCCCAAAGACAATATTACTATGTTTAAATGCTTTAGTTTTGCTTTCTTTTATCCTGTATTGTAATTTATTTATTATGTTGTATGATTGTTTGAATGCTTAGAATATTTTAGGCCTACAATTGATAAACTAGAAAAATGGAATATGCCGTTAGTTTTATTTATTTTAGGCTCGCAACATAATATTTTCATCAAAAATCAATTTTGCATACAAATACATATTTTTTTAATAAATCAATTTTTTATATGAACTATATCATATGAATGCTAGCTTTTATCAAAACCCCAATTTTACATTGCATATTTTATAAGTCATATCATGCAATACATATTTTTAAACAAATCATTTTTACTTGTATTTTCATAAACAATGCTATTGTTTGTCAAAACGCGCTTTTTAATTAATACTTGCAAACTACCTTTTAATTGATTTTATATTTCAAAACATGCACTCTTTTAATTAAACCTAAGTTTGACCGGATAACCGCAAGTTAGTGGATCTTAAATGATGTCTAACCCCTTTCCTTTAGAATAATAGAAAACCCTGATTCAGAATCTCATAAATTTCGCAGACCAATCACATGGAGATCATTTGTAGTATTTTTTTATGCTACATTCAAGTGTCTGAATTCATTTGATAATTAGGTGGCAACTCCTTAAAAAACGGTGATCTAATTCATGAATCACTGGCACACGTCGAGGCCGCGGTAAAAAATAGGTGTGACACCCACATGGATGTCTGGTACATCTGACTTATGCACTAGGAAGCGATAAGCACTACTGTTATATTCATATCCGATGAATATGCAATCTACAGTCTTAGGCCCAATCTTGACCTGTTTTGGCTTAGGTATTTCAATCTTTGCCAGATAACCCCTGTCACGACCCAACTCACGAGTCGCGATGGCACCTACCCTATTCCTCCGAGTAGGCGAACCACGTTCTCATTAACAAGTTAAATCAGCGGAAAATAAATAAAGAAAAGAAGTTATAAGGTCTTAAATACTTCTCATCACTAGATTTGTCGTGACATTCCCCAAAATCTGGTCAAAAGGATACAAGAGCGCTAAACATGGTCTGGAATAGAAGTCTGAACAATGCTCGAAAGCTACATATTGTCTGGCAAATAACAAAAGGAAATGGAATTAACTAAGAAGCCCTTCAGGGGCCACGGATGACCAAGTAGCTCACCCTGAATGACTGAAAGATGTCACCCTCGCGAATCAGCCACGGGGCGTAGAGCTGGAACCTGAATCATACTCTGCACTAAAAAAAGTGCAGCAAGAGTATTATCAGTACAACACTAATACCGGTAAGCATCATAGGCCGACAATGATTAGATAACGCATGAAGAAGTTGAAACCAACAAGTAGCACATAGAGCAACAGGTGTGGCCACGTATCATATACAAGTAAAGTGTAAAGAAATCATGAATCAACCAAGACAGATATAATTCACCAAATGAGTAGTCAAAATATACAAGTGGATGATTGCAATGCAATGCAATAGCCACCTCTCTCATCACTCTCGTACACACATGCTAAGGGCAGTGCCTCAAAGCCATGACTCATGGGGGACCCGCGAAGTCCATGTACCACTCGTGCTCTCCGGCATAAACCTCGTAGGCTATCAATCACTCTCAATCTCCGACAAAGACCTCGGAGTCACTCAATCTCCGACAAAGACCTCGGAGTCACTCAATCACGCTCAATATCTGGCAAAGACCTCGGAGTCCCTCAGTCACTCCCCTCACCATCATCACAAAATACAATATGGTAAGTATGTCAGGCATGATATCAGTCAACACATATCACAAATATACAATCGACAAGTACAAGTCATATCACTGTCCTATGTTCAATTGTCAATAATACAATTCTTTTATTTTCACGTGACAAGGGAGCTAGTATGCGACGGAGATACAATCAAGTGATAATTACAGAAAACAACACATATAGTGACAAACCCCTTTGCACCGCGGTCCTGTAGAATGACACCGCGTTGTCTAAATTTTTGCAGCATCTCTGAACATTCGGCATCGCGGTGCCGACCTTTCCTGCCCGACATTCTAGCATGCTATCCTTGTCAATTCCTACATCTACATACGATTTTCTAATCAAAGTCTAACTACAGTAAACCATAACCTACCTCAATGTCGAGCGGGTGCCACGAACAATCAATCTAATGTCTTCCCTTTGCGCAGAACCTCTGAATTTGACTCTAAATCTTGTGTAATGGGGTGATGTTCAGGGCTTCTTTTTTCAATGGTGGATTACACGACGAAGAACAGGGACTAGAAGAACAAGGAACTAGCGGCCATGGAAGTATTTTTTTCTCTTCTCTTCTTTGCTACTAGGGTTTTCTTTCTTTTTCCTTCCCTTATTTCCTCTCCTGCTGGCTGCTGCTCTCATCCCCCTCTATCTCTACGGATTAATTTAATTCGTCCGCTTAGTTGGTTCTCAACTTCTGCTTTGTAGCGTTTGAATGCTTCAAAGGCTTCATCCTTACTTTTTAATAAGTAAATGTAATAATACCTTGTGCTATCGTCTATGAAAGTCACAAAGTACTTTTTCTCCCCCTAGTTTGTGCGAACTTCAAGTAACATATATCAGTGTGACGAGTTCTAAAAGAGTGGTTTTCCTTTCGACGTGATCTAAAGGGACTCTTTGGAAGTTTTGCATCTACGCACACCTCACACTTATGTTGATGGTTTACGTCGATAGAGGGCAACAACTTCAACTTTATCAACCTTTGGATATATTAATAGTTTACACGTCCTAATTTAAGATGCCATAAATTAGATGACTCAAGCAAATAAGAAGAAGACTCAATTTTATTAATAGAAGAAGGCATTACAGACAAAACATTAACTTTAAAGAGGCATTCACAGACGAAGCACCTTCCTACAAATGTTCCACTCTTAGTGATTACAAATTTATTGGATTCAAACACTAGCCTAAAACCAGCATTCACCAATAAAGGTCCAGAAATTAAATTTCTTCTAATTTTCGGGACATGCATCACCTCATTCAGAGTAAGCTCATTTTCGTAAGTCATTTTCAGGATTACCTTTCCTATCCCCAACACCTCAGAGGAAGCATTGTTGCCTATGAACAGTTTCTTATCCGTGACTGGTGTATATGTGGAGAAGGCCTCTCTATTGGAACAGATGTGACGGGTAGAACCTGTGTCCATCCACTACTGCATAGGATTCTCAATGAGGATTGCTTCAAGTACCACTGCCGAGAACTCCTCAATCATATCGTCAAGAAGTGTGTCTTCGATAATGTTAGCCTTAGCCTTGCCCTTGGCTTTCTCTTTATTCTCATTCTTGAGTTTGCGACAATCCTTGATCATGTGACCAGGTTTACCACAGAAATGGCAGTTCCCTTTAAACTTCTCTGTTGTTGGGGCCTTATCATTCTTCTGTGACTTTCGCTTTTTGTTCATGTTCCCTTTGGCCTCTGCCAGAGTTGCCTTAGCCTCAGCGGGTTGCTTCCCCTTTGGCATGACCCTCTTATTATCCTCCTGAATCTGGGTTTGATAATAAGTTCCTTAAAGGTCATCTCTCTTGTCTTGAGTTTTAAGTAACTAATAAACTCATTCCACGAGAGAGGTAACTTTTCAATTAACGACGCAACCAAAAATTGCTCATTAGGCTTCATTTCAAATCCAGGTGATGTAAAATCATTTAAAATTCATGGACTTGGGACATTACAGTTTTGATGTCCACCGTTTGAAATTTCAGAAATTTCCCAACGATGAACTTCTTAGTACCCGTATATTGTGCGTTATACTTTTTATGCAGTTTATCGCACAACTCTTTGACGGTGCCAACTGTGCAATACACCGTTTAGAGAGGGTCGGACAAACAATTCAGAATATAATTCTAGCAGATGAAATCACTACGACTCCAAGCATCAAGAGTCATCTTCATGCCATTAATGACATGGATATATTGGCCCTCTCCAGTCGTTTCATTTGGCTGAGGGTCTGTTTCATCTCCAGCTTGTGGAGGATCTTCTATTAGCAAATGAGACATTCATAATTACAGTAAAAAAGAACAACATCTTTTGTTGCCATTTCTTGAAATTGGTCCCCATGAACTTCTCTGGGCGTTCATGGTGAACCCAGCGGGAGGAGGAATTGTACCTTTCCCTTGAGCAACAGTGAAGGCATTGTGTGAGCCTTGAACAGTAGTGGGGAAGGCACCAGGTGTGCCTTGAGCAGCAGTGGAAGATCCAATAACAAATTGTTCGTCTCCAGTCATCTTTGTTGTCACTTACAACGGATATTGTCTTAAGATTGTGAGTACAACAATTACAACAATGGGATGAACGAGAATGTAAGTAACTATTACAAAGGGTTACAATCTGGAATAAGAACAAAAACAAGAGGTTTGTTGAATCGAGTGATATTCACTCTGTCCTTAAGACAATATTCTCCTGTATATATCTTTTTACGGTGATTGACAATTTGTCTTCCAAGATAAAACAACAACAAACAAATGAGCAAAGGAAACTCAAGTGTTTACTAAAAGAAGAACATTTTGAGTGTGCGAAAGAAAGCTTAGAGAGGAAGAAGTATTCGGGAATTTCTGATTGCAAGTGTGTTCTTTAATTGAGCCAATGGCCTCAATTTACTGTGTATGAAAGATGACCTCTCATCTAGCCAACCAATGGCATTCAAGAGCTATGTAATGAAACTTATTAAGGGGTTATAATTCAGCCAAATAATGGTTGAATTCAAGTGCAAAGTAATGGATGATCAATGCTCCAAAATCAGTCCAAAACTTTTCGTCTTTTGTCGACCTCACTGCCAGTGAAGCGTCGCGGCTCTACCTGGGAGGCGCCGCAGCGTCTGACTTCCAGTAGCCAAACCACCAATTAGCGTCGCGTCTCCGCAGTGATTTTTGACTCGTTTCATCTTTACACGTCGTACACTTCTTCCTTCATTTACCAATAACACTCGTCATTTGGCCAATAACCGTCTATCATTTCATGTCTCAAACATTTTATTTACGCACCAATTCTCTTTCACTAAGAAAATTTACGATCATTGGTACAACGTGTGCACGTGTGTGGAAATGACGTTTTCGATGTGCGGAGCCCCAATTTTTCGGGTCATAAATAATATGATTAACTTTAATTCACGTTCATAAATTTCCAACAATTACGGAGTGTTGATTGTTTGTTACTATAACATAATTACAATATAGTTTCATGTTCCATATTTGATTGCACAAGTGTTACTACATAGTTAGTTATTTTTTATTATATAAAAAAGGATAGTTTGGTGCACTAAGCTCCCCATATGTGTGGAGTCCAGGAAAGGTTCGGACCACATATGGACAAGTAAATAAACTTTAATGTGTGACAAACATATGTGCAAATATGGGGTCATAACAAAATTCATGATTTTCTTCTATTTGTTTATAAATAACAGAATAATATGTTCAGAAAGTATTTTTCTTTAATAGATGTGTGTACTAATGATAATGAAAAAAAAACTAATAAAACGTGAAATCATTTTAATAAGTGATCCTCATATATATATATGAAATGGAAGAGATAGAATTAAAAAGAATAATGTATTTGAAATATATATATATATATATATATATATATATAAAAGAGAATTTGAAAAATAAAAATAAAAGAGAATTTGAAAATCGATGTAATTATTAGTAATTCTCACTTGACCTTGACAATTGAAAAATGTAATTGCTCCCCATCAATTAAATGTAATTACATGCTGATTAAGTAATTATTTGACTAAATAAACAGTCTAAAACTATATAATTATACTCATTGCATCCAATTGAACTAAATGGTAGCCTTCAAAAAAATAAAAATAAAGAACTAAATGGTATATTTCCAAACAGATTCTTATTGGGTCGCTCATTTTATGCTAATTTTTAAATGTAACCTAGCTACTATTTATGTTTCGTTTTTAATTGTGTGTGTGTGTTTTCATTAGTTGAGACTTTGTTATTGAAAGAAATAATCTATTGATTATTCTTATTAATGAAAGGCATATATATATATACAAGTTATAAGGAAATCCTCTTCTTATTCTACCTAGAAATCCCTATATTATAAGAATATTAACTTTATAATTATGGTAATATTATACTACTAATTAAGGTACAATTCTAAGTCTAATATTTACCAAATATATAAGGAAAGGCAAGGGCCCCACACGTGACCCACAGTCACTGTTTAACACACCCCCTCAGTCATAGCGGGCGGTCTTCGTACGCTGAGACTGTCTCTAAAATCTTCAAAAAGGACCGAGAAAAGACCCTTTGTAAAGATATCTGCAATTTGATATCTTGAAGGGGCATGACAGACGCGTACTTGTCCTTTAGCAACCTTCTCTCGAACAAAGTGAATATCCATCTCTATGTGTTTAGTGCGCTGGTGCTGAACTTGATTACCATAAAGGTAGATGACACTTATATTATCACAATAAATCAAGGTAGCCTTCTCAATAGGACAATGAAGCTCTAATAGTAGATTTCGTAACCAACATGACTCAGAAACCACATTGGCTACCCCTCGATACTCGGTCTCTGCACTTGAATGTTAAAGTGTGGATTGACGCTTGGCAGACCATGAGACCAATCTATTACCTAAAAACATGCAATAGTCAGACGTAGACCGTCTGGTGTCGGGACAACCACCCCAATCAACATCTGTATAGGAGACTAGTGTAGACGTCAACGAAGGATACAAATGCAAACCATACTCAAGTGTTCCCTGAATGTACCTAAGAATGCGATGAGCACATTCATATGTTCAACTCTGGGATCATACATAAACAAACACACCTGTTGTACGACATATGTAATATCAGGTCGTGTGAACGTCATATACTGAAGGGCGCCTGCAAGCTTATGATAGCGGGTCTGATCCTCATAGGGAGAGCCAGCTGCAGCACCCAACTTGGGTTTAGTATCAACTGGAGTGAAATTGGACTTACAGGATGACATCTCAACCCTCTCAATGATCTCTGCTGCATACTTTTTCTGTGACAAGAACAATCCACCTGCATGACGAGTTACAGCAATCCCCAAAAAGTAACTCAATGGGCCCAAATCCTTCATGACAAATTCAGAACTGAGCATTGTCATAATGGATTTTCGCAAAGCATCAGAAGAGACAGTCAAGCTAATATCATCAACTTATAATAGTATATAAGTCATGGAAGATCCTCGACGATATATGAATAATGAATTATCGGACCTGCTGTGAGAAAAACCCATAGTCGAAACAAAATCAGCAAACCTCTTATACCAAGCTCGTGGAGACTGTTTAAGCCCATACAAGGATTTCTTCAATAGACATACATGATTAGTATATCTAGTATCCCTAAACCCCAAAGGTTGATGCATATACATTGTCTCATAAAGATCACCATGTAGGAAAGCATTCTTCACATCTAGCTGATGAATGAGCCATGATTTTGAAAGAGCCAAGCTGAGCACAGTGTGAATGGTAGCCGGCTTGACCACCGGGCTAAATGTCTCATCACAATCCACACCAATCTACTGAGTCTTACCATCACCTACAAGTCTAGCCTTATGTCTTGCAAATGAACCATCAGAATTTTTCTATGAACAAATATCCACACAGAACGAATAATATTAACACCAGATGGACGGGGTACCAACTCCCACGTCTTATTATTAATAAGAGCATTATATTCCTCGGTCATGGTAATTTTCCAATTAGGGTCATTTAAGGCAGACACGGGATTACGGGGTAAGGGGGATTTAAGAACATTAGAATTTAAGGGGAACAATAGCATTATATTCCCCTAAGGGTCGCGGCGCTAACGTCGTTTTTTCTAAAGAATCTGAAAATGACGGAGAACATATGGGGATACATCCTCATCCAAAAAATCATAAGAACTAGACACGGGTTTTTCTACTTTAGAAAAGGAAAATTGGGATCATCAAAGAGAACATGATGACTAATGATGATTCATTTAGAGGACAAATCAAAGCATTTATAGCCACGGTGATTTGACGGAAAACCCAAAAACACACAAGGAGTAGAACATGCCTAAAGTTTGTTGATCGTAGTGGATGGAAACAGTAGATAACATAAGCATCCGAAGACCCTAAAATGAGAATATGATAGAGTCTTATTGTATAACAATTTGAGAGGGGATGAATAAGTCAAACCTTTAGAGGGAAGAATATTTAGTAGATCGGTAGTCATTTGTAGCGTATGATGCCAAAATAATAGAGGAACGGAAGAATGAACCAATAAAGTGAGGACAATATTATTAATGGTACGAATTTTTCGCTCAGCTTTCCTATTTTGTGAAGACGTATGAGGACAAGAAAAACGTAAATTTATCTCATTTTGAGCACAAAACTCACTAAATTCCCCATTGTCATACTTTTTGTCATTATCACATTGAATGTTTTTTATTTTTCGTTCGCATTGTGTTCTTATGAAAGCTCTAAATTTTATGAAAATGGAAAAAACTTGAGATTTTTTCGCAATTGGAAACGTCCATAAATATTTAGAATAGTCATCTAAGAATAATACATAATAACGATGACCCATAGAACTGAGAACCAGAGATGTCCATAAATCACTATGAATAATATCAAATGACATTGAAGTATTAGAATTCGAAGTTACAAATGGTAACTTAATAATTTTTTCCAAAGCACAGGATTGAAAAAGTGGAGTACTACGCGTACCCTTACAAGAAATAAACTTATGTCTATCTAAAGAAGATAAAATAGACGACCCCGGATGACCTAGACGAGCATGCCACAAGGAAGGAGCAAGAGCTGCAAAAGTGGATGGCATAGCTTGACACGAGATGCTGAGACTCGATGTGATTGGATAAAGATTCTCCTACTGTCACACCTCATGAGATGACTCCCCGTCTTGAAATCCTTCACAGAAAATCCAAACGGATCAAAATTAATAGAAACTCAATTATCAGTGGTGAATTTACGGACAGACACCAAATTTTTAATGGGGCATGAAGGGTATGTTTTAGGACAAGTGGTGGATGAGGAGGGGACAAAGTTTTATGACCATAACCCTTAATTGGAATAGAATTGCCATTACCTACAGTTATACCACGATTAATGCTCAAATTGGAATAAGACGAGAGAATATCTTGGTCGGATGTCATGTGGGTAGTGGCGCCGGTGTCCATGTACCAATTAGGGTCTGGTTGAGTCAAGCCAAGTGTGTGCATCGCTGATTCAATGTCGGTCTGAGTGGGGCCCACTGTGTGGTGGGCACGATGGCGCGCCCAAGTATCCGGATCGATCTTTGCTGTTCATACGTTGGTGCACTCGAGTCCGACCGAAAAAGCCGAGCCACGATCATCAAGCAACTTGCGCGCAGGCGAAAGCAACATCGCTTAACAGTTATCCAGCATGACTACGGCCACTGTTTAACAGTTATCAACCCAGGTTGTAATTTGTCCTACTCTGTGCAGCAGGGCCCTTATTGAATTTTTCTTTTTGCATGAGTGGAAAAAGGGCTTTTAAAATAATCGAGATTGTTTTAGAAGAAAATACTAAATTATTACCCCCTCTCGGACTTTTATTTTAAGTTCTTTTTTACTTGTTGATACTGTAATGATCGAACTAATGATTAAGATAGAGCCGGTGACTAAGATTTAAAAATTGAACGATATAATTAATCGATCATTTTCTCCAAGGATATGACCAAAAGGTTTACTTGATAAGAACGGTTTCATTCGATTGATATTATATGAGGGAGGGAGTAATCGTGAATAATATTATATTTTCTGGCGACTAACAACTCAAAATTGACAAAAATAGTAAGAATTTGTAAAGTGTATATATCAAGAACAAATACAGAAAAAAGAATAACTTAGGGTGTGTTTGATATGAAGGAAAATATTTTTTACTTATTTTTGGTGTTTGATAAATAAATTAAAAATATTATCTCAAAATCATTTATATATAATCTAAGCAAATGTTATGGGCGTGAAGGTAGGCGTAGGGGTGGTAGGATGGGAGATAGAGAGGTGGGTGTGGATAGTAGCGAAGCCATATAGAGTAAAGGATAATCAGTTGAATATTTTTCATCGGAAAATTATATTGTGTATACAGAAAATTATATTGCAAGTATAGGCCAAAAAATTATTGTTTATACATATACATATTAAACGTTGAACACCCTTAGCGAATTCCTATCTTTGCCACTAAGTGTGGGTGTGTGGCCGTGAGAAGACAATTAATGTAGAATGTCATTTATAGAACTTGGTTTATCTTACGTACTTTCAATCGATTTTCTCATTTTTAAGGAACTTATTCTCGTATAGAAAATACTTTCCAAAATTTTAAAAATCAAACATAAAAAAATTATAACAACACACCTTTTGTGTGGACTGTACCGAGAAAACACCATTGAGTAAATGTCAACGCTAACATGAAAATAAAATAATTGTAAGGAGGGGTAGGGATTGGTTAAGACTGATGTTGAAGGTCTAAATTAGTTCCTTAAGTAATATAGTTGAATACTTTCCATACTTCTATTTAATTGGCTCATTCATTAATCATTACTTATAATCTATAAGTTAATTAAAGATTATAATATAATACACTTTGTCTCTTTATTGAGGATTTTATACTATCATGATTCATTGGTTCTGCATGGATTGACATATACTGATTTTTTAGAGCTTGAGATAAAGAATTGAACTGACAAATAATAGTGAAATTTTAAGAATCAGATAAGTTTTTTTTATCTTAATTTTTTCATATATCTTCTAAATATTTTGAATAGTTAATTATTATGATTTATTGTGCTTTTTAAATATTTTTCAAATACGAAAATTTTTATTCAAAAAAACGTAAAAGATTCTATGTTTAAAATTATGATCAAAATTTAAAACTTTCATTCTCAAAATTCGAACATTGCCACATAAATTAGGGCGGAAAAAATATTAAATTATCTCATCAAAAAAGAAAAAAATCAATTGATTGATAATCTATATCTTTTAGACGGTTGTTAATTTATACTCTTAAATCATAATTCATATTATAGACTATGACTTTGTACCAGAAAAAGAATTTTTTTTCCTAAAATTAATGTAGATAAAATGGGTGTTATTTTACCCGTAAGGGTAGCCAAGTTGGTGGAGTAGGAGAGCGCGGGACTGAAAGGTCACGAGTTCGATTCCCCCTGCCAACACTTTTTTGGTTGAGTCTGTCACGGCTTGCCAAATGTGTGGTTTACCTGGCTGACGTGGTTTGCAGGCTATTGCGTCAGTTCGAGTGTTTACCCAGTGCGCACTTATAAAAAGTAGCGGCTGGAGGTTCCCCGTCATAAAAACATGGGTGTTATTTTAGACAACATTTAAATCTGTTAGCATACGATGACATAGGCGAATGCGGAACTTGAATATTATGAGTCGAGAACGGGATTCTATCTCGAATTCATTCAATTTACTGAGTTTAAAATTTATTTATACTTCTTTTGTGAATTTTTCAGATACATATACAAATTCTAAGTCTAAAGTATTAAATTTTGATGATCCCATAATTTATGCACTACATCCAACGTTCATCAGAAGATTGTGCAAGGTCTCATGGTTACTAAATTCATCTCTTATTCTATAAAATTTCATTATTTCAGAAACAATAAGCTTGAAGTTGTCGAGTTGCATCACTCCAGCTTGAGAGGGGATGGTAGAAACTATCACCAAGATTAGAGTGGCAAACAAGCGGGTTGAAAATGGGTTAAATAAAAACGGATCAATTATTCGATCCGCTCATATTTAATACGGATAAAAATGAATTAATCCGACGGATAATATGAATATCAAATTATCCAAAGTTACTTTAAAGAAGTTGGTTTCATTGAGCTTATATATAGAAGATTAATTTACCTTCTTGTCCATAAATCCAATCCCTAGTACATAGTTGCACAACATCATTTGGGAAATGATTAGAACTTCGGAAATTTTCAATGATACGACCTCCAACAAAATAATTTTCGAAACATACCCACCCAAGCTCCACCGTACTCATCCCACCCAGTGACGGATCTACGTCGTTTGAAGTGGTTGTTGGAAGAAAAAAAAATCACAGCGTTGTATAAGGGAATGATGATGATATGCTTGTTCAAAAGTGAAAAATAGCATTGCAAAAAAAAAAACACGCTTGTTCACGTGAACAAGTGTGCACAAGGGAGGTCCGCCCCTGACCCCACCCCACCACAAGCACCCACACATCGCACCTACTCCCCAACCGAATCCCCCCCCCCCACCCAACCACCACCCTCGAACGAACTTCATCTTCACTCACCCCAACCTCACCCCACCGCTCCACTCAACCCCCCTCCCCCACCCACCCACCCCCTTCAAAATTTTCTATTTCATATATTTTATTTTACTTTTCTAAACAATGAAAAAAAAATTACCCTCAACCCACCCCTTGCCCCCTCCCCCCTCCCCCCTCAAAACCACAACACACTACCCATCTCACATCAAATTTAACCACGCAATTATTTTTATAAAAGTAAAATAAAATATATGAAGTAGAAATTTTGGAAGGGTAAGAATGGGGGTTGTGGATGGTGTAGAAAACCAAATAAAAACTTTTTTAAAAATTAATTTTTTTGGAGGGGTGGTGTGGGAGTGTATGGTGTAGAAAACTAAAATAAAAACTTTTTTAAAAAATATTTTTTTGGAGGAATGGTGGGGGGACGCAGGGGAATTTGTAAAAAATCAAATAAAAACTTTTAAAAGATTTTTTTTTTAGGGTGGTGGGGTGTGGGTGAAGGGTGAGTGCGAGTGTGGGGTGAGTGGTGTAGAAAAAAATGGAGGGGATCTTGGGGGGTGAGTTGGTGGTGGTGAGGTGTGGGGGTAGTGTAGCTGGTGGGGTGGGTGATGGTGGGGTGGTTGGTGAAATGCCACTAGTAGGACTTGTTTTTCCTAGTGTTATTAGGGAAGTCATTTTTTCTCATTTTTAAAGAACTTGTTTTATTAAAATTGTGGTTTTATCCATTTTACCCATAAACTTACTCATATTTTAAATGAATAATATGGGTTAAATCATATTGCATCCATTTTAAATGGGTTATATCCAATCCATTTTAAATGAGTTAGATATCCCACCCAATTTAAACGGGCTACGTCTCGCGAATAACCATATTTTAACCCATTTTACCACCCTAACCAAGACTAACAGTGGAGATAGAGAGATGAGACCAAGCTAGCTGAATTCAACACCTTAAGTAGAGAGCACACGGCACAAACAACAACAATAACATACCCAGTAAAATCCCACCACGTGAGGTCTGGGGAGGGTAGAGCGTAGACAGACCTAACCTCTACCTTGGTAGGTAGAGCGGATGCTTTCGGGAGACCTCGGCTCAAGACTTGCGTAATCACAATCAAAGCAAATGTTGCATAACAAGATAGTCGGTCAGAGATAATAAATTAAAGCTATATGAACATGCTGGTAACAAAAATAGAATACGCCATGGTAGCGCATTCTGTCAAAAGAAGGCAGTAGCTAACGCAAATAAATAATATAAACAAAGTACACTAGCGAAACACATAGCCGCAGAAAATCACTACATGGAATATAAACAACACTTCTTCTATAAGTGTGATGAGCTAGTCGGGCCTACCTTGGTCACGCTACAACTATCTATTTGTGAGTGTGAGTAGGACAAGACTCGACTATCTACTACCCTTCAACCCTAATTCGTGTCTTCCACAAACCCCTATGTAAGGTCATGTCCTCAGTAAGTCTCATCTGCGTCATATCCCGTCTAATCACCTCTCCCCAATATTTATTCGGTCTACCTCTACCCCTTCTGAACCCGTCCATAACCAATCTCTCACACCTTCGCACTAGTGTATTTTTGTCTCTCCTCTGCACATGCCCGAACCATCTCAACCTCACTTCCCGCATCTTATCCTCCACCGAGGCCACTCTCAGTCTGTCCCGGATATCATCATTTCTAATTATATCCCTCCTCGTATGCCCACACATCCATCTCAGCATCCTCATCTGCGCAACTTTCATCTTTTGGATGTGCGAAATCTTGACTGGCCAAACAATAATGAAAAATATCCCTTCATGAGGCAGAAAACAATTTTCTTGTGTCATTATGATTGTTATATTCCTTAAAATTTAACTGATCAGTACTAAATTATCTCCCCA
This sequence comes from Przewalskia tangutica, assembly GCA_029844215.1. Lineage (NCBI taxonomy): Eukaryota > Viridiplantae > Streptophyta > Magnoliopsida > Solanales > Solanaceae > Przewalskia > Przewalskia tangutica. The sequence continues at coordinate 76,411,114 of CM056738.1, read as the reverse complement.
CACTACAAAAAAAAAGGACCTACCTTAATGGTTTGGGTGTGACGGCTTTAAAAACCGTCATACGTTATGACGGTACGTATGACGGTTTTAGCATTGACTTTCTGGTCAATGGGCGTTCGTGACAGATGTGTGACGGTTTTATTAACCGTCACAGCTTTGTGACAGTTGTGTGACGGTTATTTCAACCGTCACATGTTTTTGTGACGGTTTTTAAAATACGAATTTAATTTTCTTTTTTTTAAAATAATATATACCCGACCCATTTTATTTCTAAACTGATGAACATCTACCCCATTTCTCCTTCACTCTTTTTCTCTCTTTCTCTCTTTCTCCGTCTCTCTATCTCTTCCATGTAGCTGAATTTTGGGCTTCTTCATCATCTTCATCGTTGATGACTGAGAGAGTTTCAAGTTCAACTTTCAATCATTCATAGATTGGTAAAACACAGTTGCAGATCTATACCAATGAAAGTTTTGGCACCAACTCTCATTCAAGTCGAATAGTTAATCAATATTGCCAATTTTCAGGTCATTTTTCTATCCATTCATTCTATTTCATTGTTTTAGGGCTTTTTTGTTTTTACTTAACGTTTGTAATAATTTAGGGTTTATCCAGATCCATTTGGTTTAGCGACATATTGGTTGGTTCTTGGGTTAAGTTTAGAGTTTTATTAAGATTTCTTGGGTTCATGAGTGATAGCTCAGTGAGGTGCGTCACCCGCCCTACTTCTATACACATATTTTTGTAGAACAGTTTTAGGTGGGATTTAATTGTTTTGATTGTGTTAAGCTAATTTGATCTGGAGCAAGTCATAAAATTTCAAATATCTGAAACCTAATTTCAAAAATCGGTCTAGCTCTTTGCAGGCCATTCAGCATGGGAAGGTGCTTACTTAGATAGCATTATCAGATTATGTCAAGAAATCGTCACTTTAGACATTTGACAAACTTAATATGTATAAGAATCTCCTGTGTGTTTATTCCAAAAAACATATGAATGATGATCCCGAACATGCTGAGATGAAAAAAAGAGCAAACACAAGAAGCTTGAAGGAGATGGCTTTGCTATTGAGGTACTTATGCTGCTATTACTGTCTTTCTTGGAGTATTTGGTGAAGCTTTTACTTTGCAAGTTGTAATACCAGGTAGTCTCGGGGTTCTAATCTGGAGATATTAATATCCAATTTTATCCTGTGCCAATCTCTCATTAAAATTTTTTTGGTAAGTGTTGCCAAATAAAGAGAAGATTATCTCTTCTAAGCTCTATGTGTATTTGATATGATTAAATGGAAAGCTAAACCTAATATTTCATGTGTAGTCATCTTCATGGCACCATTTAATGCTTTCTCGGCAGACAACATGAGGAGGTTCGTAGAACATGCTGGTGTCCCTGGGCACATTTATCCTCTAGCAATATTATGCCATGATATTATGCCCCCTCCGCCCCAGGTTGATCACTGTGTCAATTATGTATGTTTTCGTAATGACTTTATGTTTTTACGTATCCCTTCTTGCTTATGTACAGGTTGAGAAAAATATCGGAGAGAAAAGAGTGATATCTTTTCATGGAATTGGCATATCCGTGAAACCCGAAATTAATTTTCATGAGGTTGCTGGTGCTTTGGAAGACCCTGAGGTTAGTTGTTAAGGGGGTCTACTTTGGTTTAATTAATGGAAGCTCTTTTTGAACTAAGCTCTGCAGCCTAACGAGAGGTTTAGTGATATTCGTTGGGAAACTTGAGGGATTTATTCTATTTAATAGAGAATGAAAGAAGAAGGAAAGTGATCAAACTGAACAGCTAATTGATCTTTGCTTAGAGGCCCCTGTTCAACAAAAATTTTTATTCCTTCAGTTGAGCTATTGAGCCGAGTGTCTATCGTAAACAACCTCTCTACCCTGCAAAGGTAGAGATAAGGTCTGCGTACATCCTATTCTCTTCAGACCCCACTTATGAGATTAAACTGGGTATATTGTTATTGTTGTCAGTTGAGCTATTCTCCTGTTGGTGAAAAGTCAAGAAGTAAAGCTCCATAAAACTATCAACATCCTTTTGTTTTATTCGTCTTTTTTATGTAAATTCTATAAGCTGAAGCTAAATATGCATCCGTAGCTTGCTGAGGATAAATCTGTCCCCAAATCAAAGTCAAAGTAAATGAAGTAAAGATGGAAATGCTGTGATACTTTTTTTCCTTTAATAATGTTCTTTTACTAAGTGTTTTTGCAGGTATTCGGAGACGCATTCCGATGTTAAAATCTGCGCAGAAAAGGAAAATAAAAGTGAAATACCGTTAAATTCTCTTCACTCCCTCTTTATATGATTTTTTCTTTCGTTACAACCTTGTTAAATATATATCTTTATTTAAATATCGGCATGCATAGTTTAAATATCCTTTAGTTAGTTTAATAATTGTAGAATACCTTTAGAATACATGTTAGCACAATAATATCAACCTAAGTTTGACCGGACAACCGCAAGTTAGCGGATCTTAGAAGATGCTTAACCTCTTTCCTTTAGGATAATAAAGAATCCTTACTCGAAATCTCATAAATTTCGCAGACCCTTAAAAATGGAGTTTAATGTTGACTTTATTTAGTTAGATTAAAACTCCTATTGTTTTATACGGATCTGAAGATTTTACTCGCATTTATTTATTTTCTAACTTCCTTTCTTTTACACTTTGCGAGGAACATTCGAACAATACGGCATATCAAAGTGGGATTCTACAGAGATGAAGATTTGCTGGAATCGCACAATTTCCAATAGCTGGGATTCTCATTTTTTTTGTATTGGATGATAACATTAGATGTTTTGAAAAACAATTTGTAATGTTTTGATTTAATGTATTAGAACAATTTCATTATGTGGGTGACATTTTAGTTATAATATATTTATAATTCTAATTTATTTTTATTTAATAAATTAAAATTAAAATATAAAAAAATGTTAAAAACTAATTTTTTTCGTCAATTTAAATCAAATTTAATAAAAATAAATCGCCAATTTAAATTAATTTTATTTAAAAAAATTGTCAAAAAATATTATTTAATTAATAATTTCGCGGGAAAAGTCAAAGTCAAACATCATATTTATGACGGTTTTTATAACCGTCACAAAAAACCGTCACAACAACCGTCACGAATTTGTGACAGTACCTACCGTGACACTTAGAAAAACCGTCATAACTGTCACAAAACCCCTTTCGTGACAGTTTTTAACCGTCACGGTAAGTTTTTTTTTTTTTTGTAGTGGCAACGAAGGGGGGGGGGGGGGGGGTTTTTTTGTAAATTTGTGGATAGAATGGACGTTGCATTAGGTATTAAAGTATTAAAATACTTAACAATTCAGAATAAATACAATCTGGGTTCCTTAGAGGGCAGATTATCTAATAACTCTTATTTTTTACTTTCCAATTCAATCTATCTAAAAATCATGTAGATGAAATTGACTCAAAAATCATATCAAATCTTTTTTTTTAATATTTATTTAATATGTCATATATAGCCAGCAAATAAATTTAAACTTGTGCAATTGGCATGTATATAGTATATACCACCACAAATAACTATTGGTAAGACTTTAGTCAAAGATTAGGTTTAGCAATTGAAGTCGAAAAACTTTGATAGCCAATAACTAATCTCGATTTAGTTTAACATGAACGAAATTATTGGAGAAACTCCATTACTAGCATCAGCATCATCTCTCACTTGGAGTTCACCTTTGAAGATCATCGAATTTCACCACTATCAGCATAAAAATCCTCCCAATTCATCAGAAACAAAATATCATTAAAACTCCAATTTTGAAGTCGCAACCGAACTTGGATATGAATATTTTTAGTTTTTTTTAGTAGTATGGTTGAAATACGTTGAAAACACTTGATTCTCCCATGTCCGTGGGATAAGTGGTCATTTGATCTCCTTATATGATTTGGGCAATACTCTTTGAGTTAGCTTTTGGAGTTGAGTTCGGCCCAAAGTCCATTGCTTTCATGGTATCAAAGTCAGACCCGTCCCAATTCATTGTTTCCGATGTTGGGTCGCCCTCTTATATTATAAGTGGTCATTGGTCTCCTTGTATGACTTGGGCAATCCTCTTTCCTTTGAGCTAGCTTTTGGGGTTAAGTTAGGCTCAAAGTCCACTGGTTTCATAGACAATGCTATATATAAAATGTGAGGAAAATTGGGGTAATTTAGACTAGTTGGGATCGGAGTCAAAACATAGCTGAAATCGACTTGGGGAATGGGGATACTCACTGCGCAATGTATATCAGGTTACATTGTATATTTAAGTGTATATCACATATATATTTTCATGGATATATACCGAGATACGTTTGACATACATGAAAGAAATACACGGATATACAAGGGGTTTAGATACATGGAAGATTGAGTCGTCTTCAACTTCACTTTTCAATCTGAAAAACAAATCGAACTTGCCTATCGTCTCCAAACACCTCCGAAATGAATATTCAAGCTCCTTAAAGTGTTTGTAATAAAACTCAATATCGTAACATTGAAACAAATCACAATTGTGGAGGATCAAACATTTCAAATCAAGCATTAACAGGTTACGTTTTACTTAGTTGGAACGATGATTTTCTGTGATATTTTGGTGGTCAACAAAAAAACAAATGAGGGTGATGTAATTGTTGTGACACTGGCCATCAATTACTGGGAAGCTTTGATACTGCTTTAAAGTAACTATTTTTGCTCTCATTGTTCCTCTTTACAGCATTGGTACGGTTGCATTTAAAATTATGGCTTAGAAATTAGAGGTGCTGATATGCAAGTTTGATAGGGGTGTTCTCAAACTTCTATTTATTGAATAAATATTTATTTCTTTTTGGGGCTTATGGTAATTAAGCCTTTTTACATCTAGCAAATGTATATATAGGAAACTAAAATTATGATATTTATTTATTCATTTATATTTTATCTAATTTTTGGAGATGTTTGGGTTGCACATGCAAAAAGTCTGAAACGAAAATCTGATTTTTGAAGACGTTTGGGTTGCCCTCAATGGCATTCATTCCATCTTTATTCAGTCATTATTTTGTTGATAAATGAGTGTCACTACTTGGGCAATTCATTGTCATTATATGAGTGATTCAATATCATTACTTGACATTTGAAGAGACAAATCTTACACTATAAATTGAGGCATTTGACTCAATTGTTAAAACACTTTTGAACTTCAAAAAATCTTCTTCCTCTCTAGCATCCTTTCAATACTCAAAGTTCTTCAAGAGAAACACTTGAGTTTTCTTTGCTCAATTGTGCTAGTAGTTGTTTTATCTTGGAAAACTATTGCCTAACAACATAAAGGATATATACGGGGCAATCTTGTCTTAAAGACAGAGTGTCATCACTCGACTCAGCAAGTATTCAGATCAAGTGTTGGTTCTAGTTTTCAGTTGTTTGTTAAGATTATTTCTTTTGTTGTAATTTTTTATTCATTTTTCCTAGTTCTTGTAATAGGTGTTTGCTATTTTCCGTTGCTGCTATTATTTTTCTAACACTTTCAACATTATTTTTTTTTTTAAACAATATTGACAAAAAACAAATAAATAGAAAAATCCGACAAAAACCTATTTAATTAGCTTGATCCGGTTCCAACAATAGAAAAATTGACTTAATTGGTTTAGTTTTCTTTTAGATAAAAACCAACGCAAATGATCAAACCATGAACACCCATAGTTGTTGGTGATGGAGGCTAGAATTAAGGTGATTTGTAGTGATGGTTAATGATGGAAGTGATTATGCATATGGTGGAGGCAGCTTATGGTATGATGATAGTAGTAGTGGAGGTTGTTGAGTGTATCGACTCACAGTAATTGTGATTGTCAGTTATTGTTGTACCGTAAAGGTTGGTGATTGATGTAGTTGGGATTGTTGTTGATGTTTGAATAGAAATGTGGGGTATTGTTGGAACTTGTACGGGATAAGAAGAAATAAATGATCAAAATAAAACGTTGGAATTTTTGTCGTAGCGTCGCGGCGCCGAGGGAGAGGGCCGCGGCGCCGGAATATTGAAAATTATTGTGCTCAGCGCTGCAGCACCGAAACTTCAGAGAGGTTTGCAGAAATTTGAGCGTCGAGGCGCTGTCCAGCTGTAATTTTCTAGAAAGGCTGAAAAGTTGTATTTGTTCGGACCAGTCGCAACCTTTGGTATGAAAGGTTGTAAATGGTCGAAAATACTGCTTTAAAAGGAGCATGATCACTTGGTGGAACAACACACACAACACAATACAATCAATCATTTTATTAATGATCTAAGGTTTTGCTTCTCCATCTTCTTCTTCCCAAAAAGATATTTCTGAAAAACAACATAAAGTAAATTCAACAGGGTCTAGTTCTTGTGCAAGAACTCGAACCAGATAGTTGTATCCTCTAGATAGACGTCCGTAAAACTACTGCACAAGTGGGGGCGAATTTCTATCTAAGGACACTGCTGGAGCAGACCTCTATCGACATCGAGTTAGTGTTTGTTGTTCAATTTGAAGTATTTCTTATTGTTGATTTCAATTTCAATAGAGTTGTTATTCTATTATTGTGATTGTTCATTGATGATACTAGATTGACACTAACAATCTAAGACAGAAATTCAGAAAATTCATTTTTCTGATTGCTTGCAAAATTTTTAGAGAATCATTTTCCTGATTTGCAAAGATGGATCAATCAGGATCGTCGATGGTGAAAAACCATGTTAAGAAACCTGAAAAATTCAAAGGTTCTGATTTCAAACGCTGGCAACAAAAGATGTTGTTCTATTTGACAACTCTTCATGTGGTAAACATATTGACTGTTGAGGCTCCTATGTCATTGCTAGAAGGAGAAAGGGGAATGCTCTTACTGAGGAAGCGAAGGCTGAAAATCTCAAGGCTATTCAGACTTAGGAGAGTCAAGAGTTTCTTTGCAGAAACTATATTCTCAATGCATTGGATGATTCTCTCTATGATATCTACTCCACGTTCAGAATAACATGGGAGTTGTGGCAGTCATTGAAAAACAAGAACAAAATTGAGGTTGCTTGTTCCAAGAAGTTCGTCATCGACAAGTTTCTGAAATTTAAGATAAGAGATGTCAAGCCTGTTGTCAAGCAAGTAGAGCAACTCCAAGTCATTGTTAATGAGTTAGCGGTTGAAGGTATGGGTCTTAACTCGAATTTTCTTGTTGGTGCTATTTGAGAAATTACCTCATTCTTGGAAAAAATTTAAAGTTTATCTTAAGCATCTAACCGAGAAAATGAATTTTGAGCAATTGATTCTTAAAATTCGAGTTGAATAGGATAACCAGAAGAATGAAAAGGTTGATGTTGTTTCCTTGGAGCTTAATGCTAATATGATTTAAGAAAATTCATCTAAGGCCAAGTTTCATAAAGGCAAGGGCAAGTTTATTGGTGCCAAGCCATCTTTTGCAGTCGGGAGGAATGCACTCGCCCCCACAAAAAACCAATGGGTTCAAGAAATCACATGTTGATGTATGTTGGGTGTGCGGGAAACCTAGGCATAAAGCAAAAGATTGTCGCCTTCGCAAGAGTCAAGGTGGTGGTGTTGGAGGTTCGAGTAATGTCAACCAATCCAACCGTGTTGAAACCAAAAACCAATTCATTGGTGTTGCTGCTGCTCAAGCAAATCTGATTACAAATTCAACCGATTGGTGGATAGATGTTAGGACCGTGTCCAATTGCTCACGCAAGTGTACGTATCGTTCACAAGTAATATAGTCTGTAAGACCGAGTTTATCATTCACAGAGACTGGTTTCTAATTACCGAACATCTATTCTAGATTATCTATTTGGCAAACGATATTTGATTTGGGTTTTTATCTAACTACTAGAATAAAATAAAGGAAAGAAAATAACTTGAACAAAGTTGTCTCCAATCTTGTATCTTGCCTCCTTTCCTAGCCTCCAAAAGTATGATATAGAATGAATGAAATAAGGTCAGGGTTTTAGGGTTTTATACTTGAGAAAACTTGCGCTTCAGACCCTTTTAACCCTCTTAAATTCGGCACAGAAACTGAAAATCCCTCGTCGGCGCTGGTGGCCTGCAGTGGCGCCACTGAAACTCTGCGACGAAATCGGACATCGCAGATTTTACGCCGCGCGCGGTGACATCCTGGGCCAGTTTTTCGATTTTTCGTTATTTTCTCATCCGGTAGGCTTCATTTCTTAGACTTTTTTTGTGCAATTTCATCCTCAATTATGTATTTTCTCCTTTATGATCGATGTGACTCAAACGATAGAAAAAAAACACCTAACAATATACTAAACGCAAAATAAAAGAGTAAAATACTAACTAAAAAGGACTCAAAAGTGTATACAAAATACACTTAACACTACAGAAGAATTTGTTATTAATGCAGAGGAAGCTGTTAATGATGCCATGCAGAGAGAAGAAGCAGTTGGAAGTAAAGTATTGCTGACAAAACTAAGGCTTCATGCAAAAACTGAAGCTGCAAGACTAAGAGCTGAAACTGTCAGATTGAGGGTGGAACATGCAGAAATCATGGAAAAGTAGAAAGCGGTGGGAAGCTACTACGGATTCATGATATGCAAGGATGTTTGCTGAAATGAATGGATGGATACTGACTGGTTACTATTTTTTTAGCATGTACTAAACAATGGTTATTTACTGATTGATTACTATGTAAAATTGGGATGTTGCGATCTAACAGTTATTTTTATTTTGGGATGTAATTATTTGACTATATTTGGGCACGTCTAATCCTATATATGAATGACATATATATTGTCATGTATATGTTGTTTATATGCCAACACAAGTTGAGGGGGAGCATTAATATTTGTCGTAGGTCACACGCACTGTAAATATTTTTTTTGTGAAGAAAGACAAAGAGGGAGAATGTTAATGTTGGGTTTGATGTTATGACATTTTACCTAACATATCATTTTCAGTACTAAGTTAAAGTCAGAAAATGTTGGAACAAATGTCATGACATTCGGACCAACATTCTGATAACAGTTGTGCCCTTACTTCACGGACTGGAGCTAATCTCGTGGGATTTTTACCACGATGGTAAAGTGACCTGGCAGGAAGTATTGGAGCTGATTATAAACGTGGGAAGACCAAGTCCAAGTAGTTGTTAAACTTGGGGAACAAGTCCAAAAGGTTGAAGGAACTTGCTTCACATTCTTCTCCAACAAACCCTATCAAGCTGCTCACCTTTAGCTCAACTTCTACAACGATTCATTCAGCATTTCAAGGAAGACTCTATACTATAAATAGATAGGCTACATCAAGGAATTGATATCCAGAAATTTGAAAAGAAATACATCAGAGAGAGCTCTCAAAAGATCACGATCTGAACACTGGATCAACTGTGTTGCCTGAGCTTTTCGACGATTCTGTCCAACATATAATTGTTGCCTATTCTAGATTTGTTCTTTATTGAAGCAATTGTAATGAGATGTTGTTTATGTCTACTTAGTTAGATTTTTCAGGCACAAGTCATCTGCGACTTAAACCTTTTTATTTCTTTTGTATGATTTTGTAATATTGTAAAAGAATGAATATATTCAATTGTGTATATATATAATACTTTTGGTCATTGACCATCATAGATTATATTAACCTATGTTTTAAACCTTTGTGTTCTTTATTACTGCATTTTACTCTTCAAAGGATTTTTCTGTTTTTATCTAAGTGTCGTCTGTTCTGTCGGACGACATTGTTAACGACATTTGCAAACTGTTTCAACATACAAACAATTTTACTCTCGATTTGTGTTTGATTATTCCATAGTATTACCCCCCGGGACCCAATAATTTACTTACACAAAAAATAAACTCAGTTCATAAATTACTTGATATTAAGAAATTATGACAATAGACTGATTGTTCATCTATTTTAAAAAAAAAAATCAAAAAAATTTAACAAAATAAATATCAAGTTGAAAGTAAAAAATAACGTAAACAGGGCAGGGCGGGGCAGAGCTTAACGGGGCAGGGCAGGACAATTTTTTTAAAAATACTAAACGGGACAGGGAAGGGAGAATTAACATCTTAGCATGTCAAGGCTTGCCCTGCCCTACCCGCCCTAACCTACCTATTTGCCATCCCTATTCCTAATGTTCTAAAAGACGCTAGGCAGAGGCTTGGCGGAGCCTGGGCGCCTAGGCGGATGTATTTTTTTTTGTTTTTTTAATATTTTACATCAATTGTATATATATAATATATCATATATGCATAAAATATATAAATCATAAAATCAATACATTCTTAAGTAGTTAATAAATTCATAAATCATTAAAGTACCGTTAAGACGAACAACATGAGCAAAAATCAAAATTCCATCTCTTTGTTACCAAGATCTCCAATATTACGCTCTTCATTATCCAACTCAAAGTCAAACTCCTCATCATCTCCCTCATCAATTCTTAGTCTATTTATACTATTATTAATAAGTTTGTAAGTGGTAACTAATTTATACTAAATTTTTAATTTTTTCCAGTTATGGCGTACGTAATCGCAGAGGCAAAGACAAAACAAAACAAAAAATCGAGTCGGGTCGCGAAGGAGACGCGAAACAAATCGGAAAAAAAGAGAAAATAATGATGATTGAAGAATAAAAGAAGAAGAAATAGAAGATATGAAGTAAAAGAAGAAGAAATAGAACTAACCTTGAAGAGTTGGAGCTTGATTGAATATTTTAATTTTTAGGGTTTTTTTCTTTTTTGTATTCTTGAATCTTGTTGAAGTGAATAGTTGAAGTTGAAGCTTTTTTTCTCCTTGTATCGCTGTTGCTTGCTTCTCTTGTATTCTTGAATCTTGTTGAAGTGAAGAGATGAAGTTGAAGCTTTTTTTCTCTTTGTATCGCTGCCGCTTGCTTCTCTCTAAGCAAAAAAAAAAAAAAAAAAACCTTGTTTGGTGCAACTTATAAGGGCAAAAAATTGAGGATAAAATTATGATTTTACCCCCTTAAGTCTAAAAATTGAACTAACCGCCTAGGGCAAAAAACGGGACGGGGAGGCTGCGCCTAGCGCCTAGGCCGATTTTTAGAACACTGCCTATTCCCAACTAATTCATCTTATAATTGTGAAGAAATCTCGACAAAAGCATTGAAGTGTACGCAAGTTTATTTGATTTGGTGTGACTGCTCCTATATGAGAGGACTTGGCTCGAAGCATTAAAGATCTTTGGGGCAAGTTTGATACGATGTATTACGCTGGACTGCACTGCACACAAAAAAATACAGCGTTTGATGGACGTTTTCAGCCGGGCTGGATCTAGTATATGGGTCTCCCCTGAACTGTACTAAAAAAATACAGTTCATTATATATTAATACTCAATTATATATTAATATAGTTCAGTCCATTACAATACAGTACAGTTCAATGCGACGTACCAAACGAACTCTTGGTGTTCAAAATCTAACAAGCTATCAAATGAAACTAAATGTTGATACATTAATCATGTAAAAGAAGTTAAACATTCAAAGTTATTAGAAGGGCTAATTTCAGACAGTTTCCCTGAAGTTTTGATTGTAACACTTATCTTTCTTGTGGTTCTAGATATTATATTAATCTTCCTTATTTGATGGTTAACATAACAAAATTTCAGTAGACTTCAATTCGTTACTTTTATAGACTCATTTATCATTTACCTCAACCCATGATCGTAGCAATTAGACAGAGAAACAATGGTTTACAACAACATATTTCTATAAATAAATTCAAGCATCAATTACCTGTTTTTGCAAAAATATTAGTTATATTATGCAATTAAAATTATATCCACTTACAAATACGCAAAATGTTGAATTAAAAACTGAAAATACATATTATGCAAAATAAAGTTTGTAGAGGAGGGAGCATGTCACAAACCTAGGACGACTAAATAAATTTGTCATGAATATTACTCTGTCCCAAATTAGGCTCGTATGCCATATGAATTATACTAACTTTGTACTAACTTTTCAAAAGTTCAAGTTTTATGCACTAAAAAATAAATAATTTGTAATAACCAATTAAACTGCATTATTTTCAATTGCCAAACAATAGATGAAGCTGCATGCTAAGAAGGTATGATAGTTACTTTTCCTCACGGTACTTGTACGCTATCGATCATTGAGGAATACTTAGGCTTAGAGGGTGATTCCCATTATTTGATAATTTTTGTTTTCAATTTTTAAAATTACTATACATTTTCATGATACCAAATTAATTCGGTAGGTTTGGTTTCGACAAAGTGTGATACGGTCAGTGGCGGATCCAGACAAAAAATTATGGTGGTGCAAACATACGAATACGAAGTAATATATTTTTGCGTATCAAAATATTATTATTTTTTGTTTGGATTGGAGTACTGCAGCCTAAACATAGATTCATTGTTTGGCTTGTTGTGCAGGAAATGCTACTTACCAAGAATAGGCTGCAAAGGATGCAAATCCCTATAGACAACACTAATTGTTGTTTGTGTACAGATCAAGTCATTGAAACACATGTCCATTTATTCTCAGATTATGCTTGGACCAGAAGAATACTTATTGCAATTGCACAATGGGCAGGAGTTCAGGTATCAATAGGAGGAGCCAAGCAGGTGCTGATAAGGCTTAAAAGAATACCATGAAATCAATTTTACAAGGAAGTGATTGCAGATCTTTAGGGGGCAATAATTTACCATGTTTGGCAGGCAAGGAATGGGACAATATTCAAAGGGAATCATATAGATACTGATACGGTTATCACATAGATAAAACAAGACTTTGTAATTAGGATAGATACAGTTAGACAGTACAAAAAGGCAAATATCTGAGAAGCAACTGAATATCTGAGAAGCAAATATTGTTATCAAATATCAACAATAGCAGAGCTCAGAAACTCTATTAACTGCACAGGTCTATGCATTAATTCAGAACAATTGGATCTTCTGGGGTGGAGATAATGTAATGCTGTTTTATAAGAGAATCGATATAAATTGCAAAACACAAGAAATTGAGCACCTTATCCTCATGCTGGTCATATGTTGCAACACACTCATTGGTCTTAAATGTCCACAACTTCATCAGACCATCAGCACTTGCATATCATTTAGCAAACAAACAGACTAGTTATATTAAAACAATATATAAAAAAAGTCATGCAAATAATAAATATTTTAATTTTCTAACAAATAAAATTAACCGTTCATTTAGAAACATGAAATGAATGTAAAACAAACAAACTTAACACTGACCCAGAAATCAAAATAAGTTCTTTATCAATCTTCAGGTTTTGATCGCACGAGTAAATCTTTTTCACACTTGACTTTGAAAGTATTGGATATAAGCCCTGCTGCTGCAATGAATAAAAAGGAGACGATTTAAGCAAGACGATGCCATTTAATAGTCAAAACGCAGGTATAGCAAGACGACGATTTAAGCAAGATGATTTTGCAAATTGACGAACTTCATCCACAGACCACAACAACCCTACATTTCTTTTCAGTTCCAATGTTTAATTTTCTTTTGACTTTCCAGAGAAGAGAGTAAATAGCATTGAATCTTCCACTGCTTAATCTAACAGCTTCTTCAAAAGGAACTAAGAATTTCGCTTTAGGAAGAGATGGTAATAGAAGTTGAACAAAGTTTCAATCACCCATAACTAAAAGGATATTTACTTGACAGTGGCGACTGGTGAAGTTTGGAACACAATTACCTAAGACTTTTGTTCAAGCAGTGAAAGCTTTGGTGAAATCGCTACTTTTGGCTAAGACTAGGAAATCACTAATTTGGTGAAATCGCTACTTTTGTTCAAGCAGTGAAAGTTTCAATCTCTTCCATAATTAAAGAGATGGAATCGCTACTTTTGGCTAAGACTCTTTACTTTTGGGTAAAAATCGCTACTACTTGCTGTTGATGTAATGAATAAGGCGGAGAGGACAAAACGATGTCGTACGTCATTTAGCAATTTATCAAAACGCAGGGCCAACGTCAAAACGACGTCGTTTTGGTGAAATTTTAAAAAAAAAACTGATGGTGCAGTTGCACCCTGCTTATAGTGCATCCGCCTCTGAATACGGTAAGTCGATAATCATAGTTTGTTCGACTTTAATATACTTATAGTAGAGAATTATAACTTTGACTTTTCAAAAAAATAATTAATTATATCATATTAACACCTAACTCTACGTACAAAAGTATTCGAGGAAAGCAAAAGCAATGACTGATTGCCTTCATTAATTAATTGTCACAAAAAAGACATTTCAATCCATACAAATAATTATACTATAATGTTTAGATAATTTAATAAGTAAGAGTCAAAATGTACACAACTCTAACAATAAAAAAAGTCAGGAATACAAAGATTTTTAAAAAAAATATTTCCTCCATTTTAAAAAGATTGTTTGGTTTTGATTTGACACAAAATTTAAGAAAATAGAAAAGACTTTTGAATCTTGTGATCTTAAATTAAAAATATAACAAAATATTATTTAATCTTGTAATCTTAAACATGACATGTAAAAAGTTGAAATGAAAGACTTGTCAAAAGGGAAAAAGTCAATTTTTTTTTAAACCCATTAAAAAGAAAAATCAATCTTTTTTAAACATAGAGAGTACACATAGACAGTACCCAAGATAAGTTGTCTGAAACAATATTGTGGCAATTCCCAAGATGACATTAAATGAGATTTGGTTTGTACTGTTTTATTATTTTAACTTATAAACACGTGTTAGTTCTAATCAAATATATAATTATGTTGTATATTATGTCTTTAATGTCTTGAGCTGAGAATCTTTCGAAAACAGTCGCTGTACCTGTCAAGGTAAGGTCTGCGTACATTATACCTTCCCCAGATCACACGTTATGAATTTCACTGGATATGTTGTTGTTGTATTATGTCTTTAATATTCACTAATTAATTAAATTTTGAATTTTAGATCTTTTATTAGGTTGTACAGTATTTATTTATATAATAATGTATATTAATTGTATATGTAATTAAATATATTGGCGTGTATTCTGGAGGGTTGTTCAAATAAAATCGACAAGTCGCATCAAACTGATAAACCAAATCAAACGGAGGAAATAATTGGCTAGTGGTTTGGTTTGATTTGATTTGGTATTGAAAAAAAAACTGATCATAATTAGTTTGATTTTAACAAAAAAATCAAACCGAAACAAAACTGACATTATAAATTTAAAAACTCGATATAATCAGTTTGGTTTGGCAAATGAAAAAATCAAACCAAACCGACCTAAGTACACCCCTAGTATTATTTGGTATTTTTTTGTTTTGTAAATACTGAATCTTTTTAGTAACTAACCGACTTGTATTAATCACCAAATGAGATACTTACAAAATCATATTACAACTATCACAGCAGACTATCCAGTATAATAAAGAACAAAACAGCAATTACAGTTGAAATAATTAAAATCTAAGCTGTCGCACATAAGTCCGGATGCCTGGAGGAGCTCTCACACAACACTGCCAAGGTCTTGATTTCTTCTTAAATACCCTCTGATTTCTCTCTATCCATATTGCATACACCACCTCTGTATAAACTAACTTGAAGAACTGTTTGGCCTGAATCTTGCCTTTTGTCTGCTGTACTGCCCACTGTAAGTGCAGATTCCAGTTAGCATCTTCAAAGTGATTCAGCTGAGCTATGACAGGATTTCATCCAAACCTGCTTTGTATAGGAACATTGGGTGAACATGTGATCTCTAGACTCATCTTGCATCTGACACAAAGAACATATTGGCTCGATTTGTATTCCCCATTTTACCAATCTATCAGCTGTCAACAACTTACCTTGTAGCTGCAGCCATAAAGTAAACTGAGCTTTAGGTCTAGATGCATTATTAAACATCATATTCTTTTTTAACAGTAGGCATAATTTGAACCTGAATCAACACCCCTCTAGCTTCTAAAATCTTTCTCACCATCCAGGAAGCTTGTTGGGGAACAAGTGTTGTGCTAAAAGACTGCTCTTTTATATAAAAAAGTATGAATCCACCGTATCCACATTTTGTCCTGTTTGTGTGCCAAATCCCTACAGGACTTAGCAATGACTATTTTGTTCCATAATTGAAGGTTAATCAGGTTCATCCCCTTGCAGATTTGGGCATACAAACTCTTTTCCATGCAATCAAAGCTTTCTTTGTTGTGGCGTTTGTACCCGATCAGATGATCTACAATATGTATTTATAGCTTTAAGTACTTTGAAAGGAAGGACAAACAACTTAGCCCAATAAGATTGAACTTCAAATAGCACTGATTGGACAAGTTGAACTCACCTAGCATATAAGAGCTTCTTTGCAGTACAAGAAGTTATCTTAGCAACTATCTTTTCTATGAGTGGCCTCCATTGAATAAAAATTAGCTTCTTGGTAGATAAAGGGATCCCCAAATACTTGAAAGGCAACTATCTCATTGTATATCCCAACTGATTCAAAATACTTTCTTTCGCTAGTTGACTTACACCCCCAAAATAAACACAACTTTTTTCTAGATTAGCAGTAAATCCAGAAGCTGCTGAAAATTGAGCAAACCAGTGATCCAAAGCTTGTACAAATGACTAATCCCCTCTGGAAAAGAGGAAAAGGTCATTTGCAAACACACATATGAGTGATATTCAGTTTGCTACATTTAGGGTGGTGTTTGAACCCAACTTGTCCTTTCAGATCACCTAACAGCCTGCTAAGGTACTCCATTACAATTTCTGACAGAAAAGGGGACAATGGATCCCCTTATCTCAAATCTCTCTTAGCATCAAATGGAGGAGAAGGTTTACCATTGATTAAAATAGTATAGCTTACAGATTGCACACACTCCATCAACCACATAATGAACTATAGAGGGAACCCTAGAGTTTCCAAAACTTGTTTAAAATAAGCTCACTCAACTAAATCATAAGTTTTTTGAAGATCTATCTTAATCATACACCTAGGAGGAATATGTTTCCTAGTGTAGGCTTTGACCAATTCATGTTCCAAAATGATTTTATCAGCTATTTTCCTCCCCGGAATGAAACATAATTAAGCTTGACACATCACATATGCTATAACTGATTGTAATCTAGAAGCTAGGACCTTGGCAATCAATTTATACATAATTGTGCAACAAGCAATTGGTCTATACTCTTTGACTGTAATGGGGTTAGAAGTTTTTGGGATCAATGTAATTGCAGTGTAGTTAAAAGGCTTAAACATTTTACCACTTGTGAAGAAATCATTAATTGCTTTAATAATATCCTCCTTGATGATTGGCCAACCTTTCTTGTAAAAATATGCATTGTATCCATATACTCATGGTGCTTTGTCATCCCCTATTGAACATAATCCCTCATATATTTCGGCTTCAGTATTCTCTGCACACAACTGTCTTCTTTGATCATGAGTTAAGCTAGGGTTATTTCTCATTACTACCCTGTTAACTGCAAGTAGTGATAAGGTTGTAGAACCCATAAGACCTCTGTAGAAATTCACAGTCTCATACCTGATGTTATCTCCTGTAGAGCTTCCCACTTTGTTCTCCAGTATTGAATCCATATACTAGTGTATCAATTCTCCACTTCTATTGTGTATGGAGCAATGAAGAGTTTGTGCATCATCTCTGATCAGCAAGACATTATGACAAGTGATATCCCAGGCTAGCCAAATTCTTCCATTCACTGCATCATGATAATTATTGTGTAGCCCCATTTAGGCAAGATGTTGTTGTGCACCTTCTTAGCATTATGTTCTTTAACTCTACTCTTTATAAGTTCTACTAACTTTATTCTATTAGTATGAACATATTTCTATAATTCTTTTTGTTTATACCATTTATTCACACCCCTAATATTCTAGAATAACCAAATCATCAAACAATTTTAGTACCCTTCCTCTATCTAGGGGTAGATTAGATACTCCACTACTCTCAGTATTCCTCTGACTGGTTGTACCTAATTTAGTCTTTGTTGGTACTGAACCCAGTATAGAAAAGTCCTATACTTTTTTTAAAAAATGGTGACATGGAGTAACTATTTGTGTATGTTATCAAAATCATCCTACTTAAAAGCTGATTTTTCGATTTTTTTTACCCCGGATGTGCCTAAAAGAGAGTATATCGACACTCTTTATCATGTCACTGTTCAGGTGGTAAAAGCTATCAAATAGCCAAGTTCATGAAAGTAATTAAGACTAGGTATAATTTTAGGAGTGAACTAATAATCAGAGCCAAGTTTAGAAATATTTTTAGGTATTATGCAATTATTTGTGTAGGTTATCAATATATAAACTTAATTGCAAAAGAATGAAGGAACTGAGGTCCGTCTTGTTAGCATGAGTTAGGAGAATTAATTGGTGTCACGATCCAAATCGATGGGCCGCGACGGGCATCCAAACCCCACCCACCGGGTACCGCCATTCATACACTTAACACCTAATCGTAATTAAATACGGACTAAGCCGAAAGAAAACTATGTGAAATCTTTATCCAGAAAACCAACTTATATATATACAAACGGCCATACAAGTCTACTACACACACAGGACACCATCTACAAGCCTCTAAAGAGTATACGACATCAAAAGGTCGGGACAGGACCTCGTCATACCCATGTAGATATGCAAAAATATACCGTATCAAAATAGATCAACACTCTAAAATAAGGGGAGTGCTCCAAAATGCGTTGAATCTGCAACCTACTAACGTGGATCGTCTCCTTGTCTATGTGAACCTGCGGGCATAAAATGCAGCATCTTCCTACAAAAGGGACGTCAGTACGACTCATGTACTGATTATGACAGGCATGAATAATAGCAAAACAGGGATATAACAATAACTGAAACAAAATAGCCGACCAACAGTAAATACCTTTGAGACTCTAATACATATGCCTAAATATTATGCACAATGCAGTATACATGTACATCAGGCTCATCGGGCATCTTTCTTACCATAACAGCTTAGAAAATTACTAGAGGAGAGTGATCAGAGGATACTCTAGGCAAATGGTCAACTCTGGTGGAAGCAAAACAACTTTTATATAGAAGCGGACAGTCCCATTCAAAAGGATTCTATCTAGTCTGGCCCAGATACAATGTTGACCGGTTTGATTATTGCTCCAAGTCAATTAGCTGTCATTGAAAGCAGCCTCTGTGGGCATCATACCTTATAATGGTTAATGAATGTATGCATGATGCAAAATGCGGTATACTAATGTCCACACATGCATTTTCCTACCCAGCCACACAAGCTATATTGTATGAGCCACACAGGCTTCAATATTGGAATCATATGGCTCTTTGTGATATTCCGTACTAGCTGCAGTTGGTGTCTGTATATAACACCTTTCCCTTTTTTCATAACCCCTACATATATATAATATTTACCATATAGTAGTGTGCATAGCACAAGTGGTCCAGGATAATATATGAATGTAATGAAAATGCATGAATGACAATACAACCTCCTAAGTGACATAATATTCTTATACCTTCGGCTAACACTGTGAATATCAACATATTTTTTGTATGCCTCAATAAGGACTTAAGAACATATTTGGACATGCTTTCAACATAGGAATCAATAATATGAACATTCATTAACTACTAAGAGTAGAATAAATCATAAAATAATATCACGATTATGTTTTGTTACATGAAACATGCCAATAGAAAGAAATAATTTGCCTTATCATACCTCAAATGCTCTCCGGGCTAATAATGGTTCTACAAATTGGAGTTTCTAAGACTGTCGAAAACACCACTCATGGATTTCAAATGGAACTTAAAATGTTAGTAACGAAATTATTTATTGATTAACAGTGAAATCTCGAATTGCTAAAGGAATGAAATAACGTTGTTGATTTATACGTTTGGCTTAATGAACTAACTATTAATGAAATGAACGAAATGAGGGGGTTTTTTGGTCTCTGTTTACTTATAAGACTTTCATATACTCAATGTCATAATTTTATAATATGACATTAGTCCATAACCTCTTTGTGCACGCATCAAATTTATTTCTGCTCCCCATCGTCGCACTTGTTACGTCCAAAATTATTTCGGGGTTGCATCCTTTTGTATATTATTCTATTTATTTCTGCTCCCCATCCGACATATTTTTGATGTTGAGGCAGAACGGGCGTACAGTTCGGGAGTACAATGTGGAGTTCGACTCATTGGCTCGGTATGTCCCATTGTAGTAGGCGATATGGAGGATGAGTACACCGCTACGTCACTGGGTTAGATGACTATTTGGCAGAGGCTTGTTCGGGTGTAGCTCTTCAGCCGGGCATGGACATTGCCCGCATGCAGGCTTATGCACTTGGGTGTGAGGAGCGGAGAGGTCGACGGAATGACCAAGATCAGCAGAAGAGGGCCAGAACAACAGGGTCTTTTGGAGACTTTCGAGGCGGACCGCCTCAGCAGCAGACTAGTTATGCGCCTCCGCCAGTACAGAGTGGTCCTCCACAATCTTCAGGGCATCCAGAGTATTCAGGAGCGGTCGGGGCTCGAGGTTCAGATTTTCGGGAAGCGGGTGTTAGCCAGCTGAAGCCACCCCTACCTCGTTGTGACCGTTGTGGTAGACTCCATTTTGGGGAGTGTCGTGCTAGTTCGGGTGTTTGTTTTACATGCGGCCAGTAGGGCCATTTTGCGAGGAACTGTCCGACCAGAGGTAGCACTGGTGGGATAGCACAGACTACGGGATCTATGGCTGGTTCATCACCTTCATACTATGCGCCTGTGCCTATGATTAGAGTGAAGCGGTAGATACAGGTATATCCTTAACCCTCTAGAGTTTGTATGCTTGATATGATGATATTATTATTGTGTGCTATGTACGGATAGCGTTGTGATTAATTGTGAGTTAGAAAACATGGTTAGTTGGAAGGGTAAGTATGGGGGCATGGAAAGTGTGAACCTTAGAATATTACACGTTGAGACCTTAGATGTAAGGCCGTCTTGAGTAAAGGATTTTGCAAATGATCCTTGTCGAAGTGCATTAGATGCCTAGGGTGTATTAGTGTGATAAGTCCATGGGTAGTGTGAGATGGAAGTGGTAGCTTTCATGATGTGAATTAGTAAGATTGTTCCGGATCGAGAAACAAGAAAGTTCAGCACGACGGAGGGTCGGGTTGAGGACGTATTGCGGGTCAACCCGTAGCCCAGAATGAGGTGGGGTCAGTTTGGGTGGTCCCGCCAGGTGGTAGGGTCACGAGGGTGTTAGGCCCAAGTTTTGATGACCATCGTATGAGTTCGTGGATATGTTCGACCAGAATCGGATCGTAAGGCCGGGAATGGCCTTAAAGGAGACCGAGGCTAGTAAGATGACCAAGTTTGGAGGTGGTGACTCCAAAGTTTTGGGAACTGAAGCGATGACTGAAGTATGGTACGTATACTAGAAGAGTTCAAATGTTCGAGAAGAGTACGACGAGTAAGGAAAGAAGTGAACCTGTGCTGAGAGAATAGAAATGATCATTATTATTTTTTTGAAGTAATGGTGCGAAGGGGATATCTTTTAGACCGGGGGGTGGAAGCTTTTGTAATACTAGAGGTGATTCCTCGTTGACTTGGATAAGTATTTGCGTGTGTGTTATTTGGTGGCCAGGTGTGGCATTGGCAACTTGTTCTGAGGAACTTTATCGTTATCCGTCTTGAGAAGGAACATTCGGGATGAATGTTTCTAAGGAGGGGAGAATGTTATACCCCGTATTTCCAGAGTATGTACGTAAGGGTGTACGTACAAAAGTTTAAGCCTTAAGTAGGCAAAGTGGCGAAATTTGTACACAACTAGCAAAAAGTCGTTTTCCGACGAAACGTTTTCCGGACTTTGCGAAGGAAAAAATACGGCTATGTCATTTATAATTTTTGCGGATTTTTCCGAGAGCGGAAATATTTTGGTCCAACGAGAGGGTGACACTTGTCACCCTCAAGTGGATGATTTTAAGGGCCATTCTTGGCGTTTTTTTGTAGTCAAGGGTTGGTAGGATATTTTATGTAGTTGTTGAGCAAGTGGGACCCACAAACACATTTCCAAATCCCCACCCTACACTTGCCTACCACTTGGCTTGATCTTGGCCCTTGAATGTCCTATAAATACCCCTCTAATGCAAGACCATTTCTTCATCCACACTTGTGAAAATCCAAGGCAAAATCCCTCTCCCTCCCTCTTAAAGTTCTCGTCCAAATCACCCCTCCCCCCCCCCCTTGAGAAGGCTTCAGTCGAACCCCCCCCCCTTTGCCTAGTTGTTTTCGTATAATACCCCTCCCCCCCTTGGTAGAAAAGTATTCTCCAAGTATTGTTACTATTCTCAAATACTTTAGCCCAAATACCTTGTAGTACTTTCCAAAGTTACCTCTATACGTAGAGCCCGGAAATACTACTATATTTCCTTTAGCCACTAAACGAAACCCTAAGGAAATCTTCATAGCGAGTTGAAGTATTAAGAAGAAGTTGCGTAGAACTTCTAAGGGTTGTTTGGAGCGGGTTGGAGCGTTCAGATAGGAGCTAAACGTTGCTCAGGATCGACATATAAACTTGGATAATTTTGGGCTTATCGAGGTAAATATTATTGTCCCTCTATTGTAATTGGAAACTACATACTGTAGTAGTATAGAAATAAGTATAAGATACATAGAAGGATAATTCAGAAGAGAATTGAACTGTAACAGAAGGATATTACAGAAGAGAATTAAACTGAATACACATCAGAAGAATATTTAAGAATAAGACTGAACTGTACTTACATAGGACTGTATTTACAGTTGACTTGTGTAGTTTGGCGGGTAGGGAAGTGCTGCCCAATTTTCCGTAAAATAAGAAATCTGTATCTAGAATTATTCTGCAGAGTAGTCTGGACGTTGATAGACTTGTATGACCAATATAGGTTGAAGTACTGCGAGTAGCGTATTCTACTCGAAAGGTGGAAAAGGCTAACAGGATTACAAGTACTTTGGAGCTATTTGCTAATAGTCGATAATCGTCGCGAGGTATGTGATTTTTCCTATCCTCTTGAGCATGATATTTTAAAAGAAATATATATAGTACGGTAGACGTACGTGTGTTAACTGAACGTAGTTTATGGCAATGTCTTTCGACTTAAGCCTGAATAATAAAGAATCTTGAAGTATTAAGGAACCTTTTTGAAAGAAGAGTAATGCTTGGTTTTAAAAGCTTAAGAGTTATACTAGCTTTATGGGAAGTTAGGTATAACGACTTAAGAGAGATAAAAGGAATGGTTATTTGATTTTAGAAGTTAAGAGACTTGATCTTAAAAGATAAGAGACTTGACTTAATTGAATTAATATGAATTCGGTTAATAAGTGTGAAACCTCATTCGTGAGTAATGAGTACTTGGTTTTTAAAAAAGGGGTAATGTTTTACTGATTTCGGAAATCAGAATAAGTATCGAACAAATCACTGCAGCGCTAATAAAAGGAAATGTATTGAATAATTAAGTATTATTAAAACCAGTAGAAACCTCCATCTGCATAGAAGCTAAGATGAGACAAAATGATATTACATTTCCTAGACCATGGCTGCTTTAATAAGATTGTTATAAACAAGAATAACCTACTCACACATAAGGCATATGTTTCTCAACTGTTTTCAAGAAGAATTATATTATTAAGTGATCAAGACTATGAACTAATCTTTCAAAATGAAACTTGAGCATCCAAATTAGGCAAACTTGAACTTTTGGAAAAGAATGTTGTTACTTGACGTTGTTCTAAAAAGTGTAAGCCACTTGGTTTAAAATAGTATAAAGTACTGGAGTTTAAAACATGAACGTATTTGGTACTACGGATAATAGTATCGAGTTGTTTTTACGTAAAAAGAGGTCTTTTTGAAAGGATAACTGTATGTAGTACTTTGGGGTTAAAACCCGGATTTGTTGTAATAAAATAAATGTCTGTGAGTATGATTAAACTGGCCTATGCTTGTGGTGATAGCCTTTGTTGTGCAAGTGTTGTATTTACGTACTCTGCGTCTCGTTGGAGGCTGCTATCTGATTGATTGATGGACATACTGACACGATGGGTGGCCCACGAGTATGCTTCCACTAATCGATCCTTTTGGACATACTGACACGATGGGTGGCCCACGAGTATGCTTCCATTCTGATTGTTATCTTGTTATTTCCTTTTGGACATACTGACACGATGGGTGGCCCACGGGTATGCTTCCATTAGGAGTGTTATCTTGTTATTGGCTTGGACATACTGACACGATGGGTGGCCCACGAGTATGCTTCCATTCTGATTGTTATCTTGTTATTTCCTTTTGGACATACTGACACGATGGGTGGCCCACGGGTATGCTTCCATTAGGAGTGTTATCTTGTTATTGACTTGGACATACTGACACGATGGGTGGCCCACGAGTATACTTCCATTCTGATTGTTATCTTGTTATTTCCTTTGGACATACTGACACGATGGGTGGCCCACGGGTATGCTTCCAATAGGATGGTTCCATGGCCATGCTTATACCGAGGTAAGATGGCGGGGCATGCGGCCGTTGTGCTGGTTATATTTGAGTGATGACTTTGAGGGCGTGAGTCCCTAACTTGATATATCTGCTAGATTATATTGTGAACTGTAGTTTGATCATCATACATGTCTCCTGTTTTATATAGACCGTTATGATTTCACTTACAGTATTTTTCAGTTTCACATACTTGGTACCTGTTATCGACCTCGGGCCGCGTTCATCTGCCGCAGTGTAGTACATCGGTTGTCGATCCTCGCTTCTAGGATCACAAATCAGCGTATTGGGAAGCTCCGTTTCTCCGGAGGCTTATCTTTTGGTATGTTACCCTGAGTCTGTAGGTTGTTACATTCGTGGTATGGCGGGCCCTGTCCGCCATAGTTGTCGTTACATTCTTAAGTGCAGTAATCATTGTGGCGTGGTTTGTAAAAAGGATTAAACTGTTCGGTTTGAAAGATTTGTATAATTATATATATGCCGAAAGGCGACTTTCTCTCATATAAAATGTGTCTCATTTTACATTTGATTCTTGTCTTGTTTTTATGTTCCGCTGATTACTCTGATGTATAACTACTTGGGTGCCCGGGTAAGGCACCAGTAACGGGCCCCGAAACGGGTCGTGACAGTTGATATTGTGAAGGGTAGCCAAAATAGGGCTCATCAAGTGTGTCACCTATTGACTAACGGTTGATCAAAGAGTTGAGTTGGTTGATGTGTAGGGTCTCGTATGTGTACCATTGCTGCAGATATTGATCATTGTGTTGATCGCGGCCTTGCTGAGACTGGACGATGTATTGATTTTGTTGCATTATATATTGGTTCTGTTGAAACAGTTGATCCAACCTCCCCATTGGTGGCTCAATAGCCAAAGGGGGTGGTTGAATGTTCTGTCCAGGGTCATTCATCTCATCTGCGGTGGGTTGCTCCTCCATCACTCTCTATCGACGCTTGGGATGGCGGTGGCTGCTCTCTTCTGCAGGGGCCAATGGTATTAGGTCTGGGTATCCATTCACTATCACTCGAGTGATAGGATTATGTACTCGTCCCTTTGTATTACTGTCGCTTTCTGGCACCCCATATTGAGCACATAATGCAGTGATAAATGATCCATGCCCCAACCCAACTGTAGTTGTCAGTCGGCATGTGAATGATATGCTCTTTTGGATAGCTCGACCC
Organism: Przewalskia tangutica; assembly: GCA_029844215.1. Classification (NCBI taxonomy): domain Eukaryota; kingdom Viridiplantae; phylum Streptophyta; class Magnoliopsida; order Solanales; family Solanaceae; genus Przewalskia; species Przewalskia tangutica. The sequence goes on along the minus strand of CM056738.1, from coordinate 76,385,504 downwards.
ACATCTACCGTGAACTCATTCATTATGGCGTACACCAACTTGATACGATCTGTTAATATATCTGAGAAGTGTGTGGATGGGATCAAACGAGTGCTTACGAAGTACAACCATGCCCGAGCAACCTTGTTGAATTGGCATCGATGCATAAACTTTGGCTCATTGTAAGTATATGTGCACCGAGCTCCTTGATGTCCCATTGTTTCGGCCACGGCAACCTAATCAATCCTGCTTGAGCAACTCCAGGTCCGATATTCTTCCTCCTCATCTTCATCTTCATCCTCCTCATTCTCTATCATCACATTTGGGACCCCACACACTGAATTTATCACATATGTCCTCACTGGCACCATTTTACCATGGACAAAGTATTTATTGTCCACTCGCTCTAGAAAGTTTGCATAAAATTCATATACCAATGAGAGATTGGGTTTTTTTAGATTAGGATTAACAAATTTCTCCCAACCTCTATTAGCGATCATCTCTCTAATTGGTTCATACACCGGATCGTCATATGGCTTCTGGTTGAATTCTATGCCCCTTTCTAAAACCAAGGAGCGGGTGCATAGTCTCTCGTACCTATCCTGGGCTGCCTTGTTGGAAAATCTCACTGTATCATAATCGGGTACGGATGTTCTAGATGTGGGTGCTATGGAGCTAATTCTCTTTGGACCCAATCCTTTTGCACAAAACTGTCAAGCTATTCTAGTAAAATTCTGGTAGCATTTCCCCTGAATTTCTTCACTTCCCAACAACTCAGTCACAATAATAACAATTTTCAAGCAAACAACAACAATCCCAAACAAACGCCACACACCCAACAATTTTAGCCACTACCAAAATTGTTCACTATAGCACAATCTACCACCAATTTCAACCAAAAACTTGAAATACTTCACAACAGAACCCAAAATTACAAAGAAAATTTTGGATGTTTTACCTTTTGGAAGAGTCTTCTTGTAAAGATGTATTATCCCAAGTGATGAATTTTGTGGAATGTTATGGTGGATTTTTAGAAGGTTAGATTTGTAGTGTTATGGAGTTTGTGAGGATTGTTAGGGGAAGATTTTCAGAATTTTGGGAGTGAGATGAGAGAATTTGTGAGTTTTTGTTAAGCAAAACGGGAAAGGGCTAGGGTTTATATTTTGAAATCGAACGAGGCACCTCGGATCATCCACCAAAGCGTCGTGACGCGATCCCATGAAATCCAAGCACCGCGATTCCTCAATCAAGCGCTGCATCGCTTTTTGCCAAGAGTTTGGTCCTAGTTCACTGTCTCTTAGGCACCGCGGCGCTTCCCCGTCAAAAGAAATTAATTCCTCACTTCCTCTTAGGCGTCGCGGCCCTTCACCTAGGCGTCGCGGTGCTTCACCGTAGAAAAAAAATTCTTCAAATTTCAGCATTTTCGATCTTTTTTCCCTCGAAGTTAGCTCCCACTTTACTTGACATCAAAAACATAGATCAAGAAGCACAAGACCGTGAGATTATTCAAAACAAAATAAAACAAAATGAAATAACATAATTAAAACGTTGGGTTGTCTTTAACGTCATTTTGCCGGACGCAGATTTCTTCTTCATTCAAGGGGTAGATTACCCCTCGCAACATAGCTATTTCATGATCTTTCTCTTTTTCTTTTTCCTTTTTCTTTTCCCGGAGAGATTTTCTAGTTTGAAGAAATTTCTAGGTCTTTGTAATCTCTAAAAAGGCATTTTTGGTGAATGTCGGATAAAATGTTTTCTAATATTTCGGGTGACATTTACCTATGTTATATCACTAACTGATTATTGTTGTTGTATGGTGCATAACTTTTGGTCACACAAGCATGATCCTTCAATAAGAATATGTTATCAAAGTGATATCGTTCTCCGCGGTGATATATATATATCATAAAAATGGAGTATCAAAATAAGGCAGAGCCCTTAAAAATATTTGGCAACTGTGAAAAATGGGCAAAACCCGTGAAAATATATTGTTCATATTCTATAGGAGTATCGAGTGCTTCAAAAGAGATTTGAGAATACCATAAAAATATTCTTATTTTTAACACGCAAAATTATTTTATATGTGTTATATGATTAGACCAAGGACACGATGGAAAAAATATTACATTGGTCCAGTGGTCAAACTCATAAAGTGCATATAAAATGTGTCTTGGTTTGTTGCCAAATCTGAAAATTCTTGTGGGATCAAAATACTCGTGTCATCCAATATGTTGCTAACATTGTTGTGGACATTTTCAGAATGTGATATGTGTTGGGATGTTGTTCTTATCTGATATTTAGAGTATCAAATTTTACTCCCTATTATATGCCTTGTTTAATGGTATTTCAGAATTTAAAATGACAAGACTAAATTTTATTCCTACCATGATGTTTATCTTTTATCCCAATATTTTAGGTGTAAGTTATTGTGTAAAATTGAAACACCTAAAAATAAGAGATTTTTGTTGCTAAGAAAAGGTCTGTTATATATATATATAAATATTCCTCTCATTTGCTATTATTTTATCATTCCGATTTTTCCATAAAAAAGGGAAGGGAAAATCACATCAGGTATTCATCTACCTACCCGATGGAATCACCAAACCAAACTCCAATCTCTATCAGAAACCCTAACTTCTCAATACCCTCTCCCAAATTTTCACCAATGGAAACATCACCAATGTCAGAACAAATGTCATCCAACATCCACTCCAACATTCCAATGAGCACAAGCCCTCCAATGAATATGGAGGCTTTCGAGGACGACGATCCCCAGCAATCAGAACAGTCATTCTCTTCCGCCAATCTCCCAAAAAAAACCCATGTACTACAATATTTTTTAAAGGTTTTGATGAACCTTTAGATATTAGTTATCCTTGAGATAATACCCTATAGATGTTGATGAAAATATTAATTTTTAATCTTTGGGTAAAAGGCCAAGGTCTCTTACCTTTTCTGCTCATCGATCAAGTAGCGTTTTTTGAGAAAACAGTCTAAGAACGATCGAGTAACAAAAGGTCTAGATATGAAACATTTATACCCTCTTACTCGAATGGTGCAATTGAAGATACAAACTATGTGTTTTCAACAGATGAGAGTGAAGAAGTACTATCTGCTTAGGTACAACCAAATGTGCCTCGAGAAAGGGAAATCCTAGACGACACTCCTTTGAAATAATTCTTTCCAAACGGAGTTCCCAGACATGCAAAGTTGAGTGTTATTCCAAATGTTTGCATTGATGCCACAACATCTCAGGCTACATTTCAGTCAACATCAGAAGAAGCACAAGCTATAACATTTTTCAACAATACCGAATCCACCAATTCAAACTTTGAGGTATATGCTTACTCAGTAAAATTCTATTCTAAAACTAATTATGATATGTGGGACTGTTACAAGAATAGAGTTATTAGACCTGAGAAAGTATTAGATATTGCTTCTTGTACTGAATATGGACTAGTAGAATTCTTAAAGGACAGACAGCTCCTAGGATTTATCAATGAAAAAGGACCGTATGTTGATGAAGTAGTAAGGTTGTTTTACGCTAATTTGAGCCCTATTATAGAGAAGACCTCCTCGAAGATATTTGGGAAGGTATATCTCTACAACAAAGTTTATTTGTTTACGTCTTCTATTATAAATCAATGTATGAAACTAGATGATTGAGATAATGTTAGAGAATATGAACATGTCATAGACAATAGGGATGAAGTGATTGAATATCTCGCTGGAGGTATGATGAAAAAGTGGATCCCTAGATGTCCGGTTTCCAAACTAACAATCCTGTTTTCAACCCTCCACAAAATTGCTATTCACAATTGGTTTCCTTCAATGAATGAGTCAATTGTGACATCTAAACAAGTCACCCTATTGTATAAAATTGGGAAAGGTTTGAAAGTTGATTTGAAAAAAAAATGATATTTCATCAAATTGTCAACTTGGCTGAGAAAGAATCAACTTCAATCCTTCAGTTTTCCTCTCTGATCTACAAAGTATTAACCACACAAGGCTTTGAGCCGAAGAGAGAAAACGCTTTAGGAAAGGCTCCTAAGCTTTACACTATAAACAAAGCAATTTTGAAGAAAAAGGACAGAGTCATCGACTTGTCCTGGAAGAAGGAAGCTGAAAGTGAAAATGTTGCCAGAAATGTCACCAACATTCTTGGCAACACTGTTCCAGGACAGTCTACACTGTCTACAAAATAGCTTGTGGATCAAATTGGAAAAATCAACCAACAAATTTCTGAGGTTGATGCTGCAAGAAATGCCCTTATACAAGCTAGATATCATTTCATGATGCTACTTTTTTCACAAAAAAATGGGAGATGATGTTGATGCAGGGGGAGGAAACTAAAGGCTAAAGGAAGCTAAAGGTTGTTGTGTAGAGGAAGTTGTTATGCAGGAGTAGAAAGCTACTGGAAGTTGTTGTTGTATGAGGATCTTTAGTGGATTGATATTGATATTTGTTGACAATGAATATTTTTATTTGTGGTTTGTATATATTGAATGATGTGTGATATGTATGCTCATGTTTTTTTTCTTTTCTAATCCTATGAATCGATATGCACATGTTTGCTTGTATGCCATCACAGATTAAGGGGGAGCATGACCTTGAAATTATTGATCACAGATGTCGGACAACATTTGTGACAACATCCTAAGTCAACTTTACATTTTAACGAGTTTTGTGAAGAAAGACAAAAAGGGGGAGATTGTTAATGTTGAATTTTATGTTGTGACATTTGACCCAATATATCTCCTCAAGTATTTATATGAATGTGTATGTATGCTGGGATAAATATTGCATAACATTCGGACCAATATTTTTTGAACATATTTTACCTTACTTCACGTGATGCAGTAATATTTATGTAAATATTACTATAAGGTAAAAACGACTTGACAATCTAAAAAGGAGCTGGTAAAAAATGTGTGAGGACTAAGTCAAAAGTTGCTGCTTGTCGTGAGGATCAAGACAAAGCTATTGAGATTATTACTCTTTGATATTCTCTAACCAATCCCACCAGCAGTCCACCTTTCCCTCAACTTTCACAATCGATCGATGGGCAATTAAAGAAAGACTTTCTAGTATAAATAAAGATGCTACTGCAGAGAATCGATATCCAGAACCAGAAAGTAAAAACACCAAGAGAGCTCTCGGGATTTCATCTCAGAAATTTGTATCACCAATGTTGTCTGAGCGTGTTGACAACATTATATCCAACATTACAATTGTTGTTTAGATTTTAGATTAGTTTTGTATGGAACGATTGTAATGAGAGGTTTTCTATGCCTACTTAGTTAGATTTTTCAGGCAGAAGTCATCTGCGACTTCAACTTTTAATTCCTTTCCGGTTCATCTTGTAAATCTGTAAAAAAAGGAGTTTGTATTTTTGTATATAATATATATACAATACATTTTGTCATTGACCATCATAAGTTATATTATATATATATATATAACTTATGAAAATTTAAAATCTCTGTGTTCTTTAAATTTTCGTTGCATTTACACTTCAAAATTTTCTGTTTTTACTAAAGTGTTGTTACTGGTGTCGAACGACATAATTTCCGACATTCAGAAACAGAATTGACATTCGAGCTTATTTCATTTTGTTTTTATTGTTTCGTAACCCCTTCATAAATCAATTAGAATTTGAGTATCTCATTTAAAAATTAGATGATTTCATCCTCATACTTTAAACTTCCATTATTTTTTTCTTTATTTGCGACACGAGTACACATTTTCATTGTTAAACAAACTTGTTGGGTAGCTATGATTGAGAAAGGTTATGATTAACTCAGCCTTGTCAGCCAAAAGAATTTAAGTATGTGGTGACTTAAAGTTGGTGGAAATTAAGTCAGCATTAATTTGGAAGCTTTTAATTATCGGAACACCAAATCGATAGAACTTGGTGCTTCATACATTAGTTACCCAAAATTTAATAATAACTTAGCAAGTTATTGGAAATCCATGTCGACGAATGATTCTATAATGTGTAACTTTCTTCATTTTTTTACTCGATGACCGGTATTTATTTTGGGATTCTGATTAATTAGGCGTGGAGGTAGAAGCCAAGATGTGGATTCAGCTGAATTCAATAGCTATTGCTCAAACAAAATATTTGTGTAAAAAAAACCATTAGATGTATAAGCATATTAATTTAGGGTTTAGTTAAGTCATCGTTATAAAATACATAACTCATAAAGTTGATCTACTTGACCTCTGCGGTTAATTCAGAATTTACGCTCCGTAGCCCCTATTAGAGAAGAAATTACTTTCTAACGAGATTTTTTTTTAATACAGAGGCTGAAATCGAAATTTTTATTTAAAAATATAAAAAAAATTATCTATCCACCACAACGATCGAGATCTATATATCTAGACATGAACACATAATAGATAAGAACGTCATCTCATTAGTGGCGTTGGTAGCGTTGTTTCCTATATATAATTGAACTTTGTTACGTGATTGATTGGTCTCTTAGCTATAATTATATAGCAGAACCCAATATTAAATATTCACTCAAATGATTAATGTGTCGATCTCTAGCATTATTCCCATTGCAATCGAAAACTACAACCACATATGTAAATTCAGATTGGTGAGTGTATATTTGATAGTGATATGTGATAACGAGATTACCTGCTTGCTTTGAAGAAAAATTGGCTAGATGATGTTTCATCTTTGAAGGTGGTTCAGAGAGCTGGGTAGATACATCATACATGGAACACTGTAACAATTAATAATTGTTTTGTATCTTTAGCTTTAACATATGTTTTTGCCTTTCTTATAATGAAAAATAATTGTGTAGTCCGTACTAGAGTATATAATAGTAAGTATTTTTCACAAAAGAATTATCATGTAGCCATGTTTGAACTAAGTGTATTTTCCTCTCAACTTTTATTTAATCGTGATAAATTGTTATAATTGTAGAATCGTGTCATTCTCCCTTATTGGAGTATTCTAATTAATGCAATATATATAAATATTTATAATTACAAACCTAATTGTATGAGAATATCTAGTTTACATAATTACATCAAATAATATATTACATAATATATGAAGAATATATACATATTCTCTATCACACCCCCTCAGTCGGAGCGGGAGGAGGTCGGACGCTCAGACTGGATCTGAAGTCAAGGAACAACTGCTGGGGAAGTTCCTTAGTAAATATATTTGTGTATTGATAGGAAGAAGGAACATCTAGCACCCGAACGTGACCCATGGCAACCTTCTCACGAACAAAATGAATATTCATCTCAATATATTTGGTTCGCTGATGTTGAACCGGGTTATGAGATAAGTAGACAGCAGATATGTTATCACATTATACCATAGATGTCTTACGTAAGGGACAATGAAGCTCTAGAAGTAGGTTCCTAAGCCAACAAATTTCGGCAATGATGTTCGCAACGCCTTTAAATTCTCTAACAAATCTAATTGCAGACCGCGAAATGAGGTTATCACCCAAAAATACACAATAGCCGGAAGTAGATCGACATGTGTCAGGACAACCGCCCCAATCGGCGTCGATACTGAAGTGCACCAGCAAGACTCCTATAAAGAGAAGGATCAAGCACCGGATCCCCATCATTTGCGCTGAGCTTCGACTTTGAGTCGACTGGAGTAGGCATGATCTTGGAATTTGTCATTTTAGCCCTGTAAACAATCTCTTCTACGTACTTACGTTGACACATGAATATATTATTTTCGGATCTAGTCACGGAAATCCTTAAGAAATAACTCAATTTACCCCAAGTCCGTCATGGCAAATTCAGATTTGAGTAATGTAATGATCTCGTTCTTCAATATATCAGAGGAGGCAGTCAAGACAATGTCATCCACATAAAGCAAAAGGTATGCAGTGTCATTACCTTGATGAAAAATGAAAAGTGAATTATCACTTTTGCTGCATATGAAACCGATATGCATACTGTAATTGGCAAAGTGCTCATACCAAGCCCAAGGAACTTATTTCAAGCCATAAAGTGACTTTCAAAGATGACAGACATGCTGAGGAGCAGAGAGATGCACAAAGCTAGGTGGTTGATGCATATAGATAGTTTCTTTTATATCATCATGTAAGAATGCATTTTTCACATCAAGTTGATGAATCGACCAGTTCTTCCCCATAGCAATGCTCAGAACAGTACGAATGGTGACTGGCTTAACCACTAGACTGAAGGTCTCACCACAATCAACTCCCTCTTTTTTTCTCGTGCCATTTGCCATAAGTCTCACTTTATGGCGTTCAAGCTCACCATTATTCCTGAATTTGTGATGATATAGCCACATACAATGAATCGCATCGACCCTCTCTGGTTTCAGGAAAATATCCCAAGTGTGTTGCTTAGTGAGCACATCAAATTCTTCACGCATGGCCACATTTCAATTTAGGTCAAGCTTGGTTAATTTTGAGTTTTTAGGTAGAGGTGAGATAGTTTGAGTTGATAGGTTAAAGTAGACTTTCGATTTAAAAATATCGTGTTGGGCACGAGTTTCCATGTGGTGTGTGGGGATAGGGATCGGAAGGGTGGCATTTTATGGATCTGGGCTCGGAATATAGAGGTCAGACAGGGGCAGGGAGGTGGTAGGTATGGGCAGTGGGCTGGTCAGTGTGGGATGCCGACCGTAGGCTGGCAGTGTAGGGAAAGAGGGGCGAAGGGTTGGGCCTGAGCTGTGGTTGGGCCTGGAGGGAGGTAGAGGAAGGTGTCCGAAGCACGGGTTGGACCGGACTAACAGTTGGACTAGAAGAGGAGTCCACTGCAGCTCCTTGTATGACATCTAATAAGAGGGGAAATATCTTAATTGTCAAGTAATCCATAGTGAATGACCTGAAATTTTTGGACGTTTGCGAATGGGAAAATTAGCTCCTCAAATGTGACATGGCGAGAGACTAAGATTTTATTTATGGACAAATCATAGCATAAATACCCATATGATTCGAATGGAAACCCAAGAAAATGCAATGAGTAGTCCTATGTGCTAATTTGTGGGGAGTCGTGGAGGCGAGATTCGGGTAGCACAGACAACCAAAAATCTGAAGGTGACCATAGGAAGAAATCTGACAGAAGAAAATTTCGGTTGGAGTTTTATTTTAAAGAGTACATGTGGGTAATATATTAAGGATGTATGCTACCGTGTGTAATGTGTATACCCAAAAAGGAGGAAGAGAAGCATGAAAGAGCATAGTACGGATCATATTATTAATGGTGCGAATGATTCTTTCGGTTTTACCATTTTGAGGTGAGGTATGGGACAAAAAGAGAAACGAAACAACATGCCATTTTTCGCAAAAAAATATGAAAGGGGAAATTATCAAACTCACGGTCATTGTCACATTGAAACATTTTGATGTTCTTTTCAAACTAAGTTTTAACATATGCTCAAAATTCAAGAAAATTGAATAAACTTGGGACTTATATTTTAGAGGATAAACACAAAGAAAATGAGAGTAATCATCTAATAATATCAAATAATCAGTTGTCTATCTAGGGTGATCGACGGAATCAATTGTACTTTCACTGTTGTGGATCGCGTTAGGTGTCGGCATTTTTTCCTACTTCTAACTGTTCTCCTAACCGAGCAAGGTAATCGGCTAACCGGGAATTCATTTTCAGAGCTAAGTCCCAATGAGGCAGGTTGGAATGTACGGGCGTAGGTTAGCGTCTCGTCCTACGAATGATAGCCTTTGAAGGCCGCCCACGAAATGCGCTGTACGGTAGTAGTTTATGTTAGCTGCTTATCTATGACCCATTTTGCTAGTAATTGGAGATGTCCATAAATATGCATGAATGATATCAAATGGAGAAAAAATTATAATCAAAGATGATTTAAAATGAAGTCTGACATGTTTCCCTAAAGGACAAGAGCAGCAATCGTGGGTAAATTTCCCTTTATTACATTGAATCGAATGTTGACTTCTAAGTAAATTAAAAACTGGTGCTCCCGGGTGTCCTAGTCTACTCTGCCAAGTTGATGGAGAGATTGTAGCTAAAGAGGTTTGTGGAGTGACACTTACAGCAGAATTGTATGAGAAAGGATATAGGTCCCCCCACACTATTGCAGCTCGTAAGAGTTGTCCCGTACGTATCGTATAATCATTTACCTGGTCTCTGATACCACTGTAGGGATTTGTTGGGTTCGTAAGCACAGCGAAAGTTTAAAAAATTTCTTACCCAACAATATTCCTGCCATGGCTTATACGATAATCACCTATTGTATGTTCAAAACACGATAGAAGAAAACTTACAGGTTTTTGAACGCTGGATTCAAAACTAAGGTATCCACGCGATTTGAATCCTCGACTGCAAGTTCTAACTTCAGTGTATCTCCTAATCAAGAAAGCTAGGAATTCTTGCTTTGAGGAACTGAGAAGTTATTTTCTGTAACCTAATAATTATGGGGTATGTGTTGTTTATATAGGAGTTCAGGACAAAACCTAAGCAGATTTGAAACATGAAAACCTGGCCCATATTAATGTTCAGTGGACCAGCCCAGCTGGTCCACCCCACACGTCCAAGGTGGACGGCCAGGCCCTAATTTTGGGCCAGTAATTTCTGGCCCAATTGCTTCCCTGTATTTGTCCGAGTACCCATACAATATATCCAACACATTTGATTAAATCTGAAATCCAATTTGACTTAATTAAATAATTTCTATCAAATAGAAATATTTCATAATTATTATAAATTAAATATATCGATTCTAAATCGAATATTTAATACTTTCTCAATACACTCTTAGATCGAAGAAACAATCACATATAGTGTGACCATATAGGCCTTCACATATTGACATTAATCTAATTAAGGTCCATATGAAACTCCTAGACTGCGTCGTATGACGAACTCAATATGTGAAGTATGTTTACATGAATTCAACAAACTTAACCTTTATGTGGAACTATAAATTTCTTTCATTCGCGACACACTCGATTAAGCTTAGGATTTGGAAAGTGTCTATTCAAATGGCTTAATCACTTTATCTCACATTTATTAGTTGACAACTAGACCATATTCTAAGTATGTATCTTGCACTTGCCAGTGACTTTAGTAAACCTAATAACACTTAGAAGTTGAGTGCTCTCTCAAATTTCCAATCGATGAATGAATCATATTATTGGTTCAACTACCACCTTGATTTACATCCTAATGCACCCAACACAAGTTGTATCTTATCCAGAAGGGATTTAAGCTTAAAACTTGGTGAAAGTACATCATTCTGTAAACAAAGTGCGTAATGACCTCAAGTCAAAGGACATTTATGTTCCACACGCCGATAACACTATAGACATGTATAACAAATGGTTTATCGGTAGGGTATACCAATACTTCTTCAAAGTATCCATGTGTTCATCACGAGTAACCATTACTCGTAGCTGTGAGACATATTACATTCTCCAATAATATGATGCAGACCACATGTCGACTTATAGAATATCACTGATATCTCATTCTCGATGATCAGTACCGGACCTGAGCCAAAACAGCCAATGCAATGGCTTAGGGCATCATTTTCTCGAAAAATTAGGGCATATTTTTTTGGAAAAAAAAATCACTATTAAATACAACAATAACCAAAACTTTAGGGGTCAAAATACACATTTCTCACATCTTTTTGGACTCTAAAAATCTCTAATAAAACCCCTCATATAAACTCACATAACAAATCATTATTCACTAGGTTTACAAAAGCTTTCTCTCCACCACTCACCCTAGCTAGTTCAGAAATTAAACTTTCTGTTTCGTTTCCATCACCTTTGTAGATGAGCTAAGAGCCTCTCCTAACTCTCTTATATCAACTTGAACTTCTGCGCCGATAGGAAGTCAAACAAAATCAAGAATTCAAAACCCTAGGTCCCTAGCACTTTAAAGTTTCTGCGCCGATCTCCTAACTCTCTTATTTTCATAATTGCAGAGAAAATGGTTTTGAAACGGGTATGGCTCAAGCTAAAAAATTGGCATCTGAATTGGGGGTTGAACCTAATTTTCGTGACGAACGCCCAACAAAGAGAAAGCGACAGTTTGATGAAAATGTCGAAGAAGATTTCGTTCTCACCGCTGAACAATCATTTAAAGTTGACTATTTTATATGCTTAATGGATCATGTCAATACGTCACTTCAATTCAGGTTTGATCAGTTTCAAATATATGATAACACTTTTGGATTTCTGTTTGTGAGAAAATTGAAGTTCGCGAGCGACGATATGTTGAAGGTTTCATGCATTAATCTGGAAAAAAAATTGAAGTGTGATTTTGTTTCTGATATCGATGGGAATGTCTTATTTCTTGAGTTAAGAGTTCTAAAAGAATTCATACCCGCGGAAATAAAAAAAGCAATTGAGATGTTGAACTTTTTGAAGAGTATGGAAGGTTGCTACCCGAATGCCACAATTGCTTATAGAATTTTATTAACTATACCAGTGACAGTCGCTTTCGGAGAAAGAAGTTTTTCAAAACTGAAGTTGATCAAGTCGTATCTTCGTTCGACTATGTCACAAGAAAGGTTGAATGGACTAGCTATGATATCAATTGAGAAGGAAATGCTAGTGAATTCCAATTTTGAAAGCGTGATAAATGATTTTGCTAGCAAAAAAGCGAGAAGGATAATGTTTCAATAGCAATGCTCTTGTACTCATCAGGTAATATTCTTGTTACTTAGCTATACAATTTTGAATAAGGTTGCAACCTCTATTTTTATTATATTAGGTTAATAATCATGTTAAATTTTTTTATTCATGTGTTTAAGTAAGTCTAGCTACTTGTTAACTATTTTTGGTGGGGGGGGGGGGGGCAAAACAAATTGTGATGGCTTAGGGCATCCCAAATCTCAGGGTCGGCCCTGTCGATGATCATTAGTCGATGCTATTTGAGAGTTACGCTATATCATTAATATCTTACTCTATTAATGACAATGTAAGCTCGGGGGATGCACATATATGAATAATTACAAACAATCAAACAATAATTCAATAATTGTAAATGCCATAAATATTAATCTCATTAATAATAATAATAATAATAATAATAATAATAATAATAATAATAATAATAATAATAATACGAATATGTTCAAGTACATTTTGTTTCTAATATAGATTGTCTCTAAGACATATATACTTTCACTTTCCTTAGAAAATAAAAGACACCACCAATTTCCCCTCCTTTTGCATCGTTTTCGAATTAAAGCAATGTCATGTTAATTAAGTTTATTGAAGTTATATAAAATTTTGGTCTAACGAATAGGTAATTAAGTGGAGTTTGAAGTTATATACTCCTATAAGCTTCTTTAAGTGCCAATGTATTCGTTTTAATTTATGTATGTTAGTATTGTTATGTTATAAGTCACATCGATTGAAAAGTCCATTTTTACTTCTTAAAGAGAATTTGAGACGCAAGAAGTATAGTCTAATAACTCAAGTGGGATATATCTATGTAACTTAATAACATAAATGTTTCTAACAAAGTTTTCAATTTTTTAGACACGGGACTTGAAGTTCCACCTAAAAAGGGTAAAGTAATGTGAAGTTTCAAGTTAAAAGCTTTTCGGGTGATAATGGACTCGTCATGTGCTATATTAGTCTTGTTATATATTACATCGACTTAAGTCCATTTTTACTCTTTAAAGACAATTTTACCAAATTTCGAGAAGCAAGAAGTATAATCTAATAACTTAAATAAGAAATAATTATGGAACTTAATAACTTAAATGCTTTTCAAATTATTACACATAGGATTTGAAGGTGTGTGACCTCCTGGTAATGGATTCAAGTCGTAGAATCATCCTCTTGCAGAAATACAGATAAGACTACGTACAATTGATCCTTGTGATCCGGCCCTAAACCAGATCTCGCGCATAACAGAAATTTAGTGCACTGAACTGCCTTTTTTATTTTTACAAATAGGACTTGAAGGCACCACATAAGTATTCGGCTAAACATAGTCAATTTGTTTCCATAATTTAGGACTAATCGAGTGTTTAATTTCTAAAAGTGGTAGTCTAATACAGTACCTTTTAAAAGGTTGATTCGAATTACCTAAACGTAACGTAACCAAAATGTGACTAGATTCCGGATATACAACCGATATTATCCCCCAATAATGCTAGCTATCAACCGGACCAAAGTTCATGCATTTTTAGCGAGTGGTGTGTTAATATAATTCATAATTGTACGTTAAAAAAATTATTTGATGTGAGACACAACTACTAATAAAAGTCGTGTGATACTCACTCTAAAGTCTAAACTAGACAAGTGGAATTTGTAGGTCTCACTAGTAACTTCGATTTTCACACCCTCCTTTTCCTCTTTTACCATTTCTAATTTATTACTTTCATTTCAAAATATCTGGTATTTTTATCTTTTTATTTTATTTCAAAATAAATGATGTTTCACATAATCAAAAAGACATTAATAATGTTATTTCAATTTTATCCTTAGGTAAATAAAGAGATTTTTACCTAATCAAAAAATTACTAAAGATCTATATTTTTTTAAGGTATTTATTAAGGGTCAATTAGTAAAAATACATTTTACTTTTTAGAAATTAGCAGTTTTTTAAGGGTGTACCCAAGTTATAAACACCACTTATTTTGAAATGAAGGGAGTATTCCTCTTCCACATTTCTCTCCGGGGCGGAGCTAGCTCATTAGGTGCGGGTTCGGTAGATTGAGTAGCTTTTGTCCATATCTTATACTTGTAATAAGAAAATTCATTGAACATATAAAAATTATTAATTTAGAACCTGTAAAGAATGAATTTTGGGTCTAACTCAACCACAAAAGCTAACTTGTAGGGTGAGGATCGTCCAAGTCCATATAAGGAGTCTATGTTCCCATTTCATATCTGATGTGAGACTCTTAACAGAATCTAATAATTTTAAAAAATTAAAATCTCTAACCGATAAACATCAAATCCCGACTCTGCCTCTCTTTCTCTTCTTTTTAAGATAAGTGGTAAGCTTCTCTCTCTTGGAATCGACGTACATACTACTGAGATAATTTAAACATCATAAAAAACTAGTTTCATAAAAATTTATAGAACAGAAGTTATGAAATTAGTAAGTGAATTAAGTGTTTTTTGTTTTGAAATGAAGTGTGGTTATAACAATGGATGTACGGGGAATAGTAACTAACTATTATAAGTGTTTCGAAAGGATAAACACTAAAGTATTACAATAGCAATAAACTTGATGCCAACAAGAATTGTGGCAACAATAATATTTTGTGGTCTTGATCTTCGATCTTGAATGCGTTTTGAATCTTTGTCTTTGTTCCAACTGCCGAGCGCTCCTTGTGAATCTTGATAACCTGAAACCAAGAGACACTAAATATCTATTTGTTATAACTGTGTTGAGTCGAGTGTTAGCACTTTGTTCTTAAGACAAGATTGTCTCATATATATGCTTTTACGTTAGCGAAAAATTATCTCCCAAGATAAAACACCAAACTATCACTTGTGCAAAGCAAACACAAGTGATTCTAGTTTCTAGCGAAGAAAACAAACACGAAATGATTGTTGAAGAATGGAAAGAAGACTTTCATGAAGTGATCTCAACAAGACTTGTGTTTTATGTTGTGTGTTCTTTCTCTCTTCTCAAATCTGAAAATAAGGTCTTGATATATAGTTTTAAGGATGAGGAGATGTGTTTAAGAGGCCAATTAATAGATATAATCATGTCAAAGAACGTTCTGAACGTTGTGTAATAAGTCCAAACGTTACAAGTGATTTAACCATCCAACTGTTGGCTTTCCCGTTGCCTGGCAATATTTCTGGTCATTAGTGTCACGACCTAAACCAGAGTGCTGCGACAGGCACCCGGACCCAACCCATCGGTCACCCCTGACCATACAACTCATACTTAACCATATATACATATACATCAAGTCTGATAAGGCCATGTATGACAACTAACCACAGAACACTTATCTACAAGCCTCTAAGAGTATAACGTACCAAAATCAGACTGCAACTCTGAAATAAGTATAGTGCTCCCACACAACTGAACCAACAATATCCTAGTACAATTTGTCATCTTCTTAGTATGAACCTGCGGGCATAAAACGCAGCGTCCCCCGGCAAAGGGACATCAGTACGATTGATGTACTAAGTATGTTAGGCATAACGAATAATATAACAGAGATCTGAAACAGAAACAACTGACCAACAGTAATTGCCTTTGAGGGCCCTAATGAATATGTCTAAATGTTATGCACAATGCAGTATGCACATACCTCAGCCTCATAGGACAATCTTTCTTACATAACAGCCTCTGGGGGCATCACACCATATGTTGTTTAATGAATGCATGCATGATGCAAATGCGGTATATATATATATATTGCAGATCATGAAACTCGTCCTAATCACCTCTGTGGGTATCCATCATATCACATCGCCTATGTGGGCATCACATCACATCATTTTGGCCTCTTAGGGCTCTTTTGTAATAGTCTGTACCAGCTGCAGGTGGTGTGCGTATATAACGACTTTCCTTTTTTTCCCATTTCCCATATATATATAGTAGAGCATATAGCTCCTTTGGGTTCAGGGTATTAAATGAATGCAAATGAATACACATGAACAACAATAAAATATTTCCTGAATTTATTGGACGACAATAATATCCTTGCTCATTTGGCTAGCATTATGGAAACATCTGATTGGTGATAACAGATCTGAATTGCCTAATAAATTCTTTATATTCTACGAAGGTCAGACAACAAATTGATTACTTAGTGTTCTTCCACTGCCAAGAGTAATTCTAATATGGGTCGTGAGTAATTTATATTTATAATAATCTTATATAATCAACTGTGAACTAGAAAATGTAAAACAAATTGATTATATCTTACTTTCTATGCAAATGACATTCTGAAATCTTGAAATAACTGTGTTTCTAATAGTGTAAACATCTTAAGGGCACACAATCATTGTTATATAATTGTTTGTCGATACTTTTTTCACTTAGCGCTGTAATGGCTTATTTCCACATGTCTACTAAAAACATACACACTTATTTATTAAATCAGTCTAAACATTTAATACTTATCAGTTTTTTTAAAATTAGTCAAATCAAATCGGCTTCAGTGCTTACTAAGAACTCTTGTGAATATCAATATCTCTCCCATATGTCTCAATAAAGATTTAGAAACGATTTAGACATGTTTTTAGCATAGATTTCAAAAATATGAATATCCTTAACTACTAAGAGTATAGTACATTATGGAGTAACATGATGATTACATTCTGTACATAGAATTATGTCAAAAGAAAGGAACGAAGTGCCTTCACATACCTTTTTGTCGAGTTTATCTAAGTTTCCACCGGGCCTTGTAAGCTCTATGAAGGATTCGCTACATCCTATGAATGATTCAAGTCACAATCGAGTCAATGTACTGATAACATAATTTATTGAGACATTAAATCGAAGGCTTTATACGCATAGAACTCATATTTCTTCTATATCGAAACCTATGCATGTAGCGAAGCACCCAACCCTCTTAATCCTTCTCCTTACTGCCACCACACCTAAAACAATACATCAATTACACATACAATTTCCACTTTCATATTAACAACCCAACGTTTTCAATAATTCTTCTCGAACTTAGTAAGAATCATATTCTATAATTAGTGTATGCTTAGAGGATAAGAAAATTACCTCTATTGGAAGTAGAAACGAAAATCGTCGGAAAACCCTTCGCCGGTACCGAACTGCGACCAGCAGAAAATAGTACCCAAAAATCGATTTGCATCACCTTTTCAAAATCCAAAGTTTCGGTTTGGTTTCTGGGTTTTTAAGTTTGCTTCTAGGTTTCGATTGTTGCTGAAATCGAAGTCCCGAACTGCCATGAATTCCTCTCCTTTCAGGGTGTATGAGCTCACGGGATTGCCCCAATTTTGGTCGAGAATTTCGGAGGTCCTTTACTGAAATTACTCTTCTGGTTTTTGGGGTGAGAAATTTGTTCTTAGATCAAAGGTTCTTGCAAATATTAGAAGGAAATTGAGAGTTTCTTAAAGAAAGGGATAGAGAAGATGCATATCTGGAGATTGCTTAAGAAATTGCCACAGAAGACTTAATAAAAACCAGTCACCAAACAAGCAGGTTATATCGCTTACACGTGACCCCACTTAGCTGGCCTCTAATTATAATTAATTCACCCATAACTAATTAATTATACACACAATTAATCATCGATCCCACTTCACTTAAATCCCGACGACTTATAAAATCTTCTTATACGCTATGTCTTAATTCTTGTAGTATGACACTAGTCGATAACCTCTTTGGGGATATAAAATTATTATTATTGATCCATGTCGTCGCACTTGTTAAATCTAAAATTATTTCGGGATCGCATCACCTTTTATACTAATTTTCTTATTAGTACACGCAAGTACAACATAAACTTTTCGGGGTCCGGGTCTACTTGTTGACGTTTATTGGTTCAAACCATTACCCAGAATTACAAGGTGTTACAATTAGGCGCCGCAGCACTTCCAAATTTATTTTCCTCAAAATTTCAGGGACCAAACTATAAATAATGCAAAGTTTTGGGGTCCAAAAAGATAATATCATAACAGCGCCCAACAACCCGCGACCTAATCCGGACTGGGCGGGTGGGTTCAAACACATGGGTTACCCCTTGGGGTTCAAACACATGGGTTACCCCTTGGGGTCCCAAACTCTTATCCAGTTTTGAGGCTTTTAATATGAACAATTCTTCATTTTCCCAGCGATGTGGTAGATTTGTCTCACACCATATTTCAAGCCTCAAACACCTTACTTTGCGGACCAATATCTCTTTCATTTCTTAACGAAATTTGATGATCCTTGGCCCTACGGTTATCTACTCACTTAGTAGATTATGCACATGTGAAGAACCAAAGTCTCCAACATGCGGAACCATGGTGTTAAGTCATTAAATATGGGCGAACACAACCCCCACCAAAGACAAATTTCCAACATGAAGTAATAAATTCGTTCTAACTAAAGGCAATATAGGAAGGCTACTCTATATTTACATCAAAAGGGACCAAAACTCCTACAAAGTAAAAGCATGTCTATTGGCGGTACATGAAGTGACCGCGTCATTGGGTCGATATCAGGCATTGTGTGCTGCGTGCGGACGATGTTTGTCAGTTTATGCGCATGGTCGTTGACTGTCGGGAACTGGGCGTGATATATACAGTTGGGTGCGCGGCCACTAAAAGTCTAGTGGTGTGCGCTTGGGTGCGAGCTGCCAAGCGTAATTGCTTGGACGCTACCTGCTAACGGGCGTTGTTGGTTGTTGGGTACGGGCATGAGTCATCGGTGGGATGACATATGCACAAGCGATCTTGTTGGGAGGCTTGTTAGTGCGTCATAGGGTGAGGTCAAAGGTTCATGTGGCATGGCTAGAAAGCAACCCATGACAAATACTAACGGGGTAAATAATATTTAATACTTCTTCCGTCCTAATTTATATGGCACCTTTCGAATTTTGATATTGAAACAAATCTTTTTTTATCGTAATTTTTTATATATTTTGAATTGTCAATTATTGTGACTTATAGTACTTTTTACATAGTTTTCAAATATGTAAATTTTATTTCAAAAAAAGTTGAAGATTACATGCCCGAATTCACAGTCAAATTAAATTATTTGACTCTCGAAATTCATATTGTGCCTCATAAATTGAGACAAAGGAATACTATTAATATATTTTGATCTTTCTTAGTAGATTCGGTTACCTGTTTTTTTTAAAAGATTACCAATGAGTAATATTTGTAATAAAGGTCGTTTGGTAGGATGCATTAGAGAAAATAATATATGCATTAGCTTTGTATATTATTAATACCTTATATGGCCCTATTTGGTACTTTACTATATAAAATTAATACATAATGAATCATGGTATAAGTAATACAAGGTTTTAATACATATATAAGTATGGTTAAAGACACAATTGTCCCTAAAATCCATCACATATGAAATCTTTCAATTTCTTATTTTACTATGTTTAACTCTGTGTGTTCTTCTATCCTATAGTATGAAGGATATTTTTATAAATAACCATTTTTTTAAAAAAATTATGCAATGCATATTTTTTCTAATATATCAAATCAAATAGTAAATAAAAATAATCTCAACCTGACTAATAAAAGTGTCAACATTACTAAAAAAATATTAATCAGCATTATTCTTATCCACCTACCAAATCACCCCTCAGGATATTTTGTTTTATTTTTTAGATTATCAATTAATATATGTCCATATGCAATGCATATTTTTTTCTAATTGTTAAATCAAACAGTGAATAAAAATTACACAACATAACTAATAAGAACGCCAGTATTACTAAATCACCCCTCAGTAATAAATTTTGATCTTTTATATGAATTAATGTTTTTTCATATCAAACTCACCCTATCTGTGTATACGTAACTAATGACATCATTACTAATATAACCTATTAAATACTATTTTTATAAACCCTACCAAACGTACCCCTTAGTAGTAAATTTTGATTTTTTGTAGGAGATTATGTTTCCTATTTTTTTCTTTTTAAGATTATCAATTAATGTTTGTCCATATCAAAGCCACATTCGATATATACATAACTAATATGACAGCATTACTAGAACGCCTTATTGAACATTACTTTTATCCACCTACCAAATCACCAATCAATAATAAATTTTAATATTTTTATAGGAGATTATGTTTCTTTTAAGATTATCAATCAACGTATACAAGAGCACGTCGAATTCCCTTGTGTCCAACATACTCGTATGTTTCTACTCGCCATCTTCTTTAGAGTTTAGACCATTACCAATTCCATTCCAAGAACATGCAGATGATTGTAACAACAAGTGCAAAACGGATTGGCTCTGTACGAGGTTTATCACAACGTTGTTATTCTCAATTAGGCTTAGCAACATCTAAAAAGGTCGAGGATGGTGATGATATGATCATTAATCCTAGGATGCCTCACTTTGAATACTCTCCACCCCCCTATAATGGACCCTCTGCTGATGAAATCTTGAATAAAAGAAAGGAGTTTCTTAGCCCTTCTATGTTTCACTTCTATGAGAAACCGGTGAGTCCCCTCTCTCTAATTATTAGTACCTGATTGTTAGTCATAAATATTGAGAATTTATACTGGAATTAAGTGGGTCTAACTACTTATGTGTCTCGGTTGAAAGTTTGAAGGTCAACTGAGTATTGGAATTTTGAGAGTCCGAATTTTTTATGTCTTTTAAATATTTTAATTGAAATTTTCAAATTTAACCAATTTTTTCTTTAATAGAAATTTATTTATATGTTTTTTTAAATAATTTAAGTTGTTAATTATTATGATTTATACTACTTTTTATTTCACAAAACTTTAAAAAAATTGAATCTCGAAATTTCAATTGTTTCACACAAATTGGGATACATAAATTGGAATAAAGGGACTAATAATTTGGGATTGAGACGTAGTTGGTTATGTTATTATGAACATAGACATGTACTCACTCTGTCCCAATTTATGTACATAGTTGAAATTTTGAGATTAAAACTTCTATTTTGACAGTGAATTAAGAAATAAAAGCTTTAAAAAAATTTAAAATAAAATCTATATATTTGGAAAATATGTAAAAATAACAATTTACAATAATTAACAACTTAAAATATTTAAAAGCATATAAAAAATTAGATCACAAAAAAAACTTATTTGAATCTCGAAAATATAAATTGTG
This sequence comes from Przewalskia tangutica, assembly GCA_029844215.1. Lineage (NCBI taxonomy): Eukaryota > Viridiplantae > Streptophyta > Magnoliopsida > Solanales > Solanaceae > Przewalskia > Przewalskia tangutica. The sequence continues at coordinate 76,363,788 of CM056738.1, read as the reverse complement.
ACAGTAATTTATAATGGTTTTGGTTATGTTGGGGTTGATTATTTAATGCTATCTAGCCAAATTCTGATTTTCGGCATGCGTATTCCTGAGAAGTTAGCGTGACTAGATTGAGATTCCTTTAATTTTTATTTTTATGTTTGCTCATTTTCGTCTTTCTTTTTACCTCTAATTGGTGATTTGATATATTTAATTACAAGTTTAATTACTATTCTGATGTTGAAATCCACAACAACTTAGTCTTAATCCCAAGAAAGTTGGAGTCGGCAATATTATACTCTGTCCCAAAATACTTGTCATGTTTAGCTTTTCAAGAGTTAATTTGACTAATCTTTGGAGCTAAATTAGATTAGATTAAGTCAATATTTTAAATTGAAAACTATGCGAAAAGTAGTTACAATTCTTCTCATATCATTATGGTGAGTGTTGGTGAAAGTTCGTACAGACTCTCGAGAAGTGAAACATGACAAGTATTTTGGCACTAAGGGAGTACAAAATAAAAAGTACTACAAGTTCGAGGCTAAAGTGATTATGCAAGAAAGTCTTAGTAAATCTTTTTAGGCTTAGAGTTGAATCTGTTAGTACCAATCTAGGATCTTCAAATAAGCAAACACAATTGAATAATAATAACTCAATAGTAACTGAAATCAACAATAAATAATACTTCAAATTGAACTCATACACTAACTTGATATGATAGAGGTCTGTTGTCGCATTGTCCTAAGACATAAATTCGCCCCCACTTGTGTTGTAGTTTCACGGACGTCTATCTAGAGGATACAACTATATGGTTCGAGTTCTCGCACAAGAACTTGATCCCTGACGAATTTACTTTATGTCTTTTCCAGAAATGTATTTAGGAAGAAGAAGAAGAAGAAGCAATAATCTTAAATGATTTTGATTCTCAAATCATAAGATTAGTTCATGTAAATTGTGTTCTTCTTTATGCAACCAAGTGATCATTTTATAGTATAAACATCTGAACAGACATAACCATTCACGCCAAAGGTTGTAATTGTTTTGAACAATTGCAACTTTTGATTCGAAAATATTTTCGTTGGCCCAGCGCTGCGGCCCTGTTTTCCTGTCAGACCACTCTGAAGTTTTGGCGCTGCGCCGCCGCTACCCAGCGATGTGGCGCTGAGCATGGTGTTCCAGCGCTATGGCGCTACGCCAAAAATTCCGACACCTTATTTTAATCACTTGTTTCTTCATATCTCATACAAGTTTCAACAATACCCCACATTTTCTATTCAAACATTAACAATACCCCACATTTGGATAGAAAATAAGATAATAAGGAACTTATCGTTATTTCTAAAAAACTTGATATGACATGCATCGGAAAATGTGTCTTTTGGACTTGAACCGTTCGTAGTGAATACTTATCGGATCTACTTTGTGAAATAGTAGACGCATGTCTTGAACTATTCACGTTTTGTAGTAAACCAAGACAACAAGTATCACACACATCATATCAACATATTTCAATTCTTACGGTTATGTTCATTTCGGTCGTGAACAACTCCTTCTTCGTGAGATTTTCTAGAGAACGTAGCCATATCGGTTCTCATAGATGCGACCCCACATCAATCTCATATAAGTAATACCAAATAAGAATAGTCCGTACTATCCCACCATAATGGTTGGAAATCCAATTAGCATCACAATATCCTTCTAAAACATGAGGATATTTTGTATAATGCAACTCACATTTCATTGTATGTTTTAGATATCGGAGTGCCCTAATTAGTCAAAACCAATGATCCTTTCCAGGATTATGTGAGTATCTACTAAGTCGACTCACTGTATATGTTAAGTTCGGCCGTGTACAATTCATTATGTACATCAAGCTTCCAAGAACTTGTGTATACTCCATTTGAGACACACTTTCACCTTGATTCTTCTTAAGGTGACTAGCGGGATCAAATGGTGTAACAACCGGTCTATCATCATAATGTCCAAACTTTCTAAGGACATTTTCAACATAATGGGATTGAGTTAGTATGTAACCATCAAAATTCTTTTGAATTCTAATACCAAGAATGACATCCGCTATTACCATATCTTTCATATCAAAAGCGGCATGCAACATATTTTTAGTCTGGTTAATTACATCATTACTTGTTCCCATAATTAGATCATCAACATATAAGCATATGATGACACATGCATTCTTACATTGCTTAATGTAGACACATTTGTCCCATTCATTTATTTGAAAATCATTTGATAATAATGTATTATCAAACTTTTCATGACATTGCTTTGGAGCTTGTTTAAGTCCGTATAAAGACTTAATTAATTTACAAACCTTCTTTTCTTGACCTTTAACAACAAACACTTCGGGTTGTTCCATGTAAATTTCTTCATTTAATTCACCATTCAAAAATGCGGTTTTCACATCCATTTGGTGTATTTCCAATTTGTGAATCGCCGCTATAGCAATTAACGCCGCTATAGCAATTAACGTCCTTATAGAAGTAATTCTTGTTACTGGTGAGTAAGTATCAAAGAAATCTACACTTTTTTTGTCGAAACCCTTTGGCTACTATACGAGCTTTGTATTTTTCTATAGTACCATCAGGCCTTAATTTCCGTTTGAAAATCCATTTATGGCCTATTGTTTTTTGTCCTGGAGGGAGATAAACCAATTTCCATGTATTATTTTGCATATGGTGCAGTGGTTTGATGAACTATACCATGAGTAGAACAAAATTCTTTGAACTCATTTGATTGATATTCACCACCTCTATCAGACCTTAGAATTTTAATTATTTTGTCAAGTTGGTTTTCCACTTCTGCTTTGTATGTTTTAAACATGTTCAAAGTCTCGTCTTTGGTATGTATTAAGTACACATAACAAAATTTACTGCAATCATCTATGAATGATATTTAATAATTCTTTCCTCCACGAGATAGGGTTGCTTGGTAATCACACAAATCACTATGAATTAAACCAAGCACTTCATTTGATTTCACTAAAGATTTATAAGGATGACTTGCATATTTTGATTCTATGCAAATTCCACACTTAGTCATTTTGTCCATAGAGCATTTTGGCAACATGTCTAACTTTATCATTCTTTGTAAAGAGCGATAATTAACATGACATAATCTTGAATGTCATAAAGAAGGGGAATCAACCATATACATAAAAGCATTGCTAGTGCCTGCATTTCCATTAATAATGACAATTGCCTTAGTAGGTACAACAGATAGTTTGAAGAGCCCCTCACTGAGGTAATCCTTCCTTACGTACATCCCACATTTGGTGAGTACAAATTTATCAGATTCAAATACAATCTTAAAGCCCTTGTTACTGAGAACAGGACCGGAAATTAAATTCTTACAAATTGCAGGCACGTGCAACACATTAGTGATCACAAGATCATTCCCGGAAGTGAGTTTTAAAATCACCTTCTCTTTCCCTTCAACTTTTACAGCAGCGGCATTCCCTACGAACAATGGTTCTCCATCCTTGATGGTCTGGTAGGATGAAAATATGTCCTTCTCAGAACATACATGCATAGAGGCACCCCTATCCATTAATCAATCGGTTGAATTTGTAACCAGATTTGTTTGAGAAGCAATAACACCAATGAATTGGTTTTTAATTTCAGCATGGTTGGATTGGTTGAAATTACTCGAACCTCCAACACCACCACCTTGACTCTTGCGAAGGCGACAATTTTTAGCTCTATGCCCAGGTTTACCGCACACCCAACTTACACCAACATGTGATTTGAAATTACTCGAACCTCCAACACCACCACCTTGACTCTTGCGAAGGCGACAATTTTTTAGTTCTATGCCCAGGTTTACCGCACACCCAACATACACCAACATGTGATTTCTTGAACCCATTGGTCTTTTGTGGGGCGAGTGCATTCTTCCCGGCTGCAGAAGATGGCTTGGCACCAACAAACTTGCCCTTACCTTTATGAAAGTTGGTCTTAGATGGATTTCCTTCAACCATGTTTGCATTGGGCTCCAAGGAAACATCATCAACCTTCTCATTCTTCCGGTTATCCTCTTCAACTCGAGTTTTAAGAACCAATTGCTCAAAATTCATTTCCTCGGTTAGATGCTTAAGATAAACTTTAAAATCCTTCCAAAGATGAGGTAATTTCTCAATAATAGCATCAACAAGGAAATTCGGGTTAAGACCTATACCTTCAACCTCTAACTCATGAATAATGACTTGGAGTTCATCCACTTGCTTGACAACAGACTTGGCATCGCTCATTTTAAAGTTCAAAAACTCGCCGATGACGAACTTCTTTGAACAAGCAACCTCAGTCTTGTATTTGTTCTCCAGTGACTGCCACAACTCCCTTGCCGTTTTGAACGTGGAGTAGATATCATAGATAGAATCATCCAAGGCATTGAGAATATAGTTTCTGCAAAGAAACTCTTGACTCTCCCAAGTCTGAATAGCCTTGAGATTTTCAGTCTTCGCTTCCTCAGTAGGAGCATTCTCCCCTTCTCCTTCTGGCAGTGCCATAGGAGCCTCAACAGTCAACACATTTGTCACATGAAGAGTTGTCAAATAGAACAACATCTTTTGTTGCCAGTGTTTGAAATCAGAACCTTTGAATTTCTTAGGTTTCTCAACATGGTTTTTCACCATCGATGATCAAGATTGATCCATCTTTGCAAATCAGAAAATGAATTCTCTGAAATTTTTTGCAAACTCAACAAGATCAGAAAAATGAATTTTCTGAAATTTCTGTCTTAGATTGTTAGTACCAATCTAGGATCTTTAAATAAGTAAACACAATTGAATAATAATAACTCAATAGTAATTGAAATCAACAATAAATAACACTTCAAATTGAACTCATACACTAAGTTGATATGATAGAGGCCTGCTGTCGCAGTGTCCTAAGACAGAAATTCGCCCCCACTTGTGTTGTAGTTTCACAAACGTCTAGAGGATACAACTATCTGGTTCGAGTTCTCGTACAAGAACTTGACCTCTGGCGAATTTACTTTATGTCTTTTCCAGAAATGTATTTAGGAAGAAGAAGGAGAAGAAGAAGCAATAATCTTAAATGATTTTGATTCTCAAATCATAAGATTAGTTCATGTAAATTGTGTTCTTCTTTATGCAACCAAGTGATCATTTTATAGTATTAACATTTGAACAAGCATAATCATTCACGCCAAAGGTTGTAATTGTTTTGAACAATTGCAACTTTTGATTCGAAAATATTTCCGTTGGGCCCGGCGTCGCGGCTCTGCCTTCAAGCGCCGCGACCCTGTTTTCCTGTCAGACCACTCTGAAGATTTGGCGCCGTGGCGCTGAGCACGGTGTTCCGGCGCCGCAGCCCTCTCCCTGGGCGCCGCGGCGCTACGCCAAAAATTCCGACACTTTATTTTAATCACTTGTTTCTTCTTATCTCATACAAGTTCCAACAGAATCTAGCAAACTACTTTGAGGTCTGTTTATGTTCATTTTTAGTAGTATAAAGTTTAATCTTCAGATTCAGTATTACTATATATATTTTAACACGCCACTTAACTATGGTTACTTCTAGTCTGAGAATTACCTGATTCAGTATTTTTTTAAAATTTCCTTTTGGTTTTATTCACTCTATATTGAGATTGAGAAGGTGCTTTTGGGGTGATTGTGGTTATTATGTACAGCTGAATTTGGTACACGGAAAGATGCAATACTTATTTGACAGCAATGGACGTCGATATCTTGATGCATTTGGAGGAATTGCAACTGTGTGTTGTGGGCACTGCCACCCTGATGTGGTAGAGGCCATCGTAAACCAAACCAAAAGCTTACAGCACTCAACTATCTTATACCTCAATCACGCAATTGCTGATTTTGCTGAGGCACTTGCTTCTAAGTTACCTGGTGATCTTAAGGTATTCCTTTACTCTTTGGCTTACAAGTTAGTTTAACTTATATGCACAATACTTGTAACCGTCCATAAGAAGTGAGATCAGTAGCCTAGAAAATTAGGCAGATTATATGCTATAACGGATACACTTGTAGTATAAAAGTACTTTGCAATGTCAGTGTTTATACGTTAAATCCATGTCTACAATCTTATTGTGACATATTATTGCTTTTCCAGGTTGTGTTCTTTACTAATTCTGGGACTGAGGCAAATGAATTAGCAATCATGATGGCTAAACTATACACTGGTTGTCATGATATCATCTCTTTAAGGAATGCTTACCATGGAAACGCAGGTGTGACTATGAGCACCACCGGGCAAAGCATATGGAAATTCAATGTAGTACAGGTACAACAACTTCCTATTTTATGAATTGCTATTCCTCTGTGTCTGCTACTCTGCTTTATGATCACTATCAAGAGGTCTCATGCAGAACGAATTTGCTTGAGCACATTTTAATGTGAAAAAATCACATGCCCTGTTTATGCAGGCAGTCGTCCAAGTTGTTATCAGATGACTATTATGAAGTTACCGTATAGAAGTTAATTGATCATTCTGTTATATTACTTGGTATGTTATCATCATTATGTTGGATATTCTCCTTTGTTAGATCAGTAGAATTGTAGAGGGCAGCAGAAGAAAATTGCCTCTAAATAACAAGTTTAATGTGTCTATCCATTCTAAAGGCATATTTGATTATTTACAACAACTGGAGTATTAGGAAATGTGCATTAGTGCTAGGTAGCATATGATGGTGCCATAACATACAAAACCTTGTTATATTTATTACTGTGTCTCTTGTTCACTTACTATTTACTTTGATGATCAGACTGGAGTTCATCATGCCGTAAACCCTGACCCATACAGAGGTGTTTTTGGTTCTGATGGGGAGAAGTATGCGAAAGACGTTGAAGATCTTATCCAATCCGCAACATCTGGAAGTGTTGCTGCTTTTATGTCTGAAGCTATACAGGTACTCATCCCTCAGCGATATTACCTAGTCCGTCTAAATTCCATACAACATTGTGTGTATCATCCTCTAAAATGTTCCTTTTAAGTGTAGGGTGTTGGTGGGATAGTTGAATTGGCTCCAGGTTACTTGCCTGCTGCATATAGCACTGTACGAAAAGCTGGAGGCCTTTGTATTGCAGATGAGGTTCAAGCTGGATTTGCTCGCACTGGAAGCCACTTCTGGGGATTTGAGAACCAAGGAGTGCTTCCTGACATAGTGACAATGGCAAAAGTCAGTCTCTTCAACAATGACAATCTGCTATTTTCCATACTAGATGACAAATGAAGACATCCATCTCTTGATTATAATTTGGCCAAAAATTAAGTTTCTTTTACTTTTCTCCCTCGTTATTTCCAGGGCATTGGAAATGGAATACCCCTCGGGGCTGTGGTAACAACTCCCGAGATTGCACAGGTCTTGAAGCGTCGTAATTACTTCAACACATTTGGTGGAAATCCCGTGTGTACTGCTGCAGGACTTGCTGTCCTTAGAGTGATTGAAAAAGAAAAGCTTCAAGAAAATGCTCATGTTGTTGGTTCCTACTTGAAAGAGCGCCTTATGGATTTAAAAAATAAGCATGAAAGTAAGATGTTTTTCTCATTTCACCCTTATGATTATTACCCTCTACAGGAGGATGATCAATCATTTTTTTTTGAGGAAACACTGCATTCCTATCACTGTCATTTTCGCTTGATTCTGGCTTTTGCAATAACGTTAATGCAGTTGTTGGTGATGTGAGGGGAAGAGGACTGCTTCTAGGCGTTGAACTAGTCACTGACCGTAAACTGAAAACTCCTGCAAGTGCTGAAACTGTGCATATCATGGACAAGATGAAAGGTAAGTTTCTTTTATATTATCATCCTTTTGTCCTGTCTTTAAATTAAACCTTACGTATTAACTTAGTTTATCTATTCGGCTTAAAGATATGGGAGTACTAGTTGGCAAGGGTGGATTCCGTGGAAATGTCTTCAGAATTACACCTCCACTTTGTTTCACTAAAGAAGATGCAGGTAACTATTAAGCTGTTGGAAGTACTCGCTTCCAAATCTCTTTCTTCCTTTCCCAAAGGAAATTGATTACATGTGTTCCCAATTCAACTTTACTCTGTCCTTACAACTTGAGGGCTCTTATTTATATATCTAAAACTTTGATTGCAGATTTTTTGGTGGATGTCATGGATTGTGCAGTGTCAAAGATATAATGACTCCTCTGTCCTATACGCGTGCCTGCCTGCATCCAAGATACTACAGTTTAACAGCTTGGAAATTACATTTTCTCCTATAGCCATATGATAATACCATAGTTAATGGAACTCTTATATAAAGCTTTATCTTCAAATGTCAGTTGATTATCTACAACCAAATGTATTTGTATGTCTCTACTTCAGTATGTACAGTATTAGCATTAACTCTTTTCCCACATTGTTTTTGTCTCACATTGAAAAAACACATTTGTATCTCATGTAATAGACCATATATAAAGGGATTTACTTGCTTTTCTTTCACTTGTACTTTTAGCTCTCAAGAATAGTATTATTATATTATCTTGTTATTGCTTTGTAAGAATTCATCTTATAAATAAAATACTTTCATGAATTCTATCATGATATCAGAGCCAAGAGCGCAAGTTAATATTTTTAGCTCGATCGCGGATCCAACTTCGCGGTGAGTTAGTTGGGGGTTCGCATGCAGCACGTCCTGGTATCAGTTAAAAAAAATTGGCTTGTTCTTGGCTTGTTTTGGAACCTCGTGCTCATTTTGGCTTGTTTTGGCTGCTCGTGCTCGTTCTGATCTTGGCTTCCGCGTCTGGGTTTCGTCTTTTTCGCTTCCGCATCTGATTGGTGAGATCTGCCCCTTATTATTCTGTTGCTTGTTATTTGGGATTTTTCTGTTTAAAATTCATAATGGTTGAAGGTGATGATTCTTTGCAATCTATTGGTGTTCGGTTAGATGGAAAAATTATTCTTATTGGAGCTATGTCATGGTAAATTTTTTTAAGGAAAAGGGGCTTTAGGATTATATGTCTGGAAAAGTCAAATGCCCTAAAGTTGGAGATAAAAAATTTGATGAATTATTTAGGATTTGGAAGACTAATAATTCAAAGATTATTACTTGGATTAATAACTTTGTTGAACAAAGAATTGGTGTTCAATTGATTAAGTTCAAAACTGTTAAAGATATTTGGGACTATCTGACAAGATTGTTTGTGCAGAATAATTTTGTTGTTAAATATCAGTTACAATCTGAAATTCGTGCATTAGTACAAAATGATTTGGGCATTCAAGATTATTTTTGAGCAATGACCACTTTGTGGGATCGGTTAGCTATGACGGAATCTACTGAATTGCAAGCATGTGATGCTTCTATTAAATGCAGAGATGAAGACCGTCTTGTTCAGCTATTTATGGGTCTTCGGTCAGAATTTGAGAATTGTCGTTCAGGCTTGTTGCACCGCAAACCCTTACCATTTGTTGAAGATGTGGTAAATGAACTTATGGCTGAAGAAACATGTTTGAAGACTCTAAAGGGGGTACATAAGGCTTCTACTTTCATAGTGGCAACTCCTTCATCTGCACCGGTCCTTACAGCCCTTGCACACTAGTATAGAACATCTATCGTGGGTAATTGTAATTATTGCAAGAAACCAGGACACTGGAAGAATCAATGTCCTAAGCTGCGAAATACGTTAGGTTCTAATCCTTCATATTCGGGACAAGGATAGAAGCCTTCTCAACAGAAGCCATATTCTGGGGATCAATTCCAGAACTCGTATCCACCGACTCATGTTGCCTTTATGCCCTCTCTTGATCACCCAGCTTCAGGAGCCTCTATGAGTCATAGTACTAATTATGTAGCTGACCAATTTCAGAAGTTCCTCGCCTTCCAACAGTTTCAAAAGAATTCTCAGTCTTATGTTTTTTCTACTCCTTCCGGCTCATCACCATCTATTGGTTCAGGTATCATTTCGTCTTCTTGAATCTTGGACTCTGGAGCTGGAAATCATATGTCTCCTGATTCTTTTGTCTTTATATCTACGTCTTCTAACCCCCTTCCACTTCTGTTGTGACTGCTGATGGCACACATATGCTATTGACAGGCATTGGCACCATTCATACATCTACTATACTATACCATTACCTGATGTTTATTGCATTCCAAAATTACATATGAATTTTGCTTCTGCTGGTCAAATATGTGACTCTGGATGTTTTATTGGACTTTTCTCTAATTCTTGCTATGTGCAGGATCTAAAATCCAAAAGAGTGATTGGGACAGTACGTAGAAAGGGGAGAGATCTCTATGTTTTGGATGAGCTGCATTGTTATACCCCGTGGTTCAGGCCGTGCGTATGGGGCCGTGCGAAAGGCGTTAGGACTCGAAATCAAAAATTTCGGTCAGGGGCCTCAGCGCCGCGGCGCCAAGGCGGGGAATTCAGGGCCGCGGCGCCGGGAATCAGGGCCGCGGCGCCGGAAGTTCCGAGAGTCCGCAGAAGTTGCGGCGCCGCGGCGCCGAGGCGGGAAATCTGGCGGAAAAACTTAGGAAAATCTGATCTTTTCTTTTAAAAAGGCCATGGGAGGGTGACAAGTGTCCCCCCCCCCCCCCATCTGATTTTGCATGCATTATATTGACCAAGTCTTGAAGACTTGGTCATTTTTCATCTCTCTCTTAGACAAAAGCTCTTCCTTCTCTCTAAAAATTTCAAGCTCATCCTTCTCTCTAAAATTCCAAGAGATATTCTAGCCTTAGGAAAAATCTGAAAAGTAAAGGCAAGAAGGAAGCTTGTGGCTAGCTTGTGAAGGTTGTTGTGGTGGTGATTCTTGGAAAGGAAGCTAGCAAGTTGTTGGAAAAATTTGGCTAAAGCTCTAAGGTAATGATTCTTCCTTTATAATTAGTTTTTAGTGTTGCATGTTAAGAAGAAAGAACTTGTGGTAGTAAATAATGTTCTTAGAGTCATTGCATGTAAGAAATGTGGTTTGGGTATGAAGGATTTGGCTAAAGAGGTTATGTGAGCATGTTGTAGCCTAAAAATTACCTTAAACTTGTTAAGATTTATTGTTATAACTTATGGGGCAGAATTTTACACACCCAAGTTTAGGTGTGTAATCCCCTTTGTGTTGGTTTGGATGTTGGGCCTTAAATGTGGCGTTTGAGTGTTAAAAATCGGCCTTTGAAAAGGTGGCAAGTGAGTAGAAATAAATGAAATGCTGCCCAATTTTCCATAGGAATTAGTAACCTTGAACTTGGAAATATTCTACTTTGAAACTAGAAGTTAATAAACGTATTATGGTCATTATAGGTTGACGTATTACGTGCGATAGTTGGAATTAACAAGTGAACTGACCGAAGAGGTATGTAGAGCTTTCCTATCTTTTGAGCATGAGTAGTTGTATCTATATAGTACGGTATACGTACAAGATTTGATAATCTTCACTTGTTTTGAGGTATATGATACTTGTTTCGTTTTAAAGGTATAAGTCCCTTGGACATAGGGAAATGTGTTTGACTAACGTAAAATGTTAATATAACGGCTTTATGAGAAGTTGGTTATATTAGTTTGGGAAAAAGGTAAATAAAGAAGGGTTTACTTTACATAAAATAAGCAAGGGGAAAATGAGTTGAATTTGTGGAAGGTAAATTGTTTTAGGGCATTAATGGCCTAAGGTTTTAAAGGAAATGAAGTCACTTGATTTAGAAGCTTGGGATATTTTCTAAATGGAAAATTGTGACTTGTTTTGAAAATGGTTGTGACATGATACTATGGATATTAGTATCTTTGAAGTTTTATATAAAAAGGAGTCATTTCGAAAAAAGTTTACGGTATGTGATACTTGGGTTAAATTCCCGGATTTCTCTTAAAAAGACATGTAGTGCCTTAATGAGCTAAAATGAGAGGATTTATATTAATAATGTTCATAAGAAGTTAGAAGATTTCTTATCTTGTTTATGTTATGATAAGCTTGAGCGCTTATGTTATATATACTAGGTTGTCTTGATTTATGTATTATTATTGTTATCACTGAGTATTCTGATAAGCCGGTAGCGCTTATGTTATGTATACTAGCCGGTTGTACTGATTTATGTATTATCATTGTTATTACTGTGTATTCCATGGATTTGCTACCCATGATGCGAGTGTGGCGCTTGTACTCATGCGGGCCCATTGGGTCCACGCGGTCCACGGGATCCACGCGGTGAAATAGTCTCACGCGGGTGAAATAGTCCCATGCGAGACGGATGGCCTTATGCGGATCCACGGGATCCATGCGGGTGAAACAATCCGCGAGTAGGATTTCTTAATGATACTACGCGAGAGATCTGTTTGATCATGAGCCTCCTGTTTTTATGCGAGATTATACTTATACTTGTTACTCTCATTGTTAGTAAGGCACGGTGCAACCTAATTTGATTTTGATCTATAACTTCCGTGTATTTTGGACTTATGATATTACTACGATTTTCGATTTACATACTGCACGTTGTTATCGACCTTCTGGGCCGCGTTCACGCCGCAGGTGGAAAGCAGTGGTAGATCCTCATTCCTAGGATCTTTTACTCAGTGTCGTGAGCTCCATTTCTTCTGAGGCTCGACTTTTGGTATGGTTTTCCCGGTGTTGTTGATGTTTTGTACATTCAGGCATGACGGCCTGTCCGTCATAGTGTTACTCCTTCTGTAGGCCTGTAGTCTTGTCATAACTTGGTTTGTTTAAGGACGAATCGTTCGGTTTATGTACTTTGGGGTAGCCATTTTGGGCTAGACTATTTTATATCATTATAGTTGTTTATGTGAGTTTATATTCCGCCGTTTTCTCGACGATGTTAGGTCACGCGGTGCCCGGTAGGCACCGCCACGGATCCGGTCGGTCGTGACAAAGTGGTATCGAGCGATTAATCCTGGAAAGGATCTACAGCCGATCTAGTAGAGTCTTGATTATCGCGTGTTGTGCACCACATCTATAATCGTGAGGTCGCAGGATATTTAGGATTGGTTTCCATTCTTTCACTCTGAGATCGTGCAATGAGCCGTGTTATAGGTTGAATTTCCTCCGACGTATTTTTATCAGACGCTTATGCCTCAAGCAAGGCAACCGCGCCCGAGCGGCAAGCGCAAGAGAGGAACTACTAGTAGGCACCGAGGTTACCAGGCACGTGCCCGGCCCTACCGGATGAGGTGTTTGGACGGCGAAGTTCTACAACGCCGCCAACCCCAAGAGAGTGCGAGGCAGCAGCTGCCATCGAGACCGCGATTCGAGCCTCCATCCAGCGGCGAGGCGCAGGATATGGGCTACGAGATGGCGATTGCCATCGCCGTGATCGTGGGCCGCATACGAGGATAGCCGAGACAGCAGCCCGGCCATTCGTAGTTCAAAGACGTAGCCGCTAGCTGAGACCGAGGACTTTTGAGTCGCAGCCACCGTAGTTTTATGGGTCAAGGCTCGAGGATGATCCTCGGAGTTTATCCGGCGATTCTGGATCATGAGGGTGATCGGGTCTTCGGAGACCGAGTCGGTGGTACTAGGTTCGCATCGGCTGCGGGACACTGCAGTTGACTGGTATGATTCATGGGAACTGTCCCGGGGGGAGCATGCGCTTCCAGTTGTTTGGGACGAGTTCTCAGAGGCGTTACTTGGCCATTTCTTGCCTCCGCAGATGAGGAGGGCTCGGGCCGATAGATTTTTGACACTGAGACAGAGTGGGCGGACGGTCCGGGAGTACAACGTGGAGTTTGACTCATTGGCTCGGTATGTGCCCGCTTTGGTAGCAGACATGGAGGACAGGGTGCACCGCTATGTCACAGGACTCGATGATCACTTGGCCGAGTTGCACGGAGTAGCTCTTCACCGCATGGACATTGCCCGACGCAGCATATGCACTGGTGTGAGAACGCAGGGCCGGATCGGCGTGTATCGCCAGAAGAGGCCGTGACAAGAGGTCCTCTGGTAGTTTTAGGGTAGACAACCCCAAGAGACCAGATTTGCACCACACCGGCCCGCAGCGCCTCCACCATCTTGAGACGTCTGAGTATTCGAGGAGCGGGACAGGTTCCGTGGCTTCGGTTCCTGCAGGACCAGAGTTCCGGTCAGATAAGGCCACCTATACCTGGTGTGGTCGATGTGGCGATTGCCATTATGGGGGTTGCCATGTTACTCCGTGAGCTTGTTATTCTTGCGATGCAGGCCATTTGAGGAGAGATTGTCCACCAGGCGGCGGGAATATGATGGCTCGTACCGGCGGTCCGTGGTCGATCTTCGCCTTCGGTGGCAATGCGCCGGAGGGTGGTGTTCACGCCGCAGCCGCGCAGGGTCGTGGAAGGGTTCTAGTTCCAGCCGGTCCTCGTAACCGCATCTATGCTATGTCCATCGTCAGACTGCGAGGCGTCACCTGATGTCGTCACAGGTACATTATTGGTTTCTTGCTGTGATGTATATGTTTTGATAGATCCAGGTTCTACCTTGTCCTATATATCTCCTCATATTGCTGGTAGAATAGGGATAGAGCCCGAGTCCATAGAATCTTTTGAGGTGGCTACGCCGGTAGGTGTTTCGGTGGTAGCTGAGTGGGTGTATAAGGCTTGCCAGTGACTATAGATAGTCGTCAGACTCTAGCTGACTTGATAGAGTTGGATATGACAGACTTTGATGTGATTATGGGTATGGATTGGCTACCGTCTTGCTATGCCAATGTGGACTGTAGAGAGAGACTAGTACGGTTCCAGTTTCCTGGTGATCCGGTGATCGAGTGGAAAGGGAATACTGCATCGCCGAGGGGTAGGTTTATTTCTTACCTCAAGGCTAGGAAGATGGTGCGGAAAGGGTATATTTACCATTTGGTTCGGGTGTTTGATACTGAGGCTGAGATACCGGACCTTCAGTCGGTTCCGGTTGTTAGCGAAGTTTCGCACGTATTCCCGACGAGCTCGTATCCTCCTGAGAGGGAGATTGAGTTTTGCATTGATTTGGCGCCTGACACTCGACCGATATCTATTCCGCCATACAGAATGGCACCTGCCGAGTTAAAAGGGTTGAAGGACCAGTTGAAAGATTTGCTGAAGAGAGGCTTTATCAGGCCTAGTGTTTCTCCCTGGGGAGCGCCAGTGTTGTTTGTAAAGAAGAAGGATGGAACGCTGCGTATGTGTGTTGATTACAGGCAGCTGAATAAGATAACTATCAAGAACATATATCCCCTCCCCAGGATTGATGATTTGTTTGACCAGTTGCAGGGTGCGAGATGTTTTTCCAAGATAGACCTGCATTCTGGTTATCATCAGGTGCGAGTTAGAGAGGAAGATATCCCGAAGACTGCATTCAGGACCCGGTATGGGCACTATGAGTTTAGGGTGATGTCTTTCGGGTTGACCAACGCCCCAGCAGTGTTCATGGATTTGATGAACCGGGTGTTCAGGCCATTCTTGGATATGTTCGTTATAGTATTCATTGATGATATCCTGGTTTATTCGCGCACAGAGCAGGAACATGCGGATCATTCGGCGATGGTATCGAGTCCTCCCGACCGCGGTTGTATGTCAAGTTCTCGAAATGCGAGTTTTGGCTGGATTCAGTGGCTTTCTTAGGGCATGTTATCGGGGTCGATGGTATTCGGGTTGATACAGCAAAGATTGAGGCAGTCAAGACTTGGCCTAGACCCACTACACCGACGGATGTGCGCAGCTTTTTGGGCCTTGCAGGTTATTATCGGAGGTTTGTGGAGAAGTTTGCTTCCATGTCGACCTTTGACTAGCCGACTCGTAGCGCCATATTCCAGTGGGACGGATGCTTGTGAGGAGAGTTTTCAACATCGAAGGAGAAATTGACGACCGCCCCGCCTTACTCTTCCCGAGGTTTGGACTTATGTGGTTTATTGTGATGCGTCGGTGTCGGGCTTGGAGTGCGTTGATGCGGCCGACGCAAAGACGGTGAGTTATAGCTACGATCTCGATAGCTTAGGAAGCATGAGAAGAACTATCCCACACATGACTTAGAGTCGCGTGATGATTCATGCCTCAAGATCCGGAGACACTATTTGTATGGAGTTCATGTGGATATTTACACGCACCACAAGAGCCTCAGATATCTTCACCGGAGGAGCCGAACTTGCGATGAGACGTTGGTTGAGCCGCTAAGGATTATGATGTCGATATTCTATATCACCCGGGGAAGGCGATGTAGTTGCAGATGCCCTTAGTCGCAGATCGATGGGTAGTCTATCCGATGTACCGCCGGGGAAAAAGGATATGGTCCGAGAGATTCGTCAGCTAGCGAGCCTTGGGGTTCGTTTGTTTGATTCTGATAGTGATGGAGTTCGGGTTCGAGAGGTTGCCGAGTCTTCCATCGTCGAGGAGGTGAAGAGGCGACAGTATGAGGATCCGATTATGGTGCGATATCGAGATGCCGCTCTTCAGAGAGAGAAGAGTCTATTTGAGGTAGCGCCTGAGGGGGTGCTAAGGTTTGAGGGCCGATTGTGTGTTCCCGATGTGACAGGACATCGTCAGCAGATTTTGGGGGAGGCACACAGTGCTCATTATTCTATTCACCCTGGGTCGACTAAGATGTACCATGACCTCAGGTGTGTGTATTGGTGGGATGGCCTGAAGAGGGACGTGGCAGGTTTTGTTGCACAGTGTCCTAATTGTCAGCAGGTCAAGATTGAGCACCAAAAGCCCGGTGGGCTATTGCAGGCTATTGATATTCCGACTTGGAAGTGGGAGGTGATAAATATGGATTTTATTACAGGGCTACCTACCACTCAGAGGAAGCATGATTCCATTTGGGTGATTGTCGACAGGCTGACGAAATCAGTCCATTTTCTTCCGGTCAGAACGACGTTCTCAGCTGAGGACTATGTCAGATTATATATTAGAGAGATTGTGAGACTGCACGGAGTCCCGGTGTCGATTATATCAGATAGAGGAGCCCAGTTCTCGGCTAACTTCTGGAGGTCTTTTCAGAAGGGATTAGGGACACAGGTGAGTCTCAGTACTGCATTTCACCCTCAGACTGACGGACAGGCCGAGCGCACTATCCAGACACTTGAGGATATGCTGCGGGCTTGTGTTATTGATTTCAGGGGTAGCTGGGAGGACCATTTACCTCTTGTGGAGTTTGCTTATAACAACAACTACCATTCTAGTATTCAGATGGCGCCTTATGAGGCCTTATATGGGAGGAAGTGCAGGTCACCGATAGGCTGGTTCGAGGTAGGAGAAGTTCAGTTAGTCGGGCCAGACTTGGTTCAGCAGGCAGTGGATAAGGTGAAGCTTATCCAGGAGCGGTTATCGCACCCGCAGTCGGCGCAGGTCGATGCAGATCGGCGCCGACACTTGGAGTTTGAGGTACATGATTGGGTTTTCTTGAAGGTGTCACCCATGAAGGGCGTGATGAGATTTGGGAAGAAGGGAAAACTTAGCCCAAGGTACATTGGGCCTTACCAGATTGTCCGGAGGGTAGGCAAGGTTGCCTATGAGTTGGATCTGCCGTCCGATCTAGAGGCAGTACATCCAGTGTTTCATGTGTCTATGTTGCGAAAATGTATTGGAGACCCATCTAGAGTACATCCGATTCATGAGGTTCAGGTAACAGAGGAGTTATCATATGAGGAGAGTCCCATAGCGATACTCGATCGTCAAAGTTAGCGACACGGACAAAGGATGTGGCTTCCGTCAAGGTCTTATGGCGGAACGAGAACAGAGAGAAGATGACGTGGGAAGCAGAGGATGACATGATGAAGAAATATCCTCACTTATTCCCTATACTTCCAAGTAACCCACGTTCCTAAATTATTGGTCTTTAAATTTAGTAATTATGCTTGAGTTTTGTTGTGGCCGTGTAGAGCGTCTTTATTTGAAAAAATATAGTTAAGAGAGTCTATGTCGATATTGTGATTTGAGTAAGCCTAGAAGGAACATTCGGGACGAATGTTTATAAGGGGGGAGGATGTTATACCCCGTGGTTCAGGCCGTGCGTATGGGGCCGTGCGAAAGGAGTTAGGACTCGAAATCAGAAAATTTCGGTCAGGGGCCTCAGCGCCGCGGCGCCAAGGCGGGGAATTCAGGGCCGCGGCGCCGGGAATCAGGGCCGCGGCGCCGGAAGTTCCGAGAGTCCGCAGAAGTTGCGGCGCCGAGGCGGGAAATCTGGCGGAAAAACTTAGGAAAATCTGATCTTTTCTTTTAAAAAGGCCATGGGAGGGTGACAAGTGTCCCCCCCCCCCCCCATCTGATTTTGCATGCATTATATTGACCAAGTCTTGAAGACTTGGTCATCTTTCATCTCTCTCTTAGACAAAAGCTCTTCCTTCTCTCTTAAAAATTTCAAGCTCCTCCTTCTCTCTAAAATTCCAAGAGATATTCTAGCCTTAGGAAAAATCTGAAAAGTAAAGGCAAGAAGGAAGCTTGTGGCTAGCTTGTGAAGGTTGTTGTGGTGGTGATTCTTGGAAAGGAAGCTAGCAAGTTGTTGGAAAAATTTGGCTAAAGCTCTAAGGTAATGATTCTTCCTTTATAATTAGTTTTTAGTGTTGCATGTTAAGAAGAAAGAACTTGTGGTAGTAAATAATGCTCTTAGAGTCATTGTATGTAAGAAATGTGGTTTGGGTATGAAGGATTTGGCTAAAGAGGTTATGTGAGCATGTTGTAGCCTACAAATTACCTTAAACTTGTTAAGATTAATTGTTATAACTTATGGGGCAGAATTTTACACACCCAAGTTTAGGTGTGTAATCCCCTTTGTGTTGGTTTGGATGTTGGGCCTTAAATGTGGCGTTTGAGTGTTAAAAATCGGCCTTTGAAAAGGTGGCAAGTGAGTAGAAATAAAGGAAATGCTGCCCAATTTTCCATAGGAATTAGTAACCTTGAACTTGGAAATATTCTACTTTGAAACTAGAAGTTAATAAACGTATTATGGTCATTATAAGTTGACGTATTACGTGCGATAGTTGGAATTAACAAGTGGATTGACCGAAGAGGTATGTAGAGCTTTCCTATCTTTTGAGCATGAGTAGTTGTATCTATGTAGTACGGTATAATGCACAAGATTTGATAATCTTCACTTGTTTTGAGGTATATGATACTTGTTTCGTTTTAAAGGTATAAGTCCTCGACATAGGAAATGTGTTTGACTAACGTAAAATGTTAATATAACGGCTTTATGGGAAGTTGGTTATATTAGTTTGGGAAAAAGGTAAATAAAGAAGGATTTACTTTACATAAAATAAGCAAGGGGAAAATGAGTTGAATTTGTGGAAGGTAAATTGTTTTAGGGCATTAATGGTCTAAGGTTTTAAAGGAAATGAAGTCACTTGATTTAGAAGCTTGGGATATTTTCTAAATGGAAAATTGTGACTTGTTTTGAAAATGGTTGTGACATGATACTATGGATATTAGTATCTTGGAAGTTTTATATAAAAATGAGTCATTTCGAAAAAGGTTTACGGTATGTGATACTTGGGTTAAATTCCCGGATTTCTCTTAAAAAGACATGTAGTGCCTTAATGAGCTAAAATGAGAGGATTTATATTAATAATGTTCATAAGAAGTTAGAAGATTTCTTATCTTGTTTATGTTATGATAAGCCGGTAGCGCTTATGTTATGTATACTAGCCGGTTGTGCTGATTTATGTATTATTATTGTTATCACTGAGTATTCTGATAAGCCGGTAGCGCTTATGTTATGTATACTAGCCGGTTGTGCTGATTTATGTATGTCACGCCCTTTTTCGGCCGCGACATTTTATAAAAAAATAAGCTCCTGCTTAAATAAGATGTTAGGAAATAAATAATAAATGCTAAAGTGCAAAGAGTGCTTAAAAAGGTGTTAAAATGCTAAAAGTGCAAAAGATGCTAAATGCTAAAAAAGTGCTAAAAGGTGCTAAATGCTAAAGGGTTCGCGGAGTCGCCACCTAATTAATTGGGTGAATTAGGACACCTAAATGTTAACTAGTTTAAAGTAACATTAACTCCATTTTAACGGTCTGCTAAACTGAATGAGATTCTGGGCAAGGGTTCTTTATTATCCTAAAGGGAAGGGGTTAGGCACCCTAAAGGATCCGCTAACTTGCGGTTGTCCGTTCAAACCTATGGTTAATTTCTTATGCTAAGAATGCGTGTTT
Source organism: Przewalskia tangutica (assembly GCA_029844215.1). Classification (NCBI taxonomy): domain Eukaryota; kingdom Viridiplantae; phylum Streptophyta; class Magnoliopsida; order Solanales; family Solanaceae; genus Przewalskia; species Przewalskia tangutica. Next base: position 76,343,767 of record CM056738.1, on the reverse strand, counting down.
TGAAAAAATATAAAGATGCTTCAAAAATATTTTGTAAAGGAGGCATGTTGATAAAGTTTTTATAAGACCAAGGCCAAAAAATATAAATAATGTAAAGATTATTTATGGACTAATTATGTGTACATGCAAAAGTTATTTTGCTTAACCTGCGTATAATAAGAAGTGCTTAAGATGATTCTTAAGAGTTTAGGAGAAAATTTGTTATGGATTTAATAAGAAACGAAATGTTGGTTTTATGATGCAAGTTAAATCATTTAGACTACTTTGGCAAAATTTAGACATGCGTAACAATCCTAAAGGACACATAAAGTAGAAATGCATTTCTAATTTTAAATTACCTCCCCTTACGTGTTCAAAGGCTAATTGTTCTTGGTTTCCTATTAATTACAAAGTTATAAATTACAATAACAAATAAAATGAGATAAGGAGGTTAAGAGAGCAAGGGATTGAAGCGGATGACGACATCCTATTTGTTTTTCTATGAATTGCCGAAGAGGGAACTCGATGGATGTAGATGCGGGTTGCCATTTGAAGTAGCTCGTGGTGAGTCTCGCCATGAGACTCCTCATTTTTGCTCCAATGCATTTCATGTAAAAATAAAGAAAGATAAGGATTAGTATTCATTCATGATATCTCACCAAATGTAAGTAATATCAAAGTATCACGTACTGGCTATTTCTTTCTATCCTATTGGTCAACGGCCGGACAACAGATTTAACTGAAAGGCAGATAATCAGATAAGTAGGAATGGTTTACATCTAGACCGATTAAAATGAGTTTGGCATGATCCATGCTAAGAGCATCCACTGATTTTAGTGAGGCCATCAGGCACATGGGCCCTGCCCAGTCTTAAGAAATGGAAAGCAAACAAGAATAGGCAACATGAAACATTGGGCATGCACAAACAATATACTATACTTGTATACGTGGAATATAAGTAGCATACGACCCATATACCATAATATACTACATTGATCAATTAGTTAAATGTATTTGCTCAGGCAGAAGATATAACTGAACCCCCCTCAATTACCCGCATTATTTTCCAGATTTCCAAAGAGAGTACATTCCGTTATACAGCAAACAGACAGGGAAAACAAGAAAAGTGAAACAGGCAATGAACTGGGCCGGCATTCAGAAACACTCAACAAGTGCCCATATGCTTCCATATAGTTCTTAAGTGTAAATAGAGCATGGACAGACTATTGAGGCATAATATTGGACTCACACAAACGTTCTGAAATCATCATGAACTTGCAAATGACGGGTTTATCACTACGCTAATAGGGAAACACAGATGCGCAACTCGTTATAACAGGACACAAATGAGATCGGATATTATCTGTCATAAAAATATTGTCACGACCCAACCCCGGGGCCGCGACTGGTACCCTACCGGGGTACCCTGTCAGGTATATGTCAGAGAATATAAGCGGAACATACATAGCACATAACTTATAAAAAGGGTAAACATCACTGGCCAGCCGATAAGGCTGCCTTCCATAAAACATACTTAACAATGTATAGTAGTACAACTGGTTCTTAGAGCCCAAAACATAAATGTGACCACAGACCTCTAAAGATAACAACTGTGGCGGGACAGGGCCCCGCCATACCCCTGAATGTACAAAATACCTATAGCATCAGGGAAAGTCCGTACCAATAAATAAGATTCCGGAGGAATGGAGCTTCTGACACCGGAATAGTGATCCTAAGAACGAGGATCCACAATCTGCTTACCCTTACTGCGGCGTAACGCAATGCCAGAAAGACAACGTACCAAGTATGTAAACCGAAAATACTATAGTAATATCATAAGTCAAAAATAAGTGAGTAATAGATAAAATCAATTTCCTTGCATTGTGGATTACTTACACTGTGAGTAACAAGTTTAAATCTTATAACATATATATAGGAGGCTCACGATCAAAACAGGTACCTCGCCCGTAGTATCATTAAGCAATCCTACTCGGGACTATTTCACCGCGTAGGTCCCGTGGACCCGCATGAGGTCATCCGCCTCGTCGTGGGACTATTTCACCCGCGTGGGACTATTTCACCCGCATGGATCCTGGGGACCCGCACGAGTACCATCGCCCTACTCGCGTGAGACTATTTCACCCGCACGGATCCCGCGTGGGATCCGCATGAGTGCAAGCGCTCGCATCATGGGTAGCAAATCCATGGCATAGATAATAACCGAGTTTACCCCGTAATAATACAAATATATAACATAGCTCATCCGGCTATCATACATAACATAAGCACTACCGGCCTATCATATCATACATAAGCACTACCGGCCTATCATATCACAACATAAGCATTACCGGCCTATCATATCATACATAAGCACTACCGGCTTATCATAACATAAGCAAGTTAAGAAATCCCCTAACTTCTTATTAACATTATTAATATATCCTCTCATTTTAGTATCCTAAGGCACTAACATGTCTTTTAATAGAAAATCCGGGAATTCACCCCAAGTACCATGTACTTCTAACTTTTTAAGAAAAACTCTTTTTATACCAAGATTCCAAGATACTAATCACCATAGTATCAAGTTACAAGTTCTTTTCAAAACAAGTCACATTTCCTTTTAGAAATATAATAGGCTTCTAAATCAAGTGACTTCATTTCCTTTAAAACCTTAGGCAACCAATGCCTAAAATTAATCCACCTTCCATAGTTTCAAATCCTTTACCCGTACTTGTTTTAATTAGAGTAAACTATTCTTTGTGAATCTTTCAAAAACTAATATAACCAATTTCCCATAAAGTCATTATATTAGTGTTATTCCTTTGTCAAATACATTTTCCCTAAATCCAAGGGACTTATACTTTTAAAATAAAACAAGTATCATATACTTTAGAACGAGTGAAAGATATCAAATCTTGTACGTATACCGTACTACATAGGTACAACTATTCATGCTCAAGAGATAGGAAAGCTCTACATACCTCTTCGGTCAATCCACTTGCTAAGTCCAACTACCGCAAGTAATATGTCAACCTATAATAACCATAGTGCGTTTATTAACATATAATTTCAATGTAGAAATTCCAAATTCAAGTTACCAATTCCTAAGGAAAATTGGGCAGCATTTCCTTTGCTTCTACTCACTTTGCCACCTTTTTCAAAGGCCGATTTTCAACACTCAAACGTCTCATTAAGGCCCAACATCCAAACCAACACAAAGGGGATTACACACCTAATCTTGGGTGTGTAAAATTCTGCCCCATAAGTTATAATAATACACTTAACAATTCTAAAGTAGTTTTTAGGCTACAACATGCTCATAATCTCTTCCTAACCCATTTTTCATATCCAAACCACATTTCTAGCATGCAATGACTCTAAGAGCATCATTTACTACCACAAGTACTTTCTTCTTAACATGCAACACTATAAACTAAATCTAAAGGAAGAATCATTACCTTAGAGTTTTAGCCAAACTTATTCCAAATATTTTGCTAGCTTCCTTGCCAAGAACACCACCACAAGATTCCTTTTTTGTTCTTAACTTTTCAGATTTTTCCTTAGGCTTGGATTTCCTTTGGAAATGTAGAGAGAAGGAGGAGCTGATTTTTAGAGAGAGGGAGAGAAATTGGAAGATGACCAAGTCTTCAAGACTTGGTCAATATATCGCATCTGAAAATCGGATGGGGACACTTGTCACCTCCCAAGGTCTTTTAAAAGAAAAATCGACTTTTCCTAAGTCTTTCGCCCAATCTCGCCTCGGCGCGCTCGCTTCCCGGCCATGCGCCTGGCTCTGCGGACCTCGGATCTTCCTGCGCGCCTGCTTCCGGCGCGCGGCGCTGAAACCAGCCCCTCAAGATTTTTCGCGGCGGCCATCGGCTTCCGGCCCTGCGGCGCCTTGGCGCGGCCTCCCGCGCGCTGCTGAGACCCACTGCGGTCCAGCCCGAACCACGTGGTATAACATTCTCCCCCAGAACATTCGTCCGAATGTTCCTTCTAAACTTACTCAAATCACAATATCGGCATAGACTCGAATAAAGACGCTCACACACACAACAAAACTCAAGCATAAATACTAAATTTAAAGACCAACAATTTAGAACGTGGGTTACACGGAGGTATAGGGAATAAGTGAGGATATTTCTTCATCATGTCATCATCCGCTTCCCGCCATCTCTCTGTTCTCGTTCGTAGTAAGACCTTGTGGAAGCCACCTTCTTTGTCCGTAACGCCTAACGACGATCGAGTATCGCTATGGGACTCTCCTCATACGATAACTCCTGCATTACGAACCTCATGAACCGTGCACTCTAGATGGATCTCAATACATTTCGCAACATGGACACATGGAAGATCGGATGTACCGCCTCCAAATCGGACGGCAGATCTAACTCATGGCAACCACCTGCCTACGGACAATCCGATACGCCCAATGTACCTTGGGCTAAGCTTCCTTCTTTCCAAATCTCATCACGCCTTCATGGCGATACCTAGAAAAACCCAATCATCTATCTCAAATTCCAAGTGTCGACGCCGATGGTGCATACGACTTTTGCCGACTCGAGTCGCCAAAACCGCTCTGGATAAGCTTCACTTATCCATCGTCACGAACTAAGTCTGGCCCTACCAATGAACTTCTCCCACCTCGAACCGGCTATAGGTGACTGCGCACTTCCTCCCGTATAAGGCCTCATGCAAGGCGAATCTTTGGAATGGTAGATGTTGTTGTAAGCAAACTCCACAAGAGGCAAATGATCCTCCCACTACCCACAAATTAATAACACAAGCCCGCAGATATCCTCGTTGTCTGGATAGTGCGTTCGGCCTGTCCGTCGGTCTGAGGATGAAACGTCGTACTGAGACTCACCTGTGTCCCTAATCCCTTCTGAAAAGACCTCCAGAAGTTAGCCGAGAACTGGGCTCCTCTATCTGATATAATCGACACCGGGACCCCGTGCAGTCTCACAATCTCTCTAATATATAATCTGGCATAGTCCTCAGCTGAGAACGTCGTTCTGACCGGAAGAAAATGGGCTGATTTCGTCAGCCTGTCGACAATCACCCAAATGGAATCATGCTTCCTCTGAGTGGTAGGTAGCCCTGTAATAAAATCCATATTTATCACCTCCCACTTCCAAGTCGGAATATCAATAGCCTGCAACAGCCCACCGGGCTTCTGGTGCTCAATCTTAACCTGCTGACAATTCGGGCACTGTGCCACGAACTCCGCAACGTCCCTCTTTAGGCCATCCCACCAATACACGCATCTGAGGTCATGATACATCTTAGTCGACCCCGGATGAATAGAATAACGAGCACTGTGTGCCTCCCCCAGAATCTGCTGACGAAGTCCTGTCACATCGGAACACACAACCGGCCCTCGATCTTAGCACCCCATCCGACGCTACCTCAAATAGACTCTTCTCTTCCGGAGAGCTGCATCTCGATGCCGTGCAAAATCGGATCCTCATCGCCGCCTCTTCACCTCCTCGACGATGGAAGACTCGCAACCTCTCGAACCCGAATTCGTCACTAACAGAATCAACCAAACGAACCCCAAGGTTCGCTGGCGTAACTCTCGGACCATATCCCTTTCTCTGCGGTGAACATCGACGCACTACCCATCGATCTGCGACTAAGGGCATCTGCAACTACATCGCCTTTCACGGTGGTACGAATATCAACATCGTAATCCTTAAGTAGCTCCAACCACCGCCTCTGCGCCAAGTTCGGCTCTGCGGTGAAGATGTATCGAGACTCTTGTGGTTCGTGTAAATGTCCACATGAACTCCATATAAATAATGTCTCCAGATCTTCAAGGCATGAATCACTGCTGCCAACTCCAAGTCATGTGTGGGATAGTTCTTCTCATGCTTCCTAAGCTGTCGAGATGCATAAGCTATAACTCTGCCGTGCTGCATCAGCACGCACCCAAGCCCGACACCTGATGCGTCACAATAAACCACATATCCATCTAAGCCCTCTGGAAGAGTAAGAACTGGGGCGGTCGTCAACTTCTCCTTTAGCAACTGGAAACTTTCCTCACAAGTATCCGTCCACCGGAACATAGCTGCCTTCTGAGTCAGCTTAGTCAAAGGTGCTGAAATAGAAGCAAATTTCTCTACAAACCTCCGATAATAACCTGCAAGGCCCAAAAAGCTGCGCACCTCCGTCGGTGTAGTGGGTCTGGGCCAAGTCTTGACTGCCTCAATCTTAGCTGTATCAACCCGAATACCGTCGGCCCCGATAACATGCCCTAAGAAAGCCACTGAAGCTAACCAGAACTCGCACTTCGAGAACTTGGCATACAACTGCCGGTCTCGGAGGACTCCCAAAACCGTCCTCAAATGATCTGTATGCTCCTGCTCTGTGCGCGAATACACCAAGATATCATCAATAAACACTATAACGAACATATCCAAGAATGGCCTGAACACCCTATTCATCAAATCCATGAATCTGTGGGGCGTTGGTCACCAAAGACATCACCCCGAACTCATAGTGCCCATACCGGTCCCAATGCGATCTTTGGGATATCTATCTCTAACTCGCACTGATGATAACTGCATCGAGTCTATCTTGAAAAACACTTTGCACCCCGCAATCGTCAAACAAATCGTCAATCCCGGGAGGATATCTGTTTGATAGTTACCTTGTTCACCGCCAGAATCAATACACATACGCAGCGTCCCATCCTTCTTCTTTACAAATAACACTGGTGCTCCCCAGGGGGAAACACTTGGCCTAATAAAGCCTTTCTCCAGCAAATCTTTCAGCTGGTCCTTCAATTCCTTCAACTCGGCAGGTGCCATCCTGTATGGCGGAATAGATATCGGTCGAGTGTCTGGCGCCAAATCGATGCAAAACTCAATCTCCCTCTCAGGAGGGATACCCGGAAGCTCGTCTGGGAATACGTCTGGAAACTCTCTAACAACCGGAACTGACTGAAGGTCCGGTATCTCAGCCTCAGTATCGAATACCGAACCAAATGGTAAATATACCCCTTCCGTATCATCTTCCTAGCCTTGAGGTAAGAAATAAACCTACCCCTCGGCAATGCAGTCATCCCCTTCCACTCGATAACCGGCTCACCAGGAAACCGGAACCGAACTAACCTCTCTCTGCAGTCCACATTGGCATAGCAAGACGCTAGTCAATCCATACCCATAATCACATCGAAGTCTGTCATATCCAACTCTATCAAGTCGCCTGAGTCCGACGACCATCTATAGTCACCGGCAAGCCTTATATACCCGCCGGCTACCATCAAGCACCTACTGCGTAGCCACCTCAAAAGATTCTATGGACTCGGGCTCTATCCCTATTCTACCAGCAATATGAGGAGATATATAGGACAAGGTAGAACCTGGATCTATCAAAGCATATACATCACAGCAAGAAACCAATAATGTACCTGTGACGACATCGGGTGACGCCTCCTGGTCCTGACGACTGGACATAGCATAGATGCGGTTCTGAGGACCACTGGAACTAGAACCCCTGCCACGACCCCTGCCGCGGCCTGCTGGCCCGTGAACACCCTGCCCGGCGCGCATAACAATCAAGATGAAGACCAAAGAATCGAATCGGTGGTGAGCCATAGCATTTTCGCCGCCTCTGGTCGGACAATCTCTTTTCAAATGGCCCTGCTGGCCACAAGAGTAACAAGCTCCTGGAGGAACACGACACCCCCCATAATGGCAATCACCACATCGACCACACCGAGGCATAGGTGGCCTCATCTCGACCGAACTCGTCCTCTGAAACCCAAGCCCGAACCTCGCTCCCGCTCCGAATACTCAGACGTCCGAAGATGGTGGAGGAGCGCTCGGGCCGGTGGTGCAAATCTGTCTCTTTGGTTGTCTACCCCTAAACTACCAGAGGACCTCGCTGCCGCCTCTCTTCGCGATACTGCCGATCCGCTCGGCCCTGCGTTCTCACACCTGTGCATATGCCGCACGCGGCAATGTCCATGCCCGGCTGAAGAGCCACTCCCGTGCAACTCTCGGCCAAGTGATCATCGAGTCCTGTGACATACCGGTGCACCCTGTCCTCCATGTCTGCTACCAAAGCGGGCACATACCGAGCCAATGAGTCAAACTCCACATTGTACTCCCGAACCGTCCGCCCACTCTGTCTCAGTGTCAAAAATCTATCGGCCCGAGCCCTCCTCATCTGCGGAGGCAAGAAATGGCCAAGTAATGCCTCTGAGAACTCGTCCCAAACAGCTGGAAGCGCATGCTCCCCCCGGGACAGTTCCCATGAATCATACCAGTCAACTGCAGTGTCCCGCAGCCGATGCGAACCTAGTACCACCGACTCGGTCTCCGAAGCCCCGATCACCCTCATGATCCGCTGTAACTGTCGGATAAACTCCTGAGGATCATCCTCAGGCCTCGACCCATAAAACTCCGGTGGGCTGCAACTCAAAAAGTCCTCGCCTCGCTAGCGACTCTGTCGAACTAGGTACAGCAATCGCTGTTGTCTCCACCTATCTCAGTATGCCGCCACGATCTCGGCTAGTAATCGCCATCTCTCAGAGCCCATATCCTCTCGCCTCGGCTGGATCGAGGCTCGTGTACCGCGTCTCGATGGCAGCCGCCGCCTCGACACTTTGGGGTTGGCGATGTTGTAGAACTCGCCGTCCGAAACACCTCTGTAACGCCCCATTTCGACCGGAGTCGGAAACGGGATTACTGCTGCGCATGGTTGATACCTAAAATTGTTATTTAAAGGAGTCGCCACCTAATTATTATAGTGAATTAGGACACTGAAAATGTAGCATAAAATACTACGAATGATCTCCATTTTAAAGGTCTGTGAAACTATGTGAGATTCTAGGTAAGGGTTATTTATTATCCTAAAGGGAAGGGGTTAGGCATCCTAAAGTATCCGCTAACTTGCGGTTGTCCGTTCAAACTTATGGTTAATTATTTAAAATGCATATTTAGGAGAACATGAGTTAAGAAGATGTTTGCAAATAATTATTTAAAAGATATGTATGTATATATAGTTTCCATAGAATTGCATGAAGTTTATTTGAAAGATGCAAGAAAATATTATATTTGAACAAAGCAGTTGCATGAGGTTTATCATAACAAAATGCAAAATAAAGATGGTTTACTAAAAATACGTATTATATGTAAAACTTAATTTTTTATAAAAGGTATGCAAATGGGTAGAAAGATTTTCCTCTTTTGCACTTGGTAATAAGAAAATAAACCTTTGTTATAAAAAAGATTTGTTGTTTTTATGAAGTTTAATAAGAATTTGGAACTCATTTATTTCTATAATATCAATGAAAAGGCTAAGTTATTCTAAAAAGTTTTGAAAATGCATAACGGCCTAAAGATAGATTAAACTAGCGACACATTTTATTATTTAACTACCCACCCTTAATAATTCTAGGCCTAACTATTCTAAGCATTTTCAATAATTGTATAAGGTTAGGTAACAAAAATACAAATAAAAGTAAAGTGACGGAATTAAAGAAAGGAGATAAAATGACTAGGGCAGGTGAAGATATTATTCCGCCCTATTTATTTTAAGGTTCCGAGACCGAAGAATGCGAGAAGTGTGGATGTAAATCCTTTGCTTGACAAAGTCATGATGAGTCTCGTATGAGACTTTTCGTTGCTCCCGATGCAAGTCATGTAAAAGAAAGAAAAGGAAAAGGATTAGTATATATTCAAACCTCATCGAATAATAAACGACATTGATATGAAGATTAAACACATTCAATGACACTTTAAAATATCATGAGTTTATAAACCAGACATCATCATACATGCCCATTTTGAACTTAAAACAAACAAAGATATTAGACCTTTAATCAACACAAAACTGCATTAAGACATGTATAACACATTCTAAGAGTTTAAACAAATTAATTTTAGCTAGTTACACGTTTATAACTTCAAATGTTTATACATGATTAATACGACCTTAAAATCAGTAGTGAAAATAGCCGAAAACCGATAACAAAATGACCAGAGAATCGGTCCGAAAAGTGGCCAAAAAGAATAACGATCTTTGAACATCAGTCCAAAATTAGCCCAAAATCGATCGCGAAACAATCGAAACGAAGAAATAACAGGGCTGAAAATCAGTCCGAAAAATGACCAAAAATCAGTCCGCGAAACAGTCAAAAACCAGTAAATAACGGGGCTGAAAATCAGTCCGAAAATGACCAAAATCAGTCCGCAAAACAGTAAAAACCAGAAAATAACAGGGCTGAAAGTCAGTTCGAAAATGACCAAAATCAGTCCGCAAAAACCAGTAACTAACAGGGCTGAAAATCAGTCTATAAAATGACCAAAATCAGTCCGCAAAACAGTAAAAAACCAGAAAATAACAGGGATGGAAGTAAGTTCGAAAAATGACCAAAATCAGTCTAACAAGGGGCTAAAAATTAGTAGAGAAACAACCCAAAATCAGTCCAGAAAATGTAGTAAAAAAAAAATCAGTAGCGAACTATTCTCATGAACCAATCTAACAAAACAGTAATACTAGCCCAACGACAGTGAAATTAGTTTGTCAAATGAAGTCGGTTCGACAAAGTATTTCAACTTATTTTTAGGCCTTAAACTAGCGTTATATGATATAAAGATTATACTAACAGATTTTCATAGAGAAGTAGCTTTGGACTTTCATCCCATATTCGACAGATATATAGGAAAGACTGATATACATAGGATGTTTACATTTTTTAAGAAGCTAATCCTTGTATTTTGCATGAAACAGTCCACTATACAAATGGTCCCAAACATCATTTACGCATTACGATATGAAATCGGCCCAAATATGATTTTCCAGATTTTTATTATATAGAAGAAGAGAAGAAAGCAGGCCCAAAAACACATGGCATGATATACATCTGTGCGTCGGATATACCTGACATATATATTCATTGTATTTTAACCCAAGGTGGAAAGACAAAGTGAAAACAAGTAAAGGCAGGCACATGAGCATACACACAAAATTATGTAGGTCCTTACTTCCCACTTATAGACTTTCATGATTCTAAAACTAAGTATATTCAAACCAAGCGATATCTGACTAACTAACATTTTAAAGTGGAATTTGATATATGCGACATATAGAAATCATGATGCATGAGAATAAAATAACAATCCCTGCGGTTTCTTACTAGATTTCAGAGTAAATGGTATATATCAGAATAATAGAATCTAGAAGCAATGTGCTTCGTGAACTATCCCGCCCTTAGCTTTTCATGCTTGATCTATTCAATTAAGCTTAGTCATTCCTTGTTAAGGCTAGTAGCAGATAAGACAACCAAACCAGATAGGAAAGAAATCAAGTAATCAGGTTGAAACTATTTTAGATTGACTATTGATTCCTTTTTAGAACCGCATGCTTAATGTCAACATGATACATGGACAAATTTCAAAGAAACATGGGAATTTCACATATCAGAGAGGAAGAAAAAAGGGCTCCTTTACCCATACTCACAAAGTTACTTTAAACAATATAGTTCTAAGTTCATCATTTATTTTTTATATCTAATGTACAGTTCCGATAAGGACACTTCGAACATCTTGCATAATAAAGCACAGAAACAATCCTCTTACTAAAACATAAGGACATGTCAACATGGATTAGGCATGCCCATCAATATGACATCCCGGACAACATTAATTGAGCTAGCATATATGCAGATACTTCAAACATAATGATTCATGTGGTAGCAGTAGACATGAAGTTGATTGAGAAATGACTCAGGGATATTCCATGCTGAATATCAGACATAGGGATAGACAAATCGTCAAACAAGATGGCATTTCTCGTATATGGGACCGTCGATTTACACCAAGCGTATCGTCATATTAAAACTACATTAAGCATAATGACACTTTAAATTAGGCGAAACATGGCGGGAGCTAATTTCAAAATAAGAGCCCAACACAGGCATCACTTGGTAACTAAATGATATGATTCGAAATAGCTACAAAGACTTCACACGGTGGCATTTAAACACTTAGACAGGCTCATAATTCATAGAAACACACGCAAGAATCCTAAGTAGGTAGTTCAAATATGTGTGCACAACTAACAAATGGCAAATGCATTTCACCGAAGTGAGGCTTTTAATTAATACAAACAACAACACATCAGATGAATCATTCTCTTGATTTAAGTCATAGCCTTCGAGTGAACATTAAGACAGCCTATTCATATCATGATTATAATCGTGAACCAAATACGGATTTGTCGGTGGTGATCGATTAAACATACCAATATCACAAGGCTTTAATCGATCGATATCACGGTCTTGCAACAATGACATACTTGGTTTGGTTATATTAAACACAAACCTAATCGATAGCTTAATAATCAAAATCTACCAAGATAAACTAAGACATGTTAAGCATCTATAATAACTCTAACAAGTATGATCGTAATATATAACAGAGCACACAAAATTACGTAAAGAAAAGAGAATCGAGAGGAATTTGAGTTTACCTTCTCCGGTAGCTACCGAGGCGTCGTCTCGACGTCGAATCATTTCGGAGATGTTATGTATGTGCGACGGAAGAGGAATAAAAGCTAAGGTATTTACGGTTTTTCCAACCAATTGCTAGGAATTAAAGAGATGCAAATAGAAGATGTTATGTGAAATCAAGAGTAGAAAATCTGGCCCTAAACGCAAGAATTTTAAAACGAAGAACAAAATAGATGATATGCAAAATAAATTATTCAAAATCCGGTCCTTCCAAAATGAAGAACAAAGGGGTCTTTTATAGGTGAAATATTGGGTTTGAATTCGAAATAAAGCTGTTAGAGGCCTGATTTTGGACGATTTGTTGGTTCAAATCGCGGATTTTAGGGAGATGCAGGGTATGGGCTGTGTAGGTGAAGTGAAAGGAGTAGTTGGGGGTGCAGGGAGTGGGCATGGCAGCGGATGGGAGGTGTAGGGGTAGGGGGTGTCGGCGATAGGGATGAGAAGATGGGGGGTCTGCGTTTTTGTGTTTGGTAGGGAGATAAGAGAAGGCTTTTGGGCTTGGGCGAGTGGGCCGCGGGATTGGGCTAGAGCGATTTAAGTTGTGGGTTGTGGGCTGGTAATTATGTAATTAGGTATTAGTTTTAGGAGTTAATTTTAGGTAGAATTAATTAGTGGTAAATTAGATTGTTTAAATTGTGATTAAATTATTTATGTGCTTTATTAATCTAAATTATTACAAGGATAAGGACGGGCGTGCTATTTGATTAGTGTTTAATATTTTATAATGCGGCGCTATTATTAAATTGCTTATTTGTGCATGTATTAATATCCATTTTATTATAGAAAATTATTTTGCAAAATTAGTGTAATTTTATAGTTAAGAGCTGAACGGGAGGGTCAAAATTGGGTGTCAACAACTTGTCCCTCTTTGTATGGAGATGATGGAAGAGTCTTCAGACAAAGACGTTGACTTAAAGTCAATTTTGTCTCGATCTTTAGAATTAAAAATTTTGGGCGATTAAGACGAGGCTGACGCAAAATTCAAAATTTTGTCTCAGTGTCGAGTTAAGACGACGCTGGGCTACCATGGTAAAACACCAAGGCGGGCTGATGCGGACTCAAAATTTGTCCCAGTGTCGAATTATGATGACACTGGGTTTTGTGACGCTAGAAAAACCAAAGCGGAAGCAGATTTAAAATTTGTCCCAGTGTCGAATGATGACACTGGGGTCATTGGTGTTGCAGGATGCTGGAGGAGAGCGGATCGACGTTCGAGGTACAAATTGCTTCGGTTCGCCGTAAGAGGTAGTTCCACATTGCGCTCTTGTTCCTGTACGCTAAGACTTAAGCAAACGGTTAGTGCATAACTGTTGAGGCAACATGATGATGCGTAATTTTAAAAGCAATGTAACTGTGGGTAGACAATGTTATCGTGCAAAATGTGATGCATGTTGTGTCGATGCGACGCTGCAAATGCTGTGATTTTTCGTCCTTGCACAGACGTGTTGCGATTGTGGACGCGGATATGTTGTCCTTGCTGCAATTGCCCCTGTAGACTAAAGCTCAAGAAAGAGTTAGTGCATAACTGCTAAGACAGAATAATAAAGCATGAATGAGAAAAATGCAATTTTGAGAACAGAGAAATCGTCCCTGCGTAGATGTGATATGTTGATGATGGCGTCGTTTTCGGACTTGTCGTCATTTTCGGACTTGTCGTCGTTTTCGGACTTGGCGTCGTTTTCGGACTTGGCGTCGTTTTCGGACTTGGCGTCGTTTTCGGACTTGGCGTCGTTTTCGGACTTGGCGTCGTTTTCGGACTTGGCGTCGTTTTTGGACTTGTTGTCGATAACGCCGTTACTGGGCGTGTTCTTTCCGCGTCGTTGCGTAGACATAATGTTGATCACGCCGTTATGCGGGCGTGTTCTTTCCGGGCGTCGTTTTGGACTTGATGTCGCGATAACGCCGTTGTGCGGATGTGTTCTTCTTGGCGTCGTTGCGTAGACATAATGCTGATCACGTCGTTGTCTGGACGTGTTGCTGCTGCTCTTGTAGAATAAATGCTCCTGCAAGCTAAGCTTGAGAAAACGTTAGTGTATACCTGTTTAAACAAAATGATAAATATATATGAGAAGTGCAATTTTATGGGCAGAGATGTCGTCCCTGATACGCCAGATGAATACTGAGATGTTGTCCTTGCACGGACATGTTAAATGCCGCAACTGACGAATTGCCACGATGCCTTTGTTGGGTGCGATGTGTTGGTTGCGAATTTAACTTTATGCACACGCTGATGCGCTAGCCGCATTGCGAAATTCGAGTTACCGCTGATTATCGATGCCATTTCACCTCGCCTGCGCCGATGCGGACTTTGAATTTTGGATTGTTGTCATATCCTCTGCCTCTGCTGCTTCTTTCTGCTTTTGCGAAGAAACTTTTTGCCGTATCCTCTGCCTCGGCTATTGCACTTTCTGCTTCTGTTAATATGAAAAGACCTGCGCTCAAAGAAAATTTGTGAGTTTTGGGGGGGTCGATTCGCATTTGACTTCGCCGCCTTGTTCCTTGACATCTGCGTGCGCTCGCTTGGACTGCAACCCGCATGCGGTTTCCTTGAGGTGTTTGGCGGTGTCGAAAGTATTTTAAAGCGAAACATTTTCATGAGGTATGCACTGTTTTTTTGTAGAAATAAACATTTATATGACATGCGTATAAAGTGTAAAAATCTAGTCGATTTTGCTGAATATGACATATATTCTGACCAAACGAATATCTTTGGAGCCCTCATTATGACCTCTTCGTGACGCGTAAAATTGTCCCAGTTTCGTTATGCGGGCAGACGGGCGAGACTTAACTTTGACGAGGACTGCTCATATCTCTTTTGGAATAACCAACACATTCTGCAGCGCGCGGGCTAATGGGAAGATTCCTAATGGTGTGGTCAAGCGATTTAGGCGCCACGTATCCCCATGAGGGAATCAGGTCATGACGTAGTTCATTACAAGCGAAATTGGGTGAAATTAAAAATTTCTAAAGGTGGGACCGAAGCCGAGGCGACCGCCTACGTATCCATCAAGGGAATCAGGTCAAACGTAGTTCCAATACAAGCAAAAGAGAAAATGGGGATTTTCTAAAAGGTGGGACCGAAGCCGATGTGGCCGCCTACGTATCCGTCAAGGGAATCAGGTCGAACGTAGTTCCAATACAAGCAAAAGAGAAAATGGGGATTTTCTAAAAGGTGGGACCGAAGCCGATGTGGCCGCCTACGTATCCGTCAAGGGAATCAGGTCGAACGTAGTTCCAATGCACGAAAACTTAAGCAAAATATTATGAAAACTTAAATATGAGTCTTAAATTATTCTGCTAAACTAAATTGCTATTTCTTATCCGGGCTTTAGGCGGACCAGAAAAAGGGTGCAAATCCAATCTATCAATATGTCTTCTTGTCCCGCGTCAAGGCTGACTGGGTCTTCATGCTCTGCTTATCAGTATCTCCTTCTTTTGGCTCCTGCGTGGTGCATACTTGGATAACTGACTGATTCAGGCGGGGCGGGTTCTGGCCAGGGAACACCTCTCTTCCTTTGGGGTTCATTGTACTCATTGGGGGAGGCATCCTCCACCTGAATGACTCCCTCTTTGATTAACTCCTCTATTTTGTCCTTGAGTGTATAGCAATTTTCGATGTCGTGCCCCTCGACACCGGAGTGGTATGCACAATGTTTGGTTTTATCGTGCCCTCGGGAAGTAGGCCTGGGGGTATTTCTGGGAATTGGTTGGAGTATTCCTGCGGCTTTCAGCTCCTCATACACTTGGGTTATGGGTTCGGCTAAAGGTGTATAGGTTCTGGTTGGCTTTCTCTCAGCATCTATGCGGGGTTTGAAGATGTTTAGTGGACGGGCCTTTGGCTGTGGCGTATACACGGGTGGGTATCGCAAGGGGTTGTCGTATGTATTGCGAAAGTAGGTTTGTGGTGGCCTTTGATTTGTGTTTGGCTGGAGTATGGTAGGCATTTGTGTGGGATATATGGGTGCATTGTATATTGGCTGAATGGGATATGTAGTAAGAGGGTACTGGTAATAATTTAGAGGATTTTGGTTATTTGCAGTGACGAGTGCTTTACTAATGTTTCTGAGCCTTCTGATTTCGGCCTGTAGGGTTGCCATTTGCTGCGGTAATTGGGCAAGGTGTTCGATCGGATCTATGTCGCTTCTCTTTTCTGAGACCTCTGCTTTGCCTATAGGGACCAAGACGGGTTCCGACTCGTTCTGCTCAAATGCCCTTGAATCAATCATGTCACTGGACCTTGCCTTTGACCTTGTAAAATATCGATGCTCTGTCATTGCTTAGTCAAATACCAATCGACCTTTGGGGAGATGATAAATCCTTTTAGACAAAATGTAGCAAACTGCGTTAGTGTAAAGCATGTGATTTTGCAAAAGTATAAAAACATTTAGCAAGTACATGTTGCACATAAATTGTCACATTGCAAACGAGTCCTAACATGCATGGGGACCCCTTTATGCCAGAGGTAGGCCTAAACGTCACATATGCGAGGTCATGATGGATTTGTCCAAACCGTCCAACTGTAATGCTTTTATTGGAAATGGCGACCAAATGACGGTGCACTTTTCCCAATTTCAGCATGACATGATTAGGTTTGGATTTGTCTATCATTGTCACGCTACACATAATATGCTGGTTGGTCGTTGGGTTGAGAAACCCGTCGACAAGTTTGGTGTCTTCCTAATTTTGGTGTCGATACCAAGGACCGACCCACCTAAGGTAAATGCATGCATGCTTTCAAATAAGGGTGGTATAGCTCTATCTTAAGTTTCTAAGATTTGGCTTTTCTAGACGCAAGGTTCCCGAGCGGACAACTCGAGTGAGGAGGCTACGCGGCCACCGGTTAGACCGGACACTCCACGTATATTACCAACTCTCCTAAATTTGGGTTTTGTAGAAAGAATTTTGCTGATGCACCAAGCGCACCTCGCATGTAGTGTGTGATTGTGTGAATTTTCCAGAGTGGAAGAAATATGAGCGGAATGTCAGTTTAAGGAAAGCGGTAACAAATAGCAGTTAATACAATATGCAAATATTTATATGTAAAGTAGAAAAATTTAGACAAAACATAAAAGCAAATGAATGTAAAACACAGAAGAAACAATTTTAAGCAGATAAGAAAAATAAAGCACATTAATTAACCTATGTTTGTTATGGTTAAGAACCTAAACTCCCCAGCGGAGTCGCCATGCTGTAACGCCCCATTTCGACCGGAGTCGGAAACGGGATTACTGCTGCGCATGGTTGATACCTAAAATTGCTATTTAAAGGAGTCGCCACCTAATTATTATAGTGAATTAAGACACTGAAAATGTAGCATAAAATACTACGAATGATCTCCATTTTAAAGGTCTGTGAAACTATGTGAGATTCTAGGTAAGGGTTCTTTATTATCCTAAAGGGAAGGGGTTAGGCATCCTAAAGGATCCGCTAACTTGCGGTTGTCCGTTCAAACTTAGGGTTAATTATTTAAAATGCATATTTAGGAGAACATGAGTTAAGAAGATGTTTGCAAATAATTATTTAAAAGATATGTATGTATATATAGTTTCCATAGAATTGCATGAAGTTTATTTGAAAGATGCAAGAAAATATTATATTTGAACAAAGCAGTTGCATGAGGTTTATCATAACAAAATGCAAAATAAAGATGGTTTACTAAAAATACGTATTATATGTAAAACTTAATTTTTATAAAAGGTATGCAAATGGGTAGAAAGATTTTCCTCTTTTGCACTTGGTAATAAGAAAATAAACCTTTGTTATAAAAAAGATTTGTTGTTTTTATGAAGTTTAATAAGAATTTGGAACTCATTTATTTCTATAATATCAATGAAAAGGCTAAGTTATTCTAAAAAGTTTTGAAAATGCATAACGGCCTAAAGATAGATTAAACTAGCGACACATTTTATTATTTAACTACCCACCCTTAATAATTCTAGGCCTAACTATTCTAAGCATTTTCAATAATTGTATAAGGTTAGGTAACAAAAATACAAATAAAAGTAAAGTGACGGAGTTAAAGAAAGGAGATAAAATGTCACGCCCCGACTTTTCCTAAGTCTTTACTTAGGGCGTGATGGCACCTGGACAATTATTTTCCACCAGGAGCACCATTTAATTCGCTTTATTTAGAAATTTAAACTTATATTCAGATACGGAGCTATTAATAAAAATAACAATAAAGAAATTTGTTCATGACTTTATTGAAAATATAACGCGAGCCCATGCTCGTGCAAACATTGTTTCTACATAGACGTACTGACAAATCTTATTCTAAGTTGGAAGGGAGCCCATTCCACACGGGCATTTTCCGAGACACCGAACCGACATTCGAACTCGACGAGTACCAAGCCCAAGCAATGGACTTGGTATGACAAGAGGTCATGGACGATCGCTAGCCTTGGCGTGGAGCCTTTCCTCTATCACGCTTTCCTGAAACATGTTAAATAAAGAGTCAGCCCTACCATCTGGGGCTGAGTGAGAACCTTACCCTGCAATTCAAAGTAACACCACAATATTCCAAGTGCAATCACATTATAACGTAATAAGCATATTGCAAAAACATATCAAAGTTACAACATCTTTAAATATGCAACAACTCCTCATAGGAAATTCTCGTTTAACTAACACTTCATTTTATCTCGTATTATACGTTAAGACATTCCCTGCATTTCCACATGTTTATTACATTTATATATTTGTGAACGTATTCACTTTTCATATTTATATATAGGTGAACATGTATTCATCTTTCATATTTGTTGCGTGCAACCCGATCCATTATATTTACGTATTTGTGAACACGTATTCACTTTACGCTTTGTTGCGCGTGCAACCCGATCCATTATGTTTACGTATTTGTGAATGTGTATTCACTTTACGTTCTGTTGCGGCGTGCAACCCGATCCAGTATATTTACGTATTTGTGAACATATATTCACTCTACGGTTTGTTGCGGCGTGCAACCCGATCCATTATGTTTACGTATTTGTGACGCGTATTCACTTTACGCTTTGTTGCGGCGTGCAACCCGATCCATTATATATTTATATATTTATGTGAACACGTATTCACTTTTCATATTTTTCAAGATCAAATAAATACTATTCTCTTTTCTAACATTCTGTCATTCATACTTGTAACGATTATAACTTTTAACCATAACTCCAACTAAGGTGTTTCTCAAGCGGAAACTAAGGTAAGGCGGGATCTTTCACTGTACCAAATTTCATTTAAAACTACTTTGGGTAACTAACACAAATTTATCCTCAAAACAGCCACATGAAATTTATTTCGGCAGAATATTTATTAAACAACACCCAATCTTAGAATAGTCATAACTCCTAATCCGTAAACCCGTTCAAGCCCCATAAAATCTCAAAACGACGAGAACAGAGAGCTACACGTCTCCATGTGAACCATCCTTTCATATTCTGTACCATTTGGTACAGTTTTACACTTTTATTCGCTGCCCTTCCTGAATCTCGATAGATCCGAGGCAGAAACTTTAAACAGCGATAACTCTCAATCCGTAAGTCGGATAGACCCCCGTAAGGTCTCAAAATGTCCACAACAAAGAGATCTAGAACTTTCATTTAGAAACAATTTTCATATTCCCCACAGATTAGTACAGTTTTACGTTTCAACGTCCTGCCCTTCTGGATTCCGACGAATCCGAGGCAGCAACTTCAAACTACAATAACTCTCAACTCGTAAGTCCGTTTTAATAAATATTTATATATATCTGTCCGTAACAGAGAGACTTACAACCATATAAATTTTCATATAATTCTAATAAGTAAAACTCAATAAAAACAGTCTGTAATTATGCCTTTCCGAATTTCGACCAAATCTAAGGCAGGAACTTTGAACTATGATAACTTTCAAACCGTACGTCCATTTTACCTTCTATATGATCATATTAGAGAGGTGTACAATTCCTCCGAATTTCATCAAATTCTAACAATTATAACTCAGTGAGAACAGTTCGTAAAGTTCATGACGCAACTAGTTGTCTAAACAATCAAAAGTTCAATATTTCTTTTCAACACTCAATTCTTATTCTAACATGTATTGAACTAAAAATAAAGGATGTTACCAAGAATTTCTGAGTGAGAAAACTCACCTTGTAAGTGTGAAGATTATTGTTGTGTAGTTGCTAAAATGATCCCTTCTCTCTAGTAGTTTGATTCTTGTTCTTCTTGCCCTCTTGGTATTTTTTCCAGATTTTTCCTCTTCTTGTTCACTTGTTTTTTTCTGATTTTCTAATCTTTGTGGTATGCACTTTGTTTGTGTATAAGTATAATGTATAAGTGGAGAAGGTTGTATAACTTATGGGAGATGGAAGGCCAAGGGTGGAGGGGAATTGAAAAGGGGGGGGAAGGGGATGTGCATAGCTTGAATGCATGGCTTGAATGCCTTTGCAGCACTACATTCTTTACGTCTTAATGCTATTGCATTTTTTTTTTTTTTTTTGCATCTTAATGTTATTGCACACATTTTGTCTTTTAATGTTATTTTATTTTATTTATTTATTTCCATTTTATTTATCTATTTATCTAACTTTAATACTAACTTCATCCCATGCAATTTATTCTTTATTTTCTTATATATATGTATTTTTATTAACTCAACCAACAACTATATATTATTATTATTTTCCGGATTTTACATAAAATGACTAGGGCAGGTGAAGATATTATTCCGCCCTATTTATTTTAAGGTTCCGAGACCGAAGAATGCGAGAAGTGTGGATGTAAATCCTTTGCTTGACAAAGTCATGATGAGTCTCGTATGAGACTTTTCGTTGCTCCCGATGCAAGTCATGTAAAAGAAAGAAAAAGAAAAGGATTAGTATATATTCAAACCTCATCGAATAATAAACGACATTGATATGAAGATTAAACACATTCAATGACACTTTAAAATATCGTGAGTTTATAAACCACACATCATCATACATGCCCATTTTGAACTTAAAACAAACAAAGATATTAGACCTTTAATCAACACAAAACTGCATTAAGACATGTATAACACATTCTAAGAGTTTAAACAAATTAATTTTAGCTAGTTACACGTTTATAACTTCAAATGTTTATACATGATTAATACGACCTTAAAATCGATGTGAAAATAGCGAAAACCGATAACAAAATGACGGAGAATCGGTCGAAAAGTAGCCAAAACGATAACAACGGTGAACATCGATCCAAAATTAGCCAAAATCAGTCCATGAAACGATCGAAACGATGAAATAACAGGGCTGAAAATCAGTCCGAAAAATGACCAAAATCAGTACGCGAAACAGTAAAAAAAACAGTAAATAACGGGGCTGAAAATCAGTCCGAAAATGACCAAAATCAGTCCGCAAAACAGTAAAAAACCAGAAAATAACAGGGCTGAAAGTCAGTTCGAAAAATGACCAAAATCGATCGCAAAAACGATAACTAACTGTGGCTGAAAATCGATCTATAAAATGACCAAAATCGATCGCAAAGCGATAAAAAACCAGAAAATAACAGGGATGGAAGTCAGTTCGAAAAATGACCAAAATCAGTCTAACAAGGGGCTAAAAATTAGTAGAGAAACAACCCAAAATCAGTCCAGAAAATGTAGTAAAAAAATCGATGCGAACTATTCTCATGAACCAATCTAACAAAACAGTAATACTAGCCCAACGACAGTGAAATTAGTTTGTCAAATGAAGTCGGTTCGACAAAGTATTTCAACTTATTTTTAGGCCTTAAACTAGCGTTATATGATATAAAGATTATACTAACAGATTTTCATAGAGAAGTAGCTTTGGACTTTCATCCCATATTCGACAGATAAATAGGAAAGACTGATATACATAGGATGTTTACATTTTTTAAGAAGCTAATCCTTGTATTTTGCATGAAACAGTCCACTATACAAATGGTCCCAAACATCATTTACGCATTACGATATGAAATCGGCCCAAATATGATTTTCCAGATTTTTATTATATAGAAGAAGAGAAGAAAGCAGGCCCAAAAACACATGGCATGATATACATCGTAAATCGGATATACGTGACATATATATTCATTGTATTTTAACCCAAGGTGGAAAGACAAAGTGAAAACAAGTAAAGGCAAGCACATGAGCATACACACAAAATTACGTAGGTCATTACTTCCCACTTATAGACTTTCATGATTCTAAAACTAAGTATATTCAAACCAAGCGTTATCAACTAACTAACATTTTAAAGTGGAATTTGATATGCGACATATAGAAATCATGATGCATGAGAATAAAATAACAATCCCTGCGGTTTCTTACTAGATTTCAGAGTAAATGGTATATATCAGAATAATAGAATCTAGAAGCAATGTGCTTCGTGAACTATCATGTCCTTAGCTTTTCATGCTTGATCTATTCAATTAAGCTTAGTCATTCCTTGTTAAGGCTAGTAGCAGATAAGACAACCAAACCAGATAGGAAAGAAATCAAGTAATCAGGTTGAAACTATTTTAGATTGACTATTGATTCCTTTTTAGAACCGCATGCTTAATGTCAACATGATACATGGACAAATTTCAAAGAAACATGGGAATTTCACATATCAGAGAGGAAGAAAAAGGGCTCTTTACCCATACTCACAAAGTTACTTTAAACAATATAGTTCTAAGTTCATCATTTATTTTTTATATCTAATGTACAGGCCCTGATAAGGTCACTTCGACCATCTTGCATAATAAAGCACAGAAACAATCCTCTTACTAAAACATAAGGACATGTCAACATGGATTAGGCATGCCCATCAATATGACATCCCGGACAACATTAATTGAGCTAGCATATATGCAGATACTTCAAACATAATGATTCATGTGGTAGCAGTAGACATGAAGTTGATTGAGAAATGACTCAGGGATATTCCATGCTGAATATCAGACATAGGGATAGACAAATCGTCAAACAAGATGGCATTTCTCAGGTATATGGGACCGTCCAGTTTACACCAAGCGTATACGTCATATTAAAACTACATTAAGCATAATGACACTTTAAATTAGGCGAAACATGGCGGGAGCTAATTTCAAAATAAGAGCCCAACACAGGCATCACTTGGTAACTAAATGATATGATTCGAAATAGCTACAAAGACTTCACACGGTGGCATTTAAACACTTAGACAGGCTCATAATTCATAGAAACACACGCAAGAATCCTAAGTAGGTAGTTCAGATATGTGTGCACAACTAACAAATGGCAAAGGCATTTCAGTCCAGAAGTGAGGCTTTTAATTAATACAAACAACAACACATCCGATGAATCATTCTCTCGATTTAAGTCATAGCCTTCTCGAGTGAACATTAAGACAACCTATTCATATCATGATTATAATCAGAACCAAATACGGTGGATTTATCGTTGGATCGTCGATTAAACATACCAATATCACAAGGCTTTAACTGATCGATATCACGGTCTTAGCAAACAACAACATACTTGGTTTGGTTATATTAAACACAAACCTAATCGATAGCTTAATAATCAAAATCTACCAAGATAAACTAAGACATGTTAAGCATCTATAATAACTCTAACAAGTATGATCAGAATATATAACAGAGCACACAAAATTACGTAAAGAAAAAGAGAATCGAGAGGAATTTGAGTTTACCTTCTCCGGGTAGCGAACCGAGGCGTCGTCTCGACCCGTCGAATCCGCTCGGAGATGTTATGTGTATGTGCGACGGAAGAGGAATAAAAGCTAAGGTATTTGCGGTTTTTCTGAACCAATTGCTAGGAATTAAAAGAGATGCAAATAGAAGATGTTATGTGAAATCAAGAGTAGAAAATCTGGCCCTAAACGCAAGAATTTTAAAACGAAGAACAAAATAGATGATATGCAAAATAAATTATTCAAAATCCGGTCCTTCCAAAATGAAGAACAAAGGGGTCTTTTATAGGTGAAATATTGGGTTTGAATTCGAAATAAAGCTGTTAGAGGCCTGATTTTGGACGATTTGTTGGTTCAAATCGCGGATTTTAGGGAGATGCAGGGTATGGGCTGTGTAGGTGAAGTGAAAGGAGTAGTTGGGGGTGCAGGGAGTGGGCATGGCAGTGGATGGGAGGTGTAGGGGTAGGGGGTGTCGGCGATAGGGATGAGAAGATGGGGTCCGCGTTTTTGTGTTTGGTAGGAGATAAGAGAAGGCTTTGGGCTTGGGCGAGTGGGCCGCGGGATTGGGCTAGAGCGATTTAAGTTGTGGGTTGTGGGCTGGTAATTATGTAATTAGGTATTAGTTTTAGGAGTTAATTTTAGGTAGAATTAATTAGTGGTAAATTAGATTGTTTAAATTGTGATTAAATTATTTATGTGCTTTATTAATCTAAATTATTACAAGGATAAGGACGGGCGTGCTATTTGATTAGTGTTTAATATTTTATAATGCGGCGCTATTATTAAATTGCTTATTTGTGCATGTATTAATATCCATTTTATTATAGAAAATTATTTTGCAAAATTAGTGTAATTTTATAGTTAAGAGCTGAACGGGAGGGTCAAAATTGGGTGTCAACAACCTCATCCGGTAGGTGGGCACGTGCCTGTAACCTCGGTGCCTACTAGTAGTTCCTCTCTTGCCTTACGGGCGCGGTTGCCTTGCGTGGAGGCATAACAGATACATAAAGGAAAACATCAGAGGAGGTTCAACCTATAACTCAGCTCTATTGCACGATCTTAGAGTGAAAGAATGGAAACCAATCCTAAATATCCTGCGACCTCTTGATTATAGATGTGGTGCGACACACCGATAATCAAGACTACTGCTGAACGGTGCGTGGACACTTTCCGAGGACTAAGCGCTCACGATACCACTTTTGTCACGACCCAACCGGGGCGCGGCGGTACCTAGGGGTACCTGTCGGTATATGTCGAGAATAGCAATGAACATACATAGCACATAACTTATAAAAGGGTAACATCAGCGGCCGATAAGGCTGCCTTCCATAAAACACACTAAAACAAGGTATAGTTGTACACTGGTTCTTAGAGCCCAAAACATAAATGTGACCACAGACCTCTAAAGATAACAACTGTGGCGGGACAGGGCCCCGTCATACCCCTGAATGTACAAAATACCTATAGCATCAGGGAATGTCCGTACCAATAAACAAGCTTAGGAGGAATGGAGCTTCGACAGGAATAGTGATCCTAAGAACGAGGATCCATGATCGCTTACCACCTGCGGCGTGAGCGATCCCAGGAAGGGTCGATTACCTGACGTACCAAGTATGTAAAACTCGAAAATACTGTAGTAATATCATAAGTCAAAAATAAGCTGGAGTCATAGATAAAATCAATTTCCTTGCATTGTGCCTTACTAACAATGAGAGTAACAAGTATAAATCTTATAGCATAAAAATAGGAGGCTCACGATCAAAGCGGTACCTGCGCGTAGTATCATTAAGCAATCCTACTCGCGGGACTATTTCACCCGCATGGGTCTGTGGACCCGCGTGAGTCATTCGCCTCGTCGTGGGACTATTTCACCCGCGTGGGACTATTTCACCCGCATGGATCCTGTGGACTGCGTGAGTACCATCGCCGTACTCGCGTGGGACTATTTCACCCGCGTGGATCACGTGGTCCGATCCGCGTGAGTGCAAGCGCGCTTTCGCGTCATGGGTAGCAAATCCATGACATAGATAATAACCCAGGGTTTACCCCGTAATAATACAAATATATAACATAGCTCATCCGGCTATCATACATAACATAAGCACTACCGGCCTATCATATCATACATAAGCACTACCGGCCTATCATATCACAACATAAGCACTACCTACTATCATATCATACATAAGCACTCTGGCTTATCATAACATAAGCAAGTTAAGAAATCCCTAACTTCTTATTAACATTATTAATATATCCTCTCATTTTAGTGTCTAAGGCACTAACATGTCTTTAATAGAAAATCAGGAATTCAACCCAAGTACCATGTACTTCTAACTTTTTAAGAAAAACTCGTTTTATACCAAGATTCCAAGATACTAATCACCATAGTATCAAGTTACAAGTTCTTTTCAAAACAAGTCACATTTCCTTTTAGAAATATAATAGGCTTCTAAATCAAGTGACTTCATTTCCTTTAAAACCTTAGGCAACCAATGCCTAAAATTAATCCACCTTCCATAGTTTCAAATCCTTTACCCGTACTTGTTTTAATTAGAGTAAACCATTCTTTGTGAATCTTTCAAAAACTAATATAACCAACTTCCCATAAAGTCATTATATTAGCGTTATTCCTTTGTCAAATACATTTTCCCTAAATCCAAGGGACTTATACTTTAAAAATGAAACAAGTATCATATACTTTAGAACGAGTGAAAGATATCAAATCTTGTACATATACCGTACTACATAGGTACAACTATTTATGCTCAAGAGATAGGAAAGCTCTACATACCTCTTCGGTCAATCCACTTGCTAAGTCCAACTACCGCAAATAATATGTCAACCTATAATAACCATAGTGCGTTTATTAACCTCTAATTTCAATGTAGAAATTCCAAATTCAAGTTACCAATTCCTAAGGAAAATTGGGCAGCATTTCCTTTGTTTCTACTCACTTTGCCACCTTTTTCAAAGGTCGATTTTCAACACTCAAACGCATCATTAAGGCCCAACATCCAAACCAACACAAAGGGGATTACACACCTAATCTTGGGTGTGTAAAATTCTGCCCCATAAGTTATAATAATACACTTAACAATTCTAAAGTAGTTTTTAGGCTACAACATGCTCATAATCTCTTCCTAACCCATTTTTCATATCCAAACCACATTTCTAGCATGCAATGACTCTAAGAGCATCATTTACTACCACAAGTACTTTCTTCTTAACATGCAACACTATAAACTAAATCTAAAGGAAGAATCATTACCTTAGAGTTTTAGTCAAACTTATTCCAAATATTTTGCTAGCTTCCTTGCCAAGAACACCACCACAAGCTAGCCACAAGCTTCCTTTTTGTTCTTAACTTTTGATTTTCCTTAGGCTTGGATTTCCTTTGGAAATGTAGAGAGAAGGAGGAGCTGATTTTTAGAGAGAGGGAGAGAAATTGGAAGATGACCAAGTCTTCAAGACTTGGTCAATATATTGCATGCAAGAAATCAAATGGGGGGACACTTGTCACCCTCCCAATGTCTTTTAAAAGAAAAATCTGACTTTTCCTAAGTCTTTCCGCCCAAAAATCCCGCCTCGGCGCGCGGCCACCTTTCGGCGCGCGGCTGCAGCTCCTGCGGACCTCGAGATCTTCCGCGCGCGACCTGCTTCCCGGCGCGGCTGAAACCAGCGACCCTCCGATCTTTCGGCGTCGCGGCCACGACTTCGCGCGGCCCTACAATCACCCGTCTTGGCGCCGCGGCCCTGCCTCCGGCGCCGTGGCGCTGAGACCCCTTACCGCGGTCCAGGCCCGAACCACGGGGTATAACAAATATGCTATCGATTCTAGGTGCGAATTTTCGATATGCTGTTCTAGGGTTTTTTCCTATTCTCGCTGTTTAGCTTTTGTTAGTCGAAAAAGGAAGGGGTCTGGATTGCTGTCCACCCTGATGTCTATCTGTTCTAGGGTTTTTATCCTATACTCTCTCAATCTTGAAGGGGATTCCTATGCCTAAGACCCTCTGCTTGTTACTAGACTCCTTATGCCTTATGCGAATCTGTTGGGTTTCCTCCCCTTTTGCCTGATGAGAAAGCTGTCTATTGGGTTCTTAACTGCTGCTAAGGGGGGTGTCAAATCGATGTCGTGGTTTTGGATGCTAAAGGATGTTAACCGATTCTCCTCCCTGCTTCCCCATCTCGATGCCTGTAAAAATGCTCAATTTATAGCCTCCGATTGGGTTCCATTTTAGGGTAAGTCTTAAGGCTGATTTTAGGCGATTTGGGTACTGATTTCGTGCGATTTCGTTAAGATTTTGTGATATTTTGGATGGTAAGGAGCGAGCTGGCTGTGTGCATGGGTAAGGAAAGTCCCGGAATCTCCGGCGAGAAATCCGGGCGTGGCGGCGATTGAAGTTTTTATTTGCGTTTAGGTTTTCGTTTCGTGAGGGAGAGGATGAAGTGAGGGTATTGTGGGCTGCTGGTAATAGGGGCGGATGTTAAAGGGCTAAAGACGTGGGCCGGGGCGACGGGTTTGGGCCAGGGCGACGTGGGCTGCGGGTTCATTTAGGTATGGAGTGGGCTGGGCGAAAATGGTGGGTAGTTAGTTAATTAATGGTTTTAATTAATTAGTGATAAGTTGTTTAAATTGCAATTAGATTATTTAGGTGTCTTTATTAGTGGTAAATTAAATTAATAAATTGTGATTAAATTATTTAGGTGCTTTATTAATCTAATTATAATAAATGCGGGCGTGCTATTTAATTAGTGCTTAATATTTTAGAATACGGCGCTATTAAATAAGTTATGAAATTGCTTTGCGTATTAATAAATGTGACTATGCTACTTGACACGACGTCATTGCTAAATTATTTATTTTACGTATTTATTATTAATTATTAAGAATTGTTTGACATGGCTTAAATTTAATCAATGCGGCGCGGGACTCTGAGTGCTTAATACTGTACGTAAAATGCGGTGTTATTATTAAATTGCTTATTTATGCCTGTATTAATGTTTTATCGCTGCATTTTTTATTATTTAAAATTATTTGAAAATTGGTGTAATTTTATAGTTAATGACTAGGCGGGAGGGTCAAAATTGGGTGTCAACAACTTGTCCCTCTTTGTATGAAGATGATGGAAGAATCTTCGGACAAAGACGTTGACTCATGGTCAATTTTGTCTCGATCCTCAGAATTGCAAAAATGCTGGGCAATTAAGACAAGGTTGACGCGGACTCAAAATTGTCCCAGTGTCGAGTTATGACGACACTGGGCTACCATGGTCAAAACACCAAGGCGGGTTAACGCGGACTCAAAATTGTCCCAGTGTCGAGTTATGACGACACTGTGCTACCATGGTCAAAACACCAAGGCGGGCTAACGCGGACTCAAAATTGTCTCAGTGTCGAGTTATGACGACACTATGCTACCATGGTCAAAACACCAAGGCGGGCTAACGCGGACTCAAAGCTGTCTCAGTGTCAAGTTATGACGACACTGGGATGTGGTGCTAAAAAATAAAAAATAGAAATGGCGGCGAACACAGGGTGTCTGCTATGGCTTATGGTCTTTGGGTTTTATGGTGATGTGGAGCAGTGGACGGCGGCAGGCGCTTACATCGTTCATTGGGAAGGTTGGCCCGACAAATTACCGGTTATTTGTAAGAAAATCCATGTTGTGCTCCTGCTCCTGCATGCTAAGACTTAAACAAACGATTAGTGCATAACTGCTAAGGCAAAATGATGGTGCATGAATTTATTGATAATGTAATTGTGTGAGTAGACAATGCTATCCTGCAAAAGTGTGATGCATTGCAAATCTTTGTGATTTTGTCCTTGCGGGCGTGTTGCGATTGTGAGCAGCGGATATGTTGTCGCTTGCTGCAAGCGCCGCATAGACTAAAGCTCGAAAGAGTTAGTGCATACTTGTTAAGACAGAATAATACAGCACGAATAAGAAACGCAATTTTGAAAGTAGAGAAATCGTCCCTGCGTGGATGTGATATGCTGATGATGGCGTCATTTTTGGGCTTGTTGTCTTGATCGCGTTCTTTGCTTGGGCCAGCGTTATTCTTTGGTGTCGTTGCGTAATGTTGATGGCGTCATTATGCGGGCGTATTATTCTTGGCGTCGTTGTGTGGGCGCATTATTCTTGGCGTCGTTATGCGGGCGTATTCTTCTTTGGCGTCGTTGCGTAGGCGTATTATTCTTTGGCGTCGTTGTGTGGGCGCGCATTATTCTTTGGCGTCGTTGCGTGGGCGTATTCTTCTTGGCGTCGTTGCGTGAAGCGTATTCTTCTTTGGCGTCGTTGTGTGGGCCAGCATTATTCTTGGCGTCGTTATGCGGGCGTATTCTTTGTTGGCGTCGTTGTGTGGGCGCATTATTCTTGGCGTCGTTATGCGGGCGTATTCTTCTTTGGCGTCGTTGCGTGAGCGTATTCTTCTTTGGCGTCGTTGTGTGGGCGTATTCTTCTTTGGCGTCGTTGCGTAGGCGTATTCTTCTTGGCGTCGTTGCGTGAACATAATCGCGATGGCGTCGTTATGCGGGCGTATTCTTTGTTGGCGTCGTTGCGTGAGCGTATTCTTCTTTGGCGTCGTTGTGTGGACGTATTGTTGCTGACGTCGTTGTCTGGACGTATTGTTGCGGGCGTCGTTGTGAGGACGTATTGCTTCCGCTCCGTGATGCCTTTGTTGGGTGCGATGTGTGGGTTGCAAATTTGACTTTATGCCCGAGTTGATGCGCTAGCCTTTGTTGCGAAATTGAGTCGGTTGATTGTCGATGCCGCTTTTACGCCTGCTGCCAGCCGCGGACTTTGAATTTTGGATTGTTGTCATATCCTCTGCCTTTGCTGCTTCTTTCTGCTTCTGCGAAGAAAACCTTTTCTTAGTATTTACCTGCTTGGTTTGCACTTCTGTACATTAATATGAAAGACTGCGCTCAGAAAATTTGTGAGTTTGGGGTGGCGGTCGTATTTGACCGTCGCCTTGTTCGCGACATTTGCGTGCACGGCACCTTGGACTTGCAACCCGCATGCAGTTTCTACCTTATCGATTTTAAATAAGTAAAGAGGCGTTTGGCCTAAAGTGGATCTCGATGGAGTTGCTTGTGTATTCGTTATTTTGAGCGAAGGAAAGTTTCCTAATGGTGTGGCCAGCCGATTTAGGCGCCTCGTATCCCAGTGGGAATCAGGTCATGACGTAGTACATTACAAGCGAAGTTGGGTAAAATTCTAATGGTGGGACCGAGGCCGATGTGGCCGCCTACGTATCCGTCAAGGGAATCAGGTCGAACATAGTTCCAATTGCAAGCGAAACATTATTAAAGCTTAAATATGAGCCTTAAATTATTCTGCTAAACTAAATTGTTTTTTCTTATCCGACTCTGGCGGACCGAACAAGTGCAAATTCAACTAATCGCGCCTTGCTCTGCATCATGGTGTTTGGTCTTAAATGCTCTGCTATCAATATCTCCTTCTTTTGGCTTCTGCGTGGTGCATGCTTGGATAAATGACTGATTCAGGCAGAGCGGGTTCTGGCTAGGGAACACCTCTCTTCCTTTGGGGTTCATTGTACTCATTAGGGGAGGCCTCCTCCACCTGAATGACTCCCTCATTGATCAACTCCCTTACTTTGTCTCTGAGTGTATAACACTTTCCCATGTCGTGTCCGATGGCTCCAGAATGGTATGCACAACTTTTGTTTCCATCATGAGCTTTGGACTTGGGATTGGGCACATTCTTTGGAATTGGCTGGAGTATCCCTGCAAACCTCAACCTCTCGTACAACTGCGACAAAGGCTCGGCTAAATAGGTGTATACTTTGGCTGGCCTTTCTGTGGCATTTAGGCGGGGTTTGAAAATGTTTAGTGGACGGGCCTTTGGCTGTGGCGTATACACGGATGGGTATCATGAGGGTTGTCATATCATTGCGAAAATAGGTTTGTGGTGGCCTTTGGTTTGTGTTTAGCTGGAGTATGTTAGGCATTCGGTTTTGTGTGGGATATATGGGTGCCTTGTATATTGGCTGAATGGGATATGTAGTAGCGGAGTCGTAATAATTTGGAGGTTTTGATTGTTTTGGTTATTTGCGATGTGAGTGCTCTGGTGAGGTTTCGGAGCCTTTTAATTTCAGTCTGCAGGGTTGCCATTTGTTGTGGTAACTGGGCGAGGTGCTCGATCGGATCTATGTTGTTTTTCTTTTCTGAGACCCCTGCTTTGCCTATAGGAACCAAGATGGGTTCCGACTCGTTCTGCTCAAATGCCACTGAATCAGTCATGTCGCTGGACCGTGCCTTGGATCTTGTGAAATATCGATGCTCTGTCATTGCTTAGTCAAATACAAATCGACCTTTGGGGGAGATGATAAATCCTTTAGACAACATGTAGCAAACTGCGTTAGTGTAAAGCACGTGATTTTGCAAATGTGTAAAAACATTTAGCAAGTACATGTTGCATATAAATTGTCACATTGCAAGCGAGTCCTAACATGCATGGGGACCCTTTGATGCAAGAGGTAGGCCTAAACGTCACATATGCGAGGTCATGATGGATTTGTCCAAGCCGTCCAACTGTAATGCTTTTGTTGGAAATGGCGACCAAATGACGGTGCACTTTTCCCAATTTCAGCATGACATGATTAGGTTTGGATTTGTCTATCAATGCCACGCTACACATAATATGCTGGTTGGTCGTTGGGTTGAGAAACCCGTCGACAAGTTTGGTGTCTTCCTAATTGTGGTGTCGATGCCAAGGACCGACCCACCTAAGGTAAGTGCATGCATGCCTTAAAATAAAGGGTGGTATAGCTCTATCCTGAGTTGCTAAGATTTGGCTTTACTAGGCCTTGAGTTCCCGAGCGGACAACTCGAGTGAGAAGGCTACGCGGCCACCGGTTAGACCGGACACTCCACGTATATTACCAACTCTCCTAAATTTGGTTTTTGAAGAAGAATTTGCTGATGCATCAAGCGCACCTCGCATGTAGTGTGTGATTGTGTGAATTTTTCAGAGTGGAAGAAATATGAGCGGAATGCCAGTTTAAGAAAAGCAGTAAAGCAAGTAGCAATTAAAAATAAACAAAATACAACACACAAAAAATTAAAATGCAAAAATAATTGCCAAATAATAACCCTAGGTCTGTTGTGGTTAAGAACCTTAAATCCCCAGCGGAGTCGCCATTTCTGTCACGCCCTTTTTCGGCCGCGACATTTTATAAAAAAATAAGCTCCTGCTTAAATAAGATGTTAGGAAATAAATAATAAATGCTAAAGTGCAAAGAGTGCTTAAAAAGGTGTTAAAATGCTAAAAGTGCAAAAGATGCTAAAGGGTTCGCGGAGTCGCCACCTAATTAATTGGGTGAATTAGGACACCTAAATGTTAACTAGTTTAAAGTAACATTAACTCCATTTTAACGGTCTGCTAAACTGAATGAGATTCTGGGCAAGTGTTCTTTATTATCCTAAAGGGAAGGGGTTAGGCACCCTAAAGGATCCGCTAACTTGCGGTTGTCCGTTCAAACCTAGGGTTAATTACTTATGCTAAGAATGCGTGTTTTGAAAAAATATAAAGATGCTTCAAAAATATTTTGTAAAGGAGGCATGTTGATAAAGTTTTTATAAGACCAAGGCCAAAAAATATAAATAATGCAAAGATTATTTATGGACTAATTACGTGTACATGCAAAAGTTATTTTGCTTAACCTGCGTATAATAAGAAGTGCTTAAGATGATTCTTAAGAGTTTAGGATAAAATTTGTTATGGATTTAATAAGAAACGAAATGTTGGTTTTATGATGCAAGTTAAATCATTTAGACTACTTTGGCAAAATTTAGACATGCGTAACAATCCTAAAGGACACATAAAGTAGAAATGCATTTCTAATTTTAAATTACCTCCCCTTACGTGTTCAAAGGCTAATTGTTCTTGGTTTCCTATTAATTACAAAGTTATAAATTACAATAACAAATAAAATGAGATAAGGAGGTTAAGAGAGCAAGGGATTGAAGCGGATGACGACATCCTATTTGTTTTTCTAGGAATTGCCGAAGAGGGAACTCGATGGATGTAGATGCGGGTTGCCATTTGAAGTAGCTCGTGGTGAGTCTCGCCATGAGACTCCTCATTTTTGCTCCAATGCATTTCATGTAAAAATAAAGAAAGATAAGGATTAGTATCCATTCATGTTATCTCACCAAATGTAAGTAATATCAAAGTATCACGTACTGGCTATTTCTTTCTATCATATTGGTCAACGAAGCCAGAGACAACAGCATTTAACAGTGAAGGCAGATAATCAGATAAGTAGGAATGGTTTACATCTAGACCGATTAAAATGAGTTTGGCATGATCCATGCTAAGAGCATCCACTGATTTTAGGGAGGCCATCAGGCACATGGGCCCTGCCCAGTCTTAAGAAATGGAAAGCAAACAAGAATAGGCAACATGAAACATTGGGCATGGACAAACAATATACTATACTTGTATACGTGGAATATAAGTAGCATACGACCCATATACCATAATATACTACATTGATCAATTAGTTAAATGTATTTGCTCAGGCAGAAGATATAACTGAACCCCCCTCAATTACCCGCATTATTTTCCAGATTTCCAAAGAGAGTACATTCCGTTATACAGCAAACAGACAGGGAAAACAAGAAAAGCGAAGCGAGCGATGGCTGGGCGGCGTTGAAACACTCAACAAGTGCCCGTATGCTTCCATATAGTTCTTAAGTGTAAATAGAGCATGGGACGGACTATTGAGGCATAATATTGGACTCACACAAACATACGAAATCGTCATGAACTTGCAAATCTGGGTTTATCACTCTAACAGGAAACACGGATCTGCAACTCGTTATAACGAGGACACAAATGAGATCGGATATTATCATCGTAAAAATATGCTATCGAAGCTGACATCAAAATAATCACGTTAACAAAACATAATTACGAATATTGATAGCGATTAATTCTGACTAAACAGATTCGACATAAACAAATGCACTTCAAATCATACACAAATGGTATTGGACACAACTAACAGAACACATCATTTCAAAGCAGTTATAACGCGTAAATCGCCCAGAAATCGAAGAGAAGCGGGTTTACCTTTTAGGACAATGACGGGCGGCGTATCAAGTCGTCGGTCCACTCGACGGGTTATTGCGATGCGATTGAAAGCGATGCGGTTTAGGTCGATTCCAGGTGCGAATTTTTGATATGCTGTTCTAGGGTTTTTTCCTATTCTCGCTGTTTGGCTTTTGTTAGTCGAAAAAGGAAGGGGTCTGGATTGATGTCCACCCTGATGTCTATCTGTTCTAGGGTTTTTATCCTATACTCTCTCGATCTTGAAGGGGATTCCTATTCCTAAGACCCTCTGCTTGTTACTAGACTCCCTATGCCTTATGCGAATCTGCTGGGTTTCCTCCCCTTTTGCCTGATGAGAAAGCTGCCTATTGGGTTCTTAACTGCTGCTAAGGGGGGTGTCAAATCAATGTCGTGGTTTTGGATGCTAAAGGATGCTAACCGATTCTCCTCCCTGCTTGCCCCTCTCGATGCCTGTAAAAATGCTCAATTTATAGCCTCCGATTGGGTTCCATTTTAGGGTAAGTCTTAAGGCTGATTTTAGACGATTTGGGTACTGATTTCATGCGATTTCGTTAAGATTTTGTGATATTCTGGATGGTAAGGAGCGAGCTGGCTGTGTGCATGGGTAAGGAAAGTCCCGGATTCTCCGGCGAGAAATCCGGGCGTGGCGGCGATTGAAGTTTTTATTTGCGTTTAGGTTTTCGTTTCGTGAGGGAGAGGATGAAGTGAGGGTATTGTGGGCTGCTGGTAATAGGGGCGGATGTTAAAGGGCTAAAGACGTGGTAGGCGGCGGGTTTGGGCGAGCGGCGTGAATTGCGGGTTCATTTAGGTATGGAGTGGGCTGGGCGAAAATGGTGGGTAGTTAGTTAATTAATGGTTTTAATTAATTAGTGATAAGTTGTTTAAATTGCAATTAGATTATTTAGGTGTCTTTATTAGTGGTAAATTAAATTAATAAATTGTGATTAAATTATTTAGGTGCTTTATTAATCTAATTATAATAAATGCGGGCGTGCTATTTAATTAGTGCTTAATATTTTAGAATGCGGCGCTATTAAATAAGTTATGAAATTGCTTTGCGTATTAATAAATGTGACTATGCTACTTGACACGACGTCATTGCTAAATTATTTATTTTACGTATTTATTATTAATTATTAAGAATTGTTTGACAGGGCTTAAATTTAATCAATGCGGCGCGGGACTCTGAGTGCTTAATACTGTACGTAAAATGCGGTGTTATTATTAAATTGCTTATTTATGCTTGTATTAATGTTTTATCGCTGCATTTTTTATTATTTAAAATTATTTGAAAATTGGTGTAATTTTATAGTTAATGACTAGGCGGGAGGGTCAAAATTGGGTGTCAATAATGTATTATCATTTTTATTACTGCGTATTCCATGGATTTGCTACCCATGATGCGAGTGCGGCACTTGTACTCATGCGGGCCCATTGGGTCCATGCGGGTGAAATAGTCCCATGCGGGTGAAATAGTCTCATGCGGGTCCACAGGATCCATGCGGGTGAAATGGTCTCATGCAGGTGAAATAGTCTCATGCGAGGCGGATTGCCTTATGCGGATCCACAGGATCCATGCGGGTGAAACAGTCCCAGGAGTAGGATTGCTTAATGATACTACGGGCGAGAGATCCTGTTTTGATCATGAGCCTCCTGTTTTTATGCAGTATTATACTTATACTTGTTACTCTCATTGTTAGTAAGGCACAATGCAACCTAATTTGATTTTGATCTATAACTTCCGTGTATTTTGGACTTATGATATTACTACAGTATTTTCCAGTTTTACATACTTGGTACGTTGTGTATCGACCCTTCGAGCTGCGTTCATCTGCGGTAAGGAAGCGGTGGTAGATCCTTATTCATAGGATCTTTTACTCAGTGTCGTGAGCTCCATTTCTTGGAGGCTCGACTTTTGGTATGGTTCTCCCGGTGTTGTTGATGTTTTGTACATTCGGGGCATGGCAGTCTGTCCCGTCATAGTGTTACTCCTTCTTAGAGGCATGTAGTCTTGTCATAACTTGGTTTGTTTAAGGATGTAACTGTTCGATTTTATGTACTTTTGGGGTAGCCATTTTGGGCTAGACTATTTTATATCATTATAGTTGTTTATTGTGAGTTTATATTCCGCTGGTTTTCTCTGATGTTGTGTCACAAGGGTGCCCGGGGTAAGGCACCGGTAACGGATCCGGGGTCGGGTCGTGACATGCATCTTCCTACTCATGCAACAGCTATGCCTGCTAATTTGTCTTATTTTCATTTAACACCTTCCTCTTCGAAGTTTTATTTGTGGCAGTCTAGACTTGGTCATGTATTAGGCTCTCGTCTGCGTTTTATGTGTAGTACTGGTGTTCTTGGTGATTTACAATCCGATGATATTTCTGATTGTAGTGGATGTAAACGTGGAAAATTTTCTGCTTTGCCTTTTAATCTTAGTACTTCTACTTCTTCTGCACCATTTTATCTAGTTCATTCAGATGTTTGGGGGCCAGCACCTATCCTTACTAAGGGAGGCTCCAGATATTATGTTTCCTTTATTAATGACTATACTCGTTATTGTTGGGTTTATTTGTTGAAAAAAACGTTCTAATTTTGTTCATACTTATGTTGAGTTTTAAGCCTACGTAAAAACTCAACATTCTGCCATTATTAAATGTTTTAGGCAGATTTAGGAGGTGAATATACTAGTGGAGATCTTTCTGGTATTTTCAAAGCTGATGGTATAATACATCAGTCTTCTTGTACTGATATACCACAACAAAATGGGATAGCCGAGAGAAAGCATAGGCATATTGTTGAGACCGCTAGATCTATGTTTTTGTCCGCTAGTGTACCTAGTGAATTTTGGGGAGAAGTTTTCCTTACATCTGTTTATCTTATTAATATGATCTCTACCTCTCATAATTCTGAGACTTCTCTATATGCTAGACTATTTGGTCACACCCCACTATATTCCCATTTTAGAGTTTTTGGTTCTACATGTTTTGTTTTACGTCCACATGTAGAGCGTACTAAATTATCTTCTCGTGTCGCCATTTATGTTTTTCTTGGATATGGGGTTGGGTAGAAATGTTATCGTTGTCATGATCCAGTCTCTGAAAAATTGTATGTGTCTCGTAATGTTTCATTTATTGAGCATGTTCCTTTCTTTTCCATCTCACCTATCTCACATGGCATGACAAAATCTGACCTTATTGATATTGATCCATTTGATGTTGATTGCCCATCTGATTCTACATCTATATCATTTGTTCCTTCTCATTCTTCTGGCAGGTCCCATGACATTGATACTCAGCCCCCCTTCTATGCCTATTTCAGAACCTCTTGTGGTTGCAGATCCAGATCCACCTCGCTATCCTAAACGCACTCTGCGATCTACTCAGGTATCCAATTTTGATTATTCTTGTTATGCTCTATCGTTCGCTTCCTTTCTAGTTTCTATTAATTCTCTTTGTGATCCTACCTCTTACTCTGAGGCAGCTCATGATCCTCTTTGGCAAGAGGCTATGAATGGGGAACTGGCTGCTTTGAACAAAATTGGTACTTGAGATTTGATTTCTCTACCGACTGGTAAGAAAACTATTGGTTCTCGATGGGTGTACAAGATTAAGACCAAGCTTGATGGTTCTATTAAGCGATATAAAGCTCGTTTGGTTGCAAAGGGTTTTTCTCAAGAATATGGTATGGATTATGAAGAGACTTTTGCACCTGTTGCAAAGATTACATCTGTCCGGGTTCTTATTACAGTGGTTTATGTTCGTCATTGGTATATTTCACAAATAGATGTTAAAAATTCTTTTTTGAATGGGGATCTTCAAGAAGAAGTCTACATGGTCCCTCCACCTGGTGTTTCACATAGTCCAGGACAGGTGTGCAGGCTTAAGAAAGCTTTGTATGGTCTCAAACAAGCTCCAAGAGCTTGGTTCGATAAGTTCTCCACTGTAGTATCATCTCTTGAGTTTATTTCCAGCTTTCATGATTCATCGTTATTTGTTAAATCATCCCCTGCAGGTCGTATTTTACTTTTGTTGTATGTTGATGACATGATCATTACATGTGATGATATTGATGGTATTGCAAACCTAAAATCTACTTTGTCTTGTCGTTTTGAGATGAAAGATTTAGGTCATCTACGTTACTTTTTAGGCATTGAGGTACACTTTTCTGAGAAGGGATATCTTCTCTCTCAGTCTAATTACACTGTAGATATTTTTGAGCGGTCCGTCTCACAGATACTCGTATAGCTGACTCTCCTCTTGAGGTTAATGTTCGATATACACCTACTGACGTGGATCATCTTCCTGATACCACTTTATATCGTTCAGTTGTGGGGAATCTGGTGTACCTCACCATTACTCGCCCTGACATTGCATATGTTGTTCACATTGTTAGTCAGATTGTTTGCTCTCTTACATCTGTACATTGGGCTGCAGTTATGCGTATTCTTCGCTATCTTCGAGGAACGATTTATCAGAGTCTCTTGTTTCTATCAACCTCATCCTTGGAGCTTCGTGCATTTTCTGATGCAGATTGGGTTGGTGACCTAACTGATTGAAAATCAACTACTGGTTATTGTGTATTTTTAGGAGATTCACTCATCTCATGGAAACATAAGAAACAAGATGTTGTTTCTCGCTCTTCAACGGAGGCAGAGTATCGTGCTATGGCTTCTACTACGTGTGAGATTATATGGTTACGTCGGTTATTGGTTGATATGAGTGTCTCTATTTCTTCACCAACACCTATGTATGTCGCGCCCTTTTCCGACCGCGGCATTATAAAAGCGAATCTCCCTGCTTAATAAAAAAGCGTTAGAAAATAAAGAAAATAAATGCTAAATAGTTAAAAGGCTTGAAGGTTTTTAAAAATGCTAAAAGGATGCTAAAATTGCAAAAGATGCTAAAGTTTAAAAAGGGTGCTAAAATGCTAAAGGGTTGCTAGAATGCTAGAAAATGCTAATATGCTAAGGGTTCGCGGAGTCGCCACCTAATTAGTTTGGGTGAATTAGGACACCTAAATGTTTAACTGGTTTAAAGTAAAACATTAACTCCATTCTTTACGGTCTGCTAAACTTAGTGAGATTCTGGGTAAGGGTTCTTTATTAATCTAGAGGGAAGGGGTTAGGCACCCTCTAAGATCCGCTAACTTACGGTTGTCCTGCCAAACCTAGGGTAATTATTATGTTTAAGAAATGCAAAAATAAAAGCTCTTCCTGCTTGCTAAAATGTTAAAATGTTTAAAAGGTGCTTTAAGTAAAAAAAACTGGGCAAAACATTGTTATAAATAAATAAAAGAACCAAATGCTAAATGTTAAAAAAAAGGGGTGCTTAAAATACTAAAGGTTGCTAAAAGGTTTTAAATGCTAGAAGGGTGCTAAAGGTGCTAAGAGGTGCTTAAAAGTGCTAAATGCTAAAGTGCTGAAAGTAATGCTAATATGCTTAAAATAGGAGGTGCTAAAATGTTAAGGACAAAATGCGCCAAAGGCGATATTTAAAGATGCTTAAAGGATTGCTAGAATATTAAAAGTGCTAAAATGTTAAAGTAATTTTAAAAGTAAAGGGGTGCTAAATATTAAAGGGTGATTAAAAAAATGTTAAGAGGGCTAGAAATGCTAAAGAATGCTAGGAAGGTGCTTTATGGACTAATTATGTATTCATGCAAAGGTTATTTAGTTAGGTATACTACTAGCTAAATTAATCTTGCTTAACCTGCGCGTAATATTATATAAAAATGCTTTAAGACGATTTTTGAGAGTTTAGGAGAAATCTGTTATGTATTTTAATAAGAAACAGAATGTTGGTTTTATGATGCAAGTTGAATCCTCTAAATTATTTTTGCAGAATTTAGACATGTCTAATAATCCTAAAAGACAAATAAAGTAGAAGTGCGTTTCTAATTATGAATTACTTTCCACCTTATATGTTTGAAGCTTAATTGTTCCAAATATCCTAAATATTACAGAAATAGAGTAATTAAATTACAATAAACAAATAAATAAATGAAATGCAAGTAAAGAGAGAGGATGGGATTTAAGAATGCTCTTTACGACGGATGACGGCGTCCTATTTGTTTTTCTAGGAATTTTTGAAGCGGGAACGCGAATGCGGATGCACATAGACGCGGGTTGTCGTTTGAAATAGCTCGTGATGAGTCTCGCCGGGAGACTCTTCATTTTGCTCCGGTGCGTGCCATGTAAAAAGAAAATGATAAGGATTAGTATGCACTCAATTTATTTGAACCAAAACAAGCATTTTGACGCATAGTTTATATTTAAGCAAATACATACATAAAGACCAAACAGAGGCAATATCAAATGGAATAAGCAGCCAACAGATGGTAAAAGAAATAGGGATGGGCAGGTATGCAGACAGTACAGACAAATAAACAGGCTTTGGTGATCCCTATTCTTGAAGCCATCTCCTCAAGCAAACAGACAGGACAGTACGCGGCAACAAAAGAGGAGAGAAAAGATAATAGGCAAACAGGGTGTAATGCAGGGGCAGAAAAGGCTACAGAAATACGCAAACAGGAGGCAACATTCAGCTAGGCAGTCCCATATATGGACACATTTAACACAAATCCGCAAATGCAAACACCAAGGCAGGGGTCTTCAGGATTGCATGAACATGCTAAAGATTCTAAGGCAAACTAATGCAAATTCTTCAATTATCCAAGAGCAAACCAGGAACTAATATATGCGAGATTCTATGTAATTTTACGACTGTTATGATGTAGTTCCAATTACTATTGTCTTAGCCATAACTTATCTTCTAAACAGGTTCAGGTGCTAAGAAAAAGGGACACATACATACTGAAGATATACCATTGGTGAAATACAATCCTAGATTAAGAAACAACCATCATATAGTGCTGGATATGAAACTAACATAGCATATTCAAATATTCATGGCCAAAATGGGTAAGCACGCCATTAGGCAATAGCAAATATCAACGAGAGTGCTGCAGTCTGCATTATCAATGTCATATTACTTCGAGCAAATGGTTACAATGAACACAAATCTATTCAATGATTTCAATAAGCAAAACCTAGATTACTTAAAGCGATTTCGATCAACATTGCATTTAAGCATTAATAGAAAAAAAAACAGACAATATATTAATATGGAAGTATTTTATCACAATAAACAGATAGAACCTGTATATGACAAACCAGTAGAGATATTAGGTCAACAGGAATGACCAAACAAGTCTCAAAGTAGCATATTGGACATACTACTCCCTTAGTATGTTAGGAATCAGGGAAAAAAAACAATACCACACTGTCTATTTTCATTTTTTAGATCTGAAATTGATTCATGATAGCCACGACATGCTAAATTGCTAATATTCAGATTAGTAAACATAAACAGCAAGTGACGACTTGATAAACGCATTTAAGGATTCAAAATAGTCATAATACAACTAACATACAAAATAATCAATCTAGTAAACTCCAGCAATTTACCATTCAATTATACATGTCAAAACAAACTAACAGTCATAAATGATAAATTAATTAAAAGCAGTAACCAACGCAATATCAAATCTCACAGACCACATAATACATATTAAATAGCAAGAACTAAAAGGAACATGTCAACCACGTAAAGGAAAAGAGTCAAGAGGGAGTCGAGTTTACCTTCTCACGCAAATGACCGGCGATCAAGTCGTCGGTCCACTCGACGGGTTTTGGGTTTTGCAATGCGAAAAAAGATAAGGTTATTTGCTGATTTTTTGGCTAGAATCGAAAGAAAGGGGTTTCGAAGTTCCTGTTCTTGCGATGCTAATCGTCTGGATGCTGAGACCCTAACTCCCTGATGCTTTCTTCATCGCGCTCGCCGTGTTGTGCTCTGCGTGCTTTGTGCTCTGCCGTCTGTGATATCGTTTGTGCACCACGATATGACGCCTTTCTTCTCCCTGAGCTCTCTCGTCTTGTCCCTGAATCCCTCAATCGATTGGGTTCTTAACTGCCGCTAAGGGGGAATGTATCAAACCGATGATTGCTGCCCTCCTATGCCTATTGCATGTGCTTTATATAGCCCTCGTTGGGGTTCTAATGTTGGTAAGTAAATAAAGGTTGATTCTAGGCTTGATTGGTATGTGATTCGTGCGATTTGATTCGATTTCGTATTGATTTGTTACTGATTCGTGCGATTTTGTGCAGGTTATGGTAATGATACGTTGGCTGGGTGTACGTGGTTAAGGAAAGGCCTCGGATTCTCAGGAGAGAAATCCGGGGTGTGCTGGTGTTGTGACGGGGAGGGGAAGGTGCGAGGTGCGGCTACGTTTTATGAGCTTTTAGGTTTAGGTCTAGAGCTGCGTTTTGTTCTTGTTGTAGACGATGGGGATGGGCGTATGCGGGCTGATAAGGGGCGAGTTGGGTCGGGGTTGGGCTGTCGCGGTATCGCCGCAGGCTGGGTCCGGGTAGAAGGGGAAATAAAGGGGGTGTTGGGCCACGGGAGCTGGGCCATGCGGTAGTGGGCTGGGCGAAAATGGTTAAGTGTTAGGTTAGTTAAAGGGTAGTATTAAATTAGTGTTAGTTTTAGGCTAGTTAATTAATTCTTTAGGTGTATTATTTATTGATAAATTAAAATATTTAAATTGTGATTAAATTATCTAATTGTTATAAAATAAATGCGGGTGT
Organism: Przewalskia tangutica; assembly: GCA_029844215.1. Lineage (NCBI taxonomy): Eukaryota > Viridiplantae > Streptophyta > Magnoliopsida > Solanales > Solanaceae > Przewalskia > Przewalskia tangutica. The sequence goes on along the minus strand of CM056738.1, from coordinate 76,299,861 downwards.
GTTATTTAATTAATGCTTAATGCTCTAGAATGCGGCGCTATTAAAATCTTATTATTGCATTATTGCGAAGTTAAATTAAAATTGAATTGAGTTTAGATTAAATTATTTAAATGCTAAATGCGAGTATGATATTTAAGAATCGTTTAAAGCTTTATAAATGCGATGCTATTAAATGCATATATCAGATTAAAATTGATTTTAAATTACAAATGATTACTAATAAATGCGGCTATGCTACCTGACACGACGTTATCGCTAAATTATTTATTTTATGCATTTATTAATTATTTAAGAATTACGACGAAGCTTAAAGTTAATAAATGCGCGGACTCTAAGTGCTTAAAACTCTACGTAAGACGCGATGCCATTATTAAATTGTTTATTTATGCCTGTATTTATGTTTTATCGCTGCATTTTATTATAAAAATCATAAAAAATTATTTTACAAAATTAGTCTAATTTTATGGTTAATGGCCGACGAGGGTCAAAATTGGGTGTCAACAGTTGTCCCTCTTTGTATGGAGATGATGGAAGAGTCTTCGGACAAAGACGTTGACTCATAGCCAATTTTGTCTCGATCCTTAGAATTAGAAATGTTGGGCAATTAGACAAGTGGCGACGCAAAAATCAAAATCATCCCGATGTCGAGTTATGGCGACATCGGGTTACCATGGTCGAAACACCGGCGGGCTAATGCGACTCAAAGTTGTCCCGGTCGAGTTATGATGACACCGGGTTACCATGGTCAAAACACCAAGCGGGCTAACGCGACTGAAAGTCGCCCCTGTCGAGTTATGACGACACTGGGTTACCATGGTCGAAACACCGGGGCGGGCTAATGCGGACTCAAAGCTGTCCCAGTGTCGAGTTATGACGACACTGGGTTACCATGGTCAAAACACCAAGGCGGGCTAACGCGGACTCAAAGCTGTCCCAGTGTCGAGTTATGATGACACTGGGCTATGGTGTAAAAAGTAAAAGAATATAACTGGCTTGAACCTGGGGTGTACTGCTATGGCTTGTGGTGCTGGGTTCTACGGTGATGTGGAGCGAGTGGACCGACGCTTGAGGCCGCTTCTGCCAATCGTTGGGAAGGTTGGCCCCCCAACAAATTGCCCCGGTTCGCTGTAAGAGAAAATCCACGTTGTGCTCCTGCATGCTAAGACTTGAACAAACGGTTAGTGCATAACTGTTAAGGCAAAAAATGATGATGTATAATTTTAAAAGTAATGCAACTGTGAGTAGAAAAGGTTATCCTGCAAAATGTGATGCCTGCTGTGTTGATGCGATGCTGCAAATGCTGTGATTTCGCCCTTGCACGGACGTGTTGCGATTGTGAATGCGGATACGTTGTCCTTGCTGCAATTGCCCCCTGTAGACTAAAGCTCAAGAAAGAGTTAGTGCATAACTGTTAAGACAGAATAATAAAGCATGAATGAGAAAAAATGCAATTTTGAGAACAGAGAAAGTCGTCCCTGTGTAGATGCGATATGCTGATGATGGCGTCGTTTTCGGACTTCTTTGTCCGATAACGCCGTCGTTACGGACGTGTTGTTGCTGGCGTCGTTGCGTAGACTTGATGTCGCCGATAACGCCGCGTTGCTGGGCGTGTTCTTCTTTGGCGTCATCACGTAGACTTGCTTTGTCCGATAACGTCGTTACTGGGCGTGTTCTTCGGGCGTCGTTGCGTGGACTTCTTTGTCCGATAACGCCGTCGTCGACGTTCTGGCCGGGCGTCGTTGCGTAGACTTGCTTTGTCCGATAACGCCGTCGTTACGGACGTGTTCGCCGGGCGTCGTTGCATAGACTTGATGTGCTGAAGATGCTTGTCAATCTTTTGACTTTTATCCAATGGTGTCGTTACTGGTGAACTGTCGAACATCTCAAATTTCTTCAGCACATCTTCGATGTAGTGAGATTGAGATAAGACTAGTCCATTAGATGTCTTAAAGATCTTGATCCTTAGTATAATATATGCGACACCCATATCTTTCATGTCGAAACATTGTTTTAACATGTTCTTAGTCTCTAGGATTGTCCTAGGACTTCTACATGTGATCAACAAGTCATCTACATAAAGGCATATTATGACGAATGAATTGACATTTTCTTTTATGTAAATACATTTTTTCACACTTATTAATGGTAAACCCTTTTGATAGTAGGGTACTGTCAAATTTCTCGTGCCATTGTTTAGGGGCATGTTTCAGCCCGTACAAAGATCTGACAAGCCGACACACTTTTGTCTCTTGTCCTGGAACCACATACCATTCGGGTTGATCCATATATATTTCTTCTTCCAAATCACCATTCAGAAAGGTTGTCTTGACATCCATTTGATGTATTTCAAGATCCCGCAATGCGGCGATGGCTATGAACATACGTATGGATGTCATTGTAGACACTGAAGCATATGTGTCGAAGTAGTCAAGGCCCTCTTTATGGCGATAGCCCTTGACTGCCAACCTAGCTTTGTATTTGTCGATAGAAGCATCTACTTTTAACTTCCTTTTGAGGATCTATTTACAACCCAAAGGTTTGTGTCCTGGAGGAAGGTCAGTCAACTCTCAGGTATGGTTGTGCAGGATGGACTCTAATTCACTAAACCTGTCTAACGGTCGGGGTTGACCCGGAATCGGATTGGTTGACCCGGTAGAAAATCTGGTCCGGACCGGAATGTTAAGGGCTTACCGGGTTAGGAGTTGGGTTGGCCCCCAACCCCACCCGCACGGGTTATATAAAAACCCGGTAAGGCCCGGTAACGAAAACCGGTTACATTACCGGTTAACCGGTCCGGATCGGACTGGTAACACAAAAATTAAAAAAAATGCAACGGTAATGTTACCGTTGGGAGGGGCCGAGTGGGTGGGGTGGGGGTGCCAACGGTCATTTCGACCGTTTTTTTTTTTAATTATTTTTTTAATTACATTTTTACCCTTTAAAAATCTATAAATTCTCTACATTTTTTTCATTTTTATCACACAATAATTCTCTCAATTCTCTTATTCTCAATTTCTCATACTCTCTTAATTATCTTTATTTTCAATTTTCAAGTTATTATTATTATTAGTTTTCAAATTCAAAGTAGCAAGACGCAAGACTTCGAGCTTCGAGTTTCAATTGAATTCTGAATCCCGAAGTTTGGTACACTCGTTTCATTCTCTAATTATTTTATTAAATTGTCATATTTATTTATTGATTATTTAAATATTTTATAATGTCTTCGCTAAGGGCAAATTTGTCGGGACTACGCCGTAAATCTAGTTCAAGGGATAAAAAATCTATAGGTTCTTCAACATCTAATCAAAATATAGATTATGATCAAATTCAAGAAGATTTTGAAATAGAAGATAATGAATATGATAACTCAATTAGATAATATTGTTGAACTTGAAGAAAATGAACCTCCTACACCTACTAGTGTTCCTTCTGTCAATGTTGGTACTGCTAGTGGTAGTCGTAGACCTCCTTTACCAGAACCAGAAGTAAGAAAAAAAATGAGTAAAATGTGGCTCTTTTATGATAAAGTTGTGGGCACTGATAGAGTTAGATGTAATGTTTGTGGGAGAACTTATAAACATAAGACAGAGGGTGGTGACGGGGGGACGGGCACTATAGGTAGACATATAAAAAACGATCATACGGCACAATGGAATGTTGTCTCTCATTTAGAACCCGGTCAACAACAACTTAATCCATTAACTGGGGGGTGGCTAAGTACGATCCAAAAAGGATCGCATTGAATTAGCAAAAATGATTGTCGGAGGTTGTTTACCCTTTTCTTTTGCTTCTTTTTCATATTTAATTACATTTATTCAAAGAGTATATAATCCTTTTTTTAAAGGTGTTCCTCGTAGTACTACTAGAGCCGATATTTTTAGACTTCATAATGATTATGTTATTTTTTTGCAATATTTGTTTGCTAACCTTCCATGCCTAGTTAGTTTTACTTCAGACATTGGACATGCTTTAAACGGTTATGATTATTTAACAATTACTTGTCATTGGGTTGATGAAAAATTTAGAATGGAAAAACGTATTATTGCTTTTGCGTATGACGAGGATCAAAGTCATACTGCAAAATATATAAGCGAAACTATTTGTTCTTATGCCCAAAAATATAATCTTTATAATAAAATATTTTGTGTATCATTCGATAATGCATCTAATAATACTGTTGTTGTAGATCTTTTAAAAGCGGAAGTACAACCACCACTTCCTCATATATTTCATGTTCGTTGTGCTTGTCATATTTATAATTTAATTGTTAAAAATTGTCTTGATTTATTTGCACCTGAAATAAAATTTGTCAAAAGAGCTGTTGGAGTTATTCAGGGTAATAATAGGAAAAATAGAATTATAGAATTTAAAGAAAAATGTAAACAATTTAATTTGAGACCTAAATTCATGCCAGATGAGATTATTACACGGTGGAATTATACTTATTTATTGTTAAAAGAATGTTATAAGTATGAAGACCCCATAACATATGTTGCAAATGCGCATTGTAAGAACATGATGTATATGTTAACCGACGAACATTGGAAATCAATTGGTGAACTTTTAAAAAATTTATGTAAATTTTACACTGCTACTGTTGAATTTTCAGGATCTTATTACCCAACAGTTTGTAATGTTTTAGCTCATATAGCTGAAATTTCATATTTACTTTATGATTTAAAATCAAATGTGAAATATAAAGATGCAGTTACACTTATGTTTGAAAAATTTTAAAAATATTTTTCCCTATTCCTGATATTTATTGTATTGGTGCAGTCTTAAATTCTTCTATTAAAAAAGTAGATTGTCATAATTTAATATGTAGTTTATATACTTATATGGAAGTAGATGCAACATAAACTCCGTCTTCATTTGATTGCATAAGTAAACTTGATACTAATTTAACTACATTATATGAATATTATGCTACATTACATGATAACAACAACTTTGATACTAATATTCCTTCTAGTTCTGCTTCTGTGTCTACACCTTCAGGATTCAATGAAGATGACGATGAAGAATCTTTAGACATATGGAGCACTTTTACAACACAAGCAACCACAAGTCGATCTTGCGATGAGATGCAATTTTATTTGCAAAAGTCAGCGGAGCCGAAGAAAAGTTTTGACCCTTTACAATGGTGGCAGGATAACAAAAGGCAATTCCCGGTACTTGCAGCGATGACACGAGATGTTCTTAATGTGTCGATCTCAACAGTGGCTTCTGAAAGTGCATTTAGCCAAGCACGAGATCAAATAGGAGACACACGTCACTCATTGGGTGGAAGCACATTAGAAGTGTTAGTCTGCTTAAGGGATTGGATCAGGTCAGATCAGAGAGAAGAAATCAAAGATGTGTAGACGTTAATTCTCCGGAAGATGAAGAAATAGGCAATATTTTGGAATGCGGGAGCGGAGGCGGGACTGGAATTAATACTCCAGATTTAGAGGCTATGGAGCATAACCAATTCAATCAACCTATAGATTACAAAGAACTTGCAAGAAGAATGCATAATATGTAAATAAAATTATTATTACTTCATTATGTACTCTTATTAACATTATGAAAGTTCAAAAGTTAACATCTTATCATTAGTTTTAATTTTACTATCTATTTAGTTGTTAATTTGTTATTACTTATTTGTTAACTTATATCTACTAATCTAATAAATTAATAAAAATATAATTACAATATAAAGTTATAAACTATAAAGTATAACTATAACAGTAATATAAAATAAACTATAAAATAAAGATAAACTATAAACTATAAAGTACAAAGTTATAAACTATAAAATAGAAAGTTAACTTTAAAGTTTCAATTTTAATATATAAAACTATATTATATATTATATTATTATATTACATATTTAAATTGAATTTAGTTTACATTGTAGAAAATAAATACTAGAAATTAAAAAAAATTAAAAAAAATTAAAAAATGGGCCAGAGGTCGGTCGCACCGACCCGCACGGCCGACTGAAATCAGAATGAACCGGACCGGTTGAGAGTCAGTGAACCGGGCCGTGTCGGTCGAGAATCGTTAAACCCGTGCGGGCTACCGGTTCGGCCCGTTAGACACGTTTGATTCACTTTCTATAGCTTCCTTCCAGAGCGGTGCTTCTAGAGTTGACAATGCTTCTGTGATTGTCCGTGGTTCGTCCTGAACCAGATAAGCTTCATAGTCTGGACCGAAGGACTTGTCCTTCCGGGCCCTTTTGCTTCGTCTTGGTTCCATCTCTGAATCTTTCAAGTCCTGATAATCTAGAATACTGAATTCCTGATAGTCATCCACTTTAGAATTTACGAGATCTGAACCGTTCGGATCTAGGTAGTCAGCGACTCCTAAATCCTCAGAGGTTTGTTCATAACTTCGTTTGTGAGAGGTTATGTTTTTTTCCTTATATGGAAACGTGTCTTCAAAGAACCATGTGTTCCTTGATTCCATGATCGTACCTTCATAAATGTCCGGTACATCCGACTTATGCACTATGAAGCGATAAGCACTACTGTTATTGACATATCCGATGAATATGCAATCCACAATCTTAGATCCAATCTTGACCTGCTTTGGCACATGTACTTTTACCTTGGCCAGACAATCTCATACCTTTAAATACTTGTAGGTAGGTTTCTTTCCTTTCCACAGCTCGTATGGGGGTCTTGTCTTTACCCTTGTATGGAACTTTGTTAAGAATCCTATTCGCGGTAAGGACAGTTTCTCCCCACATGGTTTGAGGGAGGCCCGAATTGATGATTAAAACATTCATCATTTTCTTTAGTGTTCGGTTCTTGCGTTCAGCAATTTAGTTTGATTGAGGTGAGTAAGGAGCCGTTGTTTGATGAACTATACCCGACTGAGTACAGAATTCTTCAAAAAGCGCTACATATTCTCCCCTTCTATCGCTACGGATTGTTTTAATCTGTCCGCTTAGTTGGTTCTCAACTTCTGCTTTGTAGCGTTTGAATGCTTCAAAGGCTTCATCTTTACTTTTTAGTAAGTAAAGGTAACAAAACCTTGTGCCATCATCTATGAAAGTCACAAAGTGCTTGTTCCCCCTTCTAGTTTGAGCGAACTTCAAGTCACATATATCAGTGTGTATAAGTTCTAGAGGAGCGGTTTCTCTTTCGACGGATCTAAAGGAACTTTTGGAAAGTTTTGCCTCTACGCACACCTCAGACTTACGTTGAGGGTTTATGTCTATAGACGACAATAATTTCAGCTTTACCAATCTTTGGATAAATTGATAGTTAACATGTCCTAATCTATGATGCCATAAATTAGATGACTCAATCAAGTAAGTAGAAGGCTCAATTTTATTAATAGTTTAAACATAAGGCATTACAGGTGCAACATTAAATTTAAAGAGGCCTTCACAGACGAAGCCCCTTCCTACAAAGGTTCCATTCTTAGTGATTATAAACTTGTTAGCCTCTAACACTAGCCTAAAACCAGCATTTACTAACAAAGGTCTAGAAATTAAATTTCTTCGAATTTCTGGGACATGCATCACTTCCTTCAGAATTAGCTCTTTTCCAGACGTCATCTTTAGGGTCACTTTTCCTACCCCCAGCACATCTGAAGAAGAAGTGTTGCCCATGAACAATTTTTTATCTGTGACTGTTGTATATGTGGAAAAAGCATCTTTATGGGAACATATGTGACGGGTAGCACACGTATTTAGCCACCATTGTACCGAATTCTCAACGAGGTTAGCTTCAAGAACCACTGCTGAGAATTCTTCAATCATATCGTCTAAGAGCGTGTCTTCGATGATTTTTGCCTTAATCTTGCCTTTGGCCTTCTCTTGTTTGAGTTTGCGGCAGTCTTTGGTCATGTGACCAACTTTACCACAGTGGTTGCAATCCTTACAGACCACCTTCACGTCGTCAGAGACATGGATACCTCGGTTCCCTCCCGCCATATTACTAGGCTGAGGGTCCACGTCTTCTACAATTGGTGGAGGTTCTTTGGTTGGGAAATGTGATATTCCCATAACTGTCAGGAAGAGTAATATAGAAGCAAAGATGTTTGGAACATCTTGAGCAATGAGGTTGAAGACACAGGGAATACCTTGAGTGGTGTTCGAAATTCCAACGTTGATTTGATCTTGTCCAGTCATGTTGTCGTTGAAACATCGAATATTATCTTAAGCTTGTTGGATATAAATATAAAATTACAAGGAAATGGGAAATTGTAACAACAACAACAGGTAAATAATAAATCTAGAAATAAACAAGAAATGGTCTTGTTGAGTCGATTGAAGTTTCAATCTTTTCTTAAGATAATATTGCCCCCGTATATCCTTTCAACGGTTGTTTTAACAACTTATCTCCCAAGATAAAACAACAATCAACAAATGAGCAAAGGAACTCAAGTGTTCGCTTAATAATAAAGATCTTTAAGTGTATTGTGATTGCTAGATATGAAGACAATTTTCAGAGAATTGTATAAGTGTCAATGTGTAGTTTTCTTTGCAATTGTGCCCAATGCATCAATTTATAGGTAGACGATTTGGTCTTCTCAATTCACCAAATGAATGACCATCAATGTCAAGCAATGACCATTGATATTGAGGTTAATTCAGCCTAGTAATGGTTGGATTCAATAACCAAGTAATAGAGAGTAATTGCTCCAAAGTCAGCCCAAGAATCAGTTTCAATTCACCTACTACGTTACTGAAAAACGTCGAGGCACCGCGGTCCTACGGGAGGGCACCGCGGTGCCTAAATTCCAGTAAGTCAGTGGAACCGAAAAATGAATTAGCACCGCGGTCCCATGGTGGAGGCACTGCGGTGCCTCTCAGTTTTCTCGATAAATTTTCTGATTCGTTTTCATCTCTTACACATTTCTTCCTTTCATTTACCAACGTGAAACCAACGTCATTTGTGTCACGCCCTTTTTCGACCGCGACATTAAAATAAAAGCTCCTGCTCAAATAAAAGGTTAGAAAATAAAACAAAATGCTAAATATTTAAAAGAATGCTAAAATATAAAAGGGTGCTAAAAGTGCAAAAATGGTGCTTAAAATGCTAAATGCTAAAAGTGTAAAAATGCTAAGGGTTCGCGGAGTCGCCACCTAATTAGTTGGGTGAATTAGGACACCTAGATGTCAACTTAGGTTAAAGTCAACACTAACTCCATTCTTTATGGTCTGCTAAACTTAGTGAGATTCTGGGTAAGGGTTCTTTATTATCCTAAAGGGAAGGGGTTAGACACCCTAAAGGATCCGCTAACTTGCGGTTGTCCGTTCAAACCTAGGGTTATTAATGCTAAGTATGCATGTTTGAAAAGTGTTTAAGTAAAAGATATAGAAAGTATTTTTGCTAACCTAAAAATGTGAGATTTGTTTTAAAATATATAAAAAAAACTAGTTCTAGCTAAAATATGTATTATTATTATATGTGCAAAAGATGATTTGGGTGTTTATGAAGTGGCCCTAGCATGCAAGGTATAATAAACGGAACTAATTTTCCTATACGGATTTTTTAATGATTGAGTTTATAGAATGATATTTTAATTACGTGAAGAATTACGCAGGTTAGATTATTTAATGCAACTTTAAAACTAGCATAAAATAATTAAGTTAGAAGAAACGAGTTTCTAGTACCAAACTACCTCTCAATGGCAACCCAAAGCTTGAATGTCCTAAAGGTTCTGCTAGTAGGGTGATGTTAGGCAATTAATTTACAAATAATGAATAGGCAGGCATAAATTAATAAATGACTCGATGAAGGCGATGTCTTTTCGCCGGTGGTTTTGGGATTCCAACGCGGATAGAAAAATGCACATAGATGCGGGTCTGCATTTGCTGTAGCTTGTGATGAGTCTCGCCATGAGACTCTTCGTTTAGCTTCGATGCGTTTCATGTAAAAATAAAGAAAAGAAAAAAAATTAGTAAATGCTCAAAAATAAACATTGACGTGAAGTTTAAATACACATGAGTCATTTAAATTCGACACCCAAAAAGGGCACAAAACAAATTTCCACTAGAGCAAATAGCCTTGAAATGTACACGGGATAAGGGAAGGCCAGGCATACACGAAAGAAAGAAGAAAGTTGACAGCGCCGCGATGGCGGCCACACCGCTACCCAGTGCCGGCCTTAGATGCCCGACACAATGTATAGAACAGGTCCAAATATTCTAGTATAAGTCTATAAGGAGAACTCAATCCAACATGTAATGAACCCCAAACAAAAATGCTCGCATTAGTAAATAGGAATCTACCCCTAATATGTATATACTTGGATATGTTATTCCAGACATCTTGGACAGAAATGTATATCAGTGTATACTTAGGATAATGAAGGAGAAGAGTAGACAAGTATTTTGTCCAACTGATATGTGGACATATAGTAGCCTTTGCCTATATTATTCTGGTTAGCTTACTAGATCACTACAACTGATGCATAGAATTTGACACAAAACATTGAGGAATGATTAAACTGCGCCCAATGCATAAAATAAACTATCCTAGACAGTATACTTTAACTAATGAGCATAGATTTTCACAATACCTTAATAGCATATTGTTAGGATCTAGATGTGACCAAACACATTACTCTAACTTTGAACAGGGAACCACAAAGGACTTATAAGGGTGGTTTTGGAGGCTATTAATTACCTAGACAAGTTTAGAGCAGAACGTCTTAAAATGCACCCAGGGCCAAATAAAACTTCATGCGACGTGTTTTGGTATGAATAGATCAGAGGAGGTCATGCTTTAGGCAGAAGGAGGCTGACCGCTGGAAGTCCAAATATATTAGTCCAACCATCCTAAATGAAACGTCAATTCTAGATTCAATATGCTCGACAGTCCTCCCAATAAACAGTGGTAGCCATTATATCTTTAATATGCTTAACAATTAACTCTGTTGGATAGGAACTAATTGAATCCAAACTAGGCATGCTACACTTTAATCCGATTTACAACATCGCTCTAACATATGACGCAATTTAACATGTATAATCATTCATTTAACACATATCATACACACTACTATCAAACGAAAATTAAGCCAACAAGGGTAATGAATTTACCTTCTCCGGACAGCGACCCGGGGCAGCGTATCAAGCCGTCGATTCACTCGGAGGATTTATTGCGGTTTATGCGAAAGGGTGAAACTTCTCCAAACTTGAGGATTCTGATTATTTGCTCTAGAATGCTAACTTCGAATGATTCTTGCCTGTTTTCTCTCAATTTTTGCCTGCCTTTTCGGGTGTATAGAGATGGGTTTATATAGCTTCAAATTGGGTTCTAAATTAGGTAAAGTTTTAAGACGATTTTAGTCTGATTTTCGGAAGTCTGGGATTGATTTTCTTGCGACTTTGCTGCTTATGTTTGGTGCGATTTTTTGTGTGAAATTATGGTAAGGATTGATTTATGGTAAAGTGAGTTGTGGTGCACGATCTGGAGGATCTTTGTGTGGGATTTATGGTAAGTTGACGATGGGTATTAATTTGGGGATGGAATATTGGTAAGTTTCGAATATGGGAGGTGTGGGGAAATCGGCTATGGGTTAATTTAGGTTTAGGGTTTGTTGGTTTAGGCGAGGGAGAGAAAGGGCTGAGCGAAAAATTAGGGGTGAAGGGGAGTGGGCTGAAGTATAATCAGGGGCAAGGGGTGATGGGCTTTCGTCAATTTGGTGAGGTGGGCTGGATTAGTTAATTAAGGTAGTTAGTTTTAAAGTATTAGGTGTTTAATTTTAGGTGCTTAATTAGTGGTAAAAATTAATTGATTAAATTACTTAGGTGCTTCATTAATCTATGTTTGAGATAAAAATAAAGACGGACGCGCTGCTTAATTAATGCTTAATATTTTAGAATGCGGCGCTATTATTTAAAATCTTATTATTATGCATTATTGCGAAGTTAAATCGAATTGAGTTTAGATTAAATTATTTAAATGTTAATCCCAAGTACGATATTTAATAATTGTTTAAAGCTTTTATAAATGCGACGCTATTAAAATTGATTTTAAATTACAGATGATTATGATATTCTCTTGCGTGTTAATAAATGCGGCTATGCTACTTGACACGACGTCATTGCTAAATTATTTATTTTATGTATTTATTATTAATTAAGAATAATGACAGGGCTTAAAATTAATTAATGCGGGCGCGAGACTCTAAGTGCTTAAAACTCTACGTAAGACGCGGTGTCATTATTAAATTGTTTATTTAGGCCTGTATTTATGTTTTATCGCTGCATTTTATTATAAAAAATCATAAAAATTATTTTACAAAATTAGTCTAATTTTATAGTTAATGACTGGACGGGAGGGTCAAAATTGGGTGTCAACAGCTGTCCCTCTTTGTATGGAGATGATGGAAGAATCTTCGGACAAAGACGTTGACTCATAGCCAATTTTGTCTCGATCCTCAGAATTGCAAAAATGTTGGGCAGGTAGACAAGGCTGACGCGGAAATCAAAAATCTGTCCCAGTGTCGAGTTATGACGACACTGGGTTACCATGGTCAAAACAACGAGGCGGGCTAACGCGGACTCAAAATTTGTCCCAGTGTCGAGTTATGGTGACACTGGGCTATCTTCGCAAAGTAAAAATAAAATAATCGCTTGAACTCGTGTAACGCTATGTCTTATGGTGCTGGGATTTCTGGTGATGTGTGATGAGTGGACCGACGCTTGAGGCCGCTTCTGCCATTCGTTGGGAAGGTTGTCCCCCCAACAAATTGCCCTGTCAGAAGAGAAAATCCACGTTGTGCTCCTGCTCCTGCATGCTAAGACTTGAATAAACGGTTAGTGCATAACTGTTAAGGCAAAATGATGATGCATAATTTCAACAGTAATGCAACTGTGAGTAGAAAAGTTATCCTGTAAAATGTGATGCCTGCTGTGTTGATGCAGTGCTGCAAATGCTGTGGCTTTCGTCCTTGCACAGACGTGTTGCGACAGTGAATGCGGATATGTCGTCCTTGCTGCAACTGCCCCTGTAGACTAAAGCTCAAGAAAGAGTTAGTGCATAACTGCTAAGACAGAATAATAAAGCATGAGTAAGAAATACAATTTTCGGGAGTATAGAAATCGTCCCTGCGTGGATGTGATATGCTGATGATGGCGTCATTTTCGGACTTGTGGCGCTGATAACGTCGTTGCACGACGTCGCCTTGCCGGGCGCTGCGTAGACGTCGCCGCCGGGCGTCGTTGCGTAGACGCACGCCGGCGATGTCGCCGCTGGACATAACGCCGATAACGCCGTTATGCGGACGCATTCTTCCGGGCGTCGTTGCGTAGACGCACGCCGGCGATGTCGCTGGACATACGCCGATAACGCCGCCGCTTGGACGTATTGCCGCGGCGTCGCTGCGTGACGCGGCGATGACGCCGTTGCTCGACGTGTTCCGCCGGGCGTCGTTGCGTAGACGCGATGCTGATGGTGTCGTCGCCTGGACACAATGCTGATAACGTCGTTGCACGGACGATTGCCGCCGGGCGCCGTTGCGTGATGCACGCCGATGGTGTCGCCGTTCGACACAATCGCCGATGACGCCGTTGCGTGGGCGACGCCGCCGGGCGTCGTTGCGTGACGCCGGCGCCGGCGACGCCGCCGCTCGACGTGCCGGGCGCTGCCGCGCAGACGCGATCGCGATGGTGTCGCTGTCGACACAACGCCGATAACGCCATTGCACTCGACGTATGCCGATAACGCCGCGCTCGACGCACGCCGATAACGCCGCTTGCGGACGTATCGCCGCCCCGTAGTAAATGCTCCTGCAAGCTAAGCTTGAGAAAAACGTTAGTGTATACCTGTTTAAACGAAATGATAAATGTATATGAGAAGTGCAATTTTATGGGTTGAGATGTCGTCCCTGATACGCCAGATGAATACTGAGATGTTGTCCTAACACGAACATGCTAAATGCCGCAACTGATGAATTGTCATGATGCCTTCGTTGGGCGTGATGCGCGAGTTGCCAATTTGACTTTATGCCCGAGTTGATGCGCTAGGTTTTGTCATGGGCCTCAACTTTGATCGATTATTGATGCCCTTTTCCGCCGCTGCCGCTTCGCTAATATGAAGAAACCTCTCGCCGTATTTTCTGTCTCTGCTATTGCACTTTCTCGCTTAATATGAAAAGACCTGCGCTCAATGAAATTTTGTGAGTTTTTTTTTGGGCGATTCAGATTCGACTTTGCCGCCTTGTCCTCGATGTCCGCGCGTTCGCCTGTTTGGATTTGCAACCCCTGTCTGACCTCTTTGAGATGTTTAGTAGTGTTCGAAAAGCATTTTCCAAAATGAAATGTTTTCATGAAGTATGCACAAAACATTTATATGATATGCGTTAAAAACGTAAAAGCCTCGTCTAATTTGCCGAATATGACATGTATTTCGACCAAACGAACATCCTTTGGAGTCCTTGTTATTGCCTTCCTACGCGCGCAAAGTCGCTCAATTATGTGTCGCGTGGGCGGAACTTAACTTCGTGATGAATTGCTCATATCGCTTTTGGAATAACCCAAACACATTTGTTGCCTGTAGACAAATGGGGAGATTCCTAACGGTGTGACCGAAGCCGATTTAGGCCGCCTACGTATCCCCATGAGGGAATCAGGTCATGACGTAGTTCATTACAAGCGAAATTGGGTAAAATTCTAAAAGTGGGACCGAAGCCGATATGGCCGCCACGATCCGCCAAGGGAATCAGTCATAACGTAGTTCGACAAGTAGCGGCTTTTCATTTGCAGGCGAGACCCTATATGGGCTCTATGCATATCCCACCGGCGAATGCATCTTTACAATATAAAGGGATTACACTAAGACAAATACTCCTAGACGTAATATCTCTTCATCAGATCTGCGTTGATAGCCTTGGGCCATACTCGCCATCCATCTCGGCCAAGATTAGGGCCCTCCACTTAATACTCGATGGACCATGTAGGCCCTTGCCAATCAGTGCGAACTTTCCTTTAGCTTCATTTTGATTCGAAATATGCGTTTAAAACCAATTGTCCCGCTTGAATAACCTTGGCCTTACTCTTGTTAAAAGTTCTAGCCATTCTCGCTCGATACACCGCCATGACAGATCGCATTCAACCTTTTTCGTCAATCAACATCAATCGCCAGAACGATCCTTTATCCACTCGGCCGCCAACTCGGCTTCGATGATTCTTAACGATGGTATTTCCACCTCGCTGGTAACACGCTGCTCCATACACCAAAAGATACGCGTTGCCCAGTAGGTCCGGATTGTGGTGCGATAACCCAAAAGCGCGAAAGACAAATTCTCACGCCAATGTTTCAGAATTCGATCATCTTGCGCAATATCCTCTTGATGTTCTTATTGGTCGCTTCCATCGCTCCATTCATCCGGGTCGGACGGAGTGGAATTACGGTGCGTGATCTTGAAATTTCCACATATATCACGATCAAATTATCGCTGAGATTGCTTCCGTTATCGGTCACAATTGATTCAGACTCCCAAATCGGCAAATGATGTTGTTGCGAACGGTCGACCACCACCTTTTTCGCCACCGACCGCGTGTGATGATGCTTCTACCCATTTAGTGAAATAGTCAATCGCTACGAGGATGAATGCGCCCATTTGAAGTCGGGTTCGATAGGCCGATGACATCCATGCCCCAAGTCGCGAACGCCGTGAGAACTCGTTACATTAAGTTCATTCGAGGTACTCGAATCAAATCTCCATGAATCCGCATTGCCGACATTTCTCGCACAAAGCGGATACACTGTTTCCATCGTCATCCAAAAATAACTCGCCGCAGAATCTTTTTCGCCAAAGTGAAGCCGCTCATACGAGGTCCACATGTCCTCCGTATCTCTTCTACTAGCTTGCTTGCCTCGAGCATCGACACATCTCGAGGCCCGGATCCGAGTCCTTCTGCACACAATTTCCCATTCAAAAGAAATGATTTGCTAGTCTTCGTTGTCTTCTTCTCGATGCTGGTTATGCCTTCGGATATTCTCCCGCTCGAGGTACCTTTTGATGTCATGGTACCATGGATTGCCGTCTGCTTTCTTCACCTATACGAGCAATAAGTTCGCTGCTCCAAAGACACTCACCGTGATCGATCGATGTAATTCTTGTCCGATGTGAATCATGGAGGATAAGGTTGCCAATGCATCAATTCGCTCGGATCCTGAACATGCCTAAATTCTATGTGGTCAACCTCTTCTCGTAATTCCTTCACGCAAAATAGGTAGGGAAGTATCTTCATATTCTTGGTTGCCCATTCACCTGCACTGATGGATCGCAAGTCCAATCGCCTATGACCAAGAACTCTTGTATGTCCATATCTACGCCATTCCGAGCCCCAATACGCAAGCTTCATATTCCGCCATATTGTTGGTGCATGGAAACTGAGCCATGGAACGGATAACGCCGACTGCTTCAAACCAAATCGCCCAATGCCGACTTTGAAATTTGCCGCCCATCAAAAACATCCTCCAACCCGTAATCCTCCGAGATATCTTCTCCGACAAACAATACCTCTTCATCAGAAAATAGGTTCGGCGGGCTCGATTCTCATCGACCGGGTTCTCAAGAAGATGATCACTAATGCCCGCCCTTTTACGGCCTGCGTGGACGTGACGATGTCAAACTCGCCAACATAATTTGCCATTTCGCTAGTTTTCCGCTGGTACGGGCTTCAAGGATATGCTTAAGTGGATCCATCCTCGAAATAAGATAAGTAGTGTATGCTGATAGATAATGCCTGAACTTCTGGGCGACCCAAGTTAATGCGCAACAAGTACGTTCCAGCAGAGTATAACGAGCTTCATATGCTGTGAACTTCTTACTCAAATAGTATATGGCCCGCTCTTTTTCCTCGTTTCATCGTGTTGCCCAACACGCATCCGAAAGCATTTTCTAACACGCATAAATAGAGTAGCAAAGGTCTCCTGCCTCGAGGTACTAGAATCAAGCGATTAGAAAGGTATTCTTGACTCACAAAAGCTCGTTGGCAACTGTTGTCCACTTGGTAGTCGCATCCTTTTCAATAATTTGAATATCGGCTCGCATATCACGGTAGATCGGGCTATGAACTCGCTGATGTAGTTGAGGCGCCGGAAGCTCATCACGCCCTTTTGCTTTTCGAGAGGTAACTCGATGGCTTTTATTTTCGCCGGTCTAGCTCAATCCCTCTCCCGCTCACTATAAAACCCAACACTCGCGGAACGCCAAATGCGCACTTTGCGTGATTCAACTTCAAGTTATACCGCCTTAGTCGTTGGAAAAATTTCTTCAAGTTTGCCAACGGTCCTCCGCTTCGCGATTTGATGATGACGCCGCCCACATAGACCTCAATTTCTTTATGAATCATGTCATGGAAGATGGTGGTCATGGCTCATGTAGGTGGCGCTGCGTTCGAGACCGAACGGCATAACTCGATAATAGTACACCACTGGTAGTGAACGCCGTCTTTCGCGTCTTCTCGCCATAAGGATCGATGATAGCAAAGCGCCGATTTAACGATCGTAGTTCATGCTTCGCACAATTATCGATGAGTATATGGATGTTTGGAAAAGGAAAGTCATCCTTCTGGCCGCTCGCTGAGGTCTCTGTAATCCACGCAGACTCGGACCTTTCCATCTTTCTTCTTTACCGGCACGATATTTGCTAACCAAGTAGGATACTTTGCAACTCGAATTACCTTTGCCTCAAACTGTTTAGACACCTCTTCTTTGACCTTCAAACTCATGTCTGGTTTGATCTTTCTCGGCCTTTGCTTTACGGGGAAATAAGATGGCTCAATAGGTAGCCTGTGTGCGACGATGTCTGTACTCAAACCTGGCATGTCCTCATATGACCAAGCAAACACATCGGTGTACTGTTTCATGAGCTCAATTAATTCTTTCTTCCGTGACGTTTAGTGGCGCCGACTCTAGTCTCTTTCACGGTTCCTCATCGCCTAAGTTTATTAACTCGCTTTCTTCCAAATTTGGCTTAGGCCTATTCTCAAAGTTTTCATTTCTTGGCTAAGTTCTCGATCATGACATTCCTCTTGTTCCTGGTTATGCTCGTCATTTGAACTTTGTTCGTTGGTCTCATTACATGTCATATTCGCGTTATCAATGTGTTTATTAATATGATCGAAAGAAAAATGCTTAAAGAATTTAAATTTAACACAAACAAAATCTTTTAAAAGTCGCAAAATGTCCTCGAATTTATGATGAAAGTAAAATCGAGATTAAAAACATATTAAGAATCATAAATGACGTCTGCTTTCTTTCTAGATAAAAGGTCACATCGCTAGAACTAATCATAAATTCTACCAAGCTTCTGACGGCCAGACAGTGGTGCAAGTCCAATTATTCAGTCAGATCCATGCTCTGATCCCAAACGCGAGCTCCTCGCGATCTCCTGCGATCATGCAACAATCCGCCTCATCATCACCTATGAACAGATTCTGGAACCCTACTGCAAGATCATCCGGTCATCTTCTCTGATCCGATGGTGTAGGCTTTGACGAACGACCGACTCAAGGGCGGAATGGGCGCAGTGCGGAATGTATCCTTCTTCCGAGGTTCGTGGTCACCAAATCCTTCGCTGGCCGGTACCCCAAACCAAAAGTGTCTCTCTTCCCAAACAACCGGATAGGCTCGTGATCCCCTTCATACCGACTCCAAGACCTCTGTCGGGCTCGTGATTCATTTCTTAACATTTCTTGGCCACCATTTTGAGAGAACGCGAAGCTGAACGGCCGACCCTACTTGCTCTCTTGATCTCATTAATATGAAAAATCGAACCATCCGATCGTTTACGCCTTCTATGACAGTGGATCGTATAATCGGTGTTGATGCTTCCTTTTTATCTCCAAATACTACCACTTCATCGTGATTCCATATAAACTTTGTGCACACGCAGTGGATCGGATCGCACCAAATTTCACGGATCCACGGCCTTCCTATCAACAGTTGTAACATGTAGCAATATCCAATATTTGAAATTCCACAACGAATTTCGCAGTGCGATCCGCAGCTGTGAGGTCCATTACGCCTTCGACTTCTATGGACTCGTCGAAACCTTTGACTCGATATGACTTTCACGAATTTTCTTACCGCCCCATTTCAATTTCAAAGGTCGCTACGGGACAAATGTTGACTACCGAGCCTCCATCAATCAAGATCGTTGAAACAATCTTGTCTGCGACTTGGATGGTGATATTCAATGCAAGGTTCTTTCGACGCCTCACGGTAACTCATCATCGAAAGGTGATTCTCGCGCCTCTAGTACTGTCCGACCAAAGCCGCCAAGTTCCCGTCATTGTACTCTCCGAACGTATGCATCCTTCAACACCTCCATCAATGCGCCCTGTGCGAGGCGTAATGCATTAACAATGAAAGTAGAGAAATACGCGCCGAGGTTTTCTTTAATCGCTTCTACGACTAATACTTTTAGTGGCATCTTCCTCCAAAACTCCTCGACTTCACCTCGTCACGGGCTTCTTTTGCGGTGCCTCCTTGCTGCCTCTATAGGTGTGTAATACCTCGACTGGTTATACTGCAATGGTGACTTCTATGACCCGCTTCCCACTTTCTCTGCGATCCATCTTGATCGGTGGCCCTTCCCGCGCTGAACAACCGTGATTGAACCTTTATGTCTCGGCGTGCCTTTCCAACTCCAATCGCTTTTCGGTGATTGGTGGCGGGCGACAAAGCGTATGTTCGACTCTTCCTCACTTCGAATCGATCGGATGGTTCCTCTCCAAGTTGTATTCTCATCTAGGGTTATCAAGTGCACATTAGGCGTTGCCGTGGTTTGGCAAGGGATTATCATGCACGCCAGCGTGATCCTTCACCAATTACTCCTTCTTTGATCAACTCTTCGATTTTGTCCCCGAGGTGTAGCAACTTCCGTGTCATGCCTCGCTATCGTGAGTGATACGCACAACGCTTATTCTCATCATACCATCTCGATAGGCTAGGATCCTCCCGAATTGTTGGATCAAGCTCGCACTCGCAGCCTTTCGTATATCTGGGGTATGGGTTCAGCCAGTGGGGTGCGGGTTCTGGATGGTCTTCCTTCAAAATTCGTGTTTGGTCTGGGCGCATTGGGTGTTCTATGTTGTTGGCGGGCTTGATGGGCGTTGATGCGGCCGATAAATGGGTGCTTGGGAAGCGTTATATACGGGCCGTGTGGTAGGCGGGGCGCGGCGCAGATAGTGAGGTGTAAAGTTTTGGCGCCGCTGTGGTAGTATGGGTCCGTAGGATGGGTTTTGGTATGTTATGAATGCTCGGGTTTGCGTTCTTGTATGAGCATGGAAGCGGAAATCGCTCTTTCTTCCTCGGTACCCGATCGCCCCCGATCAATTGCCTTATCGTTGCTCGCACGTCGCTAGATTCGTGATCCCGCCGCTTTAATACCTCTTCTACGAAGTCGCCCATTCTGACAACCTCTGCAAAATTCCGCCCGATGACGCTTATCATCCGCTCATAGTAGGTCAAGGCGCCCTTCAAAGATTGCACGAACAGTGTGGTCATCTCACTCTCCACCACGGGTGGTTGTACCTTTGTCGCCTCAACGCCACCTCATGGCGTACTCTCAAAGTCTCTCAGACTTCTTTTCCAACTTCATTAGATAGAACCTCGCCCACCCTTGCCGTGTTAAATCCAACCGCTTCCACAAAGTCTTGGGCGATGCATTCCAGTATGCCATTTACGTGGATCTGGCTAGTGTACCAATCTATTGCCTCACGGTTAAGCTTCGAATGAACAACTTCATGATGATCGCTGGTTCTTCCTACCCCGATTAGCTTGTCGCAATACGACCTCGTGCCACGGGGTTCCTTTCCCATCAAATAGATCGAACTTCTGCACTTGTATCCCACCGCGCTCCACATCCGCGCATGCAAAGATCTTCATAATCTAGTCCTTCGTGACCTTTATCCGATCGCATGCCACGAATCGCTTCTTTCAGTCGTGAATCTCCTGCCACGCTATCGTCCATTTTGGCTCGGACTTCCTTTCCATTTCTTCGTAATGATCCACTTCAGCGGCGGACGGTAAAGGTTGGGTTTCGCTGTAAGTTAGCCGTCCGTGGTTTCACGGGCCGGGCAGCCGCGCGCGTGGGCATTGGTTGGCTTGGCGATTAGCTGATCACGCGGTGAGTAGAAGTGAGGCCGAGGTACACGGGCGCAGGGATCATTTTGAAGGTGGGGCTCGTGATTGGGCGGCGAGGGCTTGGTCAGGTAATCGCGGTCTCAGGAGAGTTTTGGGAGATACGCGGTGGAGGTCTCTCGGGATGGTTTGCGGTAGTGGCCCTTTGCTCGCATGTGGTATTCAAACTGATGGATAGGTTGGTCAGATTCCGTAGCCTCTCCATCTCAACCTGCATATCGCCAATTTGTCAGAGCAATCGCGCAATACATTCTTCCCGATCGTGACATTCCTCCCTTCTCAAGGTTCTGCTTACCGACAGAATAATTCCTAAACCATTCGGCTCGCACGCCCGAGCTACCATATCGTCATTTCTCGCCTTGGATCTGGTAAAGTGTGGATGCTCCGACATTGTTGAGTCAAATACGAACCGGACCTTTGGGGAAGATGATAAATCTTTCTAAAAAATGCAGCAAACGGTGTTAGCATAAAGAGCATAATTTGCAGGTATGTAGATATATTGCACATAGCACATTCAAACGTTTCCTAATATGCAAGGGGGACCTCTATTATGCCAGAGGTAGGCCTAAGCGTCATACATGCAAAGCCATGTTAGATGTACCCAAGCCATTGTATCGAAATGCCTTTATTGGAAATAAAGTTAATTGAAATGACACTTTATAATAAAAACAATAAAAATCTCAAACTAAATAACTATGTCGCCGATGTGACGTGAAGCTTAGGTTTTCTTTGGTATAGCTCCCTTTGTTCCAAGTATCAGATCGCATCGTGCATTAGGCCCACATGTCCGGGTGATGACCTTCTCCTTGAGTTGATTGTCCTTCATTCTGTCCCTTGCAGCAATGTCCTCAACGCCTTGCTCCCCTTCTGGACTATATTCCATGCGATCTAGAAACCATGCTTGATACTGGGAGACTCGCCGTCCTTCCCGATTTCCATTTGGTCAATATGATGTCATTCATAAAGGATCTGCTTGGCTTCGGGAACGATGAATTCTGGTCCGAACTGAATTTCAGAGGCTCTCATGTCAGCTACGAGAGGGATTACTTGTGTATGGCCAAACTGTCGGAGTACGCGTAGTGGAGCATATGGTTGTAGTCCTTTTAGACCTATAAGTCTG
Source organism: Przewalskia tangutica (assembly GCA_029844215.1). Lineage (NCBI taxonomy): Eukaryota > Viridiplantae > Streptophyta > Magnoliopsida > Solanales > Solanaceae > Przewalskia > Przewalskia tangutica. The sequence continues at coordinate 76,277,634 of CM056738.1, read as the reverse complement.
ATATAATACAATCCCTTATGTCTCAAGTAGACCCTTTTGACCATGTGAAGCAATGGATACTTCCATTGAACTTGACTGCTACTGCGGGATGCTAGGTACTTGTACCAATCCTCTGTGCCGACTGGTGACACATAACGCTTCGTTCTTTCATAAAAAGTGGAGATCTTGTTGTCCGCGCTGTGGCATACATCGGTCATGTTTGAACGCTGATAAAAATGTTCTATTGCCCACATCTGCAAAATGAGATTACTGCCTTCAAAGAAGCTCGATTCACCCCTTCTGCACCTATTCAACGCTCTAAATAGTTCTGCCAAGATCATGGGCGTCAGAGTGAGTTGTTTGCCACCAACGTCATCAAACACTGCTCTAACCACCGAACATATGCACGTGCTGATCCTTCCATGCTCGAGCGGAAATAAAAGAATCCCTAGGAAAGCCATAGCAAATGCAATAGGACGTCTAACTCTCCAATGGTCTGCAGTGCAGCAAAATTCATTTTTAAACAATTTATATCCGTCTCGGCAACCATATCTCTCGTACAAGTAGTCTAGAGAAACCCAATTATTTTCAAAGCAACGCAATTCTCTGGTATTCTTCAAACCCAGATACCGGAGGAGCTTTTTCCCTGACTGGCCATGTGGAATAACTGGTTTCCTGTCGTGATATGCTAAAGCGGTAAAGTAGCTGACTTCTTCTGGCGTGGGGTTATTTCAAATCCCCGAATTTGAAGGTGACTCGATCCGATCCCAAAATCGATCAATGCTCGACCAAACGCTGATCGGGAGATGTCGATTAACGAGGTAAGGCATCCCAACCTTCTTCCGATTGCCATTTGACTACCCAAGTCGAATTTTGACCACCATGTCCTCAATTTGCTCTAACCCCATTCACCATTCTCGATCCGGAGGATAGGTTCCATCTAAAAAATAATAAAAAATGAGTATACATTTTCCAATTTAGGCATTTCAACTTCAGGCTTGGTTTTGTTTATCATGACTATGCAACACATAATATGTTTTTTGGGCGCGGGGTTATAATAACCCGTTAGCCAATTTGGTGTCTTCTTAATTGTGGTGTCGATGCCAAGGACCGACCCACCTAAGGTAAATGCATGCATGCCCTAGAATAAGGGTGGTATAGCTCTATCTTAAGTTTCTAAGATTTGGCTTTTCTAGACGCAAGGTTCCCGAGCGGACAACTCGAGTGAGAAGGCTACGCGGCTGATCAGACGAACCGATCTAACTCCGCGCAGGCGCCAACTCTCCTAAAATTTGGATATTTTTTGAAAGAAATGTGCGGGTGCGCGAAGCACACCAGCGCGTGAGTGTGTGATTGTGTGAATTTTCCATAATGGAAGAAATATGAGCGGAATGCCAGTTTAAGGAAAGCAGTAAAGCAAGTAGCAATCAAAAAAAAAAAAAAAAACAAAATACAACACACAAAATTAAATGCAAAAAATAATTGCCAAATAATAACCATAAGTCTGTTGTGGTTAAGAACCTAAAATCCCCAGCAGAGTCGCCATTTCTGTCACGCCCTTTTTCGACCGCGACATTAAAATAAAAGCTCCTGCTCAAATAAAAGGTTAGAAAATAAAACAAAATGCTAAATATTTAAAAGAATGCTAAAATATAAAAGGGTGCTAAAAGTGCAAAAAGGGTGCTTAAAATGCTAAATGCTAAAAGTGTAAAAATGCTAAGGGTTCGCGGAGTCGCCACCTAATTAGTTGGGTGAATTAGGACACCTAGATGTCAACTTAGGTTAAAGTCAACACTAACTTCATTCTTTATGGTCTGCTAAACTTAGTGAGATTCTGGGTAAGGGTTCTTTATTATCCTAAAGGGAAGGGGTTAGGCACCCTAAAGGATCCGCTAACTTGCGGTTGTCCGTTCAAACCTAGGGTTATTATTGCTAAGTATGCATGTTTGAAAAGTGTTTAAGTAAAAGATATAGGAAGTATTTTTGCTAACCTAAAAATGTGAGATTTGTTTTAAAATATATAAAAAAAACTAGTTCTAGCTAAAATATGTATTATTATTATATGTGCAAAGATGATTTGGGTGTTTATGAAGTGGCCCTAGCATGCAAGGTATAATAAACGGAACTAATTTTCCTATACGGATTTTTTAATGATTGAGTTTATAGAATGATATTTTAATTACGTGAAGAATTACGCAGGTTAGATTATTTAATGCAACTTTAAAACTAGCATAAAATAATTAAGTTAGAAGAAACGAGTTTCTAGTACCAAACTACCTCTCAATGGCAACCCAAAGTTTGAATGTCCTAAAGGTTCTGCTAGTAGGGTGATGTTAGGCAATTAATTTACAAATAATGAATAGGCAGACATAAATTAATAAATGACTCGATGAAGGCGATGTCTTTTCGCCGGTGGTTTTGGGATTCCAACGCGGATAGAAAAATGCACATAGATGCGGGTCTTCATTTGCTGTAGCTTGTGATGAGTCTCGCCATGAGACTCTTCGTTTAGCTCCGATGCGTTTCATGTAAAAATAAAGAAAAGAAAAAAATTAGTAAATGCTCAAAAATAAACATTGACGTGAAGTTTAAATACACATGAGTCATTTAAATTCGACACCCAAAAAGGGCACAAAACAAATTTCCACTAGAGCAAATAGCCTTGAAATGTACACGGGATAAGGGAAGGCCAGGCATACACGAAAGAAAGAAGAAAGTTGACAGCTCGCCGATGGCCCACATCGCTATTCCTGTGCTTCGGCCTTAGATGCCCGACACAATGTATAGAACAGGTCCAAATATTCTAGTATAAGTCTATAAGGAGAACTCAATCCAACATGTAATGAACCCCAAACAAAAATGCTCGCATTAGTAAATAGAATCTACCCTAATATGTATATACTGGATATGTTATTCCAGACATCTTGGACAGAAATGTATATCAGTGTATACTTAGGATAATGAAGGAGAAGAGTAGAAAAGTATTTTGTCCAACTGATATGTGGACATATAGTAGCCTTTGCCTATATTATTCTGGTTAGCTTACTAGATCACTACAACTGATGCATAGAATTTGACACAAAACATTGAGGAATGATTAAACTGCGCCCAATGCATAAAATAAACTATCCTAGACAAGATACTTTAACTAATGAGCATAGATTTTCACAATACCTTAATAGCATATTGTTAGGATCTAGATGTGACCAAACACATTACTCTAACTTTGAACAGGAACCACAAAGGACTTATAAGGGTGGTTTGGAGGCTATTAATTACCTAGACAAGTTTAGAGCGTAACGCCTTAAAATGCACCTGTGGCCAAATAAAACTTCACGCGACGTGTTTCAAATGAATAGATCGTATGAGGTCATGCTTTAGCGAAGGAGGTCGATCGGAAGTCCAAATATATTAGTCCAACCATCCTAAATGAAACGTCAATTCTAGATTCAATATGCTCGACAGTCCTCCCAATAAACAGTGGTAGCCATTATATCTTTAATATGCTTAACAATTAACTCTGTTGGATAGGAACTAATTGAATCCAAACTAGGCATGCTACACTTTAATCCGATTTACAACATCGCCTAACATATGACATTTAATTTAACATGTATAATCATTCATTTAACACATATCATACACACTACTATCAAACGAAAATTAAGCCAACAAGTAATGAATTTACCTTCTCCTGACAACACCGGGCAGCGTATCAAGCCGTCGATTCACTCGGAGGATTTATTGCGGTTTATGCGAAAGGGTGAAACTTCTCCAAACTTGAGGATTCTGCTTATTTGCTCTAGAATGCTAACTTCGAATGATTCTTGCCTGTTTTCTCTCAATTTTTGCCTTGCCTTTTCAAGTGTATAGAGATGGGTTTATATAGCTTCAAATTGGGTTCTAAATTAGGTAAAGTTTTAAGACGATTTTAGTCTGATTTTCGGAAGTCTGGGATTGATTTTCTTGCGACTTTGCTGCTTATGTTTGGTGCGATTTTTTTGTGTGAAATTATGGTAAGGATTGATTTATGGTAAAGTGAGTTGTGGTGCACGATCTGGAGGATCTTTGTGTGGGATTTATGGTAAGTTGACGATGGGTATTAATTTGGGGATGGAATATCGTAAGTTTCAATATGGGAGGTGTGGGAAATCGGCATGGGTTAATTTAGGTTTAGGGTTTGTTGGTTTAGGCGAGGGAGAGAAAGGGCTGAGCGAAAAATTAGGGGTGAAGGGGAGTGGGCTGAAGTATAATCAGGGGCAAGGGGTGTTGGGCTTTCGGGTTGGGCTGGTGAGGTGGGCTGGATTAGTTAATTAAGGTAGTTAGTTTTAAAGTATTAGGTGTTTAATTTTAGGTGCTTAATTAGTGGTAAAAATTAATTAATTAAATTACTTAGGTGCTTCATTAATCTATGTTTGAGATAAAAATAAAGACGACGCTACCGCTTAATTAATGCTTAATATTTTAGAACGCGCTATTATTTAAAATCTTATTATTATGCATTATTATGGTTAAATCGAATTGAGTTTAGATTAAATTATTTAAATGCTAATCCCAAGTACGATATTTAAGAATTGTTTAAAGCTTTTATAAATGCGACGCTATTAAAATTGATTTTAAATTACAGATGATTATGATATTCTCTTGCGTGTTAATAAATGCGGCTATGCTACTTGACACGACGTCATTGCTAAATTATTTATTTTATGTATTTATTATTAATTAAGAATAATGACATGGCTTAAAATTAATTAATGCGGGCGCGAGACTCTAAGTGCTTAAAACTCTACGTAAGACGCGGTGCCATTATTAAATTGTTTATTTAGGCCTGTATTTATGTTTTATCGCTGCATTTTATTATAAAAAATCATAAAAATTATTTTACAAAATTAGTCTAATTTTATAGTTAATGACTGGACGGGAGGGTCAAAATTGGGTGTCAACAATTTGGCCAATAACCGTCTATTATCTTACGTCTCAAACAATTCGTATACGTACCAATATCTCTTCTATTTAAGGAAATTATGATCTTTGGCACTATATGTGCATGTGTGTGGAAACAATGTTTCCTACGTGTGGGCCCCCAATTATTGGATTCGTAATTAAATAGGATTAACTTTATTTCACGTTTAATAAATATTTCCAATAAAAATATCATTACCATTTTAAAATTAACCCCCCCCCCCCCCTCTTCTCTTTTCCTCTTCCCCTTCTTTTTCCTTTTCTTTTTTCTTCTTTCTCTCCACCAGAAGTACATATAATTTGGTAAGAAAATAAATTACCAAAAAGAAACATAAGTAACATTTTAATATTTGATATTTTGGTATGAAATTGTTAAGGATAATTGCATTAACCTCTTTTCAAGTTTGTATTTGAAATACTAATTACATTTTTATCTCAATTGAATTTTGAAAGAGCGCAAGGGCATGTTTGGAGTGACTGACGGAGTTGTTTAACGTAATTTTTAAGAAGGCGAGAATACTCGAAGAATGGAGGTGGAGTACAATGATTCCTTTGTACAAAAACAAAGGTGATATCCAGAGTTACAACAACTAAGGGGTGTCAAGCTGCTAAGCCACACTATGAAAGTTTGGAAAAGAGTCGTGAAGATGAGGGTGAGAAGAGGCGAGTCCATCTCCGAGAACCAGTTTGGATTTATGTCGGGGCGACTACATAAGCCATTCATATTATTAGGAGGTTGGTGGATCAGTATAGAGAGGAAGAGAGACTTACATATGGTTTTCATCAACCTCGAGAAGACATACGACAAAGTCCCTAGGAGGGCTATATGTAGATTTTTGGAGGTTAGAGGTGTATTTGTGGTTTATATTGGGGCAATCAAGGATATGTATGATGGAACCAAGACCATGGTACATACAGTAGGATGAGACTTAGAGCACTTTCCAGTGATGATGGGGCTGCACCAAAGATCAACTCTTAGCCCATTCTTATTTACCTTGGTGATATATGGACTGATGCGACAAATCTAAAGGGAGGTATCATGGTGTATGTTATTCGCAGATGACATAGTCCTAATTGATGAAACTGCTTTTCTTCAGTAATCTTACAACGAACATGAGTTTTTTCATTGTAAATTCGTACGGAGCAATCAACGAATTCCGGCGAACTAGAAGATCTACGTGACCAAATTTTCATGTGAAAAAAAGATCTATCTTCTTCTTCATTCTCAAGAGGAATACATCAACTAAACTGCCCTTCCATATAGATCGTCGTGGCATGAACAAATTTCTTCAATCAGAACTGGTGGCTGGTATACCTGTCACGACCCGACCTCGGGCCGTGGATCTGCCTTACCCGCACCTGGTGATACAACATCGAGAAAAACCACGGAAATAAAAACTCATGAAAGAAAGCAGTGAAATAAGAAAAGCAGGCTAACCCACGGTTACCTTTTTGTACATAAATGAAAACTTGAGCAGATTACATCCTTACAAACTCGCCACAGTGATTACTGCACCTCTAAGAATTTTAAAACCATAATGACGGACGGGGCCCGCCGTACCTGAATGTACAAAAGTCTACTACTTGAGGAACTGTACCACGTGACAAGCTTCAGAGATATGGAGCTTTCAGGAATCGAACAGCGATCCTAAGAGTGCGGATCGGCAAGCTATGTACCTCAACTGCGGCATGAACGCAGCCCGAAGGAGGTCGAGATAACAGTACCAAGTATGTGGCCGAAAAATCGTAAATGAAATCATAATAGTCTATATAAAGCGGAGACATGTATGATAACCAAACTACAAGACACAACATATAAGCGATCATGTCAAGAGAGGACTCATGCGGTGAAATCATCACTCAAATACAACCCGAATTTAACGCACAATGGCGCGTGCCGGCAAGATCTCACTCGGTATAAGCGTGGCCTCGAACTGGCGTCTAGTGGGCCCATACGTGGACCATCCAACGTGTCGGTATGCCCCAAAGGAGATAACAAGATAACAATCCTCGTGAAGCATACGTGGGCGCCAACGTGTCGGTATGCCCAAAGGAGACAACTAACAAGATAACACTCACTATGGAAGCATACCCGTGGGCTACCCAACGCGTCAGTATGTCCAAACAAATAACAAGACAATACTCACTGTGGACGCATACCCGTGGGCTACCCAACGTGTCGGTATGTCGACAAATAACAAGATAATACTCTAATGGAAGCATACGTGGGCTACCCAACGTGTCGGTATGTCAAACAAATACAAGATAATACTCATCGTGGACGCATACTCGTGGGCTACCCAACGTGTCGAGATGTCGACAAATAACAAGATAATACTCCTAATGGAAGCATACGTGGGCTACCCAACGTGTCGGTATGTCGAGAGGATCGATATAGTGGAAGCATACCTGGGCTACCCAACGTGTCGGTATGTCCATCAATCAACGGATAGTCGACCTCATCGAGAGACCAGGTAGCACAATCAAACACTTGTACAACAAAGGCTATCTCAACAAGCATAGGCAAGTTACACACAACTCAAGGTACTTTAAACACTTCTTAACACAACGTCAAGTATACCAAGAAAACCAGTATCTAACCCTTTAAGATCAAGGTACTCCTACCTTTTATAACCAAGCCACTTATGTTTTTCCATCACAAAGAGTTCAATATTTGAAAACAAGTTACTTCTCTATTTCCAAAAAATCAAGTTACCATTCTAAATCCAATAATGAATCCATTTCTTTATTTTCCATAAAGTCGTTATAACTAACTTCCCATAAAGCTATTATAACACTTTATGTTTTAAAACAATACAAGACAAAACCATGCCTTTCTTTTAAAACAAAACACTTCCAATTCTTAAGTCTCTTTTCTTTTAGAAATCGAATTCCTTACTTTGGAATTTTTAAGAAGATCAAAACTTGATTTCAATAATTCTTATTAGAGCAGCCATGATCTAGGAAATGTAATACCATTTTGTCTTATCTTAGATTTTATGCAGATGGAGGTTTCTACTGGTTTTAACATGATTAATTGTCATTACTTCTTTCCTTTATTAACGCTGCATTGGCTTGTTCGATTCTTATTCCCATTTCCGAAATTTATGTAACATTATTCTTTTAACAACCAAGTACTCATTTCTCACGAATGAGGTTTCACACTTTTCAACACCATTTAGGTCAATTATACGTCGAGCCTCTTATCTTTTGAAATCAACAAACCATCCTTTTACCTACATAAAGTGGTTATAACAAACTTCCCATAAAGCCGTTATAACACTTTATGTTTTTAAACCAACCAATTACAATTATAAGCCCTTATGAGACCAAGAGGGCTTATTCTTTAACCACCGAGTACTTATTACTAACGAATAAGATTTTCCTACTCTTTCAAACAATCAAGACCTTTACACTTCATATCAAGTCAAGGCACAACAAGGGAAATCAAATTTCTTTAACACACGCGTCTCTTGCACTATATATTTCACAAATAATCATCTTTGAAGAGGATAGAGAATCACATACCTCGCGACGATTGTCGACAATAAGCAAAATGCTCCACGATTTTCCCCCAAGTAGAATATGCTCGTAGTACTTCAATCTATAAAGTGGTCATAAAACGTCTATCAATCTCTAGCTTGAACGTAGAATAACTAAGTGCACGGTCCTACATTCTACGGAAAATCTGACAAACTTCCTTGGTTTCTACTTACTATGCCACCTCTTTCAAGGCCGAATTCAATAACAAACGCCACATTTAAGGCTCAATTAATTCAGCAAATACAAAGGGGATTACACGCCTAACAATACGTGTAAAATTCCGCCACAATAATATCTGAGAATAAACCAATAATTTCCATGCCATTCTTGGCCAACAATAAACCAATCCTAAACCCTTTCCAATTCTTTCCAATCCAAGTTCTTGATTACAACATGATATCTAGCCTAGACATCTTCAACAACTACAATCCCCCTTTACAACATGTGATGTCTAAATTAGTAACCAAATTGAAGTTAAAATCTTAAGGCTAACATGCCCATTTTCGATTTCAACAAGACAACAAGATCCAAATCTATTCAAATATAACAGCCTCAGGCTCATTTCTAAACTACTAAAATATAACAAGCATTAAAACTTATTTCCAAGAGAAGGGGAAAACTTTTACCTTAAGGAATAGCCCACAAAAGCCCACTTCTCCACTTTCTGTCAAATTGCCCACCGCTTCCACAAGTTTACCCACATTTTTCCTTCGCCGCTCAACAATTTCTCCTAAGGCAAGGTCTCTTCAAGAAAAACTAGAGAGAAAGGAGAGGATTTCCTTGGGAGGGTTTTGAAATGAAATGGCCAAGTCTTCCAAGACTTGGCCTAAAATAGGCTCATTTCTGGTCAAAGGATGGGAGGACACTTGTCACCCTCCCATAGGCTTTTAACAAAATATCCCCGATTTTACATTCTGCAGAAAAATCCTGCCTCGGCGCGGCCTTCCACTCAAACGTTCGGCATTCGGCGCGCGGCCTGCATTCGTGCGCGCTGCACCCTGAACCAAAGCTCGCCGCTTTGCCCATTGCGCTCTAACTTGAAACTTACCTAACATTTGACTCCGATGTCCTATCGACGAACGGTTTGTTGCGTTGGGATCTAGATTTAACGGACTACTCACTAGACTTTTTAAACACCTCGAAATTCTTAACAACTGGGGTACAACACTCCAAGGTAGACTCCAAATCCATCCAACACATGTTTGTCCACTTATCTTTCCACTTTCAAATCTTATATTCCTTGGTATGTTCTTATCTTAACTTCTTGAATTTACGGGGTGTAACATTCTCCCCCCCTTAGAAACATTCGTCCCGAATGTTCATTCTAAGTCTCCAAAACGCAGACGCCGGTATAGTCTTTACCACTGCACTTACAAAAGAATCAGTTATGCCTCGTGGACTTATCACCCGAATATACTCCGTCTTATGTACTCAGGACAAGGATCACCGCATCTTTTACTCTAGCCGGCCTTACCTCTAAGGTCTCGATTGTTATAAATTCTAAAATTCAAAATTTTTCTCATCCCCAGACTTACCCTTTTCACTAACCAGGATTCCAAATCACATTCTAACACAAAGTTATCCGAACATAACACTTAGCACATCACATATCATCAATGCATACTAGTCTCTAGAGGGTTAAGAATATACCTGTAACTATTTCTTCACTTCCCTTTTTGTCGTTCTACTCATGTTCCTTCCTGCACGCGCACAAAGGAGGAGATGAATCACCACAGATCCCGGCGAGTCTCTACATCCGCTACCTACGGTTGGACAATTTCTCGCAAATGGCCTCGCCGCATGCAAAACAAACTCCCATTCCAAAGACGACACTCCCATCATGGAGCTCGCCACACGGCCACAACGAGGTAGGGTGGTCCCATCGACTAACGTCCGCTCCCAAAACTCAAACGTTGGAGCCACGACTGCTCGGAATCTCCCGACGTCCCGAAGGCGTGGTGGAGCACTCAGTCTTGCGGGCGCATAACTAGTCTGCTGCTTGGCCGTCGCCTCTAAGGTCACCAGCGACCAGTGCCACCGCCTGCCTCGCGATCTTGGTTAATCTGCCGACCTCTCGCTCGCCGATGCAGCGCATAGGCTGGATGCGGGCAATGTCCACGCCCGCTAAGAGCTACCTTTGCGTCATCCTCCGCTAAATAATCATCGAGCCGGTGACATAACGGTGCACTCTATCCTCCATATCGGCCACGAGCGGGGACATACCGAGCCAATGAGTCAAACTACATTGTACTCCCGAATCAGGCGCCTCTTTGTCTCGGCGTCAAAAATCACCGGTCCGTGTCCTCTCATCTGTGGAGGCAAGAAATGGCGAAAGCCTCGAGAACTCGCCCTAACCAATGGAGGTGCATGCTCCCGGGACAGCTCGCGAATCAAACGATCGGCAGATCACGCGGCCGATGCGAACCTAAGACCACCGACTCGGTCTCGAAGCCTTGATCACTCGTGATCGCAGAATCGCTTGGATGAATTCTGCGGATCATCCTCGTGCCTCGACCGTAGAACTCGGGTGGCTGCAACTCGAAAAATCCGTAGTCTCAAACTATCTGACCTCGGGTGAACTATGGGTGCTCACCGATCTGGAATCGCTGCGTCGGTCTATCGCCGTGCTCGCCACGATCCCGCCAATAGCCGGGCCATCTCTTGTAACCCATCTCCTGCTGCTCCGGTGTGGGCGGAGGCTCAGTGCGATGGTCTCGGTGAGACCATTCTTGCTCTCGCGACTCCTCCTGGCCTTGCCGCCGGGCTCTGGTTGCCTTGCGTGGAGGCATCACTGGTATACAAAGAATACGTCAGAGGGAGTCCAACTTATAACACAGCTCTAAGGCACGATCTCAGAGTGAGAAGAATGGAAACCAATCCTAAATATCATGTAGCCTCCTAATTATAGATGTGGTGCACAACACACCGATAATCAAGACTCTACTAGATACGGTCTGTAGACACTTTCCGAGGACTAACTACTCTGATACCACTTTTGTCACGACCTGACCTCGGGCGTGGTAGTGCCTTACCCGCACCCTGGTGATACAACATCGAGAGAAAAACCACGAAATAAAAACTCATGAAAGAAAGCAGTGAAATAAGAAAGCAGGCTAACCGGTTACCTTTTTGTACATAAATGAAAACTTGAGCGATTACATCCTTACAAACTCGCCACAGCATGCACTTCTCTAAGAATTTTAAAACCATAATGACGGACAGGGGCCGCCATGCCCTGAATGTACAAAAGTCTACTACTTGTGAACCGTACCACGTGACAAACTTCCGAGATATGGAGCTTTCAGGAAGCAACAATGATCCTAAGAGTGCGGATCAACAAGCTATGTACCTCAACTGCGGCGTGAACGCGGCCCGGGCGAGGTCAAGATAACAGTACAGTATGTGCCCGAAAAATCAGAAATGAAATCATAATAGTCTATATAAAGCGGGAGACATGTATGATAACCAAACTACGATACAACATATAAGCAATCATGTCGAGAGGACTCACGTGCGGTGAAATCATCACTCAAATACAACCCGAATTTAACCGCCTGATGGCCGCGTGCCCAAGATCTCACTCGGTATAAGCGTGGCCTGGGCGAACCGTCTGGTGGGCCCATACGTGGACCATCCAACGTGTCGGTATGCCCGAAGGAGATAACAAGATAACAATCTCGTGGAAGCATACGTGGGCGCTGGCGTGTCGATATGTCCAAACAACTAACAAGATAACACTCACTATGGAAGCATACCCGGCTACCCAACGTGTCGGTATGTCCAAACAAATACAAGATAATACTCATCGCGACGCATACTGGCTACCCAACGTGTCGGTATGTCGACAACTAACCAGATAACACTCCTAATGGAAGCATACCCGTGGGCTACCCAACGTGTCAGTATGTCCAAACAAATGCAAGATAATACTCACTGTGGACGCATACTCGTGGGCTACCCAACGTGTCAGTATGTCCAACCAAATAACAAGATAATACTCTTAATGGAAGCATACCCGTGGGCTACCCAACGTGTCAGTATGTCCAAGAGGATCGATATAGTGGAAGCATACCCGGCTACCCAACGGCGTGTCGGTATGTCCATCAATCAACCGGATAAGCGACCTCGTGAGGGCCGGTGACACAATCAAACACTTGTACAACAAAGGCTATCTCAACCAAGCATAGGCAAGTTACACACAACTCAAGGTACTTTAAACACTTCTTAACACAACGTCAAGTATACCAGTAAAACCCAAGTATCTAACCCCTTTAAGATCAAGTACTCTACCTTTTATAACCAAGCCACTTATGTTTTTCTATCACAAAGAGTTCAATATTTGAAAACAAGTTACTTCTCTATTTACAAAAATCAAGTTACCATTCTAAATCCAATAATGAATCCATTTCTTTATTTTCCATAAAGTCGTTATAACTAACTTCCCATAAAGCTATTATAACACTTTATGTTTTAAAACAATACAAGACAAAACCATGCCTTTCTTTTAAAACAAAACACTTCCAATTCTTAAGTCTCTTTTCTTTTAGAAATCGAATTCCTTACTTTGGAATTTTTAAGAAGATCAAAACTTGATTTCAATAATTCTTATTAGAGCGACCGTGATCTAGGAAATGTAATACCATTTTGTCTTATCTTAGATTCTATGCAGATGGAGGTTTCTACTGGTTTTAACATGATTAATTGTCATTACTTCTTTCCTTTATTAACGCTGCATTGGCTTGTTCGATTCTTATTCCCATTTCCGAAATTTATGTAACATTATTCTTTTAACAACCAAGTACTCATTTCTCACGAATGAGGTTTCACACTTTTCAACACCATTTAGGTCAATTATACGTCGAGCCTCTTATCTTTGAAATCAACAAACCATCATTTTACCTACATAAAGTGGTTATAACAAACTTCCCATAAAGCCGTTATAACACTTTATGTTTTTAAACCAACCGATTACAACTATAAGCCCCATGAGACCAAGAGGGCTTATTCTTTAATCACCGAGTACTTATTACTAACGAATAAGATTTTCCTACTCTTTCAAACAATCAAGACCTTTACACTTCATATCAAGTCAAGGCACAACAAGTGGAAATCAAATTTCTTTAACACACGTCGCATCTACCGCACTATATATTTCCAAATAATCATGTGAAGAGGATAGAAAGAATCACATACCATGACGATTGTCGACAATTAGCAAAATGCTCCACGATCTTTCCCCAAGTAGAATATGCTACCGTAGTACTTCAATCCTATAAAGTCATAAAATGTCTATCAATCTCTAGCTTGAACGTAGAATAACTAAGTGCACGGTCCTACATTCTACGGAAAATCGGACAACACTTCCTTGGTTTCTACTTACTATGCCACCTCTTTCAGTAAGATTCAATAACCAAACGCCACATTTAAGGCTCAATTAATTCAGCAAATACAAGGGATTACACGCCTAACAATACGTGTAAAATTCCACCCCACAATAACACGTAATAAACCAATAATTTCCATGCCATTCTTGGCAACAATAAACCAATCCTAAACCCCTTTCCAATTCTTTCCAATCCAAGTTCTTGCCTAACATGATATCTAGCCTAGACATCTTCAACAACTACAATCCCTTTACAACATGTGATGTCTAAATTAGTAACCAAATTGAAGTTAAAATCTTAAGGCTAACATGCCCATTTTCGGTTTCAACAAGACAACAAGATCCAAATCTATTCAAATATAACGACCTCTACTCAATTCTAAACTACTAAAATATAATGACCTCGTGCTCATTTCTAAACTACTAAAATATAACAAGCATTAAAACTTATTTCCAAGAGAAGGGAAAACTTTTACCTTAAGGAATAGCCCACAAAAGCCCCTTTCCTCCACTTCTTTCACAAATTCGTCCACAGTAGCTTCCCACAAGTTTACCCACACTTTTCCTTCTGCCGCGCTCAACAATTTCTCCTAAGGCAAGGTCTCTTCAAGAAAAACTAGAGAGAAAGGAGAGGATTTCCTTGGGAGGGTTTTGAAATGAAATGGCCAAGTCTTCCAAGACTTGGCCCTAAAATAAACTCCTTTCCTAGTCAAAAGGATGGGAGGACACTTCTCACCCTCCCATAGGCTTTTAACAAAATATCCCCGATTTTACTTTATTCTGCAGAAAAATCCGCCTCGGCGCGCGGTGCTTCCACCGAAAAGTTCGGCATTCCGCCGCGCCTGCGTCCGGCGCCGCTGCTGCAACCCCGCGACTCCTGATAATGCGCGCGACTGCGTCCGGCGCCGCCTGCACTTCGAATCTAACTGCTGCTTTGCCTGACTGCGCTCCTAACTTGAAACTTCCCTAACTTTTGACTCCGATGTCCTATCGACGAACGGTTTGTTGCGTTGGGATCTAGATTTAACGAACTACTCACTAGGCTTTTTAAACACCTCGAAATTCTTAACAACTGGGGTACAACACTCCAAGGTAGACTCCAAATCCATCCAACACATGTTTGTCCACTTATCTTTCCACTTTCAAATCTTATATTCCTTGGTATGTTCTTATCTTAACTTCTTGAATTTACGGGGTGTAACAATACCACAATAATCAAACTTCCTTTTATTTTTTTTATTCAGATCAGATTTATGTTGGCTTCGTAGGAGGCTCGCGTAGTTTGTTACGTCATCTCCAAAAGGATAAGTTGCATTGGAATTGAGAAAATTCCGTGGAGTTCATAATTGCATAAAAGGAGTCAAAGTAGTGGCTGCGGCGTGTTGAGGCACTTTAATCTATATTGAAGTAAATTTTCTGGTCTTCACTCTTCGCTCCTAACTCATTTACGCTTTTCTCTTTCTAGTTGCTCTGAAACAATTAGGAGATTCCCTAGAAGAAATACGGGGTTCGAGAAAGAACTCTAGGGAAATGTGCCTATTTGCTTGCCCTGGATTCGGAGTGGATCCTCCAGGTGGATCCCTTGATCCTTTATAATGCTCGCCATTTTTTCCATTATATGATCTTGTCGTATTAGTAAGAGGAAAATCCGTCGACTTTAAAAATCGTGAGGGTTCAAGTCCCTCTATCCCCAAAAAGACTATTTAACTATCAATATTTTTTTTATTGTTTCGACTCATATTCTCCAAAAAGTAGATCCCGCTCTAATAGCTCCAAAAAAAGAAATACGTGCATTAAGTTACGAAGACTTCTTATTCCTTTCTGTGACACGTTTCGGCCCTCTTTCCCATTACTTAGAAAAAGTGAGCCACCGATTCAGGTACAAGATACTATCATTACCGCCTGGACAATTAGATTCAGACTTTGTTCCAACAGCTGCCATACGTGAGATCCTGATCGTCTTCCTCCCAGTGTTGTTGCCTTCTGGGGGAAGGAAGGAAAGTATGGCTCTTATCTTAGGAGGAAAAGCTAAGTATGCCTGAGTAGTCTTGATATTGGTTGGTTTGAGGTTTCGTTAGTTTTATACTAACAAGCAAGCTTTGGCGACCGCCATTCTTTTGAACTCGAGGGAACTGAACTGATCCCACTCGGTCTTTCTTTTCTATTTTCTTCCAATAGTTCGACCTACCCAAAAAAATTGTCGGCCTACGAATGTGGTTTCGATCCTTCCGGTGATGCCAGAAGTCGTTTTGATATAAGAATTTATCTTGTTTCCATTAGACTTCTAGTCAGCTAACTGAGAATCCAATAGAGAAAATGGCTATGTTTATAGTCTCGTTGCTTCATCTTCCCACATATTCCCGTATCAAGCGGATGAAGTGAGGGATTCGTCCATACTCTCAGTAAAGTTTGGAAGCTACCGACGTTGACTCTCAATTGTATAATCATTGAATATCTCCTCTTTGTATACGCTCGTTCCCGTCCTTCGCTTCAGGGCATGTCCCTCGAGTTGCAAAGACCTTCTCCTTAGGCGCATGTCTCAGCAACACAAAATGAGGGTTTCGCTCGTTATAGGCAGCAGAGTGAACGCTAAGCTGGAGGTTTAGAGACATGCTCTGGAGTCTAAATGGTTTAGGCTGAGTAGGACCAAGACATAATACTTAGAGTGTAAGTTCAGTAATGAGAACGACATTGAGACAGGCGTGTATGTGAGGATTGGTACTCAAGTCATTCCAAAGAAAGAAAGCTTCAAGTACCTCGGGTCTATTATCCAAGAGATTGGAAAGATTGATGACAATGTCATATATCGTATTGAGGTAGAGTGAATGAAATTGAGGCTCGCATCTGGAGTCTTGTGCGATAAAAATGTGCCACAAGAACTTAAAGGCAAGTTCTATAGGGTGATGGTTAGACCGACTCTATTGTATGAGGCGGAGTGTTGGCCGGTCAAGACTTCACACACCTAAAAGATGAAAGTTGCGGAGATGAGGATGCTAAGATGGATGTGTGTGGGCATACAAGGAGGGATATAATTATAAATGATGATATCCACGATAGAGTGGGAGTGACCTTGGTGGAGGATAATATGCGGGGAGAAAAGTTGAGATGGTTCGACACGTGCAGAGGAGAGACACAAATGTCCAATGCGGAGGTGTGAGAGGTTGACTATGGACGGGTACATGAGGGGTAGAGATAGGCCGGAGAAGTATTGAGGAGATGTGATTAGACGGAATATGGCGCAGATGCAACTCACTGACACAGATTATGGTAGAAGGGTAGTAGGTAGTCCAGCGTATTCCTACATACACTTACAAATTGGTAGTTGTAGTGTTATTATTATAGGCTCGCTTAGCCTATTATACTAGTAGGCACAATATTTACGTTATAGTCCATTATCGTTTGATTTATACTGCTATGTGTATTTTCTTAGTCTTATTTACCTGCATTAGTTATTGCTTCTTTTTCACAAGTCGCTAGCATGACTTAATCACTTTGTTTGTCTTACTTTGCTTGTGCTTTGTCTTGAGTCGAGGATCTTTCGGAAACAGCCGCTCTACCTATCAAGGTAGATGTAAGATTTGCGTACACTCTACCTTTTTCAAACCCACGTCGTGGATTTCATTGTGTATGTTGTTGTTGTTGTTGGTATTTAAAATACTAACTTTTTTGTGATTTCAATATTATATTTGTTCCTTAATTTATTTTATTTTATAACATAATTTAATCTATTTATTATTAATACAAACTAATTTGACCAATTTTCTATTATCATTTTCAGTTTGATATTAGTATATGGGAAATTAAGCATACTAGGATACGATATAATATAATTTATAAAATTTTGATTCAGTAATTTTAATTTTAAATATGATCTACCATTATCATATTGAATTAACTCGGTATGGTTTGATATTTTCAAGTACGAAAATTCTATTTATGTTGTATATTAAATTTGTAATCACGGTTTATTTAATTTTAACTTACATATAGTGAGAAAAATAATTTCTGATAGTGATGGAAAACTCTTCATGCTTGAAATGAATGAAGATTGCCTAAGTATTAAGTGTTGGTTGAAGAAATGAATTAATACTCCCTTTATTTAAATTTATTTGACTTGATACGGAGTACAAGAATCGAACTAACTAATATTCTTTGTAAATTCAGACATAATATATTTATTTTTAAAAAATAAACTTTATATATTCGAAAACAACATAAAAACATTTATAAGTCACAATATTAATAATTTAATACATTTATAAAATATTTAAAAAAATTATAATTAAAAAAAAAATTCTCTAAGTGTCCGATATACTTAAGAGTAAATTTTTAAGAGGTGAATGAAATATAGCACCATATAAGCATATATTTTCTCCGTCAAAAAAAAATGACTCATATTTTTATTTCGTAAAATGAAATATTTTTTTATTTAATATTTAGTAATAATTTAATTTTAAATTTTACGTAATTTTTTTAAAATTTATTTTAGATCATAAAATTCAATTTTTTTAAATTTTCTCTCTGTCGTCCTCCTTCTAGACAGCCGCCTAGGGTTTCTATCCGTCTTCGTTGATTAATCGCAACCTTCCAATCCTACTTCACCACAATCATCTCCGATTAAGTGTTTTAGTAGCACTCTGACTCTGTTATGAGTTGCTGCTGTTGTTTAAAATTTGTTCGATTAGACAGTTGAATAATGGCATTGGGAGATTGGATTACTTCTCGCCCATCGCAAGATCTTGTGGAGGATGTTGCGGATCATGGAGATGTAGATAGGATTAACAATAGGGATTTGGAGGTTGCTACTAGTAGCTATGGTGCTGTTGGTGAGAACCGGACGACGAGTATGGCTTATTTGACGCAGAATGTATGTTTTTGTGAGCTTCGACATGATGCCTTTGAGGAATATGTACCTTCTGGACCGGCTAATACTGGGTTGGTCTCCAAATGGCGGATTAAGGACCGAGTAAGATATTTGTTTTCATTTACACCTTGTTTTTATGGTAGTTTAATTACAATGTTTTTTTGATTGTTACCTTAAAATATTATTGTATCGTATCGTTAAATCCAACGAAAAGTCCCATTTTATGTAACTAACGATTTGGCGTGATCACATTGTTACTGTACCAGTGTTATCAATAGCGAAAAGCGCAAAAGGCTCTAAGGTCAGCTCGGGCTTTAAATGCAAATAGCGCGAGCTTTAATGAAAAAAGGCGCAATGGTGCAAAAATACAAGTATATATATGTTTAGTCCAAGACTAATAATATTAAGCATGAGTAACAAGTAAATGGACAAAGAAATTGTAAAAACATTACGATAAAGTGAAATATCAATTATCTAGTGTCACCTCTTCAAGATAGACTCATTGGCAAGGAAAAGTATGTCTTGTAGCCTTGATGATGACATTGAATCACACATAAAGCGAGGCGAAACACTCAACATGTTTTGAGCCTCGCTTCAGGCCTTAAGCGTGCCTTTGACAACATTGCACCGTACCCTACTTTTCTTGTAGTTTTATCCTCGAAATTGTTGATGTCTACGTTATGTAACACGGAAAATGATACAATCTATCAAAACGTTTTATTCATCAAAACAATACAATATAGTACGATATATAATGAAACAATATGTAACAACCATCCAAACAAAGTGTTAGTGTTGTAAATTTTCTGGAGAATATTGTGTGAATTTGGAAGCACATTTCTAATGATTTTGATGAACTTAATTTCAACTTTCACCTATACTTATCAACTATGCCTGAATAAAAAACTAACCCTGGAATCAGCCATATGAATCTTCTATTGTTATTCTGCTCAAATTGAGTAATAGCACTATTCTCATTCGTGCCTTTATTTCCTTTCCTCCCTTTTGATTGAAATAGTTTCAAATTTGTTATCTTTGAGGAACTCAATGAGAGCACTGATCATGTGCCACTGTAGTTTAAAAAGAAACAATGAGGAATGCCTTCATTTTGTTGAGTCACCTATATACTTTGGTCCATTCTTCTTTTCCTTGTCTATTAGGCTAGATGTTATGAAGTTTCATTCATCACAAAGGTCCTGCTTGCTGTTCCTTGCATTGTACTTGACTCCGTATTTGACGTGGGTGGTCAAATTGTGTCAACGAGATGGAATATTGTGTTTTCTGCGCTGATGCTAGTGCAATTGAAAGCTAAAGGACATGCCTAGGTCCTTGTCCATGTTTTTTTTGAGAATGGTAACAGTAACTATATATCCACAGGTATACTACATCAAAAGTGTAGTCCTCCTTCCAAACTATTACAACTTATAGCTTAAGATCTCCTATTTTAATTTTTCCTTAGCAAATAGTCTAAAACATCAAAAATATCTTCTGTTTGACCTAAGACTTTCTGTTTACACAAAAAATAATACAGGTCCTTGTCCATGTTTGATGCTATCTAAACTTAAAGAAGTTGATTGACTGATGTTCAAAATGACGGCTTTCTCGTTGTCTGCTGTTCATGAAAGACTTAGACATAACATAGTATTGGAGGGTTGAAAAACTTTCTTCAAGCTGAATTAGTTAGCAAAGTTATGAATCTTATATACATTTATTTGCCCGTTGCAGAGGAATTATAATGGAGGTTCTTTTACAATAATGGGAAAAGTCTATAGTACTAATACTTACTGATATATAACTTCTTACATTTTGTGATCTAAGTATGAAGGGGAAAAGCCTTAGGGAGCATGCAATGGTTGCCATTCTGTGATGTATTTGACTTGTCATAATGCAAGAGCGGTTCAGGATAAAAGTATGTGCTTGCACCGTTCCAACTCGCCCACTCATCCCACTCATCCCATCATCTAAACTGGCAGATTATAGTGGGATTTTGTTATGTGCATATCTATGGTATAAGGCTATTATTTTTTGTGGCAATGGCTTTAGAATATCTCTAAAACTAAACTATGCCCTTCAATGTTTTGTGATAAGTATAGACAGTTTATTGATGTTGGAGTGAACTTCCCTTTAAGATTTCCTTTCACTGTTTCCTTGTGTTACTTGGGGAGATCTTTTCCATGTTCATTGTACATTTTTTCTTCATAAACATCCTTTTTCCTTGTACAACATAAGTTACTTTGATCTTAGTTTGCGGCTTGACTGTCCTTAAAGTGATTGGTGGACAGAGCGAACAAGACCTTTCTGATACTATGCCTTGAGGCGGGATGTGTGGTACGCACACGTCATAAGTTTGAATCCGGGAACCAAGTCTAGTAATTAAGTTAAGAAGGATAGAGGGACGAGAGAATTATCCACCAGTTGCAGAAACAATGGATTTCTCGGTTTTCCGAAAAGATAATGATGAGTAGATGATACCTACCCTTTTTTGCTATTTTTCTTTGTTGGGTTAAGGTTGAGCAGATGATTCTTTAGTAATATTGTTCATCAATTGGTTGGTAATCCAAATGCTGGTGCAATGACTGTAGAAAACAAAGCTTCTGAGTCTTTGATCTGGTAAACACTAAGAGCTCTTTCTTTGCTCTTCTAGAAGTATTGAAGAAAAAGAGAAGCTCTTACATCCTGGACCTATATTGTTGTAACTTGTGGATAAAGAATAATAAATGTGAGAAACGCTTGAGATTCCATTTTTGATAATTATCAGCACGTAAAAAAACCTTGGGTCATTGGAGACTATCACTTTATGCTCCGTCGTTGGACTCAGGGGTTTATCTCATCTGAAGCTGGGTAAATAATAAATTGTACAAAATATTTGCACTAACCCTGTGCAACACGTAATTACAAGTTGTACAAATCAGCTATTGTGTCTAAAATATCATCTACGTCTAGTACAAAAACTATTTTTCACCAAAAAGCGATCAACAAAATGCATCTAAGTTTCAGGCGCTGCATGTTTCTCATTTTGCCTTAAAATATTTTGCTATTTGTTTCATGCAAAACAGACCACCAGATAACTTGAGGAACAGTGTTCCAAGTCATTTGAGCTTTCCTGCACAGACCCTCCCTGGTTCAGCACTTCAGGTTTTCTGTAATGGAGTTGGGCATGGTCCACGTCATACCAAAAACTGACTAGAACATGTTCCATAACAGACTTATAACCCTGCAATTATAAAATAAGGTGGGTAACTTATTCAGATAGTTCTTCACACAATGGAGTTAGGCATGGACATCTACTGCACAGCTGAAAACCCCTTTTTTGGAGATTTTTGTGTGTGAGGCATGCCTCCCTAGCCACAGTCCAGGAGAAGCGAGAGACCTTTATAGGTATATTTTTTCCCAAGGCTATAACTCACTATTGCTAAAATCTAGCATACTATAACAGCTTTTAACTGATAAAGTACCCTTGGAGTGACCCTTCCAACTAATAGAGTCTATTTTGTTGTCCAAAACAACGTTGCTTAGCATTTGTAGCAAGAGACATATCCTCTCCATTTCCCAATCATTAATATTCCTTCTAAGATTCAAATTCCAGCCTTGCGATGTACAAAAATCTGCAATTGTCCCATTGAGACGCGTTGATGGATTATATAGGAATTTTATTTTCCACTTGTTGTGATTTACACCTAGAAAAAAGCTTTGTGAAAAAAGTTAAAGGTTTTACCTGGACCTCTAATCTAAATAGAGCTTGGTTGACACCAGAAGAGGAGTCTATTATGAAGTATAAACTGATGTCTCTGTTTCTCTTATTTTTTCTTAGCATCTCAATGACAGTTTGTGTAACGGCAATATATATTTTGTGCTCTTTTGTGCTTACTTAACAATATGTTGTGTATGCTTTAACCTTGTGATGCTTTTGTTGCTATTATCTTCAACAACTCAAGTTACCATTGAAACGAAAGTGATTTTAAGATTTAATTATTTTCTTATTTTGCACAAAAGTTGTTTAGAGCTGCTTTATTTAGACAAAAAAAATAAACAAAAGTTGTCTAGAGCTGTTCGTGCTGCACAACAATTTTGCTAAAGTCTGAAGATAAGATTTGGATTTGTCAAATGCTTGATTAGATTTGTTTTATACCTGTTGCTTGTTACTTTATGCCTTTCTTTATAACCAAGAAATCCCTGAGAGCCCGTGGCACATGGTTCAGAACTCGGTGGATAATGGGCTTGTTCCTCTACCTTCTCCACTTGTTGCTTGTTTCGTTATGTTAAAGAGAAAATCTTACATTTGTAGTATTTGAAGACCTTTTGTTTCAATCTTATTTTTGTGCTAGCTAATGTCTTACAGAGTTTGGGCTTAGTTCTCATGTTGTAAACAAATGTTTGATTTCTTTACCATCTAGTCCAACTAAGCATGCAAAACTTCTTGCAGATGAAGACGGGATGTGTTGCCCTTGTTTTGTGTTTGAACATCAGCGTTGATCCACCTGATGTAATAAAGATATCTCCTTGTGCTCGAATGCAGTGTTGGATTGGTATGCCAAATTTTCCTTCTTCTAAAAGAACTAGTATTTCTTCTTTTTGCTAATATTCCTTATTTTTAGACAAGGTAAATATTCTATTGACGTGATGGAAAAATCTCCAGTAGACAAGGGGCATACAAAAAGTAAATAGGTTTACACAAAGATACGATTCTCTACAAAAAACACCGAATCATCTATCCTAACTGGGACCTCATTGGTGCTCCAAAAATTGAGTAGAACCAAGAGACAACAAAAATATTTGTACGAAAGTATTATCATACGACCCACTTAAGTGCCAAAGCGGTTACTTCCTAAGCTTTTGTGTCGTCCTCTAGTTTTTTGTTGTGAGAATGGTCTCCCTTACAGCTAACCAAGCGAAAAGCACATCTTGTGACCTTTCTACTCGACACCTTTGGTAGATGGGTTTTACTGATGCCCTCTTCTGATTTCATTTTCAATCATTTGGTTTGTCAGTGTTGTATTCTACTTACAGGGTAGGGCCAATAAATTTTGGCAGTCACCTACCTCGTAGTCGAAAGGTCTCTAGATGTCCTACCCACATATACTATGTGTTTGTTCCAGTTGATAGGAAGATGGAGAGAAGGTTGGAAAAGTGTAGGAGGGACTTCTTATGGCAAGTGAACAAGGATAAAAGAATATATCACTTGGTGAGTTGGAAATCTATAATGACAGAAAGAGAGATATCAGAATTAGGAGCCGGAATCTACCCAATAGAACTCTGTTATTCAAACGGCTTTGGAGAAGAGGCCCTATGGAGAAGCGTGATCAAGGCAAAATTTTGGCTGGGGGTACTGGATCTCTACGTCTGCTACATGGCCTCATGCAGCTTCTTTATGGAAGTATATTTGACCGTTATTGAAAGAATCCTAAGCAACTATTACATTCTAATTAGATGGAAGGAAACTGTACTTCTGTCAGGATGCTTGGACGGGTCATACATCTCTCGAAGATCAGTATTGTAAATTATACAGTTTTACGAGCAGTAAGTGGCGCTCGTGGCACATACCGTGCAATTGATCAGGGATGGGAAGTTCTCTTCAAAGGCCTGCAATGATTGGGGGTTGGTAGGATGACCCCGTTTCCTGTTTTGACACACAACTCTGACGGTATCTGGTGCCTGGGTCAAAAGAATGGTCTGTTCCCTGAATAGTCTTGCTACAAGCTATGGCAGGAAGGCAGACTTCACTAACTGGCATGGAAGCACATATGCAAAGCTCATTACAAGGTGAAATGTTTCACTGATGGGTGGCAACAGAGGCATGTATGATACAACATAACCTACAAACAAGGGGATGTATATTTGGAGTAGACGTTTCATGCGTAACGGAGAAACAAGATGCTAATAATTTGTTCTACTCTGTAACATCACTAGTAAATTCTGAAATTTCTTTTTGAGCATCTTTTAAAGTGAAAAAGTGTATGCAACTTACCCTCTCCAAAAGAAGGAAAAAGAAAAGTGAAAGTGTGTATGCAAAAACAACTGAAGAAGCACCACACAGCTGAAAAATAATCAGGCCTTGGAATATCAATACTTTTTTGGAAACAGGCCCTGCTTGCATTCTGTTATTTGGAAAAGGAATCAATGATGTTTAAAGGGAAAAAGGAACGTGTAATTAGATTGTAATAGAGATTTCTTGTTTTTGTTAGCATTTTGGTACAAAATGGATGATGTACATGAAGCGGACAATTTATTAAAATTTATCAGTGTAAAGGATACAGTTGTGGCACTCTCTTAGAACTGTTTCATCAATAAATATATATCTTCTCAAAATTTCAGAGATAGAATCTGACAAATGATTCAGATAAGCACCATTCAATTCATCTTTTGGAGCCTTACTACTTTTATTACCTCCAAGCAGAAATAGCTCGCTCTGCCTTAGAACTCCAACTCGTTTGCTGGGGTCCTCACTCTTAGTTCTCCCACTCTGCTTCAGTGCTTGGAATTTTCGAAAACATAGACCTCTTCTAGTAAGCTCTTGTTCAACTTTTTTTATAAGTAGAGAGCTTACTGTTAATTCTTTTTGGGGGTTGGGGTTGGGGGTTGGGGGTGTTGTTGAATATCTTTCCAGTGCTCTCTTTTCACAGCACTTCTCATGATTTTTCATCCATCATGTCCATTCCCTATAGCAATATGGGCAAATCTCCCATTTCTTTCCTTTTGTTTTTGTAGATTCTGTTCTCTTTTGGGTCATTTTGCACTTTTACTAACCTTTGGATTTTCATTCAATATATGGTCTTCCTTTGACAAATTCCTTCCCTCAATTCGTCTCTTCCAATTTTTACCCCCTAATTTGTTCTTTCATGATTTTATTATCAACGTTGTAGTTCTCATGACCTTCTAATGTGAATAGTCTCCTGCCCCCTAAGAATCCCTCGGCCCTGTTTTTGCCCTTCCTTTTGTGAATAATAACCTTTTCTTCTTCAGAGCTCAGTCCCTCGCATAGCATTTGTTGAAGGTTCTGCGCCATACTTTTACAGTAGCTTATCTTTGGGAACCTTTGAAGTATATTGGAGTTTCATATACTTGTTGCTTATGTTATCACTTCAGCAATGACAACGAAGTGTAGGAGAGTAGTTGATGATAGTACAGTTTGGCTCAGGGTGTGTTTGGTACGACATGAAATGTTTTCCTATCTTCCCTTGTTTGGTGCACTATATATCTTGGAAGATATTTTCCTCAAAATAGGAGAATATTTTTTCCTTAAAGATTTGAGGGAAAACATGAAGGAAAACATTTTCCGAATCAATAAAAACACACCAATGCATCCCCCGGGCCCCTAGCCTCTCCCCGCCTTCCCCCCACAACCTGAAGTTGCACTCCGAATTCAAAAACCTCATAGTGTTTTGCTTTGAATATATGCAAATGCTCTTACAATGACAACTTGGGTACCAAACACAAGAAAATGAGTAGGAAAATCACTTATTTTCTCAGACAATATTTTCTTGGAATACATTCCGTCATACCAAACACACCCTTAGTCTATTGTTTTATTTGAATATATTTTGGTATCAGCTATCCCAGCTTTCATAGCAAGTAGTTCATATTCTCTTGGGGATATTGGATTCGGTTAAGACTTTACCTCTTAGTTGCAATCAGCAATTTTCAAATTCTAGTGGTTGAAAATTTCTGTCGACCAGCAATCACTTTAGTACTTACTCTTATTCCCGTATGCCAGATCCATTTTCTGTGGCACCTCAAAGAGCTCTTGAAACTATTGGGAGAACATTGAACGAGCAATACGAGAGGTGGCAACCTAAGGTAAGAAAAATGTTTTTGTGCTAATAGATATTATGTGGTAAGATAATCAGTAATTCCATTATAATGACCCAAATATCTTACTGTATGTAGGCACGCTACAAGATCTCCTTGGATCCTACTGTCGATGAAGTTAAGAAACTTTGCACAACATGTCGAAAGTATGCCAAGTCAGAGCGAGTTCTGTTCCATTATAATGGACATGGTGTACCAAAACCAACACCCAACGGTGAAATTTGGCTATTTAATAAGGTTTTCTTTCTTACTCAAATTGCTTTGCAGAGCAGTTGCGATATCTATCTTTTCTTATCGGGACATCTGGTTTAGAGTTATACGCAGTATATCCCATTGCTGATCAGTGACCTGGACTCTTGGTTAAAGACACCCTCAATCTATGTCTTTGACTGCTCAGCTGCTGGGATGATCGTTAATGCCTTTATAGAGGTACACATTTTAATAACGCATTGCATGATTAATGATGAGGTGATCTACCCATCTGCTAAGCTGTCTCTAATCAAGCCATTTGTTTAATGCAGCTCCAAGACTTGACTGCCTCTAATTCCTCTGGCCCTCCTACAAGAGATTGTATTCTGCTTGCTGCCTGTGAAGCACATGAGATACTTCCTCAGAGTGCTGAATTTCCTGCTGATGTTTTCACTTCCTGCCTCACAACACCAATCAAAATGGCATTGAGATGGTGACATGCTCTTCTTTCAGCAAAACTTGTTTATCCTATATCCTTTCTGTTTTTCTTCCCGCTTTCTGCTAAACCTGTCCAATTGTGCAATGGGGCGAACTAGCTGCAATACTTGATTGCGGGAAACTTGGCATTCCATTTCACTGGGTTTGGTCCCCGATTGATGGAATATTGTGGTTTTCTCTCTTTATGGTATTCTGTAGTTTTTCTTAAACATTATGCCTGTTCTGCATCTACTAACCCTATATATGGAAAAGTTAGAATAGCTTTTTCACCAAAAGAATATTTGAAACAGGACAAGTCTCTTTAATGCCCCAAAGTTATATGGCATTCACATGGTTGTTGTTTATTATGCCAACCGTTGATACCCCAAAGAATATTTGAAACAGGAAAAGTCTCTTTGATACCCCAAAGGAACCACATGATTGTTGTTTCTTATGCCAACTATTGCAATAGTATTAATATACTGTCTTAGGGAATTTCCACTTAGTATGTCTGAGTATACTCTTAGTTATTTGTGCTTGCGTCAAGTGTGTTGTTGTCAGAATTCTTAGATAAGCTGTTACTTTATTTCAACCATTATGACTTATCCTTTATTCATAAGAATCTGTTCTGTTCTTTATTCTTCTCTTCTAAACTTTTCAGTCAATTTTTTTATAACTATTTTTTGTATCTACTTAATTGTTCTTTTTTGGCTGTTAGGTTTTGCACACGGTCATTGCTTCATGAGTCACTTGACTATTCTCTGATAGATAAATTTCCTGGCCGCCAAACCGATCGAAAGACACCTCTTGGTGAATTGAATTGGATTTTCACTGCAGTAACTGATACAATTGCCTGGAATGTTCTATCACGTGGTAATGTGATAGACTACTTAGATTGATGCAGTTTTCCTAATTCCTTTTTTGGCGTTTTAAACTCTTTCTAATCTGTAAGCTTCGAAGCCACAGATCTATTTCAGAGATTGTTCAGGAAAGACCTCTTAGTTGCTAGTTTGTTCAGAAATTTCTTACTTGCTGAAAGAATCATGCGATCGGCAAATTGTTCACCAATTTCATACCCAATGCTACCGCCTACTCATCAGCACCATATGTGGTAACTACATGAACCACTTAAGCTACACAAATTCATGCTTTACCCCTCATTTGCGGCCTGTACATGTTCCACAGGGATGCTTGGGACATGGCAGCAGAAATCTGCCTTTTGCAGCTTCCAACTCTGCTTGATGATCCGAATGTGGAATTTCAGGTGGGATAATGAGTTATTGTCCGTTTGATTCTATGTATTTAGTTCCTAAAAGTTGGTCCGTATTCTGAAATATATGGTCCATGTATCTTCTCAAGATTAAAATTTCCCCATCTTTTGATTTCTTCAGCCTAGCCCATTCTTCACTGAACAGTTGACAGCTTTTGAGGTTTGGCTTGACCATGGATCAGAGAATAAAAAGCCACCAGAGCAGTTGCCCATTGTGCTACAGGTAAGAAATATTATGGTTCAAATCAAATGAAGGGCCATTCTTAGTTCTACTTGCCATGAAATGGTCGATTTAAGTAATGCACGTTTCCTCATTCCTACACTATTGCCGATTTCTGTTTCTTAATATGATGAAAAGGTGAAGTGAGAACATTTGGTTGTTAGCATTTATTGTTCCTTGATGAAGCCTCAGTTGTTGACCTCTTTGCATTTGCTTAAATTTGTTTAAATAGGAGAAAACGTTTCTGCATATCATGCTAAAATTTAGAATAATAGAATGTTCTCAGAATTTAAAGAGAATAAACAACCATAATGTCATGTCATTATGTGAGGAATGGTTAATCTCTCCTCTTATACAACTTAAAAGGCCATCAAATATTGGATACTTCTCTCAGCACAATTGGGTTGTTTCATGTTTTCCATACTATTATTTTTACTCAAGTAATCTAACAATCTGTGGCATATTATTGTACTGTTTCTGTCAATTCTAGTGTGACCCATGTCCTTACTGTTGCAGAAGCAAATTACCACAAGGCAAGTGATTAAAGTTTCTTGGGTAAATCAGCAGAAGCATTGGGTTTAGTAATGTTAGTTTTCAGTCAAAACAATCATCTTAGTTTTTATATAAGGTTTGCTTGAAGGATAGTTGGTACTGTTCGTTGGGTGAGCACATTTATTTGAATTGTGAAGCATGTCTAGATTTAATTGGTGCTTTACCTATCCAAAAAGAAGGATTTACTTGGTGTTTATCCTCTTGACACTATAGAAGGATACAGAAATTGGAAAACCATAGTTCTCCTAAGATACAAGCTGATTTCTAATTGCCTTTCTGATAATTTTCCTATTTATTAGGCTGTCTTCACATTCTCGAGGGCTTTGTTGTTTTGGTGCACTTTTCTCTTTGTATGGGATGATAACCAGGTTATTCTTTTGTTATTAGGTGTTACTAAGTCAAAGCCACCGGTTTCGAGCACTGGTTCTTCTTGGAAGATTTTTTGATATGGGACTTTGGGCTGTAGATCTGGTACTTATTGGTGGTGGTGCATTTCAGGCTTCTTGTTAATTAGGCTGGCTGCATCTAATTTTCAAGTAATACTTAAGTCAACAAATTTATTTCCAGGCCTTGTCTGTTGGAATATTTCCTTACGTTCTAAAGCTTTTACAAACCACGACTCCGGAGCTTAGGCAAATTCTTGTCTTCATTTGGACGAAGATCCTTGCCCTTGATAAGGTACATGAATTGGTCTGCCTATCACCTGTATTATTCTCATATTAAAATTTTGATGTTTCATTTTTATCCATGTTTGTTTCTCATAGAAATGTCTTGCAATATTTTTCTAAACCTATTTACCATCAGTGAAAAATAATTGATACGTTAAAATGAGTAGAGAGTGCGGGAAAAGCAGTGTGCTTCACTTGAATTGCATTACACAAAGCATGTTTAACTCTATAAACTTTGGGGCCTCAGCATATGGAGTTGATGCTTTTTTGTGCAACATCAGAACTGTTCCTGCACTGCCAATCAGTGTTATCAAAAGCGAAAAACGCAAAAAAGCTCTAAGGTCCGTTAGGGATTTAAGCGCAAAGTGCAAATAAAGCGTGGACTTTAATGAAAAAAGATGCAAATGGAGAAAAAAATACCAATGTATATGTCTAGTCCAAGACTAATAAATAATAATAATACACATGTATAACAAATATATGAACAAAGAAATTGATTTTTTTACGATACAGTGAAATTTCAATTGTTTAGTGTTGTCACTTCAGGACACTCATTGGCAAGGAAAATTATGTCTTAGAGCCTTGATGACGACACTGAACGCACATTAACCTAGGCGAAGCGCTCAACATGTTTTGCGCCTTTCTTCAAGGCTTAAGTCTGCGCCTTTGACAACACTATTGCCCATGTCTTGGCAGATCTGGAATTCTTCACTAACCCATTTGGTCTTAACTGGGTGAAAATCTCTCGCTGTGATCTGCAGCTGAAAGACGAGGATAAAGAAGCAGCTTAAGGCTATATGAAATGCTAGCGCTGTGTTTAGTATGGAAATGTTTTGAAAGAAATAAATATTAGATGTGATGGGAAAGCAGTTGATCTTTCCGCAACTATATGAACTACTTCTCTATTGTATTAGTCGGGATTGGTCATATGGATTCTCAATATTCATTCCGCTCAATTAGATCCATTTCATTCAAATACTCAATAAATTAACACTTGGGGTAGCACCAGGCCGTGCAAGCGTGCCAAAACGACTTGTTAAGAAATGAATCTTGGACCTAACTCAACTCCAAAAGTCAAAAGGTAGCTCATGAGGTTAGCATTGTCCAAAGACCATATAAGGAGACAATCACTCAACCAATTTTGGGCACTTGAAACCCTACCCCCTAGCACTTCAAGCCTACCAACTGGAGCGTAGACAACATAATATTGGGGGCCAATAATGGGACACACAGTAACAAGGATGGGCATGACTTTAGTTCATATTGTGCTTTTCTAAGAAATGACACTTAACGAAAAACAAAACCATCAGCGAGCTCATAACCAAGCACCAAGTTGGAAAGGAGGAGATTACCACTAGATTTACACATGTAGTTTGTGTTTTATGTTTTGTTAGGATGTTGAACTATCTTGAATGCTTTCTTTTTCTTTATTCTGATATTACCTGAATCTACTGATCTAGTTGTGGAATCGATAATGTTGATAAAGTATGTTCTTTTCTTCTTTTGTCAGTGTGCGTTTTCCTTCTTTTGATCGATTATACTGTGTAAATGTTAAAACGTTCAAGTTTCTTTCTTTTCTTTCAGATTCTTCTTGTTGACATCTGTCGTAGATAATCTCCTTTTGTTTGTGTTTCTCGATTCACTTTAAGTGTTCTGATCCTTTAGTTTAATATTCATTAGATTACTCTTTCCTGTGTGATACCAGTTTTGCCAGGTTGACCTTGTTAAGGATGGCGGACATGTATACTTCATTAGATTTCTTGACAGTGTTGAGGCTTATCCAGAACAAAGGGCAATGGCTGCATTTGTCTTAGCAGTAATTGTTGATGGTCACAGACGGGGTCAGGAGGCGTGTATTGAAGCGGGGCTTATTAATGTCTGCTTGAAGCATCTTCAGGGATCAATCTCTAATGATGCCCAAACTGAACCACTGTTTCTTCAATGGCTGTGCCTCTGTCTGGGAAAGCTCTGGGAGGATTTCACAGAGGCACAAGTACTAGGTATGCAAGCAGATGCACCAGCAATCTTTGTGCCTCTACTTTCTCAATCACAGCCTGAGGTTTGTTGTTTAATTATATGTCAAGTTGGTGTATTATTACCGTGGTTTTCCATTACTTTTTCAGACTTCGACTAAAGAGCAATTTATTTCAGGTACGAGCTGCATCTATATTTGCACTAGGTACTTTACTTGATGTTGGATTTGATACATCTAGGGATGACATTGGAGAGGATGAAGACTACGATGATGAGGAAAAAATTAGGGCAAAAGTCATAATGAAGTGCCTTTTAAGTGTTGTTTCTGATGGAAGTCCTTTGGTACGAGCTGAGGTTGCTGTTGGTATGCTTTTACTGAGTTAATCCCACCCCAGGGAGACCTTTCTTTGTGATCCACTACTGTTGTTTCCTAACTTGCTTTCTGATTTGTCCTATATTTGATCTTTCTTTGTGTAAGAGGAGAATATTGCAGGTTTCATTATAGTAGAAATTTGATGATAAGTCTAAAACAGCCTGCTATTACATTTCTTGTATGACGAGGACACCTCCTGAACTAAATCTAGCCAGACTATGAATTTTGTTTATCTTTCACTTTGAAGAGGCAGCCTAGTGTTGAATGATACCATTACTTTAATAGCATACCACTTGTTCAAAAACTTCAGAGTTGCTTTAGTAAAGCAGGAGAAAGGAAAAGAAAAAGCAATAATAAGTAGCACCCAAGGGTGTTTCCAAGTGGTCAATGAAGTGGGAGGAGAACCATGGGGCCTCAAGTTCATATCCCATAAGAGGCCAAAAACACTAGGTGATTTATTCCCATCTGCCTAAACCTTGGTAGGCAGAGTTACCGGGTACCTGTGCTGGTGAGAGGTAGCAGGTACCCGATGAAATAGTCGAGGTGCCCACAAGCTGGTGCAAAAATAAGTGTAGAATGATGAAACTTTTCTCCGTGCTTGCTCTATCATTGTAAAAAAAACAAATATAGTTCAGCTTACAATTGTTTCATACATGTTTGCATGAGATATAATGCATGCCAACAAATATCTGTTCCCTTAATAGCACGTCTAATTCTCTGATTTCCCCTCATTCCTCTCTTTATCTTGTGCGTGATCTACTCTTGTGGACACAACATATAACTTAGCTAGTTCATGTTGCTCCACTGTTGTAGCTTTGGCACGTTTTGCCTTTGGGCACAAGAAGCACCTGAAGTCGGTTGCAGCTGCATATTTGAAGTCTCAGTCTAATTCCATGCTCACGTCCTTGCCTTCTTTTGCGGTCAAGAGTTCAGGTAGTGGCTATACGACCCCAACTCATTGTGTTCCACATGGAAATGTGGTTCCATCTCCTCATGCTTCTTTATTGAGAGTGGGAGGTGACAGTCAGTCTATCTCTCAGGATGGTAGAGTCTCGACTAGCAGCCCTGTTGCAACACCTGGCTTCATGCATGGATCTCCTTTGTCTGATGGTTCTTCTCATCATTCTGATTCTGGAAGATTGGGTGATGCTGTTGCCAATGGTGTTGCTAATCATACAAGACCCAGGCCACTAGACAATTCACTTTATTCTCAGTGTATGCTGGCAATGTGTGCCCTGTCAAAGGATCCATCACCTCGCGTTGCAGGTCTTGGCCGGAGAGTGCTTTCGATTATTGGGATTGACCAAGTTTTTGCCAACTCGGTCAAGTCAACTGTTGAATCCACAACATCTCTTGGCCCTAGTTTTGCTGGATTGAATCGATCGTCTTCTTGGTTTGACATGAGTGGAGGTATATTTCGTGACTCAAAGGAGACTAGGAGTCAATATTACTTTAGTTTCTATACACCCACAATCCACTAATCAACCTTGGTGCTCAAGTATTTCCGTCGATGCTCATTATGTTTTTGAAGTAAATATTTTCCCCCGTGACACCTTTTTTTACTTGAACTGTTGCAGGTGGACATTTACCTCTGACTTTTAGGACTCCTCCTGTTAGTCCCCCCCGGTCCAGTTACTTGAAGGGAATGCGAAGAGTTTATTCTTTAGACTTCAGGCATCACCTAATGAACTCTCAAGACTCAGGGTTAGCTGATCCGCTCTTGGGTTCTGGTGGATCTTCTGGAGCTTCAGAACACCGTTTTCTTCCACAGTCAACCATTTATAATTGGAGTTGTGGTCACTTCTCAAAGCCACTCCTTACTGCAGCTGATGATAGTGAAGAGATCATTGCTAGGAGAGAAGAGAAGGAAACGTTAGCTCTTGACCTCATTGCGAAATGCCAGCACTGTTGTGAGTCTACTGGGCTGATGGTTCTTTCCGTTTCTGCTGCTATCTTTCATGTGTGTGTGTCATCATTCGAATGCTTATTTCTGTCTCAGCGGTGAACAGACTGCATAATCAAATTGCCAGTTGGGATACAAAGTTTGAGAGTGGTACCAGAACTGCTTTGCTGCAGCCCTTCTCACCAGTTGTGATTGCTTCAGATGAGAGTGAACGGATCAGGTAGAGGAATATTGACCTGAATGAAGACATTGTTTCCATTGTTCCTTTTTTTCATGATTCTTCTCTTGTAGAACTGCGGGTAGTGTGGGTTAGTTCAAGTACTAGGTTAGTCATTGGAGCTATGTCTAATCTGTCGTTTAAACCAACAATGCTGCTTTGTAAGAAGCAAACAAGTCCTGGAACTATGCCTTCTTCCTAAATTATTACCAAATCTTCTTGGAGCTTCAAGAAAGAGATTCCATTTATATTGAAGTCTTCTTTTGACCTCACTCTTGTATGGTGTTTGGATCAGGTGTTTCTTGTTGGTTATAAAATTTAGATGTCTTAAAATAAAGTTACGTCTAAAGGATATGAGTGGTAAAATAATTTGTGGATAGGGTAATCATGGCCTTTTAGTTAATTCACTTTTCTGGCATCAGTTTCTGTATCATCTGTTTGGCTTGAGAGCGCTCAATTCTTGAGAACTCAAACCTTTCCCTGCAATTCATTCTAAGCTTTCCAACAGATTTGCTGCATCTGTTGCTTATTTTTGTTGTTCTTTCTCAGTCTTCCCACCCCTTATGCCGCATCACTTCAGAACAACTTCTCAACTTTCTGGCATTAGGTTTGAGTTATTGAGTTTCTTTTACACGGTAAAGTTTTTGCCCATCAGGTCTGATATGCTGAGCTTCTTTTGTGTGGTAAAGGAACGAACGATATTCTATTAGATTTGTTTCTGATAGAATCCTTGTGAATATTCTAGAGTATATGTAAATATAGTACGTAGAATTTACTCTTAATGTAATTAGGTATTGATTTCCTTTCCTTTTTAGAACATGTAAACATAGTTATTTAAACTCCAATAACTTAAGAGAATAATCAAACCGAGTTCCTCCCATTTTCTCTTCCGCTTCACATAGTATCACAACCTGGTTAAGGCCAGCAACATACAGGAAGAAGAAATACCAACAACAACATATCTAGTGAAATCCCACAACGTGGGGTCGGGGAAGGGTAGAGTGTACGCAGACCTTACCCCTACCAAAGTAGAAGACTGTTTCCGAAAGACCCTCGGCTCAAGAGAAATCATAGAAAGAGGTCCGATAAGGACAAGAAGTTCAAAGAAGTATGAAAATGGAAATAACGAAAGCAACTAAGCCATGATAAAGCCATTTGAAAAAAGGGACAGTAGCTAACACAGATAAAATAAGATAATCGAAGTACAAGAAATACCAAATAGTAACAGAAATCAAAGCACGTTAAACTATAGAGCAATATTGCGACTACTAATATGAAAAATAAGCAAGAGTACCTACTAGCCTTCTACCCTAATCCGAGTCCTCCATAGCCTCCTATCTAAGGTCATATCCTTGGTAAGTTAGGAAGAAAAAATACCAAACTCTGGAAAATTTTCTAGCAACCTCTCACGGCTTGCCAAAGATAACTTCGTTTTCCTAGGTGATGCCATCAAACCAACACCACCACGAGAATTAGAACACCAACGCGAGCAAACACAACCAACTCCATCATCATCTTCCACCTCACGCGCGGATCGGAGCATCCTAGAGAGATCTGCTCATGTGCCGGTGCGTGCTAGCTCCTCCGACCACTTTCTGACGATCTACTTTTTCCGATAGGGTTGCCTGGTGATTCCGAGCAGATCCATACTCGTTGCACTATTTCTCGACCAGATTTCAGAGACCGTCTATTATCCCAGATTTCGACGAGTGTAATATGCTAGATTCATGCCAAATTTCACTCTATTTTTGGACACTAATAACACTGGGGTAACATATACAGTAAACATTATTATATATGGTATTTAGTTGTACTGTTGCTTTGACCATCATTATGTCTCTCGGATTAGATATTTTTGGTTCTAAACCTATCGTTTTCATCAACCCGAACTACTCCACCACAGAACCATTGATAGGTAGTGCAAATTACTTATCTTGGTCTTCCTCGGTGCAAGGGACAAAGTGTACATGATCACTTGGTTAAACAAGCTAAGGATATTAATGAAAAAGATATGGGTGGATGGGAGAAGATTGATGTTCAATTGTGTAGTCTGTTGTGGAAATCTATTGATTCAAAGTTGATGTCATTGTTCCAACCATTCCAAACTTGCTTCTCAATTTTGGAAAGGCTCGTGGGGCTATACATAAATGATATCTCCCGCCTTTATAATGTGATTTCTTGGTTGACTAACCTTAAAAAGCACGATTAAGATATGTCTACCTATCTTGCACTGGTTCAGGCGGTTATGGAATAATTTAATGAGTTCATGTCCGCTACTATAAGTGTTGAAAAACAATTGGAGCAACATATGTATTTAGTTTTACATTTGTTGGACTTCCATCCGTCTTGACTCGGAGCATGACCAAATTTTAGTTAGCCCTACTATTCCTGCTATTGATGACCTATTTGCTCGAGTAAAAGGGCAGCCCAGTGCATTAAGCTCCCGCTATGCGCGGGATCCGGGGAAGGGTCGCACCACAAGGATCTGTTGTACACAGCCTTACCTTGCATTTGCTAGAGTATTACGACCAGTTGGACAACCTATGTCGTCTAGTTATCCAGTAATATTATACTCTTTTATTCTAGCATCTCAGACCGGAAGGAGGACGCTTTGGGAAAGCTTGGTCAAGGTGTGGCTATTGTAACAAATTGGGCCATGGGTGTGCTACTCTTGTAGACCAAAGAATGCTTATGGTGCTCAGATTGAATCATTGGTAAGACAACATCTGCATCAATAACTTCCGTTGCTACTTGCTTAGACTGGTAATACATTGCTTGTGTCTCACAACCTACCACACTTGGTCCTTGGGTCATGGACTCATGTGCTTCTGACCACATTTTTAGTAACAAATCATTATTGTCTATTATTACTTATTCTCGGTCCTTTCTCACTATTACGTTAGCTAATGGTTTTCAAACCATGGCAACGGGTGTCG
The DNA here is from genome assembly GCA_029844215.1 of Przewalskia tangutica. Classification (NCBI taxonomy): domain Eukaryota; kingdom Viridiplantae; phylum Streptophyta; class Magnoliopsida; order Solanales; family Solanaceae; genus Przewalskia; species Przewalskia tangutica. The sequence goes on along the minus strand of CM056738.1, from coordinate 76,240,318 downwards.
GTCTAGCCAATCCTTTACCTTCCTTGATTCGACTTTGAATAATGTTCTTTGTCCATGTTGTCCCTTTAGACTTTTATCAATTGGTCGTTTGGCTAGAGTCTTAAATAATTTCATCTCATTCTTTAGTGACTTTTTTGTTATACAAGACATCAGTACAAGAAAGATGATTGGCGAAGGGCATGAGTCAGAAGGACTTTATTATCTCAATTCTCCTAGCTCCACTATAGGTTGTTCAACCTCTGACTCTCTAGATTTAATCCACAGACGATTGAGACACCTTAACTTAATCAAACCTCAAGAGGAGGTACGTAGTTTGTCAAAATCGTTTAAGTTAGATTGTGAGTCGTGCATAGTCTTTTTCATTTAGTTCATTCTGATGTTTGGAGTCCTAGTAGAGTTAGTTCCACATTGGGTTTCCATATTTCAAATTTTTTGTGTGGAAATACGAAATCATTTGATATTTTATTCACACTTTTCGTAGTGATAATGCTTATCATCTCAATTTCAACTATTTATGTCTTCAATGGGGTCACAGATAGAAAAACAAGCATATTATTGGGACTGCACACACCTTACTCATAAGAAAATATTCCATCGAGCTTTTTTGGAGATGCATGCTTTGTCCATATCGTCACTCCAAAAAAAGACAAATTGATTCCATGTGCTCTTAAATGTGTATTTCTCTATTATTCAGGGTATATAAGAGATACCTATGCTTCTCAAATGACCTCTAACAATACCTTGTATCTGCTAATGTTACTTTCTTTGAAGGTCAGCCCTACTTTACATCCTCCTCTGCTAACATCTAGGCATTTATGAGGTTCTACCGTTCCATAATTTGGGGGATCCTGTCATAGTCTTTCCTTCCACTCCACTTTCTATAGCTCCACCTCCACCGCTAATGGCTTACCATCGTCGTCTGCACTCCTCATTCGATCCTGACGATTCACGCTCGCCACTAGAATCCATACATGCTACTTATTTGCCTACACAGTTCTCCCATTGCCACTCAAAAAGGTAGTCGTTCTACTCGTAACCCTCATCCTATCTATATTTGTTTGAGGTATCATCGTTCGTCACCAGCCCATTATGCCTTTGTCTCATCACTATTTCTATTTCTAAAACTACAAGTGAAGCTCTTTCTGATCGAGGCTGACAACAAGACATGATTGAGGAGATGTCTGCCTTACACTTTAGTAGTACTTGGGACCTCGTTCCTCTACCTCTAGGTAAGTCTATAGTTGGTTGTTGTTGGGTATATATGGTGAAGGTTGGCCACGATGGACAAATTGATTAACTACATGCTCGACTAGTCGCAAAGCCATCTCTTTTATCTATGGTTGTTGTTCGCCACTGGTCTATCTACCAATTGGATATTAAAATGTCTTTCTTCATGGGGATCTTACATATGAGGTATATATGAAGCAACCATCTGGTTTTGTTGCTAGGGGGAGTCTAGTAACATGGTGTGCAGGCTATGATGAACACTTTATGGTTGGAAGCAATCTCCTCAAACATGGTTCAAGAAGTTTAGCATGATTATTCAGGAATTTGGCATGTACTTTGTGGTTTACATTGATGACAGAGTCATCACAAGTAATGATGACAAGAGAATTACCACATTGAAACAATACCTTTTTTCGGTACTTTTAGACTAATGATCTTGATTGATTGAGGTACTGGAATCCAAATCAGGAATTGCCATTTCAGGAAGTATGCACTTCATATTCTTAAAGAGATAGAGATGAGCATATTGGTATTCATATGGATCCAAATGTTAAGCTTGTTTTAGGTCAAGGGAGGCCTGATGATGTTGGAAGATATAAGAGTGGTAGGAAAGTTGAATTATCTCATTGTGAGTCGACGTGATATTGCCATCCTAATTAGTGTCGTAAGTCAGTTCTTGGATTCTCTTTGTGACAGTCACTGGAATGCAGTTATTCACATTCTTTGATACATAAAATCTGCTCTAGATAAACGATTACTTTACAAAGACCGAGACACGAGAAAATTGTTGGATATTTAAATGCAGATTGTGCAAGGTCGATCTACTTCTAGATATTGTGTTATAGTCGGGAGAAATTTGGTGTCTTGAAAATGTAAAAAGGGCAGCCCGGTGCACTTTAAGTTCCCGCTATGTGCGGGGTCCGGGAAAGGGTCAGACCACAAATGTCTATTGTACGCAACCTTACCTTGCATTTCTACAAGAGGCTGTTTTCACGGCTTGAACCTGTGACCTCCGGGTCACATGGTAGCAATTTTATCAGTTACTCCAAGGCTCTGCTTCGTGTCTTGGAAAATGTATGAAGCAAAATGTGGTTGCTAGATCTAGTGTAAAAGTAGAACGTTGGGCTATGATAGTGACTACATGTGAACTCATATGGATCAATCTGAAGGAGTTGAAATTTGGAGAAACTAGAGAAATTGAACTTGTGTGTGATAATGAAGCTGCACTTCACATTTGCATCGAATCTAGTGTTTCACGAGAGGACCAAACACAGAGATTGATTGTCATTTTGTCAGAGAGAAGACTCTTAGGAGTAATAGTCACAAGGTTCGCATGATCAGCTTGCATACATATTCACCAAGTCGTAGCCGGTCCCAGTACAAGTTATATATGTAGCAAGCTTAGTACATGTATAACTTGTTCTGGACCGGCTAGGGACTTGGTGAATATGTCTGCAAGTTTGATACATATAATTTGTATTCATCCAACTTAAGAGGGAGTGTTAGAATTCTTGTGAACATTTTAGAAACTATATATAATAAAAAAACGAAGCTCCTTAGTGAAATGTCGTTTGCCTTCCCTTTAAAATAAGAGTTCACATTGAACAAAATTGTCATTTAATTTTCTTTTAATATATTTAGGACTTTTACTCAGCTAAAATTCTACTTTCTTTGAACTTAGTAGAAAATCATAGTAATATTTAGGACTTCTAGAGCAACTAAAAATTTACCTTGTATAGATTTCCTTATTTAAAGCCTTAATATTAAAGTTGAATTGAACTATCAGATTCTTTAATTGTTCAACACGTTAGAAATTAAAAACCCAAATTTGCACTACTTTTGTTTCGTCAAATTTACTCGACTAAAAATAGGTACACATGAGCTATAGCTCAAAAGTATAAGTACTCATTCCTAATATTTAGTACTTTAGATCTTTTTTTCTTTCTGAATAATTCAGGTCAAGTAACAATTTCAGCAAGATTTATGCCTCTGCTTACATATAATCATATGTTCAGTTGTATGGATGAGTTTTTTCTCATCTAAGTTCAATAAGAAATACAAATTTAGTCTGATCTAAGATTTGTTTCTAAAACAGTTGCAACTATTTCCTCTAAGATATTTTAAAAGTTAATCTTTTGTTGAAAACTCTCGTCAATAAAAAAAATAGTCATACTGCTATAGACAGGATTTATATAATAAACATCAGCTACTTTGGAATTAACACTTAGTCGATTGAACTCTTTTTAATGAAAATTTCATGTTCAAGCACTCTAGTATAAACATTGAATTCTTTATTCATTCATATTGTTTGTTGACAATTATAAGGTACTTAGTTTACACAAATACAAGGTTTGATTGCTGATATTATGTTTTGTTTATTCTACGATAAATATTTAAAACTTTCGTTAAACTAATATACTTGGAAGTTGGAACTTTGAAATTTAAAGACATCTACTGATAGAGTCCATCAGAATTCGAATAAGTTTAGGGTAGTCTTAAGCTTTTTCGATTTTTTGGGTAAACATGGTACAGAAGAGATTTTTTAGACTCTGATGAAAAAAGAATCTATGCAAAATTTATAATTTACACAAGGATAATCAAATTTAGCTTACCTATAATTTTGATAAACTTTGACTGACAAATAAGATTTCTATGTGCTTAAGTTACAAAAAACAAATCTCATCACCACGTTGAAAGATCTACAAATATCAAAGATCTGAAAAAAATTAAAATAAGAATCTACCCAAATAAGAAGAAAGAAAGAAAAAAAGAGCACACTTCTAGTTTTTACCAATCTCTTATGTAATACTTTGAAAAGTTAAGTAGTTTATTAGAAATATCTTAACTTTGTTTTTCTACAATAATCTTGAAGATATTAAGATTTGATTTTTTTATTCTCCAAAAATGGAACTATTTTTCCATAAATTAGAACTAAGTTGAAAGTTATCTATTGTTTCTTACGCGATAATTAGAAAAAGTTTTTAATGCCATTTATTACAGACAACTAAGTTAATTAAATTCATCATTACATTCAAATTAAAGATATTAGATTTAGGCCCTAAGTTGCGCGGGCTCTTCACTTTGGTGTCGCACCCGTTCGACACTACGGGGGTGTGGGATCCGTACCAGATATGGTTAATCGATTTTGGGTACTTTGACCTAAATCGATCGAGAAATTCGAGACAAATACAATGATTTGTGAAATCAAAACAAAAGCTAAGGTAAAATCATAATTTAGACATGTTTTTTATTGTTAAAAGATATTTGCGTTAACAAGTCCGTAACCAGAAGGTGCTTTAAAAATATTTACAGGTCAACATCACTGCCGAATGTGCAATGAACTCAAGAAGTCTATCATATTACACCTAACAAACATTAAAGAGATGCTTATGTACTTAATAATAATTACAAATTAAAACTTGCTCTAAAAAATTCGTGCACTCCTTTTCTTTCAAATAGTCTAGCATGAATTATTTTAGCTGAATCCCCACACCCATATCAATACCTGGATTCGTACCCCCGAATCTTAAAATTTAGATTATGAACCTCTAGATCTTCACTCATATCGGACACCCTCACCCAAGTCCGAGCAACTTATAATTTAGCTGCTGTATTAATAGATTATTTTCTGCATTTAAATAATTATTTGCATTTTTTTAATGTCAACTATTATTTTCCAAAACTTTTTTATTTTGCATATACCTTTTTATTGATTAACACGGCACACACGTGCAACACACGTATACTAAAAGTAGTATATGTAAATATAGCGGGTAGCTTAATTTACTCCTATAGTAATTAGGTATTGATTTCCTTTCCTTTTTAGGACTTGTAAACATAGTTATATAAATCCCAATAGCTTGAGGGAATAATCAAGCCGAATTCCTCTCATTTTCTCTTCGGCTTCAAAGTTTCTTTGTGTAGTTGCAGAAATATCATGCCACTAGTACCTTTGTGTATTACAGGATCTGGAATTACAAGGAGGCTACCCTTCTTAACAGCTTCGACAACCATGGGTACCCTGAAAAAGGAATTTCAAAACTTTGCCTCGTGAATGAGCTTGATGAGAGCTTGCTCCTAGTTGCTTCAAGTAAACATTTGCTGTTACATAAGTTTTTTTTTATAAGTATTGACATTGCACATGTTCAATCAAGTTTGATCATTGATGCATTAATTTTTAACAAAGTTCATTTATAAAGGCGATGGCAACATACGGATATGGAAAAACTACAATGCAAGAGGTCAACAGAAACTAGTTTCTGCATTCTCTTCAATTCAAGGTCTCAGACCTGGTTTGCGCAGTGTGAATGCTGTTGTGGATTGGCAGCAGCAGTCTGGATACCTGGTACATATTGTGTAAAGTATTTAATACTAAGAAGTTAGTCAGTTCTTTCCAAAAAACTAAGAAGTTAATCAGTGAATGCAAAGCGGCATGATATTTCCATTTTATTTTTATATAACTTACTGTTTTCCTAAATGCAACCACTACAAGTAATCATCTTTTTTTTTGTGATAAATCAAATGTCACTTTACTAATATCGCACCTAGTTGGTGTCAAAAACTATTTACAAAAGGTGAGAGTGGTTAGCCATGACATCCATTACAAGTGATCTCGTTGCATGAATTTACTTTTTGAGTAGATATTTCACACATTTTTTACTTTTATGTCAATTTGACTTTTTGAAATTGCTCATCAGTTTGCATCAGGTGAGATTTCTTCTATCATGGCTTGGGATCTTGAGAAAGAGCAGCTTGTAAATACTACTCCCACATCTTTGAATTGCAGCATCTCAGCGTTAGTGAGTTTTTTCACATTGCTCTGAGAGTTTATAGCACATTTTAGTTGTTCATTTACTAGAAAACTGTTTAGAATTGTTTAAGTATTTGTTTCTATCGTGTGCTCTGAATTTTGAGAAATGAATAAAGACGACGATTTTAAATTTCGAGCAAATTGCAAATGAACCGCGAAATGTTGATGAATGAAATGGTTTCTGAAGCCCCCCACCCCCCACACTCAAACCCAAATATACACACATATATGTATGGATATATTTGTGTGTATTTGTACGTATATGTATTCATGCCATGTCCTTCAAAAGTTGTCAGCACCACTTGCTGTGCCATGGTTTACACTGGCAAAAGATTTAGTATTATTAGTAGTTTTTGGTGGTGCTTCAAGCAACACTTTGAAGCAGGTTGGTCTGGTAATCTTCAGACTCTTGTAATTGGCTTAGATTCTCTATCTTGTTGTGCAGTTTAAGATGTTGGAAGTAGTTAACCTATCCAAAAAAGGATGCTGAAAGCAGTAGATTTTGAATATTACAACAGGAATAGAAATTGGTAGGTTTTATGGACTGGATTGAGCAAGGTGATCTTATGACAGATGATTTACCTTTGGATTGTGTTTTAGTTGCGGGAAATCTGGTCTTGGAAAAGTAAGAAACAAAATGTAGTTGCAAGATTGAGTGCAGAAGTAGAATATCAGGCTGTGGCTACGTCATATGTGTCAAGCAACTATTGAGAGAATTAAAATTTGGATCTTTTCCAACAGCCTATCTGAGATTAGCTTCGGGAGCAAAGCATAAATCATTGAAATATAAAAGGGCAGCCCAGTGCACAAGCATCCAGCATTAACAGTGTATGGGGAAGGGCCGCACCCCAAGGGATGTAGACAACATTTCCTAATGCAAGTATTATTGGCTGCTTCCACGGACACTAATGAAATCCTCTAATGAATCATTGAAATATTACAGGGGTTATTGAAAGAAGTGAAACAAAATCGGCAAGATGGAAAAGCCAGTATCATTCTCTCTCTGTTTTTTTTTTTGGAAAAAGCAAGTAATTAAAAGCCAGTATCTTTCTCTTGGTGGCAAAGTGATCCTGTGAACAGAGTGCTGGATTCCAAACCTGCTTAGATATTGTATTTATTCCCTTTACTTGGTAAAGTGGGAAAGAGACTTGAAATAAGGAGGTCATATGTTTTCATTTGGTGAACGGAAGGCTCTCACATCCAGCAAGAGAGATAGTGGTCTTGGCATAAAAAATATCAGATTGCACCGCAAAAGTTTATTATGGAAGTGGCTATGAAGATATAATTGCCAAAGAACAAGCTTTAAGGAGGGATGTGATTAACCTCCAAGATGGACAAGAGACTCAGTGGTGTACCAAAACAGTGAAATACTGAATCTCCTTTTGGAATGAGTATTTTGAGAACTATTGGGTCACAGTGGCCTAACTTCTTTGATGGTTTCATCATTGGAAATGGCAGAATAGTTTCATTTTGTGGAGTGATATTTGACTTGGGCATGGTCCTCTAAAAGATATGTTTCCTGACTTGTATAATTTGGCATCAAATCCTGACGCTAATACTGAAGAAATGTGTGGACATGGATGTAATTTATTTGCAGAAGACTAATAAATGATTGGGAAATAGATAGAGCTACTGAGCTTTTTAAGCAGCTACAACTGATTCAAGGTACAACATCTACAGAAGATTCATTAATATGTAAAGGAAATAGAAGCGAGGTTTTCATGGCAAAGTCAATTTATTTGTTACTGGCATCAGGGGAATAATGGGTCTTAGAAGTAGATTTGGAAAGTAAGATTCCCTTTTTAGTGGCTTATATTGTATGGTTGGTGGCAAGGCAGGCTTGCCTAACTCAAGAAAACTTGAAGAGGAGGAATCCAGATGAGTTCCAGATGTTACTTATGCTATGCAGATTTAGAGAACAAGAGTCACCTGTTTTTGCATTGTGGTGTTACTGTTCAGCTGTGGAAACTATTTCTTAGTATGACTGGACTCAGTTGGATTATGTACAAGTTTTATCTTTTAAAGTGCTGGAATAATGAGGGAGGCAGTGTTAGACAAGAAACGGTGAAACATGATTCCAACTCGTATGTGGTGCGTTCTTGGAAGGAAAGGAATGCAAGGTGTTTTGAAGATAGATGCAACTTAATTCAGAGGTTAAAGATGAATTTGATATAGTTGTTTCATTTTTTTGTTTAAAGAAATCTACAAAATAACGCTGAATCATACTAGATCTTATAGGTTCCTTGTAATATGAGCAAGGCCAGCTTTTGTCTTTTTGTATCTGTAAATATGGCTACCAGTACAGCCTTTCTGCTGCTGATTTTTATAAAATTAAAGATGTTTTGAAGACAAATGCAGCTCATCTAGAAGATTAAGATGAGTTTCCTTCTTTTTATTTCATTTTTGGTGTAAAGAGGAATTCTTAGATGATTAAGATTTTCTGTTGGATGTTATAGAATCCTTGTAAGAAGAACAAGGACATGTTTTGCTTTCTTATACTGTATCTATGGCTCCAGCATAGCCTCTGTGTTGATAGATATAAAATGTATTACCTTCCTCAAAATAAAAAATAAGAAAAATAAACCACTCATATAAGAAGCGCATGTTCAACTATCTGAACTTATTTTCCACCACCAGCTGACATTGTCAAGATATATTTGTAAGGCTTGCATTGGGTGGGGAGGAGGAGGAACTTATTTTCCTCTTGTTCTTTTTTATTTATCCCCCTTTTCTGCTATCCTCAGGTTCTACGCCGAAACATTAGTGGTTTGTTGACATTTGAAATAATTTTATCATGCGTATATGTTATGCTTTTGTGGAATGCTCTAACCATGCCACTTATCTTTGTGATGACTTCTAAACTTTTTCGTGCCTTGTGCAGTCTGCTTCTCAAGTTCACGCGGGTCAATTTGGTGCTGGCTTCGTGGATGGATCTGTCAAACTATTTGATATTCGAATGCCAGAAATGTAAGATGTAATGCTTGTAATTCACGAGCATGTATGTGTGTTCATGCACACTTGTATGTGCATCTCAAGTACAATAGGGGAATTGGTGGCATGGAAGTGCATTATATAACTTAGACCACAAGTCTTTGGTTTTTCTTTGAGTGGGTTGGGGTGTAGGAATCACGTCTACTGCAGTGTGATTTATAGATTTCAGGATGATGATGTTGTCCTTGGCATTATGAGGTGTGAGGGCAATTTCAGACCTCAAAGATGGGTATCCCTTCTGCATGGTCCGTCTCATACATTAGGCACTACCCACACATGCATATTTTGTTCGTGCATTAAATACATCCATCATTCAGTGGTTTTTGACTGTTTAATATGTGTTTGTTTAGGCTTGTTTGTTCAACACGATCTCATCCCAAAGCGGAAAGAGTTGTTGGGGTTGGCTTTCAACCAGCAAAGGTGAGTACTATTGCCCTCTTTGTATCTGGCCTGTCAACCTGTCGGTTACTGGTTTGTCAGGAGACCCATCTTTTGAGAAAAAAGAAAAAAGATTGTACACATAACATATATACACTCTCTCTGTCACTCTCTTTAATATTTAGTTATTCTAACAATTATTTCTACTAATGATTAATTTTTTGGGGAAAAAAGTTCTCCAATATTGTCAAAGCAAAATGAGAATTCATGAACTGTTTCTCTTGCTTCTTCTCAGGTTGTCAGTGCATCTCAGGCTGGTGATATTCAATTCCTTGACATGAGAAATCTCAAGGAGGCATACTTGACCATTGATGCTCACAGGGGATCACTTACGTCTCTAGTGGTACATCGTCATGCACCCCTTGTAGCAAGTGGTTCATCAAAGCAGCTTATCAAAATGTACAACCTGGAGGGTGAGCAGTTAGGCACCATTAGATATTTGTCCACCTTCATGGCTCAGAAGATAGGATCTGTAAGATGTCTTACCTTCCATCCCTATCAAGTGCTGCTTGCTGCTGGCGCAGCAGATTCTCATGTTTCTATATATGCTGATGAGGTCGCCCCACCAAGATAACAACTTCATAGCTTCATCACAAACACTCAGATTGAGAAACAAAATTTTCAGACTTGGGTGTTCCTTTGAGGTGGTCAGTGGCGGATGGATTGTTGACATCTCTTCTGGTCCCATGGCCAGTTTCTGTCAACCTCTCTGAAGTGCTGATCGGCTCACTGAGGTAGCATGCTACTTATTTATTGAGCTGCAGCGGCTTAAAGTGGTGGAAAGTTGAGAAGAATCAACATATTGGATGGAAGCTTCGGAGAATAATTTGATACATAGGTAAAAAGATGTAAATATCTTCATTCTTTGTTTTTTCTATTTTGTAAATACCATTTTGTTTGGTTTGCTGTTCTAATTCAGTCTTCTCGCTGCTTAGTTTACCTTCTTTTCTCCGTTCTCACCTATTTAAGTCAATTGTATATATCAACTAGCATTCTTTTACATAATTTATAAATTGTTGTTAGCAAATAGTCCCTGCGGCGTGCATGAATTCTTTCTTTACTTTCTTGATTTCTTTTTCCTTAAACACCTCCAATCTTTAATCATAAACAATAATTCGCTAGAAAATTTGAAAGAGTTAGACTGAATAGGATTCATACTATCTTTCTTCTGCTTTAAAAAATTCCAGTACATGAAGCCAGTTGAAGTGTCTTCACCTGATACTAATTTTAATGTTGTGAAAAGTCCTCAAGGGGGAATGATAGTTAGTTTTGGATAAACTATTTCTGGTGGGAGGTAGCAGAGCAAGTACTCAGTGGAATTAATCGAGGTGTGTGAGGCTAGTTCAGACACCACCATCATTTAAAAAAAAACACCATTTCTGCTCACTTTCATGTCAATAGCAACTTTCTACAGCGATCTACTTCCATAAAAAGTGTGAGAATACAATGAGTTTGAATAGGTTTTAGGGACGAGGCAGAAATATAAAATACCTCTCTTGTTATAGAAAACTGATATTCATTGACTACCTAAAACACAACTTTCTAAGGAGTGATGTCAATGGAGCTGGTGGCTCTTGTTAATCTCTCCATTCCTGACTTCTTATTTGGTTTTGTGAAACAATGTTTAAATGTCAAAGGTTCTGATTTATTAAGAGTAGAAACAAATTCTTCTGATTCTCATTTGTTTCTACTCTTAATAAATCAGCACCTTTAATATAGAAACGATTATTGTTGTTTTTAGAAACGATGAGAATCATATTTTAAGGAAAAATTCCCCTCTTGATATAGATATTTGACGCCGTCTTGTAAGCTAATTGGAAGGACTAAATGAATAGTCATGTATGTGAAGATATATAACAACATTAAATGTAACTTGTGTTATCAGATGTTAGTCTTTAATAAGAATGAGTTGCAGAAAAGCTTTTGACGGAGCTGTCTTCTTGCATTTTCTTTTTTTTTTATCAGGTAAATGCAAATATTATAAAAGAACAAACGAAAAGAACAGGGAGCTACAATCAGCCGTTGAGGGTTCTCAATCCTCAACGTAAGCATAAACACGAAATGAAAGAGTGGGGGGATGGGGCGTTCACACAACGGTGACGTTACAGGAGGGGATTAAATCATAAACTCAATCTTGGAAAGTTGAAATACTCTTTTCACTTCTCAAAATTGCTGCTAGGCTTTGTACTTGATACAATTTTTCCTTGAAGTAACTTCTGGCCATCCATCATTACCCGCACAAAGTGGTGTTTGCATGTACACCCTCGGCGTATTCATGATACCCAAAGCACTTCTAATCGTATAGGGGCCACCATGAAAAGTGTTGGTTTCCGCAAATGAAGTCAAAAAACGTGTATCATTGGGAATTGGTGTCCCAAAAGTCTTTTGTTGTATTAATACATTATCAATTAATGCATTAGAGTTCCTATGGCTCTCGGTTTTGGCGGTTGCCCCCCAAATCGAGTAATGAAGTTCATTAAAACGAGATGACTCTACATTCCCCATGCCAATTAAAAGTTTTGAGTTAATAGGCATCTTCTTGCATTTTCGTACATTGTGCTAATTGCCTTAAAATAGCAAATGTTATCCACAACCTGTTGGGTGCAAAACTAACAAAAAGTAACAACACATTCAATGTAGTTCCACAAGTGGGGTATGGGAAGGGTAAGATGTACACATACCTTACTCCTACTTTTGAGAGGTTATTTCCGATAGATCTTTGACTCAAAAGAAATGTGATCGATGCAGGATGAAAAAAAAAGTAGAACAACAAAATATCAAGATACAAAATAAATGAAGCAACAGATAGTAATACAAATTGAAGAATAAGGAGTTATGCGATACCTAGATAATACTACTAAAAAAAGGAGGAGGAATGAGGAGGCTAGCCCCCTACCTTTCTTACACAAAGTGTGATACTACTCAACTACCTACTAATCTTCTACCCTAATTCTCAACCTCCAAATCTTTCTATCTAAGGTCATGTCCTCAGAAGTTGTGCCATGTCCTATCTAACCACCGGTTGAGTGCAAAAGCAAAATAAATAAATTAATGGGTTAATTGGCAGCAAAGAAGGCAAGTATTTCTTAGCAAAGATATATTTAGTCTTTCTTAAAATAATCGTAATGTAAAGTTGTATACCTTGTTTGTGTCCTGAGGGTCTATCGGAAACAACTTCTCTACCTTCCAAGGTAGGGGTAAGGTCTGCGTACAATCTATTTTTACTGAGATTTCACTGAATACGTTGTTGTATACCTTGTCAATCATGATCAGCACAGTTGTTTAGCTAAATAAGTTTGATCCCACTGATGTTTAAATTATGATAGATACCATAATTATAAATGTGAACTTGGGAAATGAAAAGAATGACAAATAGAGAAGAGGCAAGATCCTTTGATATTATCTATGATAGGTTAGGTAATTGAATTCTTACATTGATTCCCGCTAGTCATGAGCTGATTCCAGAACCTGTTGATATGAAAATGATCTTTCTTTAAACACCTACCTGCAAAAACTACAATAATGCTTGCTAATTGCTATCGTTATCTTTTTTTGGACAAAAGTACGAGTTTACTATTAACGTGAATCTTCATAGTCATCTTAATGATCAAAGACATTCTAACAACATACTGAAGTGAAGGAATTAAGTTTCTCCTAATGACATATCATTGTCTCCTTTGCCAGTTTTGTGTATACGTAAATAATGAATCTTGGGCCTAACTCAACCTCAAAAGCTAGTTTGTAAGGTGAGTATTGTCCAAGTACATATAAGAGGTCCAACGCCATTATAAGCCCCAGATAGGTCTGCAACCATCTGGGATGATCATCCGTGACGGGCGCACCAACGTTCTCGATTTGATCAGAGAACTCCTTGAGCCTTTTACAATAGACCGAGATATTCGGAAAATCCTCCATGTTGATGTGGGAGAATTCATGCTCAAGGGTCACGACATGAGAATTTTTGTTATCCTATAATATACGCAACCTATTCCAAGTGTCCATGGTCGTGGCGGCGGGTTCAATAATAGTCTGCAAGAGGTCCGTAGAGAGAGTGGAATAAATCTATTGGAGTACCGTACCATCAAGAGTTTCCCATAACTCTATGTCATCATCGGTGGTAGGCATCTTCTCCTTGCATGTTGCCGAGGGAATGATGTGATGAAGGACTCGATTAGACCGTGCACGTGAACTTTAAATAGTTCTGCCCGTGTCGCGTATTGGACGTTTTCCATCTCAAGAACAATAGGAATGTTATTATTGATGTTGGAGACTGCAAGGGCAGGATGAAATGTGTTCTTTGAGGTAGACATAATGAAAGAACAAGAAGAGAATTAGGGATGCGAAAAAAAATGGGAAAAAAAATCGGCCGGTGGCCAAGTATCGGATTCTGAGATGAAGGAGGTGAGGATTGTTAAAGTCCATATAGAAAATTCATATTTCCATTTCATATCAGATGTGAGACTCTAACGATATAATGTATATCTCCGTCAATTTTCCTATTCAATCAATTGTACCTATCACAGATGTTCTTGCTACTTTTTATGGTGTGTTGACGCAATTCAATGCAGCTAAAGCAAATTCTAACAATGTCAAAGTGTTCCAAGGTGCTAGTGCTACAAAAGATCTATTTACAAAAATACTGGAGCAGCGTGAGTTATAATAGTATGGTCCCCATGTTAGTTCAGATCTTTTTGTTGAATAGCATGAATCATTTCATCTACAGTTTGAGGAAAAGAATAAAACCTGCATGTAGCTAGAGCCTAGAGATGCACAATGATTCTCGTACCCAAAACCTTTAGTACTCCCTTCGCCCCAATTTACGTGACATCGTTTTCTTTTTAGTATTTCAAAAAAAGAATATTTTATTTTCATATTTAGAAACAATTTAACTTTATTGGTTGATTTATAGCTACACAAATATCTAAGATTTATTTTAGACCACAAATTTTAAAAGTGTTCTTTTCTTTATTAAACTCCGGATCAAGTCAAATGAAAGTCAAATGATACCACGTAAATTGGGACGGAAGAAATCCCATATAACATAGTGTGAATCACCTTAGTTAAAATCTTAGAAGAAAAGAATCAAATTCGTGACAAGTGTTGCATATTGAAATAGTTGTAACAATTAGTTTTGTTCCCTTTAAAAAAAATTAAACTCTTATATAAAACGAAACACATAAGTTTTACACAAAATTCATGTTCGGTCTACCGCAGACGGTCCCGAATTTCCTATATTACTCCACTTGTTGGTAAATGATTCACTAGCAATTTCGACTACCTGAAACAAAATATACCCATGAAAGAATGATTTGGTTAGGTTTAGTAAAAGTTAAAAGTGGAATATAATGGAGTGAAGAGTTGAATGAAATTACATGTATGTTTTAGAGATAATTTGTATTAGAATAAATGTACTTTATACATATTTATATTATTATTAATAAAAATTAATATTTTGGCATTTGTAATTATTGAATTATTAGTTGATTGTTTGTAATATTCTATAATATGCATCTCTAAAGGTTACGTTGTTATCAATAGTGTGAGATATTAATATTATAACGTAACTCTTGAAATAGTTTCAACTAATGATCATCGAGAATGAGATATCGATGATATGTGATAAGTCGACATGTGGTCTGCATCACATCCTTAGAGGATGTAGTATGTCTCACCTGCTACGAGTAATGGCTACTCGTGATGGACACATAGATACTTTGAAAGTCTTGGTATACTCTGATGATATATTGTTTGTTATACATGTCTAAAGTATGATCAACGTGTGAGAGATAGAAGTCCTTAGACTTGAGGTCGAGATACAGCTTGTATTGGGTACATTACGATGTGGATTAATTGGTAGTTGAGCCAAAATTAGGATTCATTCAAATGTATATTCGAGAGAACACTCAGCTTCTCAGTGATATTAGGTTGACTAAGTCGTTGGCCAACACAATAGACATATCTAGAATATGGTCTTGTTATCAACCAATATAGATGAGATATAATGATTAAGTCATTTGGATAGACACTTGGCAAATCCTAAGTTTGATCGAGTGCGTCGTGAATGAAAGGATTTATCTTCCCACATAGAGGTTCATTTTGCTAGATTCGTGTAAATATACTTCACATATTGAGTTCGTCTTCCGGCGCCGTCTAAGAGTTCTGTGTAGACCCTAAGATGATTAGTGTCGATATGTGAAAGTTTGTAGGGTAACACTATGTCAATTGTTCCTTCGATCTAAGGATGTAATGAGATAATATAAATGCTCGATTTATAATAGACACATCTGAATGAATAATGATTATTTAATTAAGTTGAAATTGGATTTCGGATTTAATTAAAATGAAAAAGAGATGGCGTCCAACACTGAACGTCGAGGGCCGCGGTGCCTGGGACATAGGTTCGTGACGCCTCCTATTTAGGGTCGCGTCGCCGCCTAGGTAGTGGGCCAGTCTGAATGACTCATTGCACCTCATTTTTTGGGACTAGCCCACGAGAAACCTTAGTTGTGTTTTAAACATAAAACGCAACTATAAATAGATGGCTTCTATTCATTATTCAATACATATTATTTATATATTAATCTAAGTCTTAGAGACCTAGAATTAAACTATCTTGAACTTCTACCGAATTTCGTAGCTGTTCGAATGAGGTATACACCGGAGTTTTTGGAACTTGCTATCGAGGATCAATTGCGTGCGCACCTTAAATTACTAAAAGGCTCCAGAGTTTCCAAATCGTAAGTATTCTATCGAAGTATTACAGTTAAATACATGTTATCTATTTACATGTTTTACATTACTGCATAATCACCATACAGTTCGACACTTGTTGGGTTTGGAATATAAAATTTTCAAATTCCGTTGCATACACGAACCCAACAAAATCCTATAGTGGTATCAGAGCCCAAGGCTGTTTTGTGTGATTATATTGTAATAATTGATAATAATATGAGTTAGAATTTGTTTGAATCTGAAATTTATGTCGTTTAAAGCTTGAAAACCTAATATCTTAAAAGCACATCATCATTGTCTCCCAAACTATTAAACAATGATGTAATGAAGGAAGTCATTCCGATCTAACTCTTCTAAGTCGATGTGCGTAACCGGTTCATTGCGAACATGGTGCATTGAAGCGAAGAACGAGAAGGGATTGGATGATGGTCGATGAACGTGTTTTTTGATAGTGAAGGGTGACGAAGATGAATCTGCAAATCTGACCCTGAACAAGTTTTAGGATTTCAAAAATGCAGATTTTTTGTTTCTGAGATGGAGGCGCTGCGACTCCATGATGGAGCACCGCGGCGCCACATAGGGTTTGACAAGGCGCTGCGACTCCATGGTGGAGCGTCGCTGTTCATCCCGAAAAAAAATCAAAATCAGAAACTGAAGTTTTAAAAGTTTCAGATTCTGATTCTGAAGTTTAAGAGTTTCAGAATCTGAAATTAAAACTTTTCCAAATAGGCAGGTTTGGTCCTTTGGGGCAAATTTGTAATTAAAACAAGTTTCTGAAAAACAGTTTTGGTCCTTTTGGTCAAATCTGTAATTAATCTAAATTTTAGAAATTACAAACAAGTCCATGAAATCTGAAAATATTTTATGAATTTAAAGGGGTACAAAATTGAAATTTTAAATTCTTGAGGGACAATACTGTAAATTCTAAAAATCTAAAATTTACAGAAATACCCTGAAAATCAGTTTTTAAAATAAGAAATTTTTTAAGGGACTGTTTGGATTAGACTTAAATTTTAGAGTTTAAACAAGTTAACCAGTGATTATTATTAATTGTATATTATTGAATAATATATGAACTATATGCTAAGTGTTTAAATGCGTACATTTAATTATTAGCATAATATCCGCTATAACTGTTTGGGTAGGCGGCGCCCAGTAATTGATCAAACCATCTTATATCATGCCTATTAGGTTGATGGTTCCCATCTAAATGTGTTTTTAGAAATTGCATGATTAGATGTCGTATTGGATATGACACAAATTGTTGATCTTGGTTAAAATCCCCGAAACTAAAATGTTCCCCAAATTTTAAATACAAGTCTAAATTAAAACGCGTCGTCCATTATAATTGTTAGAGTGCAATATCCTTTTCGGCAATACGAGTATTTATGTCAAAGCATTTGCTCTAAGTCTACGAGGACTCAAACTCTTTCATAGATGTGTTTTAAATGTAAAGGTTGATGATAAACTTTTATGGGTATTTACACCAAAGTGTTTGCTCACAAAGACCAAATTTACTTAGATACATAAACACAGTCGTGTAATGGGGTTGACTTGCTTAGACAAATCTTGGCGCCAAAGTGTCGGACTAATCTAAGGACGCAAGATTAAATATAATATTTTATCAATCAAGAGTTGCAAATAAGTTTTGCAATTGGTTTAGAACCTACCAAAATGTGTTATTGAAGTTATCAGCCAAAACAAACGCAGTGATAACATAGGCTTGGATCTTGGTCCATTATGATCTTAAATTAATATAGGTCCGTATTCTACCATGGGGTCTTAGAAGTATGTTAAATAGTGGGAGCTAATTAAACAAAGACCATGTTGATTAGCCTAAATAAATGTGTATAATAGGAATTAATTTTGAGTTTAAATTCCTATTTATCTAACTCTTCAGATTATCAAAATGTCGAGATATCATTGAAAATGTTGATGGAAATGAACAAACTTATTGGACCCAACTATCTAGACTGGCTAAGAAATATGAGAATTGTTCTAAGGCAAAAAAAGATATAATATGTATTGGACAAAGTATTCCCCACAGTCCCTGCCGAGGATTCTGCAGAATATGCCATATTCGATAAGGTAGCCTACCAGAAGAACCTAGATGACGTTACTTCATCACAATGCGTGATGTTGTCTTCCATGACAGTGAAGCTTCAGAGACAACACGAGAACATGGGCCCTAACGAAATGCTCAAACACTTAAAGAGTCTCTATGACTCTCAGTCCCAAACTATGGAATATGAGTTGTTGATAGAACTCTTCAAGTGTAAGCTAAATGAAAGGGGCCAAGTGTCTCAGCATGTGTTAAAGATGATAGGGCTGATAGAAAGGCTGGCCTCGATTGGTATAAAGTTGCAGAATAACGTCGCTTCCACCCTCATCCTGAACTCTCTCCCTCGTTCGTTCGAGAATTTTATTATAAACTACAATATGAACGGAATGAAGGTGAGTCTGTCGGAGCTGCATAACATGCTCAAGACCTTTGAATTTTCAACTACCAAAGACAAAGTTGTGCTCATGGTGAGCTCTACTAGCCGGCCCAAGTAGAAAGGTAAGGAATGACAGAAGAAAAAGGGCAAAACAGTCGCTGCGCCCTCAGCTACAAAGTCTAAGGGAGGTGTGAAGAAGAAGGCGAGTCTGGCTAAGGATGTATGCCTCACAACAAGAAGGGGCATTGGAAGAATGACTGCACTGCACCAGGATGAGGAAAAACATCAGGTGCTTCTACCTCTGGTGGACAAGGTATATACGTCATTGAAATAAATATGTCTATAAATAACTCTTATTCCTGGGTATTGAATACCGCTTGTGGCTCACACATTTGTACCAATGTGCAGGGGCTAACTGACAGCAGGAAGGTTGGACCAAGAGATGTGGACCTACACGTTGTAAATGAAGCACGAGTAGATGCTGAGCACGTAGGAACTTATAGATTAATTTGCCTAATGGCTATTGTCTAGTGTTAAATGATTGTTACTATGTACCCTCGTTAACAAGGAATATCATTTATATCCTTGTTTTGGACATGGAGGGTTTTTCCTCATATATTTATAATGGCAGTCAAGTATTGTCTTTTGATAATGTTATATATGGAGCTGCTCCTCTTGTGGATGGATTATATACACTAAATTGTAGTCGAGAAATATTCAATGTATAAAATAAATGAGCTAAGATAAATAATAGAAACTCTACCTACCTATGTCATTGTAGACTTGGTCATATCAACGAAACAAGGATAGCAAGTTGAAGAAGCATGACTACCTCACACCATTTGACTTGGAGTCTTATGATAACTGTGAATCCTGTTTAAAAGGTAAGATGACCAACAAGCCACTTTCTGGGAAGGGTGTGCGAGCCAAGGAGGTACTTGAGTTGGTACATACTGATGTATGTGGACCATTCTCGACTCAAGCTAAGAGAGGTTTCCCTTACTTCATTACTTTTACTGACGACTTCACAAGGTATGGATATGTGTATCTTATGAAACATAAATCCGAGGCCTTCGAAAAGTTCAAGGAGTACAAGTCTGAAGTAGAGAAACAACTCACAACAAGTATCAAGACCTTTCGATCTGATTGAGGATGTGAATACTTGAGCAAGGAGTTTCTAGATTACTGTTAAGTGTATTTTGTATACACTTTTGAGTCATTTTTAGTTAGTATTTTACTCTTTTATTTTGCGTTTAGTATAGTGTTAGGTGTGTTTTTCGTTCATTTGTGTCACAACAGTTATAAAGGAGAAGATACTACTTTTGAGGATGAAATTGCACAAGAAAATGCCAAGAAATGAAGTCTAAGAACTCCCGGAAAGTATAGAAGAAATCAGACGAAGTTCAGACGAGAAAATGACAAAGAATAAGAAAATCCAAGAAAAGACGCCACCGACTAGCAGTGCCGTGGCGCCTAAACTCCTGCGCTGCCTGATTTGGTCTCAGTAATTCCGGCGCCGTGCCGCCAGCCTGCAGGGCCGCGGCGTCGAGGCGGGTTTTTCAAGTTCTGGGCTGAATTTTGACACGGTTTTTAGGGTCCGCAATGCAATTTTTTCCAGCTATAAAATACCTAAACCCTAACCTTATGGAGGCATCTTTTAATCACTTTTAATATACTTTGTGGAGGCTAAGAAGGAGGCAAGAACAAGATTAGAGACATCTCATTGTTCAAGTTATTTTCTTTCCCTTATTTTATTTCAGTTTATGTTGGATTGTAAATTAGTTCTTGACATGACTATGTTTAGGAGCTAATTACTTTAGTAGGGTTTTCCATCGAATCTTCTTGAAGCTCTTTCATATAGTTAATGCATTAGTTATTGATTTCTTCTTCAGCGTATTAAGATCTATTCAATATTGTTATGATTGCTTGATAATTAACTAGCTATTAATTGTCATCACTTATATGATTTCGAATCGAGATCCGAGATGAGAGATTTGAATATGCTGTAGTTGTTTAGACATAGGTTAAAATCGTGGACGAAAGTATCCCGATACTTGTGTAGTATTTAAGGTTACTGTTCTTAATCCTCATGTGTGGTATAATCTATCATAGAAATATAGAAGGTTTCTGCACAAGGTTGAGCTCTTGTATGTCCTAACCGGAATATAATGACAGATTAGTTAACCTGCTATCTTAATAAGAAGAAGAGTCATTAGCATTACATTAACACGTGAAATAGTGGATAGTTGAGGAGATTGGAAACCCTATTTCCTTCATAACTGTTATAAACCCAAAGTATTATAATCTTTCGTTTATTTTCTGCACTTAGTTTTAATTCTTAGTCTAAAACTTCAAACTAAAGAACGCCAACCAAATAGATACCATAGGATAGATAATCAGTACTTAATAAACCAGTCTCTGTGAACGATAAACTCGATCTTACAGATCTTTATTATTTGAACGATACGTACACTTGCGTAAGCACTTAGAAATATTGCAACAATTACTTAAAACTACATGGAGTCCAATCAGAGTGGACGCCTCCTGGAACACCACATATGAATGGTGTTGCCGAAAGGAGAAACCGAACCTTATTGGATATGGTTCGATCCATGATGAGCTTCTCAGCTCTACCGACATACCTTTGGGGACATGCTATAATGACCTCAATATATGTTTTGAACAGGGTTCCTTCCAAGTCAGTAGAAAAGACACCCTATGAGATATGGTGTGGCAAGAAGTCAGCTCTTAAACATATGATACCATGGGGGTGCCCTGCATATATTAAGAAGATGCAGGAATTCAACAGTGAGAAATGTTACTTCGTGGGGTATCCAAATGAAACTAAGGGATACTACTTCTATCTTCCTAGAACATAAGGTCATTGTTTCCAGGAACACAACTTTACTTGAAGAAGAATATGTCTACAAGGAACAGAGTTGCACAGAGACAGAACTTAAAGAAATTCAAGAACCGCGAGATAACATAGAGGTTGAATCCTTGTCAAATGACAAAGGCAAGAATTCAGTGGGAGCATTTGGCGAATATTGGGTACTTCAAGTACGCCCTTCAGCCAATGGGAGTGTTACGAGGAACAATGCAGAAATACAAGATCCTCCTACACAACCTTTGGGAGTAGATACAATTGCACCTCCTCTCATTCAGGAAATACTAAAATGATATTCCTGAAAGCTCCCAATTTGGTGGATTATCCAACACACAAGAATCCTCTCACAGTCAAAATATACCAATCACTGAATTTCACAAAAATCAACTCCGTAGGTCCACTAGGACACATCGTCCTCTTGAAATACTAAATCTACTTGTGGAAACACACAGTGAGATAGATATTCTCGATAATGATGAGCTTACAACCTATAGCGAAGCAATGTTGGACATTGATTCGAAGAGATGGCAAGAAGCCATGAAATCCGAGATGGAATCTATGTACATCAATCAAGTGTGGAACTTGGTTGATTTTCCAGCTGGGGTTAAAACCATATGATGCAAATGGGTCTTCAAGAAGAATATCGATGCATTTGGCAAGGTACAGACTTATAAAGCAAGGTTGGTGGCTAAAGGTTATAATCAATAGCCCGGGATTGATATTCAGATTTTTCTTACAATAGCTGTATATTATGACTATTACATTTGGCAGATGGACGTCAAATTCTCTTTTCTCAATGGTAATCTAGTTGAGGAAGTGTCTGAATCCAAAAAAATATTGTATGCAAACTACAGAAGTCCATTTATGGGCTTAAGCAAGCCTCGAGGAGTTGGAACATTTGCTTTGACAAGACTATCAAGTCTTTTGATTTTGTCAAAAGCAAAGACGATTCATGTATTTATAGTAAACGCAAGGATGAGAGTATTGCCTTCATTATTATATATGTAGATAACATATTGATAATGGAAGACAATAAGGCTCTCTCGCAGTCAGTCAAGAAGTGGTTGTCCAATACCTTCATGATGAAAGATTTAGGTGAAGCCTGCTACATTCTGAGAATTAAGATCTATAGAGATAGACCTAATAAGTTGTTAGGGCTGTCACAGTCAGTCTACATAGACAAAGTGCTTAGACATTTTTTATGGAAAATTCCAAGAAAGATGATCTATCTATGAGTCAAGGCATCAAGTTATCTAAGAAAGACAATCCTTCTAATGCTATAGAACTTGAGCTCATGAAGATGATCTCATATTCTTCGACTATAGGATCGATCATGTATGACATGATCTGTACTAGGCCAGATATGACCTTTGCACTTAGTATGACTTGAAAATTGCAGCAGAATCCTGGGTAAAAACACTGGAAAGCAGTCAAGAGTATTCTTAAGTATCTTAAACGAACTAAAGATTACTTCTTAGTCTATGTCGGAGAAGAAAAGCTAGATGCAACTAGGTACACTGATGCTAGCTTCCATACAGATCTTGATGACTTCAAATCTCAGTCTGGGTACACGTTCATTTTCAATGGTGGAGCAGTGAGCTGGAAAAATTCTAAACAAGCTACAACTATTGATTCGACAACAGAAGCTAAGTACATTGCTGGATCGGAAGCTGATAAAGAAGTTGTCGCGATTTCTGAGTTCCTGAAGGAACTAGCAGTAGTTTCGAGTGCCAGTTGTCCAATAACTATTTATTGTGACAATACTGGTGCGATTGCACAGGCTAAAGAACCAAGATCAACAAACAGAAACAAACATGTACCAAGGAAGTACCACATACTCAAGGATATGGTGGAGACTGAAGAGATTAGATTAGACTATGTTCCTACAGACGATAATCTAGCTGACCCATTCACTAAACCATTAAGCATAGTCAAGCACAATTGTCATTTTGAGAATATGAGCATTTATATATGTTGGAGATTAGATCTAGCCAAGTGGAAGATTGAAAGTATATGTATGTCCTAGAGACAATCTGTATTAGAACAAATGTACTTTATACACATTCGTATTATTATTAATGGAAATTAATATTTTGGCATTTGCTATTATTGAATTATTAGTTGATTGTTTGTAATATTATATAATATGCATCCCTAGAGGTTATATTGTTATTAATAGTGTAAAATATTAATATTATAATGTAACTCTTGAAATAGCCTCGACTAATGATCATTGAGAATGAGATATCGATGATATGTGATAAGTCGACATATGGTCTGCATCACATGCTTAGAGGATGTAGTATGTCTCACCTGCTATGAGTAATGGCTACTCGTGATGGACACATGGATACTTTGAAAGTATTGGTATACCCTGTTGATATACTATTTTTTATACATGTCTAAAGTATGATCAACATGTGGGAGATAGAAGTCCTTAGACTTGAGGTCGATACACACCTTGTCTACAGAGTAATATAATTTGATCTTGTTCTAAGCTCAAATGCCTTATAGGTTGAGATACAACTTGTATTGGGTACATTACTATGTGGTTAAAGGTGGTAGATGAGCCAAGATTAGGGTTTGGAACACATAATTTTTAAATTCCGGTGCGTACACGAACCCAACAAAACCCTACATTAAAGTGGTGGTTGTAAGATGACATCATTTAAAGAAGGCTTAATACACATGCGACACTCAAAATTTGTCCGATTTTTCTGTTTTGATACTTCAACTAGGCCTTGTTTCTATTGAACTCCTGAATCCGCCCTTAAGTGTGTCTATTAAATATATTTCGACTGACATAGCATAAATTGAGAGTTTAAATTTTTTTAGGCTAGTGTAGTTTCTATTTTGGCTATTTTCTAGTTTTGGTTTTTATATTTGGTATCTTATTTTTCAGCTTTGCTTTATTATTTTTCTGTTTTTTCTAATTTTAATTTGCAGTTTAGATTTTCCAGTTTTGATATTCAGTTTTTGGTTTATTATTTTTCAGTTTTTGATTTTCTAGTTTAGATTTTCAGTTTTGGTTTCTTTATTTTTCAGTTTTACAATTCAGTTTTGGTTCTTTATGTATGACATCTTTGCTAATTATTAAAGTTTGTTCTTTTGATTGTTATTTGAAGTTTCTCACCTCGTTAGTTGAATCGTGTTTAACGGACACACTTAAGGATGGATTCATGAATTTAATAGAAATAAGATTTAATTGAGGTGCTAAAATAAAATAAAAAAGGGTAAATTTAAGTGACCGCATTAAGCCTTTTAAGAATGATCAGACATGACTCGTGTTCACTGTGCATCAGTCATACTTGAATGATCGACTCTTTTAGTGTTCTTTTCGCCCTTTTCACTTTAGCTTATGCATTTATAACTAAATTGAAAATAAACCAATTAAAATTGATCAGTATAGATAAAAGGTTTATTCATGACAATAGTTAATTGTTAGGTATAAAAATGTCACTATCGTTACACTCTTTGACCCTTTTGTCTCATTCACCACTAACGGCCCTCACATAAGTATTATAAGCAATTTTCTTAGTTTTTATATATTAGAAATGTCATGTCTCATCCAATTAAACATCCAATCATTTAACTCATTCTATCTAGTTTTACAATTCTCTCTTTTTAGGCTGAACTCATAGTGTACCTTGTGTGGTCGTCAATATTTTTCACTTAAACACCTCAAATAAACTTTGTTTCATTTAGACATCTTTAATGACTCCCTATTATTTTATTTAGATACTTTTTGATGATTTAGCCAAATATATAAGACAATCATCGATGATGTGGCAAAGAGCCAATTAACAAATTACATTTGACATTTTGGATCCGAAAGAGTAGTTAAAATGAATTATGAGAAAAAAAGATTTTTTTTTAGCAAAAACGAAAAAAAATATAAACAAACTCCACATACTTTTCGTCGAAAAATGAATAGTTTTTCGACTGCATGAAGCCGGAATCGCCGGTCAGTCATACAACGGTGAATGAAAAGCCGACGTCGAGGTGCCAAACCTTGAAAAAAATTCGGTGATTTTTTTTAATTTTTTTGCATATCTATGCTATTATTAATACTAGTCCCTGTTAAAATATATATGGGCTTAGCTGTGTGAGCCCATCAACCGTGGGGTTCTTCCCCTTTTCCATTATATATTTGGTAAATATTAGACTTAAGTTTGTACCTAAATTAGTAGTGTAATGTTACCATAATTGTAAAGTTAGTATTCTTATAGAATAGGGATTCCTAGGTAGAATAGGAAGAGAATCTTCCTTGTAACTTGTATATATATGTCTTTCATTAATAAGAATAATCAAGGAATTATTTCTTTCATGGTATCAAGAGTCTAGGTTCTTTTCCTTGCTTTCGCTTCTCAATTTATTCTCAAAAATACCGTGCAAATCCCTCCCAAATTCTCATTTTTTCCAGCAAAAATCCGAGACCTCCTTCTTCTTTTCTACAAATTTCCTTCTCCGAATCTTGTTTGTTCTATCCTTATGGCTGATAAGAACAATTTTCATCCTGCCCTCTCAGTTTCTAACATCAAGAGCGTCATCCCTATTGTTCTTGATCTTGAAAACGTCCAATATGAGATGTGGGTGGAGTTATTCAAGATTCACATAAAGTTCTTCACCATATCATCCTTCCTGCTCTTTCAAAAGAGGGTGATAAGGCGACTACATCTAATGTGCTCACTAAAGAAGCAGACCCAGAATTACGGGACATGCTTGATTCCAAGGTTCTTCAGTGGATTTATGCCACTATTTCCTTGGACCTTTTGCAGAAGATTATGAAATCCAAATCCACAGCTATGTCGGCGTGGGATCGATTGCGAGATATATTCCAAGATAACAGTCATTCTCGGATTGTTATCCTTGAGCAGGAATTTTCACAGGTGGCTATGGTGAATTTTCAAAACGTTTCTTCTTATTGCAAACGTCTCAAGGACTTGGCAGACCAACTCAGCAACGTGGGTTCTCCTATTTCTAATAGTTGTCTAGTTCTTCAGATGGTTGCAGGCCTGTCAGAGGCCTATAGCGGTATTGCTTCAGTTATTCGTCAGAGTAACCCCCTGCCAGGATTTTATCAAGCCCGTTCTACGCTCACTTTGGAAGAAACAAGTTTGGCTAAGAAAGTAGCGCTTGGGACCAGTCATGTCGGCATGATGACTGCTTCCAACTTTTCTCCTTTCAATCCAGCCAACGTGACCCAAAATCACAATAACGGGGGTGGGAAGAAAGGCCAAAATCGGATGAATAATGGCAAGAACGGCGGCGACAACAACGGGGGCAACCGTCAGCATCAGCAACAACAGCAATCCTGGAACCCACAGGGGCCCCCCGGTCAGTGGCAGTGGGTCCCATCACCTAACAGCGCCGCGACACAGCCTTACAGCGCCGCATCGCCTCAGTATCCGCCCTTATACCCGCCGCGGCCCAGCTTCTCCTCAGAGAGTATGATAATGGGGAATTTAGGGAGTTTTGTGCTCAAAATGAGATAAATTTTCATTTGTCTTGTCCTCATACGTCTTCACAAAATGCGAAAGCTGAGCGAAAAATTTGTACCATTAATAATATTGTCCGCACTTTATTGGTTCATTCTTCCGTTCCTCCATTATTTTGGCATCATGTACTACAAATGACTATCGATCTCCTCAATATTCTTCCCTCTAAAGGTTTGACATATTCATCCCCTCTAAAAGTGTTATACAATAAGACTCCGTCATAAACTTATCTTAGGGTCTTCGGATGCTTATGTTATCCACAGTTTCAATCCACTACAATCAACAAACTTCAGACACGTTCTACTCCTTGTGTATTTTTGGGTTTTCCGTCAAATCACTGTGGTTATAAATGTTTTGATTTGTTTTCTAAATAAATCATCATTAGTCATCATGTTCTCTTTGATGAATCTCAATTTTCCTTCTCTAAAGTAGAAAAACCCGCGTCTAGCTCTTATGATTTTTTGGATGATGCTATCTCCCCCTATGTTCTCCGACATTTTTCAGGTTTGCCAGAAAATAAATAGGTTCCCCAAAACCCGTCCTCAGTGCCGCGGCCCTGCATAGAGGCGCCGCGGCGCCAAAATCCCTGCGAGTCAGCGCCGCGGCGCCAAAAATTCTGCGACCTTCCCAGTTCTTCTAGCGTCGCGACGCTCTCGACGGTAATTCCTGGAGTTTCCGAAAATTCCCAAAATTCATCCAATCCAGCCCAGAGTTATGGTCCAGTCACTCGTAGTCAACGGAGTATTTTTAAACCAAAAAGAGATTTTAATTTGAATTCAAATGTTCTTAAATCCCCATTACCATGTAATCATGTGTCTGCTTTAAATGACCCTAATTGGAAAATTGCCATGACCGAGGAATATAATGCTCTTATTGATAATAAGACGTGGGAGTTGGTACCCCGTCCATCTGATATTAATATTATTCAGTCTATGTGAATTTTTGTTCATAAGAAAAATTCTGATAGTTCATTTACAAGGCATAAGGCTAGACTTGTAGGTGATGGTAAGACTCAGCAGGTTGGTGTGGATTGTGGTGAGACATTTAGCCCAGTAGTCAAGTCGGCTACTATTCGCACTGTGCTCAGCTTGACTCTTTCAAAATTATGGTCCATTCATCAACTAGATGTGAAGAATGCTTTCCTACATGGTGATCTTCAGGAGACAGTGTATATGCATCAGCCTTTGGGGTTTAGGGATACTAGATATCCTCATCATGTCTGTCTATTGAAGAATTCCTTGTATGGACTTAAGCAGTTTCCACGAGCTTGGTATAATAAGTTTGCTGATTTTGTTTCGACTATGAGTTTTTCTCACAGCAGGTCTGATAATTCATTATTCATATATCATCGGGGTTCGTCCAAGGCTTATATATTACTATATGTTGATGATATTATCTTGAAATCCTCTTTTGATGCCTTGCGCAAGTCCATTATGACAATGCTCAATTTTGAGTTTGCCATGAAGGACTTGAGCCCATTGAGTTACTTTTTGGGGATTGCTGTAACTCGTCATTCAGGTGGATTGTTCTTGTCACAGAGAAAATATGCAACAGAGATCATTGAGAGGGCTGGGATGTCATCCTGTAAGTCCACTTCTACTCCAGTTGATACTAAACCCAAGTTGGGTGCTGCAGATGACTCTCCATATGAGGATCCGACCCGCTATCGCAGTCTTGCAGGCGCCCTTCAGTATCTGACGTTCACGTGACCTGATATTACATATGTCGTACAACAGGTGTGTTTGTTTATGCATGATCCTAGAGTGGAACATATGCATGCGCTCAAACGCATTCTTAGGTACATTCAGGGTACACTTGAGTATGGTTTGCATTTGTATCCTTCGTCGACGTCTACAATTGTCTCCTACACAGATGCTGATTGTGGTGGTTGTCCTGACATCAGACGGTCTACATCTGACTATTGCATATTTTTAGGTAATCACTTGGTCTCATGGTCTGTCAAGCGTCAATCCACGCTTTCACGTTCAAGTGCAGATGCCGAGTATAGAGAGGTAACCAATTTGGTTTCTGAGTCATGTTGGTTACGAAATCTACTGTTAGAGCTTCATTGTCCTATTGAGAAGGTTACCTTGGTGTATTGTGATAATATAAGTGTCATTTACCTTTCTGGTAATTCAGTTCAGCACCAGTGTACTAAACACATAGAGATGGATATTCACTTTGTTCGAGAGAAGGTAACCAAAGGACAAGTACGCGTCTCCCATGTTCCTTCAAGATATCAAATTACAGACATCTTTACAAAAAGTCTTCCCTCGGTCCTTTTTGAAGATTTTAGAGATAGTCTCAGCGTACGAAGACCGCCCGCTATGACTGTGTGGGTGTGCTAAAGTATATATGGGCTTAGCCGTGTGAGCCCATCAGCCGTGGGGTCCTTCCCCTTTTACATTGTATATTTGGTAAATATTAGACTTAGGTTTGTACCTAAATTAGTAGTGTAATGTTACCATAATTGTAAAGTTAGTATTCTTATAGAAAAGGGATTCCTAGGTAGAATAGGAAAATGATCTTCCTTATAACTTGTATATATATGCCTTTCATTAATAAGAATAATCAAGAGATTATTTCTTTCAGTCCCACTAAGCAAACTAGATAATTTTTATGAAATATCATCTCATTATCAGCTTGAACAGAAAAAACTATAGCAGGAGTGAGAGTGTCGTAAACACGATTGCCCGTCTGCCAATTTTTTTTATATATATACTTTTATTTATTTAATTAAAGTTATATGTCAGTGAAAGAGAAAAGATTAATTTTCACCCAAAAAAAGGAAAATTATTATTTGAGATCATTAAAGCCTGTGTGGGGTGAATGTTTTGGCCGAAATCCTATTTTTTTTAAAAAGTTAAAATTTATTTTTGATATTAATTTTAACAAAAAATGTCATATATTTTCAGAGAATTGTGGTGATCTTCATCTTTTTTTCGGTGAGCAAGATAATAATGGTGGAAGGTTTGTTAATGGTAGAATATTAAGCGGAGAAGAAAGAGAAAGAGAACAAAGAAGAAAAAAGGAAGGAGGAGGAAATAAAAAGAATTAAAAAAGAAAATAATTTTTTAGCCTTTCCACACACCTGTTTTGTGTGAAAATCACCCAGATTGTCAAGTCAGCGAAAAATGTGTAAATAGAATAGTTGGGGCCCACCTGAGGTATCCAATGAAACAAAGCTTACTTGATGTTTTTAAGTGAAATATCTTAGCGACTATAAAGGGCTGCGATGTGTTCAACCTTATTTTTAATCCGCCGACATTATAACCCGACTCAAAGTCCTTTTTACCAATTCCTTAATCTTTTTTCTTCATTTCTTTCATTCTACCCCATCAATGTGATTATAGGGTACTGACATTTGTGTATGATCAAGGGTTTAATGTGAGATTTCTGATGGAAAAGGAACTGATATTTAAAGTGGAGAGTAATGAAAAGTACTAGTCGCTTAGTAGAACTTAGACAGTGAAAGCATTGATATATGCTATGACCTCGAAAGTATCTCAGAGATCGATGGAAAAAGAAGGTACAACTTCTGAGTTACACAATGAATGTACGGGAATAATAAACAACTATTACTAATATTTTGAAAGGGAAAACAATAGGATTACAATAACAATAAACTTGAAGCCAACAAGAGTTGTGGCAACAATCGAAACCTCTTTGTAGGCACCCAAAAGAGAAGCAAAGTAGGGTCCTACTTGAATGAGGTCTTGATCTTCGTTCTTGAATCAATTTTGGAGTCTTGGATCTTTGAATCTTCGTTCAACTGCAGCAAGCCCCTTGATTTATAACATGAAACCAAAAGACACTAAATCTGGTAGTGTTACAGAGGTGCTGCTGAGTCGAGTGGTATTCACTATGTTCTTAAGATATTAGTGCCCCGTATATATCCTTTTTTGGTAATGGACAACTATCTCCCAATATAAAACATCAACTAATAAATAAGCAAAGAAAACTCAAGTGTTTCTCAATAAGAACCTTGAGTGTTTGAAAGAATGCTTAGAGAGGAAGAGTTTAAGAAAATATGAATACAAGTATGAGTGTAGTGTTCTTCCAATTGAGCCAAATGACTCAGTGTAATTAAGATGACCTCCCAACTAGCCAAGTAATGGCTTTCAATAGCCATGTAATGACACTTATTGAGGGGTTATAATTCAGCCAAATAATGGCTAAATCCAAGTGTCAAGTAATGGAGGATCAATGCTCCAAAACCAGCCCAAAAGTCAGAAACTTCTCAGCTTTCATCGATCATTCTGCCACTGAAGCACCGCGGCGCATGAGCTCCAGTAACCAACGCAAGGTGAAGCGTCGTGACTTTGGCTGGAGGCGCCGCAACGCTGTGGTGCTGCGGCTCCGACAGGGCTGCTTCGCGGCTCCACGGTGATTTTCGACTCATTTCATCTTTACACTTCTTCCTTCATTTACCAACGTGGAACACGCATCATTTAACTAACGACCGTCCATCATTTTATGTCTAAGACGTTTACTTACGTACCAATATCTCTTTCACTAATGAAATTTACGATACTTGGCATTATGAATGCACATGTGTGGAAATGACGTTTCCGACGTGCGAGACCTCAAATATTCGAGTCATAAATAATGGGTTAAACTTAAATCCATATTAGTAAATTTCTAACAATCCCCTCTTGAAAGAGATTTTGGCGCACTCACAAGGTGCCTTTCTAGCAATCTTTTGGCGAATCGATATTACATCTGGATAGGTAGCTGTAGCTTTAAACCTTCCATAGTTGAATACCATTGGACTTACTTATTGTGCGGTGAACGTGATATCTTGAACCGTCAGTGTTTAGTGTAAGTCAAGACAACAACACCAACACAATAACTTTCTTTACTTTGTTCTTCTTAATGTTTTGTTCGTTGTGGTCGTGGACACACTTGGATTGTTAAGTGTGTTCATCTGAGGCGGTCAGTCCTCACACTTAAATAGGCGGTCTCCTATAAGGTATCCTGCTATACCCCACTTCACAAGTGTTATAAATCATTAAAAGTTTCCCCAAACCTAACCTCAACCGGTGAGGATCATGAAAGGTTTTGGAAACTTAACCTCTACCAACCATGCATGTAGCACTATAAGGTCTATCGTGGGAACGAATTTAGACTCATGTTTCTTTACATAAATCATCATCCAAAGTGCTCTTGCTTCCACCGAAGCGCTCAACTGAACCTTTACGACTTAATTTTCCTTGTGAACTTAATTCCTGGGATCTCTAGTCAGTAAGGTTGGGTATCCACCGTATCAGTCCTTATAGTTTTGGTTTTACGCCAATTCCCCTTGACCGACAGAACTCTTGATAATCGGGTAGCCCTTTAGTTAAAGGGTCTGCTATATCCTTGATTAGTAATCAATGAAGTGTCACCCGTGATGATCAACTGCCATACGGTCTTATGTCTCTGATAGATATGTCCAGACGCCGTCATCTGTGCCCTTACATTGTATAACTGACAAAGGCACGAGTTACTCCTAATGAGGGACATCCTCTAAGAGGTCGTGAAGTTACTCAACTTCTCATCATGCTTTGTACAAAGCGATAAACTCCGATTCCATAACGAATCGGCCGATCCAAATTTGCTTAGAGGATTTTCCAAAAACACACCATGCACTTCCACTTATGGCTTTGGTGTTCTTCAAGTCTGATGTTCAGTTTGCATCACTGAGTTCTTTCAGAACTGCTGGACATCCAGAATATCGTAATCTATAGATAAACGAACATTTCAGATATCGTCATATCCGATTTAATGCCTTCTATTAATTATTTCTAGAATCACTAGTGAACCTTAGTTCTACTTTGTAAGCTGATATCGGGTAAGGTGTAGTGTATAACATACATTGAACTACACGTAACCTGCACATATCACTCCTGGTATATGGGTGCACCATGATTACAATAAGTTCTATGATTCATATCCATTGGTGCCTTTCAACGAGACTATCAAACACCTCATAAATGAGTTTGGATCTAGACCAGTCTGTTAGATGTCTTAGAAATTCCAATTCCTAAGATGTCATCTGCAATACCCATATCATTCATATTGAAACATTATTTCAACATACTCTTAGTCTCTAGGGTCAACCCAAGACTTCTCCCTGTGATCAACATGTCATCTACGTAAAGGCACATCATGACAAATGAGACATAATTACATCTCAAAAGACACATTTTTCATAATCATTAATGGAGAAGCCTTTCGATAGTAGAGTACTATCAAGGTTTTTGTTCCATTGCTTCAGGGCTTGTTACAGCCCGCACATAGATTTGACAAGTCAACAGACTTTTTTCTCTAGCCTTAGAACCACATACCCCTCGGGTTATTCCATATAAATTTCTTCTTCCATACTCAGACTGTTGGTTTTCCAATTATTGGCTTTCCAATCTCAGAGTCAATATTTATGTAGTCAGATTCATTATTTCTGTTTTATCTGAAACTTCCAGGACCAAATGTACACATTTCAGGGACCAACATGAAAGTTCAGGAAGAAGCCCAACATTCCACTAAACCAACTCTCCGGTTAGGAAGGTTGTCTCAATCATCCATGTCATGCAAGACTGTAATGACCCTAGATGTTAAGCTATTCACAGTGGAGCACATGAACGATGTTTCACATTCTTCCCCTCTATCACTATGAATTCCTCAATCTGTAGACTTAGTAGTTTTTCAACTTATACTTTGTAGCGCTCATCCGCTTCAACAGATTCATCTTTGTTCTTCAATAAATAATGCAATATGTTGTACCATCGTCAATGAAGATCACAACATACTTGTATCCCCCCTCTATTTGTACAAGCTTCAAATCACCCACATAGGTGTGACTATGTAATAGATGAGCGGTTCTTATTTCGCTATTCTTTTGACGGAATGGAAAAGTGATTTTGCCTCTTCGGCTACCTCACATTCATTTTGAGGGTTTATGTCGACAGAAGGCAACAATCTCAACTTAGTTAGCTTTTAAATGACTTTCTATTTAACATGTCTTAATTTATGATGTCATAGATGCACGGATTATAAATATATCATTCATTTGGCTACAGACATACTGTGCAATTATTAGTTATTATGGACCTGTTGGACTAGTATCAAACTAGCTTGACCAACATCATTCCTGAAACCAAGTTTGGTACATGTATCATCTCTTTTTAGAGTGATCACATTCCCTGAAGTCCTTTGAGGACAACCTCTTCAACTCATTCTTCTTTGAAGGTGGAGTTGCTTCAAATGAACAACCTCTTGTCTGTGGTTAGGACATCGTCGGATCATGTGTGATCTAGGTGTTCTGGCCCACTACAGTTGCCTTGGGAGACTGAGTGTCCAATTTCGTTTCTGCCTTTCTTTTGGCCTTCAGATTGTTTAAGATCTGGAAAACTTTGACCCACTCCAGTCGCCAGTAGGCTTTGTATGGCAGAGTGTCTAATACTATCATGTCAAAAGATGGATCTTCTGTCAGAATCGGTGATAAGTTTGTCTCTAGTCCTCCTCTCTTACATAGAATTGTCCATAAATCCAATTTATTACAACCTAAGTACATATCTTTTAAGTTGTTGTTTATAACAGTCCTACCTTTATGCGGGAAGGAAAATGAGATTAAACTTTTGATTGTAAAGCGTACGAAATATAATTTTTCTGGAAAATCTCTTCATATTTCTAGCCTTACTACACTCATTTTAATCTCATTATTGATATCTTTTAATCTTATCTTTGACAAGGAAGAATAAGTACCTTAGACCTTTTAGATTTTGGCCCACACCAGTCACGTTGTTGGACTGCGTGTCCAAATTCTCCTTACCATAAGATGTAGGCTTTCTTCTACAAGATGGAACATCATCTTTAGCCTTTTCCTCATGT
This sequence comes from Przewalskia tangutica, assembly GCA_029844215.1. Lineage (NCBI taxonomy): Eukaryota > Viridiplantae > Streptophyta > Magnoliopsida > Solanales > Solanaceae > Przewalskia > Przewalskia tangutica. Next base: position 76,205,428 of record CM056738.1, on the reverse strand, counting down.
CCAGTTGACATCCTCAACCTCTTGTGGGATCTTGTTTCAAGCACTCTTGGGAGCGGTGACCACAACTCTTCATTGATCCTTAGTCGTATTAGCATGACTATTATCAGTATCTTGAGGCTCCTCATCATATCCAGAGATCCCACATTTGATGGAGACAGATTTCTAACTATCGTCAAAGAGAGAGTCAATACTAGGACCAAATTTGTTGACAGAAACAGTGTTTGAACTGTTTACAAAACTGTCAACAGAACTAGTTTCAACAAGAAAAGCACAGCCAGATTTGGGATCATATCTACTGGCAAACATCTTTCTAGCAATAATACAAATAATGTCTTAAGATTGTGAGTTACACAATTGATGTACAAGAATAGTAAACAACTATTACTAGTGCTTCGAAATGGTAAACAATATGATTACAATAGCAATAAACTTGAAGTCAACAAGAGTTGTGGCAACAATAAGCTTTTGAGGTCTTGATCTTCGTTCTTGAATCAGTCTTGGAGTCTTGGATCTTTGGATCTTCATTCAACTGCAGCAAGCCCCTTGATCTTTATAACCTGAAACCAAAAGATAATAAATCTGGTAGCGTTACAGAGGTGCTGCTGAGTCGAGTGATATTCACTCTGTCTTTAAGATATTATTGCCCCGTATATATCCTTTTACGGTAATGGGCGACCGTCTCCCACGATAAACAGTAACTAACAAATGAGCAAAGGAAACTCAAGTGTTTCTCAAGAAGAACCTTGAGTGTTTGAATGAATTCTTAGAGAGGAAAAGTTTCGAAAAATATGAATACAAGTATGAGTGTAGTATTCTTCCAATTGAGCCAAAGGCCTCAATTTATAGTGTAATGAAGATGGCCTCTCAATTAGCCAAGTAATGACTTTCAATATCCATGTAATGACACTTATTGAAGAGTTATAATTCAGCCAAATAATGGTTGAATTCAATTGTCAAGTAATGGAGGATCGATGCTCCAAAACAACCCAAAAGTCAGAAATTTTGCAGCTTCCATCGACCATTCTGCCACTAAAGCGTCGCGGCTCTGCGGCTCCTGAGCTCCAGTAACCAACACAAGGTGAAACACTGCGGCTCTGACTGGAGGCACCGTGGTGCTCCGATGCTGCGACTCCGATGGGGCTGCGTCACGGCCCTTCGCGGGCCCGCGACGATTTCTGACTCGTTTCATCTTTATACTTCGTACACTTCTTCCTTCATTTACTAACGTGGAACACACATCATTTAACCAACGACCATCCATCATTTTATGTCTCAGACGTTTACTCACGTACCAATATCTCTTTCACTAATGAAATTTACGATACTTGACATTACGAGTGCACGTGTGTGGAAACGACGTTTTCGACGTGCGAGCCCACAAATGTTCGAGTCATAAATAATGGGTTAAACTTAAATAAAAATTAGTAAATTTTCAACACAACTATTTTTGGAGATCAGAAGGTTCATGATTCTACGTTGCTAGGTTCGTTGATTATCTAAAGAGTAATAGGGAATATATAAATACCGATTAGAGAACTATTTGTTGGAAATTTACTAATGTGAGATTGAGTTTATCCCATCTTTAATGACTTAAATACGCGGGCTACGGATGTCGAAAACATCATTTCTTCGCAAATACTTAATCTACTATATGTGTAGATGATGTTAGTGCCAAATATCATCAAATTTCGTTAAAAATAGAGATATTGGTACACAAAGTAAGGTGTTTGAGACATGAATAAATGAAGTGTTCTTTGGCAAAAAATGAACAAATTTCCCACATCGGTAGAAGAAGAAAGGATTGAGCAATATATAAGCTCTGATTATGATTAAGGGTTTGGGACCCCAAGGGGTAACCCATGTGTTTGGAAGGGAAAAAGACCTAGGTGAGCTTAGGTTCGGGGCTAAGCCTCACGCGCACCGCCACCCGGTGTAGGTTCTAGGTTCTCGAGTTGGTTTTCGGAAATTATTTTTGGGTACATGAAATATTTCATATTTATATTTTAGTCCATGAAGTTTCGAAAATATCACTTTAGTCCCTGATGTTTTCGGAACCGTTGCGACGATTCCGATAGTTTGTGACTATTCTGACAGGCCTGCTCTTTGTGGTATAAATTGAACAGTACTGTTCAATTCGATTTATATACACAGACAATACAGAGTTCAATCCAAACACTCCAGAAACTCTTCTCTTTTCTTTATACCGAAACAGAAACTAAATACTATTTTCTTCTGTTTTTCGAAATACAGAAAACAACAATCTGTCTATATTCATTAGCTTCGTTGTGATCAACATATTTTGCTTTTCTTTGTTGATTATTGTTGTTTTATCTTGAAAGACTATTGATCGTTACCGTAAAAGCATTTATACAGGACAATTTTATCTTAAAGACAGAAAGTTATCTCTCGATTCAACAAACATTGATTATGTTACTTTCGTTCACCATTTTTTATCTACACTATTGGAGTACTCATATTCAGTCTCCATCTTCTTTTTTTGCTTGAATTTCTTATTGTAATCAATAAATTAAAATGGTAAAGAAAGTTGTCAAGAAATTTACTTGTTTCCTCTAAGTGCACTGATTAGAAAGTTTGCATAAAGCTTTTGGCCTAATAGGTTTCATGTTACGTCAATTCGAGCTTGCTCGATCTGTTCAATTGAGACCTTTAGCCACTCGACTGTAAGGAGATGGGTGAAAAGATTTAGAAACTTTACTATAAACCTTAAAATTACACAAATATCAAATTAACAAGGGTTTAGATTTTGATGGAGTGGGTCTGTTCGAATGAAAGAAAATAAGAGAAGGAATTAAGGATTTGGTAAAAAAGAGATTTGGGTTGGATTATGACGTGAGGTGGGTTAAAAATAAAGAGAATGAGTCAAAATAGATAGAATGGATTAAATGATGTGGGGATTTAATTGGATGACTGTTAGGCGTATTTTGTATACGCTTTTTGAGTCATTTTTAGTTAGTATTTTTCCTATTTTTATTTAAATAAGTGTCGTGTTATGGTCTTTTTTCTTTCTTTCGAGTCACAGCAGTTCAAAAAGGCAAAATGACGAAAATGAGCGAAAAGTGGGCACAAAAGGAGGGTCCCAAGGCAAAAAGGACGAAAGTTGACAATTCAGGACAAAAGACTTCAGCACCGCGGTGCCGTACATACAGGACTGCGGTGCCGTGCATACAGGATCGCAGTGCCATTATTACTGAGAGGTTGCAGAACTTTCGGCACCGCGGTGCCAATGCGGGGAATTTCAGATCCGAAGTAAATTTGATCAAGGGCAGAAGGGTCCATAGGGCACGAAATTTGCAACATACTTAAGCCCTATGAATTAGTCTAGTGAAGGGAGTTGGTCATTCTAACACCAACACATCACATGTCAAGGATTGGAAGTTACAATTGGAGACTTTAGTTCACAATACTTTTCTTTCTTTTTAATTCAGTTTATGTTTGGAATTTTATTAGTTCTTAACGTGACTATGACTAGGATCTAAACACTTTATTAGGGCTTTCCTTTTGAATCACTTGAAACTCTATTTCATGACTTAATGCATTAGTTTGATTCCTTCTTCACTTGATTAAGATTTATTCAATAATTGGTATAAATGTTTGATGGTCTGTAATTGAATAGACATAGGTTAAAATCGCGGACGAAAGTACCCCGATACTTGTGGTGCATTATAGGTTACTGAGCTTAATCCTCCTATGTGGTAAATCCGATCATAGAAATATAGAAGGGTTCAGGTTGATCGATTATAAATCCTAACCGGAATATAAGATAGTCTAGTTATCCGCTATCTTAACGTAGAAGAAGAAGTCATTCTAGTTGCATTAAGGATTGAATATAGTGGATAGTCGAGGATTTTGGAAGCCCTAATTCCTTCATAACTGATTAAACCTCAATAATTTAGATTACATCTCGCAATTATTCTTGTTGACACCCAATTTTGACCCTCCCGTCCAGCCATTGACTATAAAATTACACTAATTTTGAAAAAATAATTTTTAGGATTTTTATAATAAAATACAACAATAAAACATAAATACATGCATTAATAATTAATTTAATAATGGCATCGCGTCTTACGTAGGGTTTTAAGCATTTAGAGTCCCGCGCCCGCACCTATTAACTTTAAGCTTTGTCGTAATTCTTAAATAATTAATAAATGCATAAAATAAATAATTTAGCGATAACGTCGTGTCAGGTAGCATAGCCGCATTTATTAGTAATCATTTGTAGTTTAAAAATCAATTTTAATCTGATATATATGCATTTAATAGCACCGCATTTATAAAGCTTTAAACAATTCTTAAAAATCATATTTGCATTAGCATTTAAATAATTCAATCTAAGCTCATTTTAATTTAACTTCGCAATAATGCATAACAATAAAATTTTAAATAATAGCGTCGCATTCTAAAGTATTAAGCATTAGTTAAATAACGCGCCCGCATTTAGCACCTAAATAATTAGACTAATGTAGCACCTAGATAATTATAATAAAGCACCTAATTAATTTAATCACATTTGCACTAATTAATTAATACACTTGCCTAGAATTAATTAGCTAATTAAACTAACTAACCTAACACTAATTAACCCCTAATTAAATACCCATTAATTTAATACTACCCTTAATTCGCCCAGCCCATCTAACTCTACCCACTTGACCCGCGACTCCGCACTGCCCAACATCCAGGCCCCATCCCTTTTAAACGTTGCCAGCAGCCCACGCCCAGTATATCCCTTTAAGCCCTCAAACCTCTCACCTTCGTTCTGAACGAAAAACACAAACCCAACTAAACCTAAAGCAGTCGCCGCCCCTTCCCCCATCGCCGCCAAGATCCTAGCCCGGATTTCTCGCCGGAGAATCCGGGCTTTCCTTTATCCACACCCCAGCCCAACGAGTTCTTACCTTAACCGAAACCAAATCTTCCACAAATCACTTCGAATCAGTAGCAAATCTCGCCCAAATCAGCACCAATATCTTCTAGAATCAGCCCTAATTGCTTACCAATATTAGAACTTAGGGTTAGGCTATATAAGCACATGCAAAGGCATCAGTTTAGGGCAGACCCGAGAGCATTGACACAGAGCAGAGAGGGGGTCCAATAGCAATAGTCGACAGGCATAGGAAGTTAGGAGGTCCAGCAATCGACAACCCAGACCACTAGCACAGCACGAATAGGTATTTTCGAATCTCCTTACCTCAATCCCAGTCAAAAATCAGCAAGAACAAACCTTGCCCTTTCATTCGCATCGCAAACCCAAAACCCGTCGATTGGACCAACGACTTGATACGCTGCCCCGGGTCGCTGCCCGGAGAAGGTAAAAATCCACTCCCTCTCGACTTCTGTTCATTTTGTATTTTTGGTGCGAATTCGTGGTAAATATGTGTCGGTTCATTCATGTTGTCGTATTCATTAATGTGGGAATATGACATTGAATAAGCTTGCTTTAATTAATATGGATGCATAATATAAATGTTGGGCTACTGTTCTGAGGTGTGAGGTATAATTTTCGGTCGACTCTTGATTTAATTGCTCAGTTGTGTGTTTATTTGTACGTGTTAAAGCGATTCTGAGATCATGTCCTGTGACACCCAGTAATGGATTGAGACTAGAAGAAAATTAAGTAATGTCGGTACTGTCCTTGTTTGTTGAAGTGCGAAGTTGCTGCAAGGCTATTTCCTTAATCTGAAAATAGAGCCTCTATATATACATCATATATAATACAAGCCTTATGTGAGTATTCATTGCAATGTATATCCAAGTATGCATCGGATAGGTTTTAAGCATTTTAGTTCGGCCCAACAGGTCTTAAAGTGTTGCTGACTATGCATATCTGCACATTTATGTAAATGAGGCAGAATCCCTCGTAAGGCTAGCCCATCGTATTTGATTTACTTTCGCTGACCTACTTGTTTGTCTGCCCATAATAAGGATGCCGCCATGTTAATATATAAGCTACCTGGCTCCTGTTGCGTTAGGAAGAATACTTAGCTTGGTTTATGTAACACACAAGTTTGCACAATGTAACTTCCAAATGGATTAAATCTTATGCAAAGAGGTTCATTACTTTGATTTATTGATCTGTGTATGTCCTGAATAAAACTACTAGCGCTCTGTATTATATATCCCTTACTATCTATCATTGCTGCCTGTCACGGTTTGTGATTCTGCCTTGCATACATCTATCCATACTAATCATCTCCATATAGGCCTGCACTTAGGATATTCATGCCACCGCTTTAATTACGAATTGCCTGCCAAGATGCATATGTTTGTCTTACTTGGACTTCTAAAAAATTGCATACCTAGAAAGTCTCATAAGCCACAAGAACAGTTGGTTAACATTAGAAATTTGCTATCGCTCGTTAGCATTATTATTCTTGTTGCATTGTTTTGGTGATGTTGTCGTTACTTGTGTTATTATTCTTGTTAAGTTCGTCCCGCCTCTGATTTCTTTTTCTTACTTGCGATCGGGAATTAATCCTCTTGCTGCATACTTGCCTATCCTCGCTTCTTCTTACCACCGTCGCATACCCTGCTTGCCTATTATCTTCCTCTCTCTGTTTGTCGCACACCGCCTCTTGTTTGCTTGTCTCTGTTTGTTGTTGCATCACCTTGCTGTTTGCTTGTCTCTGTTTGGTCGCATAACGCCATCGTTACTTGCCTTTACTTGGAATTGTTAGGGGTTGCGTATAATACTAGCGGTGGTGTATCTGATCTACATACATGCTCATTCGTATTTCCTTTGCCATCTGCTTGCTTACCCCTATCTGCTTGCTTATCCTTTGCTTGGTCTTTATGTATGTGTGTGCTTAAATACAAACTATATGTCAAGTGCTGGTTTGGGTTAAATAAATTTGGGCATATACTAATCCTTATCACTTTCTTCCTTTGTTTTACATGGCACGCATTGGAGCAAAAAAAGAAGAGTCTCATGGCGAGACTCATCGCGAGCTTATTCAAATGGCGACCCGCATCCGCATTCGCCTTCCCGCTTCAGAAACTCCTAGAAAAACAAACAGGACTGAGTCATCCACTCCAATCCCTTCATTCTCTTAACTTTCTCGTCTTATTTTTACGCCTTTATTTGTTTCTTGTAATTTCATTATTTAATTTTGTAATTAATAGGAGAACTTCTAGCAATTAGGTCTTTAAATATATGAGACGGGAAGTAATTACATTTTAGAAACGCATTCTTCTTTATTTGCCTTTTAGGACTATTAAGCATGTTTAAAATCTGCAAAAATAAGTAATCTAACTTGCATCAAAAAACCAACAATTTGTTAAAATCCATAAACAGATTCTCTCTTAAACTCTCAAACTAGCATCTTAACATTTTATATAATATTACGCGCAGGTTAAGCAAGATTAATTTAGCTAGTAGCATACCTAACTAAATAACCTTTGCATAAGTACATAATTAGTCCATAAAGCACTTTCCTAGCATCCTTTAGCATTTTAGCATCCTTCTAGCACCTTTTTAAAGCAACCTTCACATTTAAACACTTATTGCATTTTTAGCACCTCTTTTAGCATTTTGCACTTTTAACACCCTTTATTTTTAGCACCCTTTACTTTTTAGGTTAATCCCTTAGCACCCTCTTTTAGGCACCCTAGCACTACCTTGTTTACACTTAGCACCTTTAAGTTGCTAGCACTTTTGTTAAGCGTCTTTAACATTTAATATTTTAGCACCTCTTAGCATTCTTTCGCATATAGCACCTTTTGCCCTTTTAGACTTGAGCACCTTTAAACATTTTAACATTTTAGCATTTCCCAACATTTTACTAAGCAAGAAGAGCTTTATTTTGCATTTCTTAAATATAATAATTAACCTAGGTTTGGCAGATAACCGCAAGTTAGCGGATCTTAGAGGTGCCTAACCCTTCCTCTAGATTAATAAGAACCCTTACCCTAATCTCATTAAGTTTAGCGGACCATAAAAATGGAGTTAATGTTTTACTTTAAACTAGTCAAACATTTAGGTGTCCTAATTCACCCAATTAATTAGGTGGCGACTCATGAACCTTAGCATTCTAGCAACCCTTTTGCACTTTTAGCCTCTTTTGCGATTTTAGCATCCTCTTAGCATTTTTTAAAACCTCTAATCCTTTTAAACCTTTTAGCATTTTATTTTCTAACATTTTGCATTTTATTAAGCAGGATTCGCTATTAAAAATGCCGCGAAAAAGTAGCGGCAAATGGCGACTATTGGGATTTTAGGTTCTTAACCACAATGCACCTAGGATAATTATTTGGCAATTACTTTGGCATTTAATTTTTGTGTTTTGTATTTTTTATTATTTATTTTTTATTGCTACCGCTTTATCGCTTTCCTTAAACCGCATTCCGCTCATATTTCTTCCACTGGAAAATTCACACAATCACACACTCACGCTGTTGGTGTGCTTCAAGACCCGCAAATTTCTTCAAATACCCAAATTTTAAGAGAGTCGCCGCGCGAGTTAGATCGTTCGTCTCGATCACCGCGTAGCCTTCTCACTCGAGTTGTCCGCTCGAACTCAAGGCCTAGAAAAGCCGATCTTAGCAAACTTAAGATGAGCTATACCACCCTTATTTTAGACACGTGCACGCATTTACCTTAGGTGGGTCGGTCCTTGGCATCGACACCACAATTAGGAAGACACCAAACTTGTCGACGGGTTTCTCAACCCAACGACCAACCAGCATATTATGTGTAGCGTGACAATGACAGACAAATCCAAGCCCAATCATGACATGCTGAAATTGGGAAAAGTGCACCGTCATTTGGTCGCCATTTCCAACAAAGGCATTATAGTTGGACGACTTGGACAAATCCGTCATAATCTCGCATAAGTGACGTTTAGGCTTACCTCTGGCATAAAGAGGTCCCCCTGCATGTTAGGAAACGTTTGAATGTGCTATATGCGATATATCTGCTACATACCCGCAAATTACGTGTTTTATGCTAACACCGTTTGTTGCATTTTTAGAAAGATTTATCATCCTCCCCAAAGGGTCGGTTCGTATTTGACTTAGCAATGGCAGAGCATCAATACTTTACAAGATCAAAGGCACGGGCATCTGAGCGGAACGAGTCGGAACCTGTCTTGGTTCCTATAAGCAAAGCAGGGGTCTCAGAAGAGAAAGGCAGCATAGATCCGGTCGAGCAGCTCGCACAATTACCACAACAAATGGCAACCCTGCAGGCCGAAATCAAAAGGCTCAAGAACCTCACCAGAGCACTCGTCACTGCAAATAACCAAAACCGTCAAAAATCTCCAAATTATTACCAGTACCCGCTTGCTACATATCCCATTCAACCAATATATAATGCACCCATATATCCCACACAAAACCGAATGCCTAACGTATCTAAACTAAACACGAACCAAAGGCCACCACAAACCCCTTATCGCAATGCATATGGCAACCCTTTGCAATACCTATACGTATACGCCACAAGCCCGCCCACCAAATATCTTCACACCCGCCTAAATACTACGTAACGCCACCAAAATATACGCCCATTTAGCCGAGCCTTTATCGCATTGTATGCGAGAGGTCGAGGTTTGCGGGGATACTCACCAATTCCAAAGAATGTGCCCAATCCCAAGTCCAAAGCTCATGATGGAAACAAAAGTCGCATACCATTCTGAGCCATCTGACACGACGTGGGAAGGTGTTATACACTCGCAGAGCAGTAAGGGAGCCGATCAAGAGGAGTCATTCAAAGCGTGAGGCTTACCCCAACGAGTACAATGAACCCCAAAGGAAGAGGTGTTCCTTGCGCTGTAACCCGCCCGCTGAATCACCATTTATCCAAGCAGCACCACGCAGGCGAAGCCAAAGAAGAGATACCGACAAGCAGAGCACGAAGACCCACCATCCACGGCGAGTACGAAGGCATATTGATTGGATTTGCACTGTCTCGTCCGCCAGAGCGGGATAGGAAAAACAATTTATTTTAGCGTAATAATTTATGAACTCATTTTTAGCTTTAATAATGTTTTCTTTCGCTTTGCTTGTAACGAACTACGCTTGACCGATTCCTTAGTGGATACGTAGCGCCTAAATCGGCTTCGGTCACACCATTAGGAAACTTTCCCTTTGCTTTGAAAATGACAAGAATACACATAGCCTATAAGCAACTACATTGAGACCCATTTTAGGCCAAACCCCCTTTTCAAAACTGGGACAGACAGGGGTTGCAAGTCCAAACAAGCCAGGCACGCAGATATCAAGGGACAAGGCAGCAAAGTCAAATATGAATCGACCCCCCCCCAAAACTCACAAATTTTTCTTTGAGCGCAGGTCTTTTAATATTAACAGAAGCAGAAAGTGCAACAGCCGAAGCAGAAAAATACGACGAAAGGTCTCTCCGCAGAAGCAGGAAAAGCAGCAAAGGCAGAGGATTGCAACAATCCAAAATCCGCAGCAAGAGCAGCAGCAGCAGAAAGGGGCATCAACGATCGACAGTCAAAGTTCAGAGTTCCGCAACAAAACCTAGCGCATCAACTCGAGCATAAAGTCAAATTGGCAACCCACGCATCGCACACAAAGAAAGGCATCACGGCAATTGTCACCGCAAAGACTCGCACGTCCGCGCAAGGACAACATCCCAAAGATTCATCAAAGCGACGTGACGACATCTCTACCCATAAAATTGCATTTCTCATATATATATTTATCATCTTGTTTAAACAGGTATACACTAACGCTTTTCTCAAGCTTAGCTTGCAGGAGCATTTATTCCACAGAAGCAGCAGCAATACGTCCAGGCAATGACGTTATCAAAGACAAAGAAGTCCATGCAACGACAATACGCCCGCATAACGACGTTATCAAGACAAAGAAGTCCACGCAACGACGCCAAGAAGAACACGCCCGCATAACGACGCGATCGCGACAAAGAAGTCCACGCAACGACGCCAAAGAAGAACACGCCCGCATAACGACGTAATCGAAGTCCATGCAACGACGCCAAGAAGAACACGCCCGCATAACGACGTAATCAAGAAGTCCATGCAACGACGCCAAGAAGAATACGCCCAAACAACGACGCGTTATCAAGACAAAGAAGTCCACGCAACGACGCCAAGAAGAATACGCCCGCATAACGACGCGATCAAGACAAAGAAGTCCACGCAACGACGCCAAGAAGAATACGCCCAGTAATGACGCGATCAAGACAAAGAAGTCCACGCAACGACGCCAAAGAAGAACACGCCCGCATAACGACGTAATCGAAGTCCATGCAACGACGCCAAGAAGAAGACGCCCGCATAACGACGTAATCGAAGTCCATGCAACGACGCCAAGAAGAATACGCCCGCATAACGACGTAATCAAGAAGTCCATGCAACGACGCCAAGAAGAATACGCCCGCATAACGACGCGACAAGACAAAGAAGTCCACGCAACGACGCCAAAGAAGAATACGCCCGTGCAATGACGCGACGACAAAGAAGTCCACGCAACGACGCCAAAGAAGAACATCGCCCGCATAACGACGTAATCAAGAAGTCCATGCAACGACGCCAAAGAAGAAGACGCCCGCATAACGACGTAATCGAAGTCCACGCAACGACGCCAAGAAAGAACACGCCCGCATAACGACGTAATAAGCCGAAGTCCACGCAACGACGCCAAGAAGAATATCGCCCAGTAACGACGTTATCGACAAAGAAGTCCAAAACGACGCCATCATCGCGATATTACATCTACACGCGAGCAAAGCAAGAATAAGTCCAAAACGACGCCAAGTCCAAAACGACGCTAAGTCCAAAACGACGCCAAGTCCAAAACGACGCCAAGTCCAAAACGACGCCAAGTCCAAAACGACGCCAAGTCCGAAACGACGCCAAGTCCTAAAACGACGCCACGCCCAAAAACGACGATAAGTCCGAAACGACGATCACCCAAAACGACGCCATCATCGCGATATCACGCAGGACGATTTCTATACTCCCGAAATTACATTTCTTACGCATGCTTTATTATTCTGCCTTAGCGCTTATGCACTAACTCTTTCGAGCTTTAGTCTACAGGACAATCGCAAAGAATGACAACGATCCGCATCCACAATCGCAACACGCCCGCGTGCGGCGAAATCACAACATTTGCAAAGATCGCATCAACACAAAGCAGTATCACATTTTTGCAGTGATAACCTTCTACCACAACTGCACTACTTTTAAAATTATACATCATCATTTTTGCCTTAACAGCTTATGCACTAACCGCTTGTTCAAGTCTTGTACGCAGCAGCAGGAGCACAACGTGATTTTCTCTACAAATAACCGGCAACTGGCCGGGCCAACCTTCCCAACGACGCGTAGCCGCCTCTGCGCCGGTCCACTCGCTTCCACCGTAGAACCCAAAGACCACAAGCCATAAGAAGACACCCGTGTTCAAGCCGCTTATTTTCTTTACTTTTGACCCATAACCCGGGTCATCATAACTCGACATCGACATTTTTAAGCCCGCATTAGCCCGCTCGTGTTTTGACCACGGTAGCCCAAAGGTCATCATAACTCGACACCGGGACATCTTTGAGTCCGCTAGCTCGCCTGGTGTTTCGACCATAGTAACTCCAAAGGTCGCCATAACTCGACATCGGGACGCTTTTGATTTTTGCATACACTTTATCTACCGCCAAAGATTTTTGCACTCAAGATCGAGACAAAATTGGCATGAGTCAACGCTTTGTCCAAGATTCTTCCATCATCTCCATACAAAGAGGACATCTCGCTGACACCCAATTTTGACCCTCCCGCCCACCATTCGACTATAAAATTACACTAATTTTGAAAAATAATTTTTAGGATTTTTATAATAAAATACAACAATAAAACATAAATACATGCATTAATAATTAATTTAATAATGGCATCGCCTTACGTAGGTTTTAAGCATTTAGAGTCCCGCTACGCACCTATTAACTTTAAGCTTTGTCGTAATTCTTAAATAATTAATAAATGCATAAAATAAATAATTTAGCGATAACGCCGTGTCGTAGCATAGCCGCATTTATTAGTAATCATTTGTAGTTTAAAAATCAATTTTAATCTGATATATATGCATTTAATAGCACCGCATTTATAAAGCTTTAAACAATTCTTAAAAATCATATTTGCATTAGCATTTAAATAATTCAATCTAAGCTCATTTTAATTTAACTTCGCAATAATGCATAACAATAAAATTTTAAATAATAGCGTCGCATTCTAAAGTATTAAGCATTAGTTAAATAACGCGCCCGCATTTAGCACCTAAATAATTAGACTAATGTAGCACCTAGATAATTATAATAAAGCACCTAATTAATTTAATCACATTTGCACTAATTAATTAATACACTTGCCTAGAATTAATTAGCTAATTAAACTAACTAACCTAACACTAATTAACCCCTAATTAAATACCCATTAATTTAATACTACCCTTAATTCGCCCAGCCCATCTAACTCTACCCAGCCCAACCCGCGACCCGCACCCGCAGGCCCAACATCCAGGCCCCATCCCTTTTAAACGTTGCCAGCAGCCCACGCCCAGTATATCCCTTTAAGCCCTCAAACCTCTCACCTTCGTTCTGAACGAAAAACACAAACCCAACTAAACCTAAAGCAGTCGCCGCCCCTTCCCCCATCGCCGCCAAGATCCTAGCCCGGATTTCTCGCCGGAGAATCCGGGCTTTCCTTTATCCACACCCCAGCCCAACGAGTTCTTACCTTAACCGAAACCAAATCTTCCACAAATCACTTCGAATCAGTAGCAAATCTCGCCCAAATCAGCACCAATATCTTCTAGAATCAGCCCTAATTGCTTACCAATATTAGAACTTAGGGTTAGGCTATATAAGCACATGCAAAGGCATCAGTTTAGGGCAGACCCGAGAGCATTGACACAGAGCAGAGAGGGGGTCCAATAGCAATAGTCGATGTGCATGAAGTTGTGAGGTCCAAAGAATCGACAACCTGCACCACTAGCACAAAGACGAATAGGTATTTTCGAATCTCCTTACCTCAATCCCAGTCAAAAATCAGCAAGAACAAACCTTGCCCTTTCATTCGCATCGCAAACCCAAAACCCGTCGATTGGACCAACGACTTGATACGCCGGTCGCCGCGAGAAGGTAAAAATCCACTCCTCTCGACTGCTCATTTTGTATTTTTGGTGCGACTGCGGTAAATATGTGTCGGTTCATTCATGTTGTCGATTCATTAACGTGGGAATATGACATTGAATAAGCTTGCTTTAATTAATACGGATGCATAATATAAATGTTGGGCTACCGCTCGAGTGCGAGGTATAATTTTCACGACTCTTGATTTAATTGCTCACTGTGTGTTTATTTGTACGTGTTAAAAGCCATAAAGATCATGTCCCGTGACACCCAAGAATGGATCGAGACTAGAAGAAAATTAAGTAATGTGCATCGCCCTTGTTTGTTGAAGTGCGGTTGTCGCAAGGCTATTTCCTTAATCAAAATAGAGCCTCTATATATACATCATATATAATACAAGCCTTATGTGAGTATTCATTGCAATGTATATCCAAGTATGCATCGGATAGGTTTTAAGCATTTTAGTTCTACCAACAGTCTTAAAGTTGTCACGACTACGATATCCGCACATTTATGTAAATGAGGGTAATCCTCGTAAGGCTAGCCCATCGTATTTGATTTACTTCACGACCTACTTGTTTGTCCGCCCATAATAAGGATGCCGCCATGTTAATATATAAGCTACCCGCTCGCTATGCTAGGAAGAATACTTAGCTTGGTTTATGTAACACACAAGTTTGCACAATGTAACTTCCAAATGGATTAAATCTTATGCAAAGAGGTTCATTACTTTGATTTATTGATCTGTGTATGTCCTGAATAAAACTACTAGCGCTCTGTATTATATATCCCTTACTATCTATCATTGCTGCCTGTCACGGTTTGTGATTCTGCCTTGCATACATCTATCCATACTAATCATCTCCATATAGGCCTGCACTTAGGATATTCATGCCCACCGCTTAATTACCGAATTGCTCGCCAAGACGCATATGTTTGTCTTACTTGGACTTCTAAAAAATTGCATACCTAGAAAGTCTCATAAGCCACAAGAACAGTTGGTTAACATTAGTATCGACATCGCTCATAGCATTATTGTTATCGCGCTGTTTTGGTGATGTTGTCGCATTGTGTTATTGTTACTGTTAAGTTCGTCCCGCCCTCGGATTTCTTTTTTTTCTTACTTGCTGATCTGGGAATTAATCCCTCTTGCCTGCATACTTGCCTATCCTCGTTTCTTCTTACCACCTGCTGGCTGCATACCCCTGTTTGCCTATTATCTTCCCTCTCCTCTGCTTGTCACGCACACCGCCATCGCTTGCTTGTCTCTGTTGTTGTTGCATACCGCCATCGCTTGCTTGCTTCTCGCTTTGGTCGCATCGCCATCAATTATTTGCCTTTACTTGGAATTGTTGTGGTTGCGTATAATACTAGCACCGTGTATGCAGCCTACATACATGCTCATTCGTATTTCCTTTGCCATCCGCTTGCTTACCCCTATCCGCTTGCTTATCCTTTGCTTGGTCTTTATGTGATGTGTGCTTAAATACAAACTATATGTCAAGTGCTGGTTTGGGTTAAATAAATTTGGGCATATACTAATCCTTATCACTTTCTTCCTTTGTTTTACATGGCACGCATTGGAGCAAAAAAAGAAGAGTCTCATGGCGAGACTCATCGCGAGCTTATTCAAATGGCGACCCGCATCCGCATTCGCCTTCCCGCTTCAGAAACTCCTAGAAAAACAAACAGGACTGAGTCATCCACTCCAATCCCTTCATTCTCTTAACTTTCTCGTCTTATTTTTACGCCTTTATTTGTTTCTTGTAATTTCATTATTTAATTTTGTAATTAATAGGAGAACTTCTAGCAATTAGGTCTTTAAATATATGAGACGGGAAGTAATTACATTTTAGAAACGCATTCTTCTTTATTTGCCTTTTAGGACTATTAAGCATGTTTAAAATCTGCAAAAATAAGTAATCTAACTTGCATCAAAAAACCAACAATTTGTTAAAATCCATAAACAGATTCTCTCTTAAACTCTCAAAATAGCATCTTAACATTTTATATAATATTACGCGCAGGTTAAGCAAGATTAATTTAGCTAGTAGCATACCTAACTAAATAACCTTTGCATAAGTACATAATTAGTCCATAAAGCACTTTCCTAGCATCCTTTAGCATTTTAGCATCCTTCTAGCACCTTTTTAAAGCACCCTTCACATTTAAACACTTCTTGCATTTTTAGCACCTCTTTTAGCATTTTGCACTTTTAACACCCTTTATTTTTAGCACCCTTTACTTTTTAGGTTAATCCCTTAGCACCCTCTTTTAGGCACCCTAGCACTACCTTGTTTACACTTAGCACCTTTAAGTTGCTAGCACTTTTGTTAAGCGTCTTTAACATTTAATATTTTAGCACCTCTTAGCATTCTTTCGCATATAGCACCTTTTGCCCTTTTAGACTTGAGCACCTTTAAACATTTTAACATTTTAGCATTTCCCAACATTTTACTAAGCAAGAAGAGCTTTATTTTGCATTTCTTAAATATAATAATTAACCCTAGGTTTGGCAGGATAACCGCAAGTTAGCGGATCTTAGAGGGTGCCTAACCCCTTCCCTCTAGATTAATAAAGAACCCTTACCCGGAATCTCATTAAGTTTAGCAGACCATAAAAATGGAGTTAATGTTTTACTTTAAACTAGTCAAACATTTAGGTGTCCTAATTCACCCAATTAATTAGGTGGCGACTCCGCGAACCCTTAGCATTCTAGCAACCCTTTTGCACTTTTAGCCTCTTTTGCGATTTTAGCATCCTCTTAGCATTTTTTAAAACCTCTAATCCTTTTAAACCTTTTAGCATTTTATTTTCTAACATTTTGCATTTTATTAAGCAGGATTCGCTATTAAAAAATGCCGCGGCCGGAAAAGGGCGCGACAATTCTAGTAGTTAGATAACAACCCAAATCAAATATCGTTTGCCAAATAGATAATCTAGAATAGATGTTCGGTAATTAGAAACCTGTCTCTGTGGACGATAAACTCGGTCTTACATACTATATTACTTGTGAACGATACGTACACTTGCGTGAGCAATTAGACACGGTCCTAACAAGTTTTTGGCGCCGTGTCGAACCATTTATTTTTATTTCTACTTTGGCTTTATTGTTATTTTTATTTTTACTGTTAGAACCCGGTTGCCTTGATTTGTTTGTTGATTTTGGTCTATTTCAGAGATTTAGTGTATGCGAAGAAGGAGATAAGCATATACACGTGTTCCCTTCAACCCTGAAATTGAGAAAACGTGCAAGCAAAACAGGAGAAATAAAAGGATAGCTGATTCAGTGACCATGGACAACCAACCACCGAATCAGAATGGGGCAAACAACGAGGTTCCTGAACATATATAGGAGCCAATACCTGTCCCAGCAGAAAGAAGCTTGGGAGATTATGTTCTGCCCACGGTTACTGGTGCACAGGCATGCATCAGACTCCTAGCAATAGAGGCAAACAACTTTGAGATCAAGCCAGCCATTCTGAGCATGGTCCAGAACACAGTACATTTTGGGGGATTGCCATCTGAAGACCCCCACATGCACATTGCCAACTTTCTGGAGCTGTGTACCACTTACAAGTACAATGACGTTACTGACGACACCATTAGATTGAGGCTCTTCTCGTTCTCACTTAGGGACAGAGCCAATAGCTGGTTGAACTCACTGCATTCCAACTCCGTCACCACCTGGCAGGATTTAGCACAAAAGTTTCTCACAAAGTTCTTCCCTCCTTCAATGGCAACAAAGTTAAGGAGAGAGTTGAATAATTTCTATCAGGTAGATGGAGAGTCGATGTATGATGCATGAGAGCGATTTAAGGATTTACATAAAAAAATGCCCCCATCATGGCGTAGAGAAGTGGATGTTGGTCCACATTTTTTATAATGGGTTGAGTGGTACTACTCGTACCATAATTGATGCTCCAGCAGGGGGAACGTTCATGAGAAAGAGTGCCAATGAGGCACATGAGTTACTAGAGGACATGGCTGCCAATAATCATTAAGGGGCAGATGACAGGTCTGCGAGTAGCAGGAAGACTATGAGCATACATGAGATAGATGCTATCACGACATTAAATGCGTAAGGGGCCCTCTTGATAAAACAACTGCATCAGAACACTATGTCCGTGAATGCAGTCCAGATGCCTGTGAATTGTGAGATTTGCGGGGGCCCACACTCTTTTGACAGATGTACAGCAGTGGACCCTAATAATGTGTCCATGGAGCAGGTTCAAGCAATTGGGAACTTTCAGCGGCCTTATAATTCCAACACATACAATCCAGGGTGGAAAAATCACCCTAACTTTTCGTGGAGGAACGACTGTGCCCAAGAAGAACCATATCAAGGTAATTACCGTAACCAAAGAAACACGTAATCGTGATACCTCATCCCAAAGAGCTTTAGACTACCTACACAACAGGAGAAGTCTGATGAGCTGAGGGTTGCATTGCTTACACTCACCAATTCACAAAATCAGTTCATGTTCAAACTGTGTCATCTCTCGAACCTGAAACGTAGTCAAGTAATCGGCGAAGATGGTAACCAACAGGCCGCAGTGTACTCTCCCAAGCAATACAGAGGTTAATCCAAGAGAGCAGTGTCAGACAGTGTTGTTAAGGAGTGGAAAGTAGTTGGAGCAGGTTGTTCCCCAATCAGCAGTGGTTCATGAGAAAGAGGGTGAGAAAGCAGTTGAGGAAGGAAATGAGGGGGTCACTGAGGACCACCCTACAGTTGAGAAAGCTCCACCAGCACCTTTGAGGGAATACACTGATAGATTCCCTTGCCCTCAGAGGCTCCAAAAGAAGGCCATAGACAATCAGTTCTCCAAGTTCTTGGAGGTATTTAAGAAGCTTCACATCAATATCCCTTTTATTGAGGTGTTAGAAAAAATGCCCGCATACTTTAAATTTATGAAGGAGATACTTGGAAAAAAGAGAAGGTTGGAAGATTATGAGACAGTAGCGCTGACAGAGGAGTGCAGCGCCATCTTACAAAAGAAACTGCCTCCTAAGTTGAAAAATCCAGGAAGCTTCACCATGCCCTGCACTATTGGCAAAGTAACATGCAACGAGGCACTTTGTGACTTAGGGGCTAGTATTAATCTCATGCCTCTGTCTGTGTTTAAGAGATTGGGTTTGGGGGAAGTCAAATCAACCACAGTTAATCTGCAGCTGGCTGACCGAACCATGGTGCACCCCAGAGGCATAGTGGAAGATGTGCTTGTCAAGATGGGAAAGTTCTTCTTCCCAGCAGACTTCCTCATTTTTGACATGGAGGAAGATGATGAAATACCCATCATTTTGGGGAGACCATTCCTTGCAACGGGTAGAGCCCTAATCGATATGGAGAAGAGAGAATTGAGACTACAGGTTCAGGAAGAAGAGATGGTATTCAAGGTGTTCAAATCCACCATTGAGTCCCCGACCAGCAACAAGTGCTTCGCAGTAAGCACACCTGACACAACAGTTCAGCAAGCATAGACCAACAATAGGGAGATCATTCCTACAGCTGTGAACCCACAAGCTATTTTGAAAGCTGCAATAAAAGTTCATGACATGAAGCTGACAAACAGATAAATCTTACTGAACCCAATGATGTGAAAAAGAAAAATAGAGTGAGGAAGAGGAAAATGAATTTTAAGTGGATAGGTTGTGGGGTTAATTTACCACAATGATTTGATAAGGAACATGCGTCCGGCTACAAGACGTTAAAGACAGCGCTACTTGGAAGGCAACCCAATGTTAAATTATGCAATTAGTTTAAACAGAACAGTCTCACATTTGGTATTTTTGTTGTGTTGTGATGACATGTGAAGGAATCGGAGACTAAGCACAAAGAAAAGGGTGGAAAACACGGAATCGGGTCGGAACCGCGGTGCCATTCTGCAGGACCGCAGTGCCGAATATTCAGAGATGTCACAGTACTTTAGGCACCGCGGTGCCATTCTGCAGAACCGCAATGCCGAAGCGAGATTTCAGAAATAAAAAGCCCTAAATCACCAAATTCCTTCCCACAGATACCGTCTCAATGTAGTATCCGCCGCCACCACCTCTATTTTGAACCGCTATGGTCTGTAAGTCGTCCCTTTATTATTTTTTGAGTCGTTACATATTTGGAACAATGTGTCGTTTAAGTTTGGGAGTAACTTATTTTATTTTTGTGTTTCTGTTTTTTAGTCGTTTTGATTTTGTGTCTTTTCTTGTGTCTATATGAGTCAATTTTTTATTTATTTATGATCATGCATGTTGTAGTTGCTGGAAACGCCTAGTGAATTAAGTGGGATAATGTAATGAAATTAGAAGCTAAAATTTGTGTGCTTAAGTTAGATATGCCAAAAATTCATGCAAATCTAATTATTCGGAATATCTTGTGCTTAGCCTATGTGTTGTCAATTGTGAAAAATGTCTATGAAGTCTGCTTGCTTGTTATTTGAGGCGAAATAGTTAAGATATACATATTTAGGGAGATGATTCAGACATTTCTTTGTTTGCCCTTCTTACCTTTCATTATCTACCATGCAGTAAATTGTATCCCTAGTCAGCCCCTTTGAGCCTAAAATAAATTGTTTTCTTTGACACCCCATGATTCTCTTATGTGCCATAAGTAGTAATTGAAAAATTGGGATAAAAGAAGTGTAAAAAAAGAAATATGAAAAGAGAGTGAAAAATTGATGCACTCCAATGAAAAAGATGTAAAAGCTTAAGTTTGGGGTGCCTATGTGAATGTGTTTCATGCTCTCAAAAAGAGAAAAAGGGAGTGATAGGTATGAATTGAAAATGATACCAAAAAGAGTTGAATGAAAAAAAAACGCTTATGTTACGTAAATTGAGCCTAAATGCCTACTTTTATCTACTCTTGCCTAAGCCTACATTACAACCCTAAAAAGTCTTGAAGAACTCTAGAATGTATGTCTATGATTAGTGGAAAATAACAAGTAAACATGCCCATAGAACTAAATAAAATTGACATGCATAGGGTAGGTGTTCATGCTTCCATTGATTATGATTGAAATGAATTTGCGAAATATCTGACTTGAAATTCTAGATTGCTAAGTTCATGCTATGTATGTTCCAACATATTATCTCAACTGACGTTCATGCTTTTCTAAGTAACCTTGTGCAGCTGCTTGATTTGAGTCTTTGAGTCTTTTGATTTTGTTTCTTTGTTTTTGTTCTGATCTTTGCTCGAGGGCGAGCAAAGGTTAAGTTTGGGGGTATTTGTTAGGCGTATTTTGTATACGCTTTTGAGTCATTTTTAGTTAGTATTTTTCCCATTTTCATTTAAATAAGTGTCATGTTTAGGGCCGTTTTTCTTTCTTTCGAGTCACAGCGGTTCTAAAAAGGCAAAATGGCGAAAAGAAGCAAAAAATGGGCACAAAAGGAGGGTCCCAAGGTATAAAGGACGAAAGTTGGCAATTCAGGACAAAAGACTTCAGCACCGCGGTGCCGTGCATACAGGACCGCGGTGCCATAATTACTGAGAGGTTGCAGGACTTTCAGCACTGCGGTGCCATTCTGCAGGACCGCGGTGCCAATGCGGGAAATTTCAGATCCGAAGTAAACTTGGTCAAGGGCAGAATGGTCCATAGGACACAAAATTTGCAACATACTTAAGCCTTCGGGATTAGTCTAGTGAAGGGAGTTGGTCATTCTAACACACAACACATCATAGGGCAAGGATTGGAAGCTACAATTGGAGACTTTAGTTCGCAGTACTTTTCTTTCTTTTTAATTCAGTTTATGTTTGGAATTGTATTAGTTCTTAGCGTGATTATGGCTAGGAGTTAAACACTTTATTAGGAATTTCCTTTTAAATCACTTGAAACTCTATTTCATGACTTGATGCATTAGTTTGATTCTTTCTTCACTTGATTAAGATTTATTCAATAATTGGTATGAATGTTTGATAGTTAATTGATCACTAATTATCATAACCTATATGATTTCGAATCAAGAACCGAGAGGAGAGATTTGGATATGTTGTAATTGAATAGACATAGGTTAAAATCGCGAACGAAAGTACCCCGATACTTATGTAGCATTATAGGTTACTGTTCTTAATCCTCCTATGTGGTAAATCCTATCATAGAAATATAGTAGGGTTCAGGTTGATCGATTATATATCCTAACCGGAATATAAGATAGTCTAGTTATCCGCTATCTTAACGTAGAAGAAGAAGTCATTCTAGTTGCATTAAGGATTGAATAGAGTGGGTATGCGAGGATTTTGGAAGCCCTAATTCCTTCATAACTGATTAAACCTCAATAATTTAGATTACCTCTCGCAATTATTCTAGTAGTTAGATAAAACCCAAATCAAATATCATTTGTCAAATAGATAATCTAGAATAGATGTTCGGTAATTAAAAACCAGTCTCTGTGGACGATAAACTCGGTCTTACAGACTATATTACTTGTGAACGATACATACACTTGCGTGAGCAATTGGACACGGTCCTAACAATGACTCGTGGCGTATCTGATATATAAAAATCAAGAAATTAGCTTATAGTACCGGATATGAAGGTCATTAGTGATTAATGACATAAAAGGATCAAAGGTGTAGTGACTGTCATATTTCTATGCCCAACTATTAACGAGTGATACAAATAAATATTTCTGATAGTTCAATGAGTTATAATTTAAGCTTTTTTTCGATAAATTCATAAAGTGTTTTTCACCTTGTTGAACAAAGTGATCAACTTTGGAGTTTGATGATATTGCTTGTCGCAACCTTTGCAGATTCGTGCATGATCATTTAGTGCTATAGATCAAGGATGATAGTTCATAACAACACTTAGTAGGCGTTTGGTCATGCAATATAAAATCATGACTTTATAGTTTGATTTTAAATTATCGTTTGTTTATGCAATTTGCATAAAATTTTAACTTCAACTTTATATCATGATTTCAAATCCCAAATGCTCCAAAAAGGTATGATTTGGGATTTCAAATCATAATTTCAATTAAAATGTAAAACTTGACCTATAAATTTATATTTTATAAAAAATTCATAAGTTGATAGATATATTCTGCCAACCATATTTACCAACCATGTTTATCATCCATTTATATTAAATATTAAAAATTTATAAATTGGTAGTATATTTATAATAAATTTTCTCTTACCAATCATTTACCAATTGTCTATACCATGTGGGGGATTATATTAAAGAGTATTTACACTAGGACTCATGTTCAATTTTTCTTTTTATTAAACTAAAGTTCGATCAATTGATGTTGTATTTTATTTAGAAAGGTTTTCTAGTAACGTAATAATTTTGTTATTGGTGAACTCTCCCCTCAACTATGAACAATACACATTCTCCCCCTTTATCCTAACTTACTTCTTAAAATGCCTACTTTACCCTTACATTATCGACCTTTGTATTTTTATTTTACTTTTTTTAAAATCATGATATTTTTTATGTTTTTATCTATGTAATAATTTCCTGTGAAAAGAAATAAATACTTGTTATTTTTAGACGAAAAAAGAAAAGTGATAACATTAATTTAGTATATAAGTTAATGACATTCTATAATGAAATAAATTAGCAGAATATAAAGTTTACTTAATTAATAATAATAATAATAATAATAGTCAAAACTCTAATATCTATTTATACAAGTGAAAGTAACAAATAATAATAACGTTATAACCATACTTCAATGCATGTAATACAAAAATAATTAATAAAAATAACGGTATATTTTACAACAAATTCCTAAAAGATTATCTATTTATATTGTAAATGAATTATAAATTATAATTCAAAAAATATTTCCATTATTAACAACGAAAAAACTCGTTTTATTTATATAGACAATAAAGAATGCGAGAGAATTGAAACACCCATCTTATATACATATAACATATACTTAATGCGTGTAATATTATAAATCATAAAAAGTAGTATTATATTTTGTGACAAATTCATAAAAGGATTATTCTACTTATAATTTTTGTGAGTACAAATGTGTAGAACGGAAAAATAACAACAACAACAAGTAAATAATAAATCTGAAATTAAATAAGTAAAAGGTTTTGCTGAGTCGATTGAAGTTTCAATCTTTCCTTAAGATAATATTGCCCCCGTATGTCCTTTCTACGGTTGTGTTAGCAATTTATTTCCCAAGATAAAATAGCAATCAAACAAGTGAGCAAAGGGACTCAATTGCTCGCTTGATAAGAAAGATCTTTGAGTGTATTTTGATTGCTAGAGAGGAAGACAATTTTCAGAGAATTGTTTAAGTGTGAAGTGTCAAGTGTGTTTCCAAATGAGCCTTGTGTCTCATTTTATAGTGTGTAGATGGTGACCCTCCAAATGGCTAAGTAATGACCATGAGTGTCATGTTAATGCCTTGAATTTGGAGTTACAATTCAGCCAAGTAATGGCTGAATTCATGAGCAAAATAATGGAGAGTAAATACTCCAAAGTCAGCCCAAGAATCAGTTTTTAATTCACCTCCAACGGATTAAAACAGTCGAGGAGCCGCGACCCTTCGGAGAGGAGTTGCGGCCCTTCGGAGAGGAGCCGCAGCCCTTCAGTTCCAGTAACTCACTGGAACTGGAACATCAAGTATAGCCGCGGCCCTTCGGGGAGGGGCCGCGACCCTTCAACTCCAGTGAGTTACTGGAATTGAAACGTCAATTAGAGCTGTGGCCCTTCAGAGGAGGAGCCGCGACCCTTCTCGGTTTTGTGGTGATTTCTGATTCATTTCATATTTACACATTATACACTTATTTCTTCATTTACCAACGTAAAATCATTCGTCATTTGACCAATAACCGTCTATTACCTTATGTCTCAAACAATTCGTATACGTACCAATATATCTTCAATTAAGGAAATTTTGATCCTTGGCACTACGTGTGCACATGTGTGGAAACAAGGTTTCCTACGTACGGGGCCCCAATTATTCGATTCATAATTAATAAGATTTACTTTATTTCACGTTTAATAAATATTTCCAACAATCCCCTCTTGGAAGAGATTTTGGTGCACGCACATGGTGTCTTTCTAGAAATCACTTGGCGGAACGATATTGCATCCGGAGAGGTAGTCGGAGCTTTGAACCTTGCATAGTAGAATACCATCGGACATATTTACTGTGCGGTGAACGTGATGTCTAGAACCGTCAGTGTTTAGTATATGCCAAGATAATGGTATCAACACAACACCTTTCCTACTCAATCTTTCTAGTGTTTTGTCCATCGTGGGCCGTGGACACCCTTGGATTCTTAAGTGCGTTCATTTGAGGCGGTCAGTCCTCGCACTTAAATAGGTGGTTTCCTACAAGGTATCCTGTAATACCCCGCTACAAGCGTTAGGAACCATTAAAAATTTCACCAACCTAACCTCAACTTTAGAGTATCATTAAAGGTTTGAAAACTTATCCTTTACACCTATTACAGGTAGCACTTTTTGTCTATCACGGGAACGGCCTTAGATTATGTTTCTTAAGAAAGACACATTATCTGAAGTGCTCTTGCTTCCACTAAAGCGCTCACGGAACCTTTACAGTTTAGTTTTCCCATTGAACCTTATTCCTGAGATCTCCAGTGTGTAAGGTTGGGTGTCCACTATATCGGTTTTTATTGTTTGAGTTTTAAGCCCATTCCCCTAGACAGGCAGAACAACTGATCTTTGGGTATTCCCTTCGTTAAGGGATCTGCTATATTTTCCTTAGATTTTATGTAATCAATGAAAATAATACCCGAGGTGATCAACTGCCTAACATACTCATGTCTCCGTCGAATATGACGAGACTTACCGTTGTATATTGAACTTTGTGCCCTTCCTAGAGCCGACTGACTGTCGCAGTGGATCATTACAGAAGACACAGGTTTATCCCAACATGAGTCATCCTCAAAGAAATCATGAAGTCATTCAGCTTCTTCTCCCACTTTGTCCAAAGTGATAAATTCCGACTCCCTCGTGGATCGGGGAATAAGGATTTTCCTAGAGGATTTTCAAGACACAGCTCCACCACCAATTGTAAGATTGTATCCACTGGTGGACTTGATGTCTTTGCTATCGGATATCCAGTTTGTACTGCTGTACCCCTCTAGTACATTTAGACATCTCATGTCGTGTATCCCGAACTTTAGCGTGAGTTTCAGAAATCAACGCTTTCCAGTGATCAACAAGTTGTCTTCATAGAGACATATCATGACGAGATTCCTTTCATGTAAACACACTTGTTACATCCGTTAATGGCGAAATTTTCCAATAGTACAGTACTATCTAATTTCTAGTGCCATTGTTTAGGGCTTATTTTAGTTCGTACTACGTTTTGACAAGCCGACAATTTTTATCTCTTATTTTGGAACCACATACCCCTTGGGTTGGTCTATGTATATTTCTACTTTCAAATCACCATTTAGGAAGGCTATCTTGACATTCATTTGATGTATATCAAGATCCCGCAAGACGGCGATAGTTATGAACATACGTATGAATGTCTTAGATTTATACTTGTATATAGACCCATTGTCATTGTTGGTTCTCAACCTTTGGTTTGTGGCGCTTAGATGCTTTAGAAGCTTCATCTTTACTTTTAAGTAAGTAAAGGTAGCACAACCTTGTGCCATCATTTAAGCAAGTCACAAAGTACTTGTTCCCCCTCTAGCTTGAGCGAACATCAAGACACATATGTTGATATATGTGTGAGTCCTAGAGGAGCGGTTTTCCTTTAGATGGATCTAAGGGGAGCTTTTTGGAGATTCTTTGCCTCTATGCCTACCTCATACTTATGTTGAGGGTATATGTTGATAGACGACAATGATTCCAACTTTACCAATTTCAGTATAAATTGATAGTTAACACATCTAATCTATAGTGCAATAGATTAGAAGATTCCAACATGTAAGGAAGACTCAGTTTTATTGATAGTTAAAAGAAATGTACTGCAAGTGCATTATTCGCCTAAGGAGGTCTTCACAGGCGAAGCCTCTCTCTAAGTAGAAGGCATTACAGGTTTAGCATTAACTTTAAAGAGGCATTCACAGACGAAGCCCCTACCTAAAAAAGTTCCATTTTTCGTGATTACAAATTTGCTATCCTCGAATACTAGCCTAAAACCAGCATTGACCAACACAGGTCCGGAGATTAAATTTCTTCGAATTTCTGGGACATGCATCACTTCTTTTAGAGTCGGATCCTTTCCGAACGTCATCTTGAGGACTACCTTTTCTACCCCCAGTACTGATGTGCGATTTATACACACGCTAAACGCAAGTGCACGTATCGTGACAAGTAATATAGTCTAGGTAAGACCGAATATCGTCCTCAGGGACTAGTTTTCAAGTACCGATTATCTATGCTTTAGTTTCTATTTGGTTAACGTTAATTGAATTGAAATTCTAAACTAATAATGCAGGAAATAAACTAATTATGAAAATACTTTGATTTAAATCAGTTATGATGGAGAATTAGGGCTTCCAAGATCATCAACTATCCACTCTATTCAATCCTTAATACAATTAGACTAACTTCTTCTACGTTAAGATAGCAGGTTAATTAGACCGTTTTATACTCCTGTTAAGGTAATATAAACACTCAACCACAATGGAGAACCCTTATACCTTTCGGTGACAAGATTGACTACAAAGGAGGATTAAGAGCAATAACCTATTAAACTACACAAGTATCGGAGTACTTTCGTCCACGATTTAAACCTATGTTTATTCAACTATAGCATATTCACAATCTCCCCTTTCGGAATTCGATTAGAACTCATATAAGTGATGATAACTAGTGATCAATTAATTATCAAGCAATCAAAACAATTATTGAATAAATCTTAAATAAGTGAAGAAGAAACCAAACTAATATATTAATTCATGAATAAAGTTTCAAGTGAATCACAAGGAAATCTCTAACAAAATAATTAGCTCCTAGCCATAGTCACGCTAAGAACTAATATAATCTCCATACATGAACTGAAATAAACAAAGCAAAAGATAGAAAAGAAAAATATTCAAGAACAAGTCTCCAAGCATTCTAGCATCCAAGGATTGTGTTGTGGAATATTTACAAGATGGAATGAAATGGAATGGTAGAATGATGGATGGAGAATGGGATGAATTCTTCTAATGATGTAGAGACTATTTATAGCCCAAGAATCCTTTAGGTAAAGGGTTAAGGATTATGTAGGTAGGAAAAGTTATGGAATCTTTTAGGTAAAGAGTTAAGGAAAAGTTATGGACTCCTTTAGGTAAAGGGTTAAGGAATATGTAGGTAGGAAAAGTTATCCCTTTTGCACCCTGAAAACGTGACAAATTCGGCCCAAAACTCAGAAATCCCGGGTCGGCGCCGTGGCCCTGCAAACTGGCGCCACGGCGCTAAAAACATGCAATAAATCAACTTTCAGAATATCTAGCCATAGCCGCTTCTTGCAGGCGCCGCGACGCCTGAGGCGTTTTTTCATTTCGTCGTCCTTTTTTCGTCCGGTCTTCGTCTGATTTCTTCTTTACTTTCCGGGACTTCTTAGACTTCATTTATTGGTCCCTTTTAGTGTGCATTTCCATCTCAATTAAGCTCATTTCCTCTTCTTTTCGCATTTCTCCATTTCTGACCGCTGTGACACAAAAGGAAGAAAAACGACTCTAATACTAAACTAAACATCAACAAAATGAGTAAAATACTAACTAAAAATTACTCAAAAGGTGTATATAAAATACACCGATCAAATACCCCCAAACTTAACCTTTGCTCGCCCTCTAGTAAAGCTAAAAAAGATAGAAATAAAGACACGAAAGAAAAGAAAATAAAATGACTCAAAGAAACTGATCAATTTGCTGCACAATTGTCACTTAGAAAAGCATGAAAGTTAGTAGGATAATATGCAGGAACATATAGCATAAATTTTTAGCATTCTAAACACTCAAGTCAGATATTTCGCAAATTCAATTTAATCATGCTCAATGGATGTAAAAATACCTAACTATGCATGTCGATTTCAAAATCCTATGACTTGTTCACTTGTTATTCTCCACTAATCATGGATACACATATTAGAGATCTTCAGAGCTTTTCAGGATTGTAATGTAGGCTTAGGCAGGGGTGGTGAAAATAGGCATTTAAGCTCAATTTACGTACCATAAGCTCTTTTGCTTTTCAATTCTTCCCTTCTCTTTTTGATTTTCTTTTTAACCTCATACCTATCTTTCCCTTCTTTTGTTTTGAGAGAATGAGGCGTATGATGAATAGCAGGCACCCCCAAACTTAGGCTTTTGCCTATTTATTATTATTATTATTATTTTTTTTTTCACTGGGGTGCTTCAAAATTGTTCAATCTCTTTTGTCTCTTTTTCAACACTTTATATTCCAATCATCTCAATTTTTCGCTTATGACACAAATATGGAATTATAGGGTGTCAAAGAAAGATCTTATTTTTGGCTCAAAGGGGCTGACTAGGGATACAATTGTAATGTCAGGGATAGGCAAAGAATGGTAAGAAAGTGCTAACAAAGAAATGCCTGAATCATCTCCCTAACATGCATATCCTAACTATTTCGCCTCAAATAACAAGCAAGCAGACACATATGTTTAATCACTAACAATGCATAAATCAAGCAAGATACCCTAAATAGTTCGATTTCATGAATTTTTGGCATATCTATCTTAAGTGTTCAGATGGTTGCTTCTAATTCCATTACATTATTCCACTTTACTTCACTAGGCGTTTCAAGTAACTACAACATGCTTGATAAAAAAAAAATTATGACTAAAAAATACTCAAAAACAACAAAACAAAAAAAAATGACTCAAAAACAATAAGACACCCCCCCAAACTTAAATCACACATTGTTCCCAATGTGTGAAGACTAAAAAAAATAGGGACAACTTACTGACACAACACAGCGGTCATAACGGAGGTCTGGGAGGAAAAATTCTGGAATTTGCACGGAATATGACTCTCGGAACTTTCGGTGCCACGACCATGAGATTCGGCGCCGTGGCGCCCCAAGTACTGCGGCTCTCTGAAGTTCCGGCGCCACGACGCTGATTCTGGGCGCCGTGGCGCTGACGATGACTTTTCCTTTTTTTCCAGCGTTTTTGCTCCTTTTCCCTCAGAGTTAGCTTTCAGTCCACCTGTCATCCAACAAAACAAAACAAGAACCCAAGACCGTGAGACTGTTCAAGACAAAATAAAACAAACTAAAGACAAAAATCAAACTAACATAATTAAAAACATTGGGCTGCCTCCCAACAAGCGCTGTCTTTAACGTCTTTTAGCCGGACGCAGTTAACCTTTACGAGTGCCCATTGGATCCTTCCGTGAACTGCTTGCAATCCGCATAGTTATTGTTGCAGGTCTCACTTCAA
Organism: Przewalskia tangutica; assembly: GCA_029844215.1. Classification (NCBI taxonomy): domain Eukaryota; kingdom Viridiplantae; phylum Streptophyta; class Magnoliopsida; order Solanales; family Solanaceae; genus Przewalskia; species Przewalskia tangutica. The sequence continues at coordinate 76,174,968 of CM056738.1, read as the reverse complement.
CTACAACAATTTCTCCAAACAAGGGTCTCAGATATACGATTATCCCCCAAGTAAACAAGACATGCTTGTCTTCTAGGCTCTCTATAATGTAGGGATCAGTGAGATTCCCAACATCTCTCAACTCTAGGGGGTGCCCTTGAAGGTATGGACTTTCTATTTGGGGATCAACAGTGACAACTGGTGGTGTTTCTTCTGCAATAGGTACAAGAAAAAGATTTTCCAAGGAATCCAAAAAGATGAATGATTGGATCTCAGTAACATTTTCCTTCTCTACACCAATTATCTCTCCAAATTCCTCACTAGATGGGTGTGGTTCAGGCTCCTCAATTTGCTTACCACCTCCCATAATGATGTCTCTAGGCAGATTTTCTTGAGATGTATTGCTCATCTTATCCATCAGTTGCCCTATGTGGGTCTCCAAATTTTTGAGGGACTCCCTTGTCTCAGCCATAAACTGAGTCTGACACTTGGCGAGCCTGAGTATGCCTGCCTGCAACTCATATAGATCTTCCTCTAGAACCTGTGGGTTAAGCTGCTGTTGATGACTCCACTGTCTCTGATAGTAGTAGTCCATGTGTCCTGAATTTTAATTTTTTTTAATTTAAATTTAACCTGCAAAAATAAGAAAACAACAAAAGGTGATAAAAGATGCTCGCAGAACAAGTTAGAAACTTGTTCTTGGAGCAACCAAATTAGAAACAAGAATAGATAAATCGATATTGAAAGTACGCCAGTCCCCGGCAACGGCGCCAAAAACTTGATGTGCGATTTATACACACGCTAAACGCAAGTGCACGTATCGTGACAAGTAATATAGTATAGGTAAGACCGAATATCGTCCTCAGGGACTGGTTTTCAAGTACCGATTATCTATGCTTTAGTTTCTATTTGGTTAACGTTAATTGAATTGGAATTCTAAACTAATAATGCAGGAAATAAATTAATTATGAAAATACTTTGATTTAAATCAATTATGATGGAGAATTAGGGCTTCCAAGATCATCAACTATCCACTCTATTCAATCCTTAATACAATTAGACTAACTTCTTCTTCTACGTTAAGATAGCAGGTTAATTAGACCGTTTTATACTCTTGTTAAGGTAATATAAACACTCAACCCCAATGGAGAACCCTTATACCTTTCGGTGACAAGATTGACTACAAAGGAGGATTAAGAGCAATAACCTATTAAACTATACAAGTATCGGAGTACTTTCGTCCACGATTTAAACCTATGTTTATTCAACTATAGCATATTCACAATCTCCCCTTTCGGATTTCGATTAGAACTCATATAAGTGATGATAACTAGTGATCAATTAATTATCAAGCAATCAAAACAATTATTGAATAAATCTTAAATAAGTGAAGAAGAAACCAAATTAATATATTAATTCATGAATAGAGTTTCAAGTGAATCACAAGGAAATCTCTAACAAAGTAATTAGCTCCTAGCCATAGTCACGATAAGAACTAATATAATCTTCATGCATGAACTGAAATAAACAAAGAAAAAGAAAGAAAAGAAAAATATTCAAGAACAAGTCTTCAAGCCTTCTAGCATCCAAGGATTGTGTTGTGGAATATTTACAAGATGGAATGGAATGGAATGGTAGAATGATGGATGGAGAATGAGATGAATTCTTCTAATGATGTAGAGACTATTTATAGCCCAAGAATCCTTTAGGTAAAGGGTTAGGGATTATGTAGGTAGGAAAAGTTATGGAATCTTTTAGGTAAAGGGTTAAGGAAAAGTTATGGACTCCTTTAGGTAAAGGGTTAAGAAATATGTAGGTAGGAAAAGTTATCCCTTTTGCACCCTGAAAACGTGACAAATTCGGCCCAAAACTCAGAAATCCCGCGTCGGCGCCGTGGCCCTGCAAACTGGCGCCACGGCGCCGAAAAACCTGCAGCGAAATCAACTTTCGGAACATTCAGCGCCGCGACGCTTCTTGCAGGCGCCGCGACGCCTGAGGCATTTTTCTGGCGAATTTTCATATCGTCGTCCTTTTTTCGTCCGGTCTTCATCTGATTTCTTCTATACTTTCCGGGACTTCTTAGACTTTATTTATTGGCCCCTTTTAGTGTGCATTTCCATCTCAATTAAGCTCATTTCCTCTTCTTTTCGCCATTTCTCCATTTCTGACCGTTGTGACACAAAAGGAAGAAAAACGACCCTAATACTTTACTAAACATCAACAAAATGAGTAAAATATTAACTAAAAATGACTCAAAAGATGTATATAAAATACACCGATCAAGTACCTCGGAAGAAGAATTGTTGCCCATGAACAACTTCTTATCTGTGACTGGTGTATATGTGGAGAAGGCATCTTTGTTGGAACAGATGTGGCGTGTAACACCTGTGTCTAGAAACCATTGCATTGGATTCTCAACAAGGTTGGCCTCTAGCACAACGGCTGAGAACTCTTCAATCATATCGTCTAAGAGCGTGTCCTCGACGATATTTACCTTATCATTTCCTTTGGCATTGTCATACTTTTTCTTGCGGTAGTCTTTGGCCATATGACCAACTTTACCAGAATAGTTGCATGTTCCCTTAAACTTTTCAGTTGTATGGGACTGGCCATCCTTCTGGAACTTCCGCCTTTTGCTTGGGTTCCCTTTGACTTCCGTCAGATTTGCCTTAGCCTCGGTGGGTTGTTTTCCCTTTGACATGACCTTCTTATTGTTCTCCTGAATTTGGAATTTGACAATAAGTTCGTCTTAACGTCATCTCCTTCGTCTTGAGTTTCAAGTAGTTCATAAACTCAGACCATGAGGGAGGCAGTTTCTCGATCAATGCCCCAACAAAGAATTGCTCGTTGGGCTTCAAACCTTCCAAGTCTAGGTGATGTATTATCATTTGAAATTTCTGGACTTGGTATGATACACTTTTGTTGTCCACCATTTGAAATTTCAGAAATTTCCCAATGAGAAACTTTTTGGCCTGCATCTTGGGTGTTGTATTTCTTTTGCATTTTGTCCCACAATTCCTTGGTTGTCCCAATGGTGCAATATATCGTGTACAAAGGATCAGACAAACTATTCAGAATATAATTCCAGTACATGAAGTCACTATGATTCCATGCATCTTGAACCATCTTCATGCCGTTAATGACATAGATACCTTGGCCCCCTCCCACCATTTTATTTGGTTGAGGGTCCGTGTCTTCCCCAACTTGGGGAGGGTCTTCGGTTAGGAAATGTGACATTCCCATAACCGTCAAGAAAAACAACATCTTTTGCTGTCATCGCTTAAAGTGAGTACCCATGAACTTTTCAGGACGTTCATGGTGAAAACCAACCGGAGTTGAACCAGTGGTGTTTCCTTGGACATGAGCAAAGACGTTGGGAACGCCTTGAGTAACAGTGTTAGCACTTGTGGTGCCAAGAACAGTGGTGTTACCTTGAGTGGTAGGATTGACACTAGTAGTCCCAAAACCAGTGTAGTTGAAAGCATTAGGATTGCCTTGAGAGGTGTTCGAATTTCCAGCATTGATTTGATCTTGTCCAGTCATGTTGTCGTTGAAATAGCAAATATTATCTTAAGCTTGTGAGTACAAATGTGTAGAACGGGAAAATAACAACAACAACAAATAAATAATAGATCTGGAAATTAAATAAGTAAAAGGTATTGTTGAGTCGATTGAAGTTTCAATCTTTCCTTAAGATAATATTGCCCCCGTATGTCCTTTCTACGGTTGTGTTAGCAATTTATCTCTCAAGATAAAACAACAATCAAACAAGTGAGCAAAGGGACTCAAGTGTTCGCTTGATAAGAAAGATCTTTGAGTGTATTTTGATTGCTAGAGAGGAAGACAATTTTCAGAGAATTGTTTAAGTGTGAAGTGTCAAATGTGTTTCCAAATGAGCCTTGTGTCTCATTTTATAGTGTGTAGATGATGACCCTCCAAATGGCTAAGTAATAGCCATGAATGTCATGTTAATGCCTTGAATTTGGAGTTACAATTCAGCCAAGTAATGGTTGAATTCATGAGAAAAATAATGGAGAGTAAATACTCCAAAGTCAGCCCAAGAATCAGTTTTTAATTCACCTCCAACAGATTGAAACAGTCGAGGAGCCGCGACCCTTCAGTTCCAGTAACTCACTGGAACGTCAATTAGAGTCGCGGCCCTTCGGGGAGGCGCCGCGACCCTTCAATTCCAGTGAGTTACTGGAATTGAAACGTCAATTAGAGTCGCGACCCTTCAGAGGAGGAGCCGCGACCCTTCAAGCGCCGCGACCCTTACTTGGAGGAGCCGCGACCCTTCTCGGTATCGTGGTGATTTCTGATTCATTTCATATTTACACATATACACTTCTTCCTTCATTTACCAACGCGAAATTATTCGGTATTTGACCAATAACCGTCTATTACCTTATGTCTCAAACAATTCGTATACGTACCAATATATCTTCCATTAAGGAAATTTTGATCCTTGGCACTACGTGTGCACGTGTGTGAAAATAAGGTTTCCTACGTGCGGGGCCTCAATTGTTCGGTTCATAATTAAGTAGGATTTACTTTATTTCACGTTTAATAAATATTTCCAACAATTTAAATTTAAATAAAAATATATAAGTACCTAGGCTAAGAAAAATAAATATTACGTATAATCTAAAAAGATATTGCATAGATGGAGAATTGAAAATATCAAGGGTAAAATAACATTGCATAGGATAAGAGGGGGAGAATGTCTATTGTTCATAGTTGAGAGGGGAGTTTGATTTTAAAGTAAAGTTGGGGAAGGTAAATGATTTTCACTCTTTTGTGATAAATTATGATTGGATTATTTGGTAAGATTGTATAAGAATTGAAAGTTTTGATGGTTTTCATAATTTGTTGATTTTTTTATGTATATAAGAAATAATACAACCTAAAAAATTCAAATTGAATGTCCAAATAAAACTTTATCTTCAAATCATTATGATTTCAAATCATGTCCAAACGACTCCTTAAAAAGAAAGTAATTTTGATGACCCGTCCGGTCATAAAATTTGACCCAAAATTTGGGATAATATTTGGGGATCATTCAAATAAGTACTCTCTCCGATTTAATTATAACCACACAAATATATATGACTTATTTTGAGTAATAATTTTTAAAAGTCTTTCTTTACTTAAAATTTCAAGCCCATTCAAACAGGATGAAATGAGTATTTGTTTACCAAATTAGCTCATTATTTTAATTTCAAACTTGAAATATAAAATTTAAAATTTAACAACAACAACACACTCAATGAAATTCTACCAACGTGGAGTTTGTAAAAGATAGAGCGTACGCTAAAATTAAAAAAATATGTTTTTGGAGTGTCCAATTTTTTTAAGTTTCCAAACTTCAATTTCAAGAATTATTTAGAGTTTTCTTTTCTACCTCAACCAACTCATGTATGTCAAACACCAACTAAAATTTCGGTGCCACCCTGACGATATGGACAGAAATCAAGAAAGGTGTCTTCCACTGTGCACGATAATCTATTCGTTTGGAGGCTGAGAATATACATTAAAAGAAAAGGTAAGATAAATAATTTACATAATGGCAGAAAACAAGAAAGGTGTCTTCCACTATATGTATGAATGATAATACACAACTTGTTTGTAGGCGAAAAATATATAAAAAGAGTAAGATAAAGAATTTATAACACCATCCCCCCCAATAATTGACTATTACCAGATAATCATAATCTTTTTTATCAGTTCTTATTTATGACAAGAAAGTTACGAGTTCTGAAAACAGACTCTTACAGAAATAACTCGTACAATAAAATTTTGTTGTCCAGCTCATCTCCGGACCAGTGCATATCGGCAGTTTAAAGATCCGGGCTGCCCTGAGAGTTCTTCTTTATAACAATATTTTAGAAAGTAAATTCAGGTCTCAATCACTACTCTTACAGTACTTACAGATACAATGTTGCGATATTGAATTGATCTGGATTTAATAGTTTCGGCGTAGAATATAAATTTATATGTAAAAATTCACTTATTATAATAAATAATATACCTAAAATTAAATTTAAAGTTACAATAGATTTAATACTAAAAACTTTAGTTTAAATATTGAACTCTTATATAGAATTTTTAATCTTAAATCCGCCTCGGACTGACATATTCAAGAAATTTTGGAGATGAAGGTCTCACATTCTAATTATGTCCCATTGATTAAACACAATTCCACTCTGATCTGTCTGCATTAACTGTTCATAGTGATTACAAAGTTATAATAAGCTGTTGCTACCTTCCTTGTCTCCTCCTTTTCCTTGAACACGTGGGCACCTCATAAACCAATTTCTAATGATAATCATTTCTTTTAAATTTCCAATTGACAACTGTTGATTCTCTTATTCCCTCCATTTTCGTTTATATTAGTCTATTTGATTAGATACGAAATTATAAAATAGTAGAAAAAATTTAAATTTATAATCTCAAATATGTTATATTCTTTGTGTATCTATAGGATTTTTAAAATTTATGATGTTAGTATAACATTTGAATGACTATAAAAGTTTATGATTAAGAATGATATGAAGAGTTTAAATTAAATTAGTTTCAAAATTAGAATAAAATCATTCTTTTTTATCTAGTGGAAAACATAATTAATGGAGTTGTATAATTTAATTGCAATAAGTTAATTAGTACTATAAGTTTAGCGACAATAATTGATATTCTCAGGACTGACATGGAATATATCCACCTTGGCGTCTTTAATGATATGGCATTGTCTAGTTGGATTTTCTGTGTTGGATAATAGTTTAACCAAAACCATAAGTTGAATGAGTACTTGACATTTACCTCCCCTAACAATAAGGTTCACCTGTATTGCATTGAAAAGTCGTCTCAAACATATCGGGGTCCTATTTTAATTCGTAAAAGTGAATCCTTAATTAGGCTAAAATCTACGGATTACGAGCCTTTATAGTAAATTATGGCTAATATTACTAAATAAAAAATGAAAAAAAGAATCCTAAATTTTTTTATTTTTCGGGGGACCCTGTGCACACCTCGCACGGATTCAAAGATACATCGATAACCCACACTCGTTAAGTGGTATATCTTATAAAATGTTTAGGCAAAACCATCCTGTTAATAATTGGCATCAGGGGGGAGCCATGTTTTTAGTTTTATATCTTTTTTACACACGTGAGAGATCTAAAAGTAACACACAATGTTTTTTTTCTTGCAATGTCATTTTCTTTCTATTAGAATTATAAAGAGCCATATTAACCTATTTCCTCGATGTTAGGGTAGAACATATGGATTCATCCGATAAATATGTTCAAAATACATTAAATAAGTATAAATAATACTCCATTCGTTTCAAAATGTTTGTCTTAATTCTCTTTAGTTTTAATTTTACATATGTCATGTTTAAGACCACAAAATTCAAAAATTCTTCTTTACTTTTTTAAATATTGTGTCTAGTTAAAACCAGACAAACATTTTAAAATAGAGAAAGTATTAGATTTCAAACTCAATAAATAAAATAGGTTATGGTAGAATTTTGAAGTCGAACTCATAAAATTCAAATCTCGAATCAACCTCTAATTGACATGCATGCTTGCTAACAACATTGATAGACAGATATAGCGTGAGAATTTAATGTTTGTGGGTTCAAAATGTCACTAAACTCATTGATTATTTGAATTAATGAGTTCAAAATTTAATATTTAAACATATTTATTAAAATTTTAATATATATATATATATATAATCCAAATTAAAAGCTATTGAGTTCAGTTGGATTCACGTGTTTAGACATACAGCCTAATGTCATTATGGAGGAGTAAATGTTTAAGTACTATACTATAATATTTGAAGGGGAGCCCTGAAATAACTGGTAAAATTGTTCTCATGTGACCATGAGATCATGAATTCAAGTCGTGGAAACAACCTCTTGCAGAAATGTGAGATAAGACTGCGTACAATAGACCCTTGTGGTCCGAGTCTTCCCCGAACCCCGCGCATAGCGAGAGGTTAGTACACCAACCTGTTTTTTTTTACTATACTATACAATTTGGTGCATGGTCCTATACATATATATGTTTATACCGACAACTTAATATCTTGCATTCTAATTTATAGATGTCTCACTGTGTTTCAACTAATCTTCTTATGTTTCCTTTACACCTAATACCAAACAATGACTTTCAGACATATCAGTCCACAACTTTCTTCTTTTGTTATAAATATGATGCAAGTGAGAGCTCAACTACACTTGAAATATCAAAACAAACTGTCCTTGCTTGACTTGAACGCCTTCAAATTTCCAATATATAATTAACCCCTATAAATTAAGGCAGCCTCTCAGATATTGTGGCATCATGAGAAGGTGAGTGTTGAGCAAGATGGAGAAGCAGGGTACGTGCTTAACTAACTCATGCATTACGATCAGGTTCAAAATCGGTGAATTCAGAATGAATGTAATCTTATTATTTGTGTGTGTTAAAGCTTTTAGCATATGTATAAGCTAAAATTCTTACCATCCAATCCATTGCATTATAGGTTCAATGTTCAATATTTTCTGACATTTAGTAATTTTTCACAAATATATTGAACTCGTCAAGTGTAGGGTGCATCCGCCTATGTGCATATAAATTTTGAGTATAAAGCAATATGTTCAATTGAACCGATAGTACCATCCTAATTAAATTCGCTATCTATCCGTCGGTTCCAAAAGTTCCATGGGGTTCGCCTCTACTATAGCCATTAATTTCACTTCTCATTTTTTCCTTAATGAGAGTCTTTTATAATCATATATAAGATTAAATTTACTCTTGTACCTTGAGAAAAGGTTCATATTTATCCCTAGTAAGTTGGTCTTATCAAACATGCTCTTATCGTTAATAAAGTTGTTATATTTATCCTCAGTCCTAACGTTTCTCCAATGTGGCATGGCCACGTCATTTAAAAATTCCATGTCACCCGCCATATCTGCCCCCAACTTCTCAACCGACCCACCCACTATTCGCCCGAACTACTCAACCGGACCACGAAAGTACCTTTGCTTAAATTCAGCATAGGCAACTCTTAGAGTGAGGTTTTTACTTTTCAAGTAAGTAGAAATCTGTCGTTTGACATATCTAAAAGCTTGAGGATTGGGGTCATCATGTGATGTTATGTTTCTAAAGAAGTTAACCACTGCTTGATCATCGCCATTTAAGAAGTTGATCTGGAGTATGCCCCTGGCTCGCAGCTCCTTAGCATCTTCCTCTCCATTAATGAACATACCCATGAAACACAAGTAAAATAAGATCCCAAAGGGTCTATATCTTGATCTGCAATTGTTTTTGAAAGCAACTAGGTTTAAAAACAGGGTTATAGTCCATTCGTCGATAGTTAGTCGAGCAAGGAACAACCTCCCTGATAAGACATGATTTAAAATTGATGTCTGATGTGGAATCATATCCCTGGCACAGCTGTAGCTAATACCTACTTTCTTCAACTCTGTGACTGAGAAAGGTGAATAGTGGGGCGAATAGTGGGTGGGTCTGGTCAGATGGATGGGTCGGTTTAGAAGTTGGGTGCGGATACAACTTATGTGGCGGGTGACATAAATTTTTTAAATGACATGGCCATGCCACATCGGAGAAAGGTTAGGGCTGAGGGCAAATATAACAATTTTATTAATGGTAAGTGTATGTTTGGTAAGACCAATTTACTAGGGATAAATATGAATCTTTCACAAAGTACAAGTGTAAATTTAGCCTTTTTCTTGTATACAAATGTTATGATATATTTAAGTCATAAGTTTTTTTTTTATACTCATACAAATGCTATGAGTTATTTTTATATCATAAATTTCGAAAACCTTCATTTTTATTAAAATATTATTATGTTCAAACTATGTCACGTAAATTAAAACACCAAAATGGACACTAGTACTATAGGTTGAGTCATTTGTACAATGAGTTAGTTCTTCATGTGCCCATCTTCCCCATCATGACCACTCTACCTTATTATAATCTGTACGAGCGCCGAGCCAAAGCATTTGCAGCTAGCTCTCTTCCCATCATTTACAGGTAAGTGATTTGTTCATTTTTAATATTTAACAAAAGCTAAAATAAATTATGCTGACATTTATATTTTTCTCCTTGCATGAGATAGAAATTCTGAGCTTTTAATGATCATGTATAATTTCCAAGGAAAATTCTGTCAATTGTAATGGAAGGTGTAAATATTAATGTATGTCAACAGAAAAGATAAGCATTAATTGGAGTGATCAAGTGGTGTAAATTAGAATCAAACAGCTTTTTAATGTTGTTTTAAAGATAGTAATGCCCTTAGTTCTGCTTCAAATTGACCTCCTGTCCAATTGTATGTTAATACATCAATGTCTGAATTCATTATACTCTCATCGTTTCAACATATTTGTCTGGTTTTGATTTGTTACAAAGTTTAATTTTTTTTTTTAATATTATACCTTAAATTAAAGATATGTAAAATGTATCAACATGTCCTTTAATCTTATGATCTTAAACATGTCATGTGAAAAGTTAAAAAGAAAAAAGATATTATTTTTTAAACGGTCCAAAAAAGAAAGTAAGATAAATATTTTAAAACGAAGTAATTAATACTTGAAAAGAAGTTGGAATTGAAAAATTAAGGATTAGATTATTTTGATAATCAAAAACTTGGTGGAAGCTAGAGAATCTGCACCGGCCAGGCCACATTGATGGCATGATAATATGTATGGATTATAAAATAAAGGAAAAAGTAGAACTTAAAGAAAGTTTATTTCCTAGTAATTGGATGATAAGTTACAAACCACAAATATTAATTGCTTCCCACCAACTAGGACAAAAGGAAAAACAAAGATTTGCAAGTATACTATTCCGTAAGGGGTTGTTTAGGCCTTGTTGAGATGAAGCCTACTTAATTGTATTTGATTATTGTAAGTAAGATGTTAGGAGGTTGTTAGGCATGAACTATAGTTAGTTTACTAGATATCAACTAAGTTAATTTACTTAACTAGTGTTAGTTTAATCACAGCAGTTTATAGTTTAATCACAGTAGTTTAGTACATGTATAAACAGGCCCTTTGGCCTTTGATATCAATTCATTCGAAAAGCTCCCACAAAAACTGTTATTCTTTTCTTCCTTCTTTCTCTTATCCTTGACCATTTCTTCATCAACAATTCTTCAATCCAAATACATTGGATTGAACATGCAAACGAGTATGTGTTCAGATTATATAGTTTTAACATGGTATCGAAGCTTTGGCGTGACAAATCAAGCAAGTTTTTAGCAAATTCGAGTTTTTTTTAGATACAATTTTTTTTTATCGCGATACTTGCGATCTGTTTCTGTAGCAAGGTTTGCGTTTCTAATTCTCTGTTACTTTCAAGTTTCTGATATTCTATTAGTTTCTCGTCGAAACTCTGTGAACTATGGGTTCAATCGATACACAAAATATGGATGTCAATTCGAATTCGACTCCAATTGTAGTCGATCATAATCATCCTCTATTTTTAAATGGCTCTGACTCTGCGACTGGATTGCAAATTGAAATTCAGTTAATCGGTATGAAAAATTATACCTTATGGAGCAGGATGATACGATTAAACTTGTTAACAAAAAATAAACTTGGATTCCTTGATGGATCGATTAAGCGAGACACATATGGTAGTAATCTGGTGCAGCAGTGGGATCGATGTGATGCGATGGTAATTTCGTAGATTATGCGAAATGTAAACAAAAACTTACTTAGTGGAATTTTGTATAAATCTACTGCATGTGCTGTTTGGAAGGATCTGCGAGAGAGATTTGACAAGATAAATCTCTCTCGAGTGTATCAATTGAGAAATGAGTTAGCTATGCTTCATCAAGGAGTGTCTCATGTAGTTAGCTATTGCTCTAGAATGAAGTATATATGGGATGAGGTAGATTTTATAGTTTCTGTACCAGTTTGTGAATGCAATAGTCCTAAGGAGTATGTTGCACATTTAGAACAACAACGACTGTTGGAGTTCTTAATGGGATTGAACGATGGTTACAGTAAAGTTAGGAGTCACATTCTTCTAATGACTCCTATTCCAAGTGTAAATCAGGCGTATGCTATGGTGGCATGACGCGCGATTTATGCACACACTAACGCAAGTGCACGTGTCGTGACAAGTAATATAGTCTAGAAGACCGAGTTATCGTCCTCAGGGATTAGTGTCCAATTCTCAAACTCTATTCTATGGTATCTATTTGGTAACCGATGATTGATGAATTGTTTATAACTATACTTATGAATGCTAACTAAATTACTTTGTTTTACTTCAGATATGGTGAAAATAAGGCTTCCAAATCTCCTCAACTATCCGCTCATCTTACTTGTTAATGCAATTAATTATGGTTCTTCTTCTATTTTGAGATAGCAGGTTAACTAAGCCGTTTTATATTCCTGTTAAGGTAATATAAACACTCAACCCCAATATAGAACCATTCTATCTTTCGATGATAAGATTGACTATAAAGGAGGATTAAGAGCAATAACCTATTAAGCCACACAAGTATCGGGGTACTTTCGTCCACGATTTAACCTATGTTTATTCAACTATAGCATATTCACAATCTCCCCTTTCGGCTTTCGATTAGAAATCATATAGATTATGATAATTAGTGATCAATTAATTACCAAGCATTCAAGACAAATATTGAATAAATCTCAACAATGACAAGAAGAAACCAAAACATGCATTAATTCATAAGAATGAGTTTCAAGTGATTTGATATGGAAATCCCTAAATTAAGTTAGTTCCTAGCCATAGACATGCCACGAACTAAACTAATATCCAACATAAACTACAAAGAAATAAAACAAAGAATAAAGAAATTACACAAAAGTAGTCTCCAATCTTGATCTCCAAGTATGTGATGAATTGGCAAGGTTTGGAACCCTTAATCTGACCTAGAAAACTCATTTTTATAGCCTCCAAATCGTTCTTAACCTTTTCCCTCTAGGCCTTGGCCCATTCCCATTCGAATTTGGCAGAATTCCCGCCGACCAGAATCAGCCGCGCGCCAAACTCCCGCAGATTCTACGTATTTTGGACGCCGTGGCGCTCGACGCCGCTGGCCGAGGCGCGCCGCCTTGTTTCTTGCCCGGTTCGCCAACTTTCTAGCTTTTGAGCTCGAACCTCTGTTTACGCCTCTTTTGCTCCTTTTCGCCAATGAGCCACTTTAAACCATTATGACTCAAAAGAAAGAAAATTTATCCTAAGACGACACGTATTTGTACAAAATGGACAAAGGACTAACTAAAAATGACTGAAAAGGTGTATATAAAATACACCGATCATGGCACAAGATGAGAACAAATATTGCTCACTGGGAGATATACAGGTGGTGAAGCCACTGAACACACAACTATGTTCAGTAAAACATCAGCTCCACAGAATAGATCTAGAGCATATTGTGACTTTTGTAACATGAAGGGACATACTAGATAGATGTGTTATAAACTAATGTACTGCGACTATTGTAAGAAAACTGGCCACATCCGAGATAAATGCTATAGACTTGTTGGTTATCCTGATGATTTCAACAACAACAAGAAGGTTAATGTGTCTATGGCAGGGCAGGCACATGGAGAAGGAATACAACAGGCACAACATGTCAAACAGATATGACAGTATCAGGCTCAGGCAGAAGTGAAGCAACTATCTCAGGAACAACATGATCAACTTAATCACATGTGATCGGTGTATTTTATATACACCTTTTGAGTCATTTTTAGTTCTTCTTTTGCCCATTTTTGTACAAATACGTGTCGTCTAGAATATATTTTCTTTCTTTTGAGTCATAATGGTTTAAAGTGGCTCATTGGCGAAAAGGAGCAAAAAGAGGGCAGAAACAGAGGTTCCAGAGCTAAAAAAGCTAGAAAGTTGGCGATCCGGACATAAAACAGGGCGGCGCCGCGGCGCCTCCAACCAGCAGCATCAGAGCGCCACGACGCCCAAAATACCGCAGGAGTTTCGGCGCCGCGGCGCCAGTTTCAGGGCCACGGCGCCGAGGCGGTAATTCTGCCAAATCCGAATGGGAATGGGCCAAGGCCTAGAGGGAAAAGTTTAAGAACGATTTGGAGGCTATAAAAAGGACTTTTCTAGGTCATATTAAGGGTTGAAAACCTTGTCAATTCATCACAACCTTGGAGATCAAGATTGGAGACTACTTTTGTGTAATTTCTTTGTTCTTTGTTTTATTTCTTTATAGTTTATGTTGGATATTAGTTGAGTTCTTGTCATGTCTATGGCTAGGAACTAACTTAATTTAGGGCTTTTCATATCAAATCACTTGAAACTCATTTTTATGAATTAATGCATGTTTTGGTTTCTTCTTATCATTGTTGAAATTTATTCAATATTTGTCTTGAATGTTTGGTAATTAATTGATCACTAATTATCATAATCTATATGATTTCTAATCAAAAGCCGAAAGGGGAGATTGTGAATATGCTATAGTTGAATAAACATAGGTTAAATCGTGGACGAAAGTACCCCGATACTTGTGTAGCTTAATAGGTTATTGCTCTTAATCCTCCTTTATAGTCAATCTTATCACCGAAAGGTAGAAGGGTTCTATATTGGGGTTTAGTGTTTATATTACCTTAACAGGAGTATAAAACGACTTAGTTAACCTGTTATCTCAAAATAGAAGAAGAACCATAATTAATTGCATTAACAAGTAAGATGAGCGGATAGTTGAGGAGATTTGGAAGCCCTGTTTCCACCATATCTGAAGTAACATAAAGTAATTTAGTTAGCATCCATAATTATAGTTATAAACAATTCATCAATCATCGGTTACCAAATATATACCATAGAATAGAGTTTGATAATTGGACACTAATCCCTGAGGACGATAACTCGGTCTTCTAAACTATATTACTTGTCACGACACGTGCACTTACGTTAGTGTATGCATAAATCGTGCATCAACATGCTGCGATCCTGTACTCCAGAGAAGTATCAGCAATTGCCACTTTGCTGAGTCAACGGACTGGTGGTTCATATGGTAATATTTCAGTTTCAAAAGTTCATATGACAGGTAATTCTGTACTTGATGATAGACCTAGTTGGATTGTTGATTCTGGGGCAACTAATCACATGGTAATTGTTAGTGATTTTCCAAATGCTCACGCAAGTGTACGTATCGTTACATGTAATATAGTCTGTAAGACCGAATATCGTCCACAGAGACTGGTTTTCAATTACCGAACATCTACTCTATGTTATCTATTTGGCTAACGATAGTTTGTTTGGGGGTTTTATCTAACATTATTAGTTAGAGTAATTGCAAGAGTTAAACTAAATAAGCTTTGGTTTAAATAAGTTATGGTGGAAATAGAGCTTCCAATCTCCTCAACTATCCACTCTTTCACATGTTAATGCAATGCTAATGACTCTTCTTCTTATTAAGATAGCAGGTTAACTAATATGTCATCATATTCCGATTAGGACATACGAGAGCTCAACCTTGTGCAGAAACCTTCTATATTTCTATGATAGATTTTACCACACAGGAGGATTAAGAACAATAACCTTAAATACTACACAAGTATCGGGGTACTTTCGTCCACGATTTTAACCTATGTCTAGACAACTACATCATATTCAAATCTCTCCTCTCGGATCTCGATTCGAAATCATATAAGTGATGACAATTAATGGTCAGTTAATTATCAAGCAATCAAAATAATATTGAATAAATCTTAATCTGCTGAAGAAGAAATCAATAACTATGCATTAACTATATGAAATAGTTTCAAGAAGATTCAATTGGAATTTGGAAAATCCTACTAAAGTAATTAGCTCCTAAACATTGTCATGTCAGAAACTAATACAAAATCCAATATAAACTGAATTCAAATAAAGAAAGGAAAAGAACTTGAATGTCGTCTTCAATTGTGTTCTCCAATTCTTGTCTTGTGATGTATGTTATGAGGTAGAATAATCCCTAAAATCTGTCCCAAGAGTTTATTTATGTTGTCAAAAACGAGTGCCTTGGACCCTTTTGCCAAGCACTGTTTGGATCGAAATTCCCGCATCGACACCGCGTCCCCGCAATGGAATGGCGTGGTACCGAAGTATCTGCGGCTTCTCGGTAATTATGGCACCGCGATCCTCAGAATGTAGAAATCCTGCAGTCTTTCGTCCGGATCTGCCAACTTTCGTCCTTTTTGCTTCGGGAGCTCATTTTCTGTCCACTTTTAGCTTTTTTTTTGTCATTTTGCCATTTAGAACCGCTGTGACTCAAAAGAAAGAAAAACAACCCTAACAAGACACTTATTTAAACGAAAATGGGAAAAATACTAACTAAAAATGACTCAAAAAACGTATATAAAATACGCCTAACAGTAACTGATAAGAGTTTGATTGAACAACATGAGCTTATAGACAATGCAGGTCATGTGCAACTTCCTACTGGTGACAGAGTAGCTATAACACAAACTGGAAGTTGCAGGTTGAGTGGAGGTGATCTTATTAAAAATGTTCTGTGTGTGTCAAGTTTCCAATTCAATTTGTTGTCGGTTTCAAAGTTAACTAGGGAACTCAATTGTAGTGCCAGATTCTTCCCTGATTTCTTTGTTTTAAAGGTTCTCCTCACTGGGAATGTGAAGAAGATTGGTAAAGAAGTTGATGGACTCTACATGCTGCAATCCAAGACAATAATAAAAGGACAAATTCATTCAGTTATTAAATACACAGAGGAGGAACTACAGGCAGACTTGTGGCACAAAATGATGGGGCATGTCCTAATGACTATGCTCAGGCAGATAAATGAGTTTAGTAACAGATCTAAGTTCACAATAAGGCACTGTGATGTCTGTTCTATGGCTAGACAGACTAGGAAGCCATTCCCTATATATGTAAGCAGGTCTGAGTTTGCCTTTCAGCTTTTGCATCTTGATGTATGGGGGCCTTATAGGACTCCCACTTACAGTGGTATGAGATACTTTCTGACCATAGTAGATGATTTTACTAAATGGACTTGGGTGTTCTTACTATATGTCAAGTCTGATGTAATTTCCATCCTTAAGAACCTGTTTACAGAAATAAAAACTCAATTTGACAGCAGTGTTAAGTGTGTAAGGACTGATAACGAGACAATTTTTTTTAATCATGCTTGTACTGAGTTGTTTAGTCAGCTTGGTATTATTCACCAAAGTTCTTGTGTATACACTCCTCAGCAAAATGGTGTGATTGAGATGAGACATAGACACATTTAGAGATTGCAAGGGCAATCAAATTCCAAGGGCATTTACCAGCAAAATTCTGGGGTGAATGTGTTAAGGCTGCAGTGTATGTGATTAATAGAATACCATCTGTTATGATTGGGAATGTGTCACCCTATGAGAGGTTGTTCAATAAACCACCTTCTTTGACTCATATGAGAGTCATAGGCTGTCTATGTTATGCAACCAACCTAGTCAAGAAGGACAAGTTTTATAGTAGAGCAATTAAAGTAGTGCTACTGGGGTATGCTACCAATCAGAAAGGGTATAAGTTGCTAGCACTGGACAGTATGAGCATCTTTGTGAGTAAAGATGTTAGCTTTCATGAAGATATATTCCCTTTTGAGGATATTAAGGTAGCTGAAAGGAGTGGGGGATCATCACAGACTGAGAACCTTTCTGTGTCTGATCTTTCTGTGGCTGATTCTTATTCTGGAACGTATGGTGATCACTTAGCTGAAGATCTTGGAAACCTGCATGTTTCCAGGAATACAGAAGGAACTGACAGTAATGATCCTGTTGAAGACAATTTTAATGTTGCTGTTGATGCAGGTACCAGTAATGATCAGTCACCAGTATCTCCAAGGACTTCCTCATGTACAAGTGATGAACAACATGCAAAGCTGAAGTTATCACATGATATAACAACAAGGAGATCATCCAGGCTAAGGAGACCTCCCACATGGATGAAGGATTTTGTATCTCATTCAGATAGGGCCAAGTATCCATTATCCAATCATCTCAACTATGTTGGTCTGTCAGTATCTTACCAGAGTTGTGTAGCAAAAATGTCTGAGGATTATGAGCCACAGACCTATTATGAAGCAACAGGGGATATGAGGCGGGTTGATGCTATGAAGGCAGAGATCAAGGCCTTGGAAGACAATCACACTTGGGAGATAGTAGATTTACCAGCTGGAATGAAGGCTATTGGATGCAAATGAGTATATAAGATTTAAGTACAAGGCTACTGGGGAGATATAAAGGTTCAAGGCAAGGCTGGTTGCCAAATGATACAATCAAAGAGAAGGAGTAGACTATCAAGATACATTCTCACCAGTCATCAAAATGGTTACCGTGAGAGTTGTTATATCAATTGCTGCAGCAAGAGGATGGAATATACAACAAATGGATGTGTTCAATGCCTTCTTACAAGGAGACTTAAATGAAGAAGTATATATATGAATGTCCCACAGGGGGTGACACACAAGCAATGTAAGGTCTGTAAGCTTATCAGATCCTTATATGGTTTAAAGAAAGCTTCAAGGAAATGGAACATCAAATTGGTTACTGCATTGATATCTGCTGGTTTTAGTCAAAGTCATTTGGATTATTCACTTCTTACAAAGAAAGTGGATGGGAAAATAGTAGTAATCTTGGTATATGTGGATGACCTGCTCATCACATGAGATGATGAGATGCTTATGGTAGAGACAAAGGCCATATTACAGCAACATTTCAAGATTAAAGACTTGGGAGAGTTAAGGTACTTTCTGAGATTCGAATTTGCCAGAAATAAAAGTGGAGTTGTATGCACCAACAAAAGTATTCCATGGAGCTGATTGCTGATATGGGGCTGACAGGAGCTAAGCCAGCAGGGTCTCCAATGGAATGGAATGCCAAGTTAACCTCATATGCATATGATCAACACTTGAAAGAGAAATCAGTTGTCTCAGATCCTTCTGGAGAGCAAGATTCAGATCATCTTCTGACTGATCCCTCTGAGTATCAAAGACTTATTGGCAGGTTATTGTATTTGACTAATACAAGGACGAATATAGCCTTTGTAGTTCAGTGTCTCAGCCAGTACATGCAAGCACCTAAGACCTTACACATGACAGCAGCAGAGAGGATAGTCAGATACGTGAAGCAAGCACCCGGGTTGGGTATTGTTATGCCTGCGGAAAATTCTGGAGTCATATCTGCCAATTGTGATGCTGATTGAGCCTCCTGTCTCAATACCAGGAGGTCAGGGTATTTGGTGTTCTTTGGTTCCTCCCTTATCTCATGGAAGTCGAAGAAGCAACATACTATCTCATAAAGCTTGACTGAAGCAGAATACATGAGTCTTGCTTCTGTGGTTTCTGAAATTGTATGGATCTCTGGTTTGTTTGTTGAACTTGACATAAAAGTGCAACTGTTTGTTCCTATATACAGTGATAGCAAGTCAGCTATCCAGATAGCAGCAAATCCAGTCTTCCACGAGCGTACAAAGCATATCGATATCGATTGTCACTTCATAAGGGAGAAAGTTCAGCAAGGTCTTGTGTCTCCTTTGTATATCACTACTGCAGATCAACCAGCGAATCTTCTTACGAAAGGATTATTGCAAGGACAACACAATAACCTTCTGTCCAAGCTAGGTGTCAAAAATATGTTTTTAGCACCTAGCTTGCAGGGGATGTTGAGATGAAGCCTACTTAATTGTATTCGGTTATTGTAAGTAAGATGTTAGGAGGTTGTTAGACATCAACTATAGTTAGTTTACTTAACTAGTGTTAGCTTAATCACAACAGTTTATAGTTTAATCAAAGTAGTTTAGTACATGTATAAATAGGCCCTTTGGCCTTTGATATCAATTCATTCGAAAAGCTCCCACAAAAACTCTTCTTCTTTTCTTCTTTCTCTTATCCTCGACCATTTCTTCATCAACAATTCTTCAATCCAAATACATTGGATTGAACATGCAAACCAGTATGTGTTCAGATTATGTAGTTTTAACAGGCCTTTTATTTTTTTCAAAATAAGTGATTCTTTAAAATTTCAAGAATATTTTGGGCATATTTTTACAAAATCACCCTTGTTTAAATAATCAGCATTCATTAACTACATTTTTTTAGGCATTGATTAGGGGTAAATTAGTAAAAGCACTTCTAATTTTCTAGGAGTGGTCACTTTCTTAAGGAGTATGTATAAGCTAAAAGAATCACTTATTATGAAACGGAGATAATATTGCTTAAAATTGGTTTCATTTTCACATAGATCTAATTAGTCGAATGACGACTATTAACTTAATTTCCATGTGTTTCATTGTGTTTAGTCTTAATCAAGTTGCATTACGCGAAATCCAACTTCTCAAGTGAAGAGTAAACAAAAAAAATACGAGACATCCTAGACTATATATATATGGAAGGGTTTGAGGCAGATTCAAAATCAAAGCATAATAGAATTCATTTAGCTTTATATTTCCCATTTTATCTTATGTAAATTTGAATTCCATAGTGAGATTAGACTCATATCCTTTCACATTCTCAAAATCCAAATTAAAAATTCAGAAATTACAACAAATTTCATTGTACAAATTTAAACTTTAATTATTGTACAATAATTTTTCCGTAAACGTTCAATTGCATCACATCATCTTCACATATATATTTAACAATAATATACATATTGGTCTAATGGAAAAACTTAGAATATTGTATACTAGTTATATAGTGCTTGAATTTATACTCCTTCCATTTCAATTTAAGTGTCTTAAGTTCCTTTTGATAATCTAAAAAAGAATTCATCTTTCTATATTTAGTAAGTTTTTCAATTCCAAGACAAGTTTAAGATCACAAGATTTTAAAAATCTCACACATCTTTAATTTAAGTACACAAGATTAAAAAATCTTCATTTATTTTTTAAATTTGTCAAGTCAAACTAGGCCTGGCCAGTGGGCCGGGACGACCCGGTCCCATCCCGGTCTCACCCCGACCCTGAAATAATTTACAAAAAAGAAAACTATGCAAGGATTGAGCGGGGCGGGACATGTCTCGCCCCACCACGACCGACTTCGTCCTGCCTGGCCTTGTCCCGCCCGAAACCCCCTTGCAAATATAGCTGTTGCACCAACGACCATTTTACATTTTGGCAGTTGTACAACGGCCATTTTTTGCCTCCCCCACTGTTACACCCCGTAATTCCAGGACATGTTTATAAGAACGTGCGTAAGAACTCAAAAATGTTAAGATTTGAGACTAGTAAAAATTTATCGGAATTATGGAAATGTCGGGAAACGAAGTATTGCAACGAATAGGAGGGTGACACGTGTCACCCCCTTGGTTGGTCTTGGTCGAAATTGATCATGGGTATAATGGTCATTTGACCAAGGTAAAGATGAACAAGTCTTGCAAAGCTAGAGCTTGAGTTTATTGACTAAGTCAAAGAGCCACTTGGCTTGATATTTAAATCTCATTCATCCAAGCCACCCAAGTGTTATAATCTTGACCCTCCATTGTGTTATATATTCACCCTAAGTTGCAAGACAAGTCTTTTACACAGAGAAAAAAATTAGAACACTTAGAGAAAGGAGAGGAGCTCTCGGGTTAGGGTTTTCCCACACAATTTTTTTTTGCAATTTTGGTTCATTATTCACAAGACTCTAACCCAAGGTCCCTAAGAGTATTGTAAGGATATCTCAATAGAAAGATCTCGGAAAAACGACGTTTTCACGTTAGTCGCAAGGCGAAAACCTAAGGTGTTCTTCAACTTTGAAGTTGGAAATTAAAGGGAAGTTGTTTGTGAACTTCTAAGGGCTTCAAATAGCGGATTGGAGCGTAAAGGAAAGGAACTAAGAATTCTAAGGAGCGACTTTAATCTTGGAGTTATATAAGGGCTTATCAAGGTAACCATCTTGTCGTTTTAATGATTAAAGATTACTTATTGTTGTAGTTATGGATATTAGCAAGCATGAGGTATATATTATGAAGTTTGATAAGTGTTATGGATATTGGAACCCCTAATCCGAAAGTTGCGTGATTAGCCTAAAGATTGTAATTCAATTTGGTTATTAGTTTTAGTCGTCACATGTTATATAAAGAAGGGATTATAGTTGTTTGAGTTGTTTGCGACTATATAACATGTTAGGACGACATTATGGATTGAAAGGTATTGGAAAGGATATTATGTGGTTGTACTTTGTAGCCGAGAATGATAAGTTAATATTGGATTATTTTGTATTATTGTGGGGCATAATTTTACACGTCCTGTTAAGGCGTGTAATCCCCTTTGAATTGTTGGATTGTTGCGCCTTAAATGTGGCATGTTGGTTATTGATTTCGGGCCTTGAAAAAGGTGGAAAAGTACGTAGAAACAAAGGAAGTGCTACCCAATTTTCCGTAGAGTAAGAGACCTTACACTTAGTATGATTCTACGTTAAAAAGCTAGGAGTTGATAGACATGTTATGATTAATATAGGTTGAAGTACTACGAGTAGCGTATTCTACTTGAAGGGTGGAAAAGCTAGCAAGGATAAAGTACTTGGGAGCATTTTGCAACTTGTCGCTAGTCGTCGCGAGGTATGTGAACCTCTTCCTCCTTTTGGCATGATTCTATGTATGAAATATACATGTGATATTATTTCATGATTCCTTCTACTCTTAGAAGTTAAGAAGTATCCACGTTGTTGATTCTAAGTTAAAGGTATGTCTAAGTTATCCTAAGTCCTTACCAAGTCTTATGGGGGATGTTGGTAAGAAGTGTTAGGAAGTTATGAGGTTTGATTTAAAGCTATGTGCCTTGATTTATTTGAAGTAAGTAAGTTGATTTTACGTTTGAAAATGACTTGAATTTATATGTGAAAAGGGGATTGATTTTAAAAGTGGGAGTTATATGATTTTAAAGAGAATAAGCTACTTGGTTTTGGAAGGGTATGAAACTTTATTTTTCAAGATATGGGACTTGATTTCTAAAGTATAGATGACATGATTTTATAAGTATAAGTAAATGGACTTTAAAGAACGTATGTTATGAAGTTTTAAGACTATGAACTTTGATTTTCTTTAAAGGATTAGATTTTCTTTAAAGGATTATGAAAAGCGACATGATTTTAAAGAGTGTATGCTACGAGGTTTTAAGACTATAAGCCTTGATTTTATAAGGGGAAATGACTAAATTTTTAAAAGTATGGCTTCTTAATTTATTTCAAAAGTTAAGAAGATGGTTTCCAAAAGAGTATGTGACTTGAGCTTTAAAAAGAAAGGAGTTTTATGATTCTTTTTAAGTATGTATGTACGTAGTATTTTTGGGTTTAGTTTCCCTAATGTTGCAAGAATAAAAGTGTCTTAAGTTCTCTAAAATGAAAGGTTGTTATAATAGCTTTATGGAAAGTTGTTATGACGACTTAAGAAGAAGTGAAAAGATGATTTAAAAATGTTATGTAAGGAAAATCACACCGAGCCTACAAATGGGCCGGATTATGTTATGAGATACACCGAGCATACACATAGGCCGGATTACGCCATATTACCCCGAGCCTACACATAGGTCGGGTTACGTCATCTTACACCGAGCCCCACAGGCGGGCCGAATTATGTTACATGATTCCACAGTACACCGAGCCCCACAGGCGGGACGGATTATGCTGCATGATTCCACAGTACACCGAGCCCCACAGGCGGGCCGGATTATGCTACATGATTCCACAGTACACCGAGCCCCACAGGCGGGCCGAATTATGCCACATGATTCATTAGTACACCGTGTCCCGCAAATGGGTTGGATTATGTTATCACGTATGGATAATCAAAGTAAGCTCCCAAATAAGAAGTCCCTCCATAAAGGGCCGTATTATGTTATGTAAGATATGTAAGTTATGCGGAAAAACTTGATTAAATTCTTAAGTATGTATGTAAGAATATGATGTTAATTCTTATTGAAAAAAGGAAAAGAACGGTTAATATATGATTGATTTCAGGAGTTAAAATGGCATGGTAGGATCTGGTATTTCATTTTTATACTTGCCCTTGTCATTCTTTTATACAGTTATGATTTGGTTACTGTACCTTATTTTTGTTCCATACTGCACTAAATTTTTCTTCGGGCCAAGCCTGCGTTAAATGCCCGCAGTGTTAGGTACAGTTGGTGATCCTTGCTCTTAGGATCTCTGTCGATTTTGGGAAGCTCCATTCACTCCGGAGGCTTATCTTTTGGGTACGGTTTCCCTGATGTTGTAGATTTATGTACATTCAGGGGTATGGCGGGGCCCTGTCCCGCCACAGTTGTAATTCTTAGAGGTCTGTAGTCATATCTTGTGGGTCGGTTTGTAAAGAAGAAGGATGTAACTGCGTTGGTTAAGTATATGTATATGTGTCCAGGGAGGTAGCCTTATCGGCTAACCTATTGTTTATTTCTTGTTGATTTATTTTATAAGTTTCATGTATGTTCCGCTGATTATCTCTGATGTGTACCTGTAAGGGTGCCCAGGTAGGGCACCAGTCGCGGGCCCAGGGTCGGGTCGTGACACCCACTCCCCCAACCCCCTCACCCCTTTATATTTATTTTTAACCCCTAAGTTATTATATTTACACTCTAATCCAATTTTCCAACTATAAATAACTCATTTTCTCTTCATTTTTCTCACAAATCTTCCTACAATATTTCAATCAATCTGTATACATTGTCTACTAAATAATATTCAATTTTATTTATTCATTTGGAGTGAAGTTGGCAACTAGCTTGAAGATTATCTATCGAACAACGTTTTAATTTTTAACCTCTCGATTACACGTCGACGTTTGGTACATTCGTTCTTTCATTAAATTATTATTGTTTTTTCAATTTATTTAGCGCACTTACTCTCATTATCTTTTATTATTTATTTGCATAATTAAAATGAAATGATTAAGAGGTATGTTTAAGGGTAAGGGTAAGGGTCAGACTCCTTCTAGTAGGGGTAACAAGGGCAGGGGTACTTCTTCTAGTATTCGTAGTCCTACTCCTAAACGTGATGATTTTATTGATACTGAAGATTTTTATGAAATACCATATGATTTAGACGAGCAGATAAATTCTCAAAATGAACAAGACTTTAATTTAGAAGATGCTCTAGATGATGATACACTCACTAATGTAGATGAAACACCCACTAGTGAACATCCAACTGAAACGCCTCATATTCCCCCTTGTATGAGACGAGGTCCAGCTAAATGACCATTAAAATCAGATGCATGAAAATATTTTGATAGAGACGTACAAAATCAAGTAGCTATATGTAAAACTTGTAAAATAGTTTATAGTTTTAAAACTGGACAAGGTAATGGTGGAACGGGGGTTTAATGAGACACATCAAACAAAAACACACAACTATGCATGCCCAATACGATGCTAAAAAAAGGGTGTGCGAGCGCCCTCTCCATCGGGACAAGGTTCACATACTGTACCGGACCAAGTACTGGGTCAAATTAACCCTACAACGGGGAGAGTTGTAGGCCCTAAATACGATAAACATAGAGATAGAGAAACATTATTAAAATTAGTTGTTGTGGAGGGTTTGCCTTTTTCATCTCCTGATTTTATTCATTATATTAGAGATATGTATAATCATGCTTATAAAAGTTTTCCTAGATCAACTGTTAAGAATGTATTTAAATTTGCACATGAATATCAACAATATTTACACTATGCATTATATCATTTTAATGGCAAAATCGCTCTAACTTCTGATATAGGTCGTAGTACTAACGGTCATGATTATTTAACGGTAATCTGTCATTGGATAGATTATAAATGGTCTATGTAAAAATGTATTTTAGCGTATAGATATATAGATAGTAGGCACATTGGTGATTTTATTTCAGAAAATATTTATTTAGTTTGCGATTATTACGGAATAACTGATAAAATTATGAGTATTACATTAGATAATACATCTTCTAATAATACTGCTATTACAGTTTTAAAAGATGCTTTAACTCCGTCTTTTTCAAATAATTTTCATATAAAATGTGTTTGCCATACTTGTAACTTAGTTGTAAAGGATGACCTATTACTTTTTCAAGATATTCTTGAAAAAATATAATTTTCTATACACTTTATTTTTAAAAATAATAGAATACAACGAAAAAAAGATTATAAAAAAACTTGTCACGATTGTCAACTACCTTATAGAAAAATTCACGAAGAAGTACCACTAGGTGAAATTATTTATATGAACAACTACTTGTTGCTTATGATTATAGAAAACCTATAACTTTATTTTTAACGCTCATAATCAAAATCTAACTGATATGATTGTAGATAACGATTGAGAAAAAATTAAAGAACCTATTGTATTTCTAGAGAAATTTTTTCAAGCAACCAAAGAATTTTTCGATATATATTATCCGACTATTTCAACTATGTTACTTTATATAGCTATAATATTTTTACTCCTTAGAGAATATATGAAAAAAATCAGCTTATAAGCAAGCTATTAAAAAATGTTTATGAAAATAAAGAAATATTTTATTCCTATTCCCCAAATTTATATTATTGGTGCTGTATTAAATCTGATTATTAAAATAGACGGTTGTAAATCACTTATTGAAAATATTTATTCATGTATAGAAGTATTACCACCTCCAACTCCAAAAAATTTAAATGCCCCACCACCTATTGAAATTGAACAAACGAAAGAAGAAGTGTTGTATAGCATAGAAGACGAATGCAAAAAAGTATATAGGTATTACCAACAAGAAAATGCTAGCAACCAACCGACTTCCATACCATATTCTTCTTCTTTTTCAACACACCCTCTAAAAAGACATGTTGTTTCTGCGGCTAGTATTGAAAGCCTCAGAAATAGAATGTGCGGTGGTAGCACTACTAGCCAAATTAGCGAGTTTGATATTTTTGTTTTGCAGAGTATTTTACCGTACCAAGCAATTGTCAATGAAGAAGGAAATGAAGACTTGCTGAAATACTGGAGGGGGAATGAGAAGACATTTTCGACACTTTCAATGATGACCCGAGATGTTTTGAGCATTCAAGCATCATCAACGGCTTCTAAAAGCGCTTTTTCTGCCGGCATATTTCAAATAGGAGAGCACAAACACTCATTAGTCGGAGACAGCCTAAAGATTGCAGTACTATTCAGAGATTTGATACGAGCGTAGCGGAGAAGGTGCGGTCAACCGGAGATCAAGGAAGAAGAAGACAAAAACTACAACGACATCTTATCTGAAGGCATTAGTAGCGACGTGGATCAATTCGACCAACAAATACCAATTCCAACCGAAGAACCACACGACATTGTGAAGAAACTAGAAAAAGTATTTTCAAATTGGTAATTTATTTAATTGTAATTTTACTATGACATTTGCGACTTTTGAACAACACCACAAAGTTGTAATTTTGACAATTTTATATGTATTATCAAAAAACATATTTCAATGAAATAATATAAGAGACACAAAAACAGCATTGAGATGTTTTTATTACACTATCTTGTTCAATTATTGAGTTGTTCATATATTTAAATTTAATATATGTAATTTTTAAAAATAACTGCACAATAAATCTGGACAAGTAGAGAATCTAAAATTTGTAAAAGAGTTTATAATTTTAAAACTGGACAAGGTCATGGTGGGACGAGGGGGTTTAATGAGACACATAAAATAAAAACACCCAGCTAGGTATGCTCAATACAATGCTAAAAAAAAGGGTGTCCAAGCGCCCTTTCCATCAGGAAAAAGTTCACATACTGTCCCGGATCAAGTACAATGTCAAATTAACCCTGTGACAGGGGAGAATTGTAGGCCTTAAATACGATAAACATAGAGATAGGGAAGCACTAGCAAAATTAGTTGTTGTGGAGAGTTTTCCTTTTTCATTTTCTAAATCTCCTGATTTTATTCATTACATTAGAGAAATGTATAATCCTGCTTATAAAGGTTTTCCTAGATCAATGGTTAAGAGAGATGTATTTAAATTTGCACACGAATATCAATAATATTTATGTTATTCATTATATCATTTTCCTGGTAAAATATCAATTACGTCTGATATAGGTCATAGTACTAACGGTCGTGATTATTTAACGGTAACCTGTCATTAGATAGATTATAAATGGTCTATGCAAAACGTATTTTAGCATATAGATATATAGATGATAGGCACACAAGTAATTTTATTGCAGAAAATATTTAGTTTGTTTGTCATTATTATGACATAGCTGATAAAATTATGACTATTACATTAGATAACACTTCTTCTAATAATTATGCTATTAATATTTTAAAAAACAGTTTAACTCCATCTTTTCCAAATCATTTTCATATAAAATGTGCATGTCATATTTATAACATAGTTGTAAAGGATGATCTATCACTTTTTGAAAACATTCTTAATAAAATACAATTTGCTACAAACTATATTTTTTAAAAAGTAATAGAATGCAACGAATAATAGAATATAAAAAAACTTATCACGATCTACAACTACCTTAAAGAAAAATTTCCGAAGAAGTACCCACTAGGTGGAATTCTTTGAACCAACAACTACTTGTTGCTTATGACTATATGTCACGACTCAACTCACGAGTCATGATGGCACCTACCCTATTCCCCCAAGTAGGCGAACCACGTTCTCAGTAACAAGTTAAATCAGCGAAAAATAAATGAAATAAGTCTTAAACACTAAATTCTCCAAAATCTGGTCAAAACAGGTACAAGAGCACTAACAAGTCTGAAAAAATAGAAGTCTGGAAGAGTGCCCGAAGGCTACATATTGTCTGTCAATAACCAACGAAAGTGAAAATAATAAGAAGCCCTTCAGGGGCCATGTACGACCAAATAGCTCACCCTGAATGACTAGAAGATGTCCACCTCGCGAATCAGCCACGGGGCGTAGAACTGGAACCTGAATCGTACTATGCACTCAACAAAAGTGCAACAAGAGTAGTATCAGTACAACACTAGTACCGATAAGCATCATAGGCCGACAATGATTAGATAACACATGAAGAAGTTGAAACCAACAAGTAACACATAGAGCACACAGGCATGGTCACATATCATATGCAAGTATAGTGTAAAGAATTCAAGAATTATCAAGACAGATATAGTTCACCAATGATCAGTCAAATATAAGAGTGGATGAATGCAATGCAATGCAATAGTCACCTCTCTCACTCCACTCATGTACACACATGCTAAGGGCTATGCCTCAAAGCCATGACCCATGGGGACCCGCGAAGTCCATGTACTACTCGTGCTCTCCGGATAGAACCTCGGAGGCTATCAATCCCGCTCTCCAGAAGAAACCTCGGAGGCAATCACTCCCGCTCTCCGGTAGAAACCTCGTAGGCAATCACTCCCGATCTTCGGTAGAAACCTCGGAGGCAATCACTCCCGCTCTCCGGTAGAAACCTCGGAGGCAATCACTCCCGCTCTCCGATAGAAACCTCGGAGGCAATCACTCCCGCTCTCCGGTAGAAACCTCGGAGGCTATCACAGTTTATCAATATCCTCAGAACAATAATATAACAAAAAGTATGATAAACATGATATCAGTCTCAACACATATCACAAATATATAATCAACAAGTACAAGTCATATCAATATCCTATGTTCAATTATCAGCATCACAATTCTTTTATTTCTCAAGACAAGCGAGTCATTATGCAACGGAGATACAATCAGGTGATAATCACACAAAATAACACATATGGCGACAAGCCCACATAACAGCTGACGGAACCAACGTAAATGTAATTCATCTCCACTTCATGCCCGAATGCCTATTATGCTATCCCTGTCACTTCCTACAACTACATACGATTCTCTAATCAGAGTCTAACTCAAGTAAAGCATAACCTACCTCAATGCCGAGCGGGTGCCACTAACCATCAAACCACTGCCTTCCCCTTGCGTAGAGCCTCTGAACGATTTAAATCTAGAAAATATGCAAACTACCTTATAATATGAATCTAAGGACAGCTCTATTGCTATATTTATATTAACAATATTTTTACCATTTCAATTGTATGACTAAACTCATACTCATATAACAATATTAGCATAACTTCAGGAAATTCAATTTATAATTCTTTTCTTTTAACTTTCTCGTATCTTCCGCTTGTAAATGATATAATATTAAATTCGTAACTCCAAATAAGGTGTTTATTGTACCACATCAAAGGCAACATTAGGATCTATTATTATGCCGAATCCCACCTGATAATACTTAGTGTATATGGTGAAAATTTACGAAGGAAACAACCCTATGAAATCTGTGTCGCCAGAATATTTGTAAAACAAGGCAGAAACTTCAAACGGTCATAACTTTCAAACCATAAGTCGTATTTATCTTCGTATGATATCAAACTGACGGGAACAGAGTAATATACAACTTTCATTCATCCCATATTTCCATATTCATTACGGATTTGTACAGTTTTCACGTTTTATACGCTGTATCGCCTGGATTTTGGTAAAATGGGACAGAAACTTAAAACAGTCATAACTTTTAAATCATAAGTCGCATTTTCCCCCGTAAGATATCAAACTGATGGGAACAGAGTAATCTACAACTTTAATTCAGCTCATAGTTTCATATTCTTTACAGATTTATACAGTTTTCATATTTTTATAAACTGTTGTAATCATTACGCCATGATAATCCCTCAAGCTTTCTCTTTTTCAAGTGAATTGTGGAATTTCCGGGTGATGACTTCTTAAAAAAAAGATTGATTTCATTATACAACACACCATTATGAGGATTATGAATAGATTGACTCAACCATAAATATTGAATCTAACCTGAAATTAATTGAGCGTTCCTCCTCGTCAAGTTACTAGCGTTTTCTTTCGTTCCCTTCTTTTCTTCTCCTCTCTTTTTCCTACTTGCCGCTGCGTTCTTCTCCCTTTTTGCTACTAGGTTTTCTTGATTTTTCCTTATTTTCTTACTCTTTGTAACAAGTCGTTTTCCTTTCTTTTCCTTTTCTTTTTTATTTCCTTGTTTCTTGTTCACATTTTCTTTTTCTTTGTAACAAGCCGTTTTCCTTTGTTTTCCTTTTCTTTTTTATTTCCTTGTTCTTGTTTCTTGTTGTCATGCCCTACTATGCATGAGATTAGTGGGCTTGGCCCACTTAATCATTCAGTTAATCTCATGCACATATCTTATATTATAAACCATATAATTAAATACCCTATAGTCTCATACTCTTTTTGTAGTTTTAAAGTGCTAAACGACTGACGGGTCGTTACATTAGATACCAATCAAACAATCGCTCGTCCTCGAGCGACAATGGTATGGATGGAGTAAAGGAGGTACCTGAACTGTCGAACAACTGAGGATATCTGCTCCGCATATCCGCCTCGTTCTTCCAAGTGACCTCCTCAACCGGACGATGCTTCCACTAAACCTTGACTGAAGCAATCTCCTTGGACCTCAACTTCCTCAACTGTCTATCCAAGATTGCTATCGGCTCTTCCTCGAAGGACAAATTCTGATATAATAATATTGAATCCCACCGAATGATATAAGACCCATCTGAATGGTACTTCTTCAGCATGGAAATATGGAATACCGGGTGAACACTTGCTAAACCTGGTGGCAAAGCTAACTCGTACGCCACCTCGCCAACACGACGAAGAATCTCAAAAGGGCCGATAAACCTGGGGCTCAACTTGCCCTTCTTCCCGAATCGCATTACCCCCTTCATGGGTGAAACCTTCAATAGGACCTGCTCACCAACCATGAACTCAGTATCACGAACCTTCCGGTCTGCATACTCCTTTTGCCTACTCTGAGCTGCCAGAAGCTTTTCCTGGATAAGCTTCACCTTGTCCAAGGACTGCCTCAGCAAATCTGTATCCCAAGGTCGAACCTCAAAAGCATCAAACCACCCGATATGAGAACGACACCTCCTACCATATAAAGTCTCGAATGACGCCATGTCAATACTGGAATGCTAGCTATTGTTGTACGCGAACTCTGCCAAGGGTAAGAAATTGTCCCAATGACCACCAACATCAATAACACAAGCCCTCAACATATCCTCAAGTACCTGAATAGTCCTCTCGGACTGACCATCTGTCTGCGGGTGGAACGTCGTGCTAAGATCCAACTGAGTTCCCAATTCTTTTTGCAAAGTCCTCCAGAAATGGGAAGTAAACTGAGTGCCTCTGTCGGAAATGATGGAAATGGGAACCCCGTGCAATCGAACTATCTCTCGAAAGTAGATCCTGGCCAACTTCTCCGCGTTATAAGTAGTCTGAACCGGAATGAAGTGCGCGGACTTAGTCAGCCTGTCCACGATAACTCAAATCGAATCAAACTTGCCCAAAGTCTTCTGAAGACCAACCACAAAATCCATAGCGATCCTTTCCCACTTCCATTCGGGAATGGGCATCCTCTGAAACACACCTCCTGGTCTCTGGTGCTCATACTTAACCTGCTGGCAATTCGAATACTGAGCAACAAACTTCACAATGTCCCTCTTCATTCTACCCCACCAATAGTGTTGCCTCAAGCGCGATACATCTTTGTTGCTCCTGGATGAATGGAGTATCTAGAACTATGAGCCTCTCTCAAGATCAACGGAATCAAATCACCAACTCTAGGAACGCAAATGTGCCCCTTAATCCTCAAAACACCCTCATCATCAAGAATAGCCTCTTTGGCTTCTCCACTTAACACCTTATCCTGAATCTTGCACAATTTCACATCCTCAAACTGCTGGGCCCGAATCCGCTCTAAAAGAGACGACTTCGCCTCCACACAAGCTAACACCTTACCGAGTTCTGAAATATCGAGCCTCACCATACTATTAGCCAAACATTGAACCTCCATAGCTAAAGGACACTCTCTCATAGTTAAACGCGCCAAACTGCCCATACTCACTGCCTTTCGGCTCAACGTATCGACTAACACATTAGCCTTACCCGGATGATAAAGGATAGTAATATCATAATCCTTGAGCAACTCCATCCATCTACGATGTCTCGAGTTCAAATCTCTCTGACTAAATACATGCTGAAGGCTATGATGATCCATGAAGACCTCACAATGGACTCAATACAAGTAATGCCTCTAAATTTTCAAAGCGAAGACTACTGCAGCCAACTCCAGGTCATGAGCGGGGTAGTTCTTCTTGTGAACCTTCAACTGTCTCAAAGCATACGCGATCACCTTACCCTCTTGCATTAACAAACATCCCAAGACAATGCGTGAAGCATCACAGTAAACAGTAAAGTCCTTTCCCTTCACTGGTAGAGCCAAAATCGGGGTTGAAGTCAATAAAGCCTTAAGCTTCAGGAAGCTCTCCTCACACTCATCGGACCACTAGAAAGGCACACCCTTTTGAGTCAACCTAGTCCAATGGGAAGCAATAGACGAGAATCCCTTCACAAATCAGCGATAATAAATCGCAAGGCCTACGAAGCTCTGAATCTCCGTCACCGAAGTAGGTCTGGCCCAATCTCTAACCGCCTCGATATTTTTGGGATCAACCATAATCCCATACTTGGACACAACATGTCCCAAAAATTTTACGGAACTGAGCCAGAACTCGCACTTGGAAAACTTGGCATACAATTCATTCTCCTTCAACAGGCCAAGCACGATCCTCAGATGCCTCTCATGATCTTCCTTACTCTGAGAGTACACCAGTGTGTAATCAATAAACACTATCACAAATGAATCCAAGTAAGGTTTGAAGATTCCATTCATCAAATCCATGAAGGTTGCAGGGGCATTAGTAAGCCCGAAAGACATCTCCAATAACTCATAATGACCATAAAGGGTCCTGAAAGCGGTCTTCGGAACATCCTTCACTCGAATCTTCAATTAATGATAGCCCGACCTTAAATCAATCTTAGAAAATATCGACGCACCCTGAAGCTGATCAAATAAGTCATCAATGCGGGGATTGGATACTTATTTCTGATTGTAACCTTGTTTAATTTCTGATAATCAATACACATTCTCATGGTGCCATCATTTTTCTTCACAAACAGAACGGGAGAACCCCAAGGAGAAATACTAGGTCTAATAAATCCTTTGCTCAACAAGTCCTGCAACTGCTCCTTCAACTCTCTCAGCTCTGTCGGAGTCATTGATCGGTGTATTTTATATACACTTTTTGAGTCATTTTTAATTAGTATTTTACTCATTTTATTTATGTTTAGTATAGTATTATGGTCGTTTTCCTTTCTTTTGTGTCACAGCGGTCATAAATGGAGAAATGGCGAAAAGAAGATGAAATGAGCATAAATGAGATGAAATTGCACACAAAAAGGGCCAAGAAATAAATTCTAAGAAGTTCCGGGAATTATAGAGGAGTTCAGACGAAGTCCGGATGAAAAAAGGGCAACGAGACGGAATCTGCCAGAAAAACGTCACCGGAGCCGCGGCGCCCAATGTGCTGGAAGCTCAGAAAGTTGTAGGTTTTCGAGCCACCGCATCATGGTCGCGCCGACGCGGGATTTATGAAGTCTGGGCCGAATTTGGCATGTTTTCAGGATCCTAAAGGGATAACTTTTCCTACCTAAAGGGATAATTTTTCCTACCTAAAGGGATAACTTTTCCTACCTTAAAACCCTTACCAAAAAAGATTCTAATAACTTTTCCTACCTACAAAATCCCTAACCCTTCACCAAAAGGATTCTTTGCCTATAAATACTCTACATCATTAGAAGAATAAACCATTCTCCATTCCACCATTCACCATTCTACATCCATCCATCCATCACTCCATCTTGTAAATATTCCACAACACAACCCTTGGATGCTAGAAGGCTTGGAGTCTCGTTCTTGAGTATTTTTCTTTTCTTTCTTTTTGCTTTATTTATTTCAGTTCATGTATGGAGTTTGTATTAGTTCTTAGCGTGACAATGGCTGGGAGCTAATTACTTTATTAGGGATTTCCTTGTGATTCACTTGAAACTCTATTCATGAATTAATATTGTAGTTGATTTCTTCTTCACTTAGTTAAGATCTATCCAATAATTGTTTTGCATGCTTGGTAATTAATTGATCACTAATTATCATTACTTATATGATTTCTAATCAAACTTCGAAAGGAGGAGGCTGTGAATATGCTGTAAGTTGGGTAGACATATTTTGGATTGGGGATGAAAATACCTCAATTATTTATGTAGCGTTAATGAGAGGCTTAACAACCCTAATTTTACGCATGGCGCGTGACGGTTAACTAGGTTTTTGGTCTTAATCCTCCTATAGAGTCATCCTTATCACCGAAAGGTAGAAAGGAGCAATACTGGGGTTGAGTGTTTATATAGCCTTAACGGGAGTATAAAACGAATTAGTAAACCTGCTAGCTTAACGTAGAAGAAGAAGTAAGTCTAATTATATTAAGGATTGAATAGAGTGGATAGTTGATGATCTTGGAAGTCCAAATCCCCCATCATAACTGATTTAAATCAAAGTATATTTATAATTAGTTTATTTCCTGCATTATTAGTCTAAAATCTCAATCAATTACGTTAACCAAATAGATACCATATGATAGATAACCGGTACTTGAAAACCAATCCTTGAGGACGATATTCGGTCTTACCAAGACTATATTACTTGTCACGATAACGTGCACTTGCGTTAAAGTGTGTGCATCTTTTCGCGCATCAGCCATCCGATAGGGTGGAATAGAAATAGGTCGGGTGTCTGGCTCCAAGTCAATGCAAAAGTCAATATCTCTATCAGGCGGCATACCAGGAAAATCTGTAGGGAAAACCTCTGAGAACTCACAAACAACTGGCACTGACTCTACGGAAGGAGTATCCACACTAGTATCCCGAATATGAGCCAAAAAGGCTAAACATCCCTTATCTATTAACTTTTTTGCCCGAAGAACTGATATGATCCTCTTAGGTGCTGGACTAGGAGTACCCTTCCACTCTAACCGTGGAATTCCTGGCATGGCCAACGTGACTGTCTTGGCATGACAGTCTAAAATAGCATGATAAGGAGATAACCGGTCCATGCCCAAAATAATGTCAAAGTCCACCATATTCAAAATAACCAAGTCTACCCACGTATCATACCCCATAAACGAGACCACAAAAGACCTATAGACCCGATCTACTATCACAGAATCCCCGACAGGAGTAGAGACATGAATAGGTACCTCAAGCATATCACAAAGCATATCCAGATTCGTAGAGAAATAGGTGGACACATAAGAGAAAGTAGAACCTGGATCAAATAAAACAGAAGCTGACCGGTGATAAACCGAAATAATACATGTGAT
This sequence comes from Przewalskia tangutica, assembly GCA_029844215.1. NCBI lineage: Eukaryota > Viridiplantae > Streptophyta > Magnoliopsida > Solanales > Solanaceae > Przewalskia > Przewalskia tangutica. Next base: position 76,138,787 of record CM056738.1, on the reverse strand, counting down.
AACTGCGTCAGATGCCTCGGCTTCTGGTCTACCCAGAAAAGCATAGAAATAGGCACGTCCACCCCAGACTGTGTGCCTCCACGACCACCACGAACTGCCTGAGATCCTCCTCTCACTGACTGAGCACCACCCCTACCAGACTGATGACCACCTCTGCTAGGCTGGTGGCCACCCCTGCCCGACTGTGAACCCCCTCTACTAGAATATCCCCCTCATCTGGCTGGCAGTGCTGAAGGCCTAGATGTCGGAACTCTGGAACCTTGTCTGGATCTAGAACACTTCATCGCGTAATGTCCTATCTCGCCGCACTCATAACATGCTACCTTAGCCATAGGCTGCTGAACTGTCATAGAAGAATCCGAATATCCCCCACGGTCTGAAGGTCGAGAGTAAGACCCTCGGGAAGTCTGTCCAGAATTGTGCCCGCTATAACCTGAAGAACCACCTGCTGAAACCTGTAGTGATGACTGGATGGGGCGGCTTTAGGGATGATAACGAACCCTGTCATGGTGTCCCCCACCTCTAATAGGACCTCTGGAACTATCAAATCTATGAGTTGTCTTGTCGCCACCCCCACTACGTGCCCGACCCCTCTATGACTCAACCCTCCTGGCATGCTCCACTACTTATTGGAATGAGGACCTAGAAGCCTCCAATTGCAAGGTCGCCAGCCGAAGCGGAAGGTCCAAACCTTTCACAAATCTTCTCACTCTCTCAGCCTTTGTGGGGAGTAATGCCGTCGCATAACGGGACAGCGCAAGAAATCTGGTCTCATACTCCGCAACTGAACTACCCTGCTGCTCCAATGTCGAAATTCATCCTTCTTGTTGTCTCTCAGAGTACGAGGGACATACTTCTCCAGGAACACCTGGTAGAACTGGGTCCAGGTCAAAGGTAGCGATACAACTGGTCGACACTCCACGTACGATCTCCACCACTGCTTGGCATCCCCAACTAACTGGAAAGAAACATAATCAACTCCGTGAGACTCCACTATACCCAACTTATGAAGCATCTCATGGCAGGTAATAATAAACTCATACGCATCCTCCCCGGGAGTACCATATAACCAAGGAGGAGACATTTTAGTAAACCCCTCGAACAATTTCCGCTCCTCAGTGGTCAACACTGGCCCATCCGTAGGCCTTATAGCAAAATCAGGCGCTGGAGTATCATCAATACGGGGAGCCACTGCCGCCGCTGGCAATACCCTCGATGTCCGAAATCCTGGAGCAACCACAACATTGGGAGTCTGACCTCCCACTCTAGTCTGCGCGCCATCTGGAACAACTGGAAGCATGCCCGTTTGAGCCAAACTGTCGAAGTACCCCAACACCCGAAACACAACCTCCTGAAATCCGGTGTAGCAGCGACCCCAGGTTGTGCCTCAGCATCCCTAATCTTATCATCTAGAATGTCGTCAAGCTCCGGAGTTAACTCTCATGCAGGTCCCGGCAGTCTTTGGTCTTGAGTTCCTACCGGAATAGCCGCACGACCTTCCGCCTACCACGCACTTCGCCGCCATGAACAACTGCTCTGGCAACGGGTATGGATGCGCGTGCAGGTGCAGCCTCCTGACCTCCAGTAGCAGTCGATCGCGTCCTCACCATCTGTGAGAGAACATAGAAATGAGTGTAAGATACCAATCTGAACAAGGTCGCACGAAAAGAATGAACCATATATCAATCGGATTGAACTAGCATGAAAAGAGTAAAGAAGAGAAATGTTTGCTAAATGTACTATAGCCTCTCGAGGATGGGTACGGACGTCTACGTACCAATCCGCAAGACTATACTAGACATTGATCTTGTACTCGTTAGACCGATTAACCTAGAAGTTCTGATACCAACTTTGTCACGACCAACTCACAAGTCATGATAACACCTATCCTATTCCCCCGAGTAGGCGAACCAGGTTCTTAGTAACAAGTTAAATCAGCAAAAAATAAATGAAAAAAAAGAAATTATAAGTCTTAAACACTAAATTCCCCAAAATCTGGTCAAAACAGGTACAAGAGCACTAACAAGTCTGAAAAAAATAGAAGTCTGAAAGAGTGCCCGAAGGCTACATATTGTCTGTCAATAACCAACGAAAGTGAAAATAATAAGAAGTCCTTCAGGGGTCACGGACGACCAAGTTGCTCACCCTGAATGACTAGAAGATGTCCACCTCGCGAATCAGCCACAGAGCGTAGAACTAGAACCTGGATCGTACTCTTCACTCAACAAAAGTGCAGCAAGAGTAGTATCAGTACAACACTAGTACCGGTAGCATCATAGGCCGACAATGATTAGATAACGTATGAAGAAGTTGAAATCAACAAGTAGTACATAGAGCACACAGGCATGGTCACATATCATATGCAAGTATAGTGTAAAGAAATCAATAATCTATCAAGACAAATATAGTTCACCAATGATCAGACAAATATAAGAGTGGATAAATGCAATGCAATGCAATAGTCACCTCTCTCACTCCACTCCTGTACACACATGCTAAGGGCTATGCGTCAAAGCCATGACTCATAGGGGACCCGCGAAGTCCATGTACTACTCGTGTTCTCCGGATAGAACCTCGGAGGCTATCAATCCCGCTCTCCGGAAGAAATCTCGGAGGCAATCACTCCCGCTCTCCGGTAGAAACCTCGGAGGCAATCACTCCCGCTATCCGGTAGAAACCTCAGAGGCAATCACTCCCGCTCTCCGATAGAAACCTCGGAGGCAATAACTCCCGGTCTCCGGTAGAAATCTCGGAGGCTATCACAGTTTATCAATATCCTCATAACAATAATATAACAAAAAGTATGAGAGACATGATATCAGTCTCAACACATATCACAAATATATAATCAACAAGTACAAGTCATATCAATGTCCTATGTTCAATTATCAGCATCACAATTCTTTTATTTCTCAAGACAAGCGAGTCATTATGCAACGGAGATACAATCAGGTGATAATCACACAAAATAACACATATGGCGACAAGCCCACATAACAGCTGACGAAACCAACGTAAATATAATTCATCTTCACTTCATGCCCGAAGGCCTATCATACTATCCCTGTCACTTCCTACAACTACATGCGATTCTCTAATCAGAGTCTAACTCAAGTATACCATAACCTACCTCAATGTCGAGCGGGTGCCACGAAAAATTAAACCACTGCCTTCCCCTTTCGTAGAGCCTCTGAACGATTTAAATCTAGAAATTATGCGAATTACGTTATAATACGAATATAAGGACACCTCTATTGCTATATTTATATTAACAATATTTTTACCATTTCAATTGTATGACTAAACTCATACTCATATAACAATATTAGCATAACTTCAGAAAATTCAATTTATAATTCTTTTCTTTTAACTTTCTCGTATCTTCCGCTTGTAAAGGATATAATATTAAATTCGTAACTCCAAATAAGGTGTTTATTGTACCGCATCGAAGGCAACATTAGGATCTATTATTATGCCGAATCCCTCCTGATAATACTTAGTGTATATGGTGAAAATTTACGAAGGAAACAACCCTATGAAATCTGTGTCGCCAGAATATTTGTAAAACAAGGCAGAAACTTCAAACGGTCATAACTTTCAAACCATAAGTCGTATTTATCTTCGTATGATATAAAACTGACGGGAACAGAGTAATATACAACTTTCATTCATCCCATATTTCCATATTCATTACGGATTTGTACAGTTTTCACGTTTTATACGTTGTATCGCCTTTTTGGTAAAATGGGGCAGAAACTTAAAACAGTCATTACTTTTAAACCATAAGTCGGATTTCCCCCCGTAAGATATCAAACTGACGGGAACAGAGTAATATACAACTTTAATTCAGCCCATATTTTCATATTCTTTACAAATTTATACAGTTTTCATATTTTTACAAACTGCTGTAATCGTTACGCCATGATAATCCCTCAAGCTTTCTCTTTTTCAAGTGGATTGTGGAATTTCCGGGTGATGACTTCTTAAAAAAAAGATTGATTTCATTATACAACACACCATTATGAGGATTATGAATAGATTGACTCAACCATAAATATTGAATCTAACCTGAAATTAATTGAGCGTTCCTCCTTGTCAAGTTACTAGCGTTTTCTTTCGTTCCCTTCTTTTCTTCTCCTCTCTTTTTCCTACTTGCCGCTGCGTTCTTCTCCCTTTTTGCTACTAGGTTTTCTTGATTTTTCCTTATTTTCTTGCTCTTTGTAACAAGCCGTTTTCCTTTCTTTTCCTTTCCTTTTTTATTTCCTTGTTTCTTGTTCACGTTTTCTTTTTCTTTGTAACAAGCGGTTTTTCTTTCTTTTCCTTTTTTTTTATTTCCTTGTTCTTGTTTCTTGTTGCTGTGCCCTACTATGCATGAGATTATTGGGCTTGGCCCACTTAATCATTCACTTAATCTCATGCACATATCTTATATTATAAACCATATAATTAAATACCCTATAGTCTCATACTCTTTTCGTAGTTTTAAAGTGCTAAACGACTGACGGGTCGTTATACTATAGAAGACCTATAATTTTATTTATTAACGCCCATAATCAAAATTCATCTTATATGCTTGTAGATAGCGATTGGGACAAAATTAAAGAACTTATTGTATTTTTAGAGAAAAATTTTCAAGCAACAAAAGAATTTTTCGGTATATTTATCATACTATTTCAACTATGTTGCTTTATATATCTCTCATATTTTTATTACATAATTAATATATGACTAAACCAACTTATAAGACAGTTATTAAAAAAATGTTTATCAAAAAAAAAAATTATTCTTATTCTCACTATTTATATTATTGGCGTTGTATTAAATTCGACTATTAAAATAGACGGATGTAAATCACTTATTGAAACTATTTATGATTGTATAGCAGTACTACCACCTCCAACTCAAAAATCCAAATGATCCACCACCTATTGAACAAACCAAAGAAGAAATGTTGTCTAGCATACAAGATGAATAAGTATTACCAACAAGAAAGTGCTAGCAACCAACCGGCTTTCGTGTCATCATCTTCTTCTTCTTTTTCTTCAACACAACCTCAAAAAAGATATGTTGTTTCTGCGGCTAGTATTGAAAGCCTCAGAAATAAAATATGCGGTGCTAAGACTACTAACCAAATTAGTGAGTTTGATGTTTTTGTTTGCAGGATGCTTTACCGTACCAAACAGTTGTCAATGAAGAAGGACATGAAGACTTGCTGAAATACTGGAGGGAAAATGAGAAGACATTTCCGACACTTTCAATGATGGCCCGAGATGTTCTGAACATTCAAGCTTCATCAACGGCGTCCGAAACATGTTTTCTGCCGGCAGATTTCAAATGGGAAAGCACATACACTCATTAGCTGGAGACAGTTTGGAGATTGTAGTATTATTCAGAGATTGGATACGAGCGAAGCAGAGAAGGTGCGGTCAACCGGAGATGAATGAAGAAGAATATGAAAACTACAATGACATCTTATCTGAAGGTATGAGTAGCGACGTGGAGCAATTTGACGAACAAATACCAATTTCAATCGAAGAACCACATGAAATTATAAGGAAAATAGAACAGTTTTTTTTGAAAATGTAATTTCTTTAATTGCAATTTTACTATGTCATTTGCAACTTTTGAACGGCACTACAAAGTTGAAAGTTGTAAATTTTGACAATTGTATCTGTATAATGTATTAGAAAAAAAATTATATTTCTATTAAATAATATAAGAGGCACAAAAACAACATTGACATGTTTTTATTACACTCTTGTTCAATTATTGAGTTGTTTATATTATATATATATATATATATATATTATTTTTTTAATTAAGTGCAAAACAAATGCACCGTCCCCGCCTGCATCGTTCGCTCGACTCTAGCCAATGGGACGAATCGGACGGACTCTGCCTCATCCCGGACCGCCCGCTTGCCCCGCCCCAGCTCGATCCCGCCACCTTCCCTATCCCATCTTAATCCCGCCCCACCCCGCCCCGACTCGTCCCGGCCTGGCCCACTGGTTCCTCTCTCAGATTTAACTAAAGCAGATTTTACAAAGAACCTCTTTTCGAGTTTCAATTGCCAACGACTCATGAGTTGATACATAAACTCTCTATGATCCACTATATTGAAGGTACTTAATGAATCAAGAATATAATTATTTGCCGACTTCTAATTTTACTCCTAATTATTCCTAAGCTCACTGATTTTACATCTCGAGTTCATCTTTTTCTCGTGTATGATAGTCCCTTTTAAACTTCTTACTTTCTATCTATCTATTTATATTATTGCTGACCAGTGGGATGGGATGAGACGGGAACGAGATTTGGGACAACGGTGGAGTGGGTCGGGATCGGGATAGGCGGGATAAAGGGGGATGGGAAGTTGTCCCATTCCGTCCCACATCTCGCTATCAGAGGGACGAGATTTGAGGGGACGGGACGGGACGAGAAGGGGAATTTGGGGATTTTTTTCTTTTTTCTAGACACTTAATTTTAAAAATTATAATATTTAAACACTTAAATAATTGAACAAGATAGTGAAAAAACATCCCAAGACTAATTGCCTCTTATATTATCTTATAGATTTTTTTTTTGTAATACAATTTCAAAATTGCAACTTTATTTCGTAGTTCAAAAGTTGCAAATCACATAGTAAAAGTGGCATTAAAAGATTACATATGCAACAATACTTTTTTTAATTTTCTGACAATCTATTGAGGATCTTCTGTTGGAATTGGAATATATTGGTCAAATTGTTCAATGTCGCTTCCTTCTCGCTCGGATATCTTTACGAAAGGTCTTCCTAGATAGTTATTCCTCGACTTCAGATCCAGTCTCAGCATCTGGCCTCCTCCCGCTCCGACTGAGGGGGTGTATTAGCAATATTATACAATATTCAATATATATATTTTGTAATATTTAGTGTTGTACAATTATGGTAGATATAAGATCCTTATTGTATTTGGATTCCACATTATTCTTTTTATGAGTCCACAAGTCTTAGGTTAGAAACTACATGAGTATCCATGTTTTGTGTTTTACGAGTGTGCATCCCCTTCAATTATTCTTGCTCCGATCATATTGTCACGAACTTTCAACCTTGCGATCCTTCCACCCAAGGATCCCATCACCGAGACTATGTTCTGTGGCGAATTCGAACGTTTGTGTTTAGGTTCCACGATGTGCATTTCTATTTCTTCGCATCGTATGCGGTATGTGAGCAATTGCTTCCCCCAATCTAGGAATGTTATTTTCGGCCGCGTATTTTATGATTGAGAATGTATATCATCAATTTCATAATAAAAAGAGGCACCCTTTGTTTGGTGACGATGAATATGACGTCTCGACCTCGCCTTACATTGGCATAAGGTTATGTTTCCTTCACGCTATGTGTCCAATAAGTCGTGTCGTGTATTCGAGGTGGATATTATCGGATCCGAGATGACGCGTTTGTACCAACAATGTTAGAGCATAGGAAGCTTTCGAAGCAAGCCTATTTTTTATACATTCCATTCGGACTTGAGTACACTTATTTTTTATAAAACTTAAAAGGTACAAAAAAAGGCCCTCGGCCCTAGTAGCCATGAGCAAATTCTTTTAAGTAATACATTGTTCAGTCGTTGTCTCGTTAAAAACCTTGCCAAAAAAACCCGTTTGGGAAAAAAATCGGTCAAGGAAAAGAGTGCAACACATATTTTTCGATCTTCCCTCTGAAGTCTTTTTAGGTCAGTCCCAGTTTTGACGCTAGTCTAGTCCTGTGATCATAAAAGGTTATAAAAACATAAAATGAAAAGGAAAGGGATCATACCTTAGGACTTTTAAGGCTGTATCATGGGGGTAAATTGACCACGAACTCTAACAGGCTTGGCGTCCAAATCACTGATCGGGGTTGATAGGTCAGATCATATTCACTTATTTTGATTGACCATTTTGATAGTCGACTCCTAATATTTTCCCCATGCAATAATACCTGCAGTGGGGTGTTGGTCACGATGATTACCAGATGACATTGGAAATATATTCACCGTTTTTATGTGGCGGTGACGAGGGCCATAGGCCAGTTTTTTTATGTTCGGATATCGTGACTCGGCCCCGGTCAACATCTTAGTGGATTAATAGATTGTGAGTTACTTATTCCATTTTTTCATGAGGGCAACACTGATTGATATAGTTGAGATAAGCACACAAGTGAGCAGTCTCTCTTTCTTTTTAGGCTTGGCCATTATATAAGGTCTATCCAAGTAAGCTTTGAGGTCTCGCAAGCTTTGATCACACTCTTGTATCCACCGGAAGCGATGGTCCTTCTTCTTGAGTTTGAAAAATTCATGACACCATCTGTTGATCGTGATAGGAATCTTCCCAAGTCCGCCACCTTTTCGGTTAGTCTTTGTACCATTTAATGTTGTTCAACGCATCTGTCATCTCAATCTGATTCTGAAGGCATACTTTTTCGGGTTTAGTTTCATGTTGTGATGTCATAAGACATCGAAGGTTTCAGCCAAAGAGTACATGTGAGTCTCAGCTTCTCAAGACTTCACTAATATATCGTCGATGTAAACCTCCATAGTGTGGTCAATTTGATTTTCGAACATTTTGTTTACTAACCTTTGATAAGTGGTGTTGACACCCAATTTTGACCATCTCTTCCAATCATTTACCTATAAAATTAAACTATTTTTAAAACACCGCCAAAATAATAATAATAATAATAATAATAATAATAGTAATACATACATGTAGTAATACTTAAATTTCTACCCAAAACTAACACCCAAGCTAAAACTAATAAAACACCTAAAATCCTACCCAAAATAAATACACTTAAACTCTACCCAAACATTAATAACTCCCTAAACCCAACTATTTTCGTCTAAAACAAACCTGAGGCCCAAATCCCTTTTATTATTCCCCAGCCCAATTCCTTTCAGCCCAAAACGCCCCAGCCCTTATCATTATTTCCCTCATACCCTTCATAAAACCTACATATCCACGAGCCCTAAACCTAAGAATCCCTTAAGTCTGCCGCACTCACATCATCGTCAACAACACCCTAATCCCGTGATTCTCACCGGAGAATCCGGTCTCCCCATCATTCACTCCTCTCCGCCATCTCACCCCAAACAAATCTCCCAAAAAACATACTAAATAAACACCCGAAAATCTTACAACCAAATTGTACCAAATCATAACAACACTTACCATAACCAACTCATTCTTTACCATCAAAAGCTTACCAAAACCGAAGCCCTAAAATCATTTCAAAATGGACACCAAATTGTAATCAAATAAGGAAAACAAATCATCTCAACAGTAGCCCCAAGATACCCAAAATCGGGTCTATAAAATATGTTTTTACATATGCAAAGGAATCGATTTTCACAGAGGAAAACACTAGAAAAAAACAGATCGAAAACCAGTAGGAAACCCAATAGAAATCGGTGAAATTCGTTGAACATCGAGTAAAACCTGAGCAACTTTGCAAAACAAAATACCAAACTTCATTCCCTTTCAAATAGCATAGCAACAAAACTTCGAGTGGATCGATGACTTGATACGTTGCCTCGGTTCGCTGTCCTGAGAAGGTAAACCCATTTTCCCCCTCAGAATTTCAATTTGTTATATGAACTTATGTGTTTCTGCCATATGTACTTGGACTATACTTGTTAATAGTATAATATTTTGGTCTATCTAAACAGATTCAATTATTAAAGTCATCGACATAAGTTATAGTTAATGTAATAAGCAAAATATGTGGTTTAAGTATCTGTCTAAGGATCAGCCTGTATATGTCTTAGTTTCATTATGTTTTGGTTGTACGCTCTGCTGTCGTATCATCTGTTGATATCCATTCACATGCCTTGATGGCATCTGCTTGCCTATAATCCCATTTGTCGTGTTAAAAAATGTATGACTATATGGGAAATGAAATGTCTAGCATATTTAGTCTAGTTGTTAGGGAATCGGTCATGATAATGTGGTTAAAGTTTCTTGTGCATTGTTCCGGTAAATCAGATCATAAAGCTTTGTTGTATGTGCACTAGTTTATCCAAAAAAGTAGCATTGTCCATTTTGTGTCCTTGCTAGCATACACCTAGATTGACTGAGAAATCTAAATACTGAAAAGGAATATAATAAGTTGATTTTCATATGTGTTCAATATATCTTCATAACTTGACATGAATCTGGAAATTTGACATTTGATTGATAACCTCAGATGGACTGGATTTTGCCTATATGTCTTCTTATTACTCTTGACTTATATGAAACCGATTGGGTTAGAAATATACACGTTACATGTCATTCCCCTTCCCTGTATAGAGTATGCCTATGTCGATAGTAAGTTAAATGTGTTATATTCTTTTTTGTGAGGACTGCCTGTTGCTATTTCCGCATACTTTTTCATTCAGTGTATGGACTGATCTGTTTTCTCTAAATCTCGGTAATTGTCAGTTGGGCCTGCCCCCACCCCCCCCCCCCATGTTTTCTCTACTCTGTGTGCATTTTAAGGTCTAGTTCTTATTTAAAAATGTTTGGACTGTTTTGACTTTACTGCTGGAATTTGCTATTTCGTTTTGAAGTAGTATAATAACAATTAAACATATACATGTTTAAGTCCACACGAGTCTTTCATCTTTTTGTCTATTTGTATTCTTGATGGTTTGAGTGTTACTAATCCTTTTCTTTTCTTTTGCTTGCATGAAATGCATCGGGAGCGACAAAGAGTCGCGTTATGAGACTCCTTATGACTCTCGCCAAATGAAGACTCACATCTACACTCCTTGCATTATCCGCACTGAGAATTCCAAAACTACAAGCGGGATGACATCGCCTCTCCTTCGAGTCGTTTTACTAATTCCTGCCCCGCCCCACATTCTTTTATTATAAATTAATTGTCTAACATTACACCCCACACTAGTAGAACACTTAGAATAGTTAAGCTTTGAGTCGCCAATAGAAAGTAGCTTGATAATAGAAATTTATTCCCCCCTAAGTCAATTGTTTTAGGCTTGCCATAAATTGTTTAAGTTACACAAAACCTTAATAATCTTCATTCACACAACTATTCATGTAGCTAAGATATTATTTGTTATCAAATCCTAAACATGAGAAGCCATTTTTATAAACCCTCTTATTAGCATTCATATAGGAGATTATTTGCAAAATAAATAGATACTAGGCCTATCCTATAAACGCATGTTAACCGATTTTTGCATTATTATTAGGCTATATAACATATATATCTTATTTAAATACTTTTAAACATGTCTTTTCTTAAGATAATAATTAACCTAGGTTTGAACGGATAACCGCAAGTTAGCGGATCTTAGAGGGTGTCTAACCCCTTCCCTTTAGGATAATAAAGAATCCTTGCCCAGAATCTCACATAGTTTAGCAGACCATTAAATGGAGTTAATGTTGACTTTACTTAGTTGGCATTTAGGTGTCCTAATTCACTCAAATAATTAGGTGGTGACTCTGCAAACTATGTGATGTTGTCGCTCCCGTTTTCGACCTGAGGGTCGGAACGAAACTGCAACGTATGCGTAATCCTTGAATTGAATCACTGTTTTAAGGAGTCGTCACCTAATTATTATAGTACTAGGACACTTTTAAATAGCATAAAATGCTATAAATGAATCTCCATTTAATGGTCTGTGAAACTTTATGAGATTCCAGGTAAGGGTTCTTTATTATCCTAAATGGAAGAGGTTAGACATCCTTTAAGATCCGATAACTTGTGGTTGTCTGGTCAAACATACGATTAATTATTGTGCTAACATGTATTCTAAAGGTATTCTACAATTATTAAACTAACTAAAAGATATTTAAACTAGACATGCATATATTTAAATAAGATATATATTTAACAAGGTTGTAACAAAAGCAAAAATCATATAAAGAGGGAGTGAAGATAACTTAGTCATCCCCAGCGGAGTCGTCATATTGTCGCGCCCATTTTCGACCTGAGGGTCGGAACGGAACTGCAAAATATGCGTGATCCTTGAATTGAATCACTGTTTTAAGGAGTATGCATCCAAGAAGCTGAACAATTCATGTCCGGTCGTAGCATCTATCATTTGATCAATATGTGGTAAGGGAAATGAATCCTTAGGGCATGCCTCATTCAGGTCTTGGAAGTCCACGTACATTGTGAATTTGTTGAGTTTTTAGGGACCATTACTGTTACACCCCGTAGTTCCAGGGCATATAAGTGAGAACGTAAGTAAGGAAATAAGATGTGAAGGTTGGAAGGAAAGTATATTTACATTTTCAGATATGGAAAAAATTTGGATAAAAAAATGTGACAACGAGAAGTAATATTAGTGGTTGAATTCTTTCCAAATGGAGTTATGGACTTTGGATTGTATTACTAAATCTTGGGATTAAGAATATGATCCAATTGAAAATTTCACAATTTTTTTTGGGGGGGGGGGGGGGGGGGCCAACGAAAATAGGAAGATTTGGCTAAGTGTTGCATTAATATTTTGTGAAGAGATTAGTGTGGATTAATTAAGTCTTGGTATTATGGAGTGTGTCCATCAAAATTATTGAGAAATGAAGACATTTTATGTATTGCAAGATTGGATTAGTGTGGAAGATATTTTCATACAAGTGGACAAGTGGGTCCCCCATCCACTTGGCTTGTGCACACCTTATTATACAAGTCTTGCAAGACTTTAGCACACAAAATATCTTCATCTTTGAACTCTCTTCTCTCTCCCTTAACCTTCAAATTTCGAAATCCCTTAAGCCAAGAAGACAAGATCAACTTATTTTCCAAGATCAAGTTCCCTAACTAAGTTCTAAGCCTAGTTAACTCTCCAACCTTTGAGCCACGGTTTTGGCCAAGATATGCCTTACAAACCTAGGCTTGTTTATGAACTTTTTGGAAGTAAAACAAGAAGGGAAGATGGATACAAGCTTGTAGAGGATACATGGGTGTGATTGGAACTTGAAGAAGTTGAGCTAAGACAAAACTATGGGCTGAAGCTAAGTGGACTGTTTTGGACTGTTTTGGACGGTTTTGGGCTTAATAAAAGGTAAGATTTCTTCCTCATCTTGAAGTAATTGGATATTACATATTGTAGTAGTTAATATATAAACTTGTGTTAAGAAGAATGGAGAATAAGAAGTGTGTGGGCAGTTTTTGGTTGGTTGGCCGATTGTGGACAGTTTTGGTACATTGGATTGGTGGTTATAATTGCTGTTGTTATCTTTACCTATTGCATGTTAAAATGAAGGAATCTTGTTATTGATAAGTTAATATGGTTTATATTAAAGTGTTGAGACTTGAATTGGATTATAAGGGATTGGAAAGGGTTATTGTATTGAGGTTGTTGTCCGAGAATACTATAAAACTGTTGAATATTGTTGTGCAGTTTTAGGGACTATTTTGTGGTGTTGAAATGCTGGAAATTCAGCCACCAATATGCATGTTTAAGTGTAGTAATTGCTAATGTAATTCCTAAAGAAATAAGGGTGTAGAAAGGCTTTACTTTTTACCCTCATTGTTGTTGAATTGTGGATTGTTTTAGTGGATTGTTTTATTGAGAATATAGGGTTGTTTTTACGTGAAATATAGGTGTGTGAATCACCTTGGTTAATTGTTGGTTGTACCCTTAAATGGTGCTTGGTTCTTGATGAAATTGGCCTTATTGAAAAGGTGGAAAAGTACGTATATATAGGGGAAGTGTTGTCTAAATTTTTATAGGAAAAGAGAGTCATTACTTGGTATATGTCTTATATTATTATTCATAAAGTTGATAGACGTGTTGTTGTCATTATAGGTTGAAGTACCTATTTGGGACGTATTCTACTTGTCGTGTTGGTTAGTCGTCAATAAGGTATGTGAACCTCTTCATTCTTTTGGCATGTTCTACGTATGAAATGTACATGTGGTATTGTTCACGATTCATTCTACTCTTAGAAGTTAAGGAGTATTCATGTTATTGATTCTATGCTAAAGACATGTCTAAATTATTCTTAAGTCCTTACCAAGTCTTATGGGAGATGTTGGTAAGAGTTTTTAGGAAGTATTGAAGTCGAGTTGATCTTGCTAAGTTACAACACTAATGAGAAAAGGTATCGAACAAGCCATTGCAGCGTTAAATGAAAAAGGAATCGACAATCAATTATATTTAAATGAGTAGAATTTCCATCTGCATAGAAGCTAAGATATAACCAGTTCGTTTTACACTTTCTAGGTTCACGGCTGATTAGATAAGATCATTATTAATATATAACCCGCTAAAGGCTCATAAAATGGATTAATTTGGCAATTCGGATCGGTTATCACTATGCAAATGTTTCCATAATGTTAGCCAGATGAGCGAGACGAATTTAAATTATCGAGTCGGTACAGACGACAAGCGGTGTGTGAACTATCCTTTCTTCTTTTAAAAGTATAAGTTACTTGATTTGAAAAGAATAAGTGACTTGATTTGAAGATTATAAGTGACTTGATTTGAAAAGTATAAGTTACTTGATTTTAAAAGAATAAGTGACTTGATTTAAAAAGTATAAGTTACTTGATTTTAAAAGAATAAGTGACTTGATTTGAAAAGTATAAGTTACTTGATTTTAAAAGAATAAGTGACTTGATTTGAAAAGTATAAGTTACTTGATTTGAAAAGAATAAGTTACTTGATTTTAAAAGAATAAGTTACTTGATTTGAAAAGTATAAGTGACTTGATTTGAAAAGTATAAGTGACTTAATTTCCAAATGAGGATTCAAAAATGAAAGATATGATAGTATCTTGGGTGTCTCTAAATGAAGTATAAGTGACTTGATTTTATAAGTGAAAGTTCCTTGAAGTTACAAGTGCTAGTATCTTTGGTTTTTCTAAAAAGGAAGGCATGGTATTGTCTTGGTTTTTCTAAAAAGGAAGACATGGTATTGTCTTGGTTATTTTAAAAAGGAAGGCATGGTATTGTCTTGGTTTTTCTAAAAAGGAAGGCATGGTATTGTCTTGGTTTTTCTAAAAAGGAAGGCATGATATTGTCTTGGTTATTCTAAAAAGGAAGGCATGGTATTGTCTTGGTTTTCTAAATGATAGTTCATTCATTTTTATTCTAATGAGAGTCAAATATTATTTAACTTGCATATGTTTGCTCATGATAGCCTTTCGTGCAAGTGTTATATTTCCACATCACCGCGTCCCTCCCTGGAGGGCCGACAACATTATTATATTATTTCATGGACATGCTTCCATGATTGTGGAATTCCATGGGCATGCTTCCGTGAGGCGGGTTCAATTCCCGGGACATCATATTATTCCATGGACTAGCTCTCCATGATGCGAGTAGGTATACATATGCGGGTCTAAGGACTCATGCGGTTTCAATTCCCATGATAATATATTATTCCATGGACTAGCTCTCCATGATGTGGATATATGTACTCATTGTGGGTCTAAAAGATCCATGCGGGTTAAATTCCCATGCGGGTTCAATTCACATGAATAGGATATGCATAATGATTCTGAGGGCAGGTGTCCCTGATTTTGACATGACTTTCATATTTTGAAAAGGTACGGTTGATTTTCTATTTTGAAAATGTATAGTTTACTCTCATAATTTTAAAAGGCACCGAGTCCCACAAATAGGCCGGGATACGTTATGTGATATATCGAGTCCCGCAAATGGGTCGGGATACGTTATGCGATACACCGAGTCCCACAATTGGGTCGGGATACGTTATGTGCAAAAAGACACCGAGTCCCTCACTAAAAGGTCGGGACATGTTACACTGATAATTCCACTGATTCCCTCACTAAAGGGTCGGATCACGTCATAGGCATGATGGTTACATGATTTCACCGAGTCCCAGAATGGACCGGGATACGTTATACGAAAATAGATACGATGACTCTCATTTTTATAAGGTACAATGGTACAGTGATACAGTGAAACAGTGATACAGTGGTAAAAGGTACATTTGACTCTTATTTTATATGGCACGGTTAGATCTGGTATGTTGATTTCCATACTTGTCCTCTGTCATCTTTTGTACAGCTATGATCTTATTTACTGTACTTCATATTTACATACTTGGTACCTTGTTGTACTGACCCCCGAAGGGGGTTGCGTTCATGCCCGCAGGTATTAGGTACTCAGTTGGGTGATCCGTGAGCTTAGGATCCTTGGTCAGCGTTTTGGGATAGCTCCAATATTTCGGAGCTTGTCATTTTGGCACAGGTCTTCCATTATGGCTATGTATGTATATCCATGGGTACGGCGGGGCCTTGTCCCGTCATAGTTTATTGTCCAAACTCTTAGAGGTCTGTATTCATATCTGGACTTGCGTGAGTTGTACATAAATTTTTGGCCAGTTGTACTACTGTGTTGTCGGGATGTTCCCGTTTATATATAGCGGCAACCTCATCGGCTTGCCTGTTTTTATAATATGAGTTTTCTTAGAGTTTCCGCTGATTTTATATGATGTATGGGTAGAAGGGTGCCCAGGTAGGGCACCAGTCGCGAGCTCGATGTTTGGGTCGTTACAAAGGTGGTATCAGAGCAGTAGTCCTCGGAATGTCTACAGACCGTGTGCAGTAGAGTCTTGGTTATCGGTGTGTTATGCACCATACACATAAACATGATGCTATAATACATTTAGGATTGGCTTCTATTCTTCTCACTCTAAGATCGTGCGATAGAGCTATGTTGTTAGGGTAGTCTCTCCCTAACGTATTATTTGTGATTGCAGCTATGAGAAAGCGACAGCGTCCCCGAAGGGGAATATATGGACTTGGTATACAGGTTGGTAAAATTGTTGTATAGTTGGTATGATGATGACATGCATCTATACGGACATATTGATTTTTGGTCATATGTGTGTTGCCTATAATGATTATGGGTTATCATGAGATGGTTAAGCTTTGATAATGGCTTAGAAGGTATGAAACAGTTTAATGAATCCACATCAAGGTTATATATGTGCTAATTTGGAGTAATTATGAGGTGATGAGCTGTCTGAGAGGGTGATGAACCCTTAAGAGATCATGTTTAATTGGCATACGAACTGTCACGACCCGACCGGGCGCGATCGTGCCCTACACAGGCACCGCTTCAGGTATACATCAGAGAATAGCAGCGGAACATACACAACTCATAAAAATAAAAAATAAAATACTTAGACAATAGACATCAACATGCTAGCCGATAAGGCCACCTTCCGTAACATATACATAATACAAAAATAAAACAGTACATCTCTGTTCTTACCACCCAATCCACAAATGTGACTATAGACCTCTAAGAATAACAACTGTGGCGGGACAGGGCCCCGCCATACCCCTGAATGTACAACAACCGACAATACCAGGGATAATCCTCCGAAGTAAAGGAGCTTCTCAACAGCTGAACAGTGATCCTAAGAGTGAGGATCAACAACCTGTATACTCTACCTGCGGCATGAACGCAGCCCCCCGAAGGAGGTCAGTACAACTTGTACCAAATATGTGAAACTGAAAATACTGTAATGAAATCATAAGTCTGAAATAAAGCTGGAGACACGTATGATAACTCAATTAACAGTACAATGTGCCTTACTAACAATGAGAGTAAACAAGAGTATACTTTACTGCATAAAAATAGGAGGCTCATGATCAAAGTAGGGTCACCCGCCCGCAGTATCATTAAGCGATCCTACTCCTGGGACTATTTCACCCGCAAGGGCCGTATGGACCCGCATGAGGTAACTTCCTCGCATAGACTGTATTCGCCCGCATAGGTCGTGTGGACCCGCATGAGGTAATTTCCTCGCATAGGACTGGTCCGCCCCGCATAGGAATATTTCATCCGCATAAGCCCTACGGACTCGCATGAGGTATTCCTCGCATCATGGGTAGCAAATCCACGGAATATGCAAATGCCACAAACCCGGGGAATGACCCCGTAAGAATAACATAACCTAGCACAACCGGCTATCATACATAACATAAGCACTACCGGCTTACCATACATAACATAAGCACCGCCGACTTATCATACATAACATAAGCAAGTTAAGAAATCCCCCTAACTTCTTATTAGCCTTATTCATACACACTCTCATTTTAGTTTACTTAAGGCACTAACATGTCATTATAAAAATCCGGGAATCTAACCCAATGTACTACGTACTTCTTTTCTTTTAAAATGACTTTTTTCATATAAAACTTCTAAGATACTAATAACCGTAGTATCAAGTCATAATACCTTTTAGAAATACATTTATAGGCTTCTAAATCAAGTGACTTCTTTCTTTTAAAACCTTAAGCAATTGATGTCTTCAAATCAATTTGCCTTTCATTAATTCAAGTCATTTATCATTACTTACATTACTTAGAGTAAACCACTCTTTTTAACTTTCCATAAAGCTATTATAACCAACTTCCCATAAAGCCGTTATACTAGCTTTATACCTTAGCTACTTACATTCTTCTTTATAACCAAGCGACTTAAACTTTCCAAACAAAAAAAATACTTTCAAAATACTTAAAGTCTCTTAACTTTTAGAAACTAAGATATCCTTAATATTTTTAAACAAGTGAGTTAATTCCCTAACTCAACCAACTTGAACATTCTTAAGATAAGCCAAGGATATCAAATGGACTAGATTCGTCAAAAATCTCGTACGTCTACCGTACTACATATTTACAACTATTCATGCTCAAGAGATAGGAAAGTTCCACATACTTCTTCGATTCAATCCACTTGCAAAGTCCAATATGCCGTACGTAGTATGTCAACCTATAATGACCATAATACGTTTATTAACTTCTAGCTTCAAACGTAAAATATTCTAAGTGCAAAGTCACTAAATTCTACGGAAAATCGGACAGCACTTCCTTTGTTTCTACAAACTTTTCCACCTTTTTCAAGGCCCGAATTCAATAACCAAACACGCCACATTTAAGGCTCAACAATTCAGCAATTCAAAGGGGATTACACGCCTAACATGACGTGTAAAATTCTGCCCCACAATTAATGTAAAACTGTCCAATAATAAGTGCAATTCTCGGCCACAATCCAAGCCTACAACAATGTCAATTTCCGTTCCATTCTTTTTCAATTCAAGTTGTTATTCCAACATGTTATATGCATACTAACAATTACAACAACTATATTCCCTTCTCTCAATAACATACGACGATCGTAATTAATAATTAACTTGAATTACAATCTTAACGGTTAACATGCCATTTTCGATTTTGAGCTTCTAAATTTCCATAACACTTATCACTCTTCACAACACATATCACATGATCATTTCTAACTTATCATAACATGGAATCTTCAATTACAATAGTAAGACGAAGATTATTACCTCATTTAGCCCAAATATGATCCAAGATTACAAGTCGATCCTTAGCAACTTTAGCTCCTCTTTTCGACGTTCCAATCCACTCCAAGCAACCCTTAGAAGCGTATGAAGAACTCCTCTTCAAGTTCCAACTTCAAAGTTGAAGAACTCATTAGGTTTTCTCCTTGCGACTAACGTGAAAACGTAGTTTTTCCGGAATCTTTTTATTGAGATAACATTACAATACTCTTAGAAACCTTGGTTTAAAGTATGGAGATTATTGGACAACAATTTAAAATTTTCCTCTTGAACTAGTGCCCATTGTCGAGAGCCCCTTTCTTTGCACACAAGGTTTGCAAAAAAAAATTCTAAGTGTGGAGTTCATCCTTGCTACTAGTATACTATATAACACATCTAAGGGCCAAGATCTATACACTTGAATGGCTAGGATGAAGGACTTTTAAATATCAAGTCAAGTGGGCTTGTTGACTTGGTCAACAATGTCAAGCCTTGGCCTTTTCAAGACTAGTTCATCTTTGCCTTGGTCACATGACCATTTTACCCTTGGTCCAATCGACCAAGACCATCCAAAGGGGGGTGACACGTGTCACCCTCCCACTCGTCGTAATATTTCGTTTCCCGACATTTTCATCATTCCGATAAATTTTTACTAGTCTCAAATCTTAACATTTCTTAGTTCTTACGTACGTTCTTAAAAACATGTCCTGGAATTACGGGGTGTAACATTCATCCCCGAATGTTCTTTTTGGGAGTCAATCTTATAGATAGTGACATAGTCTTCTTTTACAACCCCTACATACCAATAATGTCACACGTGGCCACATAACAATACTTATACTAAAACGTCAACCTGAACTCCAAGCGTCGACGTCGGTTATCTGCATAAAGCTGTTATCGACTCTGAGCTTACTAATAATCATTTCTGGATAAACTTCACTTTATCCACAGCCTGCTGAATCAAGTTTGGGTCAACTAACTGTACCTCTCCCACGTCGAACCAACCAATCGACGACCTGCACTACCGCCCATACCAAACCTCATATGGCGTCATCTGAATGCAAGAATGGTAGCTGTTGTTATAAGCAAACTCAACAAGAGAAAAGTGATCCTCCCAGCTATCCCTGAAATCAATAACACAGGCCCACAACATATCCTCAAGTACCTGGATAGTATGCCCTGCCTGTCCGTCGGTCTGAGGGTGTAATGCAACACTGAGACTCACATGTGTCCCTAACCCCTTCTGGAAGACCTCCAGAAGTTATCCGTAAACTGAGCTCATCTGTCTGACATCATAAATGTAGTAACCCCGTGCAGTCTCACAATCTCGCTGATATACAATCTAGCATAATCCTCAGGCGAATACATAGTCCAGACTGGAAGAAAGTGGGATGTTTTCGTCAGTCTGTCTACAATAACCCAGATGGAATCACACTTCCTCTGAGTACGAGGTAACCCTGTAACAAAATACATGTTGATCACCTCCCACTTCCATGTCGGAATATCAATCGCCCGCAATAGCCCACTGGGCTTCTGGTGTTCAACCTCGACCTGCTACTAACTCGGATACTAAGCAACAAACTCCGCTATGACGTACGTAGTATGTCAACCTATAATGACCATAATACGTTTATTAACTTCTAGCTTCAAACGTAGAATATTCTAAGTGCAAAGTCACTAAATTCTACGAAAAATTGGACAACACTTCCTTTGTTTCTACATACTTTTCCACCTTTTTCAAGGCCCGAATTCAATAACCAAACATGCCACATTTAAGGCTCAACAATTCAGCAATTCAAAGGGGATTACACGCCTAACAGGACGTGTAAATTCTGCCCCACAATTAATGTAAAACTGTCCAATAATAAGTGCAATTCTCGGCCACAATCCAAGCCTACAACAATATCGATTTCCGTTCCATTCTTTTTCAATCCAAGTTGTTACTCCAACATGTTATATGCATACTAACAATTACAACAACTATATTCCCTTCTCTCAATAACATACGACGGTCGTAATTAATAATTAACTTGAATTACAATCTTAACGGTTAACATGCCATTTTCGGTTTTGAGCTTCTAAAATTCCATAACACTTATCACTCTTCACAACACATATCACATGATCATTTCTAACTTATCATAACATGGAATCTTCAATTACAATAGTAAGACAAAGATTATTACCTCATTTAGCCCAAATATGATCCAAGATTACAAGTCGATCCTTAGCAACTTTAGCTCCTCTTTTCGACGTTCCAATCCACTTCAAGCAACCCTTAGAAGTTTATGAAGAACTCCTCTTCAAATTCCAACTTCAAAGTTGAAGAACTCCTTAGGTTTTTGCCTTGCGACTAACGTGAGAACGTAGGTTTTCCAGAATCTTTTTATTGAGATAACATTACAATACTCTTAGGAACCTTGGTTTAAAGTATGGAGATTATTGGACAACAATTTAAAATTTTCCTCTTGAACTAGTGCCCATTGCCGAGAGCCCCTTTCCTTGCACACAAGGTTTGCAAAAAAAAATTCTAAGTGTGGAGTTCATCCTTGCTACTAGTATACTATATAACACATCTAAGGGCCAAGATCTATACACTTGAATTGCTCGGATAAAGGACTTTTAAATATCAAGTCAAGTGGGCTTGTTGACTTGGTCAACAATGTCAAGCCTTGGCCTTTTCAAGACTAGTTCATCTTTGTCTTTGTCACATGACCATTTTACCCTTGGTCCAATCGACCAAGACCATCAAAAGGGGGGTGACACGTGTCACCTTCCCACTCGTCGTAATATTTCGTTTCCCGACATTTTCATAATTCCTATAAATTTCTACTAGTCTCAAATCTTAACATTTTTTAGTTCTTACGTACGTTCTTAAAAACATATCCTGGAATTACGGGGTGTAACACGAACATACCATGTTGTTAGATTAAGTTGTGTTGTATGCTTAAGTGAGATGCACGAATAATATTGGTATGGAGTAAATAGGGTTGTTGTGATTAAGACAACATGATTTTGAGAAGCTATCTTGCCCGTATACGGGGAGAGATAATGTAAGCTTGGGACATGAAATATTTGGGGATCTTAGAGTATTGGATAATCATTGAGACTTTAGATAGACAAGGCCTTCAAGAGTAAAGTATTTTATGTGTGATCGTGGTTAAAGTACATGGTATATGTGAAGTATATTGGAGGTGATGATTCCTTGGTTTGAGTATAAACCACTTGTGATTGTTGTTGATGATTGTTGAGTCGATTAGAAATGGTATTATCGATTTTAAGAAACTGCAACAGGACCTTAGGAATGTGACTTTGATTACAAAGGAAGTACAATGTGTTAAGGACTATCCGAAGTAGAATCAGACTATGTGCTATATTATGGCCGGTGTGGCATCTTTGGGTTTGCTGAGTATTGTTGGAACTTGTAGAAAAAAGAAGAGATTAAGTGGAAAATGTGTGCTCTGAAAATTTCAGTACAAGACCGCGATGCCAATAACGAGGACGCGGTCTTTGAAACTTGAAGAATCTGCAGAATTCGCACATGATCTTGACGCAGGATCCGTGATCGAAACTAACAAGTATAGGTTAGTAGGTTAGGTTAAAGGAGACTATGCCAAAGTTTGTATAGCTTGAGACCTATTATGAACATTCGGGGACGAATATTTCTAAGGGGGAAAGAATGTTACACCCC
This sequence comes from Przewalskia tangutica, assembly GCA_029844215.1. Taxonomy (NCBI): domain Eukaryota; kingdom Viridiplantae; phylum Streptophyta; class Magnoliopsida; order Solanales; family Solanaceae; genus Przewalskia; species Przewalskia tangutica. The sequence goes on along the minus strand of CM056738.1, from coordinate 76,115,798 downwards.
GTAGTTCCAGGGCATATAAATGAAAAAGGAATCGACAATCAATTATATTGAAATGAGTAGAATTTCCATCTGCATAGAAGCTAAGATATAACCAGTTCATTTTACACTTTCTAGATTCATATCTGATTAGATAAGATCATTATTAATATATAACATGCTAAAAGGCTCATAAAATGGATTAATTTGGCAATTCGGATCGGTTATCACTATGCAAATGTTTCCATAATGTTAGCCAGAGGAGCGAGATGAATTTAGATTATCGAGTCGGTACAGACGACAAGCAGTGTGTGAACTATCCTTTCTTCTTTTAAAAGTACAAGTTACTTGATTTGAAAAGAATAAGTGACTTGATTTGAAGAGTATAAGTGACTTGATTTGAAAAATATAAGTTACTTGATTTTAAAAGAATAAGTGACTTGATTTGAAAAGTATAAGTTACTTGATTTTAAAAGAATAAGTGACTTGATTTGAAAAGTATAAGTTACTTGATTTGAAAAGTATAAGTTACTTGATTTTAAAAGAATAAATGACTTGATTTGAAAAGTATAAGTTACTTGATTTTAAAAGAATAAGTGACTTGATTTGAAAAGTATAAGTTACTTGATTTGAAAAGTATAAGTTACTTGATTTGAAAAGTATAAGCGACTTGATTTGAAAAGTATAAGTTACTTGATTTTAAAAGAATAAGTGACTTGATTTGAAAAGTATAAGTTACTTGATTTGAAAAGTATAAGTTACTTGATTTTAAAAAAATAAGTTACTTGATTTTAAAAGAATAAGTTACTTGATTTGAAAAGTATAAGTTACTTGATTTGAAAAGTATAAGTGACTTGATTTGAAAAGTATAAGTGACTTGATTTTCCAAATGAGGATTTAAAAATGAAAGATATGATAGTATCTTGGATGTCTCTAAATGAAGTTTAAGTGACTTGATTTTATAAGTGAAAGTGCCTTGAAGTTACAAGTGCTAGTATCTTTGGTTTTTCTAAAAATGAAGGCATGGTATTGTCTTGGTTTTTCTAAAAAGGAAGGCATGGTATTGTCTTGGTTATTCTAAAAAGGAAGGCATGGTATTGTCTTGATTTTTCTAAAGGAAGGCATGGTATTGTCTTGGTTTTTCTAAAAAGGAAGGCATGGTATTGTTTGGTTATTCTAAAAAGGAAGGCATGGTATTGTCTTGGTTTTTCTAAAAAGGAAGGCATGGTATTGTCTTGGTTTTTCTAAAAAGGAAGGCAAGGTATTTTCTTGGTTATTCTAAAAAGGAAGACATGGTATTGTCTTGGTTTTCTAAAATGATATTTCATTCATTTTTATTCTAATGAGAGTCAAAGATTATTTAACTTGCATATGTTTGCTCATGATAGCCTTTCGTGCAAGTGTTATATTTCCACATCACCGCGTCCCTCACTGGAGGGCCGACAACATTATTATATTATTTCATAGACATGCTTCCATGATGGTGGAATTCCATGGGCATGCTTCCGTGAGGCGGATTCAATTCCCGGGACATCATATTATTCCATGGACTAGCTCTCCATGATGCGAGTAGGTATACTCATGCGGGTCTAAGGACTCATGCGGGTTCAATTCCCGTGATATTAAATTATTCCATGGACTAGCTCTCTATGATGCGGGTATATATACTCATTTTGGATCTAAATTCCCATGCGGGTTCAACTCCCATGAATAGGATATGCATAATGATTCTGAGGGCAGGTGTCCCTGATTTTGACATGACTTTCATATTTTGAAAAGGTACGGTTGATTTTCTATTTTGAAAATATACAGTTTACTTTCATAATTTTAAAAGGCACCGAGTCACACAAATGGGCTGGGATACGTTATGTGATACACCGAGTCCCGCAAATGAGCCGGAATACGTTATGCGATACACCGAGTCCCACAATTGGGCCGGGATAGGTTATGTGCAAAAATACACTGAGTCCCTCACTAAAAGGCCGGGACATGTTACACTGATAATTCCACTGAGTCCCTCACTAAAGGGTCGGATAACGTCATAAGCATAAAGGCATGATGGTTACATGATTCCACCAAGTCCCAGAATGGGACAGGATACGTTATACGAAAACAGATACGATGACTCTCATTTTATAAGGTACAATGGTACAGTGATACAGTGGTAAAAGGTACAGTTGACTCTTATTTTATATGGCACGGTTAGATCTGGTATGTTGATTTCCATACTTGTCCCCTGTCATCTTTGTACAACTATGATCTTATTTATTGTACTTCATATTTACATACTTGGTATCTTGTTGTACTGACCCCCTTCGGGGGGTTGCGTTCATGCCCACAGGTATTAGGTACTCAGTTGGGTAATCCGTGAGCTTAGGATCCTTGGTCAGCGTTTTGGGATAGCTCCAATGTTCTGGAGCTTGTCATTTTGGCACAGGTCTTCCATTATGGCTATGTATGTATATTCAGGGGTACGACGGGGCCTTGTCCCGTCATAGTTTACTATCCAAACTCTTAGAGGCCTGTATTCATATATGGACTGGACTTGCGTCAGTTATACATATATTGTTAGCCATTTGTACTACTGTGTTGTCGGGATGTTCCCGTTTATATATAGCGGCAGCCTCATCGGCTTGCCTGTTTTTATAACATGAGTTTTCTTAGAGTTTTCGCTGATTTTATGTTATGTATGGGTAGAAGGATGCCCAGGTAGGACACCAGTCACGGGCCCGGGGTTTGGGTCGTGACAATTACTATATTGGCCAGCCGCGCGGGATTATCGACCTGTCATACGGACCTTATATTGATCATGCGTGTCATTTCTTCCCTTATCAGCTAGTCCCGGACTGCCGATATCGACCACTTCTTTTGACAAGCTGGTGTATGATTAGGATTAGTGCTTAACCGGTGAATATATATCTCTAGGGGGATCCCTGTTATGTCAAGGTGAGACCAAGAGAAACAGTCTTGTCACGACCCGACCCCGGATCCGTGACCGGTGCCTTAACCCGGGCACCCTTGTGACACAACATCAGAGAAAACCAGCGGAACATAAACTCATAATAAACAACCATGATGATATAAATAGTCTAGCCCAAAATGGCTACCCCAAAAGTACATAAACCCGAACAGTTACATCCTTAAACAAACCAAGTTATGACAGGACTACATGCCTCTAAGAATGAGTAATACTATGACGGGACAGGGCCCCGTCATGCCCCTGAATGTATAAAACATCAACAACACCAGGGAGAACCATACCAAAAGTCGAGCCTCCGAAGAAATGGAGCTCCTGACACCTGAGTAAAAGATCCTAGGAATGAGGATCTACCACCTGTTTTCCCTTACCTGCGGCATGAACGCAGCCCCCGATGAAGGGGGTCAGTACACAACGTACCAAGTATGTAAAACTGGAAAATACTGTAGTAATATCATAAGTCAAAAATAAGTTGGAGTCATAGATAAAAATCAATTTCCTTGCACTGTGCCTTACTAACAATGAGAGTAACAAGTATAAAACTTATAGCATAAAAATAGGAGGCTCACGATCAAAACAGGGTACCTCGCCCGTAGTATCATTAAGCAATCCTACTCATGGGACTATTTCACCCGCATGGGTCCTGTGGACCCGCATGAGTTCATCCGCCTCGTCATGGGACTATTTCACCCGCATGGGACTATTTCACCCGCATGGATCCTGTGGACCCGCATGAGTACCATCGTCGTACTCGCATGGGACTATTTCACCCGCATGGATCCTGTGGTCCGGATCCGCATGAGTGCAAGCGCCGCACTCGCATCATGGGTAGCAAATCCATGGCATAAGTAATAACCCGGTGTTTACCCCGTAATAATATAAATATATAACATAGCTCATCCGGCTATCATACATAACATAAGCACTACCGGCCTATCATATCATACATAAGCACTACCGGCCTATCATATCACAACATAAGCACTACCGGCATATCATAACATAAGCACTACCGGCTTATCATAACATAAGCAAGTTAAGAAATTCCCTAACTTCTTATTAACATTATTAATATATTCTCTCATTTTAGTATCCTAAGGCACTAACATGTATTTTAATAGAAAATCCGGGAATTCAACCCAAGTACCATGTACTTCGAACTTTTTAAGAAATAACTCTTTTTATACAAAATTCCAAGATACTAATCACCATAGTATCAAGTTACGATTTCTTTCAAGACAAGTCACGTTTCCTTTTAGAAATATAATAGGCTTCTAAATCAAGTGACTTCATTTCCTTTAAAACCTTAGGCAACCAATGCCTAAAAATCAATTCACCTTTCTTAGTTTCAAATCATTTACCCGTACTTGTTTTAATTAGAGTAAACCTTTCTTTGTGAACCTTTCAAGAAAACTAATATAACCAACTTCCCATAAAGTCATTATATTAGCGTTATCCCTTTGTCAAATACATTTTCCCTAAATCCAAGGGACTTATACTTTTGAAATGAAACAAGTAGCATATACTTTTAAAACAAGTGAAAGATATCAAATCTTGTACGTCTACCGTACTACATAGGTACAACTACTCATGCTCAAGAGATAGGAAAGTTCTACATACCTCTTTGGTCAATCCACTTGCTAAGCTCAACTACCGCAAGTAATATTTCAACCTATAATAATCATGATACGTTTGTTAACCTCTAATCTCAAAGTAGAACAATCCAAGTTCAAAGTCACTAAATTCTATGGAAAATTGGGCGGCATTTCCTTTGTTTCTACTCACTTTGCCACCTTTTCAAAGGCCGATTTTTAACACTCAAACGCCACATTTAAGGCCCAACATCCAAACCAACACAAAGGGGATTACACACCTAAACTTGGGTGTGTAAAATTCTGCCCCAAAAGTTATAACAATTAATCTTAACAAGTTTAAGGTAATTTTTAGGCTACAACATGCTCACATAACCTCTTTAGTCAAATCCTTCATACCCAAACCACATTTTTTGCATGCAATGACTCTAAGAGCATTATTTACTACCACAAGTTCTTTCTTCTTAACATGCAACACTAAAAACTAATTATAAAGGAAGAATCATTACCTTAGGGCTTTAGCCAAAACTATTCCAACAATTTGCTAGCCTCCTTTTCAAGAATACCACCACAATAACCTCCACAAGCTTGCAAATAACTTTCCTTCTTAACACCCTTTTCAGATTTTCCTTAAGCTTGGAGTTTCTCTTGATTTTCTAGAGAGAAGGGAGAGCTTTTTAGCTTAGAGAGAGAGAGAGAGAGATGAAAGATGAAAGATGAAAGATGACCAAGTCTTCAAGACTTGGTCAATATAAGGCATGCAACATTTCAGATGGGGGGGGGGGACACGTGTCACCCACCCATGACCTCTTTTAAAACAAACCCGTGCTGAAATTTCCACTAACTCGCGGATCCGCCTCGGCGCGGCCAGTAGTCGGTGCGCGGCGCTGAAACTCTGCGCGCCTCTAAGGACTTTCGGCGCGCGGCCAGCTTCTGGCGGCGCTGAAACTTCAGCGATCCCTCAGATCTTCCGGCGCCGCGGCCCTGTCTTCCGGCGCGCGACCCTACGCCTTGGCGCGCGCTGCGCGCCACGACGCGGAATCCACCGGTCCGATCCGAACCACGGGGTATAAAAAGTCTAAGTTAATTGTTAAGTAATTTAAAAATGCACTCCTAAGCCCTGACAAGAGCTCTTAGCCCAGATATACCTTCTTTTTGGGATGTTCTTTGAAAAGAATCACACTTTCCAACTCCTCAATAGTCGAGTCAGCGGGGTCTTTGTCTGGTGGAAAAATGAAGCCTTTTGGAAGGGCCTGGTTCGGGCACTCTTCTCTGAAATCGCTCTTTCATTTCTCCAAGCTTCCCGTTTGAGCCCAGCATCTATAATTGATATGGGTCTGTTGCCATTTCTGAGGAGTAGCTACTGCCAACACATCCTCCAACCTAAGAACATCTGCTGCTCCCTCAAATTTCTTTGATCCCCTAAGGTGTGGGAAACTTGACCTTCTGGTGATAAGTTGATGGGATTGCCTGCATCACATACAACCATGGCCTCCCAAGTTTTTTGTTTTACGTTATGTCTTCGGGCACGACATCAAAGGTCATGACTTATTTCACACCATCAAGACAAATAGTCAATTCGACTTCCCCCTGGTCAGCTCACTGGACATGTTAAATCCTACTAGAACCTTTGTCATGGGGACAATTGATTCATCCATCTGAATTTCTTTCAGGACCCGCAGTTGGATGATGTTCACTAAACTTTCTGGATCAATCAAAACACGCTTAGTGAAAGATTTATTAATTTTTAGTGAAATTACCAGGGCCTCGTTGTGAGGTGAAGTAAAGCTTCCACGATAGTTGTCAAAGAAAGATATGTCCTGACTCTCTGTGAGTTCTAGCCCATGGCTTGTGGTTATGACCTAGACCTTGGACTTCCTCATCGACGTATACGTGATCTTGTTGACCACTTCTTTGTTGAAGATCATATAAATAGTGTGAGTGGGAAGGGGCATTTGGTTCGGTCTCTGCCTATCATTCCTGCTTAAGATGTGCTTTGCTCGGCCACTGATGTATTCTCTCAAATGTCCAGCGTGCAGCAGTTGCGCTATTTCTATACTCAAGTTGCGGTAATCCTCTATGGTGTGACTGTACGTGCTATGTAAATGGCATCATATCCCCATATTCCATTTCTATGGGTTAGTGCACATATTATTCATAAACTTGGCTTCTATCATGGTTTTCATTATGGCCATTATCTCTACCATGTTGATACTAAATTTGTGGTCAAATATCTTCGAGAGGCCAACCTTTGTTGGCACAGGCCCTTATGTAAGTCAGGGGCCTCGATCAATGAGACCTTGATAGTTTCTAGTGCTACCCCAGCTCGTCCATGTGACCGAGAACCTCTTGGCATCATATGGTTTGAACCGTCCACTGTTAGTTGCATTGGTGTTATATATTTGGCTTGGCCTCCTCGGGGGGCAGCTTCTCGTGTATGTCGATGTTGCACTCGGAGGTCTTCCTCAATCCCCATCTTAGTTATGTACCTAAAATTTATTTCACTCCATATTATTTCTGGGAATTCTTTTAAGCTTTGCGGGTTTAACCTGTCACGACCCTATCCCGGGCTCGTGACTGGTGCCTTACTCGGGCACCCCAGTAGGCATACATCAGAGTAACCAGCGGAAAATAAAAACAAGACATGAAACAATAAGAAATGAGAAACAGTTTATCTGAGAAAAAGTTGTCTTTCGGCATATATATATGTACCAAGTCTGGCAGTTACATCCCAACTTTATAACAGACTACGCACTTAGGAATGTAAACAACTATGGCGGGACAGGGCCCCGCCATACCCTGAATGTACAAAATATCTACAACACCAGGGAGAGTCGTACCAAAAGTCGAGCCTCCGGAGAAATGGAGCTCCTGACACCAGAGTAAGGATCTTAAGAATGAGGATCTACCACCGCTTCCTTACTCGCGCAGATGAACGCACCAAGGAGGTCGATAACAGTACCAAGTATGTGAAATCAGAAAAATCGAAATGAAATCAAAGTATTTTAAAATCATTTACAAATACAACCAGTTCAACCGCACATAGTGTCACAACATAAACAAGAGCAAAATAGATATAATGTAACTGGTCTTTTCTAGGCCGCTAATGATCGAAGCAAGGCCAATCGCCCATAGTATCATTATGCGAGCCTATTCCTGGACTCCCGCATCGCATAGACCACCTAGGTCCGCATGAGGTATTCTCGTGACGGGGCGCTAACCCGCAGATCAACTCGACTCCGCACCGCGTAGTCACACAGACCGCATAGGCCATAAAGACCCGCATCGGGATAACACACCCGGAGTGATCATCCTGGAACTCCCGCAGCTCCGCATAGGTCACATGCACCGCATAAGGTATTCCTCGCGTCGGGGCGCTAACCTTCGGAATTTCAAGTCAGGGGTGTAAGTGATATAATATCAGCACAACTGCTTATCGTTAAACAACATAAGCGCAACAAGGGAACCCCCTTTACACAAACGTTACAAGACATTAACACACGTAGCATCATAATATGTCTACTTATCAAACCATCTTACTACACTTCCCAGAAATCAATACAAGGCTTTCATAAACACATAAGTAAACCGTTCCTTTTATCTTTCTTAAGTCGTTATACCTAACTTCCCATAAAGCTAGTATAACTCTTAAGTTTTTTGTTTAAAAACCAAGTATTACTCTTCTTTCAAAAATGATTCATAATTCTTTTGAAATACTTCAAGATTCTTATTATTTAGACTCAAGTCAAAAGACATCAAGTAAAACCATGTTCAGTTAACACACGTACGTCTACCGTACTATATATATATTTTAAAATATCATGCTCAAGAGGATAGGAAGAATCACATACCTCCTCGGCGAAATCCACCTGCCAAGTCGAATATGTCGCGCGCAGAGTATCAACCTATAATAGTCAAATACGTCTATCAACGTCTAGACTACTCTATAGAATATTCTAAGCAGAAGGTTCTCTATCCTATGGAAAATTGGGCAGCACTTCCCTACCCGCTAAACTACACAAGTCTACTGTAAATACAGCCCTATGTAAGTACAGTTCAATTCTATTCTTTTATACCATCCTTCTATACGTCTTATACTCATTTCTATACTACTACAGTATGTAATTTCCAATTACAATAGAAGGACAATATATTTACCTCGACAAGCCCAAAATTATCCAAGATATATGTCGATCCTGGGCAAGGTTTAGCTCTATGCACTTGCGCTCCGATAGCTCCAAGAAACCCTTAGAAGTTTCTAAACAACTTCTACTTAATACTTCAACCTACTATGAAGATTTCCCTAGGGTTTCGTTTTGTGACTAAAGGATATAAAGTAGTATTTCTGGGCTTTTAGTATAGAGGTGACTTTGGAATACTACAAGGTATTTGGCTAAGGTATTTTGGAATAGTAACAATACTTGGAGAATATTTTTCTACCAAGGGGGTGTTGCTTGGACAGACAATTAGGAAAGGGGAGGAGTTGGGCGAGACTAGCAACTAAAGGGAAGGATTTTGGAGACTTGGAAGTTGTGTTTGTGGATGAAGAAGTCTTGCACAAGAGGGGTATTTATAGAACCACGAGGCGAGATTAAAACAAATGGAGGGTGTAGATTTGGTAGCTTGTTCAAGTGAAGTCTTCCACCAAGTGTCCACCACAATGTTGGGACATATGTCCACCACAACATTGGGACATATGTCCCCCACAACAATGAGCCATGTGGCCGCCCACTTGCTCGAAAAATGGCCCAAGGCAAGCCCCCACTTGCCCACAAAAATCGTCCCTTACCTACTCCCACTCACCCAAAGAAATATCTTCCAAGACTTGACCATTTGACTTGGCCACTTGCCTTAATATTTTCGTCCAAACATGCCACCTAAGGGTGCCACATGTCGCCCTCCTATTGGTCCAAAATATTTCATCTCTCGGAAAAATCCGTAATCGGTTAAAATATTAAAAACGTAAAATTTCCTTCACAAGGTTCGGACCCTCTTCCGTTGAAAGCTCACAATTTCGTCTTAACCTAATTAGGGCTTGAATAATCGTACGTACATCCTCGCATACATACTCTGGAAGTACGGGGTATAACATTCTCCCCTCCTTAGAAACATTCATCCCGAATGTTCCTTCTCAAGACAGATAACGATAAGGTTCCTCATAACGTAAACAGTTTGCAAATGCCACACATGGCCACAATACAACACTTAAGTACATATGAAAATAAAAACCAGCAAGTAGGAAAGTGAGTTACCTGGAGGGGTGGGGAATAAGTGAGGATACCTCTGCCTCATGTCCTCCTCTGCTTCCCACGTCATCTCCTCCCTGTTCTCGTTCCGCCATAAGACCTTGACGGAAGCCACATCCTTCGTCCGCAACCGCCTAACCTGACGATCGAGTATCGCTATGGGACTCTCCTCATACGATAACCCCTCGGTCACCTGGACATCGTCAATCGGGTGTACTCTAGATGGATCCCCGATACATCTCCTCAGCATAGAAACATGAAAAACCGGATGCACTGCCTCCAGATCGGACGACAGATCCAACTCATAGGCAACCTTGCCTACCCTGCGGACAATCTGATAAGGCCCAATGTACCTTGGGCTGAGCTTCCCTTTCTTCCCAAACCTCATCACACCGCCATGGGTGACACCTTGAAAAAACCCAATCATCAACCTCAAACTCCGGATCAGCGGCGATGATCTGCATACGACCTGCGACTACGAGTCATCGATAGCGCTCTGGATAAGCTTCCTTATCCGGCACTGCTGTATCAAGTCTGGTCCCACTAACTGCACCTCGCCCACATCAAACCAGCCTATCGGCGATCTGCACTTCCTCCCATACAAGGCCTCATAAGGCGCCATCTGAATACTGGAGTGGTAGCTATTATTTTACGCAAACTCAACTAGAGGTAAATGATCCTCCCAGCTACCCCTGAAGTCGATAACACAGACTCGTAGCATATCCTCAAGAGTCTGGATAGTACGCTCTGCCTGTCCGTGCATGCGAGGATGGAATGCGATCGAGGCTCACTGCGTCCCAATCCATACGGAAAGACCTCCGGAAGTTAGCCGTAACCGGGCTCCTGCATGCGATATGATAGAAATAGGGACTCCATGCAGTCTGACGACCTCTCGGATGTAAAGTCTGGCATAATCCTCAGCCGAAAAAGTCGTCTGGGGAAGAAAGTGGGCTGATTTAAATCGACTGTCGACGATAACCGGATAGAATCATGTTTCCTCGGTGCGAGGTAACCCCGTGATAAAGTCCATGTTGATCACCTCCCACTTCCAGGTCGGGATCTCTATCGTCTGCAATAATTCACCAGGCCTCTGATGCTCTACCTTCACCTGCTGACAACACGGGCACTGAGCCACAAACTCTACAACGTCCCTCTTCAAGCCATCCCACCAATACACGACGGTCGAGGTCGTGGTACATCTTGGTCGACCCGGATGGATAGAGTAACGTCTTGCGTGTGCTTCCTAGAACTCGCTGCCGCGATCTGCAATATCTGAAACACACACAACCTGCCCTCAAACCTTAGCACCCCATCGTGCTACCTCAGAGACCCTTCCTCACGAAGAGCCGTATCATGATACCGCGTCAAAACCGGATCCTCAAACTGTTGCCTCTTCACCTCCTCGACGATGGAAGACTCGACAACCTCTCGAACTCGAATCCCACTGCTATCAGAACCAATCAATCGGACCCCAGGCTCGCTAGGCGATGTATCTCGCGGACCATGCCCCTCTCTGCAGGTGTACACCGATAGACTCCATCGACCTACGGCTGGGGCATTCGCCTGACATTAGCCTTCCCGGATGGTACAGATATCAACATCATAATCCTTGAGTAACTCTAACCACCGTCTCGCCGTAAGTTCGGCTCCTCCGGTGAAGATATCTTGAAGGCTCTTGTGGTGCGTGTAAATATCCACATGAACTCCATACAAATAGTGCCTCCGGATCTTGGCGTGAATCACCGTGCGACTCTAAATCATGGGTGGGGTAGTTCTCTCATGCTTCTTAAGGCTGTCGGGATGCGTATGCTATAACCTTGCCTGCTGCGTCAACACACATCCAAGCCGATGCGGCGCATCACAATACACCACATAGCCGTCTAGACCTGCGGAAGAGTAAGAATGAGGCGGTCGTCGGCCTCTCCTTCGAATCGGAAACCACGCTCACAAGCATCAGTCCGAAACTTAGCTCCTTCGAGTCGGCTTAGTCAAAGGTGCGAAATAGAAGCAAACTTCTCCACGAATCTCCGATAGTAACTGCAAGGCCCGTAAAGGCTGCGCACTCTGCCGGAGTAGTAGGTCTAGGCCAACTCGATCGCCTCGATCTTGGCGTATCCACCCGAATACCATCACCCTACAATGTGCCCAAAAAGCCACGAAGCCAACAAAACTCACATTTGGAAAACTTGGCGTCTGGCCGTGGTCTGGAGAACTCTGGCCTGATCTCAAATGCTCGCATGCTCACGCTCTGGCGGGAATAAACCAAGATGTCATCAATGAATACTATCACAAGCGTATCCAAAATGGCTTGAACACTCGATTCATCAAATCCATAAAACCGTCGGAGTATTGGTCAAACCGAAAGACATAACCACGAACTCATAGTGCCGTCGGGTCCGAATGCGATCTAGGGACATCCGCCTCTCTAACTCGCACTGATGATAGCGATCGCAGATCAATCTTGGAGAAACATCTCGCACCTGCAACCGGTCGAACAAATCATCAATCACAGGAAGGGGGTATACGTTCTTAATAGTCACCTTGTTCACCGCATGTAATCAACACACGCGTGCGCGTCCGCCCTTCTTCTTCACGAACAATCGGCGCTCCCGGGAGAAACACTAGGCATGATGAAGCCGCTTCTCCAAAGAAATCTCTCGGTGGTCCTTCAACTCTCTCAACTCGGCAGGTGTCATTCTGTATGGCGGAATGGAAATAGGCCGAGTGTCTGGCAGCACATCGATACAAAACTCTATCTCCCTCTCAGGAGGGATACCCGGGAGGTCGTCTGGAAACACATCTGGGAACTCGACCTCGACTCTGGGCCGGTGAAAATCTGGTACCGCAGCCTCAGTATCAAACACCCGAATGAGGTGGTAGATATACCCCTTCTGCACCATCTTCCTAGCCTTGAGGTAGGAAATAAACCTACCCCTCGGCGACACAGTGTTCCCCTCCCACTCAATAACAGGCTCCCCAGGAAACTGGAACCGTACCACTCTCTCCCTGCAGTCCACATTGGCGTAGCAAGAAGCTAGCCAATCCATATCCATAATCACATCGAAATCGGTCATATCCAATTCTATCAAGTCGGCTAGGGTCTGACGACTGCATAAAGTCATTGGGCAAGCCCTATATACCTGTCGAGCTACCACCGAATCACCCACTGGCGTAGCTACCTCGAAAGGGTCTATGGACTCAGGCTATATCCCTATCCTACTAGCAATAAGGGGAGATATATAGGACAGAGTAGAACCCGGATCTATCAAGGCATACATGTCACAACATGAAACTGATAAAGTACCTGTGACGACATCAGGTGACGCCTCACCGGTCTGCCCGGTGGACAAGGCATAAATGCGATTCGAGGACGCTAGAATGGGACCGCGCCACGACCTCTGCGCGACCTGCTGGTCCATGAGTACCACGCCTCGGGGCGAGTAAATAGGTGAAGAAGACGCGAAAGACCACGTAGGTGACCCTACCTGCGGCGCCTGCAGTCGGACGATCTCGCAAAGTGACCGCCCGACCGCAAGTAAAACAAACTCACGAAATGCGGCCACAACTCGAATGGAATACACCACATCGGAAACGAGAGGACCTCGATCGGTTAGCACCCTGCTACCGGAAGTCTGAAGTCCCAGGGCCTGATCGCCCCGAATACCACTGGCATCACGAAGGCGGTGTAGGAGTGCTCGAGTGGCGTGGTGCAAATCTGGCCTCGAGGCCGTCGACCAGAGCTACCAAAAGATCCTGCCGTCTGGCCTTACCTGCTGGCGATATCCGTCGACCGTCGGCCTCTACGCCTCGCATCCAAGTGCATGAGCACGTATGCGGGCAATGTCCATGCCGGTGAAGAGCTACACCGAGCAAGACTACGCCAAATAATCATCTAGCGGTGGCGTGGCGGTGCACCATCCTCCATATCTGCTACTAATGCAGGGACATATTGAGCCAACGAATCGAACTCAACGTTGTACTCGGTGTGCGCCTCTGCGCCTCGGCGTCAAAAATCACGTCGGCCGTGCCCTCTGTTATACCCCGTATTTCCAGAGTATGTATGCGAGGACGTACGTACGAATATTCAAGCCCTAATTAGGTTAAAGATGAAATTGTGAACTTTCGACGGAAAAGATTCCGAACCTTGTGAAGGAAATTCTACATTTTTAATATTTTAACCGATTACGAATTTTTCCGAGAGACGAAATATTTTGGACCAATAGGAGGGCGACATGTGTCACCCTTAGTTGGCATGGGTTGGACGAAAATGTTGGCCAAGTGGACAAGGTCAAATGGTCAAGTCTTGGAAGATATTTCTTTGGGTGAGTGGGGGTAGGTAGGGACGTTTTTTTGTGCCTAGTGGAAGGCCACATGGCTCTTTGTTGTGGGGGACATATGTCCCAAGGTTGTGGTGGACATATGTCCCAACATTGTGGTGGACACTTGGTTGGAAGACCTCATTCTTCACATGGATCCAAATCTTCACCCTCCATTTGTTTTAATCTTGGCCCTTGGTGGTTCTATAAATCAAGACTTCTTCATCCACAAAACAATTTCCAAGTCTTAAAATCCTTCTCCCCCTTTGAGAAGATCTCGTCCAAACACCCCCCCCCCCTTCCTAGTAGTTCTCGCCGAAACTCTCCCCCCCCCCCCCACCCCCCTCTTGATAGTTCTCGTCCCACACTCCTCTCCCTTAACCAAACTTTGCCCAAAAATTCCTTAACTCTTAAGTGTTCTTCCTTAGTGTATTAGGAAGATTATTAACCAAAAGGTTAGAAAATATTTCACACCCTAGCCCCTAAAGCCTCACCTTGGCCGAGAGTTGTGAGGACAAGAACCTTAGTGTTCTTCACTTGTTTAGGTTGGTTCTTAAAGAGGAGTTGGTTAGGAGCGTATAGGGTTTGCTTGGAGCGGGTTGGAGCGCGCGGAGTAGAAGCTAAACGTTGCTCAGGATCGACATTAAATCTTGGATAATTTTGGGCTTATCGAGGTAATTAATCCTGTCCTTCTATTGTAATTGGAGATTACATACTGTAGTAGTATAGAAATGAGTATAAGTTATAGAAGGATGGTATAAGAGAAGAGAATTGAACTGTACTTACATAGGGTTGTATTCTGATGAACTTGTGTAGTTGACGGTAGGAAATCTTTGCCCAAATTTCCATAGAATAGAGAACCTTCTGCTTAGAATGTTCTACAGAGTAGTCTAGATGTTGATAGACGTATATGGCCATTATAAGTTGAAGTTCTGCGAGTAGCGTGTTCTACTTGAAGGGTGGACAAGGCTAGCAGGGTTATAGTACGGTGGAGCGTTTTGCTATTTGTCGATAATTGTCGCGAGGTATGTGAACCTCTTCCTATCCTTTCTAGCATGATGTTTGTAAACTATGTAGTACGGTAGACATACGTGTGCTAAATGAATTGGGTTGGTTTAAAACATAAAGTGTTATAACGGCTTTATGGGAAGTTTATTATAACAACTTTATGTAGGTAAGAAATGGGTTGTTGATTTTAAGAAAATAAGAGACTTGACTTAATTGGCTTGATTTGAATTTTGTTAAAAAGTTGTGAAACCTCATTCGTGAGTAATGAGTACTTGGTTTTTAACTATAAGTTATATTGATTTCGGAAATGAGAATAAGTATCGAACAAACCACTGCAGCGTTAATAAAGGAAAATGTATTGACAAATAATTAATTATATTAAAACCAGTAGAAACATCCATCTGCATAGAAGCTAAGATAAGACAAAATTGTATTACATTTCCTAGATCATGGCTGCTTTAATAAGATTGTTATAAACAAGAATAAACTACTCACACATAAGATATATGTTACTCAATTTTGTTAAAAGAAGAAATTACGTCGTTAAGTGATTAGGACTATGAACTATGAAATCTTTCGAAAATAAGAGACTTAAGTATTTAAAAATATGCAACTTGAACTTTTGGAAAAGAATGTTGTTACTTGACATTAAAAAGGGAAAAATGTGTTGGTTTAAAATGAAGGCATGGTATTGTCTTAATCTGTCTTAAAAGAGGGTTTAAATGTTATGGACGATTCTTCACCGAGTCCCATGGGATGGGCCGGGACATGTATTCCATATGATTCTTCACCGAGTCCCATGGGATGGGCCGGGACATGTATTCCATATGATTCTTCACCGAGTCTCATGGGATGGGCCGGGACATGTATTCCATACGATTCTTCACCGAGTCCCATGGGATGGGCCGGGACATGTATTCCATACGATTCTTCACCGAGTCCCATGGGATGGGCCGGGACATGTATTCCATACGATTCTTCACCGAGTCACATGGGATGGGCCGGGACATGTATTCCATACGATTCTTCACCGAGTCCCATGGGATGGGTCGGGACATGTATTCCATACGATTCTTCACCGAGTCCCATGGGATGGGCCGGGACATGTATACCACACGATTCCACCTCGATTCCCAGGGGATGAGCCGAGACTTGTTATACGTATAATACGGTTTATATCCTAGACTGCCGGCAGTGAGGAAGGAGTTCCACAGGCATGAGGGATGACTTTGAGGGAGTGAGTCCCTGCTTGACATGACTACTTTTATGTTGTAAACTGTAGTTTGGTTATCATACATGTCTCCTGTTTTATATAAACTGTTATGATTTCATTCTGATATTTTCGATTTCACATACTTGGTACTGTTATCGACCTCCTTGGGGCTGCGTTCATCTGCAGTAGATGTACACGATTGTTGATCCTCGCTCATGGAGTCACGTTCAGCGTTTTGGGAAGCTCGTGTCTCGAGGCTTATCTTTGGTATAGTCCTCTGTCGTTGTAGTACTTACATTCGGGGTATGGCGGGGCCAGTCCATTGTTGTTATAACATTCTTAAGTGCATGTAATCCGTTGTGGGTAGGGTTTGTAAAATGGATGTAACTGTTCAAGTTTTTATATATATATATGCCGAAAGGCAACATTTCTCAGATAAACTGTTTCTCACTTCATATTGTTTCATGTCTTATTTTTATATTCCGCTGGTTACTCTGATGTATGTCTACTGGGGTGCCCGGGTAAGGCACGATCCACGGGCCGGTTCGGGTCGTGACAAAAGTGGTATCAAAGCAGTTAATCCTCGGAAAGTGTCTACAGACCGTATCTAGTAGAGTCTTGATTATCGGTGTGTTGTGCACCACACCAATAATCAGGAGGCTATAGAATATTTAGGATTGGTTTCCATTCTTCTCATTCTGAGATCGGGCCTTAGAGCTGTGTTATAAGTTGGACCCCTCTAACGTATTCTTTTATGCCAGTTATGCCTCCACACAAGGCAATCAGGGCCCAGAAGGGCAAGGCAGCAGAGGGAGTTGCGAGTAGAGTAGCGGCGGTCTCTGCGAGACCACGATACTGAGCCTCGATCCCGGCACCGGAAGCGAGAGGATATGGGTTACAAGAGATGGCCCGATTATTGGCGTGATAGTGGCAAGGCACGAGGATAAGCTGGATCAGCAATTAGATGCCGGTAGTACCGTAGTTCACGAGGCGGATAGTTTGAGGCTGCGGGACTTTACGAGTTGCGACGCCACGTTTTATGGATCGAGGCGAGGATGATCCGCGAGTTCATCAAGCGATTCTGACGGATCATGAGAGTGATCAAGGCTTGAGACCGAGTCGATGGTCTTAGGTTCGCATCAGTGCGTGATCTGCGATCGGGTTTGATTCGTGGAGCTGTCGGGAGCATGCGCCTCGGCTATTTGGGGCGAGTTCTCGGAGGCATTTCTCGGCCACTTCTTGCCTCCAGATTAGGAGAACGCCGATAGATTTACGATCTTTGAGGCGAGAGGGCATACGGTTGGGAGTACAACGTGAGTTCGACTCATTGGCTCGGTATGTCCCAGCGTTAGTAGGCGATATGGAGGGCCAGTACACCGCTACGTCGCGGGCTCGATGACTACTTGGCGGAAGGATTGTTCGGTGTAGCCGCCGGTAGGCATGGACATTGCCGCATGCGACTTATGCACTTGGATGTGAGGCGGAGGGTCGGCGGAATGATCGAGATCAGCGAGAAGAGGGCGAGCAGGTCGCTTTGGTAACTTTCGAGGCGAACCGCCTGGCCGAGTTAGTTATTCACCTCCGCCAAGATCTGAGTGGTCCTTCGCGATCTTGGGGCGTTGAGGTATTCGGGCTGGTCGAGCTCGAGGATTCTGGTTCACATGTATACATGGGTTACAGCGATCGGGTTCATGTTTTCCTCGGTGTGCACGATCGGCAAGCGTCATCGTGGAGTGTCGTCGTTTCTGCGGTGCTTGTTTCACTGCGGTAAATCGGGGCCATGTGACGAGACTATCCTAGAAGGAGGGATACGGTAGAATGACCACGACCCTCAAGTCGATGGCGGGTTCATCGCCTTCTATAGCTATGCGCGTGCGAGATTAGGATTAAAGCGGCGAAGGAAAATGAAGCGGATGATCTGGTATATTCTTACCCTCAGAGACTAGTATGCGTTGATGATATGATGAAGTGCTAAGTATTATGTTCAGATAGCATTATGTAAATTGTGTTTAGAAAACATGGTTAGTTAGAAGGGTAAGATTGGGGACAGGGAAATTGTGAGCCTTAGAATATTATACGTAGAGACCTTAGATGCGAGTCCATCTTGAGTAAAAGATTTATTTTTATACCTTTATCGGAGTGCATAGTATACGTGGGATATATTTGTGTGATAAGTCCCTGAGTGGTATGAAATGAAAGAGGGTAGTTGAGCTAAGGAGACCACTAGGTTTTTCGTGACTTGATTAGTGAGATTGTTCGGATCGGAAGCGGGAGTTTGGCGCGATAGCGGTCGGGTTGAGACGATCGCGGGTCAACCCGCGGCTGTTATATGGTGGGTCGATTCGAGGTGGTCCTCCGGTGGTAGGATCACGAGCGCTAGGCCCAGTTTAGATAGACCGTTATGCGAGTTCGACCGATAAGCGGGCCGATGAGATCAGCCCATCTTGTCTTTCGATCGGGGTATTTACTCGGCGGAGGTTATGCGAGATGTTATATATCGGGGAAGGTTGTAAGGCTGCACGGTTCCTACTTTTTACCTTATGGCCAGGCGTGAGCCCAGTTATGGCTATTTCTTTTTCTGGGGGTTTTACCAGGCGGGGTTAGAAACTCAGGTGAGTCTCAGTATTGCATTCACCCTCGGGCCAGTGTTTTTTATTTCAGGGGTAGCTGTAAGGATTATTCGCCTTTTGTTGAGTGACTATTATAATAGCTACCATTTCAGTATTCAGATGTCGCCTTATGAAGCCGGGTATGGGCGTAAGGGTAGGTTGCCAGTCGATTGGTTCGATGTTGGCAATGTTCAGATAGTTGGTTCATACTTGTTTCAGCAGGATGTGGATAGGGTGAAGCTTATCCAGGAGAGGCTATTGGCAGCTCAGAGTCAACAGAAGTCGTGCGGATAATCGGCGTCGACACTTGGAGTTCAGGTTGACGGTGGGTTTTCTTGAAGGTACCACCCCGGAAGGGTGTGATGAGATTTGAAGCGAGAAACCTGGCAGAGGTACTTTGGCGTTTTGGATCATTTGGAGAATAGGCCAGGTTGCCTATAAGTTAGCTTTGTTGTCCGACGTAGGAGGCAGTACGTTCGGTCTTTCATGTTGCTATGTTCGGAAAAGTATCGGAGATCCATCCAGAGTGTTCCCAGTTAATGATGACCAAGTTGGAGATAGTGACCCCGAGATTTTGGAAACTGAAGCAATAACAGAAATGTGGAAAGTTTATTAGGAAGAGTTCGAGTGTACGAGGAGGGTACGACGAGTAAGGGAATAAGTGAACATGTGTTAAGAGAATAGAAGTGATCATTTCTTATGGGAAGTAAAGGTGCGAAGGGAGTATCTTTTAGACTTTGGGTGGGAGCTTTTGTGATGTTAGAGGTGATTCCTCGTGGACTTGGATGTAAGTACTTGCGCGTGTGTTATTCTGTGGCCATGTGTGGCATTTGCAAACTGGTTAAGCTATGATGAACTTTATCGTTATCTGTCTTGAGAAGGAACATTCGGGACGAATGTTTCTAAGGAGGGGAGAATGTTATACCCCGTATTTCCAGAGTATGTATGCGAGGACGTACGTATGAATATTCAAGCCCTAATTAGGTTAAGGATGAAATTGTGAACTTTCGACGGAAAATATTCCGAACCTTGTGAAGGAAATTCTACGTTTTTAATATTTTAACCGATTACGGATTTTTCCGAGAGACGAAATATTTTGGACCAATAGGAGGGCGACATGTGTCACCCTTAGTTAGCATGGGTTGGACGAAAATGTTGGCCAAGTGGACAAGGTCAAATGGTCAAGTCTTGGAAGATATTTCTTTGGGTGAGTGGGGGTAGGTAGGGACGTTTTTTGTGCTTAGTGGAAGGCCACATGGCTCTTTGTTGTGGGGGACATATGTCCCAAGGTTGTGGTGGACATATGTCCCAACATTGTGGTGGACACTTGGTTGGAAGACCTCATTCTTCACATGGATCCAAATCTTCACCCTCCATTTGTTTTAATCTTGACCCTTGGTGGTTCTATAAATACCCCCCCTCTTGTGCAAGACTTCTTCATCCACAAAACAATTTCCAAGTCTTAAAATCCTTCTCCCCATTTGAGAAGATCTCGTCCAAACACCCCCCCCCTTCCTAGTAGCTCTCACCGAAACTCTCCCCCCTCTTGATAGTTCTCGTCCCACACCCCTCTCCCTTAGCCAAACTTTGCCCAAAAATTCCTAAACTCTTAAGTGTTCTTCCTTAGTGTATTAGGAAGATTATTAACCAAAAGGTTAGAAAAGATTTCACACCCTAGCCACAAGCCTCACCTTGGCCGAGAGTTGTGAGGACAAGAACCTTAGTGTTCTTCACTTGTTTAGGTTGGTTCTTAAAGAGGAGTTGGTTAGGAGCGTATAGTGGTTGCTTGGAGCGGGTTGGAGCGCGCGAAGTAGGAGCTAAACGTTGCTCAGGATCGACATTAAATCTTGGATAATTTTGGGCTTATCGAGGTAATTAATCCTGTCCTTCTATTGTAATTGGAGATTACATACTGTAGTAGTATAGAAATGAGTATAAGTTATAGAAGGATGGTATAAGAGAGAGAGAATTGGCTTGTACTTACATAGGGTTGTATTCTGATGGACTTGTGTAGTTGTGGGTAGGAAATGCTGCCCAAATTTCCATAGAATAGAGAACATACATTTAGAATGTTCTCTGAGTAGTCTAGATGTTGATAGGCGTATATGGCCATTATAGGTTGAAGTTACTGCGAGTAGCGTGTTCTACTTGAAGGGTGGACAAGGCTAGCGGGGTTATAGTGCGGTGGGCGTTTTGCTATTTGTCGATAATCGTCGCGAGGTATGTGAACCTCTTCCTATCCTTTCTAGCATGATGTTTGTAAACTATGTAGTGCGGTGAGGCGTCGTGTGCTAAATGAATTGGGTTGGTTTAGAACATAAAGTGTTATAACGGCTTTATGGGAAGTTTGTTATAACAACTTTATGTAGGTAAGAAATGGGTTGTTGATTTTAAGAAAATAAGAGACTTGACTTAATTGGCTTGATATGAATTTTATTAAAAAGTTGTGAAACCTCATTCGTGAGTAATGAGAACTTGGTTTTTAACTATAAGTTATATTGATTTCGGAAATGAGAATAAGTATCGAACAAACCACTGCAGCATTAATAAAGGAAAATGTATTGACAAATAATTAATTATATTAAAACCAGTAGAAACCTCCATCTGCATAGAAGCTAAGATAAGACAAAATTGTATTACATTTTCTAGATCATGGCTGCTTTAATAAGATTGTTATAAACAAGAATAAACTACTCACACATAAGATATATGTTACTCAATTTTGTTAAAAGAAGAAATTACGTCGTTAAGTGATTAGGACTATGAACTATGAAATCTTTCAAAATAAGAGACTTAAGTATTTAAAAATATACAACTTGAACTTTTGGAAAGAATGTTGTTACTTGACCTTAAAAGGGAAAATGTGTTGGTTTAAAATGAAGACATGGTATTGTCTTAATCTGTCTTAAAAAGGGTTTAAATGTTATGGGCGATTCTTCACCGAGTCCAGGATGAGGTGGGACATGTATTCCATACGATTCTTCACCGAGTCTCGTGGGATGGTAGGGACATGTATTCCATACGATTCTTCACCGAGTCCCGTAGGATGGGCGGGACATGTATTCCATACGATTCTTCACCGAGTCCGTGGGATGGGCGGGCATGTATTCCATCGATTCTTCAGAGTCCCGTGGGATGGGCGGGACATGTATTCCATACGATTCTTCACCGAGTCCCGTGGGATGGGCCGGAACATGTATTCCATACGATTCTTCACCGAGTCCCATGGGATGGGCGGGACATGTATTCCATCGATTCTTCACCGAGTCACGTGGGATGGCGGGACATGTATTCCATCTGATTCTTCACCGAGTCCCGTAGGATGGTTGGGACATGTATACCACACGATTCCACCTCGATTCCCGGGGATGGCCGAGACATGTTATCGTATAATACGGTTTATATCTAGGCTGCCGTGGTGAGAAAGGAGTTCCACGAGCATGAGGATGACTTTGAGAGTGCGTCCTGCGCCGACATGACTACTTTTATGTTGTAAAGCGTAGTTTGGTTATCATACATGTCTCTGTTTTATATAAAGCGTATGATTTCATTTCTGATATTTTCGATTTCACATACTTGGTACTGTTATGCGACCTCCTTGAAGTGCGTTCATCTGCGAGTAAGTACACGATTGTTGATCCTCGCTCATAGGAGTCAGATTCAGCGTTTTGGGAAGCTCAGTGTCTCGGAGGCTTATCTTTAGTATAGTCCCTGTCGTTGTAGGTACTTACATTCGGGGTATGGCGGAACCTGTCCCGCCATTGTTATTATAACATTCTTAGAAGTGCATGTAATCTTGTTGTGGGCAGGGTTTGTAAAAGGGATGTAACTGTTCAAGTTTTTATATATATATATATGCCGAAAGGCAACATTTCTCAGATAAACTGTTTCTCACTTCATATTGTTTCATGTCTTGTTTTTATATTCCGCTGGTTACTCTGATGTATGTCTACTGGGGTTCCCGGGTAAGGCACCAGTCACGGGCCCGGTTTCGGGTCGTGACACCCTCCTCATCTGCGGAGGCAAGAAGTGGCTAAGAAAAGCCTCCGAGAACTCGTCCCATACTGCTGGAGGCGCATGCTCTCCCCGGGATAGTGATGCGCGTAATATGCACACACTTTTAAACGCAAGTGCACGTTATCGTATCAAGTAGTATAGTCTTAGATAAGACCGAATATCGTCCTCTAGGATTAGGGTTCAAGTACCAATTATCTATTTTCTAGTATCTATTTGGTGAATTAATGAGTGATTGGTTGTTTATGACTAAGAATTATAAAAGCTATTTTAAAGTATAAAGATTTAATTCAGATGTGATGAGAATAGGGCTTCTATGTATCCTCACTATCGACATGTTACTTACTAATGCATTACTTATGATATTCTTCTTTTGGAGAAAGCGGGTTCTGAAATCGTTTTATACTCCGTTAGGGTTATATATAAACACTCAACCCAGTATTGTTCCTTACCTAACTTTTTGATAAGGGTAACTCTATAGGAGGATTAAGCACAAAAACCTAGTTGGCCGTCACGCAATGCGCAAAATTAGGGTTGTTAAGCCTCTCATCAACTTCTGAAACTAATTGAGATATTTTCATCCCCAATTCAAGCCTGTCTACCCAACTTACGACATATTCACAATCCCCCTTTTGAATCGATTAGAAATCATATAGTGATAACTAGTTGTCAATTAGCTACCAAGAATTCAACTCGATTATTGGATAGATCTCTCGATAAGAAAAATAACCATAAGCGTCATTAATTTATAACATAAGTTTCAAGAAATTCAACATAGAAAGCCCTATAAGAGAATTAGTTCCTAGCCATGAATATGACAAGAACTAATTCCATGTTCATCATACAAAAACTGAATTAAAGTAAAGAAAGAAAAGATAATTACTAAGAATGAGTCTCCAAGCCAAGCATCCAAGGGTTGTGTTGTGGAATATTTACAAGGTGGAATGGTGGATGGATGGATGTAGAATGGTGAATGGTAGAATGGAGAATGAATAATTCTTCTAATGATGTAGAATATTTATAGTCAAAGAATCCTTTTGATGAAGGGTTAGGGATTTGTAGGAAAGGAAAAGTTATTAGAATCCTTTTAGGTAAGGGTTTTAAGGTAGGAAAAGTTATCCCTTTAGGTAGAAAAAATAATCCCTTTAGGATTCTGAAAACATGTCAAATTCGGCGACTTCATAATTCCGCGTCAGCGCCAGCGGCCTGGCGCGCGGCTGAAATTCAACAACTCTCGGGACTTTCAGCACTATGGTAGCCATGGCGCTGCTGCGGCCGGCTCGGTGACGTTTTTACGGCGATTTCGTCGTTGCCCTTTTTTCGTCGGACTTAAATCGAACTCCTCTATAATTCTGGAACTTCTTAGACTTTATTTCTTGGCCCTTTTGTGTGCAATTCAATCTCAAGTAATCACATTTTCTCTTCTTTTCGTCATTTCTCCATTTTTGACAGTTGTGACACAAAAGAAAGGAAATCGACCCTAATACTATACTAAACATAAATAAAATGAGTACAATACTAACTAAAAATGACTCAAAAAGTGTATATAAAATACACAGATCAAATACCCCCAAACTTAACCTTTGCTCGCCCTCGAGCAAAGATAGAAAGAAAGAAATAAAAGACTCAAAAAACGAAAAATAAAAGACTCACTGACATTGATCACTTTATCTTGCATTTAGTGTTATCTAGAAAAACATGAAGGTTAGCGAATAATATGCATGAACATGTAGCATGAAATTTTTAGACACTAAACACATTGAGCTAGATATTTATAAACTCATATTTA
The DNA here is from genome assembly GCA_029844215.1 of Przewalskia tangutica. Taxonomy (NCBI): domain Eukaryota; kingdom Viridiplantae; phylum Streptophyta; class Magnoliopsida; order Solanales; family Solanaceae; genus Przewalskia; species Przewalskia tangutica. Next base: position 76,091,058 of record CM056738.1, on the reverse strand, counting down.
TCATGCTTTAATGGAAGTCAATATACTAAATCATGCATATAAATTCAAAAATCCTATGGCATGCTTACTTGCTATTCTCCACTAATCCTGAATATGCATAAAAGAGATCTTCAGGACTTTAAGGGTTGTAATGTAGGCTTAGGTAGGGGTTGGTAAAAATAAGCATTTAGGCTCGTTTTGTGTACCATAATTTGTTTAGCTTTTCAGTATTTCCCTTTTCTTTTTGTTCTTTTCTTCACTTCAATTCTATCTTTTTCCCTCTTTTGTTTTGGGAGAATGAAGAGTATTATAATAACAAGCACCCCCAAACTTAGGCTTTTGCCTCTTTCTTATTACTTTTTTATTGGGGTGCAACAAGCTCATTCACTCTTTTTGTCTCTTTTTTAACACAATTGATTCCACTACTTCACATTTTTACTTATGGCACAATCTGTGGGAATATAGGGTGTCAAAGAAGAAGTTTCAATTTTTAGGCTCAATGGGGCTGACTAGGGATACTTTTAAAGTTCGGGGTAGAAAAGAGTGGTAAAAATTGGCTATCAAAGAAATGCCTGAGTCATCTCCCTAACATGCATATCCTAACTATTTCGCCTCAAATAGCAAGCAATCATAACACATAGGTTTTCATAATTTAGCATGCACAATTTTAAGCACGAAACTCCAAATGAAATGATTTTTGTGAGTTTTGGCATATCTAACCAGTGTTTAGATAGTTGTTTCTAATTCCATTACATTATTCCACCTTCCTTCACTAGGTGTTTCTAGCAACTACATCATACATGATCTTTGACAGTCAATTATGAAAAAAAAAAGAAAAAAAAGAAAAAAAATTTGTGACTAAAAAATAAACACAAAACAATAAAAAAAAAAGACTTAATTGAAACATAACAAGACACAAATAAAACACCCCCAAACTTAAATCACACATTGTCCCCAATGTGTGCAAGACTCAAAGAAAATAAAAGAAAAAGGACAACTTCGACCTGACAGTGTCATGCGGAGGTCTAGGATGAAAAATTCTGGAATTTGCACGGAAATATGGCTCTCTGGAGTTCCGGCGCCGCGGCCCTTATTTTGGCGCCGCGGCTCTGACGACTGTTTTTCCTTTTTTTTTTTTCAGCGTTTGTTGCTCCTTTTTCCTCGGTTTCAGCTTTCAGTCCACCTGTCATCCAACAACACAAAACAAGAACCCAAGACCGTGAAACTGTTCAAGACAAAATAAAATAAAATAAAGACAGGAATTAAAATAACATAATTAAAAATATTGGGTTTGTCGCGCCCTTTTTCGGCCGCGGCTTTTATTTTCTAGACTCCTGCTCAAATAAAAGGTTAGAAAATAAAATAAAAATGCTAAATATTTAAAGAGGCTTAAAGGTTTTAAAAATGCTAAAAGGATGCTAAAATTGCAAAAGATGCTAAAGTTTAAAAGGGTGCTAAAATGCTAAAGGGTTGCTAGGATGCTAAGGGTTCGCAGAGTCGCCACCTAATTAATTGGGTGAATTAGGACACCTAAATGTTTAACTAGTTTGAAGTAAAACATTAACTCCATTTTAATGGTGCTAAACTTAATGAGATTAGGTAAGGGTTCTTTATTAATCTAGAGGGAAGGGGTTAGGCACCCTCTAAGATCCGCTAACTTGCGGTTGTCCTGCCAAACCTAGGGTAATTATTTATGCTGTGAAAAATGCATGTTTGAAAGATGTTTAATAAGAGGTATTTTCATTCAAGGATTTAATAAGATTAGTGTTATAAAAATACATGTAAAGTTTAAAGCATGCCTTATAAAAATGCAAAATAGATTAATTGACTAAATGTATACATTCGCCTGCCTTGATTAGTATACCACATGCTTAAGGGGGTTTCTTAGTGTAATAAGATTTCTATATAGATTTTGTAGCAAATGGGTTAAGAATAATGTCGTAGCTATATGATTAATTATGCAAGTTAAGATTAAATGACAAAATAATATCTAGACTACATGAATAATTATGCGACTAAATGGTTTAATTATAACTTAAGTTAAAATGATTTACCTAGAGAGGCACGTAAATTTCTAATGTTAAACTCCCTACTAAGGACGACCCAAGCTCGAACTATTCTAAATATATTAATGTTAGAGTAAATGTTAGACAAATAATTACAACAAATGAATGAGGAAAGGATATGAATTAAATAAGGATGACTCGAAGAATGGCGATGTCTTTTCGCCGGCGATTTGGGATTTTCAGGGCGGAGATGAATGCATGTAGATGTGGGTCTTCGCGTTTGCCATGATGAGTCCCGCTATGAGACTCTTTGTTGCTCCGGTGCATTCCATGTAAGAAAAGAAAGATAAGGATTAGTATATAATCTAACCATATAAATGGACATGTACATATTCTAGCTAACATTTAATTAAGTTACCCTCTAAAAATAATAGAAGTTGACTAAAGGGCCCACGTTATTCATTTCAACCGGGCCTTGTAAGCGACAACCAACATCGTGACATGTTGAGTTTCAGATTTTAAGGCCAACATACACAATCATATTTGGACACATTAATTATACTAATACTTTGAAGGATAATCCAGGTTGGCCTTAATAACCGTATTAGGCTGAGCAGTCCTCAAAATGTATACGAGTAGAGAAAACATGAGGCGGGCCCAATGGCGATTCTGAGATTTAGAGAAAAGCAGTCATCCATACACTGAATGAAAAAGCATGCGGAAACAATGACGAGCGATTCTCACAAGAAAGAATAACACATTTAAATTTACTATCGACATAGACATACTACATATAGAATAGAAGGTCATTTAATCTAGATAGACTACCAAATCTATACAAGGAGGAAGAATGACATGTAACAGTATATTTCTAACCCAATCGGTTTCATATAAGTCAAGAGTAATAAGAAGACATATAGGCAAAATCTAGTCCATCGAGGTTATCAATCAAAATGTCAAATTTCAGATTCATGTCAAGTTATGAAGATATCTTGAACATATATGAAAATCAAACTTATTATATCTGGGTGTATGCTAGCAAGGACACAAAATGCTATTTCATGGATGAACTAGTGCACATCTGACAAAGCTTTATGATCTGATTTCTGGAACAATACACAAGAAATTTTAACCACATTATCATGGTGATTCCACTAACAAACTAGCCTAAACATGCTAGACATTTCATTTCCCATATAGTCATACACTTTAACACGACAAATGGGAGTCTGAAGCGGATGCACAAATCGGGACGATGCTAAGAACAACTGTTTAGAGTTTGTCCTTTCCGAACTCTAAGTCATGACTTTAATAAGACAAGCCAATTCTGGTTCAAACTATCTAAGTGATTTCTTATAATAGGCCTAGCATGATACCTAAGTGACTTAAGTTGGCGATTTATGCCAAAGCAGACACGCCTCTAACGGTCAGTTAAATAAGTTTCCTAAAGATTGACATAATGCCTCATAGTACAACTTAGTAGGAGATTCGAGCAACCCGTCTTGTTATCTTTACGCTTAGTAAACAACACGTGAGCACCTATTCCATGTAATATGTAGGAAGGACAAAACCGATTAGCGAGGACTCCATGATATGGCCCAACATTGGAGATTGGCAACACAGAGTATACCAATCTTAGACTAGTCTAAACAAAGCGAATGTAGTTGTGACTTGTGAGCCGAGAAAATCTACGATCCAAGCAAAGCAGAGGATTAATAGATGGGGGTAGGCGAGAATCTGAGAGAGGACATTAGGCAAGCGAGAATGCAGAGAAGGCGGATAAGAAGATTAAGAATTTGAATAACCTTTAAAGCATGGATGCGAGTAAATGACCTCGTCACGAACAACATTCGAAAGATGCGAAATATTCATACAAGGCTAAGTATGCAAATTTTGGCCATACCGTATGATGAGACTCAATAATTTAAGTAATTAATGTAGTTGATCCGACGAGATGAGAAACCAAACAAGATGACTTAAAAGACATTATATCTTGTCATGTACTGTTTTACCATTTATCACCTGAAACAAATATGTAATTACTCTAACAATTAAGAGGGCGGTGATACATAAATGACCCAGAGATAGTATTTAGACATATGTGCATCGATCGAGCCAAAAGGGCTAGCAAAGAATAACATGCCAACATCAAGTTTTTGAACAAGAATCATTTTAACGAGTTTGGACATGGTTACATAATTTAACAAAGAAAATAGGACATTAGGAAGAAAACATAGAGATAGCGTGTAGTGAGGCGGGACTAATTATTTGACATTAACCCGAATAGATACTATCCAAAGCGAGTTCCTTTAGGCGATTTATAGATCAAGCGAGCGTAAGCAATCGGACCCTTGACAGTTCCAAACTATAAGCACATAATAAACATATGCTTCTAATATGCAGACTAATCTGGACGACCAGATATCACAGAAGTGGCACATGACTGCTAGTTTAGCATATATCTCATAGATACTCATTCTTATATGACTGTTTTACATGACGACCATTTAACTTATACAAGCGATTGTTGTAATACTTGTAATGAACCTAAACAACATAACTCGATTGGTCCCATAAATTCAAGCAATAGCTACATCATTCGGCCACACGACAAGCGCTAGTAAAACAAATTGGCGAATTCTGATCACGAAAACAACATAACCAATCCTTCATACCAACTCGACATGCGTTTGGCGATCATACACAACTCATGTGCATATATTAATATCAAGCGAAGTCTAAGACGAAAAGGGTGATAAATTACCTTCTCGAGTAGCGAAAGCGAGGCGTATCAAGTCGTCGACTCGCTCGGGTTTTGGTTTTGCGATGCGAATTGGAAAAGTGATGGCTTAGGTGTTTCGACTGTTGTTTCGAACGAAAAGAAAAGGGGTTCCCTTGAGTTTGAAGGTTGCCTTGCTATTCTGAGGGGGTTTGTTCTATACTCTCGATTCTTTGAAAGGGTTTCGATCCTCATTTGGTTGGCTATTGTTAATCGAAAAATAGAAAAAGTGCGGATTCTTTGCTGCCTTTGCTCCTTCCCCAGATGTTACGCTTCTTCTTCCGCCGAATGGGTTCTTAAGCTGCTGCTAAGGGAGGGTCTCATATCAATGTTGTGGGTATTCTCGATGGTTCACGACCGACTCGCCCCACTGAGCTCTATTTGCATGTGCTTAAATAGCCCTCCTTTGAGTTCTAATAAGGTAAATGAATAAAGGTTGATACTTGTGCTTGATTGGTATGCGATTTGGTTCGATTTGAAGTGGTTCGATTTAGGGAAAGTATTTATCACGATTTTAGTGATTAAATCTTGATTTGTTAAGGATTTGTGGGCTATTTTTGGGTCGATTCTCGTGGTTTGTTGACGAGATTTGGGTAGATTCGTAAGTGATTCGATTCGAAGGGATTTCGAACAGGTTATGGTAAGGAAATCATTGCGAAGGAAGAAACCGGATTCTCTGGCGAGAATCTCGGGGTTGGAGTGCTGGCGGTGACGGGGTGCGAAGGCAAGGCGGCGATTGCTCTTTCTTTTAGGGTTCCTGTTTTCCTTTTTTCGTTTAGTCGACAGGGGTGAGATATTAAGGTACAGGGGAAGTGGGCTGAAGAGAGGAGTGGGCTGCGGGTAAGTAGAAAATAAGGGGTGTTGGGCTTGGGTAGTTATTTAGGTGGGCTGATTAGTTTAGTTTTGATTAGGTATTTAATTAGGAGTTAATTAATTAATTAGTGATAATTTAATAAATTGTGCTTAAATTATTTAGGTGTTCTACTATCCTAAGTTTAAATTTAAATTATTATAATAATAAATGCGGGTGTGCTATTTAATTAGTGCTTGAGTTTAAATTATTATAAAGAAATAAAGACGGACGTGCTACTTAATTAATGCTTAATACTTTAGAATGCGGCGCTATTATTTAAAATCTTATTTATTGTGCATTATTGCGAAGTTAAATTTAAAACAATTGAGTTTAGATTAAATTATTTAAATGTTAAATGCAAGTATGATATTTAAGAATTGTTTAAAGCTTTATAAATGCGACGCTATTAAATGCATGTATTAGATTAAAATTGATTTTACATTACAAATGATTTTTAATAAATGCGGCTACGCTACCTGACACGACGTCATTGCTAAATTACTTATTTTATGTATTTATTAATGATTAAGAATTACGACAGAGCTTGAAATCAATTAACGCGGACGCGGGACTCTAAGTGCTTGAAACTCTACGTAAGATGCGATGCCATTATTAAATTGATTATTTATGCCTGTATTTAATGTTTTATTCGCTGCATTTTATTATAAAAATCCTAAAAATTATTTTACAAAATTAGTGTGATTTTATAGTTAATGGCTGGACGGGAGGGTCAAAATTGGGTGTCAACAGATGTCCCTCTTTGTATGGAGATGATGGAAGAATCTTCGGACAAAGACGTTGACTCATAGCCAATTTTGTCTCGATCTTCAGAATTGCAAAAAAAAAAATGATGGGTAGGTAGACAAGGCTGACGCAAAAATCAAAATCTGTCCCAGTGTCGAGTTATAACGACACTGGGTTACCATGGTCAAAACACCGAGGCGGGCTAACGCGGACTCAAAGGTCCCGGATGTCGAGTTATGGCGACCTTTGGGTTACCATGGTCAAAACACCAGCGGGCTAACGCGGACTCAAAACGTCGATGTCGAGTTATGGCGACCTTTGAGTTACCGTGGTCAAAACACCAGGCGGGCTACGCGGACTTAAAAGGCATCCCGATGTCGAGTTATGGTGACCTTTGGGCTATAGTGCAAAAAGTAAAAGAAAATAAGCGGCTTGAACACAGGGTGTCTTGCTATGGCTTGTGGTCTTTGGGTTCTATGGTGATGTGGAAGCGAGTGGGCCGACGCGGCAGGCCGCTACGCGTCGTTGGGAAGGTTGACCCCGTGATTGCCGGTTATTGTAAGAGAAAATCCACGTTGTGCTCCTGCTCCTGCATGCTAAGACTTGAACAAACGGTTAGTGCATAACTGTTAAAGCGAAAAAATGATGATGTATAATTTTAAAAGTAATGCAACTGTGAGTAAAAAAGGTTATCCTGCAAAAGTGTGATGCCTGCTGTGTTGATGCGATGTTGCGAATGCTGTGATTTTCGTCCTTGCGCAGATGTGTTGCGATTGTGAACGCGGGTATGTTGTTCTTGCTGCAACTGCCCCCTGTAGACTAAAGCTCAAGAAAGAGTTAGTGCATAACTGTTAAGACAGAATAATAAAGCATGCGTAAGAAATGCAATTTCGGGAGTATAGAAATCGTCCCTGCGTGATATGCTGATGATGGCGTCGTTTTCGGACTTGTTGTCTTGATAAGCGTATTTGCTTGGGCGTATTCTTCTGGTGTCATTGCGTAGACTTCTTTGTCTTGATAACGTCGTTATGCGGGCGTATTCTTCTTTGGCGTCGTTGCATGGACTTGCTGATTACGTCGTTGTCTGGACGTGTTGCTGCTGGCGTCGTTGCGTGGACTTGCTTTGCTGATTACGTCGTTGTCTGGACGTGTTGCTGCTGGCGTCGTTGCATGGACTTGCTGATTACGTCGTTGTCTGGACGTGTTGATGCTGGCGTCGTTGCATGGACTTGCTGATTACGTCGTTATGCGGGCGTGTTCTTCTTGGCGTCGTTGCGTGGACTTCTTGATTACGTCGTTATGCGGATGTATTCTTCTTTGGTGCGTTGCGTGGACTTGTTGATTACGTCGTTATGCGGGCGTGTTCTTCTTTGGCGTTGTTGCATGGACTTGCCGATTACGTCGTTATGCGGGCGTGTTCTTCTTTGGCGTCGTTGCGTGGACTTCTTGATTACGTCGTTATGCGGGCGTGTTCTTCTTGGCGTCGTTGCATGGACTTCTTTGTGTCGATAACGTCGTTGCCTGGACGTGTTGCTGCTCCTGTAGAATGAATGCTCCTGCAAGCTAAGCTTGAGAAAAGACGTTAGTGTATACCTGTTTAAATGAAATGATAAATACATATGAGAAGTGCAATTTTATGGGTAGAGATGTCGTCACGATATCGGGATGAATCTTGAGATGTTGTCCTTGCGGTGTGAATTGCCATAGTGTCCTTGTTGTGTGCGTGGGTTGCAACTTTGACTTTATGTCCGAGCTGATGCGCTAGGTTTTGTTGCGGAACTCTGAACTTTGACTGCTGATTGTTGATGCCCCTTTCTGCTGCTGCTGCTCTTGCTGCGGACTTTGGATTGTTGTCATCCTCTGCTTTTGCTGCTTTTCCTGCTTCTGCGAAGAGACTTTTCGTCGTATCTTACCTTGGTATTTGCACTTTCATACATTAATATTAAAAGACCTGCGCTCAAAGAAAATTTGTGAGTTTTGGGGTCGATTAAGTATCGACCGCGCTTTGTTCCTTGATATCTGCGTGCCTGGCTTGTTTGGACTTGCAACCCCTGTCTGGTTTCCTACATTGTCCCAGTTTTGAAAAGGGTGTCTGGCCTAAAGTGTGTCTCAATGTAGTTGCTTGTATGTTATGTGTATTCTTGTCATTTTCAAAGCAAAGGGAAAGTTTCCTAATGGTGTGACCGAAACCGATTTAGGCGCTACGTATCCCGTGAGAATCGGTCGAGCGTAGTTCATTACAAGCGAATATTGGGAAAATTAAAATTTCTAGATGTGGGACCAGGCGAGACGGCGCTACGTATCATTTAAGGAATCAGTCAAGCGTAGTTCATTACAAGCAAAGCGAAGAAAACATTATTAAAGCTTAAATATGAGTTTATAAATTATTACGCTAAAATAAATCGTTTTTCCTATCCGTGCTCTGGCGGACCAAGGCGAGTGCAAATCAATCAATATGCGCCCTTCATGCTGCCGTGGGCGGTAGGTCTTCATGCTCTGCTATCTCCTCTTACGGCCTCTGCGTGGTGCATGCTCGGATAAATGACCGGTCGAGGCGGAATGGGCATAAGCGAGTGTATTCCTCATCTAAGGTTATCAGTGCACATTGGCGTGGCGTGGTTTGGCAAGGGTTATCATGCACATTTGGGGCGGGATCCTTTGCATTGAATTACCGCTTCTGCGATCGGTGCCTCGATTACGTCACGAGGAGTGGCAACCTTGATGTCATGTCACAGGCTATTGGGTGATCTGCGCAGTAACTTGTTCTCATCATACCATCTTGGGATAGGTCGGGGATCCTTCCGGAATCGGTTGGATTAGGCTGCGGCTCATGACCTTTCATATATTTGAGGTATGGGTTCGGTAGTGGGGTGCGAACTTTGGGTGGTTTTCCTTGAATTCTTATTTGCTCTGCAGGTGCGTTGGGTGCTCTATACATTGGCGGGCTTGATGGGTGGATCTATGCGGGCGGGATAAGCGGGTGCTTGTGAAGTGTTATATATAAGTGTGTGTGGTAGTTGGGGTAGTATGATGGGTTTGGTATGTCATAAATGCTTGGGTTTGCGTTCTTGTACAAACATGGAAGAAGCGTCTCTTTCTTCCTCTGTGAAGTACTCCCAGTGCCACTGATCAATCGCCTTATTAGTTGCACTGTAATCTTGCATTTGTAATCCTACGGTTTAATACCTTCTACGAAGTCGCCCATTCTAATAACTTCGCAAAATTCCGCCGATGGCGCTTATCATCCTCATAGTAGGTTGCATCCTTCAAAGATTGTACGAATAATGTGGTCATCTCACTCTCCGCATGGGTGGTTGCACTTCATTGCCTCTGAGCGCCACTCATGGCGTATTCTCGAATGTTTACGTAGTCTTCTTCTCGGCCGTTAAGTAGAACACATCCTGACGGTTTACGTGTTGAACTGAACCGCTCGCAAAATCTTGGGCGATGCATTCGGTGTGCCATTTCGCGGATCTTGGTGGTATACCAATCTAGTGCCTCGTCGGTCAAGCTCGAATGAACAACTTCATAATGGCCGTGGGTTCTTCCTACCCGATTAGCTTGTCGCGATATGACCTCAGTGTGCGGGGTTCCTTTTCCATCAAATAGTTCAAACTTGGCACGCCTTGTATCCCATGGCGGTTCCACGTGCGGATGCGTGCAAAGATCCTCGTAGTCTAGTCGCCCGTGACCTTTGTCCGATCGCGTACCCGGCAGCTTCTTCGGACTATGAATTTCTTTGCACGTCCTCGTCCATTTTGGCTCGGACTTCCTCTCCATTTCTTCGTAATGATCCCCTTGGTGAAGCACGGGGACGGTAAAAGGCGGGCACATTGCATAAGTTAGTATGCAGGTTGTTTCTTTGAAATTTTGGTAATGGGTGTGGTGCGTGGGTATTGGTTGGCACAGCGATTAGGGCTGATTATGGTGAAATGTGCGAAGTGAGGTATATGGGTAGTAGAAGGTCATTTGAAGGTGGGGTTGAGGTTGGTAGGCGAGGCGGTTTGTTCGGTGATTGGTGGCCTTTGTGGAGAGTTACGGGAGATATGTGGTGGTGGAGTCGATGCAGGATGGTTTGTGAAGTAGTGGCCCTTTGATTTGGCATAGGGGTATTCAAGCTAATGGATAGGTTGGTCGATTAGTAGCCTCTCCATCTCAACTGCATATCGACAATTTGTTGCGGCGGTGTGCAATACATTCTTCTGTGGTGATATTCCTACGAAGGTTCTGTTTATTTGGCAGAATAATTCCCAAACCATTTGGCTCGAGCGCCAGAGCGATCATATCATCATTTCTTGCCTTGGACCTGGTGAAGTGTGGATGCTCCGACATTGTTGAGTCAAATACGAACCGACCCTTTGGGGAGGATGATAAATTTTCTTCTAAAAATGCAACAAACGGTGTTAGCATAAAACACATAATTTGCAGGCATGTAGCAGATATATCACACATTGTACATTCAAACGTTTCCTAACATGCAGGGGGACCTCTTTATGCGGTAAGCTACACGTCACTTATGCGAGATTATGACGGGTTTGTCCAAGTCGTCCAACTATAATGCCTTTGTTGGAAATGGCGACCAAATGACGGTGCATTTTTTCCAATTTCAGCATGTCATGATTGGGCTTGGATTTGTCTGTCATTGTCACGCTACACATAATATGCTGGTTGGTCGTTGGGTTGCGAAACCCGTCGACAAGTTTGGTGTTTTCCTAATTGTGGTGTCGATGCGAGGGCCAGGCCACCTAAGGTAAATGCATGCATGCCCTAAAATAAGGGTGGTATAGCTCATCTTAAGTTTCTAAGATTTGGCTTTTACGGACACTGAGTTCCCGGCGGACAACTCGAGTGAGAAGGCTACGCGACCACGGTTGGACCGGATTCTCCGCGCAGAATACCAACTCTCTTAAATGTGGGTGTTTGAAAGAAATTTGCAGGTGCGCGAAGCACACCCGCGTGTGAGTGTGTGATAGTGTGAATTTTCCAGAGTGGAAGAAATATGAGCGGAATGCCAGTTTAAGGAAAGCAGTAAATTCAAAATAGCAATTAAACAGTTAAACATACAAAATTAAGCGAGCAATTTTAAGGCATTTAAAACAAACAAATAAAGCTAAGCAATAATAAACCTAGGTTTGTTATGGTCAAGAACCTAAAATCCCCAGTGGAGTCGTCATTTCTGTCGCGCCCTTTTTCGGCCGCGGCTTTTATTTTCTAGACTCCTGCTCAAATAAAAGGTTAGAAAATAAAATAAAAATGCTAAATATTTAAAGAGGCTTAAAGGTTTTAAAAATGCTAAAAGGATGCTAAAATTGCAAAAGATGCTAAAGTTTAAAAGGGTGCTAAAATGCTAAAGGGTTGCTAGGATGCTAAGGGTTCGCGGAGTCGCCACCTAATTAATTGGGTGAATTAGGACACCTAAATGTTTAACTAGTTTGAAGTAAAACATTAACTCCATTTTAATGGTCTGCTAAACTTAATGAGATTAGGTAAGGGTTCTTTATTAATCTAGAGGAAGGGGTTAGGCACCCTAAGATCCGCTAACTGCGGTTGTCTGCCAAACCTAGGGTAATTATTTATCTTTGTGAAAAATGCATGTTTGAAAGATGTTTAATAAGAGGTATTTTCATTCAAGGATTTAATAAGATTAGTGTTATAAAAATACATGTAAAGTTTAAAGCATGCCTTATAAAAATGCAAAATAGATTAATTGACTAAATGTATACATTCGCCTGCCTTGATTAGTATACCACATGCTTAAGGGGGTTTCTTAGTGTAATAAGATTTCTATATAGATTTTGTAGCAAATGGGTTAAGAATAATGTCGTAGCTATATGATTAATTATGCAAGTTAAGATTAAATGACAAAATAATATCTAGACTACATGAATAATTATGCGACTAAATGGTTTAATTATAACTTAAGTTAAAATGATTTACCTAGAGAGGCACGTAAATTTCTAATGTTAAACTCCTACTAAGGGCATTGACTCGAACTATTCTAAATATATTAATGTTAGAGTAAATGTTAGACAAATAATTACAACAAATGAATGAGGAAAGGATATGAATTAAATAAGGATGACTCGAAGAATGGCGATGTCTTTTCGCCGGCGATTTGGGATTTTCAGGGCGGAGATGAATGCATGTAGATGTGGGTCTTCGCGTTTGCCATGATGAGTCCCGCTATGAGACTCTTTGTTGCTCCGGTGCATTCCATGTAAGAAAAGAAAGATAAGGATTAGTATATAATCTAACCATATAAATGGACATGTACATATTCTAGCTAACATTTAATTAAGTTACCCTCTAAAAATAATAGAAGTTGACTAAGGGCTGACGTTATTCATTGGCCGGGCCTTGGTAATGGCGAGAACCAACATCAGTGACATGTTGAGTTTCAGATTTTAAGGCCAACATACACAATCATATTTGGGCCACATTAATTATACTAATACTTTGAAGGATAATCGGTTGGCCTTAATAACCGTATTAGGCCAAACAGTCCTCAAAATGTATCTGAGTAGAGAAAACATGAGGCGAGCCCAACTGGCGATTCTGAGATTTAGAAAAAGCAGATCAGTCCATTACCTTGAATGAAAAGCATGCGGAAAGCAAGACAGCGAGCGATCCTCACGAAAGAATAACACATTTAAACTTACTATCGACATAGCGTACTACATATAGAATAGAAGGTCATTTAATCCTAGATAGACTACCAAATCTATACAAGGAGGGAAGAATGACATGTAACAGTATATTTCTAACCCAATCGGTTTCATATAAGTCAAGAGTAATAAGAAGACATATAGGCAAAATCTAGTCCATCCGAGGTTATCAATCAAAATGTCAAATTTCAGTTCATGTCAAGTTATGAAGATATCTTGAACATATATGAAAATCAAACTTATTATATCCGGGTGTATGCTAGCAAGGACACAAAATGCTATTTCATGGATGAACTAGTGCACATCTGACAAAGCTTTATGATCTGATTTACGGAACAATACACAAGAAATTTTAACCACATTATCATGGTGATTCACTAACAAACTAGCCTAAACATGCTAGACATTTCATTTCCCATATAGTCATACACTTTAACACGACAAATGGGAGTACGACAGCGGATGCACAAATCGGGACGATGCACTAAGAACAACTGTTTAGAGTTTGTCCTTTCGAACTCTAAGTCATGACTTTAATAAGACAAGCCAATTCTGGTTCAAACTATCTAAAGCGATTTCTTATAATAGGCCTAGCATGATACCTAAGTGACTTAAGTTGGCGGTTTATGCCAAGCAGACACGCCCTCTAACGGTCAGTTAAATAAGTTTCCTAAAGATTGACATAATGCCTCATAGTACAACTTAGTAGGAGATTCAGCAACCCATCTTGTTATCTTTACGCTTAGTAAACCAACACATGAGCACCTATTCCATGTAATATGTAGGAAGGACAAAACCGATTAGCGAGGACTCCATGATATGGCCCAACATTGGAGATTGGCAACACAGAGTATACAATCTTAGACTAGTCTAAACAAAGCAGAATGTAGTTGTGACTTGTGAGCCGAGAAAATCTACGATCCAAGCAAGCAGAGGATTAATAGATGGGGTAGGCGAGAATCTGAGAGAGGACATTAGGCAAGCGAGAATCACGAGAGAAGGCGGATAAGAAGATTAAGAATTTGAATAACCTTTAAAGCATGGATGCGAGTAAATGACCTCATGCGAACAACATTCGAAAGATGCAGAAATATTCATACAAGGCTAAGTATGCAAATTTTGGCCATACCATGTGATGAGACTCAATAATTTAAGTAATTAATGTAGTTGATCCGGCGAGAGATGAGAAACCAAACAAGATGACTTAAAAGACATTATATCTTGTCATGTACTGTTTTACCATTTATCACCTGAAACAAATATGTAATTACTCTAACAATTAAGAGGGCGGTGATACGCAAATGACCCACAGAGATAGTATTTAGACATATGTGCATCTGATCGAGCCAAAAGGGCTAGCAAAGAATAACATGCCAACATCAAGTTTTCAGTAACAAGAATCATTTTAACAGGTTTGGACATGGTTACATAATTTAACAAAAGAAAATAGGACATTAGGAAGAAAACATAGAGATGACAGTGTAGTGAGGCCAGGACTAATTATTTGACATTAACCCAAACAGATACTATCCAAGCGAGGTTCCTTTAGGCGGATTTATAGATCAAACGAACGTAAGCAATCTGGACCCTTGACAGTTCCAAACTATAAGCACATAATAAACATATGCTTCTAATATGCAGACTAATCTGGACGACCAGATATCACAGAAGTGGCACATGACTGCTAGTTTAGCATATATCTCATAGATACTCATTCTTATATGACTGTTTTACATGACGACCATTTAACTTATACAAACGATTATTGTAATACTTGTAATGAACCTAAACAACATAACTCAGTTGGTCCCATAAATTCAAGCAATAGCTACATCATTCGACCACACGACAAGCGCTAGTAAAACAAATTGGCCGAATTCTGATCGCGAAAACAACATAACCAATCCCATACCAACTCGACATGCGTTTGGCGATCATACACAACTCATGTGCATATATTAATATCAAACGAAGTCTAAGACGAAAAGGGTGATAAATTACCTTCTCCGAGTAGCGAAACAGGGCAGCGTATCAAGTCGTCGACTCGCTCGGGTTTTGGTTTTGCGATGCGAATTGGAAAAGTGATGGCTTAGGTGTTTCGACTGTTGTTTCGAACGAAAAGAAAGGGGGTTCCCTTGAGTTTGAAGGTTGCCTTGCTATTCTGAGGGGGTTTGTTCTATACTCTCGATTGCTGAAAGGGTTTTCGATCCTCGCTGGTTGGCTATTGTTAATCGAAAAATAGAAAGAGTCTGGATTGCTGTCTGCCTTTGCTCCTTCCCCCGATGTTCTGCTTCTTCTTCCCTTCGAATGGGTTCTTAACTGCTGCTAAGGGAGGGTCTCATATCGATGTTGTGGGTATTCTCGATGGTTCCCTGACCCAGCTCTGCCCCCCACTGAGCTCTATTTGCATGTGCTTAAATAGCCCTCCTTTGAGTTCTAATAAGGTAAATGAATAAAGGTTGATACTTGTGCTTGATTGGTATGCGATTTGGTTCGATTTGAAGTGGTTCGATTTAGGGAAAGTATTTATCACGATTTTGGACTGATTCGTACTGATTTGTTAAGGATTTGTGGGCTATTTTTGGGTCGATTCTCGTGGTTTGTTGACGAGATTTGGGTAGATTCGTAAGTGATTCGATTCGAAGGGATTTCGAACAGGTTATGGTAAGGAAATCATTGCGAAGGAAGAAACCGGATTCTCTGGCGAGAATCTCGGGGTTGGAGTCTTTGGCGGTGACGAGTGCGAGCAAGGCGGCGGCGATTGCTCTTTCTTTTAGGGTTCTGTTTTCCTTTTTAGTTTAGTCGACGGTGAGATATTAAGGTCTGGGAAGTGGGGTGAAGAGAGAGTGAAAGCGGGTAAGTAGAAAATAAGGGGTGTTGGGCTTGGGTAGTTATTTAGGTGGGCTGATTAGTTTAGTTTTGATTAGGTATTTAATTAGGAGTTAATTAATTAATTAGTGATAATTTAATAAATTGTGCTTAAATTATTTAGGTGTTCTACTATCCTAAGTTTAAATTTAAATTATTATAATAATAAATGCGGGTGTGCTATTTAATTAGTGCTTGAGTTTAAATTATTATAAAGAAATAAAAAGGACGTGCTACTTAATTAATGCTTAATACTTTAGAATGCGGCGCTATTATTTAAAATCTTATTTATTGTGCATTATTGCGAAGTTAAATTTAAAACAATTGAGTTTAGATTAAATTATTTAAATGTTAAATGCAAGTATGATATTTAAGAATTGTTTAAAGCTTTATAAATGCGACGCTATTAAATGCATGTATTAGATTAAAATTGATTTTACATTACAAATGATTTTTAATAAATGCGGCTACGCTACGACAGCGTCATTGCTAAATTACTTATTTTATGTATTTATTAATGATTAAGAATTACGTGAGCTTGAAATCAATTACGCGACGCGGACTCTAAGTGCTTGAAACTACGTAAGATGCGATGCCATTATTAAATTGATTATTTATGCTGTATTTAATGTTTTATTATTGCATTTTATTATAAAAATCCTAAAAATTATTTTACAAAATTAGTGTAATTTTATAGTTAATGACTGGACGGGAGGGTCAAAATTGGGTGTCAACAGCTGTCCCTCTTTGTATGGAGATGATGGAAGAATCTTCGGACAAAGACGTTGACTCATAGCCAATTTTGTCTCGATCTTCAGAATTGCAAAAAAAAAATGATGGGTAGGTAGACAAGGCTGACGCAAAAATCAAAATCTGTCCCAGTGTCGAGTTATGACGACACTGGGTTACCATGGTCAAAACACCGAGGCGGGCTAACGCGGACTCAAAGCTGTCCCAGTGTCGAGTTATGACGACACTGGGTTACCATGGTCAAAACACTAAGGCGGGCTAAGGCGGACTCAAAGCTATCCCAGTGTCGAGTTATGGCGACCTTTGAGTTACCGTGGTCAAAACACCAGGCGGGCTAACGCGGACTTAAAAGCCGTCGATGTCGAGTTATGGTGACAGGCTATGGTGCAAAAAGTAAAAGAAAATAAGCGGCTTGAACACAGGGTGTCTTGCTATGGCTTGTGGTCTTTGGGTTCTATGGTGATGTGGAGCGAGTGGGCCAAGCTGAGGCCGCTACGCGATCGTTGGGAAGGTTGACCCCGACAGTTGCCGGTTATTGTAGAGAAAATTCACGTTGTGCTCCTGCTCCTGCATGCTAAGACTTGAACAAACGGTTAGTGCATAACTGTTAAAGCGAAAAAATGATGATGTATAATTTTTAAAAGTAATGCAACTGTGAGTAAAAAAGGTTATCCTGCAAAAGTGTGATGCCTGCTGTGTTGATGCGATGTTGCGAATGCTGTGATTTTCGTCCTTGCGCAGATGTGTTGCGATTGTGAACGCGGGTATGTTGTTCTTGCTGCAACTGCCCCCTGTAGACTAAAGCTCGAGAAAGAGTTAGTGCATATGTTAAGACGAATAATAAAGCATGCGTAAGAAATGCAATTTCGGAGTATAGAAATCGCCCCTGCGTGATATCTTGATGATGGCGTCGTTTCGGACTTGTTGTCTTGATAAGCGTCAGCTTGGGCGTATTATTCTTTGGTGTCGTTGCGTAGACTTCTTTGTCTTGTCGCGTCATTGTTTGGGCGTATTCTTCTTTGGCGTCGTTGCATGGACTTCTTGATTACGTCGTTATCCGGGCGATGTTCTTCTTGGCGTCGTTGCGTGGACTTGCTTTCGATTACGTCGTTATGCGGGCGTGTTCTTTGCTGGCGTCGTTGCATTGACTTTCTGATTACGTCGTTATGCGGGCGTGTTGATCTTGGCGTCGTTGCATGGACTTCTTGATTACGTCGTTATGCGGGCGTGTTCTTCTTGGCGTCGTTGCATGGACTTGCTGATTACGTCGTTGTCTGGATGTGTTGCTGCTGGTGTCGTTGCGTGGACTTGTTGATTACGTCGTTGTCTGGACGTGTTGCTGCTGGCGTTGTTGCATGGACTTGCTGATTACGTCGTTATGCGGGCGTGTTCTTCTTTGGCGTCGTTGCGTGGACTTCTTGATTACGTCGTTATGCGGGCCAGCGTTCTTCTTGGCGTCGTTGCATGGACTTGCTGTGTCGATAACGTCGTTGCCTGGACGTGTTGTTGCTTCTGTAGAATGAATGCTCCTGCAAGCTAAGCTTGAGAAAAGACGTTAGTGTATACCTGTTTAAATGAAATGATAAATACATATGAGAAGTGCAATTTTATGGGTAGAGATGTCGTCACGATATCTTGGGATGAATCGAGATGTTGTCCTTGCACGGACTAACGAATTGCCATAGTGTCCTTGTTGTGTGCGTGGGTTGCAACTTTGACTTTATGTCCGAGCTGATGCGCTAGGTTTTGTTGCGGAACTCTGAACTTTGACTGCTGATTGTTGATGCCCCTTTCTGCTGCTGCTGCTCTTGCTGCGGACTTTGGATTGTTGTCATCCTCTGCTTTTCTTTGCTTTCTTGCGAAGAGACTTTTAAATCGTATCTTACCTTGGTACATTGCACTTTCTTACATTAATATTAAAAGACTGCGCTCAAAGAAAATTTGTGAGTTTTGGGGGTCGATTAAGTATCGACTTCGCGCTTTGTTCCTTGATATCTGCGTGCAGCTTGTTTGGACTTGCAACCGCATGCAGTTTCCTACATTGTCCCAGTTTTGAAAAGGGTGTCTGGCCTAAAGTGGGTCTCAATGTAGTTGCTTGTATGTTATGTGTATTCTTGTCATTTTCAAAGCAAAGGGAAAGTTTCCTAATGGTGTGACCGAAACCGATTTAGGCCGCCTACGTATCCCGTAGGGAATCAGTCGAACGTAGTTCATTACAAGCGAATATTGGGAAAATTAAAATTTCTAGATGTGGGACCGGCGAGAGCGGCGCTGCGTATCCACTAAGGGAATCAGTCAAGCGTAGTTCATTACTGAAAAAGCGAAAGAAAACATTATTAAAGCTTAAATATGAGTTTATAAATTATTACGCTAAAATAAATCGTTTTTCCTATCCGGGATCTAGGCGGACGAGCGAGTGCAAATCAATCAATATGCCTTCATGCTCCGTGGGCGGTGGGTCTTCATGCTCGCTATCTCCCTCTTACGGCCTCTGCGTGGTGCATGCTCGGATAAATATGGTCGAGGGCGGAATGGGCATAAGCGAGTGTATTCTCATCTAAGGTTATCAGTGCACATTGGCGTGGCGTGGTTTGGCAAGGGGTTATCATGCACATTTGGGGCGGGATCCTTTGTTAGATTACCGCCTGCGATCGGTGCCTCGATTACGTCACTGAGAGTGGCAACGCCGGTGTCATGTCTGGGCTATTGGGTGATCTACGCGCGGCGCTTGTTCTCATCATACCATCTTGGGATAGGGTCGTGATCCTTCCCGAATCGGTTGGATTAGGCTGCGGCTCATGACCTTTCATATATTTGAGGTATGGGTTCGGTAGTGGGGTGCGAACTTTGGGTGGTTTTCCTTGAGAATTCTTATTTGCTCTGGAGTGCATTGGGTGCTCTATTCATTGGCGGGCTTGATGGGTGGATCTATGCGGGCGGGATAAGCGGGTGCTTGTGAAGTGTTATATATAGGTGTGTGGTAGTTGGGGTAGTATGATGGGTTTTGGTATGTCATAAATGCTTGGGTTTGCGTTCTTGTACAAACATGGAAGAAGCGTCTCTTTCTTCCTCTGTGAAGTACTCCCAGTGCCACGATGAATCGCCTTATTAGTTACTGTAATCTTTGCCCATTTGTAATCCTACCGGTTTAATACCTTCTTCTGAAGTCGCCCATTCTAATAACTTCCGAAATTCCGCCCGATGGCGCTTATCATCCGCTCATAGTAGGTTGCATCCTTCAAAGATTGTGCGAATAATGTGGTCATCTCACTCTCCACCATGGGTGGTTGCACTTCGCCTCTGACGCCACCATGGCGTATTCTCGAATGTTTACGTAGTCTTCTTCTCCACCATTAAGTAGAACACATCATGGCGGTTTACGTGTTGAACTGAACCGCTCCACAAAATCTTGGGCGATGCATTCCGGTGTGCCATTTCGCGGATCTTGGTGGTATACCAATCTAGTGCCTCGTCGGTCAAGCTCGAATGAACAACTTCATAATGACCGTGGGTTCTTCCCTACCGATTAGCTTGTCGCATATGACCTCAAGTGTGCGGGGTTCCTTTTCCATCAAATAGTTCAAACTTGGCACCTTGTATCCCATAGGCGGTTCATCGTGCGGATGCGTACAAAGATCCTCGTAGTCTAGTCGCCGTGACCTTTGTCCGATCGCGTACCGAACCGCTTCTTTCAGACTATGAATTTCTTTGGCCACGTCCTCGTCCAGTTTGGCTCGGACTTCCCTCTCCATTTCTTCGTCATGATCCCCTTCTTGGTGAAGCAGGGGACGGTAAAAGTCGGGCTTCATTGCGTAAGTTAGGTATGCAGGTTGTTTCTTTGAAATTTGGTAATGGGTGTGGTGCGTGGGTATTGGTTGGCTCAGCGATTAGGGCTGATTATGGTGAAAGTGCGGTAGTGAGGTATATGGGTAGTAGAAGGGTCATTTTGAAGGTGGGGTTGAGGGTTGGCTGGGCGAGGGGCGGTTTGTTCGGTGATTGGTGGCCTTTGTGGAGAGTTCTGGGAGATATGTGGTGGTGGAGGTCGATCTGGGATGGTTTGTGAAGTAGTGGCCCTTTGATTTGGCATAGGGGTATTCAAGCTAATGGATAGGTTGGTCAGATTCCGTAGCCTCTCCATCTCAACCTGCATATCAGCAATTTGTTGCAGCAGCTGTGCAATACATTCTTCCTGACTGGTGATATTCCTCCTTCGAAGGTTACATTTATTGTGAGAATAATTCCCAAACCATTTGGCTCAGACGCCCCCGAGCCAGTCATATCATCATTTCTTGCCTTGGACCTGGTGAAGTGTGGATGCTCCGACATTGTTGAGTCAAATCTGAACCGACCACTTTGGGGAGGATGATAAATTTTCTTCTAAAAATGCAACAAGCGGTGTTAGCATAAAACACATAATTTGCGGGCATGTAGCGGATATATCACACATAGTACATTCAAACGTTTCCTAACATGCAAGGGACCTCTTTATGCGAGTAAGCCTACACGTCACTTATGCGAGATTATGACGGGTTTGTCCAAGTCGTCCAACTATAATGCCTTTGTTGGAAATGGCGACCAAATGACGGTGCATTTTTTCCAATTTCAGCATGTCATGATTGGGCTTGGATTTGTCTGTCATTGTCACGCTACATAATATCTTTGGTTGGTCGTTGGGTTGCGAAACCCGTCGACAAGTTTGGTGTTTTCTAATTGTGGTGTCGATGCAGGACCAGGCCACCTAAGGTAAATGCATGCATGCCCTAAAATAAGGGTGGTATAGCTCTATCTTAAGTTTCTAAGATTTGGCTTTTACGGACCTGAGTTCCCGAGCGGACAACTCGAGTGAGAAGGCTACGCGACCACCGGTTGGACCGGATTCTCCGCGCAGAATACCAACTCTCTTAAATGTGGGTGTTTGAAAGAAATTTGCAGGTGCGCGAAGCACACCCGCGTGTGAGTGTGTGATAGTGTGAATTTTCCAGAGTGGAAGAAATATGAGCGGAATGCCAGTTTAAGGAAAGCAGTAAATTCAAAATAGCAATTAAACAGTTAAACATACAAAATTAAGCGAGCAATTTTAAGGCATTTAAAACAAACAAATAAAGCTAAGCAATAATAAACCTAGGTTTGTTATGGTCAAGAACCTAAAATCCCCAGTGGAGTCGCCATTTCTGTCGCGCCCTTTTTCGGCCGCGGCTTTTATTTTCTAGACTCCTGCTCAAATAAAAGGTTAGAAAATAAAATAAAAATGCTAAATATTTAAAGAGGCTTAAAGGTTTTAAAAATGCTAAAAGGATGCTAAAATTGCAAAAGATGCTAAAGTTTAAAAGGGTGCTAAAATGCTAAAGGGTTGCTAGGATGCTAAGGGTTCGCGGAGTCGCCACCTAATTAATTGGGTGAATTAGGACACCTAAATGTTTAACTAGTTTGAAGTAAAACATTAACTCCATTTTAATGGTCTGCTAAACTTAATGAGATTCTGGGTAAGGGTTCTTTATTAATCTAGAGGGAAGGGGTTAGGCACCCTCTAAGATCCGCTAACTTGCGGTTGTCCTGCCAAACCTAGGGTAATTATTTATGCTGTGAAAAATGCATGTTTGAAAGATGTTTAATAAGAGGTATTTTCATTCAAGGATTTAATAAGATTAGTGTTATAAAAATACATGTAAAGTTTAAAGCATGCCTTATAAAAATGCAAAATAGATTAATTGACTAAATGTATACATTCGCCTGCCTTGATTAGTATACCACATGCTTAAGGGGGTTTCTTAGTGTAATAAGATTTCTATATAGATTTTGTAGCAAATGGGTTAAGAATAATGTCGTAGCTATATGATTAATTATGCAAGTTAAGATTAAATGACAAAATAATATCTAGACTACATGAATAATTATGCGACTAAATGGTTTAATTATAACTTAAGTTAAAATGATTTACCTAGAGAGGCACGTAAATTTCTAATGTTAAACTCCCTACTAAGGGCATTGAGCTCGAACTATTCTAAATATATTAATGTTAGAGTAAATGTTAGACAAATAATTACAACAAATGAATGAGGAAAGGATATGAATTAAATAAGGATGACTCGAAGAATGGCGATGTCTTTTCGCCGGCGATTTGGGATTTTCAGGGCGGAGATGAATGCATGTAGATGTGGGTCTTCGCGTTTGCCATGATGAGTCCCGCTATGAGACTCTTTGTTGCTCCGGTGCATTCCATGTAAGAAAAGAAAGATAAGGATTAGTATATAATCTAACCATATAAATGGACATGTACATATTCTAGCTAACATTTAATTAAGTTACCCTCTAAAAATAATAGAAGTTGACTAAGGGCCCAACGTTATTCAGCCCAAATGGCCTTGTAATAGCGAGAACCAACATCGTGACATGTTGAGTTTCAGATTTTAAGGCCAACATACACAATCATATTTGGGCCACATTAATTATACTAATACTTTGAAGGATAATCGGTTGGCCTTAATAACCGTATTAGGCTGACCAGTCCTCAAAATGTATACGAGTAGAGAAAACATGAGGCGAGCCCAGTGGCGATTCTGAGATTTAGAAAAAGCAGATCAGTCCATTACCGAATGAAAAAGCATGCGGAAGCAAAGAGCAAATTTCACAAGAAAGAATAACACATTTAAACTTACTATCGACATAGACATACTCTATATAGAATAGAAGGTCATTTAATCCTAGATAGACTACCAAATCTATACAAGGAGGGAAGAATGACATGTAACAGGTATATTTCTAACCCAATCGGTTTCATATAAGTCAAGAGTAATAAGAAGACATATAGGCAAAATCTAGTCCATCTGAGGTTATCAATCAAAATGTCAAATTTCCGTTCATGTCAAGTTATGAAGATATCTGAACATATATGAAAATCAAACTTATTATATCTGGGTGTATGCTAGCAAGGACACAAAATGCTATTTCATGGATGAACTAGTGCACATACAACAAAGCTTTATGATCTGATTTACCGGAACAATACACAAGAAATTTTAACCACATTATCATGGTGATTCCACTAACAAACTAGCCTAAACATGCTAGACATTTCATTTCCCATATAGTCATACACTTTAACACGACAAATGGGAGTACTGAAAGATGCATGCACAAATCGGGACAATGACACTAAGAACAACTGTTTAGAGTTTGTCCTTTCCAGAACTCTAAGTCATGACTTTAATAAGACAAGCCAATTCCTGGTTCAAACTATCTAAAGACTGATTTCTTATAATAGGCCTAGCATGATACCTAAGTGACTTAAGTTGGCGATTTATGCCAAGCAGACACGCCTCTAACAGATCAGATTAAATAAGTTTCCTAAAGATTGACATAATGCCTCATAGTACAACTTAGTAGGAGATTCAGGCAACCCATCTTGTTATCTTTACGCTTAGTAAACCAACACATGAGCACCCTATTCCATGTAATATGTAGGAAGGACAAAACCAGTTAGCAGGACTCCATGATATGGCCCAACATTGGAGATTGGCAACACAGGAGTATACCAATCTTAGACTAGTCTAAACAAAACAGAATGTAGTTGTGACTTGTGAGCACAGAAAATCTACGATCCACAAGCAAGCAGAGGATTAATAGATGGGGTAGCGAGAATCTGAGAGAGGACATTAGGCAAGCGAGAATCGAGAGAAGGCGGATAAGAAGATTAAGAATTTGAATAACCTTTAAAGCATGGATGCGAGTAAATGACCTCATGCGAACAACATTCGAAAGATGCAGAAATATTCATACAAGGCTAAGTATGCAAATTTTGGCCATACCATGTGATGAGACTCAATAATTTAAGTAATTAATGTAGTTGATCCGACAGAGATGAGAAACCAAACAAGATGACTTAAAAGACATTATATACTGTCATGTACCTGTTTTACCATTTATCACACAGAAACAAATATGTAATTACTCTAACAATTAAGAGGGCGGTGATACATGAAATGACCCCAGAGATAGTATTTAGACATATGTGCATCTGATCGAGCCAAAAGGGCTAGCAAAGAATAACATGCCAACATCAAGTTTTCAGTAACAAGAATCATTTTAACAGGTTTGGACATGGTTACATAATTTAACAAAAGAAAATAGGACATTAGGAAGAAAACATAGAGATGACAGTGTAGTGAGGCCAGGACTAATTATTTGACATTAACCCAAACAGATACTATCCAAACAGGTTCCTTTAGACTGATTTATAGATCAAACGAACGTAAGCAATCTGGACCCTTGACAGTTCCAAACTATAAGCACATAATAAACATATGCTTCTAATATGCAGACTAATCTGGACGACCAGATATCACAGAAGTGGCACATGACTGCTAGTTTAGCATATATCTCATAGATACTCATTCTTATATGACTGTTTTACATGACGACCATTTAACTTATACAAACGATTGTTGTAATACTTGTAATGAACCTAAACAACATAACTCAGTTGGTCCCATAAATTCAAGCAATAGCTACATCATTCAGCCACACGACAAACGCTAGTAAAACAAATTGACCGTTACAGTCACGAAAACAACATAACCAATCCTTCATACCAACTCTGACATGCGTTTAGGCAGTCATACACAACTCATATTGCATATATTAATATCAAACGAAGTCTAAGACGAAAAGGGTGATAAATTACCTTCTCCGAGTAGCGAAACAGGGCAGCGTATCAAGTCGTCGACTCGCTCGGGTTTTGGTTTTGCGATGCGAATTGGAAAAGTGATGGCTTAGGTGTTTCGACTGTTGTTTCGAACGAAAAGAAAAGGGGTTCCCTTGAGTTTGAAGGTTGCCTTGCTATTCTGAGGGGGTTTGTTCTATACTCTCGATTGCTGAAAGGGTTTTCGATCCTCGCTGGTTGGCTATTGTTAATCGAAAAATAGAAAGAGTCTGGATTGCTGTCTGCCTTTGCTCCTTCCCCCGATGTTCTGCTTCTTCTTCCCTTCGAATGGGTTCTTAACTGCTGCTAAGGGAGGGTCTCATATCGATGTTGTGGGTATTCTCGATGGTTCCCTGACCCAGCTCTGCCCCCCACTGAGCTCTATTTGCATGTGCTTAAATAGCCCTCCTTTGAGTTCTAATAAGGTAAATGAATAAAGGTTGATACTTGTGCTTGATTGGTATGCGATTTGGTTCGATTTGAAGTGGTTCGATTTAGGGAAAGTATTTATCACGATTTTGGGTGATTAAATCGATTTGTTAAGGATTTGTGGGCTATTTTTGGGTCGATTCTCGTGGTTTGTTGACGAGATTTGGGTAGATTCGTAAGTGATTCGATTCGAAGGGATTTCGAACAGGTTATGGTAAGGAAATCATTGCAGAAGGGAAGGGGAAACCCCGGATTCTCTGGCGAGAATCTCGGGGTTGGAGTGCTGGCGGTGACGGGGTGCGAAGGCAAGGCGGCGATTGCTCTTTCTTTTAGGGTTCCTGTTTTCCTTTTTTCGTTTAGTCGACAGGGGTGAGATATTAAGTGCACGGGAAGTGGGTGAGAAGAGAGAGGAGCTGGTCATGTAAGTAGAAAATAAGGGGTGTTGGGCTTGGGTAGTTATTTAGGTGGGCTGATTAGTTTAGTTTTGATTAGGTATTTAATTAGGAGTTAATTAATTAATTAGTGATAATTTAATAAATTGTGCTTAAATTATTTAGGTGTTCTACTATCCTAAGTTTAAATTTAAATTATTATAATAATAAATGCGGGTGTGCTATTTAATTAGTGCTTGAGTTTAAATTATTATAAAGAAATAAAGACGGACGTGCTACTTAATTAATGCTTAATACTTTAGAATGCGGCGCTATTATTTAAAATCTTATTTATTGTGCATTATTGCGAAGTTAAATTTAAAACAATTGAGTTTAGATTAAATTATTTAAATGTTAAATGCAAGTATGATATTTAAGAATTGTTTAAAGCTTTATAAATGCGACGCTATTAAATGCATGTATTAGATTAAAATTGATTTTACATTACAAATGATTTTTAATAAATGCGGCTACGCTACCTGACACGACGTCATTGCTAAATTACTTATTTTATGTATTTATTAATGATTAAGAATTACGACAGAGCTTGAAATCAATTAACGCGGACGCGGGACTCTAAGTGCTTGAAACTCTACGTAAGATGCGATGCCATTATTAAATTGATTATTTATGCCTGTATTTAATGTTTTATTCGCTGCATTTTATTATAAAAATCCTAAAAAAATTATTTTACAAAATTAGTGTAATTTTATAGTTAATGGCTGGACGGGAGGGTCAAAATTGGGTGTCAACAGGGTTGCCTCCCAACAAGCGCTGTCTTTAACGTCTTTTAGCCGGACGCAATTAACCTTTCCGAGTGCCCATTGGATCCTTCTGCGAACTGCTTGCAATCCGTAGAGTTATTGTTGCAGGTCTCACTTCAACTACAACAATTGCTTCAAACAAGGGCCTCAAATATACGATTATCCCCCAAGTATACAAGACATGCTTGTCTTTTAGGTTCTCTCTAATGTAGGGATCAGTGAGATTCCCTACATCTTTCAACTCTAGGGGGTGCCCTTGATGGTATTGACTTCCTGTTTGGGAGTCAATTTTGACAGCTGGTGGTGTTTCTTCTGCAATAGGTACAAGAAAAAGATTTTCCAAGGAATCCAAGAAGGTGAATAATTGTATCTACGCACTCTTCTCCTTCTCTACACCAACCGTCTTGCATTCCTCAATAGTTGGATTTGGTTGGCTCCTCAATTTGTTGTTCGTTGTTGAATATGATTGCGAGTTCTGCTATTTGCGTTTCCAACTTCTTTATGCCCGACCTTATTTCGTCCATGAACTGAGCTTGGAACCTCGTGAGACTGAGTATAGTTTCTCGTAATTCCTCCCTCTGTACCTCTATGGTTGGCTCTCTATCATATGGACAGTAAAAATCCATATCTAAAGTGTTCCTGAACGAATAAAAGCCAACAAAAGATCACGGCACCTCGAATTTTCGTAAAAACTAAAACTAAAAATAAAAAATTTAAAACCAAATTAGAAATTAAAAATAGATAATTTGATATTGAACTATTGTCTAATCCGACAGCGCCAAAAACTTGATGCGCGTAATATGCACACACTTTTAAACGCAAGTGCACGTTATCGTATCAAGTAGTATAGTCTTAGATAAGACCGAATATCGTCCTCTAGGATTAGGGTTCAAGTACCAATTATCTATTTTCTAGTATCTATTTGGTGAATTAATGAGTGATTGGTTGTTTATGACTAAGAATTATAAAAGCTATTTTAAAGTATAAAGATTTAATTCAGATGTGATGAGAATAGGGCTTCTATGTATCCTCACTATCCGCTTATGTTACTTACTAATGCATTACTTATGGTATTCTTCTTTTGGAGAAAGCAGGTTTACGAAATCGTTTTATACTCCCGTTAGGGTTATATAAACACTCAACCCCAGTATTGTTCCTTACCTAACTTTCGCTGATAAGGGTAACTCTATAGGAGGATTAAGCACAAAAACCTAGTTGACCGTCACGCACAATGCGCAAAATTAGGGTTGTTAAGCCTCTCATCAACGCTACAAAACTAATTGAGGTATTTTCATCCCCAATTCAAGCCTGTCTACCCAACTTACGGATATTCACAATCCCCTTTTCGTAATCGATTAGAAATCATATAGTGATAACTAGTTGTCAATTAGCTACCAAGAATTCAACTCAATTATTGGATAGATCTCTCAATAAGAAAAATAACCATAAGCATGCATTAATTTATAACATAAGTTTCAAGAAATTCAACATAGAAAGCCCTATAAGAGAATTAGTTCCTAGCCATGAATATGACAAGAACTAATTCCATGTTCATCATACAAAAACTGAATTAAAGTAAAGAAAGAAAAGAAAATTACTAAGAATGAGTCTCCAAGCCAAGCATCCAAGGGTTGTGTTGTGGAATATTTACAAGGTGGAATGGTGGATGGATGGATGTAGAATGGTGAATGGTAGAATGGAGAATGAATAATTCTTCTAATGATGTAGAATATTTATAGTCAAAGAATCCTTTTGATGAAGGGTTAGGGATTTGTAGGAAAGGAAAAGTTATTAGAATCCTTTTAGGTAAGGGTTTTAAGGTAGGAAAAGTTATCCCTTTAGGTAGGAAAAATAATCCCTTTAGGATTCTGAAAACATGTCAAATTCGGCCAGCACTTCATAATTCCCGCGTCGGCGCCGCGGCCCTGCAGACTGGCGCCGCGGCGCCTGAAATTCAGCAACTCTCGGGACTTTCAGCACTATGGGCGCTGCTGCGCCAGCGCGGCTCCGTGACGTTTTTACGCGATTCGTCGTTGCCCTTTTTCGTCGGACTTCGCGAACTCCTCTATAATTCGGAACTTCTTAGACTTTTTTTCTGGGCCCTTTTTGTGTGCAATGCCAACTCAATTAAGATTATTGTCGATTCTTTTCGTCATTTCTCCATTTTTGACCGCTGTGACACAAAAGAAAGGAAAACGACCCTAATACTATACTAAACATAAATAAAATGAGTAAAATACTAACTAAAAATGACTCAAAAAGTGTATATAAAATACACCGATCAGATAGCTCCCACGAATCAAACCAATCAACTGCAGTATCACGCAGCCGATGTGAACCTAAGACCACTGACTCGGTCTCCGAAGCCTTGATCACTCGCATGATCCGCTTTAGCTGTCGGATGAACTCCTGCGGATCATCCTCAGGCCTCGACCCGTAGAACTCTGGCGGGCTACAACTCAGAAAATCCCGTAGCCTCAAACTATCCGACCTCGGGTGAACCACGGGTACTGCTGGAGCTGGAACTGCTGCATCCAGCCTATCCTCATGTCTGGCCACAATCCTGGCTAGCAACTGGGCCATCTCTCTGTAACCCATCTCCTCTGCTCCAGGCTGTGGGACTGGAGGCGCAGGTATTGTGGTCTCATCAGCCACTGCTGCGGCTCTAAACCCTGCTGGGGCTGGCGGCGTCGTGGAACTCGCCGTCTGAGGTATCGCCTCAGGTATAGACTGGGCCTGGGGCCTCGTGACCCTCTGTGTCCTACTAGCAGCTCCTCAGCTGCCTTGCCCTTCTGGGCCCGGGTTGCCTTGCGCGGAGGCATAACTGATACAGAAAAGGAATACGTTAGAGGGGTCCAACTTATAACACAACTCTAAGGCACGATCTCAGAGTGAGAAGAATGGAAACCAATCCTAAATATCCTATAGCCTCCTGATTATTGGTGTGGTGCACAACACACCGATAATCAAGACTCTAGTAGATACGGTCTGTAGACACTTTCCGATGATTAACTGCTCTGATACCACTTTTGTCACGACCAGATCCCAGGCCCGTGACTGGTGCCTTACTCGGGCACCCCAGTAGGCATACATCAGAGTAACCAGCGGAAAATAAAAACAAGACATGAAACAATAAGAAATGAGAAACAGTTTATCTGAGAAAACGTTGCCTTTCGGCATATATATATGTACCAAGTCCGGCAGTTATATCCCAACTTTACAACAGGACTACAGACCTCTAGGAATGTAAACAACTATGGCGGGACAGGGTCCCGTCATACCCTGAATGTACAAAATATCTACAACACCAGGGAGAGTCGTACCAAAAGTCGAGCCTCCGGAGAAATGGAGCTCCTGACACCAGAGTAAGGATCCTAAGAATGAGGATCTACCACCTGCTTCCCCTTACCTGCGGCATGAACGCGGCCCGAGAAGTCGATCTGGCAGTACCAAGTATGTGAAACTGTAAAGTACTGAAATGAAATCAAAGTATTTTAAAACCATTTACAAATACAACCAGTTCAACCGCACATAGTGTCACAGCATAAACAAGAGCAAAATAGATATAATGTAACTGGTCTTTTCTAGGCCACTAATGATCGAAGCAAGGTCAATCGCCCATAGTATCATTATGCGAGCCTATTCCTGGGCTCCCGCAGTCCGCATAGACCACCTAGGTCCGGATGAGGTATTTCTCGCATCGGGGGCAGCTAACCCGCGACATCAACCTGGACTCCCGCAGTCCGCATAGTCACACAGACCGCATAGGCCATAAAGACCCGCATCGGGATAACACACCCGAAGTGATCATCCTGGAACTCCCGCAGCTCCGCATAGGTCACACAGACCCGCATAAGGTATTCCTCGCATCGGGGGCGGCTAACCCTCGGAATTTCAAGTCAGGGGTGTAAGTGATATAATATCAGCACAACTGCTTATCGTTAAACAACATAAGCGCAACAAGGGAACCCCCTTTACACAAACGTTACAAGACATTAACACACGTAGCATCATAATATGTCTACTTATCAAACCATCTTACTACACTTCCCAGAAATCAATACAAGGCTTTCATAAACACATAAGTAAACCGTTCCTTTTATCTTTCTTAAGTCGTTATACCTAACTTCCCATAAAGCTAGTATAACTCTTAAGCTTTTTGTTTAAAAACCAAGTATTACTCTTCTTTCAAAAATGATTCATAATTCTTTTGAAATACTTCAAGATTCTTATTATTTAGACTCAAGTCAAAAGACATCAAGTAAAACCATGTTCAGTTAACACACGTACGTCTACCGTACTATATATATATTTTAAAATATCATGCTCAAGAGGATAGGAAGAATCACATACCTCCTCGGCGAAATCCACCTGCCAAGTCGAATATGTCGCGCGCAGAGTATCAACCTATAATAGTCAAATACGTCTATCAACGTCTAGACTACTCTATAGAATATTCTAAGCAGAAGGTTCTCTATCCTATGGAAAATTGGGCAACACTTCCCTACCCGCTAAACTACACAAGTCTACTGTAAATACAGCCCTATGTAAGTACAGTTCAATTCTCTTCTTTTATACCATCCTTCTATACGTCTTATACTCATTTCTATACTACTACAGTATGTAATTTCCAATTACAATAGAAGGACAATATATTTACCTCGACAAGCCCAAAATTATCCAAGATATATGTCGATCCTGGGCAAGGTTTAGCTCCTATTCTGCACGCTCCGATTTCCCTAGGGTTTCGTTTTGTGACTAAAGGATATAAAGTAGTATTTCTGGGCTTTTAGTATAGAGGTGACTTTGGAATACTACAAGGTATTTGGCTAAGGTATTTTGGAATAGTAACAATACTTGGAGAATATTTTTCTACCAAGGGGGGGGGGGGGGGGTGTTGCTTCGGACGAGACAATTAGGAAAAGGGGGGAGGAGTTGGACGAGACTAGCAACTAAAGGGGAAGGATTTTGGAGACTTGGAAGTTGTGTTTGTGGATGAAGAAGTCTTGCACAAGAGGGGGGTATTTATAGAACCACCAAGGGCCAAGATTAAAACAAATGGAGGGTGTAGATTTGGTAGCTTGTTCAAGTGAAGTCTTCCACCAAGTGTCCACCACAATGTTGGGACATATGTCCACCACAACATTGGGACATATGTCCCCCACAACAATGAGCCATGTGGCCTCCCACTTGCTCAAGAAAACCGTCCAAGGCAAGCCCCCACTTGCCCACAAAAATCGTCCCTTACCTACTCCCACTCACCCAAAGAAATATCTTCCAAGACTTGACCATTTGACTTGGCCACTTGCCTTAATATTTTCGTCCAAACATGCCACCTAAGGGTGTCACATGTCGCCCTCCTATTGGTCCAAAATATTTCGTCTCTCGGAAAAATCCGTAATCGGTTAAAATATTAAAAACGTAAAATTTCCTTCACAAGGTTCGGACCCTCTTCCGTTGAAAGCTCACAATTTCGTCTTAACCTAATTAGGGCTTGAATAATCATACGTACGTCCTCGCATACATACTCTGGAAGTACGGGGTATAACATAACCCATCTTGAATGTGGCTCCCGCCCAATCTTCTGTGATAAATGGCAGCAACATTCTTTCTCTTTGGAATCTGTCCACGAAACCTCGCAGTAATTCATCCCCTCGCTCCTTTATCGTGAATACATCTTATTTGTGAGTTTTTACCCTCTAAGCCCCTGCGTGAGCCTTGATAAAAATATATGCAAGAGAAGCAAAACAATCAATAGAATTTTCAGGTAAATGAGTATACCAGGAAAGTGCTCCCTTTACGAGTGTTTCGCCAAATGTTTTGAGCATGTAAGATTCAATTTCTTATTTCTTGAGGTCGTGCCCGGTGACGGCTATATCAAAAGCCAGGATGTGTTCTTTTGGATATTTGGTGTTATCATACTTCGGTATGTCAAGCATCTTAGATTTTTTCAGGATTTGGATAGGGGTTGCGCTCTCTAGATACGGCAGGACCTCATACCTTCTGTCCCCCGTGCCCTTTATGATGGGCGGTGCCCCAGGTATTTGGCTCATCCGCTCGTTCATTTCATTTTCCACTCGTTTCAATCCTTCTGTAAATGCGTCCAACCGGTCCTTCTTGCTTTCATCTTTCTTTTTACTGGTTTCAGGGGAACTGGGTTTCACGGTATTTTGATTTGACGCCGGAGTCCTAGCCCCTGAATAAGAAGTTATGGCAGCTATTGTCGCTTCCATGCGCAATATCACCTTGTTCTGCCCTTTCAGGACAGCTGCGATCATTTTCTTAATGAGGGATCCTCCATTATCAGTTGTTCGAGGCTTGCCAGTTTGACATTTGGCTAAGCTTTCTCCCTCATGTGTTTTTCTTGGGTTTCTTCTGCTTTTTATTTATATAAAGTTTTCTCATCGTTCCCTTTCTCGGACGATTTTATCGAAGACCACTTTTGCCGCTTTGGTTCGGATTCCTCTCCTAATCACAAGGCCTCCGAATGTGTCACCGGGTTTTGGTGTTCATTTGGTATTGGAAATATTCCAAGGTCCACGAGTGACGTTGTCTTTACCTAACATACTTCTTTTCGATGACATGTTGGTCTTAGGGTTTTTAAGAAAATCATCTACGGTTCGAGACAACTTCACAACTGTCTATCCCCACAGACAACGCTAAATTGTTTTCCAGTAAAAATGATATCTATAAAAATGCAGTTAGAAATTTATATTTTAAGGATTTAAAGAGAAGTAAGTCGTATCTGATCCGGAGACCCTCTTGATTGAGTTCGGAATTGATATTTATATTATGGATAAACGATATTATAGATAATAGTAGGAATAAGCAAATAATGAAAAAGTAATTAATTAGATTTGAAAATGGAACTATGGATTCAATATGAACCAAAGCTGAGAATCGTGTATTAGCTTGAGAGAGATCTGAGTTACAAATATGTGTGCTTAGAGAGAACACAATGTCCATTTCTTCTCCTTTAGGTCTTGCATATACAAGATAAAACTTAGACTATTATGACCCTAGAGGGTTCTTGCGACGTAAGCACTTTGATATCAATACATACACGCGCGCCGCGATGCTCTGATCTAGGTTGACTGATGTGAGGAATTATTAGGAGTGGGAGATAGCTTTGAAAATTTGTTAGAACTTTCGGAACCACAAAGCTTCTTGTTTACGCTTGATGTTTTCATGTGCTTTTCTACCCAATACAATTAGGAACGAAGTTATATAAGATAAGGTAAGAGTTCGGACAAAATAAGAAAAGTGAGACTGAGATGGTTCGTGCATGTGAAGAGAGATGATGGAGGCACCAGTAAGGAGGTGTGAGAGGTTGACTATAATGTTATACCCCGTATTTCCAGAGTATGTACGTGAGCGCGTACGTATTATAATTTGAGCCTTAAAGTAAGCTAGTTTCGAAATTTGTACACAACCCCCGATTAGAGTCGTTTTCTGACGAAACGTTTCCACAGCTTTCGTAGGGAAAATTCCGGCTATGTCATTTTTAATTTTTGCGGATTTTTCCGAGAGACGTAACATTTTGGACCAACGAGAGGGTGACACTTGTCACCCTCAAGTGGCATGTTGGACGGACGAAATGGGCAAGGATTGGCACGTTTTTTGTGTAGATGGATAAGGTTGCACATGGCTTAATCTTGGCCTTACACTTGCTATGCACTTGTCTTCATCTTGGCCATTGGTTGGCCTTCACTTGACCTATAAATACCCCCTTAGTTGATGAACTTTCTTCATCCAAAACTTGAGCAATCTACCTAAGTCTCAAAATACTCCCTCCCTCTTACTTACTTTCGTCCGCCACACTACCCCCCCCCCCCCCTAGCCTAGTTGTTTTCGTATAATACCCCTTGTTGTGGTATAGAAATACTCTCCTAGTATTGTTGTTATGTCCAAATACCTTGGCCCAAATACCTTGTAGTATTCCCAAGGTTACACTTATACAAGCCCAGAAAATACCATTATACTTTCCCTCAGTCACTAAAACGAAACCCTAAGTAAATCTTCACCCGTAGTTGAAGTTATAAGTAGAAGTTGGTTAGAACTTCTAAGGGTTGTTTGGAGCGGGTCGGAGCGCTCGGAGTAGGAGCTAAACCTTGCTCAGGATCGACATTTAAACTCGGATAATTTTGGGCTTATCGAGGTAAACATTCTTGACCTTCTGTTGTAATTGGAAATTACATGTTGTTGGATTATATAGTTGAAGTATACTATATATAGAACTGAACATAGTTGTGCGGCAATGTCTTTTGACTTAAGCCTGAATAATACTTACGGCAATGTCTTGCGACTTAAGCCTGAATTTAAATAAGAGAACTGAACTGTAATTACATAGGACTGTATTACAGTAGACTTGTGTAGTATTACTGTGAGTAGAATTGTACACGTCCGGTTAGACGTGCAAACCCCCCCCCCCCTGGTTGGCTTGGTAGCCGGCCTCGATAAAGGAGGAGATTAACGCTGTTGCGGGGGGGGAGGTGCTGCCGAATTTTCTGTAGAAAGATGGAAACTTGTGTTTAAGAGTTAATAGACGTTTGTGGCCTTTATAGGTGAAAGTACTAAGAGTAGCGTATTCTACTCGAGGAGTGGAAAGGGCTAGCAAGGTTGTAGTACTTGGAGCTTTTTGCTTATTGTCGATAATCGTCGCGAGGTATGTGAACCTCTTCCTATCTGTTCTAGCATGATATGTGTATAACTATGTAGTACGGTAGACGTACATGTGCTTAATGTATTTGATTGGTTTGAAACATAAAGTGTTGTAACAGCTTTATGTAGGTAAGAAAGTGCTTTGTGGTTTCAAAGGGTAACTGAATTGACTTATAACTGACTTGATGTGTGATAATAAAGAACTTGACGTATTTTAAAAGAATCATTTTGAAAGAAGAAAAACACTTGGTTTTGAAAACATAAGAGTTATACTAGCTTTATGGGAAGTTAGGTATAACGTCTTAAGAAAGGTAAAGAACATGGTTTACTGATATTTAGAAGATAAGAGACTTGACTTAATATGAATGTTTGTGTGAAAACTCATTCGTGAGTAATGAGTACTTGGTTTTTAAAAGGAATATTGTTTTACTGATTTCGGAAATCGGAATGTGTATCGACAAACCAACTGCGGCGTTAATAAAGGAAAATGTGTTGAATAAATAAAGTGTTATATTAAAACCGGTAGAAACCTCCATCCGCAGAAGCTAAGATGAGACAAAATGATATTACATTCCTAGATCATGGGCTTAATAAGATTGATTATAAACAAGAATAACCTACTCCCATATAAAGACATATGTTTCTCAAAAGCGTTTAAAGGAGAATTAGGTTTTAAAGTTAAAACTATGAACTACGAAACCTATTCTAAAATGAGAAACTTGAGCATTTGAAATTAGGCAAACTTGGGCGTTTGGAAAACAATGTCGTTACTTGATTTCACAAAGATAAGTGTTTTGATTTACTTGAAAACATAATCACTCTATTTTCATATACTACGTATTGTGTGACTTTTGTGAAAGTAACGTATCTTTTAAAAGGTAATGTATGAAGTACTTTGGGGATAGAAACCCGAACATATTGACATATAGTAGAAAGTACTTTGAGTTGTGTATGACACTGCTATGCTTGTTGTGGTGAAACTGCCTATGCTTGTGATGATAGCCTTTGTTGTGCAAGTGTTGTATTTACGTATTCCGTCTCTCAATGGAGGGCCGGTTGACTTGTTGAGAACTTACTTGGACGTGCTGGCAGTGACACAGAATTCCACGGGTATGTTTCCATTTTGATTGTTTTCTTGATTGATTAATGTCACATGGACATGTCTACACCGTCTGATTCGGGATATGTGGCCGTGCGGCGAGGGTTGAGCACCAGATATTGTTGATTGATGTTACATGGGCGTGTCTACCGTCTGAAATTAGGGGCATGTGGCGTGCGGCATTATCATTATTGTTGCATCATGGACATGTTTACACCGTCACGAGTCGGGGCATGCGGCCATAATGCGAACATGCTTGGTGTTGTGGGCATGAGACTCATAGTTATATTGTAGTAATGACTTTGAGGGCGTGAGTCCACGACTTGGCCTTTTGTCTTTGCATCCGTATTTTGGTCATCATTCATGTCTCCCGCTTTATATGGCCTATGATTTAACTCTGATATTTTGATTTCACATACTTGGTACTGTTATGCGACCCCTCCGGGCTGCGTTCATCTGCAGTGAAGTACATCGGCTGTCGATCCATTTTAGGATCACCTTTCAGCGTATTGGGAAGCTCGTTCCTTGAGGCTTATCTTTTAGTATGTGTTCCCTGAGTTGTAGGTTCTTGTACATTCGGGGTATGGCGGGGCCACTGTCCGTCATAGTTGTTGTAAATCTTAAGTGCATGTAATCTTTGTTGTAGGCGGGGTTGTAAGAAGGATTAAAGCATTCGGGGTTTATATATATATATGTTGAAAGGCAACTGTTTTGGTTGGACTGTTTATTTATCATGTCACTTGTTTCATATTTATGTTATCTGTTCCGCTGATATTTCTCTGATGAATGGCTACTTGGGTGCGGGCAAGGCACGATCCACGCCCCGGTTGGTCGTGACAAAAGTGGTATCGAAGCGATTAATCCTCGGAAAGTGTCTACGCACCGTGTCTAGTAAGTCTTGATTATCGATGTGTTGTGCACCACATCTATAATCGTGAGGCTGAGACATTTAGGATTGGTTTCCATTTCTTCTCATTCGAGATCGTGCCTTAGAGTTGTGTGATAAGTTGGACCCTCGACGTATTCCTTTCCTTTATCGATTATGCCTCGCGTAAGGCAACCGGGCAGTGGGCAAGCGGTGAGAGGCTGCTAGTGAGATCTGAGAGAATGCGAGGCCGAGCGTCGATGCACGAGGCAAGATTCGGCCCGAGTTTAGCGCCGCCACGCCAGCCGAGTTTAGAGCGCGGCGGTGGCTGCTGAGACTCTGATACAGCCCCAGTCCATGCAGGGCGAAGAGATGGGTTACAAGGAGATGGCGATTCTTGGCGGTCGTGGCAGATATGAGGGCAGTGGGCCGGCGATTCGATGCAGATGGTTCACCCAAGATCGGATAGTTTGAGGCTACGAGGACTTTACGAGATGTAGCCGCGAGTTCTACGGTCGAGGCACGAGGATGATCGCGAGGGTTCATCAAGCGATTCTGTGGATCGTAGAGTGATCAAGGCTTGAGATCGAGTCGGTGGTCTTAGGTTCGCATCGGTGCGTGATACCGCAATGATCGTAGTTTGATTCGTGGGAGCTGTCGGGAGAGAATGCACTTCCGGTAGTGTGGGATGAGTTTTGAGGGCCTTCGGCACATTTCTTGCCTCGCGGATGAGAGGGCTCGGTAAACAGATTTTTGATGTTGAGGCGAGCGAGGCGTCTGATTGGAGTACAACGTGGAGTTTGACTCATTGGCGGTATGTTCCGCATTAGTAGCTTGTATGGAGGATCGAGTGCAGATATATTACGAGGCTTGATGATTACCTAGCGAGAGAGTTGTTGGTGTAGCCGCCGGTAGGCATGGACATTGCCGCGTGCGAGCTTATGCACTTGGATGTGAGGCGGAGAAATCGGCGGAATGGCCGAGATCAACGAAGAGGCGAGCAGAGGTCCTTTGGTGACTTCGAGGCGGACCGCCTCGGTGGCGGCCTAGTTTTGTACCTCCGCCCGGTGCAGTGGTCCTCGCGACGCCGAGCATCAGTATTCGGGGCGGTCGTGGCTCGAGGTTGAGTTTCGAGGAGTAGGGAGTTGGCGGATCACGATCACCCTACCTCGGTGTGGTCGATGTGGTAGACCGCGTTTCGGAAGTGTCGTGGTGCGAGGAGCTTGTTATTTTTGCGGCGGCGGGGCCATTTGCGAGGAACTGTCCGACGAGGTATACGGATGCTACGACTCGACCTTCGGGATCGATTGCGGGTTCTTCACCTTCCATAGCTAGGCGAGGATGTACCCAGCGGCCCGCGGTAAGTCGCGGTGGAAGTTCGATTTTAGCGGTCCTTGAGCGCCTATTTTGGTATATCCTTAACCTGCAGAGTTTCGTATGTATTGATGTTATGATGATGTGTTTAGTGTTATGTTCGGATAGCTTTGTGCTAAAATGTGATTTAGAAACACAGTTGGTAAACAAAGAGTCAGCCTGGGGGTGAGAAAATGATGAACCTTAGAATATTACAGTTGAGACCTTAGATGTAGGGCCATCTTGAGTACAAGATTTTGCGGGGGATCTTTGTCAGAATGTGTAAGTATACGTGGGGTAATTGTGGAAAAATTTCCTTGGGTGGTGTAAATGGAAGTGGTAGCTTTCTTGACCTGTATAGGTAAGATTGTTCGGATCGAAAGCGAGAGAGTCGGCGAGACGGAGAATCGGGTTGAGGGCGTGTTGCGTGTCAACCGTGGCCAGAATGAGGTGGGGTCGGCTCGAGGTGGTCGCCGGTAGTAAGTCACGAGGGTGCTAGGCCCAAGTTTAGATGACCGTCGTATGAGTTCGTGGGTGTGTTCAACCAGAAGCAGATCGTGAAGGCCGGGAATGGCCTTAAGGAAGATCGAGGCTAGTAAGATGACCAAGTTTGGAGGTAGTGACTCCAAAGTTTTGGAAACTGAAGTATGGTACGTATACTAGAAGGGTTCGAGTGTTCGAGAAGAGTACGACGAGTAAGAGTAGAGACGAACATGTATTGCGAGCATAGATGTGATCATTTCTTGTGAAGGGAGAAGGTGCGAAGGATGTATATTTTTAGACCTCAGGGATCGCATGCAGTCCGGTACCATTTGTTGGGTCGCCGGAATGACAGTAGAACCTCGCGGCAAAGTGACAAAATTTTGTGGTGTTAGAGGTGTTTCCTCGTGGACTTGGATGTAAGTATTTGCGCGGGTGTTTCGTGGCCAGTTGTGGCGTTGGCAACTTATTAGAAGAACTTTATCGTTATCTGTCTTGAGAAGGAACATTCGGGACGAATGTTTCTAAGGAAGGAGAATGTTATACCGTATTTCCAGTATGTGCGTGGTAGCGTCGTATTATAATTTGAGCCTTAAAGTAAGCTAGTTTGAAATTTGTACACAACCCCGATTAGAGTCGTTTTACGAAAGCGTTTCCACAGCTTTCGTCGGGAAAATTTCGGCTATGTCATTTTTAATTTTTGCGGATTTTTCCGAGAGACGTAACATTTTGGACCAACGAGAGGGTGACACTTGTCACCCTCAAGTGGCATGTTGGACGGACGAAATGGGCAAGGATTGGCACGTTTTTTGTGTAGATGGATAAGGTTGCACATGGCTTAATCTTGGCCTTACACTTGCTATGCACTTGTCTTCATCTTGGCCATTGGTTGGCCTTCACTGACCTATAAATACCCCTTAGTTGATGAACTTTCTTCATCCAAAACTTGAGCAATCTACCTAAGTCTCAAAATACTCCCTCCTCTTACTTACTTTCGTCAGCCACACTACCCCCTTGAAGCCTTGGCAGAGGTCTACCCACTGCCTAGTTGTTTTCGTATAATACCCCTTGTTGTGGTATAGAAATACTCTCCTAGTATTGTTGTTATGTCCAAATACCTTGGCCCAAATACCTTGTAGTATTCCCAAGGTTACACTTATACAAGCCCAGAAAATACCATTATACTTTCCTCGATCACTAAAAGCGAAACCCTAAGTAAATCTTCACCGTAGTTGAAGTTATAAGTAGAAGTTGGTTAGAACTTCTAAGGGTTGTTTGGAGGCGGAGTCGGGCCTCGGAGTAGGAGCTAAACCTTGCTCAGGATCGACATTTAAACTCGGATAATTTTGGGCTTATCGAGGTAAACATTCTTGACCTTCTGTTGTAATTGGAAATTACATGTTGTTGGATTATATAGTTGAAGTATACTATATATAGAACTGAACATAGTTGTGCGGCAATGTCTTTTGACTTAAGCCTGAATAATACTTACGGCAATGTCTTGCGACTTAAGCCTGAATTTAAATAAGAGAATGAATGTAATTACATAGGGTGTATTACGATGAACTCGTGTAGTATTCTTGTGAGTAGAATTGTACACGTCAGGTTAGGCGTGCAAACCCCACGGTTGGCGTCGTAGCCGGCCTCGATCAAGGAGGAGATTAACGCATTTGCGGGGAGGTCTTGCAATTTTTACGTAGAAAGATGGAAACTTGTGTTTAAGAGTTAATGACGTTTGTGGCCTTTATAGGTGAAAGTACTAAGAGTAGCGTATTCTACTCGAGGAGTGGAAAGAGTGCAAGGTTGTAGTACTTGGAGCTTTTTGCTTATTGTCGATAATCGTCGCGAGGTATGTGAACCTCTTCCTATCTGTTCTAGCATGATATGTGTATAACTATGTAGTACGGTAGACGTACATGTGCTTAATGTATTTGATTGGTTTGAAACATAAAGTGTTGTAACAGCTTTATGTAGGTAAGAAAGTGCTTTGTGGTTTCAAAGGGTAACTGAATTGACTTATAACTGACTTGATGTGTGATAATAAAGAACTTGACGTATTTTAAAAGAATCATTTTGAAAGAAGAAAAATACTTGGTTTTGAAAACATAAGAGTTATACTAGCTTTATGGGAAGTTAGGTATAACGTCTTAAGAAAGGTAAAGAACATGGTTTACTGATATTTAGAAGATAAGAGACTTGACTTAATATGAATGTTTGTGTGAAAACTCATTCGTGAGTAATGAGTACTTGGTTTTTAAAAGGAATCTTTATTTCTTGATTTGGAAATCGGAATGTGTATCGACAAACCAACTGCGGCGTTAATAAAGGAAAATGTGTTGAATAAATGAAGTGTTATATTAAAACCCGATGAAACCTCCATCTGCATGAAGCTAAGATGAGACAAAATGATATTACATTCCTAGATCATGGTTGCTTAATAAGATTGATTATAAACAAGAATAACTACTCATATAAAGACATATGTTTCTCAAAAGCGTTTAAAGGAGAATTAGGTTTTAAAGGATTAAAACTATGAACTACGAAACCTATTCTAAAATGAGAAACTTGAGCATTTGAAATTAGGCAAACTTGGGCGTTTGGAAAACAATGTCGTTACTTGATTTCACAAAGATAAGTGTTTTGATTTACTTGAAAACATAATCACTCTATTTTCATATACTACGTATTGTGTGACTTTTGTGAAAGTAACGTATCTTTTAAAAGGTAATGTATGAAGTACTTTGGGGATAGAAACCAACATATTGACATATAGTAGAAAGTACTTTGAGTTGTGTATGACTGCCTATGCTTGTTGTGGTGAAACACGCTATGCTTGTGATGATAGCCTTTGTTGTGCAAGTGTTGTATTTACGTATTCTGCGCGTCTCTCGATGGAGGCGGTTGACTTATTGAGAACTTACTTGGGCGTCTTTGGCGATGTGAATTCCACGGGTATGTTTCCATTTTGATTGTTTTCTTGATTGATTAATGTCACATGGACATGTCTACACCGATCACAGTCGGGATATGTGGCGTGCGGCGGTTGAGCACCAGATATTGTTGATTGATGTTACATGGGCGTGTCTACCGTCTGCAGACCGGGGCATGTGGCCGTGCGGCATTATCATTATTCTGCATCATGGACATGTTTACACCGTCACGAGTCGGGCATGCGGCCATAATGCGAACATGCTTGGTGTTGTGAGCATGAGACCCATAGTTATATTGTAGTAATGACTTTGAGGGCGTGAGTCCACGACTTGGCCTTTTGTCTTTGCATCTTGTATTTTGGTCATCATTCATGTC
Source organism: Przewalskia tangutica (assembly GCA_029844215.1). Taxonomy (NCBI): domain Eukaryota; kingdom Viridiplantae; phylum Streptophyta; class Magnoliopsida; order Solanales; family Solanaceae; genus Przewalskia; species Przewalskia tangutica. The sequence continues at coordinate 76,048,328 of CM056738.1, read as the reverse complement.
TCGCTTTATATAGATTATGATTTAACTACTGATATTTTGATTTCACATACTTGGTACTGTTATCGACCCCCTCAGGCTGCGTTCATCTGCATGGTAGAAGTACATTGGTATCGATCCATTTTAGGATCACCTTTGGCGTATTGGGAAGCTCAGTTCCTTGGAGGCTTATCTTTTGGTATGTGTTCCACTGAGTTGTAGGTTCTTGTACATTGGGGTATGGCGAGCCTGTCCGTCATAGTTGTTGTAAATCTTAGAAGTGCAGAAATCTTGTTGTGGCGGGGTTGTAAGAAGGATTAAAGCTGCTCGGGTTTATATATATATATGTTGAAAACAAGCTATTTTTGGTTGGCCTGTTTATTTATCATGTCACTTGTTTCATATTTATGTTCTATGTTCCGCTGATTTTTCTCTGATGAATGGCTACTTGGGTGCCCGGGCAAGGCACCAGTCACGGGCCCCGGTTCGGGTCGTGACATATAACATGTTTTAGAAAGGGTTGATCTAAACCAAAAAAACTGGATTTTGGGGGGAGGTAATTAGACAAGACATGACACATCTTCATCTTGCTGAGAACATGATGACACTAGATAAGAAGGTATGATGGTCGGGGATTAGGGTAGTTAAGTAGTAGGTGACTGAGTGTTGTGGTATTTTTACGTGGGAGAGGCAGAGGGCTAGTCTCCCCTTCTCATATTCTTCTTATTTAGTAGTATTATCTATTATTTACATAGTATCTTATTCTTCATTTTTACTACTACCTATTATCTAATTTGCTTTGTTTATCTTGGTAAATATTTTGCTATTGCTATTTTCGTGTTTATTAATTGATTACGCTTCTTTTGAGCCGAGAGTCTACAGATACCCCACAAAGGTATAGATAAAATTGGCATACGTCTTACTCTTTTAAAATTTTACTTATGGAATTACATCGGTATATTATTATTACTCCCTCCTTTCTATTTTATATGAAGGTGGTTGACTCGCTACAGACTTTAAAAAAGAAAGACTTTTAAAACTTATAGTCTAAAATAAGACATTAAGAAACGTGTGGCTATAAATTATTTCATTAAGGGTAAAATGAAAATTTTGAAGTTAGATTATTACTAAATATAGAAATGTGTCTTTTTTGGGACTGACTAAAAAGGAAATAATGTCATATAAATTTGGATGGAGGGATTATTATTTTTGTAAGTTTTATCCGATGGATAACATTTTTGACATTTGAATTTGAATGTATATCAAAAATTCAAGTCAACAGATTTCCGATGTCATTGGGGCGTAATTTTTCTTGCCTATTTTGATATTTTCTCTATCTGTCAAAGTTGAGCCGTTCTTATCATGGTCAGCCGGTTAGGTAGGTACGCACATACTTTTTGAAAAGCCAACCCATGAGTAGGGATGTTAATGGGGCGGGTAAATACGGGTACCGCCCCACACCCACTTCAGTTGGGGCAGGTATGGGGATGGTTTGGTGGGTGGTGGGGCGGGTATGGGTATCAAAAGTGCTACCCGCCATGGGTAGTGGGGCGTGGGTGGATTTCATATAAGACTCGCACCGTACCCGCACCGTACCCACACCGCCCGTACCCGCACCGCCTATTAATTTAGTTAGGCAATTTTCTAATTTATTAGGCCATTTCTTGATTTAAGATGTGACTTCACTAACTTGGGCCATTCCCTTTTTATTAAACCAGCTGAGCGAGTCCATGCCCAACTCAACTCAGCAAAAGGGCAAATAACCTTACATCCCATTTCACTTCGCAGAATCGCAGAGAACCAGTGAACCCAAAGTCTGTCAAACCACAATTATCTAAGCAGTTCTGGAAATCCAAACTTTTGGACATTCTATGAGGTTTCCCCTTAGGTTCTCAGAAGGATCTAGTATCACATTGAAATAACCTCCAATGCACCAAGGACCGGTAATCTTCAGGTTATCTTCTTCAAGACTTTTCCAGCGATATCTTCTTTCAGCTATAGTACATTTAGCATAGATAAATATGTCCTGATTCCCAATATCATTTTTCATGTTGAAAGTAATGTGCTGCTTATCCTCAGAAATGAGGTCACCTTGAGTGATGTTTCTCCAAAAATACCAAATTTGCTCATTAGAGTCGGCAAGGCAATTCTGGTATCCGAGGAACTTTATATAGCCATCTATTTTACCTTTTGTTGTATGATCATTGTGGAACTTGGAGTAATCAATGGGTCACTCGAGGAAAAATGTACATTGATAAAGTTAATGTTGTAATTTGTGGGAGCTGTTTAGGTGGGTACCCGCCTGGGGTAAGTGGGGCGGGGGCAGGTGGAGTTTTTTCTACCCGTGATGGCTGATGGAGCGGGTTTTAGGTGGCTAGTACGGATATGGGATACCTTTCCCCGCCCCCGCCCCATTGACATCCCTACCCATGAGTACGACTCCTTACCCAAATAAATATATTCTCTTATGACTTCTTATATCTTTAAGTATACTTTTGTGGCATTAATAATCAATTAATTTGGGTTTTAGGCAACAGCCTCAACGACAAGTATCATATAGGGGTGGCCAACGGGCCGGTACAGGCGGGTCCCAGTGTGATGGGGGAAGGGTCGGGACCGGTGCTTCGACGGGATTAGCGAGCGGGGGTTAGCGGGACAGGCAGATATCCCATCTCGTCCCACATCCTGCCAGAAAAGGGGACCAGTGTTGGGGGACGAGGCGGGTCAGGGCCGGTAACAGGATTTTTTTAGACAATTTAAAAAATAATATATATAAACACTTCAATAATTGAAAAAGATAGTGTAATAAAAATATTCTAAGACTGTTTTTTTGCTTTCTATATTATTTATTAGAAATATATTTTTTTTTTGTAATACAATTTCAAAATTGCAACTTTGTGGTGTTCTTCAAAAGTTGCAAATCACATAGTAAATTGCGATTAAAAAAATTACATAGTTAATCATACTTTTTTTAATTTTCTCACAATGTCTTGAGGATCTTCGGTTGGAATTGGAAGTTGTTGGTCAAATTGTTTGACGTCGCTTCCTGTTCCATCGGTCAAGATTTTGTTGTAGTTGTAGTCTTCTTCTTCGTTGATCTCCGGTTGACCGCACCTTCTACGCTCCGCTCGAATTCAATTTCTGAATAGAACTGTAATCTCCAAAAATGGCAGGTATAGTCGTTGCACAATGGCCAAAATCAAAATTTGGTCGTTGTTGCAACGATTATTTTTGCAAAGAAGGAGGAGCTTGGCGGGGCGGGACGAGGTCGGATCGGGACGGGTGGAACAAGCCCAGGTCCCGTCCCGAGTTCGAACCCCGACACTGATATTTTTTGGGGGATCGGGGCGGGTATCAGGATGAGTCGGGTCGGGATCGGGCCGACCCGCCCCCCCTGGCCAACCTTAGTATCGTAGCCAACTCGGCCCACTGGCCAACCTTAGTATCGTATAGTGGTACACAAGTTGTAGTATTCTTACTTCATTAGTTGGAGAAACGATAACTAGTCTCTCTTTTTTTCTTTCAATTTTATATTTGGTACCATCATTATTTAGGTAATAATTTATTAATAATTTTCTGAATACTATTAAATTTTTTAACTGTGAAATATTATGATTTATACTATTTTCTTGTATGTATTATGTGTGTTAGTTTGAAACAAATAGAAATCAATTAACGTAAAAACTGATTCGACTGCATAATACTAGTATAATTGTTAGTTGACTTTTCTTATTACATAAGTACTACATAAAGAAATTTAAGATAAAAAATAGGAATTTAAACACATTAAATACTCCCTCTTTATGCCCTCTTGAACAAAAGGAAAAAAGATAACAGTTTTAGCTTTTGCATAAGAAAAAGAGATTAAAATTTGACTTTTATATCTAAGTCCTTAAACGTTGACAATCAGGATGTAAAAGGGCACTTACGCTATGGGAGAGATCCGATGAAGGGTCAGATCATAAGGGTCTATTGTACACCTCTTATCTTTTATTTCCGTAAGAAGCTTTTCACGACTTGAACTCGTGACCTCCTGATCACATGACAGTAACTTTAACATTTATTCCAAGGCTCTCCTTCACAATCTTAGGATGTACACTATATGAAATAAGACATTCAAAATAATGGCTCTTCCTGAAAATTTTAAAATAACTGTCAAACATATTAACTTTGTAAAAATCGAATATTTTTTCACTTTTTAAAATTTTTGAAGTTGAAGTTGAAGATGAAGTTGTGTTTGATTATATTTTTTAGAATGAATATTTAATTATTTGAATGTACTGAAAGTGAAAACATATTTTTGGGATTTTCCAAACACAAATTCTCAAATAAAATGAAAAAAAATCCGGAAAATGAATAATTCTCATGGCAAAAATGGTCCTTAAATCCATGAATATGTAAAATTTTAAATGAGATAAAGACCAAAAACACACCTTAAGTATCAGTTCACTTTCCCTACCTGTTTAGTTGAGGTAGGAAAAGTGAACAATTGATAATTGATGTGTATTTTGCTAATTAATTGATGATAATTTAGATAGAAAACTCTCTGTAAGATGATATTAATCTCTCTTGAGGAGTCTTTCTCATTAATATCAATATATATAGTATACAATATTCATCTCTTATGCAATAGGAATCCTAGTCCTAATTACAATAGGATTCCTAGTCTTACCATAATTATATTTACACAATATATGGAATATATTCTAATTATGGGTAGGGATTTTGTATGATCACTATACACGTTTACACCCCCTCAGTCGGAGCGGGAGGAGATCGGGCGCTGAGACTAGATCTGAAGTCAAGAAATAACTGTCGGGGAAGCCCTTTGGTGAATCTATCTGTGTACTGGTATGATGAGGGAACATGTAAAACTCTGACATGTCTTATCACAACTTTCTCACGGACAAAATGTATGTCTATCTCAATGTGCTTGGTTCGCTAATGTTGAACCGGGTTGTGAGAAAGATAAATCGCATATATGTTATCACAGTACACAATAGATGTCTGACGTAAAGGACATTGGAGCTCTAACAGTAAATTTCTGAGCCAACAAATCTCAGCTACCACATTTACAACGCCTCTGTACTCTGTCTCGGTACTAGAACGGGATAGGGTGGCATGTCGCTTGGCAGACCATGAGATCAGATTATCTCCTAAAAAACACAATAGCTGGAGGTGGAGCGTCGCGTGTCCAGACACCCTGCCCAATCTGCATCCGTATAAGAGAGCAACCTATTTGGTGCAAAGGGTTATAGATGCAAACCATAATCAAGTGTGCCCTTAATGTATCGGATGATACGCTTAAGAGCAGTGAAATGAGACTCCCTGGGGGCATGCATAAAGAGGCATATCTGCTGAACAGCGTAAGCAATATCTGGCCTGGTAAATGTGAGATACTGAAGTGCACATGCAAGACTCCTATAAAGAGTGTAACACCCCATTTTAACCGGAGTCGAAACGGGAGTACTACGTATGGTATGATTCCTAAATTTATTTTAAGGAGTCGCCACCAAATTATTATAGTGAATTAGGACACTTGATTTATTGCAATAAAAATACTGCAATTAATCTCCATTTAATGGTCTACGAAATTAATGAGATTCTGGATCAGGGTTCTTTATTATCCTAAAGGGAAGGGGTTGGGCATCCTCTAAGATCCGCTAACTTGCGGTTATCCGTTCAAACCTAGGTTAATTATATATTGACTTTTATTCTACATATTCTAAGCATTTTTACATGATTTACAATTAAAATAAAATGCAACACAGAATAATAAAAACTAAAATTAAAGGTGACATAAGATAAAACTTCGGGACATCTTTTAGCCCTTTTTAGGTCTTCTGCATAAGATGATCTTCGGGTACCTGCATAAACACTTAGTAAAAGTGTTAGTAATAGAACAAACAATTTTAAAAGCAATAACAAGAATTAATAAGTAAAGCCAAAATAAATCCGTCTTTGTACAGGAAAGGCCTTGAAAATCATACGGAGATTCCTTCATCGGCCATTGTTGCTAAACATAATAAGATAAATAAAACTTTCAGATCCGCGCCAAAACAGTAATAGTTTTAAACACGGAAGGCTCAGATATAAAAAATATAAAGTGGGACAGCCTAAACAAGTGCGGCTGCGAGAATTCGTCCTGCCAGCACATGTTGGTTATCCGGTGTAAGTGGAAGAAATCATCATTGCCCAGAAAGCTTCATTTATTTTATTTTCCGTCTTTGCAATTGTGTAGGCCTCAAAAATCGACGGATAACTTTTCATTGGCCAAGTATAGTATCTGTTCAAAATCAGCAAAATAACAAATGTAGTATCATGTTCAAAACAATACGATATCAAAAATACTAGCAAAAATGTCAAGACACAGCCAGATAGAGTCGTGTCAATGGCAAATCAGACCAGCAATCAACATGAATCACCCTTTACGCAAATGAGAATAAACCAATGACAGACCGCAACCTAGAATGACAACAATATTAAGAGTAATCCGAAAAGAGGCGGAAACGATGGCGGGCCATAGACAAACCAATCAATACAACGGCGAACCAACGTCGGAAAACGTCCATTGTCCCGGAAAACATAGAACATAACCAGGACGACCAAAATTTGTGCAAATAAGTCTGTTTCGAAATAGAACCCAAAAGTAAAGCTAGTGAAGGTCACCGGAGTACAAAACTGTGAAGGGCCCACAGAAAACAAACACATATTCCAAAAGATGAAACCAACAGAGGTCAGAACAATTCAAACATGAAAAAACGACGTAATGATTTGGGTGAACTCAAACAAGAACATGAACGGATCCGGGCAAGGTCACCGAAAACATTACAATATCGCTGGAGATATCGAATCACAGCCCAACAAGAACACAATAAAAAAGTATATCACAATAAAAAGAAGGGAATTCTGGACCAGACAACCTCTCCACCAGTCGCCGGTGGTCAACTCCGGCGAGGCAGAGACGGCGCGCGGTGGTGTTGGTGTAGTCGACGACGACGGGGTTCGACAGTATGGGTTCGAACTGTGGTGGTGGTCGACGGGAATAGTGGGGAAGAAGGTGGGTCACAGTAGTGGGTTCGATGGGATGAGGTTCGCTGGGAACAGTGGTGTTGTGGTGGGGTGCTGGTCGGCGATGGATTCGCTGGTTCAGTGAAAGTGGTGGGTTTGACGGGTCAGTAGTGGTGTTTGGGGTTCAGATCTGGGCGACGAGTGAGGGTTGTTGGTTCGTCGGAGCACTGAGCTCCGACGGTAGGCGATGGGCAGTGGGTGGAGGTTGGAGAGGGGGTTGAGGTGATAGGGAAAGGTGTGTGGAGAGAGGGTGGCGGCAGAGTTTTTAATTAGAAGAAATCTTGAGGTTTTCGGGAGAAGAGGTGTCGGTGAGTCTTTAATTAGGAGAAATTCTTGAGGGTTTTAAGGAGAAGAGGTGTGCGGCTGGGTAGTGAAGTAGGGTAGGTTTTTTAAATGGGGGGTAAGGTTTTATTTATAGGGGGTATTTAGGTTTAGGGTTTTGGGTATTGGGCTTTGGGTATTGGGTATTGAGTATTGGAGGGAAAAGATAAAAGGTGTATTGGGCCTCAGTTTGGGCTTCGGTTTTTGGCGGATTAGGTAGTCAGTTGTGTCTTAATTTGGGTAGTTTGACAAAAATGCAAAATGGATTAATTATTTAAAAGAAAATTATTTAAAGATACAAAATTATTAAAATGCAGATGCCGATGCAATAATAATAAAATACAATATTTAGCAAATATTTAATGTCTGATTAAAAGTAAAGACGGGATGTTAGTTAATTATTTAAAGAGATGCAAAATTAGTAAAACAAAATGATCGCGCAACAATAATAACATAATATTTAAAAATGTTTAATACCTAATTAAAGTAAAAATATGATGTCAATTTACAAAAATTAAACAACATAGAATGTTAGGTAAAAAATATACAAAAATATCAAAAATTGTGATAAAATGTGGTGTCCTAAAATGCTTTAAATTGCAAGAAATGACTAAAAGATGGGTCAAAATTGGGTGTCAACAGTTGTCCCTCTTTGACCGAAGACGATGAAAGAGTTTTCGGACAAAGACGTTGACTTGTAGCCAATTTTGTTCCCATCGTCAGAATTAAAACAAGGATCAAGCAAAGAATGGGTAAAAGCCGACACTGGGTCGTTGTGATGTCAAGATAAAAGACAAAGCTGATGCAGATTTAAAATTTGTCTCAGTGTCGAATTATGAGAACACTGGGTTGCTGCAATGCTAGAAAATAAAAGCAGGCAGACGCAAAATTCAAAATTTGTCCCAGTGTCGAAGTATGATTGACACTGGGTTGCTGGTGATGTGGTGCTGAAAAAGACATGGTGTTTGTAGATGTTGATGAAGTGATGTGATGATACGCCGTCTTGTACGGACGAAATGCAAATGACGCCTTGTGTGGGCGTTGTCGTCTTGTATGGACGAATACAGATGACGCCTTGTATGGGAGTTATCGTCTTGTATGGACGAAATGCAAATGACGCCTTGTATGGGCGTTGTCGTCTTGTACGGACGAAATGCAAATGACGCCTTGTATGGGCGTTGTCGTCTTGTATGGACGAAATGCGAATGACGCCTTGTGTGGGCGTTATCGTCTTGTATGGACGAAATGTGAATGACGCCTTGTATGGACGTTGTCGTCTTGTATGGACGAAATGCAAATGACGCCTTGTATGGGCGTTGTCGTCTTGTATGGACGAAATGCAGATGACGCCTTGTGTGGGCGTTATCGTCTTGTATGTACGAAATGCAAATGACGCCTTGTATGGGCGTTGTCGTCTTGTACGGACGAAATGCAAATGACGCCTTGTATGGGCGTTGTCGTCTTGTATGGACGAGATGCAAATGACGCCTTGTATGGGCGTTGTCATCTTGTGTGGACGAGATGCAAATGACGCCTTGTATGGGCGTTGTCGTCTTGTATGGATGAAATGCAAATGACGCCTTGTGTGGGCGTTGTCGTCTTGTATGGACGAAATGCAAATGACGCCTTGTGTGGGCGTTGTCGTCTTGTATGGACGAAATGCAAATGACGCCTTGTATGGGCGTTGTCGTCTCGTATGGACGAAATGCAAATGACGCCTTGTATGGGCGTTGTCGTCTTGTATGGACGAAATGCAAATGACGCCTTGTATGGGCGTTGTCGTCTCGTATGGACGAAATGCAAATGACGCCTTGTGTGGGCGTTGTCATCTCGTATGGACGAAATGCAAGTGACGCCTTGTATGGGCGTTGTCGTCTTGTATGGATGAAATGCAAATGACGTCTTGTGTGGGCGTTGTCGTCTTGTATGGACGAAATGCAAATGACGCCTTGTGTGGGCGTTGTCGTCTTGTATGGACGAAATACAAATGTTGCCTTGTGTGGGCGTTGTCGTCTTGTATGGACGAAATGCAAATGTCGCCTTGTATGGGCGTTGTCGTCTTGTATGGACGAAATGCAAATGACGCCTTGTATGAGCGTTGTCGTCTTGTATGGACGAAATGCAAATGACGCCAGATGGGCGTTGTAAATGCTGTATGGACGAAATGCAAATGACGTCTTGTATGGGCGTTATCGTCTCGTATGGACGAAATGCAAATGACGCCTTGTATGGGCGTTGTCGTCTTGTATGGACGAAATGCAAATGACACCTTGTGTGGGCGTTGTCGTCTTGTATGGACGAAATGCAAATGTTGTCTTGTATGGGCGTTGTCGTCTTGTATGGACGAAATGCAAATGTCGCCTTGTATGGGCGTTGTCGTCTTGTATGAACGAAATGCAAATGACGCCTTGTATGGGCATTGTCGTCTTGTATGGACGAAATGCAAATGACGCCTTGTATGGGTGTTATCGTCTTGTATGGACGAAATGCAAATGACGCCTTGTATGGACGTTGTCGTCTTGTATGGACGAAATGCAAATGACGCCTTGTATGAGTGTTGTCGTCTTGTATGGATAAAATGCAAATGATGCCTTGTGTGGGTGTTGTCGTCTTGTATGGACGAAACATGGATGAAGCTGTTGCATAGGCTTACAATGAAATGGTGTCATTTTATAGACGTACCTGCTTTGTGACTCGCCTGGGTTGAGATAACGTCATTGCATAGACGTTGTGCGTTTGTAACCCGCATGGGCTTTGTTGTGCTCCCGCCTTTGTTGCTATGAAGATCCTGTAAAACGTGATGGCGGTTGTATTGATGTAATGCTGAGATTTCGTCCTTGCACGGACGTGTTGAATGTTGTGTGCTTGTTGAATGCTGTGAGTGCTGATGCAGTCTCTGTGCGGACTTGCTGAATGTTGTGAATGTTTGCTGAATGTTATGATTGATGATTGCTTTTGGAATCCTTATTATGATCTCTTCACGGTGCATTTCTCAAAATTATCCCAGTTTTCGTTATGCGGGGCGCATGGGAAAGACTTAACTCTGGCGAAAATTGCTTATATATCTTTTCAGAAAAATCAAACGCATTCCGTCGCACACGAGCCAATGGAAAGATTTCTAATGGTGTGACCGAAGCCGATTTAGGCCGCCTACGTATCCCGCTGAGGGAATCAGGTCCAGACGTAGTTCGTGATGCAAAAAAATGACTGTACAATTTTCAAAAAATGAGGCCGGTTAATGTGGCGCCACGTATCCCGCTGAGGGAATCAGGTCAAGACGTAGTTCGTGATGCAAAAAATAAGGATTTTTATGGGTTTTCAAATAATGTGGACCGAAGCCAATGTGGATGCCTACGTATCCCGTCGAGGGAATCAGGTCAAGACGTAGTTCATGATGCAAAAATGATTATGCGATTTAAAAATGGTGAGGCCGGAGCTAATGTGGCGCCACGTATCCGTGAGGAATCAGGTCAAGACGTAGTTCATGATGTAAAAATGATTGTACAGTTTTCAAAAATGAGACCGAAGCCAATGTGGCCGCCTACGTATCCTTATGAGGGAATCAGGTCAAGACGTAGTTCGTGATGCAAAAATGAGGATTTTTATGGGTTTTTCACACAATGTGGACCGAAGCCAATGTGGCCGCCTACGTATCCCGTCGAGGGAATCAGGTCAAGACGTAGTTCATGAAGCAAAAATGACTGTACAATTTAAAAAATGAGACCGAAGCCAATGTGGCCGCCTACGTATCCCGCTGAGGGAATCAGGTCAAGACGTAGTTCATGAAGCAAAAAATGATTATTTTATATGCATTTTTTTTAAAAGTGGAAAAACAGCATCACGTTCTGACTTCAATTGATACCAACAATTAGTATTGTGCTTAGAAATTCCGTTATTCACTTCCAGTCTAACCAAGACTGACTTCTGGGTAATTCCTATAGTTTCAAATGGTACCTCAGACACCTAAGTATCGACACACTTGCTTGCAGTCAAGGTTTCGAACTACACGTAATCTCACGTTTCGAATGCCCTCACTGAAAGAAAGTCCCATTTCTCACATATATTTCCAGCATTTTGAATTTTGGGACGTTTAGAGAAGTACGCTCACACTCAAAAGGATGTTCAATGCATGCAATTGTGATACCATAGGCTTGACCATCATGTAAGTATCCACTAATGTGAGAACCCTCAGTATAAGATCATGTAGGGCTTGTCACGGGCTTGTAATGTAGGTTTGGGGAAAGGGATGGATATCATTTGGGGAAAAAGTGACTAATCCTTCCTCGAGCGTTGGACTATGTCCGTGCTTGATATTTGCGCGTTTTAATGCTGATCTGCTTTCTTTTTGTCCCAGTTTTTCTGTACTGACTTCTTTTTTAATCTTCCTTTGGAGCCCGCTTTTCCAAAGTTATTCTCTCATTTCATTCATTTTTTGTTTATAATGCCGGGGCTTTTGATTTCTTCTTTTGTGAAGTCGTCATTTGTGTTTTCTTTTCCCTTTTGGGACTTTGACAATTTTGTCTTTGCAAACTTCGACGCAGAATTCGTCAGCCACTTGCACATTTCTAAAGCGCTCAAGGAGGTCGGGCCAAGAAAGGAATAGTGTGTACGCACTCAGAAATGGTATAGGTGTAATATGCGGTTGTCAAAAGAATAGGCTTTAGGCTCAAAAGGGGTGTACTACGGATAATGTTATTTGGTAGGCTGAAAAGGCTCAAACGGGTCAAAGAAAGCCTACGATCATCTCCCACACCAAGTGTTACTCAGGATTTCGCCTCAACAAACACACGGGCCAAGTTCTAGATCACAATGCAATGCAATTGAACTTATTCTAAAACTCACCACACAACGCACATGCAACAATGAGGTTTGTCTCGTTCTTATCTTAGAAGCATGCAAGAATGTCATTACAGGTGTGCGTGAGAGGTACCAAAAGAATCTATGGTTTACCACGAAGTCAACCCATACTGATTATTACTCGGTCTTTCTATGCACACTCCTAACTGTGTTGGTATCAACCAAATCAAACAATGACACTTAAAAGAGTTTTTTTTTTTTTTGCTTTTTGAATAAAATATTTTTGTATTTTTTGGATAAATGGTACCGAACCCGAGTAGGGCTGCCTACGTATCTCATCTTTGACGAGAATCAGGTGTGCATAGTTCGTTCAGATATGTTATAAAACGTATGATTTACAAGAATTTATTCATGAAAGAAATGCAAAAAATAAAGTTGTGCAAAACAAATGATTGTTCACTATAAGACTAATGCAAAGTAAAAGAATGTAATGAAAAAAATGTATGATTGTGATAGAATGAATGGAATGCACGAATGAATGTACGTGATTAGATAAATGCAATGAATGGGTGAACCAAATATGTCCCTTTTTTTGTGGTGGTGGTGTCGAACCCTAGATGGGTTGCCTATTTATCAAATCAAGTGCACGCCTAATATGCATGGGACCTCTCTTATGCCAGAGGTCGACCTAAACGCCAGATATGCGAGATTATGATAAATAGGTCCAAGCCGTTAAACTGCAATGTTTTGCTGGAAATGACGACCAAATGACGGTGCACTTTTCCCAATCATGACCAGGCTTGGATCCGTCTATCATTGTCACGCTACACATAGTATGCTAACGGGTCGTTGGGTTATGAAACCCGTCGACAAGTTTGGTGAATTTCTAATTGTGGCGTTAATACCAAAGATTAACTCACCTAAGGTTTATGCATGCATGACTTAATATAAAAGGGTGGTATAACTCTATCCTAAGTTTCTAAGATTTGGCTTACTAGACGTAAGGTTCCCGAGCGGACTACTCGAGTGAGAAGGCTACGCGACCACCGGTTGGACCGGATTCTCCGCGCAAAATGCCAACTCTCTTAAATTTGGGTTTTGAAGAAAGAATTTTGCTGATGCACCAAGCGCACCTCGCGTGTAGTGTGTGACAATGTGAATTTTCCAGAGTGGAAGAAATATGAGCGGAATGCCAGTTTAAGGAAAGCAGTAAAAGCAAATAGCAATTAAAACAGTTAAGCATACAAGATTAAAGCAAATAATTTTAAGGCATTTAAAACAAATAAAAATAAAGTCACGCAATAATAAACCTAGGTTTGCTATGGTCAAGAACCTGATTATCCCCATCGGAGTCGCCATTCTGTAACACCCCATTTTAACCGGAGTCGAAACGGGAGTACTACGTATGGTATGATTCCTAAATTTATTTTAAGGAGTCGCCACCTAATTATTATAGTGAATTAGGACACTTGATTTATTGCAATAAAAATACTGCAATTAATCTCCATTTAATGGTCTACGAAATTAATGAGATTCTGGATCAGGGTTCTTTATTATCCTAAAGGGAATGGGTTAGGCATCCTCTAAGATCCGCTAACTTGCGGTTATCCGTTCAAATCTAGGTTAAATATATATTGACTTTTATTCTACCTATTCTAAGCATTTTTACATGATTTACAATTAAAATAAAATGCAACACAAAATAATAAAAACTAAAATTAAAGGTGACATAAGATAAAACTCCGGGACATCTTTTAGCCCTTTTTAGGCCTTCTGCACAAGATGATCTCCGGGCACCTGCATAAACACTTAGTAAAAGTGTTAGTAATAGAACAAACAATTTTAAAAGCAATAACAAGAATTAATAAGTAAAGCCAAAATAAATTCGTCTTTGTACAGGAAAGGCCTTGAAAATCAGACGGAGATTCCTTCATCGGCCATTGTTGCTAAAAATAATAAGATAAATAAAACTTTCAGATCCGCGCCAAAACAGTAATAGTTTTAAACACGGAAGGCTTAGATATAAAAAATATAAAGTGGAACAACCTAAACAAGTGCGGCTGCGAGAATTCGCCCTGCCAGCACATGTTGGTTATCCGGTGTAAGTGGAAGAAATCATCATTTCCCAGAAAGCTTCATTTATTTTATTTTCCGTCTTTGCAATTGTGGAGGCCTCAAAAATCGACGGATAACTTTTCATTGGCCAAGTATAGTATCTGTTCAAAATTAGCAAAATAACAAATGTAGTATCATGTTCAAAACAATATGATATCAAAAATACTAGCAAAAATGTCAAGACACAACCAGATAGAGCCGTGTCAATGGCAAATCAGACCAGCAATCAACATGAATCACCCTTTACGCAAATGAGAATAAATCAGCGAACAGACCACCAACCAGCTAGAATGACAACAATAATAAGAGTAATCCGAAAAAGGGCAGAATAGTAGCAGGGCCATAGACAAACCAATCAATACAACGGCGAACCAACGTCGGAAAACGTCCATTGTCCCGGAAAACATAGAACATAACCAGGACGACCAAAATTTGTGCAAATCAGTCTGTTTCAAAATAGAACCCAAAAGTAAAGCTAGCGAAGGTCGCCGGAGTACAAAACTGTGAAGGGCCCACAAAAAACAAACACATATTCCAAAAGATGAAACCAACAGAGGTCAGAACAATTCAAACATGAAAAAACGACGTAATGATTTGGGTGAACTCAAACAAGAACATGAACGGATCCGGGAAAGGTCACCAGAAACATTACAATATCGCTGGAGACATCGAATCACAGCCCAACAAGAACACAATAAAAAAGTATATCACAATAAAAAGAAGGGGATTCTGGACCAGACAACCTCTCCGCCAGTCGCCGGTGGTCAACTCCGGTGAGGCAGAGATGGCGCGCGGTGGTGTTGGTGTAGTCGACGACGAAGGGGTTCGATAGTATGGGTTCGAACTGTGGTGGTGGTCGACGGGAACAGTGGGGAAGAAGGTGGGTCACAGTAGTGGGTTCGATGGGATGAGGTTCGCTGGGAACAGTGGTGTTGTGGTGGGGTGCTGGTCGGCGATGGATTCGCTGGTTCAGTGAAAGTGGTGGGTTTGACGGGTCAGTAATGGTGTTTGGGGTTCGGATCTGAGCAACGGGTGAGGGTTGTTGGTTCGTCGGAGCACTGAGCTCCGGCGGTAGGCGATGGGCAGTGGGTGGAGGTTAGAGAGGGGGTTGAGGTGATAGGGAAAGGTGTGTGGAGAGAGGGTGGCGGCAGAGTTTTTAATTAGAAGGGGCTGCTGAGGGTTTTCAGGAGAAGAGGTGTGTGGCTGGGTCTTTAATTAGGAGGGGCTGCTGAGGGTTTTAAGGAGAAGAGGTGTGCGGCTGGGTAGTGAAGTAGGGTAGTTTTTTAAATGGGGGTAAGGTTTTATTTATAGGGGTATTTAGGTTTAGGGTTTTGGGTATTGGGATTTGGGTATTGGGTATTGAGTATTGGAGGGAAAAGATGAAAGGTGTATTGGGCCTCAGTTTGGGCTTCGGTTTTTGGCGGATTAGGTAGTCAGTTGTGCCTTGGAATGGACTGGTTTGACAAAAATGCAAAATGGATTAATTATTTAAAAGAAAATTATTTAAAGATACAAAATTATTAAAATGCAAATGCCGATGCAATAATAATAAAATACAATATTTAGCAAATATTTAATGTCTGATTAAAAGTAAAGACGGGATGTCAGTTTTTTTTTTTTAGGTAAATGCAAATATTATTACTAATAACGGAAAGAAAGGTGGCTACAATCAGTCATTGAGGGTTCTTAATCCTCAACGTAATATAAACAAGAAATGGAGGGGGGAGGGGTGGTCACTCAAAAGGTGCCTTTACAAGAGGGGATTAAGTCATATAGAACTCTATAAGATGTTGTTTTGATCTTTGCAATGACCTCCTCTGCCGGTATGCTTGTGCCTTCAAAGAGCAATATATTTCTTGTCCTCCAAATCGCATAGACCACTATGCAAAAGGCAAGCAAGATAGATTTGGCTCGGATGCCTGTCCCACGGTGGTCTTTCTTGATCCACTTAAGAGAGCTTTCAACAGTTGTCATTTCTCTTCTAATACCCAACCATTCCCTTATGCTCTTCCAAATCAAGCGGGTGTAGGGGCAAGAAAAGAAGAGGTACTCCCTTGTCTCATTAGCACGCTTGCAGAACCCGCAAGACTTATCCTCCAAGTTTAGATATGAAAGAGTGTCTTTTGTAGCTAACCGCTTTCTACAGGTGAGCCATACTGTGAAAGAGAACTTGGGAGGAATGAAGCCTTTCCAAATATGTGACATCCAAAGCTTTTTATCTTGTGGAATGCGCAAGATATCATACACGAGGCTAGAATCAAATTTTCCGTTGGTACAACACTTTTCCAAGACGGCAATAGCGTCACCTTGGCTACCAAAGATGGAAACAAGTTTGTCGCGGATCCCACAAATTCTTTTGAATAAGGGGGAGTCCCTAGGACGTACCTCATAATCCCAAAATGATAGGCCTCTCAAATAGTAGCTATTGATCCATCGACCCATAAGAATGCGCCTCAGTGTGAGTTTGCCAAATGGTCCGTGATAGCAAGGCATGGTTCCATTCTTTGATGTTCATAAGGCCCAAGCCTCCTTCGGATTGGGGCAAACAGATGACATCCCAAGCGACTCTTGGTGGTTTCCCACCCCATAAGAACTGAATACATGCAGACCGTACCTTGTTGAGGACAGTGGCGGGAATAGGAAGTGCCCGGAACCAAAAGCTCTCAACCCCTTGAATGACCGACCTGATAAGTTCCAGCTTACCCGCATAAGATAGCGAGTGATGCCCTCATTTCTGAATGTAATCCGATATTGCACTGGTGAATGGAGCAAACTGATCCACCGAGACTGAAATTGGGGACAAAGGGATCCCCAAGTACCGTACTGGAAAGCTTCCAATGCCGAAGCCTACTCTGGACAAGATCAAGTCACGAACTGTATCATGCACTCCTGCTATGTAGACATTGGATTTAGATGGGTTAAGAGTTAACCCTGAGACAGCCTCCAACTCTTCAAGACACTCCATAAGAATCCCAACAGAAGATACATCTCCTTTGGCAAAAAGCATGAGATCATCCGCGAATGCAAGGTGAGTAATGCCCAATCTCTTACACTTTGGATAATAGGAGAAAGCTCTTGCCGTGGCCTTTAGTTTTAGCATCCTTGAAAGGTATTCTATGCACAAGATAAAGAGCGAAGGGGACATAGGATCACCTTGTCTTAGGCCGCGCTTACCCTTGAAGTAACCATGTAGCTCCCCGTTGATTGAAAGAAAGAAAGAAGTTGAGCTAACACATTCCATAATCCATCTTACAAATCTGTCCGGAAATTTGAGACCTCTAAGTACCGACTCAAGGAAGCTCCAAGAGACCATCAAATGCTTTCCGAAGATCCACCATAAGCATACACCTTGGTGAGACTCTGGCTTTATTGAAACCTCTCACAAGCTCTTGTGCAACAAAGACATTATCCATCATGTTTCTTCCTTTCACAAAAGCCCCTTGAGATTTGTCAACAAGAGTAGGAAGAACCCTTGCCATTCTGTTTGCTAAAATCTTTGTTATGATCTTGTAGACCACATTAGTCAATCCAATAGGCCTAAAATCATTTACCTTGGGATCCCGTTCAGTCTTGGGCAGGAGGGTAATGATGGTATGGTTCACCTGCTTCAAAAGAACTCCGGATGAGAAGAACTCTTGAACACTTCTTACTACGTCTTGCCCCACATCTCTCCATCTATCCTTGAAGAAGGCAGCCGAAAAACCATCCGGGCCAGGTGTCTTGTCATTGCCTATATCGGAAAGGGCTTCCCAAATCTCCTTTGGGAAGATAAAAAGCAAAAGTTGTAATCCATCCTCTTCACTTAGCTTCGGGCCAGAGTTGAACACTTCGGGATCAAAGTTGGTAGTGGATCTGGACGTGCCTAAAAGGTCTTTGTAAAATTCCACAAGCAATTCTCTGACTTCCCTGGGAGATGTTGTGACAGTACCATTGGCCTTAACAAGGTAGTTGATTGAGTTCCTGACATTACTCCTCTTGATCAAGCTGTGGAAGTATTTGGAGCATCTATCACTTCCAAGCAAGTGTTTCTGTCTCGACTTTTGCCTTATGAAGTGTCTCTCGGCTTCCAGTAAGGTGTTTGTTTTAGCTCTTGTGGACTTAACCTTGGCTTTTAGCTCCTCATCAAAGGGATCTTCCATATGCGCATTGATAGCCTATTTAAACTCAATGTTTGCCCCATTTGCTCTTTGTTCAATGCTTCCAAAATCACTTATGTTCAATACCCGCAATGGTTGCTTCAAGGCTTTCAATTT
Source organism: Przewalskia tangutica (assembly GCA_029844215.1). Classification (NCBI taxonomy): domain Eukaryota; kingdom Viridiplantae; phylum Streptophyta; class Magnoliopsida; order Solanales; family Solanaceae; genus Przewalskia; species Przewalskia tangutica. The sequence goes on along the minus strand of CM056738.1, from coordinate 76,029,795 downwards.
TGAGGCGAGCAGATTGAGCAGTTCCCAATATGTCTTGTCTCCAGCATGAAGTCAATATGTTGTCGAAGGCTGGATGAGATAGCCACATATTCATGAACTTGAAAGGTCGTTTCCCAACATTATAGGATGCAATAACCGTAGCTATCACGGGACAGTGGTCCGAGACAGGTTCCATAGGCAAGTAATTGGTCGTGCATTCAAGGGTCAAATCACTCCAATGTTGATTCATCATCACTCTATCAAGCTTAGAACAAATCGTACCATTCGTCCAAGTGTAGAAGGAACCGGAAGAAGGAGTGTCTTCTAGTCCATGAGCATTCCTGAATTCTCCAAGATCCCTAAGTGCATAAGGCGTGAGAGGAGGACCCCCCGCCTTATCATGAGGGTAGAAATAAGTGTTGAAATCTCCCATAATCATCCAAGGCTTAACAATGCCAATGCCCAAGTGAGTAAGGTGATGTCAAAGCTTCCTTCTATCCGGTATGCTATAAACCGGGTACACAAATGTGGCAAGGAAGGACACTTGTGTTATAATACATCTTGCCTGGACGTGGATATGTTGAGAATCCATTCCAAGCACTTCACAACAAACTCTGGAGGGATGCCAAAGTAAAAGCATCCTTCCGCCATCAATGAAATCTAAGTTTGAGCAAAGATTCCAAGCTTTGAATCTTTGAGTAGAAAAAGATTCCGTCCTTGCCCGAGAGAATTTAGTTTCCAATAGACAAACCATTGCCACATCATGCTGTTTTGTGAGCCTACACACAAGAGTTTACGTGGCTGCCCTATCCCTTTGTCCGCAAAGACCACGGACATTCCAACAAAGTACTTTCATTAGGAAACAAAAGAGGTTTTGTTAGCACCTCCGCGCTTTGCTGCCTTTGCCTTACCACTGCCTTTCGCCGTGTTTTTCTTTGAGATTGCTTCCTTCCATCCCTCTTCTTTGTTGTTGGAAGCCATAACATGTGTCTCATCCAAGCTATGTTCCCCGCGTTCAAAATTTATGCACCGTGATGCAAGATTAGAATCCTCTGAAGAACTCTTGTAGGTTCCCATATCCAATGAAGGTTACGGGTTTATTGGCACTTCAGAATCAGTCTGCCTTGTCTCCTTTCTCATCATATCATGTTGCGCAATGCCAGCATGTGGTAGAAGCCTTGATGACCCTACTTGAGGATCCCGCAAGCTTGATGATCCATGATGACCCAAAACCGGAGAAACCGCAGCATGCATAGCATTTCCCATACTTCCGGGAACCAGAGGTGGTGTGTGCTCACTGTCTTCAGTATCCATCAAGTTTTCATCAACTGCGGGATGTTGAGAGGGTGGTGGATAAGAGGTAGGAGGGTTGGTTCCATCCGTACTTCTGTTGGCATTCGGACAAGTAGAACCTCCCTCTTTGCTAGGGGGTACCACTGGATTGCATTTTTTAGGAGCTTCTTCAGTGTTGGCATCATCCCTCAGCTTTCTACACTTCAAGTGATTGTGTCCAAAAGCCGCACAATGATAGCAAAAGTCCGGATAGTTTTCATAGTTCACCCTTTGAATATACCTTCTATTGTCGGGCAGCCTGACAACAAATTCCTTTACCGATTCTTTGCTAACATCAACTTCCACTAATACTCTTGCATAGTTCATTTTTGACCTTTCCTTAATAAATTGGTCAGTGTATAGAGGTTTTACTACACGTGAAGCAATCTTGCTAAGGCTCGTTGCACTCCAAATAGAAAGGGGAATGTCAGGGAAGGTGACCCAAATTGGAATGTCCATGAATAAATCATCGGTTATTAGAACTCCCTTATCAATAGGCTTAAGCATCATAGTTTTCCCGTAGACCATATAAGGGCCTCCGTGGAGTACATTTGTGTGTTCTTCCTCCGTCATGAATTTGAAGACAGTCCAACCTTTGCCATATGGTATAATACGGCACTTCACTCCACATCCCTTCACAATGGTATTCAATGCCTCTCTTCCCGGGAAAGGACCCGTGAAGCAACCTATAAGGCAATATCCCCATGTTTCAATGAATGGAACTTCATCCTCAACTTCTATTTCAATTTCCTCTCCTTGTTGTTCAATGAATTGTAACTTCATACCCTTTGCTTCAAGCCTAGTACCCGCAAAGACTCCAGCATAAGTCTTCTTAGGAGGTAGGGGACCTTTGCCATGATTCTGGGGTATAGTATTATGTGTTGTACTAACGGGTGGAGTTTCATGTTGTTCTGAAGATGTATTTGTGGGTAAGTCATTAGAAGGTATTTCTGGAGGTATAGACAGAGGGGGATGGGTAGGTGGAAAAGAGCTAGGGCCCGCAATAGGTGAGAGGATTCGCGTGCCATTAGGGAGGGTAGGGAATGTGTTATGGGTTTCGGTAAGAATAGATGGTAGGGAGGATAGAAGTGATGAGGTATTAGGAATTTTAGGAAGTAATGAAGAGATAGTGGATGAGAGAGGGGTGTTGTTATTAACTCTTCCCGTGCCCAAGGTAGAATTAAAGGCGAAGGGGTTGTTGAGGGTTCTGTGATGGGTTCCATTAAGCAAACTTGTCAAAGTAGGGAAGGATTCGTTATTGACACTTAAAGAATTCAGAGGTTGTTGTCCCATTAAGTTAGAAGACTCATTGATTCCCGCGACATTTAATTCTGTTGCATTGGTTCTCACGTTATTAATGTTCCTAGAGTACCTAGGTTCCTTGGAAATAGAAGTCCCTTCGTTTCTCACAACAGACCTTGGTCTTTGCATAACGGGAATATTCATCACCCCATGGACTCCCGCCTGACCCGTCTTGGCATTCTGAACAATGTAATGACCCGTCATTGAATATGGCTCCTTGGTACCCGCAGCATTAAAGAATGACGCCTCGGCTCCCGCGACATTAATGTTAGACACCTTGGGGATAGTGATCTCTTCGTTCCTACCAACTGACCTTGATTCTTGCATAGTGTGATTAATCAAAGTCTCATGGGCTCCCGTCTGACCCGCCATAGTATTCTGACCCAAGATCTGTCCCGGAATAGGAGGAGGCACATTGGTACCCGCAGCATTAAAGAATGACGCTTCGGCTCCCGCGACATTAATGTTAGACACCTTGGGGATAGGGATCTCTTCGTTCCTACCAACTGACCTTGATTCTTTCATAGAGTGATTAATCAAAGTCTCATGGGCTCCCGTCTGACCCGCCATAGTATTCTGACCCAAGACCTGTCCCGGAATAGGAGGAGGCACATAGGTACCCGCAGCATTAAAGAATGACGCATCGGCTCCCGCGACATTAATGTTAGACTCCTTGGGGATAGGGATCTCTTCATTCCTACCAAATGACCTTGATTCTTGCATAGTAGGATTAATCATAGTCTCATGGGCACCCGTCTGACCCGCCAAAGTATTCTGACCCATGCCCCGACCCGGAATAGGAGGAGACACTTCGGTTCCCACGACATTGATGTTTAATGCCTTGGCACCCGCGATAAGCTCTTTGGGAATATGAGTTTCTTCAATGCTTTCAACTGATATTGATTCTTGCAAAACGGGATTGTTCTTAGACCCATGGACACCCGTCCGACCCGCCCTGAACCTCTGACCCGCGCCCTGACCCGGTTTTGACCCGAGTATGCCATCACGCTTTGTTTCGTCAATTGCTATTCCTGACCCAGATTTATTCCCTTTTCCTGTTTGCCTGAGTGAATTTCCAGGTACTGTGGAGGTACCAATGATGTCGTGGTTGTCCTGCTCTTCCATAATGTTCCATTTGTCTTTCAAATGACCCGTGATATGATCAACCACCCTAGTAACATAAGGGGTGTCAATGGCTATCAGATTCAGTCTCTGCTTGCCGGGAGTTTCAAGTGGGTTCTTCCCAGTAGGCATGTGGTCAGTGTCATGGACTTCAACTGTGGTCACTTCAGTAGGAGTAATAGGAGAGATTACTTCTGGATTGGTTACCGATGGACCATGAAGTTTTCCGCCTTCAAATTTACTAATATCCAAGCTCTCCATTTCTATATTTTTGCCCCATTCATGTATCCTTTGTAGCATAGAATCATCCACTACATTCTCGAGTGGGATACGCAAATATGGCGCGACATGAACTAACACCGTTGGGTCTGAAATTGTCGGAATTAGATTTTCTTCAATAATGGTTGGACTACCGCCATTCTTTTTCTTTTTATTGGTTCTAGCCTTCGTTGAACCTCCTGATCCTCTTGAATCATTGCTGGAACGTGTGTAACGTTTAGACTTTTTCATGTTATGGACATTAAGCTTCAAAACGTTGGGAAACAATGGTTGATTTTAGGGGGGGAGATGAGAAAAACCGAAGGAGCAACTAAGGGAAAACGTTGAGAGCGTTTTCCTTAGTGAGAGAAACTTCTCTCTAACTCCTCAAGAGACTTTTTTGGTTTTTACCACTTGTTTCTACTTAAACCAGAGTACTGCTTGTCATTAAGACGGGATGTCAGTTAATTATTTAAAGAGATGCAAAATTAGTAAAACAAAATGATCGCGCAACAATAATAACATAATATTTAAAAATGTTTAATACCTAATTAAAGTAAAAACATGATGTCAATTTACAAAAATAAAACAACATAGAATGTTAGGTAAACAATATACAAAAATGGTGATAAAATGCGGTGTCCTAAAATGCTTAAAATTGCAAGAAATGACTAAAAGATGGGTCAAAATTGGGTGTCAACAAAGAGTAGGATCGGAGATAGGGGCATCATCCATAGCACTGAGCTTGGATTTTGAATCAATCGGAGTGGGCATGATTTTGCAATTCGCCATCTTAGCCCTATACACAGTCTCCTCTGCATACTACAGACCTGATCACTGATATCCCCAAGAAGTAACTCAACTTGCCCAAATCAGTCATTGCAAATTCGGTTTTAAGTAAAGCAATAATCTCATTTTTCAACCCATCAGATGAGGCAGTAAGAACAATATCATCCACATATAGTAGTAAGTAAGCAATGCTACTACCTCGATGAAAATGAAAAGTGAAGTATCACTCCTGCTGTACACAAACCCAATCTGCAAAATATACCTGGTAAATCGGTCATACCACACATGGGGGGCATGTTTCAGGCCATTTATTGACTTACGGAGATAGCACACATAGTGAGGGACTGCTGGATGGGCGAACCCAGACCGTTGATGCATGTAAACTGTCTCTTTCAGGTCCCCATGTAAGAATGCATTTTCACATCAAGTTGATGTATCGGCCAGTGTTTGTCCATGGATATGCTCAGAATGGTGCGAATGGTAGCCGGTTTGACAACCGGGCTAAATGTCTCACAAGAATCAATGCCCTCCTACTAATTTGTGTCATTAGCCACAAGTCAAGCCTTATACCTCTCTAGATCTCCACCGTCTCTGAATTTGTGACAAAAAAACCACATATAACGGATCACATTCACCTCCTTCGGTCTAAGTACTAGATCCCATGTGTGATGCTTAGTTAAAGCATTGAATTTCTCATACATATCCGCATTCCAATTAGGGTCTTGTTTGGCCAATTTGGGGGTTTTGGGAATTGGAGAGATGGTTTGGACAGACAAGTTAAATTGGAATTTGGGTTTGAAAATCCCATGTTTGGCACGAGTTTCCATTTAGTGAGTGGGGACAGTGGGTGGCTGCAGTGACTGAGTGGCAGGATCTGAGACAGATGGTATGGTCGGATATGTGAAAGGTGGTGGAAATCCGTCGGAGGCACTGTTGCGCTCGAAGTCCAGTGGCTACTAGAGCTGAGGCGCCGCGGCTTCTCATCGATGGGCCGCAACGCTGACGACGGTGTGGAAGAATTTTGTTCACTGGAGATTAGGCTGCGATGCCTCATCGATGGGATGCGGCACTGCCGACGGTGTGGAAGCACTTTGTTCACTGGAAGGTTGGCGCCGCGACGCCTAATCGATGGGTCGCGGCGCTGACGTCTGTGATGACTGAGAAAGATGGGCGAGATAGCAGGCTCGTCAAGAAAGGAGTAATCCGGTTTTTGGAATATCTAAGGATTCGAAAACGGGAATATGGTCTCGTCGAACGTGACATGATGGGAAATATGGATTTGACGTATGGACAAGTCATAATAGAGATAACCCATATGGTTTGGCGGGAAGCCTACAAAGACACATGGTGTGGTCCGGAAGGCTAGTTTGTGAGGGGCGGTAGAGGCAAGGTTAGGATAATAGAGACAATTGAATATCCGTAAATGATCGTAAGAATGAATTATACGGTAAAAGATTTTGGTGGGGGTCACATTGTGAAGAATACTTGTCGGGAGAATATTTAGAATGTATTCTGACATTTTTGCGGCATATACCTAGAATGAAGGAGGAAGAGATGCATGAATCAATAAAGTGTGAATCATATTATTAATGGTGCGAATGATTTGTTTAGCTTTACCATTTTGTAGGAGCTGTGAGGACAAGAGAATCGAAAAACCATGTCATTATTTGTACAAAACCGGTGAAAGGAAGAGTTATTGAATTCACGACCATTATCGCACTGAAAGATTTTATACTTTTTTTTCAAACTGTGTTTGGATAAAAGTGTGAAACTCAAGAAATTTGGTAAACACTTTCGATTTGAATTTAAGAGAATAGACCCAAATGTAGTGAGAAAAGTCATCTAGCAACACAAGATAATATTTATGACTGAGAGAACTAGGGATATGAAATGTCCATAAATCGACATGTATAATATCAGAAGGTGCAAAGGTAACACTAGTAGATGATTTAAATGAAAGACGAGTATGTTTGCCTAAAGAACAAGAAACACGGTGTTGGGATAGTTTTCCATTATTACATGGAATAAAATTATTGCCTCTAAGAAAATAAAAACTGGAGCTCCTAGATGACAAAGCCTATTATGTCATGTGGATTGAGAGATAGCAGCTAGAGAGATGGGAGAGCAAGATCTGGTAGCGGAGGTGGATGGGAAATGATAGAGATCCCCCGTGCTATTGCATCTCGTAAGAGGTGTCCCCGTATGAAGAACCTTCACAGTAAAACCAAAAGGGTCAAAGTCAACAGAGAAAGAGTTATTACGAGTAAATTTGCGGACAAAAATTAGGTTCTTAATGATGTGTGGGGCATACAGGACATTTTTAAGGGAGAAATGTGGATGAGGTGGTTATGTGTAGGATGTACCAAAGCCATGTATTGGAATGCGGTGGCCATTGCAACTGTAATATATTGAGGATGCTTTAAGCTAAACATTTTGGAAATATTACCTGCAGATCGGGAGAGGTGAGATGTGGCTCCCGAGTCCATATATCAAGTGTTGTCTGGTGGGTGCAAGTTTATGCTGCTGAAGGCCTGGCCCAAATCAGTGGGAGCCATGTTGGGTGCGGGTTGCTGGTACTGGGCTGGTCGAGGGCCCAACAACCCTGATTGAGCATAAGGGTTGATCCACTGCTGCTGGTACTATTGAGGCACTGCGGCGCTCTGCTGGAACTGTTGAGACGTCGCGGCCCAACCATACTGGGGACTAGGCAGTTGTCACGACCCGACCGGGGCCATCGGTGCCCTACAGGCACCACTACGGTATACATCAGAGAAAATCAGCGGAACAAACATGAAACTTATAAAATAGAACAACAGAAGTAAAACAACAGGTTAGCCGATAGGGCTACCTTCCTGGACATACATATATACAACCGAAGCAGTTGCCTCCATTTCTTTACAAACTGACCCTGATATGTGACTACGGACCTCTAAGAGTTCTAACATAACATCTGTGGCGGGGACAGGCCCCGCCATACCACGAATATACATGAATCTACTCTGCGGGGAAAACTGTACCAAGAGATAAAGCCTCGGAACAAATGGAGCTTTTTCCCCAAAATCAACCGAGATCCTAAGAGCGAGGATCACCAACTGGTACCTAAAACTCTGCGGCATGAACGATCCCGAAGAATCGGTCTGCAACAGTGCAGAATATGGAGCGAAATAACGTCTGATGCGGATCATAAGCGTACAAAAGAATGACAAGGACAAGTATAAAACAATACCTACCGGATCCTGTAGTGTCATTACCACATGAACTTAATCGCACCTTATTATCTTTTCCATTCTTAAAAAAAGTTATAGCCACTTTCTTACGTACATTATTAGAAAAAGAATCATTAAGTTCATTACTATATAACTTACTTATCTTTCATAAGTATAATCCGCCCTGTAAGGAGTGGCACCTATACTATCCGGCCCAATCTAGGACGCGATCAAGGTCACATAGTCTGCCCGTAAAGGTATCTTTGCGGCCCGATCACGGGTCGATAACGTCATCTAGTGCGCGTAAGGTATCTTGCGGCCCATTCTGGGTCGATAATGTCATATAGTCGCCCATAAAGGTATCTTGCCGGCCCATTCTGGTCGATAATGTCATATAGTCGCCCATAAAGGTATCTTGCCGGCCCATTTACGGGTCGATAATGTCATATAGTGCGCCCATAAAGGTATCTTGCCGGCCCATTTCTCGGGTCGATAATGTCATATAGTCGCCCGTAAAGGTATCTTGCGGCCCGTTCTCGGTCGATAATGTCATATAGTGCGCCCGTAAAGGTATCTTGCCCGTTTCGGGTCGATAATGTCATATAGTCGCCCGTAAAGGTATCTTGCGGCCCGTTTCGGGTCGATAATGTCATATAGTGCGCCCATAAAGGTATCGCCCGGCCCGTTCTGGTCGATAATGTCATCTAGTGCGCCCGTAAAGGTATCTTGCCGACCCGTTCTGGGTCGATAATGTCATATAGTGCGCCATAAAGGTATCTTGCCGGATACTAACAACTATAGTATCAAGTCCTATCCACCCTTTCAAGACAAGTCACAATACCTTTTAGAAATAAAATTACCACTTCAAAACAAGTGACTTCTTTCTTAAAAAAACCCTAACAATCGTACCTTAAAAACAGTTTGCCCTTCTTTATTTCAAATCATTTCTCTACTTACATTACTGAAGAAAAGCATTCTTTTGTCCTTCCATAAAGCCGTTATAACCAACTTCCCATAAAGCCGTTATAATCACTTTATGCCTTAGTCAAAAACAATTTTCTATCCAAGGGACTTATATGTTTAAAACGGAACAAGTATCACACAACTACCTCTTAACTTCTAAGAGTAACAGGAAACATGAAATGATACCACAGGTATATTCCATACATAGAATCATGCCAAAAGAAGGAAGAGGTGTAACACCCCATTTTAAACCGGAGTCGAAAACGGGATTCTAGCGAACCCTGCTTAATACAAAGTGTTAGAAAATAAATAAAAGTGTTAAATGTTAAAATTAAAAGAATACTAAAATTTAAAAGGGTTGCTAAAAGTGTTAAAAAAATGCTAAAAATAAAAAAAAAAAGGGTTCGCGGAGTCGCCACCTAATTAATTTGGTGAATTAGGACACCTAAATGTTAACTATGTTTAAGTCAACATTAACTCCATTTAATGGTCTGCTAAACTTAATGAGATTTTGGGTAAGGGTTCTTTATTATCCTAAAGGGAAGGGGTTAGGCATCCTAAAGGATCCGCTAACTTGCGGTTGTCCGTTCAAACCTAGGGTTAATTGTTTATGCTAAGAAAGGCAAGTTTAAGAAAGAATATTTGAAGTGAAAGAATATTGCAAGTGTTTTATATAAAGTAAGGAAAATGTGTTCTTTGACGACATAAAAGGTTTATGATTCTATAAAGTAGAATTAATTTTTTTAGATGAAAATATACGTTCATAAGATACTTAAAGAACATATGAATTTGCTATATTAGATAAAATATATATTGCATAGTATAGTACAAAGGTGATAATGCCGAAATCAGTTTCAGAATGTATCTAGATAAATAGGCATGACATAGTATAAAGTTCGAAAATATGTATTCATGTTGTTTATAAAATACTCTTTTTGCCAATGAAAAAATAAAAGGAAAGATAGTTATTTATGGATTTGCTTTGATAATTATGCAAGAATATATTTCAGGTTTTAATTACTCTTTGCAATGATAGAAGATATTCCGATATGCATGACAATCCTAAATAAGCAACTAGGGGAAGGCCAAATTTCTAATACTCAATTATCTTCTAATTAGTAGTGTAATGTCAGACAATTAATTACAATAAATAAATGGAGAAAAGGGGAATCAAGAGAAGACTCGAAAGATGGCGATATAATTCGCCGGCGGGTTGGAATTTCCGATGCGGAGAGAGAATGCACATAGATGCGGGTCTTCATTTGTTGTAGCTTGTGATGAGTCTCGCCATGAGACTCTTTATTTTCACTCCGATGCATTTTATGTAAAAGAAAAAAAAATAAGGATTAGTACATGCCCAAATTTATCAAAATCATAAAGTCTAAAGCACCTAATTCAATTTAGACAAAAATCAGCAAATAAAGTCGTACAAGTCAATAAATAAAATGACACAGCTACAGGAGACTACAATAATCAACACATGAGACAGTAAACTGAATGGCCTTAGCCCAAAGACGCCAGGTAGACAATGTAGAGGTAAGACCGATGCTTATGGGCCCTGGACAGCCCAATGTATATGCATCCCAGCAATGCGAGAATTCCTAAGTGTGGGCTAAGCCCAATGGACATATTCCTTGGATGGCTGACATACTAGATATAATCTATTATACATTCAATATACATATGCAAGCAGAAATGGACAATACACTGTCTGTATGGAAGGGTATATCAGTGTACTTTCAGAGTAAACGAAGGAAGAGAAATAGGCAGACGAACATTTTATCCAAATGATATGCACATATGCAGTGGTCTAATGGCGTTGCTTTAGATAACCTACCATTTTATCAAAGAGGACTACTAAGTTAACACATAGGATTGATGTGAGAGATCATTCATGTATTTCCATTATCCTAGCAATGATCAAATGCAGATATGGCGTAAAGCGCAAGGCGTCGAAATCTAATTGATGTGTTCGACTGGGGTTTGTATTCCAGTGATACCATAAAATTCAGGAGCCTTCACATCAATTCAGATGACATCAAGCATAGAACATAGATTTAGACGAATGACAAACAAATGATCAATTTGGAAGAATCTGAAAACTCATAAATACACACAAGACCATTTGAAGGCCATACTTTGGCTTATGCAAAATCATATAACTCAACTGGAAGGCAAAGTCTACTCATGGTGCCCTATTAGGTACACTGACACTTAAGGGGAGCAGAATGAATGTATCTAACTCGGGAAAATACCAACATAGGAATCAGTAGTTACAATGGACCATTCTGGCTACACTTAATCCCCTGCACTGTAAATTGATTCTCGACAATGGAAACAAACCATCATTCACCTCACATAACTGGTTTTTAGAGCGCACTAATCCTACTTCAATTTCAAGCATAAACAAGAATGATATTCGAACAAACCTAGCTAACATCCTTAATAAGCAGGGAATACAACAAACATACATAAAAGGGGTCGCGAATGTTAATAGCAGTTAATCTTAACTGACAGGTTCAGCGTCGAACAAATGTGTCCCAAATCATACACTAATGACAAATTAAACGACATCGAACAGATTTAACGGAACTCATGATTCACACAGACCACGAAGTGTAAATCGCACAAAAATGAAAGCGGAGTGGTTTACCTTCTCCTGACAAATAACCGGCAGCGTATCAAGTCGCCGACTCGGGGTTTATTGCGCGATTTAGAAAAGTGATGGCTTAGGTATTTCGACCGCTTCGAACGAAAAGTGCCGGTTCCTTGAGTTTGAAGGTTGCTTTACTATTACGGCGGGTTTGTTCTATGCTATCGATTGCTGAAAGGGTTCTCGATCCTCCTTGTGTTTCTAACAAGTATCTGTCCCCTTCCCCGTTCTGGACCGATTGATTTCAATGAAGAGCTCCCATTGCTCGACGACATCGCTTTTTCCTCTCTCAGGTCCATGCCAGAGCCTGTATAGATTAGTTCCCTTTATAGTTTTCTTCTGGGTTCTAATTTTGGGTAAGCTTTAAAACGATTTGGGTTGCTGATTTAGTGCGATTTTCGCGTTGATTTAGTAAGGGATTTGTTGCCATTTTGGGCGGATTCTTAAGGTATATTCTGGTTATGGTAAACTTTTGGTATGAACCGATTTGCTTCTCGATTTGGTAAGGAATCACTACTGATTTAGTGTGATTCGTCCTTGATTTGGGTTGATTTGTCACTGATTTTGTATTGAGGTTTGGGTCTTTGGAGAAGAGAAGGTAAGGGATCCGATTTTCACCAAAATCCGCGAATATCGTTTTGACGGCGCGATGGAGGATGTGCAGCGGATTTTTTTTTCTTAGGTTTTGACCATCCTTTTCTATTGTGGACGATGGGGGGTTAAGGTAAGGGGCGTGTGGGCTTTTGACTGGTAAATGAGGGGAAAAGAAGGCTGAAGGGAAATGGGCTGCGAAGTGAGTAGAAAATAAGGGTGCTTGGGTCGTAGTTATTTAGGTGGGTGATTAGTTAATTAGGTATTAGTTTTAGGTTAGTGTTATAATTATTAGTTTTAGGTGCTTAATTAGTTAATTAGTAGTAAATTAAATTAATAAATTGTGCTTAAATTATTTAGGTGCTTTATTAACCTAATTGTTATAAATGCGGGCGTGCTATTTAATTAATGCTTAATACTTTATAATGTGATGTCGTTATTAAGACTTATTAAATAAAATTAGGACTTCTTAATTCTTTTATGAATGCTATTATTAAAACGCGTATGTTAGATTATTATTTTACGTATTTATTGTTTATTTATGCCTGTATTAATGTTTTATGCTACATTTTATTATTTTAAAATTATTAAAATTATTGTTGAAAATTAGTGTAATTTTATAGTTAATGACTGGACGGGAGGGTCAAAATTGGGTGTCAACAGTTGTCCCTCTTTGTATGGAGATGATGGAAGAATCTTCGGACAAAGACGTTGACTCATAGCCAATTTTGTCTCGATCCTCAGAATTGAAAGGTTTGGGAAAAGACAAGGCTGCCGCAAAATTTAAAATTGTCCCAGTGTCGAGTTATGACGACACTGGGGTTACCATGGTCAAAATACCAAGGCGGGCTAACGCGGACTCAAAATTTGTCCCAGTGTCGAGTTATGACGACACTGGGTTATGGTGTAAAAATAAAAATAAAAGTAACTGGCTTGAACCTGGGGTGTACCGCTATGGCTTATGGTGCTGGGTTTTATGGTGATGTGGAGCGAGTGGACCGACGCTTGAGGCCGCTTCTGCCATTCATTGGGAAGGTTGGCCCCCCAACAAATTGCCCCGTTACAGAAGAGAAAATCCACGTTGTGCTCTCGCTTCCCGCACGCTAAGACTTGAACAAACGGTTAGTGCATAAATCATAAAACAAAATAATGTAAGAATGTAAATTTTGTGTTGTGGTTGTAGTCAAATCGTATATGAAATGATGTGATGATACGCCGTCTTGTATGGACGAAATGCAAATGTCGCCTTGTATGGGCGGAATCATCTTGTATGGACGAAATGCAAATGACGCCTTGTATGGCGTTCGTCTTGTATGGACGAGATCATATGACGCCTTGTATGGCGTTTCGTCTTGTATGGGCGAGATGCATGACGCCTTGTATGGCGTTCTCGCTTTGTATGGGCGAAATGCAAATGACGCTTGTATGGGCGTTCTCGCTCAGATGGACGAGATGCGTATGACGCCAGTATGGGCGTTCTCGTCTTGTATGGACGATGCGTATGACGCCAGATGGGCGTTTCGCTCAGTATGGACGAGATGCATATGACGTCTTCTAGGGCATAGATAAAAATTGTTCTATATATGGAGTTGTGTCGTAATTCATGCGTAATCAAACTAGATGAAATAATTAAAGTGTGAATGATGTAGCCTGTGATTTTTTGCAAGATGTATTTGATGTAGACTTGTTGCAGTTTGACTTTGTGAGCGAATCTGTTGTATTGGAATGTTGCTATTGACGTCGTTTTCGGACTTGGCGTCGTTTGGACTTGTCGTCGTTTTTGGACTTGTTGTGTTGATGACGTCGTTGTGTTGCTGCTGCCCCTGTAGACTAAAGCTCAAGAAGGAGTTAGTGCATAACTGCTAAGACAGACTAATAATAAAGCATGAAATGAGAAAAAAATGCAGTTTTTGAGAACAGAGAAAATCGTCCCTGCGTAGATGTGATATGTTGATGATGGCGTCATTTTCGGACTCGGCGTCGTTTTCAGACTTGGCGTCGTTTTCGGACTTGTCGTCGTTTTCGGACTTGTCGTCGTTTTCGGACGTGGAGTCGTTTTCGGACGTGGCGTCGTTTTCGGACGCGGAGTCGTTTTCGACTGAGTCGCTTTCGACTCGGCGTCGTTTTGGGCGTGGTGTCGTTTCCGACTTAGCGCCGCTTTTGGACGCGGGCGTCGTTTTCGGACGTGGTGTCGTTTTCGGACGTGGCGCCGTTTTCGGACGCAGAGTCGTTCCGACCGAGTCGCTTTGGACCGACGTCGTTTTTGGACGTGGTGTCGTTTTCGGACTTGGTGTCGTTTTCGGACTTGGCGTCGTTTTCGGACGAGATGCAGATGTTCGTCGTTGTATGGACGAAATGCAGATGTTCGTCGTTGTATGGACGAAATGCAGATGTTCGTCGTTGTATGGACGAAATGTAGATGTTCGTCGTTGTCCTCCTCGTTCCTGTTGACCTGCAACATTCACTCAAAGAAAAATTGTGAGTTCGGGGAGGGGGTCGGCCGATTTGTGTTGGCTCTTGATATTTGCACGCGTTGTCTTATGCGGACCATGTAACCCGCTCGATTTCGAGTTTCGGTCGAAAACATTTGTTGAAAATATTCTATCTTGAGAAAATACTAGTAGGAAATTATGTCGATTTTTGAATAGCGACATGTTGTGAAACAAAACGAACTTCCCTATCCGAAATCGGCGGTATTCTCTCATACTCTCGGTGCTCATTGCCGCAGCTCTCTTTAAAATTTGTCCTTTTGGGACATGGAACCTTCGCGTAAATTGACCGTATCCATTGATGTCATTTGTAGTATAGTCCTTAAAATTGTCCCGCTTTATGTCGATCTTTCAAGCATATGGGATCATATTCACAATGTCCTTTCGTGGCGAAGTCCTTAAAATTGTCCCGCTGATCGATTTAAACCGAAGTCGGATATATGTCGTCGCTGGATATAATCGATAACGCTGCTGGGCGTGTTCTGCCGCTTCCCGTGGAATAAATGCTCCTGCAAGCTAAGCTTGAGAAAAAGTTAGTGTATAACTGTTAAAACAGCCTGATAAATATTTGAGAAAGACAATTATGTGGGTAGAGATGTCGTCCCTGTATGATATGTGGGGTGTTGTGAATGCTGAGATGTTGTCCTTGGGCGGACATGCTAGATGCTGCCACTGACGAATTGCCATGATGCCTTTGTTGTGATGCATTCGTGAACCATGTGGATTGTCATGATGTCTTTGTTGTGCGTTTGTGCACTGCATGAGTTGCAATTTGACTCTGCAGAGCCGACGCGCTATAATTTGTTGCGGATTTGAACTCGATTGTTGATGTTTATCCGTCACGCTTCAAGAATTTTGTTGTATTTTCTCGCTTCGCTAGTACGCGTAACTTTGTTGTACCTTCGCCAATATGAAGGACTGCGCCAAAGAAAATGTGTGAGTTTTGGGGGTCGATTCAGATTTGACTTTGCCGCTTGTCTCGACATCGTGCATGCAGTCTGCTTGGACTTGCAACTCGTGCAGTTTCCTACATTGTCCCAGTTTTGAAAAAGGTGTCATGCTGCTCTTCTTTTCTGAGACCCCTGCTTTGCCTATAGGAACCAAGACAGGTTCCGACTCGTTCCGCTCAGATGCCCTTGAATCGGTCGTGTCGCTGGACCGTGCCTTTGATCTTGTGAAGTATTGATGCTCTGCCATTGCTTAGTCAAATACAAATCGACCTTTGAGGGAAGATGATAAATCTTTCTAAAAATGCAACAAACGGTGTTAGCATAAAGCACATGATTTGCGGGTATGTAGCAGATATATTGCACATAGCACATTCAAACGTTTCCTAACATGCAGGGGGACCTCTTTATGCCAGAGGTAGGCCTAAACGTCACATATGCGAGGCCATGATAGATTTGTTCAAGCCGCCCAACTGTAATGCTTTCGTTAGAAATGGCGACCAAATGACGGTGCACTTTTTCCAATTTCAGCATGACATGATTAGGTTTGGATTTGTCTATCATCACACGCTACACATAAGATCTTTGGTTGGTCGTTGGGTTGAGAAACCCGTCGACAAGTTTGGTGTCTTCCTAATTGTGATGTCGATGCCAAGGACCGACCCACCTAAGGTAAATGCATGCATGCCTTAAAATAAGGGTGGTATAGCTCTATCTTAAGTTTCTAAGATTTGGCTTTTCTAGACGCAAGGTTCCCGAGTGGACTACTCGAGTGAGAAGGCTACGCGACCACCGGTTGGACCGGATTCTCCGCGCAAAATACCAACTCTCTTAAATGTGGGTGTTTGAAAGAAATTTGCAGGTGCGCGAAGCACACCCGCGTGTTGTGTGTGATAGTGTGAATTTTCCAGAGTGGAAGAAATATGAGCGGAATGTCAGTTTAAGGAAAGCAGTAAAACAAATAGCAATTAAAACAGTTAAACATACAAAATTAAGCGAGCAATTTTAAGGCATTTAAAACAAACAAATAAAGTTAAGCAATAATAAACCTAGGTTTGTTATGGTCAAGAACCTAAAATCCCCAGCGGAGTCGCCATCTGTAACACCCCATTTTAAACCGGAGTCGAAAACGGGATTCTAGCGAACCCTGCTTAATACAAAGTGTTAGAAAATAAATAAAAGTGTTAAATGTTAAAATTAAAAGAATACTAAAATTTAAAAGGGTTGCTAAAAGTGTTAAAAAAATGCTAAAAAAAAAAAAAAAAAGGGTTCGCGGAGTCGCCACCTAATTAATTTGGTGAATTAGGACACCTAAATGTTAACTATGTTTAAGTCAACATTAACTCCATTTAATGGTCTGCTAAACTTAATGAGATTTTGGGTAAGGGTTCTTTATTATCCTAAAGGGAAGGGGTTAGGCATCCTAAAGGATCCGCTAACTCATATTGTCCGTTCAAACCTAGGGTTAATTGTTTATGCTAAGAAAGGCAAGTTTAAGAAAGAATATTTGAAGTGAAAGAATATTGCAAGTGTTTTATATAAAGTAAGGAAAATGTGTTCTTTGACGACATAAAAGGTTTATGATTCTATAAAGTAGAATTAATTTTTTTAGATGAAAATATACGTTCATAAGATACTTAAAGAACATATGAATTTGCTATATTAGATAAAATATATATTGCATAGTATAGTACAAAGGTGATAATGCCGAAATCAGTTTCAGAATGTATCTAGATAAATAGGCATGACATAGTATAAAGTTCGAAAATATGTATTCATGTTGTTTATAAAATACTCTTTTTTGCCAATGAAAAATAAAAGGAAAGATAGTTATTTATGGATTTGCTTTGATAATTATGCAAGAATATATTTCAGGTTTTAATTACTCTTTGCAATGATAGAAGATATTCCGATATGCATGACAATCCTAAATAAGCAACTAGGGGAAGGCCAAATTTCTAATACTCAATTATCTTCTAATTAGTAGTGTAATGTCAGACAATTAATTACAATAAATAAATGGAGAAAAGGGGAATCAAGAGAAGACTCGAAAGATGGCGATATAATTCGCCGGCGGGTTGGAATTTCCGATGCGGAGAGAGAATGCACATAGATGCGGGTCTTCATTTGTTGTAGCTTGTGATGAGTCTCGCCATGAGACTCTTTATTTTCACTCCGATGCATTTTATGTAAAAGAAAAAAATAAGGATTAGTACATGCCCAAATTTATCAAAATCATAAAGTCTAAAGCACCTAATTCAATTTAGACAAAAATCAGCAGATAAAGTCGTACAAGTCAATAAATAAAATGACACAGCTACAGGAGACTACAATAATCAACACATGAGACAGTAAACTGAATGGCCTTAGCCCAAAGACGCCAGGTGGACAATGTAGAGGTAAGACCGATGCTTATGGGCCCCGGATGCAATGTATACGTCGTCCCAAAGAATGCGAGAATTCCTTGTGGGCTAAGCCCGATGGACATATTCCTTGGATGGTGACATACTAGATATAATCTATTATACATTCAATATACATACGCAAGCGAAATGGACAATACATCGCTCAGTATGGAAGGGTATATCGCTGTACTTTCGGAGTAAACGCGAAGGAAGAGAAATAGCGCATTTAACATTTTATCCAAATGATATGCACATATGCAGTGGTCTAATGGCGTTGCTTTAGATAACCTACCATTTTATCAAAGAGGACTACTAAGTTAACACATAGGATTGATGTGAGAGATCATTCATGTATTTCCATGATCCTAGCAATGATCAAATGTATACGGCGTAAATCAAGGCCCGAAATCTAATCGATGTGTTCTCGACGGGTTTGTATTCCAGTGATACCATAAAATTCAGGAGCCTTCACATCAATTCAGATGACATCAAGCATAGAACATAGATTTAGACGAATGACAAACAAATGATCAATTTGGAAGAATCTGAAAACTCATAAATACACACAAGACCATTTGAAGGCCATACTTTGGCTTATGCAAAATCATATAACTCAACTGGAAGGCAAAGTCTACTCATGGTGCCCTATTAGGTACATCGACACTTAAGGAGCAGAATGAATGTATCTAACTCGGAAAATACCAACATAGGAATCAAGAGTTACAATGGACCATTCGCTACACTTAATCCCCTGCACTGTAAATTGATTCTCGACAATGGAAACAAACCATCATTCACCTCACATAATCTGGCTTTTAGAGCAGACTAATCCTACTTCAATTTCAAGCATAAACAGCAACAGTCATTCGAACAAACCTAGCTAACATCCTTAATAAGCAGGGAATACAACAAACATACATAAAAGGGGTCGCGAATGTTAATAGCAGTTAATCTTAGCCATCGATGTGTTCAGTCGAACAAATGTGTCCCAAATCATACACTAATGACAAATTAAACGACATCGAACAGATTTAATCGAACTCATGATTCACATACCACGAAGTGTAAATCGCATAAAAATGAAAGTGGGTTTACCTTCTCCGACAAATAACCGGGCAACAGATCAAGTCGTCGACTCGGGGTTTATTGCGATGCGATTTAGAAAAGTGATGGCTTAGGTATTTTGTCGTTTGAGCGAAAGAAAGGGTTCCTCGAGTTTGAAGGTTGCTTTACTATTCTGAGGGGGTTTGTTCTATGCTATCGATTGCTGAAAGGGTTCTCGATCCTCCTTGTGTTTCTAACAAGTATCTGTCCCCTTCCCCGTTCTGGACCGATTGATTTCAATGAAGAGCTCATTGCTCGACGACGATCGCTTTTTCCTCTCTCAGGTCCATGCCAGAGCCTGTATAGATTAGTTCCCTTTATAGTTTTCTTCTGGGTTCTAATTTTGGGTAAGCTTTAAAACGATTTGGGTTGCTGATTTAGTGCGATTTTCGCGTTGATTTAGTAAGGGATTTGTTGCCATTTTGGGCGGATTCTTAAGGTATATTCTGGTTATGGTAAACTTTTGGTATGAACCGATTTGCTTCTCGATTTGGTAAGGAATCACTACTGATTTAGTGTGATTCGTCCTTGATTTGGGTTGATTTGTCACTGATTTTGTATTGAGGTTTGGGTGCTGGAGAAGAGAAGGTAAGGGATCCGGATTTTCAGCCGAAAATCCGGCGAGAATATCAGGTTTTGACGAAGGCGGCGATGGAGGATGTGCAGCGGATTTTTTTTTCTTAGGTTTTGACCATCCTTTTCTATTGTGGACGATGGGGGGTTAAGGTAAGGGGCGTGTGGGCTTTTGACCGTAAATGGGGGAAAAGAAATTTGAAGGGAAATGAAATGCAGTGAGTAGAAAATAAGGGGTGTTGGGCTTGGGTAGTTATTTAGGTGGGCTGATTAGTTAATTAGGGTATTAGTTTTAGGTTAGTGTTATAATTATTAGTTTTAGGTGCTTAATTAGTTAATTAGTAGTAAATTAAATTAATAAATTGTGCTTAAATTATTTAGGTGCTTTATTAACCTAATTGTTATAAATGCGCGTCTTTATTTAATTAATGCTTAATACTTTATAATGTGATGTCGTTATTAAGACTTATTAAATAAAATTAGGACTTCTTAATTCTTTTATGAATGCTATTATTAAAACGCGTATGTTAGATTATTATTTTACGTATTTATTGTTTATTTATGCCTGTATTAATGTTTTATGCTACATTTTATTATTTTAAAATTATTAAAATTATTGTTGAAAATTAGTGTAATTTTATAGTTAATGACTGGACGGGAGGGTCAAAATTGGGTGTCAACAAGAGGTTCACATACCTCGCGACGAGTATCGACAATAAGCAAAATGCTCCAAGTACTACAACCTTGCTAGCCCTTTCCACTCCTCAAGTAGAATACGCTACTCTTAGTACTTTCACCTAAAAAGGTCACGAACGTCTATTAACTTCAAAACACAAGGTTCCATTTCTACGTAAAATTCGCAAAGACTCTCCCATGCAACGTAAATCTCCTCCTCTATCGAGGCCGCCACCAAGCCAACCGGGGGTTTTACACGTCTAACCTGACGTGTACAATCCTACTCGATATACTACACAAGTCTCATCGCAATACACCCATGTAAATACTGATTCTTTTCTTAATTCTTCAGCTTAAGTCAAAAGACATTGCCACAAAGATTAAGCTTAGTTCTATATATAGTATACTTCAACTATATATTCTAACAACATGTAATTTCCAATTACAAATAGAGGACAAGATAATTACCTCGATAAGCCCATAATTATCCAAGTTAAATGTCGATCCTTAGCAACGTTTAGCTCGACTCCGGTGCTCATCCGCTCCAAACAACCCTTAGAAGTTCTAACCAACTTCTACTTAAATACTTCAATCAATCAATGAAGATTTCCTTAGGGGTTCGTTTTGAGACTAAAGGGACAAAAGGTAGTATTTCCCGGCTCTACGTATAGAGGTATCTTTGGGATATTACAAGGTACAAGGCTAAGGTATTTTGGGCATTATAACAATACTTGGAAGACAACTTTCTACCAAGGGGTAGGCTCGGCTAGCACAACTAGGCTAGGGAGGGTGTTCTCGCCAAGGCCTTTCTGGGGAGAGGGAGTTGGGCGAGAGCAACAACAAGGAGAGGAGGATTTCAAGACTTAGACAAAGTGAGGAGTGAATGAATAAGTCTTCACAAGGGAGGGGTATTTATAGGGAAACCAATGGCCTTGATCAAGCCAAGTGCACCCTAACCCCTACACCACAAAACAAGGCACAAAACATGGCACCAAACAAGCCACAAAACAAGGCCAAAACAAGGAGCCAATTGGCCTCAAAACGTGACCAATTCGTCGAGGTTGCCGCAGCTTTAATGTGAGGGTGACACATGTCACCCTCCCATTGGTCCAAAATGTTTCGTCTCTCGGAAAAATCCGCAAAAAAATAACAAAAGACATAGCCGGAATTCTCCCTACGTAAGCTGTGGAAACGTTTCGTCGGAAAATGACTCTATTCGGCACTTGTGCCCAAATTTCGAACCAAAGCCTAACTTTAAGGCTCAAATTCTCTACGTCGCCCCACGCATATACCGAAATACGGGGTGTAACGGTGGTCGCTGCATCGGTGGTTCTCACAGTCGCGACCGCCACGACCACGACCTCCTTCGCCGCGACCACAGCCATTGTTGGGAATTTTCCGACGGCGTTTGGCCGGCAGAAATCTGATTTTGAGAAGGAGTTTCGACGGCTAACAACTTTTGATTATGTTCATCCTATTTAGCATGACAGATTTTTCGAGCAATAATTGCGAACGAGTTTTGTTGAAAGTTGGTAATGGATCCTCCTGTTGAATCATGGTGGCCAAAGTATCATATTCACCTTTTAGGAGTCTTGTAATCAATTGTAAGACCATCTTAGTTTCAGAGACAGGCGTGCCGACGCTGAAAAGTTGATCCGCCACGAGTTTCAGTTGTTTGCAATACTCAGTCATATTGGAGAAGTTTTCAAGACGTGTTGCATTAAATTGTTCCTCCAAATACGCAACACGTGTGTGTTTGTTATCTTGAAAGATTTCCTGCAAACGAATCCACATGTCGCGGGCTGAGGCGCCGGATTTCATGATAGTGAGAAGTAGATCCTGAGAAATACTGTCATATATCCATTGTTTGACGACGGCGTCGAGACGAAGCCATATAGAATCATCAACCTCCGGGGGGGGGGGAATAGAGTTATCAATATGATCAAGCACGTTATAGACACATGCATGCATGCGAAACAGTTCAACCCATGGAGAGTACTGACCGTTTTCTTGATCAAGAAGTATATGAAGACAGTTTTTGATGTTGGTAACGGTTAGGGATGGATGAAAAGATGGTTTTGGTGTTTCGGGAGTTATAACGGTGGATGAGGAGGCTATAGGTGTTGGAGGAGAAGTCATGATAATGGATAAATTTTAGTAGAGAAGGAAAAGGAAGGAGAGGGAATACCTAGTCCGCCGCGACGGTTGAAGCCGAGAAGGGGGCTTTCTTAGAAGAAAAATAGGGTTTTGGCTCTTGATACCATGTAAGATGATATTAATCTCCCTTGAGGAGTCTTTCTCATTAATATCAATATATATAGTGTACAATATTTATCCCTTATACAATAGAAATTTTAGTCCTAATTATAATAGGAATCCTATCATAATTATATTTATACAATATATGAAATATATTTTAATTATGAATAGAAATTTTGTATGATCACTATACACGTTTACACTTTCGGATGAGAAACTCAAAAAATAATAGTAATATTTAAAATGTATTTTTGACTTTTTAACTCATAATATTAAATCTAGTAAAGAAGGGTCAGTTAAGGCCTGCATGAGAAAGAACCTTCCTGAGTCCTCAACTTAATTCATGATATTTTTTAGTACTTTTGTGTGGTGGTGGGCCACTGACTTTTCTCTATCTTATCATAGCTTTGCCGCTCTTATCAGGGTGAGTTACCTACGTACTTTGTTGACAACCCACCCCCCCGCCCCCAATAAGTACGGCCTTTCTTACCCATTTTTTTTTTTATAAATTCAATTTGAGTCAACCCACTTTTTATATTGAGCGGTGAAACGTCTATAAAAAATAGTCAAATAGAAATAAAGTTTGCGTACGCTCTGTTATCTCCAAATTCATTAAGTATGATATTGTTGTCATTGCCCCTCTTTATATTGGCCACCAAAGTTTGCGTACACAATGTTTATTTTAATATATGATTATCTTATCTAAAAAATTAAATTATTAAAAATTATATTTTTATTTGTTTAACTATGTGCGACAAATTATATTGGTAAATAATATAATAATAATCTTACAGAACATGAAAGGTTATATTTTTCTTTGTTTGTGGGGACAAGAAAAATAAAAAAGAGGATCGTACCGTCCCGTCTGCACTTGAATATGTCCTTCCTCACATATTTTCTCCACCGAATGAAATGCTATACGTAACATAATAATGCCTTCGTCAATGCTATGCTACCATCCTTTTCTGTCCTTTCCCCTACTATGGCATTCTCATTACTATCTCATTTGACCTTTCTACCCTTTTATATTTTAAGTACAACAATAAAATAGTTGGTGAAATCTCACAACGTGAAGTTTGAGAAGTATAAATTATACGCAGATATTACCTCTACCTTGATAGATAGAGCGATTGTTTCCAAAAGATCTTCGGTTCAAGATCCTTTTATATTTTAAGTATTATATATAGTTCCAACATTTCATGACTTTCCACTCTTTTTCTTTTTTCTCTCGTCTTTTTTGGTTTATCAGATGTAGAATATTCAAGTTATTCTTCCATAATAAACTTTTTAGTTAACCATGAAAACATATATTTACTTTGCCTCATTTATGATTTGTTTTTAGTATGTATCGTTGCAATTCTTTTTATTCTTCATAATACATTTTGAATGCAAGCCTATAATATATATTTTTTCCAATCATATAAGCGCATACAAGAAATGTCCAATTGCTCTTTACCATGCTCAACAAAAAGAAAAGCTCTAGAACAAAATAGTGGACATTATAAAAAAAAAATCTAACAAATATGTTTCATCATGAATTAGAAAAACAAACAGATAAATATTGTTATTATATAAAGAGTAGGATTAGAAATGATGATATCCGAAACAGAGTGAGAGTGATCTCGGTA
Source organism: Przewalskia tangutica (assembly GCA_029844215.1). Lineage (NCBI taxonomy): Eukaryota > Viridiplantae > Streptophyta > Magnoliopsida > Solanales > Solanaceae > Przewalskia > Przewalskia tangutica. The sequence continues at coordinate 76,005,520 of CM056738.1, read as the reverse complement.
GAGGATAAGATGCAGGAAGCGAAGTTAAGATGATTCGGACATGTGCAGAGGAGAGTCACAAATTCTCCAGTGCGGAGGTGTGAGATGTTGACTATGGACGGGTTCAAGAGGGGTAGAAGTAGATCGAAGAAGTATTGGGGAGAGGTGATTAAACGGGATATAACGCATGTGCAACTTACTGAGGACATGACATTAGATAGAGGGTTGTGAAAGACACAGATTATGGTAGAAGAGTAGTAGGTAGTTGAACGTAGTCCTACTTACGCTTACATACGGGTAGTTATAGTGTTATTATTGTAGCTCTGCTTAGCCGATCATACTAGTAGGCACAATATTATTTTATAGTCCACTGTCCTTTGATTTCTGTTGATGTATGTTCTTTCGTGTACTTTGTTTATCTTATTTACTTGCGTTAGTACTGCTTCTTTTTTCAGAATGTTTTATCATGACTTATTTATTTTTGTTACTCTCATTTTCATACTGCTTTAAATTTTTTGTCTGTATTTGACAGTTTCTCTTGTTTTGCTTGTGCTTATGCTTTTTCTTGAGCCGAGTGTCTTTCGGAAACAACCTCTCTACTTATCACGGTAAAGATAAGGTCTGCGTACACTCTATTCTTCCCATATACCACGTGTTGACACCCAATTTTGACCCTCACGTCCAGTCCTTAACTATAAAATTACACTGGTTTTGCAAAATAATTTTTTTTTAATGATAAAATGCAGCAAATAAAACATTAATACGTACATAAATAAGTAATTTAGTAATAACACCGCATTTTACGTAGAGTATTAAGCACTTAGAGTCTCGCGCCCGCATTTATTAATTTTAAGCCCTGTCAAACAATTCTTAAATAATTAATAAATACATAAAATAAATAATTTAGCAATGACGTCGTGTCAAGTAGCATAGTCGCATTTATTAATACGCAAAGCAATTTCATAACTTATTTTAAATAATAATGCACAATAAATAAGATTTTAAATAAATAGCGCCGCATTCTAAAATATTAAGCACTAATTAAATAACACGCCCGCATTTATTATTTAAGCACCTAAATAATTTAATCACAATTTAAAATAACTTACCACTAATTAAATACATAATACCTAAAACTAATACACTTAAACTAACTACCCAGCCCAATTACCCACGCCCAACGCAGCCCACTACACCTAATCAGCCTAACCCGCCTAGCCCAATTACCCACGCGACCCGCAGGCCCAAATCCCCACAGCCCTTATATCGCCTTTATCCCATCGTCCACAAGACAGAACCTAAAAGCTTCATAAAAAACGCAGCCCTAAACCTAAAAGAAAGCAACCGCCGCACACACCCCTCCCCTTCACCCGCGAATCTCGCCGGATTTTCAGGGTGGAAAATCCGACGACTTTGCTTTCCCTACCAGTATTATTCGAATCACACAAAATCGCCCCTTTTATGGTAGGAACCTTTAACGAAATCGCACGAAATCAGTAAGAATAAGCACAAAAAATCTCAGCCTTGATTACTTACAAACTTAGAATCCAAATCACACGACCAACCGGCCCGTGGATCGTGCCTACCCGGGCACCCTGGTGATACAACATCGTGAGAAAACCAGCGGAAATAAAAACTTAAACATACAAATAGATATGGATCAAGATAAAAGAAAATAGGCCAACCAAAACGGTTGTCTTTCAGCATATATGTATATATCGACCTTTGAACATTTACAATCCTTACAACCCTACCCACAACAGTGCTACAGACCTCTAAGATTTTTACAACAACTATGACGGGACAGGGCCCCGCCATACCCCTGAATGTACAAGAACCTCTGCACTGTGGTAACATACCAAAAGATAAGCCTCAAGGAACGGAGCTTCAATACGTGAAATGTGATCCTATAAGCGGGGATCGACGGTAGATGTACCTTACCGCGGCATGAACGCACTCGGCGAGGTCAAGACAACAGTACCAAGTATGTGAAACTGAAAATACTGTAAATGAAATCATAATAGTCTATAAAAAGCAGGAGACATGTATGATAATCAACTACAGTACACAACATATAACCAGTCATAACAAGTCAGGGACTCACGCCCTCCAAATCATCATTCGTGCCCGTGGAATTCCTTCATCACTGCCGGCAGTCTATGATATAACAACACCAAGGAGTATACATGAACACCGTGTCCCACTGCGTGTCATAAAACCGTCTGAGGCAAGTATAACTACCGGATCCGACCGCATCAATAATATCGCATAACCATATCATGAAGGCGACACGCGTGGCAATAGCCTCCACCAGCCTCCTCCTCGTGCCACGAATGACGGGGCAAGTGAATCGCTACGCACCAGATCACAACCGTAAGTCACGGCTCCATCCAAACACCGACTCGCCGAAGGCGACACGTGGCAGCGACTAGCCTCCACTCCCACCGCGCCACGTGGTGACGGGGCAAGTAAACAGGCTACGCACCCGATCACAACCGTAAGTCACGATACTTCGCCATAAATAACCATAATGGTCACATGTCCACATAATCCATCATCGGTGTAGACATGCCCATGTAATAATAATAATGGAAGCATACCCGTGGAATCTTCCACACGCCAGACGTCCAAGTAAGTTCTCAACAAGTCAACCGGCCCTCCATCGAGAGACGCGGTAGTATAGAAACACAATTTTTGCACAACAAAGGCTATCACAACAAGCATAGGCAAGTTACATAACAACAAGCATAGACAAGTTACAACAACAAGCATAGACAAGTTATACACAACTCAAGGTACTTTCATTTTATGTCAAAGTCCGGGTTTTAACCCTAAAGTACTACGTACGTTAACTTCCTTTTAAAGAGATCCATTCCTTTTATAAAAGTCACCCGATACCCGTAGTATAAAATTAGAGTGACTCACATTTTTAAGTAAACCAGAACACTTCCTTTTTTCTAAAATCAAGTAACAACATTCTTTTCCTAAAGTTCCAGTTTGCCTAATTTCAATTGCTTAAGTCTCTTTATTTTAGAAAAGTTTCATAGTTCAATGTCTTAATCTCTTTTAAAACAATTGAGTAACATATGACATATGTGTGAGCAGTTTATTCTTGTTTATAACCATCTTATTAAAGCAGCCATGATCTAGAAAATGTAATATCATTTTGTCTTATCTTAGCTTCTATGCAGATGGAGGTTTCAACTGATTTTTATAATAATTCATTAGTCAGTACATTTTCCTTTATTAACGCTGCAGTGGTTTGTTCGATACTTGTTCTCATTCCCGAAATCAGTAAAACATTATCCCTTTTATCTTTCCTTAAGACGTTATACCTAACTCCCCATAAAGCTAGTATAACTCTTAAGCTTTCAAAAACCAAATATTACTCTTCTTTCAAAATGATTCTTTTGAAATACTTCAAGTTCTTTATTATCACACATCAAGTCAATTATAAGTCAAATCAGTTACCTTTTAAAAACCACAAAGCATTTTCTTACCTTCATAAAGCTGTTATAACCAACTTCTCATAAAGCCGTTATAACACTTTATGTTTTAAACCAATCAAATACATTTAACACATGTACGTCTACCGTACTACATAGTTATAGACATATCATGCTAGAAAAGATAGGAAGAGGTTCACATACCTCGCGACGATTATCGACTAATAGCAAAACGCTCCAAGTACCTCAAACCGTCGGCTACTCCTGCAAGTAGATCACGCCATACGTAGTACTTCAACCTATAAAGGCCACAAGGCGCCTATTATCATCTAGATCTCAACGTAGAATATTCTACGTAAAATTCGCAGACCTCCCTCCCCGCAACCGCGTAAATCTCTTCTATCGAGGCTCGCTAACAGCCAACAACTCCCGAGGGGTTGTACATCTAATCCGACGTGTACAATTCTACTTCACAAGAATGCTACACAAGTCTATCTGATACACCCTATGTAATTACGATTCGCTTCTTCTTTAAATTCAGCTTAAGTCAAAAGACATTGCCGCAAAACTATGTTCATTCTATATATAGTATACTTCAACTATATATTCCTACAACATGAAATTTCCAATTACAATAGAAGAAGAATATTTACCTCGATAAGCCCAAAATTATCCAAGTTTAAATGTCGATCCTGAGCAAGGTTTAGCTCCTACTCCGCGCTCCAACCCGCCTCCAAACAACCCTTAGAAGTTCTACACAACTTCTACTTAACACTTCAACCGACTATGAAGATTTTCCTTAGGGTTTCGTTTAGTGGCTAAAGGAAGTATAATAGTATTTTAGGGCTTTTCAGATAGAGGTACTTGAAAATACTACAAGGTATTTGGGCTAAAGTATTTGGGTAAAGTAACAATACTTGGAGAGTATTTCTCACCAAGGGGTAGGCTCGGCTAGAACTACTAGGCAAGTGGGGTACTCTCTACCGATAGGCCTCACAGGGGAGGGTTTCTGCTAGCACAACTAGGAGGGGAGAGGGTTGGACGAAAGCTCATGAGGAGAGGAGTAGTTTGAGACTTAGAGAAATGCTCAAGTGAGGATGAAGAAAGTCTTCAACTTAGAGGGGTATTTATAGGCCAACCAATGGCCAACCAATGGCCAAGATGAAGCCAAGTGCTAGGCAAGTGTAAGGCCAAGATTTACCCAAGTACACCTTATCCATCTACCACCAAAATATCATACCTAATCCTTGACCAAGGAAAAGGCCAAGAAAATCGTCCCACTTGCCCAATTGCCCAACGAGGTGACAAGTGTCACCCTCCCGTTGGTCCAAAATATTTCATCTCTCGGAAAAATCCGCAAAAAATATAAATGACATAGCCGGAATTTTCCCTTCGCAAAGTTTGTAAAACGTTTCGTCGGAAAACGACTCTTTTCGGGGGTTGTGCACAAATTTCGAACCTTGCCTACTTTAAGGCTTAAACTTTTATACGTACGCCCTCACGTACATACTCTGGAAATACGGGGTATAACATTCTTCCCCCCTTAGAAACATTCGTCCCGAATGTTCCTTCTAAGTCTCATAACACACACACGCCGGTATAGCCTTCACTACTATACTTACGAAACCACACATGCCACACCTGGCCACAAAATAACATGCGCGAAAATACTTAAATCCAAGCCAACGAGGAATCACCTCGACGATGCAAAACAATACAAATTCTCACTCCTGGTCCAAAGGATATTCCCTTCGCACATTCATTTCACAAAAATGATCACTTCCACTTTTTAGCACAAGTTCACTTCTTTCCTTTCTCGCCGTACCCTTCTCGAACACTCGAACTCTTCCTAGTACACGTACACTTCATTCAACGCTTCTGTTTCCAAAACTTTGGAGTCACTACCTCCAAACTTGGTCATCTTACTAGCTTCACTTTCCTCTAAGGCCATTCCCGGCCTTCACGAACCGATTCTGGTCGAACGCATCCACGAATTCATACGATGGTTACCTAAACTTGGGCCTAGCACCCTCGTGATCCTACCACCTGGCGGGACCACCTCGAACTGACCCAACCCCAAACCGGGCTACGGGTTGACCCGCAACATGGCCCCAACCCGACCCACTTAACGCATCAAGCTATTGTTCCCCGATCCGGAACAATCTTACCTATACAAGTCATGAAAGCTACCACTTCCATTACAACCCAAGGAAATTATCCCCCAACATATTTCACACATACTAAGTACTTGACAACGACCAACCGTAAAATCATCCAATTAAGACGGCCTTACATCTAAGGTCTCAACTGTAATATTCTAAGGTTCAAAATTTTCTCATCCCCAGACTTACCCTTTTTCACTAACCAGGCTTCTAAATCACATTTTAGCACAAAGTTATCCGAACATAACACTTAACACATCATCATAACATCAATACATACAAGTCTCTAGAGGGTTAAGGATATACCTGAAAATAGGCGGTTAAAAGGACCGCTAAAACTGGGAACTTCCACCGCGACCTCTGTGGCTCACGGTGTATGAACATCCCGCCTAGCTATGGAAGGTGAAGAACCCACAATCGATCTAGTAGTCAGGCTATCCCGCCATCTACCCGGCCTGGACAGCTTCGTCAAATGGCCCTGTCGGCCGCAAGTATAGCAATCTCCCAAACCAGTACGACATTCTCCCCTATGGGCTTTACCACAACGGCCACACTGAGATACGGGTGGCCTCATCTGGCGAGCACTTACTCCCGAAAATCAAACACAGGAGCTCTGCCTCGCTCACGAATATCCCAAATGTCCCGACGACGGTGGGGACCACTTGCATCGGGCGAGGCGCATAATCGGTTCGCCGCTGGCGAGGTCCGCCTCGAAAGTCACCAAAGGACCTCGCTGCTCGCCTCTTCGCGATCTCGGCCATTCCGTCGATCTCTCCGCCTCACATCCAAGTGCATAAGCTCGCACGCGGCAATGTCCATGCCCACCAAGAGCTACACCCGAACAACTCTCTCGCTAGGTAATCATCGAGCCTCAGAACATATCGGTGCACTCGATCCTCCATACTAGCTACTAACGCGGACGTCACGCCAATGAGTCGAACTCCATCATTGTACCCAACCGCACGCCTGCTCGCCGCAACACCAAAAATCGTTTACCGAGCCTCCTCATCTGCGAGGCAAGAAATGTGCAGAAATGCCCCGAACTCGTCCCATATACCGGAAGTGCATTCTCTCCCGACAGCTCCCATGAATCAAACCCGATCATGCGGTATCACGCACCGATGCGAACCTAGACCACCGACTCGGCCTCCGATGCTGATCACTCTACGATCGTCAGAATCGCTTGATGAACTCACGCGGATCATCCTCGTGCCTCGACCCATAAAACTCAAGTGCTACAACTCGTAAAATCTCGTAGCCTCAAACTATCTCGATCTGGGTGAACCATGGTGCTCGAACCGCCGGCCCACTTATCCTCGTGTCGCCACAACTCGCCAATAATCGCCAACTCCTCAGAACCCGTCTTCTCGCTTCCGCATCGCGGACCGAGGCTCGTGTAATGTGGTCTGCAGAGATCGCCGCTTTACTCGCAGCCTCCTCTCACGCTTTGCCCTTCTGGGCCCGGGTTGCCTTGCGCGGAGGCATAACTGGTAAAAAACGAAATACGTCAGAGGGGTCCAACTTATCACACAGCTCTAAGGCACGATCTCAGAATGAGAATAATGGAAACCAATCCTAAATGTCCTATAGCCTCCTGCTTATAGATGTGGTGCACAACACATCGATAATCAAGACTCTATTAGACACGGTCTGTAGACACTTTCCGAGGACTAACTGCTCTGATACCACTTTTGTCACGACCCGAACCCGGGCCCGTGACTGGTGTCTTACCCCGGGCACCCTAGTGATACAACATCAGAGAAAAACCAGCGGAAATAAAAACTTAAACATACAAATAGATATGGATCAAGATAAAAGAAAATAGGCCAACCAAAACGGTTGCCTTTTCAAAGATATATGTATATATCGACCTTTGAGCGATTCATAATCCTTACAACCCCGCCACAACAAAGGCTGCTGCACTCTAAGATTTTTACAACAACTATGACGGAGACAGGCTCGCCATACCCCGAATGTACAAGAACCTGCTGCACTCGTGGTAACATACCAAAAGATAAGTCTCCGAAGGAACGGAGCTTCCCAATACGCTGAAATGTGATCCTATAAGCGGGGATCAACAGTCGATGTACCTCTACATGCGGCATGAACGCAGCCCCCGAAGGAGGTCAGTACAACAGGTACCAAGTATGTGAAACTGAAAATACTGTAAATGAAATCATAATAGTCTATAAAAAACAGGAGACATGTATGATAACCAACTACAGTACACAACATATAACCAGTCATAACAAGTCAGGGACTCACGCCCTCCAAATCATCATTCGTGCCCGTGGAATTCCTTCATCACTGCCGGCAGTCTATGATATAACAACACCAAGGAGTATACATGAACACGTGTCCCACCGTGTCATAAAACCGTGACGGCAAGTATAACTACCAGATCCGACCGCATCAATAATACCGCATACCATATCACGGCCGACACGTGGCAAGCAATAGCCTCCACCGCCTCCTCCTCGCGCCACGTAATGACGGGGCAAGTGAATCGCCACGCACTGATCACAACCGTAAGTCACGGCTCCATCCAAACACCGACTCGCTAAGGCGACACGTGGCAAGTGCCGCACCAGCCTCCACTCCACCTCCGCTACGTCGTATGACGGGGCAAGTAAACAGCACGACCCGATCACAACCGTAAGTCACGATACTTCGCCATAAATAACCATAATGGTCACATGTCCACATAATCCATCATCGGTGTAGCATGCCCGTAATAATAATAATGGAAGCATACCGTGGAATCTTCCACACGCTGACGCCCAAGTAAGTTCTCAACAAGTCAACCGCCTCCATCGAGAGACGCGGTAGTATAGAAACACAATTTTTGCACAAAGGCTATCACAACAAGCATAGGCAAGTTACATAACAACAAGCATGTATGTTACAACAACAAGCATAGGCAAGTTATACACAGCTCAAGGTACTTTCATTTTATGTCAAAGTCCGGGTTTTAACCCTAAAGTACTACGTACGTTAACTTCCTTTTAAAGAGATCCATTCCTTTTATAAAAGTCACCCGATACCCGTAGTATAAAATTAGAGTGACTCACATTTTTAAGTAAACCAGAACACTTCCTTTTTTCTAAAATCAAGTAACAACATTCTTTTCCTAAAGTTCCAGTTTGCCTAATTTCAATTGCTCAAGTCTCTTTATTTTAGAAAAGTTTCATAGTTCAATGTCTTAATCTCTTTTAAAACAATTGAGTAACATATGACATATGTGTGGCGCTTATTCTTGTTTATAACCATCTTATTAAAGCAGTCATGATCTAGAAAATGTAATATCATTTTGTCTTATCTTAGCTTCTATGCAGATGGAGGTTTCTACTGGTTTTTATAATAATTCATTAGTCAGTACATTTTCCTTTATTAACGCTGCAGTGGTTTGTTCGATACTTGTTCTCATTCCCGAAATCAGTAAAACATTATCCCTTTTATCTTTCCTTAAGACGTTATACCTAACTCCCCATAAAGCTAGTATAACTCTTAAGCTTTCAAAAACCAAATATTACTCTTCTTTCAAAATGATTCTTTTGAAATACTTCAAGTTCTTTATTATCACACATCAAGTCAGTTATAAGTCAAATCAGTTACCTTTTAAAAACCACAAAGCATTTTCTTACCTTCATAAAGATGTTATAACAAACTTCCCATAAAGCCGTTATAACACTTTATGTTTTAAACCAATCAAATACATTTAACACATGTACGTCTACCGTACTACATAGTTATACACATATCATGCTAGAAAAGATAGGAAGAGGTTCACATACCTCGCGACGATTATCGACTAATAGCAAAACGCTCCAAGTACCTCAAACCGTCGGCTACTCCTTAAGCCAAGTAGATCACGCCATACGTAGTACTTCAACCTATAAAGGCCACAAGGCGCCTATTATCATCTAGGTCTCAACGTAGAATATTCTACGTAAAATTGAAGACCTCCCCGCAAATCGCGTAAATCTCCTCTTCATCGAGGCTGCTAACAGCCAACAACTCCGAGAGGGGTTGTACATCTAATCCGGACGTGTACAATTCTACTTCACAGTAATGCTACACAAGTTCATCAGAATACAGTCCTATGTAATTACAGTTCAATTCTCTTCTTTAAATTCAGGCTTAAGTCAAAAAACATTGCCGCAAAACTATGTTCAGTTCTATATATAGTATACTTCAACTATATATTCCTACAACATGAAATTTTCAATTACAATAGAAGGACAGTAGTATTTACCTCGATAAGCCCAAAATTATCCAAGTTTAAATGTCGATCCTGAGCAAGGTTTAGCTCCTACTCTGTGCGCTCCAACCCGCTCCAAACAACCCTTAGAAGTTCTACACAACTTCTACTTAACACTTCAACCGACTATGAAGATTTTCCTTAGGGTTTCGTTTAGTGGCTAAAGGAAGTATAATAGTATTTTCCGGCTTTTCAGATAGAGGTACTGGAAATACTACAAGGTATTTGGGCTAAAGTATTTGGGTAAAGTAACAATACTGAGAGTATTTCTACCAAGAGGTGAGGCTCCTAGAACCACTAGGCAAGGGGGTAGGCTGGCTAGAACCACTAGGCAAGTGGGGTACTCTCGACCAATAGGCCTCAAAGGGGAGGGTTTCACTAGCACAACTAGGAGGAGAGGGTTGACGAAAGCTCACAAGGAGAGAGAAGTTGTTTGAGACTTAGAGAAATGCCAGTGAGGATGAAGAAAGTCTTGACTTAGAGGTATTTATAGCCAACCAACGGCCAACCAATGGCCAAGATGAAGCCAAGTGCAAGTGTGTAAGGCCAAGATTTACCCAAGTACACCTTATCCATCTACCACCAAAATATCCTACCTAATCCTTGACCAAGGAAAAGGCCAAGAAAATCGTCCCACTTGCCCAATTGCCGTCCAATGAGGGTGACAAGTGTCACCCTCCCGTTGGTCCAAAATATTTCATCTCTCGGAAAAATCCGCAAAAAATATAAATGATATAGCCGGAATTTTCCCTTCGCAAAGTTTGTAAAACGCTTTGAAACGACTCTTTCGGGTTGTGCACAAATTTCGAACCTTGCCTACTTTAAGGCTTAAACTTTTATACGTACGCCCTCACGTACATACTCTGGAAATACGGGGTATAACACAAACCATGGCTATATAAAGAGCATGCAAAAGAGAATCGAGGGAGAGGGCTCAGTGAAGTGCGATAAATAGCAAAACAAGAGAGCGAACATCGGGAAGGAGCGGTGGGCAAGAATCCGACCACTTTCTTTTCGACTAACAAGAGCCAACCGGAGAGAATAGGAAAAACACTAGAGCAGCATATCGAAAATCCGCACCTTGAATCGACCATAAACCGCATCGCTTTCAATCGCATTGCAATAACCCGTCGAGTGGACCGACGACTTGATACGCTGCCTCGGTTCGCTGCCCGGAGAAGGTAAATCCGTTCTCTTTCAGATTTCTTGGGCAATTTACGCTTTATAATCTGTTTGAATGATATGTGCTGTTAGTTGTGTTTAATACCATTTTCGTATGATTTGAAGTGCATTCGTTTATGTCGAACCTGTTCAGTCAGAACTAATTGCTATTGGCATTCGTTATTATGTTTTGTTAATGTGATTAGTTTGATACCAGCATCGGTAGCGTGTTTGTATATATGGCGGATAATATCTGATCTTATTGTGTTTTGTTAAGATGATTAATAGATTCACTTAGTTCAAAACCATATCTAGCCTCTGTTTAGGTTAGTCCAAGGTTTACATACTACTCTGTTGTCAAATTCCAAGATGTTCGAGTCATATCATGGAACTTGTGTAATCCTATTAACTGGTTGTGTCTTTCCTGCGTGTTACATGTCATAGGATCAGTTTTGTTGTTTGGTTTGAAGATGGTAAACTCCTAACTGCCATCATTTCTTAAAAAAAAGTGATGTGTGTATTACTGAAATCAGATTGAAGCATGTCTTTCCATCCTATAATGTCTGCATACCCGCAGAATTCCCTGTTAGGATGAGTGTTGTTGTACCTGTCCAAATTGTCAATTTCGTGCTATTTTGATCACTTCATCTCAAGCTTAAAATACATCAGCATGTCTTCATTCTTCTCTAGAATAACCGGTGTGTAGAAAATGTTGGGAATCGCTTCATTTGTTTTTACATTATGTTGGTACTATGCCCTACCTATTTCCTCGCTTAAATGATGTCTGCGTCGATACCGCATCATATTGAACCAATGCGGTCATGTTAAACTTATGTCCATATTCGCTTCAAGCCTGCGTAGTTGGAATCGCCGTTTGCGTGCGTTCATGAGCCTCTATTTTCTGTTGCTCATATGTAGTTTGTATTCCAAGACCTGTTACCTTATTCGATAGACTTGGGTTGCTGAATGTTTGGGCCAGTCAATTGTCCTTTCTATGTTAATTGCCATCAGCAGCGCTAAATATTTTGGATACGTACTTATGTGTTATTTCCATATTAACCTTTATTTCCATTGTGCATGATAAGTCTTGAGCATATACTAATCTTTATCTTTCTTTTTGCTACATGAAATGCACCGGAGCAAAAATGAAGAGTCTCCCGGCGAGACTCATCACGAGCTACTTCAAATGGCTACCCGCATCTATGTGCACCCGCATTCGCATTCCCGCTTGTAAATTCCTAAGACAAAATAGGATAAGATGATGTCGCCACACATCTTGAAAGCCGCGATCATATCCACCTTTTATCTTATTTGTTTAAATTGTTGCCTAATTATTTAACTTTGTAATTAATAGGTTGTCTAGAACAATTAATCCTTGAATATATGAAATGGGGTGGTTAGCTTTAAAACTTGAAACACACTTCTAATTTATCTATCTTAGGCCTGTCATTCATGTTTAATCTCTTGCCTAATCGTTAAAATTGCATATCTAAAACTAACGCACCACTTCTTTGATTTCACAGATAAATGCATATCAATAGCCCATAAATCGACTTTGCACCATAAACAATATAAATGCACACTTTAAAACTTTATAGCATTTTTATCAACATGCCTCCTTTTATAAAATATTTTGAAGCATCCTTTATATTTTCAAAACAAGCATTTTTTAAGCATAATAATTAACCCTAGGTTTGGCAGGACAACCGCAAGTTAGCGGATCTTAGAGGGTGCCTAACCCCTTCCCTCTGGATTAATAAAGAGCTCTTACCCACAATCTCATTAAGTTTAGCCGACCATAATATATGGAGTTAATGTTTACTTTAAACTAGTTAACATTTAGGTGTCCTAATTCACCCAAACTAATTAGGTGGCGACTCCGCGAACCCCTTAGCACTTTTAGCACCCTTTTAACACTTTTAATATGCTAGCACTTTTTAAGCACCCCTTAACATTTTAACACCTTTTAACATTTAACACTTTTATTTATTTCTAACCTTTTTATTTAAGCAGTGTTCGCTATAAAATGTCGCGATCGGAAATGGGTGTGACACCACGTTGTGAGACTTTACTGGGTATGTTATCGTTGTTGTTGTATAAAGAGTAAGATACTATCTTTCACATTTTCTTTTTTAAACATTCAAATATAAAACCGTTTGGTTTCTCTTTTTTTTTTTTCCTTTTTAGCGTGAATAAATTTTCTTTTTTTTAACCCTTTCTTTTAGGTCAAACATAATTAAAACTTTCCCTGATTTAGTTGCAGAAAATTGAACGCAAGTGAGAAATATTATCACCAAGTTAGGTTTGTTTGGAAAACAACACATTTTAATGAGTGTTTTCAACACAAGTGTGTTTGATTCGCGTAGGGTAAACGGAATGAAAAGGAAAATAATTACCCTGATTGTCCCTACATGTTTGGTTCTGGGTGGTCCGAAATCGGGGGTCCGAGGTGGTCCGGAATCGGGGGTCTGGGGTGGTCCGGGGTCCGAGTTGAGGAAAAAGAATGAAAATACCCAGGGGTAGGGGAATCAATCTAAGGGAAATGGAATGAAAAAGAGGTTAAAGGAAATGAAAAAGTAGGCCAAACAAACAACTTCAAAGAGAATCAGGAGATTTCATTCTCTTTTACTTTCCTTATTATTCCGAACCAAACACACCCTTATTCTCCAAACCAAGAGGGTACATAGGTGTTTCAAGAAAAAAAAAAGTTGGGTGGTCGGGTCTTTTTCAAGTAATCCCTCGGTTCTGTCAACTGCTCAACTAGGCCAGTGTTTTTCTGTTAACAGCTGCTTCTTAATTTCCCAAATGATCCCTAAAGTTTCAATCTTTGGAACAATGAAGCAAAAACCAATGTCACAAACCAATTTCAAGAACCACTTTGATATCCTCTCTGAAGAGCTTGTATTTTCAATTCTTGATTGTTTCAACAATAACCCACTTGACAAAAAAACATTTTCTCTTGTTTGCAAGTCTTTTTATGCTATTGAATCTCACCATAGAAAAATATTGAAACCCTTTAGGTCAGAACACTTAACAAATATTCTTAATAGATACCCACAAATTACCCATCTTGATCTTTCTCCTTGTCCTAGAATTACTGACACTTCACTCACAGTAATTTCTTGTTTGTGTAAGGAAACGTTGAATTCAATTAATCTTTCTAGGTCTAAGTTTTTTACCCATGTGGGGTTGTCTAATTTGGTGATGAATTGTGGGAATTTGGTTGAAATTGATTTGTCAAATGCTACTGAGTTGAAGGATGTTGGTGCTGCTGCATTAGCTGAGGCAAAGAATTTGGAGAGGTTGTGGTTGGTTAGGTGTAAGTCTATAACTGATATTGGACTTGGGTGTATTGCTGTTGGCTGTAGGAAGTTGAGGTTGCTTAGTTTGAGATGGTGTTTGGGTGTTGGTGATCTTGGTGTTGGTTTGATTGCTGTTAAGTGTAAGGAGATTCGTACTTTGGATCTTTCTTATCTGCCGGTAATGGAACTTTTCTTCCCTTAACTTTGTTTTTCGTTCTGTTTTTTTCCCTTGCTGTTGTTTCCTTTGCTTCAATGATCGTATTATTTGTTGTTGCTACTGTTCTTTTTCTATTATTTTCAACGTTACTTCTTCACTGCTGTATTTTCTTTTCAAACCTGCATTGATATGCTTTACTTGAGCCGAGGTCTATCGGAAATAGCCTCTCTACCTTCCCAAGGTAGGGGTAAGGTCTGCACACACATCACCTCCCCAGACCCCATTTGTGTGATTACACTGGGTATGTTGCTGTTGTTGTATTCTGTTTTTCCCTTCTTTGGATGGTGAGTTTGTTTGGGGAAGCTGAGCTTGCTTTCTGTTTATGTTTCTTTTCAAGTTAAGTTGGGACGAAGTTGTCAATAGTAGATTACCTAGAGAAATAGGTCAAAGAAATTTCGACCGAATATTTAATAGTTGGTCCATTCTCAGCCTCGGTAAAGTCCATCGTGTTTTCTATTATACATGTTTCTGTTTCTGTTTTTCATGGTAAGTTAGTTTGTCTAATATAGTTCATTTGAAGATACTTAGACGGTATGCTCGTTGATTGGTTGGTTTCCGGTGGACAATAATTTGTAGGGTTAAATGATGGCTTGGTCAATTAGATGTGTGTGTTCATTCTTATTGAGTTCTTTTGAGTACTGTTATTTGAGTTTTCATAGTCATACTCTGCCAAGTTAGTTCCCCGATTGATGGCTTATCATATTAACTTGTCTTTCACGAATCCCTGCTTGTGCCAGTACGAGTAAATGAGTTACCAAAATGGTTATGGACGCGGTTTATTTGAATTCTGATGTATGATGAATGTTTAATATGCATTGTCTGTCATAGAATAAATCTAGCTTACTGAAAATAATTTATCCAGCTTTTGGGAGATTTAGCCCATGTTTTAGTAGGTACCTAGCGTATTAGTCAATGTGTGCACAAGCTGGCAAAGAAACCATCCTTATAAATAAAATGTTAAGCCGTGTTTAAATTTCTCACTGATATATTTAACTTAGTCGATGAGAATTGTGACGCCCATGGCGGATTTTCTTCAGAAGGGAAAGTTCTGTTCATGTGATTTCTAAGTCCCTTTTTGACCTATAAATTTACCACGACTTTGATATGAGCTTAAATGGTAATTCTTATAGTTGACCCCAAGTTGCTTGAGGTTAGGCGTGGTAGTAGTTGTTGGTGTTATCATTTACCACAACTTTGGTTCAGAACTTAAATTCCAGATGTACCAAGTTTCCCGTGATTGGCTGTTTTTATAAAGTTGCTATATGTAATCTGTTTCTGTGTTCTGTTATTGCATCCCATCTCTTTTCCTTCTTTTTTTCTTTTTTCTTTTTTCTTTTGTCTAGGCTTTCGTTAATGATCATACAGTAATGTTTTTAATCTTCTTATTACACAGATCACTAATGAATGCTTATCATCAATCTCGAAACTGCAATATCTTGAAGATTTGGTTCTAGAAGGTTGTTATGGAATTGATGATGACAGCGTTGCATCCCTCGAGCAAGGCTGCAAGTCACTGGAGGTATGTACTTTGGAAGACTCTGTTTAACAGATTTTGATTCTCATATTTGTCTCTCTTTCAGAAAAAAATGAAAATTAGAAAATAAAGATGATATTGTTGTGGGAAAATTGCCAAAAGCCCCCAGCACTTAGCTCAATTGGAAAAGGTTGAGGGATTTGTGACTTAGGTCATTGGTTCAAGCCCTGTGCGGCAAACTAAGTCTGGTATTTAAGTGGAGAAGAGCAGAGGGCGGACCCATTATCCCCGAGTTTTGAAGGCTGAAAATTGCCAAAAAACTGTGATATTGTCTAGCATCAAGCAATACTTCTTTCAGATGTACAAATATATGGCCTTTTTTTTCCTAATTGCCTAGTCAATAATTGGAGACCCACTGGGACAATGCTACTATAAGTTCTTTGAGATAGTTAACGAGTAACTCGGATTTTACGCACTAGAATTCTATCTATTCATGAGATGTCCCAAAGAAGTGAACTATTGTGTAACTCAAGTGTTGCCTTACACACATCATGCCTTTTTGTCTCTTTTTTCTCCTTTAATAACTTTGTTAACAAGGTCCTATTGACTAATGTCGGTTTATGATTTTTGGATCTTTTCAGACACTTGATATGTCGAGCTGTCAGAATGTTAGTCATGTGGGCTTGTCATCTCTCACCAGCTGCGCTGGATGTCTGCGGCAACTTATATTAGCATATGGTTCTCCTGTAAGCCTTAACAGACTTGAGCATCTTTCAGTAGTACGAATTTTAGTTTGATTGATGATTTAAGATTACTGGTATTTTCAGGTAACGCCAGCTGTCACAGATAGCTTGCAGAAGCTTTCCAGGTTGCAGTCGGTCAAACTAGATGGTTGCCAAGTTACATGCTCTGGACTGAAGGCTATTGGAAATTGGTGTATTTCACTTAAAGAACTGAGCTTAAGTAAATGTTTGGGAGTGACAGATGAAGGTCTCTGCTCCCTCGTAACAAAGCACAAAGACTTAAGGAAGCTTGACATTACTTGTTGTCGCAACATAACTCATGTATCGATATCCCATATAACGAATTCCTGTGCTTCCCTTACTTCTCTCAGGATGGAGTCTTGTACTGTAGTCCCGAGAGAAGCTTTTGTTCTAATTGGACAGCGATGCCAGTACCTTGAAGAGCTTGACCTTACAGACAACGAAATTGACGATGAAGGCTTGAAGACCATTTCCAAGTGTGCCAGCCTTTCCAGCTTAAAGCTGGGGATCTGCCTGAACATAACCGATCAGGGTCTTATCCACATTGGTATGTTCTGCTCAAATCTTAAGGAGCTTGACTTATATAGGTATGTATTTCACAGTTCATGTGCCGTTAAGAAAGAAAGTACGTAAGACTTTTGAAACTTGTGGTCTAAAATAAGCCATAGATATATGTGTGGCTATAAATCATCTCATTAAGGGTAAAATTGAAAGTTTAAAATGTTAGTATTAAATATAGAAAGGTGTCATTCTATATCGGGACTGACTAAAAAGGAAAGAGTGTCACATAAATTGGGATAAAGGGTACTACATATCTTGTGCAATATTTTTGACATTCTTTTCTTTTTTGTGATGGATTGGAAAAACTCTCACTTTTAATTATAAGAGTACCAGAGATCGAGTGTGCTGATTACTGGGTTATTCTTATTGACAGGTCTGCTGGAATTTCCGACTTGGGAATATTAGCAATTGCTCGTGGTTGTACTGGCCTTGAAATGATCAATATTGCCTATTGCAATCGTATTACTGATGGCTCATTCATATCTTTATCAAAGTGTTCAAAGTTGAATACACTCGAAAGTCGAGGTTGTCCTCTTGTCACATCTTTTGGTCTTGCAGCTATTGCTGTGGGATGTAAGCAACTTACCACACTAGACATCAAAAAATGCCAAAACATTGATGATGCCGGAATGATTCCACTTGCTCACTTCTCACCAAACTTAAAACAGGTAACTGGTGGTTCTCTTTCATTGTATGTTGAGAGAAAATGACAAAAGTGGTCCCTTATGTTTGAGGGTAGGTTTAAAATAGTCCCTTAAGTAAATTTGTCAAAAGTTAACACTTTCCGTCCCCGTCAAATATTACCAAACTCCATCAGTTAGATTCAACGGAAACTATGAAAATAAAGAAATTAACAGAACTCACATTTAGAGGTACAACTTTTGTAGTTTCGGCTATTTTTAATTTATTTCTAGAGTCTAGTACAACTTTTTGAGGTGTATTTTGTTTTGTTTTTTTTTAATATTTTTAGTGTCTAGTATAGATGTTTGTATTGCATTTTTAGGATTTGGTGGAGCTTTCTTGGTGTTTATAGTTAAATATTTTTTCCACTGTTTTTGTCAAATTTAACCGACAAAGTTCAGTAAATATTTCACGGAGACTAAAAGTGTTAACTTTTGGCGAACTTGAAGGACTAAAACTGTTCAGTGCATACGTAAGGGACTATTTTGAATCTACCCTCAAATAGAAATGACCATTTTTATTGTTTTCTCATAATGTTGATGAACTGGAGCATTGACATCTAATATGAGCTGGTCTCATCCGTCATATACAGATAAATTTATCCTACACTTCAGTGACGGACGTGGGGCTGTTGTCTCTTGCCAGCATCAGTGGTCTGCAGAACATGACAATCCTGCACCTTAAAGGTTTATCTTCTGGTGGACTAGGAGCAGTACTGTTGGCTTGCGGTGGACTTACTAAAGTTAAGCTGCAAGCTTCGTTTAAATCATTGCTATCGCAACCTCTTCTTCAACATTTAGAAGCCCGAGGTTGTGTCTTCCAATGGAGAGAAAAAACATTTCAGGTATTTCTTTCTCTGAAAATATATGAGATACTTCTGTGTTTGTCAGAAATATATCGTAGTGTGAATCAATTAGAATTTTGCATATTTTAGCTAAAGATGACGTAGTTCTGGATTGATCTAAAGGGTTAATGCAGTTTCAGGGCCTTTCTTGCTTTGCATTTAATTCAGACAATAGAAAAGGCGTTATAGCTTTGGATTATCTTTGTTGTGATAATGAGAATACCTTGTTTTGCTTGATGTAATCATAAATTATCTTACTCCTATCGGTTAAAGACAGGCTGAAGTAGATCCAATATGCTGGAAAATTCAGCTGGACAATTTAGAGTGAAGATTTGAGGCATTTATGTTAGTGGTCAATGGATGAAATGGATCGTCGTCTCAAAGTTTCTAAGTTCATCTGTTAACACTTAGTCAGGCAAGGTGCATTGTTTATGGTGCCTGTTTTTCCCGTTCGTGTCTGCAAGTTGTTCATCTGTATTTTCTAAGTACTCTGTAAATTCCAAAAATAGATCAATTTTGTCACAAATGTATTGAGATGGATTGAACAGATTGTAAAAATCATGTTTATGAACTAACTATCAATGACTTCTTTGTGAATCGTTTATTACTTTTGACTGATGTGGTTTTACTGATGATTTATATTGAAATGTAGTGTCACAATTTGAACTTTTGAAGTTAACTGCCATTTGATTAATCAAGTAACAATTATTGTGCCTTACGCACAAACTTCTTAATTTTTAACAAATCTCACTTAATAGTTCATACTATGACAAATGAGACATCATGGATAGACTATAGAGCAAATACTTGGAGACATTATAAGGGTAAGAAAAAAACAAGGGAAAAGGGTCAAAAATATCCATCTACTGGGGAAAAAGACTAAAAATACTCTTCATTACGTATTTGGGTAAAAAATACCCCTCTCGTCATTAAAATTTTCAAATATACTTCTCTTTTAACAGAAATTACCAAATTTCCCAAAATAACTTGATTTTAAACTACTTGATCACTTGATATTGGATATATAAATGGTTTTTTGTCAAGTTTAGCTCTAAATATACCCCTCCTTGTCAGAATTTTCTTTTTACTCAAACATCCATCAAATTAAACAACTTTTCTTGACCCTCAAAACTTAATGTTTCTCAAAATCATAGTGAATTTCATGCGGAGATCCTTATTCTCCATATAAAATCTCATTAATTTCTTTAGTGAGTATCAAAGCACCGATTTCGATTATACGTGTGGGTAGAATGACCGGGGCTGAAGTTACGAGGGCTAGCAAGCTGAAGAACAGTTTAGGAAAATTGAGGCTCAGATCCAAGCAAATAAGGGTGAAGCTGATTCTAAGCTTGACACTCTTTTGAGTCTAAGATAACTGAGTTGAATACTACTTAGTTAGGGATGAAACAAATGATGGAGGAAACTCATGCTGGGTTGATGAGATTGTTGGAAAGGGACCTGGGAAAGGCTACTGAACTAGGACAAGTCAGCAGAGGGGATGGACTTTGCCCAGGCCTAGCGGAATGGAACTTTACCTCAATGGGACTGGTAATGGAAATGGAACTGAGTTTCATCCGGAACTGCAGTTTTCAAACTACAGTGGTGCTGAGCCCAGGGCTTGGTTAAGAAGATATGACAGATACTTCAATATATACATGATTACTGATGCAACTAAGAAGTTGGAGATGACCACTCTTCATCTAGAGGGAGATGCTGAGGCATGATGTTTTTCTTTCACTCTTACTAGGAGGCAAGTGAGGTGGGAGGAACTCTGTGAAGAACTAGTGATGAGGTTTGATGATGATAGTAGTGAATTAATTAATTCAAAATGCTCACTCGGACAGGAACAATGAGAGCCTACTTGCAGAAGTTTGAAGACTTAAAGGGCTCTAGTGTTGATGAAAAGTCCCAGAGTTTCTGATGACTTTCTCTTGGAATGTTTCGTTGGAAGACTTTGAGGAAAAGATAGGCGTGAGACTGTAAAAATGCATGAACCATGCACCTTGTCCCAGGCTGTAGCCCTAGCAAGGAAACAAGAAAGGGTGATTAATGCCATGGAAAAGAAGACCAAGTGGTTACACAAGGGAGTAGCTGCACCAACCAACAAAGATGTGAGTAAGATGGGGTTGACTGGCCAAAAACAGCAACAACAACACGTAGACCTGAGATCAGGTCAGATTTCAGAAAAGTCCCTGAAGCTTGTTGGAGATGTGGGGAAAGATATTTCTCAGGGCATGTGTGCAAGGATAAACAACTGAATTCTATCACAACTGAAGAAGATGAGCCAAGTTAACTAATAGGAGAAGACAAGGGAGAGGCTCAAGGTGAGGAGGAAATGCCTCAAGAGGAACAAATGAAAGAAGTTGTATGTTTAAATGCAATATGAGGAACCCCAGAACATAACACTTTCAAACAAAGGGTGGATTAAGAAGAGAGTAGTGATTATGTTGGTGGACTCAAAAAGCACTCACAGCTTCCGGGATACTCAAACTGCCAAGGAGTTGGGACTGGTGGCACATGTGGACGCACTGTCACACCCCATTTTAACCAGAGTCAAAACGGTGTACGACATATGGATGATTCCTGAATTTATTTAAAGGAGACGCCACCTAATTATTTGGGTGAATTAAGACACCTAAATGTTAACTAAGTAAAGTTAACACTAACTCCATTTGGATGGTCTGCAAAACTTAATGAGATTCTGGATAAAGATTATTTATTATCGGGAAGGGATTAGGCATCCTTCAGGATCCGCTAACTTGCGGTTGTCCGGTTAAATCTATGTTAATTATTGTATTTAAAAATGCAGGTTTTGAAAGAATAGAATTAAGAAAGGATGTTGCAAATAATTACTTGAAAGATATATATATTTTGATAAATTTGCATGAGGTTTGTTTTAAAAATGCATGAAAAGTAGTTTGTTTGAAAATTATATATTGTGTATAAAATTAAAGTTTTATGAAAATATGCACTTATAAGGCATGATTAAAATGCATGTTTTTTTAGAGATATGAAAAAATAAATTTTCGTTTTAAGCTACCCTCTCCTTTATTCTATTGGTCTTAAGTTTACCTATTCTATACATTTCAATATTTATACAAGATTACATAATACATCAAGAAGGA
Organism: Przewalskia tangutica; assembly: GCA_029844215.1. NCBI lineage: Eukaryota > Viridiplantae > Streptophyta > Magnoliopsida > Solanales > Solanaceae > Przewalskia > Przewalskia tangutica. The sequence continues at coordinate 75,983,543 of CM056738.1, read as the reverse complement.
AATAAAATGACGGAATTAAAGAATAATGATAAAAGGACATAGGACAGATGACATTGTCATCCGACTCATTTTGTTTTGAAATTCCGAAGTAGGGAATGCGAGGGACATGGATGCGGATCTTCATTTTCGTCGTAGTCATGTTGAGTCTCATGTCGAGACTCTTCACAAACTCCCGATGCATTTCATGTAAAAAATAAGAAAAGAAAAGGATTAGTAGATAGATATCCCAAACCTTATCAAATAATAAATAAGCATTGACATAAAATTTAACACGTTGAATCATTTAACATCCACGGGACAAGTAAGACCAATCGCCCTAAATTTCAGAAATGGAAGGCTAAACACTTGATGTTCAACTCTCATAATGAAAAAATGAAGGAGGACAGCAAAGAGACAAAGGATTTATTAAATGTATATAAGCTTAGACCAGTGGCAAGTGTGATGAAAAGTCCAATTCTTAAACATTAAACAAACGCGCAAGTCTATTATCGCATACAGGTGAAGCTAACATTAAGGATATTTTATAATATGCAATAGCATTCCAGAAATATAATTTGAATGTGCAAGTGCAGATACATCTATATATATGCCTTAAAGATATGCTGTTTCCAGATTTAATAAAAAAATCATACATCCTTGTAAAGGTGCCGATATACATAATGCATTTGAAACCACCAGAGACATTTTTTTTTTTAAATTAGCAAACATAACCAGCACTGGATTCGATCAACGATGAGCAGCAACCACATAAAAACAAATACACAATGGATTCGAACCATGTCGCAGCAGATACCAAACCCCGAACTCCCACATATATTAGCAAGAGGTTACCACATCGAATATTCAGTCAACAAAGCCAAGATTATAAAAAATAGAGTTACAAGGGTCTAAACATTTAATAAAACACAAACTGAGATAAACTACATTTAAAGAATTTATACACTGAACATAACAAACAAATAAACTACATTATTACCAAACCAGTAATAAAACACACAACAAAACTCAAAAATAAAGTAAAAGAGTTTGAGTCAGCGGACATTTTTGGGGTGCAACGAACCAAGGCGGCAGATGTAGTAGGGGTTGCAAACCGGACGGTACACAACTTGGTTTTGGAAGGGTCTTTTGAATCCAAACGGACTTAGAACTTACCGAATCAAAAGTTTGTTTTGAAAAGAAACTTGAATCTGAGAGTTTGAGTAAGAAAAAGCGAAAAATATTTTAGGTTTTAAAAGGGAGTAAGGCGGCGGCTCAAAGATTGATTGTCTTAAGCTTGTATTAAGAAAGTTAAAAAATGGAAAATATTTGAGGGTTTGAGGGGTGGCAGAGGCGGCTCTCAAGATTGTTTTAAGCTTGTAACTCAAAGTTTGAGTAAGAACTGAGAAATATTTAGGGTTTGAAAGGAGGTAATGGCGGCGGTTGAAAGTGTTCTCTCCTAAATGAATTTCAATGCTTGGTATTTATAGGATTCATTTGGGATTGCTAGGGTTCCAGATTTTGAATTTTTTGGCTCCAAATCAAAGAGCCGTTTGAAAATCATATCTCTGAAAAAACTGAGAGATGAAAGGAGCGTGCGCAGTTACCAAGGTTTGCATGCAAATGATGTAGCATCACTGATTTAGGATTAAAAGCTTTGAAACTTTGCTAAAAATAGCCATGGAAGAGAAGAAACCATCGTTGAGGGAGAAAGGAGCAGTGTCCTAGTTTTGGGCGATTTAGATTTATGTTTTTTCTCATTTTTTAGGGGCTTTGGGGAAGTGGACGAAAAATAGAGCATTTGGGCTGATGGTTCGGATCGATTGGGCTTTGCTTTCTGTGGGTTTTATTTTGTTTCTGAAAGTAAGAAAGGGGTACTGGGCACGAAATCGGGAATTTATTTTGTTCAGGTAGAGTTTGGTGTTAAAAAATAATTTAATTTTACGATAAATAATCGGAAGAGAAGGACAAAATTGGGTGTTAACATGAACCTGTGAGAGTGACAGTGGCTAGTGTTCAGCAAATGTATAGCCATTACAGTAAGAGTCAAGTGGAGGACTAATGGTGTGGCCTTTGAAGATAAGTTCAGATTGCTGAATTTAGGCAGTTTTGACATGGTTCTGGGAGGTGACTGGATGAGAGCTCACACCCGTACTTTTGATTATGAACATTATGCGCTGAAGGTTAAACAGGTTGGCAAAATGGTAACTCTGAAGGGAGAAACAGGTCAAGCAGCTTTGCACCAGATATCAGCAAAGTCCATGGGAAAGCTATTAAGGAAAGGGAAAGCTCTACTTGCCCACCTATTCGCTATGGAGGGCAGTAGCACAAATAATGAAGATGTGATACCAACAGAAGTACAGGTGGTACTTAAGGATTACGCAGCAGTTGAAGAACCTAGATGTCTACCACCACTCAGAGATCAAGACCATGTCATTCCTATCATTCCTAGCCAGTGTCTCTAAGGCCATACATGTACAATTACTATCAGAAGGATGAACTTGAGAAGCAAGAGTCAGAAATGCTACAGCTAGGGATCATTCAACCTAGTCATTCCCCTTACTCCTCCCAGTGTTACTAGTCAAGAAGAAGGATGGAAACTGGAGATTCTACATTGACTATATAGGGAGTTGAATAGTGTTACTGTGAAAGACAAGTTTCCCATACCAATAGTGGATGACTTGTTGGATGAGCTGCAAGGATCAAACCAATTCTCCAAAATTGTAAGTCATGGTAGGAAAGAAGTTAGTTTCTCAGACGGCAATTCTCTAACAATTTTTTCTTATCATTTTGTAGAGCTTAAGTGCCTAACCGAACAACTTCAAACTATTGCATGTATAATTTTTAATTTCCAAAATAATAAACAAGTCAATTTGCACTCTTAATTAACATATCTATAAACGTGTGTATAGTCCTCACAATATACCTTACCCATAATTAGATTATTTTCATATATTGTGTAAATATAATTATGACAAGTCTAGAATTCCTCTTGTGATTAGGTTTAGGATTCCTATTGTATAATGGATGATTATTGTACACTATATATACTTTGATATTAATGAGAAGACTCCCTAAGGGAGATTAATATCATCTTACATGGTATCAAGAGCCTAAAACAAAATCCTAGAATTTTTTGTGTGAGCCGCCGCCACCCAGCCCCCTCTTTCTCGGGCAGTTCCGCTGCTGCCCCTCCCCCTATCCTCCCAAAATTCTTGGTTTTTCTTCTTCTTTCCTCTCTTCTCTAAAAGGATACTCAGGATTCCTCTAATATTTCTGACGTTTCTACCTCCACATATCCCACCACCACGTTGTCATCTTCTTTTCATCCCGCCCTAACTGTTACCAACATCAAGAATTATATTTTCATTCTTCTTGATCAAGAAAACGGTCAGTATTCTCCTTGGGTTGAACTGTTTCGTAATCACGCATGTCTCTATAATGTGCTTGATCACATCAATGACACTATTCCGCGCCCTCCGGAGGTTAATGAGTCTACTTGGCGTCGTCTAGACGCCGGCGTCAAACAGTGGATTTATGGTAGTATTTCTCAGGATCTTCTTTTTACTATCATGAAATCTGGCGCCACAACCCTTGATTTATGGAACCGCTTGGGGGAAATCTTTCAAGATAACAAGCACACTCATGCGGTGTATTTGGAGGAACAATTTAATAATACACGCCTTGAAATTTTTCCCAACATGACTGAGTACTGCAGACAATTGAAACTACTGGCGGATCAACTATCCAACATCGACACGCCTGTCTAGGACACTAAAATGGTGACTATGATACGTTAGCCACCAAAGGCGACTATGATACGTTAGCCACCATGATTCAACAGGCAGATCCACTTTCCAGTTTTAACAAAGCTCGCTCGCAGTTGTTGCTCGAAGAGACTCGGCGTGCTAAGCAGGATAAGCACCATCGGAAGGCGTTAGCTGTCGAAACGCGCCCCCAAGATCCGACGCCGCCAGAAAACTCTCACCCACAGCAGGGACGCGGTGGCAAGGGTGGAAAGGGCCGCGGCAGAGGCGATGGTCGTCACGAGCGTGGTGGCGCGCAGAGGAGGCAATGGTCGTGGTGCGCGGTCGCGACAAATGTAATCAACAACGAACAACAGGGCCCGCAAAATCAGTTCAGCGCCACGGCGCCAAACAAGCGATGCGAGATAAGCGCCGCAGCCTAGCATCAAAGAACCCTTCAACCAGTTCTCCCACCACGGTTTGTTGGGCCCTGCTGCAGCCCCTCGGCAAGTCCAGTACCCGCATCAAACCCACTTCATGCACGGCCAGTTCCAGCAGCCCTCGCCCAACATGACACCCACTGAGTTGGGTCAGGCCTTCAGCAGTCTCCATATGCAACAGCCCGACAACAAACTGGTACATGGACTCCGGAGCCACTTCTCACCTCACCCGATCTGCAGGTATATTCCCAAACTGTTTGGTTTAAAACATCCTCAATTTGTGACAGTTGGTAGTGGCCACCGCATTCCAGTAAAGGGTTATGGTACATCCTACACACCACCTCCTAATCCATTCCCCCTTAATTATGTGCGATTTATACACACACTAAACGCAAGTGCACGTATCGTTGCAAGTAATATAGTCTAGGTAAGACCGAATATCGTCCTCAGGGACTGGTTTTCAAGTACCAATTTTCTATGCTTTAGTTTCTATTTGGTTAACGTTAATTGGGTTGGACTTCTAAACTAATAATGCAGGAAATAAACTAATTATGAAAATACTTTGATTTAAATCAGTTATGATGGGGAATTAGGGCTTCCAAGATCATCAACTATCCACTCTATTCAATCCTTAATACAATTAGACTAATTTCTTCTTCTACGTTAAGATAACAGGTTAACTAGACCGTTTTATACTCATGTTAAGGTAATATAAACACTCAACCCCAATGTAGAACCCTTCTATCTTTCGATGACAAGATTTACCACAAAGGAGGATTAAAAACAATAACCTATTAAACTACACAAGTATTGGGGTACTTTCGTCCATGATTTTAACCTATGTTTATTCAACTATAGCATATTCACAATCTCCCCTTTCGGATTTCGATTAGAAATCATATAAGTGAAGATAATTAGTGATCAATTAATTACCAAGCAATCAAAACAATTATTGAATAAATCTCACAAGTGAAGAAGAAACCAAACTAATATATTAATTCATGAATAGAGTTTCAAGTGAATCACAAGGAAATCCTTAATAAAGTAATTAGCTCCTAGCCATAGTCACGCTAAGAACTAATACAATCTTCATACATGAACTAAAATAAACAAAGAAAAGAGAAAGAAAAGAAAATACTTGAACTAGGTCTCAAATCTTCGCCTCCTAGAGTTGTGTTGTATGTACAATGGATGGATTCAATAATGAGCAGGGTTTTAGGGATTATATAGGTTTTGTAAGTAGGAAAAGTTATCCCTTTTGGACTCGGAAAACGTGTCAAATTCGGCCCAAAATGTCAAAAATATCGCGCGCGCGTGGTTCGATCGGCGCCACAGTACAAAAATCTGCGAGTCTCTGAACTTTAGGCGCCACGACGCCCAAATAGTACTATTCGGGCGACGTGGCGCCTAAATAGTACTATTCACGAATTTCATATTTTTTTCGGTTCTTCGTCATTTTTTCGTCCGGACTTCGTCTGATCTCCTCTATACTTCCCGGAACTTCTTAGACTTCATTTCTTGGCCCTTTTGTGTGCAATTCCATCTCAATTATGCTCATTTCATCTCATTTTTGTCATTTCTTCATTTCTGACCGTTGTGACACAAAAGAAAGGAAAACGACTCTAATACTATACTAAACATAAACAAATGAGTAAAATACTAACTAAAAATGACTCAAAAGTGTGTATAAAATACACCGATCAAACACCCCCAAACTTAACCTTTGCTCGCCCTCGAGTAAAGATAAAAAAGATAGAAATAAAGACACGAAAGAAAAGAAAATAAAATGACTCAAAGACACTGATCAATTTGCTGCACAATTGTCACTTAGAAAAACATGAATGTTAGTAGGATAATATGCATGAACATATAGCATGAATTTTTAGCATTTTAAACACTCAAGTCAGATATTTCGCAAATTCAATTCAATTATGCTCAATGGATGTAAAAATACCTAACTATGCATGTCAATTTCAAAATTCTATGGCATGTTCACTTGCTATTCTCCACTAATCATGGATACACATACTAGAGATCTTCAGGACTTTTCAAGGTTGTAATATATGTTTAGGCAGGGGTAGGTAAAAATAGGCTTTTAGGCTCAATCTTACGTACCATAAGCTCTTTTGTTTTTCAGTTCCTCCCTTTTCTTTTTGATTCTCTTTTTAACCTCATACCTATCTTTCCCTTCTTTTGTTTTGAGAGAATGAGGTGTATGATGAATAGCAGACACCCCCAAATTTAGGCTTTTGCCTATTTATTATTACATTTCACTGGGGTGCTTCAAATTGTTCAATCTCTTTTGTCTCTTTTTCAACACTTTATATTTCAATCATCTCAATTTTTCACTTATGACACAAATATGGAATTATAGGGTGTCAACGAAAGATCTTATTTGGCTCAAAGGGGCTGACTAGGGATACAATTGTAATGTCAGGGATAGACAAAGAATGGTAAGAAAAGGCTAACAAAGAAATGCCTGAGTCATCTCCCTAACATGCATATCCTAACTATTTCGCCTCAAATAGCAAGCAAGCAGACACATAAGCTTAATTACTAACAATGAATAAATCAAGCAAGATACCCCAAATAATTTTTGATTTCATGAATTCTTGGCATATCTAACCTAAGTGTTCAGATGGTTGCTTCTAATTCCATTACATTATTCCACTTTACTCCACTAGGCGTTTCAAGTAACTACATCATGCATGATCTTAAAAAAATTATGACTCAAAAACACACAAAACAAATCACAAAGACTCAAAACAATAAAACAAATTATAAGACACCCCCCCAAACTTAATCAACACATTGTCCCCAATGTGTGCAGACTAAAAATAGGGACAACTTACTGACACAACACAACGGTCATAATGGAGGTCTGGGAGGAAAAAATCTGGAATTTGCATGGAATCTGGATTTCTGAACCTTCGGAGCCACGACCCTGAGATTCAGTGTCGTGGCGCCCAAAGTACTGCGGGCTCTATGAACTCTTGGCGCCACGACGCTGATTCTGGGCGCCGTGGCGCTGATGACGATTTTTCTCTGTTTTCAGCGTTTTTGCTCCTTTTTCCTCAGAGTTAGCTTTTAGTCCACCTGTCATCCAACAACGCAAAACAAGAACCCAAGACCGTGAGACTGTTCAAGACAAAATAAAAATAAACTAAAACAAAAATTAAAATAACATAATTAATAAATATTGGGTTGCCTCCCAACAAGCGTTGTCTTTAACGTCTTTTAGCCGGACGCAATTAACCTTTACTAGTGTCCGACGACTCCTTCTGCGAACTGCTTGCAATCCGTACAGTTATTGTTGCAGGTCTCACTTTTCCTACAACACCTTTGTCGAACAAGGGCCTCAGATCTACAACACCTCTCGGTCATAAATACTATCTTATCTTACTAGATGATTTTTCTCACTTTGTTTGGTTTGTATCCTCTCAAATTTAAATTGGAAGTGTTTGCCAAATTTTTCGAGTTTCGAACATTCATTCAAACACAGTTTGAAAAAGGTATAAAATCTTTTCAGTGCGAATGGTCGTGAATTCAACACCTCCCCTCAAAACGGTAAAGCTGAAAGAATAATCAACACCATTAACAATATGATTCACACTCTATTGATTCATGTCTCTCTACCTCCATCCTTCTAGTCTATGCTGCTAAAATGTCAGAATACGTTCTCAATATTCTCCCAACTATCACACTTCACAATATGACCCCCACCGAAATCCTCTATCATAGAGTCTCATCTTATGATCATCTCCGGATATTCAGTTGTCTCTGCTATCCTAACCTTGCCTCTACTGCCCCTCACAAACTAGCTCCTATGTCCACTCCATGTGTCTACCTAGGCTTCCCGCCGAACCATAGAGGCTATCTATTCTATGACTTGTCCACACGTCAAATTCACATATCTCGTCACGTCACATTCGACGAGACCACATTCCCGTTTTGGAATCTTAAAAAGTTCCAAAAACCGGATTACTCTTTTTTTGACGAGCCTGCCATCTCTCCCTTCATTCTCAGTCAACTTGATCATAGCACTGCCACAAAATCACCTTCTCTACACAGTGGTTCTTCTTCAGCGTCAGTGCCGCGGCTATGAAAATATTTTCACAGGGACGTACCGAATCAAGTAGCTATATGTAAAACTTGTAAAGTTATTTATACTTTTAAAACTGGACAAGGTCATGATGGGACGGGAGATTTAGGAAGACACCTATTGCAAAAACACAAAGTCTTGCATGCCCAATACATTATTGAAAAAGATGGTGAGAAAGTGCCCTCTCAATCGAGACAAGGTTCACATGCTGTCCCGGACAAAGTACACAGTCAAATTAACCCTGTGACGGGGGGAGTTGTAGGCCCTAAATACGATAAAAATAAAGATAGAGAAGCACTAGCAAAATTATTTGCTATGGAGGGTTTGCCTTTTTCATTTTCTGAATCTCCTGATTTTATTCATTATATTAGAGAGATATATAATTCTGCTTATAAAGGTTTTCCTAGATCAACTGTTAAGAGAGATGTATTTAAATTTGTGCATGAATATCAATAGTATTTACGTTATGCATTATATCATTTTAATGACAAAGTCACTCTAACTTATGATATAAGTCGTAGTACTAACGATCATGATTATGTAACGGTAACCTGTCATTGGATAGATTATAAATGGTCTATGCAAAAACGTATTTTAGCATATAGATATATAGATAGTAGGCACACTGGTCAGTTTATTTCAGAAAATATTTATTTAGTCTGCGATTATTACAGAATAATTGATAAAGTTATGAGTATTACATTAGATAATACATCTTCTAACGTATCTGCTATTTATGTTTAAAAGAAGTTTTAACTCCGTCTTTTTCAAAACATTTTCATATCAAATGTGCGTGTCATATTTATAACTTAGTTGTAAAGGATGGTCTTTCACTTTTTCAAGATATTCTTGAAAAAATATAATTTGCTATAAACTTTATTTTTAAAAATAATAGAATCCAACAGAGAAAAGAATATAAAAAAATTTGTCACGATTGTGGACTATCTTATAGAAAATTCCCGAATAAGTACCCACTAGGTGGAATTCTTTATATGACCAACTAGTTGTTGCTTATGATTATAGAAAACCTATCACTTTATTTTTTAACGCCCATAATCAAAATCCAACTGATATGATTGTGGATAATGATTGGGACAAAATTAAAGAACTTATTGTATTTCTAGAGAATTTTCATCGAGCAACAAAAGAATTTTCTACTATATATTATCCTACTATTTCAACTTTGTTGTTTTATATAGCTATAATATTTTTACTGCTTAAAGAATATATGGAAAAACCTGCTTATAAGGCAGCTATTAAAAAAATATTTTATTTCTATTCTCCCTATTTATATTATTAGTGTTGTATTAAACCCGACTATTAAAATAGACGGCTGTAAAAGTCTTATTGAGAATATTTATAATTGTATGGACGTACTATCACCTCCAACTCCCAAAAATTTAAATGTCCCACCACCTATTGAACAAACGCTAGAAGAAGTGTTGGATAGCGTAGAAGATGAATGCAAAAAAGTATATCGCATTATCATCAAGAAAGTGCTAGCAACCAACCGGCTTTCGTACCATTTTCTTCTGCTTCAACACAACCTCTAAAAAACATGTTGTTTCTGTGGATAGTATTGAAAGCCTCAGAAATAGAATGTGCGGTGGTAGCACTGCTAACCAAATTAGCGAGTTCGATGTTTTTGTTTTGCAGGGTACTTTACCGTACCAAGCAGTTGTCAATCAAGACGGAAATGAAAACTTGTTGAAATATTGGATGCAGAATGAGAAGACATTTCCGACACTTTCAATGATGGCCCGAGATGTTTTGAACATTCAAGCGTCATCAATCGTTTTTTCTGCCGGCAGATTTCAAATAAGAGATCACAGACACTCATTAGCCGGAGACAGCTTGGAGATGGCGGTACTATTCAGAAATTGGATACGAGCGGAGCGAAGAATGTGCGGTCAACCAGAGATTAACGAAGAAGAAAACGAAAACTACAACGACATCTTATCTGAAGGCATGAGTAGAGACGTAGAACAATTTGACCAAGATATACCAATTCCAACCGAAGAACCACACGAAATTATAAAGAAACTAGAAAAAATATTTTCAAATTGGTAATTTATTTCATTGCAATTTTAGTATTTTTTCTATGTCTTTTGCAATGTTTTTCAACAACAGTACACTACACTGTAGTAATTCTGAATCTTGTATATTTCAATGAAATAATTAATAATATAAGAGGCACAAAAACAACATTGGGATGCTTTTTTTACTCTCTTCTTGTCTTTGTTCAATTATTTAGTTTATAAATATATATGACTATATGTTAGTATTTTTAATTTAGTGGAATTTTTTTTTTTTAAAAAAACATGGCCCGCCCGTCCCGTCCCGACCCCGTCCCGACCCAACCCGACATACTGCCCACCGGGACCGGTATCGGGACGGGACACGATATCGTTCCGCTCGTACCGGTACCGCCTGGCCTGCCCCTCCTCTCCGTCCCGACCTTGTCCCGACTCCGCCTGGCCCGATCCCACTGGCTAGCCTTATTTTAAAGTTGGTTGGAATGAGAAAAATAATGTATTGTTGAGTGTAATGATTATACTGGTAAAAGTTCTATAATCTAACGGGTGGTTCCATCCCCGGGATAAGGTGCTATATTTTAGAATTAAATTTATATCTAAATTTATATCGTGTTAGATCGAGTATAATTTTTTTTTTGGATAAATTTATATTGTTAATTAAATATAGTATAAATTAAATCTCAGACTTAATTCTGAATTCATCAAACTTAGAATTATTTTATCCCCCCTCTAGTAAAATAAATTAGTCCAAAAAACGTAATTTTAAAACTATAATCCTGAGATAATTTAGTATGTGAACCAAATTGTTAGTAAATAGAAGAACAATGTTGACTAAGAACAAATAAAACGGTAAAAAATAACTTATTAAATTACAGTTGTGTCGTGTGAAGTTACTGCCTTGAAAGCGATTTCGGATCGACTCCGGTGTAAATCGGTTAGTCCGGTCGCTCCCTAATGTTCCGCAACACTTCCGAACAATTGCACTAATGGCTGTAATTTTGGAGTTAGGACAAAGTAATTTGTCCAGAAACAGAAGGAGGAAAAGAACTTTGAAGAAGAAGATATATTTCTCTGTGTGTAAACAAGTGAAGTCTCTACCAGTATTTATATGTAGGTTGTAAGGTCTGAGTAGTGAATATTGTGATCTGCAACGTCTTGAAACGTTCAGAAAATAAAGACTGAGATTTGAAATGTCTCCCAACGTTCAGAGAAATAAAATTGTCATTAAGTCAGAGTATTTATGAATAATGACAGTTGCAACAATTAATTCTAAGTAAGAGCTTTGACCGATTCCAGAATAATTGATTACGGAAGAATAAGTCTTTACCGAATTCATAACAATTAGTTTTGGAGGTATAAGCATTGACTGATAACAACTGATTTTTGATGTATGAGAGCTACGCCCGAACTTTAATCCGGTAATCATGAATTTAGATAATTTTTAGTAAGCTCAAAAATAGCAAAAATAATATTTTATAAAACCGGAATTGAGTTAGACCTCATGTATACCTCGCGCGCAGGGGAGGGGAGCAAATCGACCCATTTTGCCTATGAAACCCAACTCTCATGTGCGCGAGACCACTCTCTTGTTCTAGCCCATTTATAACTCAATAAAGCACATCTCAATATAAGAGGGAAGAAATGTCTTTCTACCACCAATGTGGTACAAAATGCTTTTAATAAGAGTAAGAGAATGAAAAGGTACCCTCAAAGATTCTTTGACTTTGCATTACTTAGAATAAAAGAGTAAGGAAATGGGATAATTACTCCTACAATCCCCCACTATTGCAACGGTAAAGAATAAGAATGATCTTTTGGGGCATGTACTTAAGTGTCAATATCTTTCGATTTGAATTAACACGTAGTGAAATGAGGCAACAACTAATATCCAAAAAGTGAAGTACTCTTGAACTGATTTGGACATAAGTTGAGACCCCCACAATACATACTATATCCTTTATTTTATGCAAACTCCGCGATACTAACAAAGTGAGTTTATGATCATGCAAACACAATGTGGGTCTAATAAGCGCTCTAGAAAGACGGTTTAAGTCTTTCATAAAAGGCGATCACATCTTTACACTCAGGTCGGTGATTGCATCAAGTCTATCTCAACACAGACCACCTTAAGGCTATGAAATCAGTAAGAGAAAATAAGCTCAACCTTATAAATACTACCACACGCCATAAGGATAGAAAATGTAGTGTATATTGATGGCCAATATGGCTTCGTTTGACCACAAACGGGTATCCAATATATCACCTCAATCCATGGGATTTAGCCCCATCCCTCTCGACGTTTCAAGTATCATCTTTCTTGTCAAACCCTTGATTATAGGATCCGTCAAAAAAAATTGGACCTTAAATATTTTAAGAAAATAACATCATGCTTCAACAATTGTTTAACCACACCATGTTTGATGCGAATATGTCTTTTTTTTTTATTGTACACACTGTTTTATGCAATTCCAATTATTGCCTGAAGCATATCCTCCCCACAATTACACATCTGCTAAAAGATTTCTCAACCACTCAACCTCTTGACCTGCCAGCTCAAGAGCAATAAACCCAGATTTCATAGTAGAACGTGTTATACAAGTCTGTTTGAAATATTTCTATGAAATAGCATCTGCACACAAAGTAAATACATAGCCACTCGTGAAGTTAACTTCATCATTGACAGTTACCCAGTTTGCATCACAAAAAACTTCTATAATCGCAGAAAATTTATTAAAATGCATACACCGATCCATAGTACCTCTCAAGTATCTTAACAAATGAGAAGAGCAGTCCAATGTTCACTACTGGGACTATGTGTATATTTACTCAATCTACTAACATCATAAGCAATATCATGTTGAGTATAGTTCATGAGAAACATTACACTCCCAATTAATTTAGCATATTTAGTTTGAGAAACACTAAATTCTTTATTCTTTCTCAAGTGTATGCTAGGATCATAAGGAGTTCTCACTGGAGCAACATCGAAACAATCAAACTTTTTCAACATCTTCTCAATATAATGAGACTGACACAAACAAAAGCCATTAACAGTTCTTTTGATTTTAATTCCTATTTTCACAACTGCTTCTCCAATACCTTTCATTTCAAATTTAGAAGACAAAACATTCTTAGTCTCATTTACAACATTCACATTAGCACCAAAGATTAACATGTCATCCACATATAAACATATAATCACACAATTTGATCACATCATTTTAGAAGCATTAACAACAAAATCACTATTCACTAACGTGTCATTAATTTTATATGCCACTGCTTAGGTGTCTGTTTTAAACCATACAAAGACTTCCTTAACTTGCATACTGGGACCACAAAATCCTCAGATTGAGTTATATAGATCTCTTCCTCTAAATCACCATTTAGAAAAAAACATTTTAACATCCATTTAGTGTACCACTAAATCATGAATAGCGGCTAAAGCAATAAGAGTTTGAATGGTCGTTATTTTAGTCAAAGGAGAATAAGTATCAAAGTAATCAACGCCTTTCTTTTGCTTAAAACCCCTAATCACAAGTCTAGCCTTATATTTATCAATTGTACATCAGATCTCAATTTCTTCTTAAATATTCACTTGATACTTATGGGTTTAGAACCTTTAGGTAAATCATGCAAGTCTCAAGTATGATTAGAAATTATAGAATCTAATTCACTTTTAATAGTTTCTTTTAAAAACATAGCATCTATTGACTTCATTGCTTCATCATAAGTCTTGGGGTCTTTTTCCATTAAGTAGATAAACACTAACGCATCATTTAGAACATCAATATCAAAATTCTCAGTCAAGAAAGCAATAATAAAATCAGGACCAAAGTTAGTCTCAATTCTACGCCTTTTACTCCTTCTAAGTTCTATTTCATGCTTATTATCAACGACATTAGAAGAAGGGACAACATGCAATTAACATGCATAAATGTAGAAGCGTTATTTTGAATATCACTAAACATATCATTTTTCAAACGAAGAACAAGCTCAAAAAATTCTGCATCTCTATATTCACAAATAGAAAAATCATTCAAAGACATAAATATATAAGCAACACTATTTTGAGCATAATCAATAAATACAATGTCAAAAGTATTAGATCCTACATTTACCCGTTTGAAATCAGGTAAACCAACCTTAGCAAAAAACCCCACACTTTCAGAAATTTCAAGTCGGGAAAACTTCCACAACTCATATGGAGTCTTGTCTAAGATCCTTTGGACTTTTGTATTTGGATCTCCGACTTGTTGAAGTGGTTCTTCTTCTTTTCATTTCCCTTTTTCAGAACTGTCTTCTATAGTTCTATTTACCTTTGAACCTGTCTTTCACAATAATACCGAAAGTTTTCACAAGATTAGTTTTAGAAGAATTAAGGGAAATAACTTCCATCTTATCTTTGAGACGGTTTGCCTCCTTAGTCCTCATGTGACTGATCAGTTTGTGAAGAGTTAAATTCTTCTTATTAAGCTTCAGTTGGTTCCGATAATCACTCCAAGGCGGTGAGAATTTCTCAAGCCGAACATTGACCTTAAAAACTCACACATCTTCATGCCCTCGGTAAATATATCATCAGTCAAGTTCACGTACTCGTGAACATTTTCCATAATTGATTTATTGTCAATCATTTGAAACTTAATCCATTGGCAAACGACATATTTCTTCTTGCCTGCATCATCAACATCATATTTCTTTTTCAAACTGTCCCAAATTTTCTTAGCAGATTTATTAATAACAAATAAATCAAATAAAGAGTTAGTCATATGGTTTAGCAGATGTCCTCTAACAGTTTTGTTATCTTTTTTAAATTTCTTTTTAGCTTCATCATCAACAACCACTGTAGCAGTAGTACGTAACAGCAGAACTACCGATGATGTTAGAAATATTATTATCAATAGTTGATTCGTTAAACAAAATATAATCAACTTCTAATTATTCAAAGAAAATAAAAAACGTTTGAGACCAACATTTAAAATTGTTTCCGTTCAAAGGCTCAAATTTTGATTAATGTGGAAGACTTTCGTTCAAAGACACAATCATCTTATCAATATTGTATAAAAATCGCTTTTAAATTTTTAGTAAATAGAAGAACAATAGTGATTAATTAAGAATAAAAAAAAGAGTAAAACAACAACTTATCGAATCACAGATGTGTTGTGGCAAGCCACTGCCTTAAAGCAATTTTGGACCGACTCCGGTGCAAATCGTTTAGCCCAATTGCTCCCCAAGGTTCCACCGTACTTTCGGACACTTACAGTAGTGGCTGAAAGTTTGGAGTTCGCACAAAGTAATTTGCCCAGAAATAGGAGAAAAAGAACTTTGAAGAAGAAGATATATTTCTCTGTGTAAACAAGTGAAGTCTCTACCGATTTTTATAGGTAGGTTGTAAGGTCTGAGTAGTGAATATTGTGATCTGCAACGTCTTGAAACGTTCAGAAAATAAAGACTGAGATTTGAAATGTCTCCCAACGTTCAGAGAAATAAAATTGTCATTAAGTCAGAGTATTTATGAATAATGACCGTTGCAATAATTAATTTGAAGTAATGAGTTTTGATCGGTTCCAGGACTATTGATTCCGGAAGAATAAGTCTTGACCAGATTCGTAACAATTAGTTCCGGAGGTATAAGCCTTGACTGGTAACAACTGATTCCGGATGTATGAGAGGTTTGTCCGGACTTTAACCGGTAAGCATGAATTTGGACAATTTCAGGTAAGCTAAAAAATAGCAAAAATAATATTTTATAAAATCGGAATTGAGTTAGGCCTTACGTATGCCTCGCGCACAGGGAAAGGGGGAAAATCGACCAGTTTTGCCTACGAAATCTAACTCTCATGTGTGCAAGACCTCACTCTTGTTCTAGTTTATTTACTAACTCAATAAAACACATTTCAATATAAGAGGGACGGAAGATCTTTCCACCACCAATATGATACAAAGTGTTTTTCACCAGAGTAAAAAAAGAGAGAATGAAAAGGAAACCTCAAAGATTGTTTGGCTTTACCTTACTTAAAATAAAAGAGTAAGGAAATGGGATAATAACTCCTACACAAATAACTCGTAAAAACATAGAAGTGGTAAGTAATTTTAACACTATATTAGAAGATATATTTGCATCGGATGTTTGCAGACCATCATTCAACTTAATTATGAGTTCATGCTTTTTATGTGCAAAAAGAATGCTTTACATTATAAACCCAGAAATTAAACGAGATGACTAAGGGGTCGTTTGATAGGGTGTATAAGAATAGTGTTGAATATGGTGTATTAGTAGTAGTGAAATTGTAATAGCGGTATTAGTAAAGTTGGCATTAGTTGTGTTGGGATTATTTTTTATCCATTAGTTGGTATAGTATATTAAAGCATTGCATAATTTCTAAAAAAATTGTTCCGTATACAAAAATACCCCCAGATTGCATATATAACTATGAGATAATCAAATAAGAAATTTTATTACACATTCCCTCCGTTTTCTACCCACCAAGAATCAAAAGCAAAACATTTAAAAACTGTCAGTTAATAACTTAATATAAAACACGACCAAGTGAAGCTTGCCAGTTAAAAAAATTGCCAGTTAATTTTTTTTATACACATTGCCTTCGTTTTATACAAAGTGTGAGTTAATATAAACTTCCATAATTTAATTTGATCATTTGGTTTAAGTTTTGTTTATAAAAAACTCTCCAAAAAATACTCTTACTGGGAAATTGTATCTTTAATCATGCTTATGCATCTATTAAAAGTTCTTACATTGCTAATACCATAATTTTTTATGTATTAGTTATGCATAAGATAATACTGAAAGAAATAATTCATTGATTATTTTCATTAATGAATGAGTATATATACAATTACAAAATTCATAATATGGAAAATCTTATTCCTACTCTATTCCCAAAACCTTATTCTACTTATACAATAATTATACAATTATGGTAAATGTACAATGCTAATTAAATAACAAATCTCCTAAAATCTACTACTAATCCATGATATACACGGTATGTATAAACCGTGTATACCACGGGTTGACTTATTTTCTATCAATCAGCCTGTGATGTACACAACATATACCGTGTATATCACGAGTTTTATTAAATACCAAATATGATGTATAATTGATGTATATATTAATTATACATAGATTGAAAAAATATATCAAATAAAATATTAATAATACATAAAGTTAATGCATGCATTGTTTTTTCTAAGTCATCTACCAAACGACCGCTACGATTATTGACAAAGAATTAAATGATAGATGGTCCAATGAGAGAGCCTTTGATGTATGATTGGTTGAGCTGTTAAAAGCTTATGGGGTATAAAGCTTTCGTGACAAATAGTCCTAATGAACGTTGGTTGATGACAGGCTCATGAGTTGCCAGTTATATGTAGTTGGAGTGCGTCATTCTGAGTTAGCTCATATTCCAAGTCATCTAATCCAGACACATATATTGCCGATTGAAGCAATATTATTAAATTTTGTCTCCATTGATTATTAAACCATTGACGCTGCAATATCTTCGTTTGTGGACATTCCTGTTCCAACTATTTCTGTTGTAAGAAATTACGATTTAGAAAGAAAAAAATATTTCTTACAGATTTGAAAACAAAATTAAAAGAATATATTTACTTACCTTGAGAATTATTGGAGAGAGGTCCAAGAAATTGCTGTTAATAAGAATACAAAAGGAGGATATTAGTTTATTGAAGTGAAGCACTGATCATATTGATAGTTCGTTATTGTGAGTTTATGGTTAAGTTGGGAGAATAGAAGTGTTGACTAGATGGTTAGGATTATGACTAGTTAGTTACAAGCTGTTAGTGTTTAATTGTAGTTAGTTGGCACTATTACATTTTTGATCTAATGCGACGGGTCATATAAGGCTAATGCAACGTCATATGTAGTACCGTTGCATTAGATGTGGCTAATGCGAAAAAATCAGAAAATTAGGCTAATGCAACGGTAGAATAGGACCGTTGCATTAGCCAGTGTAATGTGACGGTTTCAATAGTCTAATGCAACGGTAACATAAGCTAATGCAATGGCTGTGTTTGTATAATTAAAACCTTTTCATTAGTCTCACAGTTGTCGCGCACCCACTTCTTATAATTAAAAAACATGCTAATTTTTTTCCATTCCCCGCCGTCGCACCCCCCTTCCCCCACCGTCGTCGTCGCACGTCCCCTTCCCCTACTGCTCGTCGTTAATTTTTTTTACATAAGTGAAATACCATTTTTAAACCCAAAAAAAACCCCAAAACCCGTAATGCTCTCATTTTCGGCTATTTCGCCGAGTGAACAGTGAAACCGCCGGAGTTTCGCCAATTCCGGCATCCATCAGAAACGAGACTTAGTCCAATAGCTTCGTCTCTTCAAGCCCGTCATTTCCATACCAAGTACCCCCATTGATTCATCATATATCTCCGTCAATTTCAGATCGAAAAACCCACTACAAGCCCGTCGTTTTCGGTGGGTTTTTTACAAATTTCGGTCAATTACGGCGATTTCAAGGTTCGGCGTTGGTACCATCACACTCGGCATCACCTTCCCGTCATTTTGACACCCCCACATTGTTCGATTCTCACCAAAACGCCACAACACCCAATTGCCGCCATAGCATCATCCATAATTTACGAAGTGAAACAGGTGCACAGATTCTAGTCTTAAGCAGTGAGCACTTGCCACCTTGTGCTCTAAAATCTGATGAGCTTCTCCAGGTAATAGCAGGGTCCTCCTCACAACACTTTTATGTTCACCAAAATTTTATGTAATCTTTTAAATTTTCTAAAAAATGAGTTTTTTTTTCTCCAGCCTTGGTCTTTTACAATGAAGAGGTTTGTTTCTGTGGTAGTTGATTGCTTCGTCGAGCTTGTCAGCCAATTTATAAATATGCTATTCACACATTTTTCCTAAAAGATCCTAGATCTCCCATTGTCCTAAGATGAATTTAAATGGGCAATATGGTTGGTGGTGAGGATTATATAGTGACCCTAACTTGTTAGAGATTAAGACGTAGTTGTTGTAGGATTGTATATTAAGTGTGAGTTTTTCAGAACCTTTAGTTTTAGAGGACTCCTATCCGTAGAAGATCATTATATTGGAGTAAAATGAGTCCATAGAGAGTAATGATTATTAAGGATTTATGCACTGACTGACTGGTTCGAGATTGAGGAGTAGTTGGTTGTGTTGACACCCAATTTTGACCCTCCCGTCCAGTCATTAACTATAAAATTACACTAATTTCAAAACAATTTTATAATAATAAAATACAACAATAAAACATTAATACAGACATAAATAAACAATTTAATAATGACACCGCTTCTTACGTAGAAAATTACACACTTAGAGCCCGGTCATAATTCCTAATAATAAATAATAAATACATAAAATAATAATCTAACATACGCGTTTTAATAATAGCATTCATAAAAGAATTAAGAAGTCCTATCTGCGTGTAGCATTTAAATAACTCAATTTTATAACGGCATCGCATTAAGCACTAATTAAATAGCACACCTGTCTTTATTTTTGTAACAATTTAAACCCAACTTTAATTAATGAAACACCTAAATAATTTAATCACATTTATTAATTTAGTTTACCACTGATTTAATACACTTTCATCCTATACCCAAACCCAATACCCAATAACCAATACCCAAAGTCCAATACCCCTAAACCCTAAACCAAATCTCACCCTATAAAACCTACCTTACATTACCCTAATCGGAGCAGCTTCAGCCGCCCTTTTCAGCCTACCCCTCATTCCCTGACCCTAATTTATCACCCAGCCGCAACTTTACACGGGAGGCCCCCATTTTCATTTTTTTTTAAGATGACTACCAGCCCTCACATCCTGACGGATCTTGGCCCTCAGCCTCACAACACGTTAACCCTAGCCGCACATCCCTTAAAACAAAATCCCTCACACCAGTTACCGTCGAACACCCCCAATCCCGTCACACCCCCGTCGCCGTCGCCCTCTCCACTATCACCCTTTCCCGTCATCACCGGCGAACACACACTACAGTCATAACCAGTCGCTGAACCCCACTGTCCCGCCGACGAACCACTGTCGAACACCCATCTCCCGTCGACCACCACCACGCGAACCACCACTACACACCCACTGTTCGCCAGCGAACCCGTCGACCACCACCATCGCTGCCTGGGTTTGGTTCCATTTTTAGATTTATTGGCATATTTGTCATTTGGACTGATTTCCTTTATTTTTGAATCTCGCCGGAGTTTGAGTAACTCCGGCGGTCGTTGGTTACTATTCCTATTGTTGGTTTGATTTGGAATGATTTCTTGTGTTTTGCCGGAGTTTTTAAACTCCGCGTTCTCGTTTTCCACGAATCGCCTCGCCGCTTTGCTCTGGACTGATGTTGATATCGCTGAAATTTCTGGCCTTATTCTGTTGAATTTTCGTTTGGACTGTTTTGATGTTTTTTTCTGGTTTCTTCGGGACAGATTTTGCTGTGTTTGTGGACTGTTTTGACCATTGTGCTCTTTGTTTTTTGTTAAACTGATCGAACCATACTGCACTTTATTAAACTGAAAAAGAACAAATGCTACACTTGATATTTTATTTTATTTACTGATTTTTGAACAAGTTACTACACTTGGTATTTTACTGATTTTGAACTTGATACTACACTGGCCAAAGAAGGATTTATCCGTCGATCTGGAGGCCTCCATGGTAAGCGAGACGGAATATGTGGGCGAGGAGGAAAGTGAAAAGATTAGACGAGAATGCATAGTATCGTTCACCGGGAGGCGAGTCGACCGCCGCCGTAGCGATATTGGCTTCTCATGTCTTAGTATCCTTGGCACAACACTAGCTGAGCCCACACTATATAAAAATATATTTTTTACAATATCTTCTACATATACATATATCTATATATATATATCTCTCTCTCTCTCTATATATATATATATATATATATATATATATATATATATATATATATATATATATATATATATATATATATATATATATATATATATATACATACATTGTGTTTGTTTGGGAATTTATTTATTATTTACTAACTCTTCTACTAAGTGTCTTTGCATTTATAGTAAGACCTCAAAGTTAAAGCATTCGCATAAAAATAAAATAAAAGCGAAATGTTGCTAATTTCTCTTCATTACATCTTTTTATGATTATTTGCTTTTATTACTATCTTGTTAAATATATATCTATTTTAAATATTTGCATGCCTAGTTTAAATATCTCTTGGTTAGTTTAATAATTAGAACACCTTTAGAATTATATATTGCATGTTAGCACAATAATTTTAAAACCTAGGTTTGAACGGATAACCGCAAGTTAGCGGATCTTAAAGGATGCCTAACCCCTTCCCTTTAGGATAATAAAGAACCCTGATCCAGAATCTCACATAGCTTTTTGCAGACCTTTAAATGAAGATCATTTATAGCATTTTATGCTATTTAATAAGTGTCCTAATTCACTATAATAATTAGGTGGCGACTCCTTAAATACATTTAGGAACCAACCATACGTGGCACTCCCGTTTCGACTCCGGTTTAAAATGGGGTGTTACGCATGACGACTCCGCTGGGGAAAGACAGGTTCTTAACCATAACAGACATAGGTTAATTATTGTGCTTCTTTTTCTTTCTTTATTATTTTTCCTATCTGCTTAATTTGTTTATTGTTTTGTTGTTTCACACTTATTTGCTTTTATGTTTTGCCTAAACTATTCTGCTTTACATATAAATATTTGCATATTGTTTTAACTGCTATTTGCTACTGCTTTCCTTAAACTGACATTCCGCTCATATTTCTTCCACTCTGGAAAATTCACACTATCACACACTACATGCGAGGTGCGCTGGGTGCATCAGCAAAATTCTTTCTTCAAAATCCAAATTTAGGAGAGTCGGTAATATATGTGGAGTGTCCGGTCTAACCGGTGGCCGCGTAGCCTTCTCGCTCGAGTTGTCCGCTCGGGAACCTTGTGTCTAGTAAAGCCAAATCTTAGAAAACTCAAGATAGAGCTATACCGCCCCTTGTTTTAAGGCATACATTTACCCTAGGTGGGTCGATCCTTGGTATCGACACCACAATTAGGAAGCCCGCCTAATTGTCGAAGGGTTTTTCACGACCCAACGGCCAACAACATATTATGTGCTACGTGATATTGATGGACGAATCCGAGCCTAAACGTGACATGCTAGCATTGGAAATTTTGTATTTACTTTTGGTTTTATGTAAAGGATGAGCAGTATTCCAGCAATCCCCGAAATCAGAATGGTGAGTGGTGTCCCGACAAAGTTAAAGAGTTGGTGGGAGAATCTTGACGGCAGCAGCAAAATGACCATTAGAAGCAAGTTAGGTTGTCTCACGGCTCTGTTTAACATCACTCCAGATCAGCATATAGTTAGGGCCTTGATTCAGTTCTGGGATCCGGATAGGGCAGTGTTCAGATTTCAAGACTTCGAGCTCACCCCCACGTTGGAAGAAATCAACTACTTCACAAGTCTAGCTTACCAGGACAGAGGACAAATCATCCCTTATAATCAATCTGGAAAGAGATTCTTGCATTACATGGGCCTAAAAAACACAAAGGAACTCCGTTGTTTTGAAAATAATTGGGTTTCCCTAGATTATCTGTACGAGAGATATGGTCGCCAAGATAGCTATCAGTCATTCAGAAAGGAGTTCTCTTGCAGTTTGGGACAATGGAAAACTAGACGACATACCGCGTTCGCCGTTGCTCTGTTAGGCACTCTAGTGTTTCCACTTGAGCATGGACGGATCAGTACTTGCATATGTTCTGTGACCCGAATGGTTTTTGAAGGCATTAATGGCACGCAACTTACTTTGGTTCCTATGATTCTAGCTGAGATACTTCGAGCTCTGGGAAAATGCAAACGAAAGGAAACCAATTTCTTCGAGGGATGTAACCTCATCCTGCAGATGTGGGCCATGGAACACTTTTATCAACGATCGAATATGACAGACATTTGTTTTAGCAATGATTATAGGATTGTAAGTTTTTACGACAGAATGAAGCGATTTGTGTCACCGGTCGGTACCAGGGATTGGTATGAATTTCTGGCATCCCGCAGTAGCAACCAAGTGCAATGGAGGTACCCACTGCTATCCCGTATCAACAAAGCTTATGTAAGGAGTAAAGACCGTTATTACATCGAGCTCATCGGATTAAGGGGACTTCAGCCATATGCTCCGCTGCGTGTACTTCGTCAGTTTGGTCAAGAACAGGTGATCCCTCTCCGATCGGACATGAAGGATTCGGAGGTCGCGTTGGGGCAAATTGCACTTTCCCGAGAAGCAAATCCTTGATGAATGGAACAACGTTGAGAAAATAAATGTCAAATATGAGCAAGCAGGAGGTACGCCCGAATACTATGCATGGTTCAAGGAAGATTGTGGCAGTCCGAGTCCAGAAGGCAAACAGGGTTTCGAGGATATCGACATGACCAATTGAGTAAAAGTGTGCAGATTAGAGAGCAACGCCATCTCCCCTGAAACGTGGGATCAACTACAAAATATCATGCAATACTTGGAAAATGCAGGAGCAGGGCCTAGCAACACCATTACACCACCACCGCATTCTCCGTCAACATGATCTTAATTTTGACATTTCTTTGTTGCAATTTAATTTTAGTTTTGTTCCCCCAATAAAAGCATCCGATGGCTCGGACCAATCCATCATTACCGCATATGTGACGTTTAGGCCTGCCTCTGGCATAAAAGGGTCCCCTTGCATATTAGGACGCGCTTTAATCTACTTTATTGAAACTTCATTATATGCCCATATGTTCCGCTATTCTGTTTAATACTAACACATGTTTTGAACAAAAGGATTTTGCTGTACTACTCCCCTTATCGGCCGGTTTGTGTTGGCAAGCACTGGCGGAGCACCCATATTTCACAAGATCTAAAGCACGAGCAACAAAAATGAATGATTCAGGGGCAAACGAACAGGATGGCTTGGGACTCATCGCCATTCAACGAGAGGAACCAGAGACATCAGAAAGGGGAAATGCTCCATATTCCGATGAATACCTTGCTCAAGTACTGCAACAAATGGCGGTCATGCAAGCAGAAATGGATAGACTCCGGGAAATTACTAAGCTATCTATAAGCCTCAACACACAACTACCCACACTTCCTAATTCACCGTCCTTTCGACGTCATCCCCAACACCCAACAGATAACCCACAACCTCCCAATCCACAATACAACAACACGCCTCCTCATAACCCACAGCCCCCAAAGCCACAACACAACAACACACCTCCTCGTAACCCACAGACCATAAATGACCCTAACCCGCACACACCTCAGCCCCAGATAATACAAGCCACCTTACCCGCCCAAGACAACCAACCTACTCAACCAGCACCGATGACATACCATAATAAACAATACGGATCACCCGTATATGTGACCCATGCACCACATCTCACACCCGTACCTATACCCTCCCCGGAGTTTGCTCGATATGAAGAGATGGAGAAGAGGACAAGAGTTGGGATAGATGAAAACATGGCCAGAGAAATTCACGACTTGAAGAAAGCTTTTAAGAACCTTCAGATGGACAAGGGTCATGAGGGATTAGAATACGAGGATTTATGCATGCATCCCGACGTCGAACTGCCCGTTGGATACAAGGTACCAAAGTTTGACCTGTTTGACGGCAAAAGTAATCCTCGTGCACACTTGAGATCCTATTGCGACAAATTAGTGGGTGTGGGAAGGGATCAATCGATCATCATGAAGTTGTTTATAAGGAGTTTGACTGGAGAAGCCTTGGATTGGTATACTAGCCAGGATCCAAGGAAGTGGCGTAGTTGGGGGGCGATGGCACATGACTTTGTAGACAGATTCAGATTTAATACGGACAACGCCCCGATGATTCTATCTCATGAAATGGAGAAAAAGTCAATAGAAACCTTTAGGGAATATGCGATGAGGTGGAGATCCAAGGTGAAGGTCCAGCCACCTATGGAAGAAAGTGAAATGACAACACTGTTTGTACAATCCCTGAAGGACCCCACGTACTATGAGAGGTTGATCAGCGTTATTGGACGCAATTTTTTTGAAGTGGTAAAAATGAGAGATTTTGTGGAAGAGGGACTTAGAACAGGTAGGATCACGAACCTGGCCGCTTTGCAAGCAACAAGCAAAGCAATAAAATCAGAGTCAATGAGAGGGATGCATAAGAAGAAGAAGGATGGAGCAGCCCCTATCATGACGGTGCAACAACACAAAACGAATCGGGCCCTGACATACCAACCCCAACCCCAAACATACCAACCCCAAACATACCAAACCCCCACATTCCAAAACCCTCCATATGACCAGTTTAGCCAAAATACTTCCACATACAATCAACCTTCACCCATCTACACCACCCAGCCAATATACAACCCGCCACGGGCGTTCGCCCACACAAATTCCTCACAATACCGACCAGCATACCCACCCCCACAACAATACCACGCACAAAACACACCTAGACCCCGAACCAACACCGAGAGGAGGCCCACAAAACCATACACCCCGTTGGCTGAACCATACTCCCAACTATATGAAAGACTGAAAGCCGCTGGTTTTATACAACCAATCCCAGGGCGAAATCCTAATCCACTCCTACCATGGCATGATGAGAATAAGCATTGTGCATACCACTCTGGAGTGTCAGGACACGATACAGATAGTTGTTATGCTTTGAAAAACAGAATTGAGGAGCTAATCAGAGAAGGAGCTATTCGGTTGAAAGAGCCTTCCCCTAATGTCAACAACAATCCCCTGCCAAATCACGACAATGCTGGCGTGCACATGATCACCTTTGATGATGTGTACGATATGGAAGGGACTATCGTACCAATCAAGGAGAAAGAGACAGGGGGATCTTCAGCCCACGTTGCCCATGTGATTACTGCCAAGGTCAGGGCGCCGTTGGAAGTAGAGTTGAGCCGTCATAAGCCTCTGATGTCAGTCTTAGTACCAGGATGGAGCCATTCGATCAAACAACATAATGAGGTAAAAAAGCAAGCGGTGGTAGAAGTTGTTGCAGCGGGGGTGACGAGGTCCGGACAACGTTACTCATCTGTAGAAGTATCGCGAAAGACGCCCCAGAAAAGGACTGTGACCGAACCAGAAGTAGAGGAATTTTGGAGAAGGATGCCTACAGGAGACTATTCCATTGTAGAACAGTTGAGTAAAACACCAAAGATAAATTTCTATTGTCATTGTTGATGAATTACATGAACCACAGAACCTCTTTGATCGAGGTTTTGAAAGAAGCTCATGTACCGTAGACCGATGAGAACTTTTCAGATTGATCGAGCGATTAAAGAGGTGCAAAAGATAATCTTCCATGAGAATGAATTGCCTCACGCGTCGGGGTCATAATAAGGCATTGAACATAACGAAGTGTGCTAATAAGTTTATCTCTCGAGTCTTGATTGATGGGTCACCGTTAATGTATGCCCTTTGAATACTCGCGAACTTTAGGAGTCAACATTGGGAAACTCCTGAGAGCTACGCGGTAAAAGGTTTCGATGGGACTCGAGAAGCGTCGCAGCGAGACCGACTTGACACTACGATTGGGCCCGCAGAGTTCGAGATAGAATTCGGTGTATGGACATATCCACATGCTATAATTTGTTACTCGGAGGCCTGGATCCACGTGGTCGAGCCGCCCCTTCCACTTTGCATCAAGTTCAAATTCATCCGAATCATCATGAAGTTGTGGTTGAGGAGACAAGGACAATCGCTAACACCAGCGGCAATTAGGCCATCGAGAGTATGGAGAAGTTGGATGGATCTGTCTACCATATGAACAAGATCGTAGACGTTAGCAAGGCTAAAGGAATGCAACTACCTCGCACTCCCAAAATGGTGGCCCGAGAGATCTTTGAGAAATGGTTTCGAGCCAGGTCGAGGACTTGGACCAAAATTAGGAGGAATCACAGAGCCGATTCACCTGCCGGAGAAGAAGGACACTTTTGGCCTCGGATATTAGCCCACTGCCGAAGAGAGGATGTTATTTGATCTCAGAAGGAAGGGTGAGTCTCACCGCCAAGACTGTTCCACCTGAATCATTCATTCGTCCAAAGCGTGCACTACTCGGCTACCGTAAAGGAGGATGCACATTCTGCGGAGGACTTGAGGCCTTTTCATTTACGAGGAAGAAGCAGTGTCATGCGGTTTTGAAGACTACACGTATGACCGCACCATTTGGAGTGCAGAGCCGTGAGATGTCTTGAGCAACCGACTGCACTCCCAACACCGCTTTTTTCATGAGTCCGTAGAATTAATAATCGACGCTTTTAAACAATTCAATTCGTATTTTTTGAATTATGGAACACGCTTTATGAGCTTATTTCCTTTTGAAGTTTTAATAACAAGTTATGTTTTAATCAACGCTTTATTCCCTTTCTTTCAAAGATACAAAATAATATACTTACGATAATGAAAATGTGACATGTCATGAAACAAGCGAACAAAGTCGTAATAATCCAATGTAACCCGAAGGAAATTTCCGTTGGGGAATTAACTAAGAGTTAGGAAAGTTCGAGGATAAGCCAAACCTAACTGGATGAAACGAAACAAGAAACCTAGTAGATGATAAAGTCGTGAAGGAGACAAGGATCGCTCACTTGAATACCGCATGAGAAGAAGATCCGGTGGCCCTATCAAGCGGTATGTCGACATATTCGCTGTCCTACGATGATATGTCAGTCTAAGCACGCATATCGCTTCATAAGTGCCCGTTGAACCATCATGCCTTCCAGTGAAGCAAAGACCAAGGAAAATCAAGCTGGATCAGAGTTTGAAAGTCAAAGAGGAGATCTCCAAACAATTGGACGCCAATGTCATTCGGGTAGCAAAATACCCTACTTGGTTAGCCAATATTGTGCCAAGAATGAAGGATGGTAAGATACGAGTTTGTGTTGATTACAGGGATCTCAACAAGGCAAGCCCTAAGGATGATTTTCCCCTTCCGAACATTCATTTACTCATCGACAATTGTGCGAAGCATGAGTTGCAGTCATTTGTCGATTGTTTCGCTGGGTACCATCAAATCTTAATGAACGAAGAAGATGCAGAGAAGATCACGCGTTCACACTCCGCGGGTATATTATTATCGAGTCATGCCATTTGGACTTAAAAACGCAGGTGCCACTTACATGAGAGCCATGACTACCATTTTTCATGATATGATCCATAAGGAAATTGAAGTCTACGTGGATGACGTCATTATCAAGTCACGGAGGGCTACGGATCATCTGGTCCATCTGAAGAAGTTTTTTGAACGATTGAGGCAATACAACCTGAAGTTAAATCCGGCAAAGTGTGCCTTCGGCGTCCCAGCGGGAAAATTGTTGGGTTTCATTGTGAGCAGAAGGGGAATAGAGTTGGATCCTTCGAAGATAAAGGCCATTCAAGGATCGCCCTCCAAAAATCGCAAGGAAGTGATGAGTTTTCTACCGCTTGAATTATATCGCGAGTTCATAGCACAATCAACAGTGATATGCGAACCAATATTTAAGTTGTTAAAGAAGGACGCCGCCACTAAGTGGACATTGGAGTGCCAACAAGCCCTTGACAAAATCAAAGAGTATCTCACAACCATGGTCTTGGTGCCTCCGTAACCCGAGGCCTTTGCTATTATACTTATCTGTATTGGAAAATGCATTCGGATGTGTGTTAGGACAACATGATGAGACGGAAGGAAGGAACAAGCAATATACTACTTGAGTAAAAGTTCACGCCAGATGAAGCTCGTTACACAATGCTGGAACGCACGTGTTGTGCCTTGACTTGGGTTGCACAAAAATTCAGACATTACTTATCCGCATACACCAACTACCTCATCTCAAGGATGGACCCGCTTAAGTATATCTTTCAGAAGCCTATGCCACCGGAAAACTCGCAAATGGCGGATTCTTTTAGCGAATTCGACATCGTATATGTCACCCAAAAGGCAGTCAAAGGGCAAGCATTAGCAGATCATCTCGCAGAGAATCCGGTAGACGAGGAATACATCCCCTTGCGGACCTACTTTCCAGATGAAGAAGTGATGTTTGTAGGAGAAGACATCTTAGAAGAATATCCAGGTTGGAGAATGTTCTTCGATGGCGCCGCGAATTTCAAAGGAGTAGGTATCGGAGCAGTTTTGGTATCAGAAACTGGACAACACTACCCAATATCGAAAGCTCGATTCCCGCACCAATAATATGTCAGAATATGAGGCGTGCATACTAGGACTCCGAATGGCTATTGACATGAACATACAAGAGTTGCTGGTCGTAGGGGATTCAGACCTGTTGATTCACCAAGTGCAAGGCGAATGGGCCACCAAGAATAGAAAGATACTTCCGTACCTACACTGCGTGAAAGAATTGCGCAAGAGGTTCGTTAAAATAGAGTTCAGGCATACTCCGAGGGCTCAAAATGAGTTTGCAGACGCTCTGGCAACTTTGTCCTCCATGATTCAACATCCAGACAAGAACTATATTGACCCAATCAAAGTAGATGTGCTAGAGCAGCCAGCCTATTGTTCTCAGATAGATGAAGAATCAGAGGGCAAACCTTGGTATGACGAGATCAAGAGGTATCTCAAGGCAGGTGAGTACCCGGAAGACACGACCAACATACAAAAGAAGACTCTTCGGAGGTTAGCAAACCATTTCTTCCCCGACGGCGAGGTCCTTTATCTGAGAACTCATTTGGGTTTGTTAAGATGTGTTGACGCCAAGAAGCAAACAAGTTATTGTAAGAGACACACGGAGGTATGCGGACCCCACATGAACGGTTTCATGCTAGCAAAGAAGATACTACGGCGAGGTTACTCGATGACGATGGAAACAGATTGCATCGGGCCAGGCGAAAGTGCCATCAATGCCAGGTCCATGGCGACTTGATTCACGTGCCACCAAATGAACTCAATATCACTAGTTCCCCATGGCCATTCGCAGCTTGGGGCATGGACGTCATCGATCCTATTGAGCCAGCGGCGTCAAATGGACACAGGTTTATCCTAGTGGCGATCGATTACTTTACAAAATGGGTAAAGGCATCATCATACAAGTCTGTGACCAAAAAAAGTAGTAGTGGATTTTGTTCATCACAACATCATTTGTCGGTTTGGAATTCCAGAATCAATCATAACCGACAACGGGTTCAATCTCAATAGTGGTCTGATGAAGGAAATGTGTGATAAGTTCAGGATCATTCATCGCAACTCTACTCCATATCGACCACAAATGAATGGAGCAGTCGAAGCGGCCAACAAGAACATCAAGAGGATACTGAGGAAGATGATAGATAACTACAGGCATTGGCATGAAAATTTGCCTTTCGCCCTCTTGGGTTACCGTACTACAATCCGGACCTCCACAGGAGCAACACCGTATCTCTTGGTTTATGGAACGGAAGCTGTGCTGCCAGCAGAGGTGGAAATACCGTCTTTGAGAATCATCCAGGAAGCCGAACTAGATGAAGCCAAATGGATACAGAGTAGGTACGAACAATTGATGCTTATTGATGAGAAACGAATGAATGCAGTCTGTCACGGACAACTTTACCAGAACAGAATGGCCAGAGCTTTTAATAAGAAGGTACGACCAAGAAACTTCCAACCGGGACAGCTGGTGTTGAAACGTATATTCCCTAACCAAAGTGAGGCGAAAGGGAAATTCGCGCCCAATTGGAAAGGGCCTTACATGGTTCACCGAGTGCTTACGGGAGGAGCCCTCATCTTAGCTGAGATGGATGGCGAAGTGTGGCCAAGGGCCATCAACGCAGATGCAGTGAAGAGATACTACATTTAGAGTGCTTTATTTTCCATGTAATTACTTTGCTTGTAATCTGAACTACGTTTGACCTGATTCCCTTTGCGGGATACGTAGGCGGCCATATCGGCTTCGGTCCCATTTCTAGAAAAGCCCAATTACTTTGCTTGTGATCGGAACTACGTGTGACCTGATTCCTTGGCGGATACGTAGGCGGCCACATCGGCCTCGGTCCCATCTTTAAATTTTTAAAATCTTGTCTGTAACGAACTACGTTCGACCTGATTCCCTTAACGGATACGTAGGCGGCCTACATCGGCCTCGGTCACACCATTAGGAAATTTTCGTTTTGTCGATTGACGGTTTTGTGAATTGTACTCAGTCCTGTCATACA
This sequence comes from Przewalskia tangutica, assembly GCA_029844215.1. NCBI lineage: Eukaryota > Viridiplantae > Streptophyta > Magnoliopsida > Solanales > Solanaceae > Przewalskia > Przewalskia tangutica. Next base: position 75,952,026 of record CM056738.1, on the reverse strand, counting down.
CACGAGACAAATGAACGACATATATCCGACCCAGTTTCGTCAGTCAAAACTGGGACAATTTTTTAAGGATTTCGCCACGAAAAGACACCGACAAATATGATTCCATATGCTCGAAAGATCGACATAAACTGGGACAATTTTAAGGGTTTTACTACAAATGACATCAATGAACATGGTTAATTTACGCTAAGGGTTCCATGTCCCAAAACTGGGACAAATTTTAAAAGAGAGCCTGACGGCAGCGGAGCACCGAGAGTATGGGAGAATATACCGCCGATTTCGGATAAGGAAGTTTTGCTTTGTTTCACAACATGTCACTATTCAAATATCGACATAATTTCCTACTAGCACATATAAGTATATTTTCTCAAGATAGAATATTTTTCAACAAATGTTTTGACCGAGACTCGAAATCAGACAGGGGTTACATGTCCAGACAAGACAACGCGTGCAAGTATCAAGAGCCAACACAAATCGGCCGACCCCCTCCCCGAACTCACAATTTTTCTTTGAGTGAATTTTGCAGGACAACAGGAACAAGGAGGGCAACAACATTCCAATACAACAGATCCGCTCACGAAGTCCATCTGCAACAAGTCTACATCAAATACATCTCGCAAAAACCACATCTTCGTTACTCAGGCTATATCATTTACACTTTAATTATTTCATCTAGCTTCGATTATGCATAACACGATTTTTATATATGCCCTAGGAGGCGTCATTTGCATTTCGTCCATACAAGACGATAACACCCATACAAGGCGTCATTTGCATAACGCCCATACAAGACGTCATTTGCATTTCGTCCATACAAGACGATAACGCCCATACAAGGCGTCATTTGCATTTCGTCCATACAAGACGATAACGCCCATACAAGACGTCATTTGCATTTCGTCCATACAAGACGACAACGCCCATACAAGGCGTCATTTGCATTTCGTCCATACAAGACGATAACGCCCATACAAGGCGTCATTTGCATTTCGTCCATACAAGACGACAACGCCCATACAAGGCGTCATCTGCATTTCGTCCATACAAGACGATTCCGCCCATACAAGGCGTCATCTGCATCTCGTCCATACAAGACGACAACGCCCATACAAGGCATCATTTGCATTTCGTCCATACAAGACGATAACGCCCATACAAGGCGTCATTTGCATCTCGTCCATACAAGACGACAACGCCCATACAAGGCGTCATTTGCATTCGTCCATACTGAGCGATAACGCCCATACACGGCGTCAGTTGCATTTCGTCCATACAAGACGAGTCCGCCCATACAAGGCGTCATTTGCATCTCGCCCATACACGACAACGCCATACTGGCGTTATTTGCATTTCGTCCATACAGCGATAACGCCCCATCTGGCGTCATTTGCATTTCGTCCATACAAGCGACAACGCCATACTGGCGTCATTGCATTTCGTCCATACTGAGCGATAACGCCCATACAAGGCGTCATTGCATCTCGCCCATACAAGGCGACAACGCCCACAAGGCGTCATTTGCATTTCGTCCATACAAAGCGACAACGCCCATACTGGCGTCATTGCATTCGTCCATACAAGACGATAACGCCCATACAAGGCGTCATTCGCATTTCGTCCATACAAGAGCGATTCCGCCCATACAAGGCGTCATCTGCGCATCTCGCCCATACAAGACGACAACGCATCTACAAGGCGTCATTTGCATTTCGTCCATACAAGACGATAACGCCCATACAAGGCGTCATTTGCATCTCGTCCATACAAGACGACAACGCCCATACAAGGCGTCATTTGCATTTCGTCCATACAAGACGATTCCGCCCATACAAGGCGTCATCTGCATCTCGTCCATACAAGACGACAACGCCCATACAAGGCGTCATTTGCATTTCGTCCATACAAGACGATAACTCCCATACAAGGCGTCATTTGCATCTCGTCCATACAAGACGACAACGCCCATACAAGGCGTCATTTGCATTTCGTCCATACAAGACGATAACGCCCATACAAGGCGTCATTTGCATTTCATCCATACAAGACGACAACGCCCATACAAGGCGTCATCTGCATCTCGTCCATACAAGACGACAACGCCCATACAAGACGTCATTTGCATTTCGTCCATACAAGACGATAACACCCATACAAGGCGTCATTTGCATTTCGTCCATACAAGACGACAACGCCCATACAAGGCGTCATTTGCATTTCGTCCATACAAGACGATAACGCCCATACAAGGCGTCATTTGCATTTCGTCCATACAAGACGATTCCGCCCATACAAGGCGTCATCTGCATCTCGTCCATACAAGACGACAACGCCCATACAAGGCGTCATTTGCATCTCGTCCATACAAGACGACAACGCCCATACAAGGCGTCATTTGTATTTCGTCCATACAAGACGACAACGCCCATACAAGGCGTCATTTGCATTTCGTCCATACAAGACGACAACGCCCACACAAGGCGTCATATGCATCTCGTCCATACAAGACGATAACGCCCACACAAGGCGTCATCTGCATCTCGTCCATACAAGACGATAACGCCCACACAAGGCGTCATCTGCATCTCGTCCATACAAGACGATAACGCCCACACAAGGCGTCATCTGCATCTCGTCTAAACAAGACGGCGTATCATCACATCATTCCATATACGATTTGACTACAACCATAACACAAAATTTACATTCTTACATTATTTTGTTTTGACAGTTATGCACTAATGCTTCTATCTTAGCTTCAATCTACGAGGCGCACAAGATGGAGCATAACGTGGATTTTCTCTTCAATAACGGGCAATTTGTTGGGGGGCCAACCTTCCCAATGAACGGCAGAAGCGGCCTCAAGCGTCGGTCCACTCGCTCCACATCACCATAGAACCCAGCACCATAAGCCATAGCGGTACACCCCAGGTTCAAGCCAGTTATTTTTATTTCTTTACTTTTTGCACTATAGCCCAGTGTCATCATAACTCGACACTGAGACAATTTTTGAGTCCGCGTCAGCCTTGACTAATTGCCCAACATTTCTAATTCTGAGGGTCGAGACAAAATTGGCTATGAGTCAACGTCTTTGTCCGAAGATTCTTCCATCATCTCCATAAAAAGAGAGACAACTGTTGACACCCAATTTTGACCCTCCCGTCCAGTCATTAACTATAAAATTACACTAATTTTAAAACAATTTTATAATAATAAAATACAACAATAAAACATTAATACAGACATAAATAAACAATTTAATAATGACACCGCTTCTTACGTAGAAAATTACACACTTAGAGCCCGGTCATAATTCCTAATAATAAATAATAAATACATAAAATAATAATCTAACATACGCGTTTTAATAATAGCATTCATAAAAGAATTAAGAAGTCCTATCTGCGTGTAGCATTTAAATAACTCAATTTTATAACGGCATCGCATTAAGCACTAATTAAATAGCACACCTGTCTTTATTTTTGTAACAATTTAAACCCAACTTTAATTAATGAAACACCTAAATAATTTAATCACATTTATTAATTTAGTTTACCACTGATTTAATACACTTTCATCCTATACCCAAACCCAATACCCAATAACCAATACCCAATACCCAAAGCCCAATACCCCTAAACCCTAAACCAAATCTCACCCTATAAAACCTACCCTACACTACCCTAATCGGAGCAGCTTCATCCGCCCTTTTCAGCCTACCCCTCATTCCCTGACCCTAATTTATCACCCAGCCGCAACTTTACACGGGAGGCCCCCCTTTTCATTTTTTTTAAGATGACTACCAGCCCTCACATCCTGACGGATCTTGGCCCTCAACCTCACAACACGTTAACCCTAGCCGCACATCCCTTAAAACAAAATCCCTCACACCAGTTACCGTCGAACACCCCCAATCCCGTCACACCCCCGTCGCCGTCGCCCTCTCCACTATCACCCTTTCCCGTCATCACCGGCGAACACACACTACAGTCATAACCAGTCGCTGAACCCCACTGCCCGCCGACGAACCACTGTCGAACACCCATCTCCCGTCGACCACCACTACGCGAACCACCACTACACACCCACTGTTCGCCAGCGAACCCGTCGACCATCACCATCGCTGCCTGGGTTTGGTTCCATTTTTAGATTTATTGGCATATTTGTCATTTGGACTGATTTCCTTTATTTTTGAATCTCGCCGGAGTTTGAGTAACTCGTGATGGTTAATTACTATTCCTATTGTTGGTTTGATTTGGAATGATTTCTTGTGTTTTGCCGGAGTTTTTAAACTCCGACGGGTCTCTGTTTTCCAAATGACCGCCCTCGCTTTGGTCGTTCTGGGTGATGTTGATATCACAAATTTACGCCTTATTCTCGTTGAATTTTCGTTTGGTATTTTGATGTTATTTTCTGGTTTCTTCGGGACAGATTTTGCTGTGTTTGTGGACTGTTTTGACCATTGTGCTCTTTGTTTTTTGTTAAACTGATCGAACCATACTGCACTTTATTAAACTGAAAAAGAACAAATGCTACACTTGATATTTTATTTTATTTACTGATTTTTGAACAAGTTACTACACTTGGTATTTTACTGATTTTGAACTTGATACTACACTGGCCAAAGAAGGATTTATCCGTCGATCTGGAGGCCTCCATGGTAAGCGAGACGGAATATGTGGGCGAGGAGGAAAGTGAAAAGATTAGACGAGAATGCATAGTATCGTTCACCGGGAGGCGAGTCGACCGCCGCCGTAGCGATATTGGCTTCTCATGTCTTAGTATCCTTGGCACAACACTAGCTGAGCCCACACTATATAAAAAATATATTTTTTTACAATATCTTCTACATATATATCTCTCTCTCTCTCTCTCTCTCTCTATATATATATATATATATACATACATTGTGTTTGTTTGGTAATTTATTTATTATTTACTAACTCTTCTACTAAGTGTCTTTGCAGGTACCCGGAGGCGCACCTCAAAGTTAAAGCATTCGCATAAAAATAAAATAAAAGCGAAATGTTGCTAATTTCTCTTCATTACATCTTTTTATGATTATTTGCTTTTATTACTATCTTGTTAAATATATATCTATTTTAAATATTTGCATGCCTAGTTTAAATATCTCTTGGTTAGTTTAATAATTAGAACACCTTTAGAATTATATATTGCATGTTAGCACAATAATTTTAAAACCTAGGTTTGAACGGATAACCGCAAGTTAGCGGATCTTAAAGGATGCCTAACCCCTTCCCTTTAGGATAATAAAGAACCCTGATCCAGAATCTCACATAGCTTTTTGCAGACCTTTAAATGGAGATCATTTATAGCATTTTATGCTATTTAATAAGTGTCCTAATTCACTATAATAATTAGGTGGCGACTCCTTAAATACATTTAGGAACCAACCATACGTGGCACTCCCGTTTCGACTCCGGTTTAAAATGGGGTGTTACAGGTTGGTATGAAGTATAACGGTTGTGAGCAGAAATTTAGACATGATTGGTTTGGTTCTTCCTTTTAGAAGGTAAAGTAGATATTATAAATAAACTAGCACAAAGGGTGTGTTGTTACATCTGAAAGACATGATTGGTTTGTTTCTTTAAAAGCAGTTTTGTTATCTGTTAGTTGTGTCCATTTTGTAGGGTATCCCTATGTGAAACTTGATGGTACTAAAACCACTGGCGAGGAGTAATGCCAGAAATGGACTTGAGAATCAATTGTTGAGCGATCAACTGTTGTATTCAACTTTTTTTTGGTTGCAAATGTCAATGATGTCACTCTTAATGTTGCTTATTTCTGGTTTATGCAAATATGTAAATGCCGTATTAAGAGATTCTTTGTTTATTTTCAGATAACTGGTGAAGGTCCAGTTGTTAAGAAAGCACTTTATCAAGTAGAAGGAATCAGATGCATCTATTAAAGTCGATAGTGCAGCAGCTGAGGGAGATGATTGCATTATATTTGTGTCAGCGGAGGAGGTGAGCAATAATTTTTGGTTATTGAATTAATCTATTTGATTGCTAGGGCAGTGAATATCTCTCATGCTCATCCAATTGTTATCCCAGACATATGAAGACCAATACCCTACCATCGATGCGACAATGCGCTTGCAACCAAGTAGCAGTGAGAAAACTAAAAAAATTCCGGTGATGCTATTCTGACGACTCGCCTGTTTGTACCTAGTTCACGAGTTGGATGCCTTATTGGTAAAGGTGGTTCTATTATCAATGAGATGCGAAATACCACCAGGGCAAGCATCTGCATGAGAAACACAGTCGACTGGGGCTGGGAACATAGAAGAGCCTAAAGATAGAGACGACGAGGCTGATTTTGAAGAAGCTGAAGTGAGAGGTCAACTAGCTGCTGCAGTTGATGCACCATTACCTGGAAATGATTATATTAATGTAACAGCTGCTGCAGTCGATGCTACAGTCGATTTTGCTGCTCCTGATCTTGCTACTCTGCAGCAGCTATTGGTGCTTCAAAGGATGGGAATGATCTTGCTGCTCTGGTTGCTGCGAATGTAGAGGCTAATGGTGCTCCCAAGGATGGGGCTGGTACGAAAAGAGGGGTCGTGATGATATCATATACGTCAGTACCACTCCTCGTGGAGTAGATCCCTGATGTTGTGTGCTTACAGGCCAATGATACTATTTGCTGGAACCAATTATTTTGTTTGTAAAGTCTAATATTGAAATATCATACTTTTTTTGTCAATGACAATCTTTTTTATTATTATCTTTCTCTTTTTATTATTTATTTTGTCATTTTGTAATATTGTGAGCTAATTCTTTTGTGATTAATATTGTACATTTTGTAATTTGTGAACAATCTAGCAATCAGGTGCACATCTAATGCGACAGTTGTACCAGGCCGTCGCATTAGCCAATATAGCCGTTGCATTAGGTGGTTGGAAAATCCTCTTACCAATTCGCATATCTAATGTGACATTTTTATTTGGCCGTCACATTAGGTATAGTAGTTGTTGCATTAGATATGGAGCTAATGTGACGGCTAGACGGAGCTGTCACATAGATGTATATCTAATGCAACACATATAACCAGTCGCCGCAATAGGTCTCTGTTGTCGTTGCATTAGGTCTAATGCAACGCGACCGGATGCAACGACTCCTTGTCGTTGCAGCATTAGACCTAATGTGACGGCAAAGAGGTCCTATTGCAACGATTTTGAGGCGTCGCATTAGGCCAGAAATGTAATAGTGTGGTTAGTTATAATTAGTTACAAGCTGTTAGTGGTAATAAGTATCACTGGTGATGTATTACTTGTATAAATAGGCATCATGCCTTAGATATGATTTAATTGAAAAGCTTCCACAAAACTGATTACTCTCTCTTCCTCTTCTCTTTCTCCTCCCCTCTTCTCTATCTTCTCCATAGTTTGATCCAGAATGTACTGGATTTCACATGCAATCCATTAGAAGCTTAGATCGTGCAAACTAACATGGTATCAAAGCTTTCACAAGGAGGATTGAGGGATTTTCCAGTAGAAAATCGAGGGATTCACAATCTGAAAATATGAGCCATCTGTATTCAAAGTTCGAGTGAAGTTTTCTTGATTTTGTGAGTTACTGTCATTCTAAGTTGCAATTCTAGTATAAACTATTCTTATTGTGTGAAATATGGATCTGATCTCAACATTAACTGTGGATGAAAGTTTGAATTCGACATCAAATATAGTCGATCATAATCATTCATTGTTTTTGAGTGTATCTGACTCTGTTGCTGGATTATAAATTGAAATACAGGTAATAGGAATGAAAATTATACTTTGTGGAGTAGAATGATGCAATTAAACTTGTTAACAAATAATAAAATCAGCTTCATCGATGGATCGGTTAAACGAGACACAAATGGTGACAATCTGGTAAAACAATGAGAACGATGTGATGCGATGGTAATTTCATTGTTCATAAGAAATGTAAATAAAAACTTGCTTAGTGGAATTTGTATAAATCTACTGCATATGCAGTATGGAAAGATCTGTAATATCCCGTTTTAACCGGAGTCGAAACGGAATACGACATATGCGTGATCCTGGAATTAAATCACTATTTTAAGGAGTCGTCACCTAATTAGTCTAGTGAATTAGGACACTTCTAAATATAGCATATAATGCTACAAATGATCTCCATTTTTTAAAGGTCTGCAAAAATTATGAGATTCCGGGTAAGAGTTCTTTATTATCCTAAAGGGAATGGGTTAGGCATCATCTAAGATCCGTTAACTTGCGGTTGTCCGGTCAAACTTAAGTTGATATTATTGTGCTAACATGTATTCTACAATTCTAAATGTGTTCTACAATTATTAAACGAACTAAGAAATATTTAAACTAGGCATGCAGTTTTTTTTTTAAAAAGATATATATTTAACAGGATTGTAACGAAATAAAAAATCATATAAGATGGAGTGAAGAAAACTTACCGGTATTTCGCTTTTATTTTTCTTTTCTGCGCAGGCTTTAAATTTGGGATGCGTCTCCGGGTACCTGCAAAAAAATACTTAGTAAAAGAGTTAGTAAATAATAAATAAGTTATCAAATAAATACAATGTATGTATATATATATAAAAAAAAAAGATATATTTTTTTTTTTATATTGTGTGGGCTCAGCTAGTGTTATGTCATGGGTACTGAGACATGAGAAGCCAATATCGCCTCGGCTGCGGTCGACTCACCTTGCCGGTGAACGACACTATGCATTCTCGTCTTTATATTGTTCTTTTACTCTCATCCTTGCTTACATATTCTGTCTCACTTACTATGGAGGCCTCCAAATCGACGGATAAATCCTTTATCGGCCAAAGTGTAGTATCTTGTTCAAATCAGTAAATAACCAAAATCGAAGGGACGTGGCCTCAATTTCAATTTCATCGGCCTAAGTGTAGTATAATGTTCAAATCAGCGAAACATCGGGAGTATAGAAACTGCTTCAAATCAATTTAAAGACAACAATTGTTCGACCAAAATGTTGCGGCAGTAGGCCAAAAATACAGCAGCAAATGATCGCAAAGTTGCCCAAAATACTGCAACCATTTCGACCTCAAATCTTCTCAAAAGATGGCACTTTTCAGCCAAAGAATGCAGCAACAATTCATGGCAGCAGATTCTCCAAAGTTAGCAGGTGTTTTCATTCTCAAAGTGCAACAACCCATTGTTTAAAATGCAACAAAAATGCTCCAAAACTAATATCTCAAAGTTGCAGCAGTCCAGCAAAGGATAGCAGCAAAACAACATTAACAAAGAACATATCCCAAATGGTAGGAAAAATGCTAGCCTTCTCAGGGACAACAACAAACAGAGACTTAAAGTGCTACCAGTCATAGCAATTAGAATGAGTATCGATCGAATTGTAACAGAAAGCTCATCAGTGACTGGGCACCCAAGCACAACCAATATAGCAGCAACAAAATACACTTAAAATGCAACAACGACATCTCAAAGTTTTAGCAGCATCTCGAGGGCATTTTGACGAGTGGAGAATTCCCCCAAGTCATGCAAAGAAAGAAGAGAGTAAAGAATGAGTATCCAATAACCAAAGTTTGTCAAAAGCAATGATAAAGCACATATGAGGCATTTCAACTTTTTTGAAGGATGATCATAACTTACTCAAATAACAAATGAATTATTATATTAGATACATGTTAGGATATCCAATGGAGTGGTGAGCTCACAAGATAGCTGAATAGTGAACTAATGCCAAAAATAGATAGGTACAACACATATGCATAGAGTTGATCATCCCCCATAAATAACATTTTTTATAAATACAAATCTTCCCTAAATCGATCAACAAAGCATACTCTGAACAGAGATACGCAATTCACTTTGAATAGGATTTTTAAGGATTTTTAGACTAATGCAAGAATATGAAACACTAAAGTGGGAAACAGAGATGCATAATTCACTGAATATGGGCACAGTAGGCAGCTGTCAAATACTTTTACAGTCATTTTAGAAGTAATTTTCAAATAGGCAAACTCATATACACAGGGGCATACATAGTTAATCCTAAGCATGTAGACATTCTATTTTGACACCACATGGGTAATGATACCATCATGTAAGGCAGAGACTATCTGGTTTCGCAACAAAGATCAACTCTAAGCATACATATTGTGAACTTGGAGCTTAATAGAGGCACACATGTTCTATTACTAGCACACAAATAAGGTCGGGCATTTTAGCAATCCATTTCTACACAAATCAGATATCAAGCGTAATGTATACCACATATAATGCTAGAACAAACTCAACATGGCCTATTTAGCTACTGAAAATCACCTAGCAAGTTTGACAGCACCAAACATCACAAACTTTCCTAACTATTCAAACATCGTACTACTAAACAACGCAATATTCAGTCTATAACATCCATTTGAACTTAATCTATGATCCACTAGGCTAAATACACACTTAAAGTGTTGGGTTTTGATATTAGTAAATGGAAAATGATGGGATGAAAATTAAAGGGAGTAAAAGACTCTTTTGTCCCACATCGAAAAAAGAGAAGGAAAGAGAGGTGTATATATTACATTACACCTTCTCTAGTTGATAAAAGAATTGAGAGGGCAAGGACCCCTCGCGTCGTCGTCGTCGCTCGTTCGGCTCGGCTTTGGCTTTGGCTTTGGCTTTGGCTTTGGTTTTGGATTTGGATTTGGATTTGGATTTGGATTTGTCAAAAGATTAATTGGTAATCTTTTTGGAAAAACGTTTCTTTAATTAATTAATTAAAAAAAATCTAAACAGATCGACCTAAGACCCGCGACCGACCCGTCCGGTTTAAGTCATTTCTTTTCGAATTTCCCTCCAAAATTTTGGTGACTATTCTGAATGGTTGCAAACATTCAATCGATTCTCAACAACTATAAATTCTTGTTTGTTCCAAGAATTTATCACTAATTCATTCAATACGAATTTCTTCATCCAAAAATTCTCTCTTCCTAAATCATGTGATATCTCGCTTGAGTGGTTATTGCTCATGGAATTTGGAGTACTACTATTCTGGTAAGATAATCGTTCTATCATGGGAGGCGATATTCCATTAACCTCGAGTACTGTGAGGGGAATAATTTCCTTAAGGACACACTTTGAACTAAGTGGCTCGATTATATTATGAAATTATTTTTTCTTATTCAAAACATATTCTGTTTATTGTACTGATTTCAATTAAGTAATTTTATACTGTGTAATCTGCTTTTTACTAAGTGTTTAAACAGATTGTGTTGAAACATTATCTTGGTCATATACAGATTATTATACCAACAATCTTAAGGAAATTATGTTTATTTTATTTTAATTTGTATCCTGGTTTGGAGATTAAAACCTGTGTGGTTTTCTACTCCGTATGTAATTTCATATTCTAACTTGAAGACATAAAAACTTCGTTGGAATATTAAAGTCCAGGGAAAAGTGTTTTCCAAAAGGAAAAAAAAGTGTTTTTCTTGTATGTTGTCTGGAGACTAAAATCTTCGGATTTTCTACTCCAGTTGAGATTAAAGTTTTCTAACTTTCTACTCATTTGAGTACTTGATTTGAAGATATAAAAACTTCATCAAGTACACAACATACAATCTACTGCACTTCGTTTCAAGCATAATTGATTCAGTTTGAAGAAATAAAATCGTCACCGTTGTGTATTATATTTGTTGCATGAAATACGTGAAGATTATTTTCAAGGTAGTGAGAATGAATTTGACTTACTCATGTGATACTTGTACAACGATTTGAAGAACATAAAATCTTCGTCGTTCTGTTTAAGGAGATTAAAACTTGTGTAGTTTTCTACTCATATGAATATTAGTATTCTGACTCGAAGATATAAAAACTTCGTTAGAATACTAAAGTTTCATAATTATACTACGATTTGAAGAAATAAAATCTTCATCGTTTAAGTTTATAATTCGACTGCGATTTGAAGAAATAAAATCTTCATCGTTGAAGTTTGTGAATTAATTGCTATTTTTGGTTTTATTAACTAAAACAGTTTGTCGATTTGACAGTGACAAACAATGGCAATTGAAACCGAACTACCGCAAATATCGCACCAATTACATTACTACAACCCGCATCAGCACTCACCTACCGAGAAACCTGCGAAGTTCACCGGTGCCAACTTTAAAGGATGGCAACAAAGAATGTTCTTTTGGCTTACCATCCTTGGTTTGCAAAAGTTCACCAGTGAGGACCCTCCCGTGCCTGCCGCCGACATGCCTGACAACCAGCAGTTCATGGTTACTGAGGCTTGGAAATAGGCTGATTTTTTGTGCAAAGGCTACATTTTAAGTGTCTTAGAAGATGACTTGTACAATGTCTACAGTGCAGTAGAGACTTCCAAAGAACTATGGAGTGCACTTGAAAAGAAGTACAAGACAGAAGATGCTTGCTTGAAGAAGTTTGTGGTTACTAAATTCCTAGACTACAAAATGGTTGATGGAAAAATCGTTGGAACCCAAGTTCAAGAGCTTCAACTTATCTTTCATGACCTTATTACTGAAGGTATGGTAGTTATGAAGCATTCCAAGTGGCTGCAATGATTGAGAAGTTGTCGTCTTCATGGAAAGATTTCAAGAATTATCTTAAGCACCAAAGAAAGGAAATGAAGTTGGAGGATCTTGTGATTCGTCTGAAGATCGATGAAGATAACAAAACCACTGAGAAGAGGTATCGTAAGAGTTCACCAATTGAAGGGGCCAACATCGTTGAAGATGCTGCTCCGAAAATGAACAAGAAAAGAAAGAGGCCTTTAGGAAAAGAGAAGGGTTCTAACAAGAAAAAGTTCAAGGGCAACTGCTTTAATTGTGGGAAAGCTCGCCACAAAAGCCCAGATTGTCGTCTCCCGAAAAAGGACAAGGGAAAAGGACAAGCCAATATGGTGGAAATGAATTATGAAATGAATGATCTGTGTGCAATGCTGTCAGAGTGCAATTTGGTTAGAAACCCAAAGGAGTGGTGGCTTGATTCTGGTGTCACTCGACATGTTTGCACTGCAAAAGAAGCATTTGCAACCTATGCTCCCGCTGGACCCGAAGATGTACTGTTTATGAGAAATACTGCAACATCCAAGGTTGAAGGATATGGGAAGATACTTCTGAAGATGACTTCCGGCAAAGTCCTGACTCTCAACAATGTTTTGCACGTTCCAACAATTCGAAAAAATTTAGTTTCAGCGAAACTACTCGTCAAGAACGGGTTTAAGTACGTGTTGGTTAGTGAGAAAATTATAATTAGTAAGAATGATATGTTCATAGGAAATGGTTACCTCACCGAGGGCCTTTTCAAATTCAATGTAATGGTTGTTGACAGTATTAATGAAAATTCAGCTTCGTCTTTTTATTATTGGAGTCAAATGATTTATGGCATGTTCGTTTAGGACATGTCAATTACAAAACCTTGCGAAAATTGATCAATTTAGAAGTATTGCCTAAATTCGAGTGTAACAAATCAAAATATGAAATTTGTGTTGAATCTAAGTTTGTTAAACATCCATATAAGTCTATTGATAGGAATTCAAATCTTTTAGACTTAATTCACACAGATATATGTGATATGAGGTCAATACCATATCGTGGTGGGAAAAAATATTTTATAACTTTCATTGACGATTGCACTCGATACTGTTATGTGTATTTGCTTAATAGTAAGGATGAAACAATTAATGCATTTAAGCAATACAAGAACGAAGTGGAAAATCAATTGAATAAAAAGATCAAAATGATTAGAAGTGATAGGGGTGGAGAGTACGAATCTCATTTTGCAGAGACATGTTTGGAATATGGAGTTATTCATCAAACTACTGCCCCTTACACACCACAATCAAATGGAATTACGGAAAGGAAAAACCGAAAATTAAAGGAAATGATGAATGTCTTACTAATTAGTTTCGGTTTACCGCAGAGCTTGTGGGGGGAAGCTATCCTTACAGCTAATCGAATACTCAACAGAGTACCCCACAGCAAAACACAATCTATTCCATATGATCATGGAAAGGAAGAAAACTCAACCTGAAATATTTTAAAGTGTGGGGGTGTTTAGCGAAGGTCCAAGTTCCTTTGCCCAAAAGGGTAAAAATCGGACCAAAAACTGTGGATTGCGTTTTTATTTGCTATGCTACAAATAGCAAAGCTTGTCGGTTTTTGGTTCACAAATCGGACAATCCCGAAATTCATGTTAATACGGTAATTGAATCAGATAATGCTGAATTCTTTGAAAACATCTATCCGTATAAAACTGAATGTGAGTCATCAAGTGAAAGATCTAAATGACCGCGGGAAGAACCAAAGGAAAGTATACCAAGAAAAGAGGATCCAAGGCGTAACAAACGTCAAAAGACATCTACTTCCTTTGGACCAGATTTTGTAACATTCTTGCTTGAAAATGAGCCTCAAACATTTAAAACAGCAATGTCATCTTCTGATTCAACATTTTGGAAAGAAGCAGTCAATAGTGAGATTGAATCAATTTTAAACAACCATACATGAGAATTAGTTGATCTTCCTCCTGAAAATAAACCTTTAGGATCAAAATGGATTTTTAAAAGAAAAATGAAAGTTGATGGCACTATTGACAAATATAAGGCAAGACATGTGGTCAAAGGTTATAGACAAAAGGAAGGCCTTGATTACTTTGACACATACTCGCCGGTAACAAGAATAACATCTATTCGGGTGTTAGTGACACTGGCGGCCATATATGGTCTTGAAACCCATCAAATGGATGTCAAGACAGCTTTCTTAAATGGAGAATTGGAGGAAGAAATTTACATGGAACAACCTGAGGGTTTTGTGGTTCCTGGTAAAGAAAGGAAAGTGTGCAGACTTGTTAAGTCATTTTATGGACTTAAACAAGCACCCAAACAATGGCATGCGAAATTTGATCAAACAATGTTGGCAAATGGATTTAAGATTAATGAGTGTGACAAATGTGTTTACATTAAAAATACTCCAAATCATGAAGTCATTGTTTGTTTGTATGTTGATGACATGTTGATAATGAGTAAATATATTGTCGATGTAAATGCTACGAAGCGTATGCTCGCTAGCAAATTTGACATGAAAGACTTAGGGGTTGCTGATTTGATCTTAGGAATTAGGATCCCTAAAACTTCACAAGGTCTAGCATTATCACAGTCACATTATATTGAAAAAGTACTTGACAAGTTCAAGTACTTAAATTTCAATGTTGCAAAGGCTCCAATTGATGTAAGTTTTACACTTCAAAAGAATGAAGGTGAAAGTGACTCACAATTGGACTTTGCACGAGTTTTGGGAAGTTTGATGTATATTATGAATTGTACACGACCAGATATAACATGTGTTATAAGCAAGCTGAGTCGATTCACGAGTAATCCCAATCAAACTCATTGGATGACAATGAAACGAGTCTTGGGATATTTACAACACACCCAAAACTATGCTTTGCATTATAATAAATATCCCGCAAGATTGAGGATATAGTGATGCAAATTGGATCACCGGATCGTTTGAAGTTAAATCCACGAGTGAATATGTTTTCACCGTTGGCGGAGGAGCAGTGTCTTGGAAATCATCAAAACAGACATGCATCGCCCGCTCTACAATGGAATCAAAATTTATAGCTTTAGACAAGGCCGTTGAAGAAGTTGAATGGCTCCGAAACTTCTTAGAAGATATTCCATTATGGCCCAAACCTTTGGCTCCTATATGTATACATTGTGACAGTCAAACAACAATAGGTAGGGCAGGAAGCGTAATGTATAATGGAAAATCTCGTCACATACGACGGAGACACAATACCGTTAGACAACTCTCTAGTGGCGTTATCACAATTGATTATGTAAAGTCAAGAGATAACGTGGCGGATCCGCTTACAAAAGGCTTATCTAGAGAGGGAGTTAGTAGATCATCAATGAAAATGGGTTAAGGCCAATGACAAGTCATCATGGCGGTAACTCTACCTAGCAGACTGGAGATCCCAAAAGCTAAGTTCAAGGAGATCAAACAAAGTTGTGACTGACGGTTCAACATTTTCAAATAACTCAACCCATTCTCGGATGAAGACAATGTTCAGAAATAAGGATAAGACTTTATGACTTGTTAATGAGTTAATAAAGCATTAAGGTTTCTTAATGGTTATCTAAATCTGGCAATGTATGATCAGATAATGTGGCTATAGGACCACATGTTTAGAAATCACCTATGTGAGTATTAAGTGTAAGCCGCTTTAAAGGGGAATGACAGTAAAGGCCCATTCTCTATGCACTCATGAGACCAGGCGGTGTTCATGGCTGAAACGAACACAACCGTGAGAACCATAAACGGTTGAGGGTTGATTGTGTGTCTTATGTTGTCTAGGTATACAACAAAGTTCGACGGTTCAAAGATATCAAATCTACCGATTGATCGAGTATATCCGATATAAGTTCACTACGAAAAGTTCAAAGGGAAACCTACTTATCCAGATGCAGTCAATTCTCGCTTGTATATCACACTCGTCCGTACATTCTTTTATCTTATAGCCATTCCCCATTCATGTGGGGGATTGTTGGGTTTTGATATTGGTGAATGAGAAATGATGAGATGAAAATTAAAGGGAGTAAAAGGCTCTTTTGTCCCACATCAAAAAAAGAGAAGGAAAGAGAGGTGTATATATTACATTACACCTTCTCTAGTTGCTAAAAGAGTTGAGAGGGCAAGGACCCCTCGCATCGTCGTCGTCGCTCGCTCGGCTCGGCTTTGGCTTTGGATTTGGATTTGGATTTGTCAAAAGATTGATTGATAATCTTTTTGGACAAACGTTTCTTTAATTAATTAATTATTTAATTAAAAATAAATCCAAACGGATCGACCCAAGACCCGCGACCGACCCGTCCGGTTTAAGTTCTTTCTTTTCGAATTTCCCTCCAAAATTTTGGTGACTATTCTGAATGGTTGCAAATATTCAGAATCAGTACCTCCAACAACTATAAATTCTTGTTTGTTCCAAGAATTTATCACTAATTCATTCAATATGAATTTCTTCATCTGAAAAATTCTCTCTTCCTAAGTCTGTGTGATATACTGTCGTTGAGTGGTTCGCTGCTACCGGAATTTGGAGTACTACTATTCTGGTAAGATAATCGTTCTATCCTGGAAGGCGATATTCCATTAACCTCGAGTACTGTGAGAGGAATAATTTCCTTAAGGACACACTTTGAACTAAGTGGGCTCGATTATATTCTGAAATTATTTTTTCTTATTCAAAACATATTCTGTTTATTATACTGATTTCAATTAAGTAATTTTATACTGTGTAATATGCTTTTTACTAAGTGTTTAAACAGATTGTGTTGAAACATTATTTTGGCCATATACAGATTATTATACCAACATAAAGTAAATAAAACATGAACTAATCAACATCTTAATATGGCAAACCCATTAATTCAGGACAAACATCACTAAATACTTAATTAAATCAAACAGAGAAAAAAATACATGAACACCTACTAAAACATAGAAATAAGTTGAAACTAAAAGGAGATTGAATTTACCTTCTTCGGACAGCGAACCGAGGCGTCGTCTCGACTTGTCGAATCCGCTCGGAAGGTATGTGTGAGTGTGCGGCTGAGACGAAGCCAAACTTAGCTGTTTGTAATTTTGTTGAACCAATATTTGGAATAAAAGAAACGGTTTTGAGGTCTATTTTTGAAGAAAGGTGTTTGTTTTCTTCTGAGTTTAAGCTCTGAAAAATGATGGCCATAATGTGAATCTTGTTCTTTGTTTCAAATCAAGACCCATAATTGTTTTTGGGTGAAGAACAGAGGGAATAGATTTTAAAACCTTAAAAATTTGGACCCCTTTCATGGAGAACATAAGGGGTTTTTATAGGCAAAAATCTGAGCTTTAGAAATTTGAATTAAAGCTCCAACAGGTCTGATTTTGGGTGATTTCTTAGTTCAAAGGGGTGTGGGTTGTGTCAAGGTAGGTGGTGGAAGGGATGAAGTGAAAGAGAGTCGTTGGGGCAGAGATATGAGGGGTGCAGGGGTGTCGGCGATGGGAGACGCGTGAAGAGATGGGGAAGAGATCTTTTGGGTCATTAGTTTTTCTGATTTTTGTTTTCTTGGGTGAACGATGGGGAATAAAAGGGGGATTGGGACTGTCGGTTTTGGGCTGGGTAGATGGATTGGGCTGATATAAAATGAGAGATGATTTTGGCCGAAAAATGGGGTATAAAATGTGAAAAATTAATTAATTAAAATATGTTTTTTCGTCCTATTAATTCTAAAAACGGCACACATAAAATTATGATGTCAGTGATTTAATATAAGTAATAAGTTTAAGTAGAAAAATATAATATTCATATAAAAATGATTAATTTGGTAATTGGTGAAAATATCAAGAGAGAATCAAATCACCAATACCGATGCCGAGATATTAAAATTATTTTGCTTATATTTTAATTATAAAAAAAATGTAATACCCCATATTTTAAAATTATGCAGTAATTAGTGAAAAATATTAAAACTTAGCATTTTTGGAGAATTTTCAAGACATAGAAGCATAGTGAAATTAATTGAAGATAAGAGGACTCCATGAACAAATAGTCGATAAAGAGGGGACACAATTGGGTGTCAACAAGATCTACGAGAAAGGTTTGACAAAATCAATCTATCTAGAGTGTATTAACTGAGAAAGGAGCTGGCCATGCTTCATCAAGGTGTCTCTCCTGTAGCAAGCTATTACTCTAAAATGAAGGACATATGGGATGAGATTGATTCTATAGTCCCTGTACCAGAGTGTGATTGTACTAGTCCTAAGGAATATATAGAACATCTAGGGCATCAAAGGTTGATGGAGTTCTTAATGGGACTGAACGATGACTATAATCAAGTTAGAAGTCATATCCTTCTAATGACACATATTCCAAGTGTGAACCAAACATATGTTATAGTAGCACAAGATGAAAGTTAGAGATTAATTACTGGGAAGTATACATGTGGTGAATTCACTGAACACATAGATATGTTCAGCAAGACTCCAGCTCCACATAACAAGCAAATAAGGTCATATTCACCACAAACATATTGTGTTTTTTGTAAGATGAAGGGACATAATAGAGAGACATGTTACAAACTAATGTACTGTGACTATTGCAAGAATAAATGTCATGTAAGAAATATATGCTACAGACTTATTGGTTATCCAGATGGTTTCAAGAGTAAGAGGAAGGTCAATATGGCCATGACAGGGCAGTCACAGGGAGAATGTGGTACTCCAAAGTTGCAAAATGTTAAACAGACAGGACAACATCAAGCAGGGATGAGGCAATTATCTCAAGAGCAGCATGATCAATTCAGTAACATGTTGAAGTCATATTCTCCAGAGAGGTACTAGAAAGTTGTTACACTACTGAATCAACAGAAGGAGGCTGATGGATCATATGGTAATATGCCAGTACCTAAATTTCACATGGCAGGTAATCCTGTATTTGATGATAGTCCCAGTTGAATTGTTGACTCTGGAGCAACTAATTACATGGTGACTGATAGGGGTTTGATTGAAAAACATGAGCTTACAGACAATGCAGGTCATGTGCAGCTGCTCACAGATGATATAGCAGCAATAACACAAACTGGAAGTTGCAGATTAAGTGGAGGTGATCTCATTAAGCATGTTCTATGTGTACCAAGTTTTCAATTCAATTTGTTGTCAGTTTCAAAATTAACCAGGGAACTAAACTGTAGTGCCATATTCTTCCCTGATTTCTTTATTCTACAGGATCTCTTCACTAGAAAGGTGAATGAGATTGGTAAAGAGGTAGATGGACTCTATATGCTACAATCTAGAATATTGTTGACAAAACAAGTTCATTCAGCTATCATATATACAAAGGAAGAACTCCAGACAGAATTATGACATAAAAGGATGAGGCATGTTCAAATGACCATGCTCAGGAAAATAAATGAGCTTAGCAACAAGTCCAATTTCACAATAAGGCAATATGATATATGTCTTATGGATAGACAGACTAGAAACCCACTCCCTATTAGTGTCAGTAGAACTGAATTTGCTTTCCAGCTTTTACATCTTGATGTATGGGGGTCTTATACGACTCCCACCTATAGTGGTATGAGATATTTTTTAACCATAGTAGATGAGTTCACTAGATGAACTTGGGTGTTTTTACTGCATGTCAAGTCTGATGTAATCACTGTCCTTAAGAATCTGTTTGCAGAAATAAGAGCTCAATTTGACAAGAATGTTAGATGTGTAAGGACTGATAATGGAACAAAGTTCTTTTATCATACTTGGTCTGAGTTATTCAGTCAGCTTGGTATTATTCACCAAAACTCTTGTGCTTATACTCCTCAGCAAAATGGTGTGGTTGAGAGGAGGCATAGACACATTTTGGAGATTGCTAGGGCCATCAATTTCCAGGGGCATTTACCAGCAAGGTTTTGGGGTGAATGTGTCAAGGCTGCAGTTTATGTGATTAATAGGGTATCATCGATTGTGATATGAAATATGTCACCCTATGAGAAATTGTTTAACAAACCACATTCCTTAACTCATATGAGAGTCATAGACTGCAGCCAATCTAGTAAAAAGGATAAGTTTGACAATAGAGCAGTTAAGGCAGTGTTGTTGAGTTATGCCACCAAACAGAAAGGATATAAGTTGCTAGCCTTAGACAGGATGAGCATCTCTGTGAGTGGTGATGTAAGTTTTTATGAAGATATATTTTCTTTTGAGGAAATTAAAGAAGCCGAAAAAGGTGGCAATTCACATACTAAGGATTCTTCTTATTTATCATAACGTATTCCTTCTCTTTTATATTTATGCAATATCACAACTTCAACAAACCAGGTGATTACTACACCCATTTATCATGTTAATCCAACCCTTGTAATCATGTTTAAACAATCCATTAAAGCAGTCCAATCTTCTAGCAAAATTGAGAGTTCAAGAATGCAAAATAACATTTTTCTACACCTTAATTCTTTCAAGGCATATATAAGTAATTACGTCAACATCTATCCATGTTTATAACTTACATTTTAAGCATTAGAACAGCCCTTTAAACCACATTAAGGTAACCTTAAAAACAACCCCTCAATTCTAACAATTAACAATAAGAGTGTAAGTCCTTCAATTGCAACATAACACCACATCCACATGCATTTTCTTACTTTCATTTCCTCCTAACCTAAGTTCATTTTAACACAAATTTATTTCTTAATTACAACAATATGCAACTTCAATTATACCATTACATCTTTCAAAAACTTAATGGAAAGGAGAATTTTTACCTTAATTTCCAAGCCAAAACAGTCCACGATTTCCTCACTGTTTCATCAAGTTTGGACACCAATTTTTCAACTCCAAATTGACATGCATGAATCCCACAATGTTAATCCATCATTCCTTATATTTTTCTTCCAAAAATTTGTCTCAAAAACTTGAAATTTAATGGCCCAAAAATCGGCCAGCAGAGGTCCGAAATAGCCACTGTTTTGAGTGATTTTTTTTTGGCTTATATTGTAGAATGTATGTAATCTAGGAAGAGGAAATTGTTGTCTTCAATTTGGCTAAGAGGAAGAGGAGATTTTCGGCTATGGTGAAGAGAAGGAGGAGAGTAAATGGTGTTTGAAATGTGAATGAAGAAGGAAAGGGTTTTCTTTGTTTAAGCCAAAATTATTCCGTATTAGCATGTAAAATATACTTTAATCCAATATTCGAATCTTAATTCTTAATGACGTTCTTAATTATCACCTTAAACTTACGAGGTGTAACATTCTTCCCCACTTAGAAACATTCGTCCTCGAATGTTCATAATAAGTCTTATGCTAGAAAAATTTCGGCAGAGTCTCCTTTATAACTATGCCTATCCACCATATCCAACAAACCAACAGATGCCACACAAGGCCACAATATACATCACATCATTTACCAAATAATAGTTAAGTAAGGAATCAAATTACCCGTGAATATTCAACTGAATCTCATGTAACACCTTGAACAAAATTAAAGAGCCTCTCTGCAGTACTGTATTCCTTCATTTTCAAATTTGTTACAATATTCTAGCTGGTACTGCCTTGTACACTTGCTTCAATTTGTAATGGCATATAGTGTTCCACCATATCTGTATTGTATGCTTAACATGACTACAATTCATGTGTATACCTGTTGCATTGTTAAACTAGCTCTATATAAATTTGACAAACTCTCTTGTAAGAAACAAGTGATCTATCATTTCTTGATGTAAAACATTATATCAGCAACATCTTGATACTATATTAATTCCAATATTTTGCAACTCTTTATCCATTGAAATTTTAAATTTCCATATCATCTATAGAAAGAAATATATCTTGAATGACACTCTTTTAACCCACATTTACCTATATACATCAGAAGAATATGATTTTTATCTTAACAAATCCCATTCACTTGACACAGTAAATTTACTAGAACTTGTCATTATCCACCAAGGATTATCTACATGGTATATATCAAGTATGTAGTGACATGTGAAACGATGTCATCTGGTAGATACTACCGTAGCCTTGACAAATCCCATCAATCCCCATGTAATAGTTCTTTGACATCTTCCACTCTTTCTTCAATAAGAAACTCTGATAGTAGTACATCGTGTAATGTTTCCAATTTGGTACGATTATCAATTCAAACCACTCTTTGTTTCCCACCATATCCCTTGTTTAATGTTATCCCTTACTTCAAGAATCATTTTCTAGACCTGAGAATCATATTTCCATTGCACATATTGAGGGTAACGCTTCTTAGAGTACTTGTTCCCTAGAAAGTTAGCCCATAGAGAGTTGGTAGTTCTAAATCTCCACCATAGCTTTTCACACAATGCCTTGATATATCAAAATGAGATCTGAACCTCAATTCACTATCATCCTTAGGCAAGTACATTGTTAACCATGTAAATCAATGCCTAGCCTTAACATCATTCTTACTATACACCAGAAGAACATCACAAACATTTGATGTATCTCCTTGATCACACATTTTGCAATTCACCAATTTATAACCAAATAAGAAGTTGAATTGAATTACCTGGAGGCACAGGAAACAAGTGAGGATAACATAGGCCCTCAACATATTCTCTAGTGTCTAAATAGTACGTCGAGTATGGAATGTTGTGCTGGGACTTACCTGCGTCCCCAATCCCTCCTGGAACGATCTCCAAAATTTTCCTTACTCCATAATAATAGGGCAGTCTTGACATTCTTCAGTTTCGGTCTAAAAGAAACGAAATCATCTTAATCAACATCAGTGTGCCAATTTTGATTTAGCGCCTAAAAGAATGCTTCATATTTTGTCCAAAACTTGAGAAATCTAAATGGTTTACTCACATACATAGATTGATCACCATAAGTCAACAACTAAGGGGCATGGTCTAAACTTGTTCTTATTGTTCCACCTCCATTTGTCTAAACCAATCTAAAAAAATGTTTGTCAACATTCTATCGAACCCCTTAAAATGCAGTCATTATCAGCTCTTTCATTCCACCATTTAAAAGGACTCCCTTTAAATCCAATTTCGAACAATTCATATGAGTTAGTACAAAATGCAAAAATCTCCATACTCTGCAGGATATATAGGAAGATCGCCTATTGTTTCCTTTCATTTATAATTACATTGAAATCCCCATCAACTAGCCAAGGATCTCTCATATCGTCAACAATACAGTATAGACTATCCCAGGGAACAACCTTTCCAATGCATCACTCTTTGCATATACCATAGTATACCTACCTAATTGATATAACTCTTTCAGACTTGAGTCCTTGAGTTTGCCATGTTGATCACCCCTTATATTATCTCTAATTAAGTTTCTCTGCTGATCAATATTTAGGATAGACACATCCGCTTCTACTGCAATATTCTGCTCCACATTGGGCATCATTATCTCATCTTCCTTTAATACTATTGCGTTACTATTATTAGAGTTGTTACCATTGGTGCACATCTCCTGACTCTTGTCAACATTCCGCTCCTCGTTAACTTTTGCTGATACAAAATCTCTTTCAACCTATTCTTTTTTGTAGTAAGAGTTGCTTTTGATTCTTCCATCAATTGTGGGTCCTCGATGAGTTATTCTACTTCTGTCACCTTGCCATTATTGTCTTCATTATTCTATTTATTACCATTTGTCTCCTCAAGTGGCATTTGTTCTATCCTCTTGTTGGACTTACTAACTCAGTTGTATCTTTGGCTGCATCATACTGAATAGCTATTATCACTTTATTGAATTCATCTATATCTTTGCACCTCTCTTACCTATTTTCCACCTTTATTATTATTGTCTATGGACTTTATACCTGGCCATGTAACCTTCCAATATCTATCCACAGTTCTCTTTTAAGAGTCGCATCATTAAACGCATACACCAAGGTCATATGGAGACTTTTCTTTATACCCCTATGTGTTACTGATCGGTGTATTTTATACACTTTTTGAGTCGTTTTTAGTGAGTCTGTTGTCCCTTTTTGTACAAATATGTGTCGTCTTAGGATAAATTTTCTTTCTTTTGAGTCAAATTGGTTAAAATGGCTCTTTGGCGGAAAAAGAGCGAAAATAAGGCAAAAGTGGAGGTTCTAGAGCTTAAAATGCGAGAAAGTGGCGAACAGTGCAGACACCAGTGGCCACGCGCCCTCCAATAGGGCGAGCGCCCGGCGCCAATATCCAGAGGCCTTGAAGTTCCAGTACGCGCCTCGCAGCCAGAGTTGCGAGCCGCGCCTCATCATCGAGAGTTTGAAGTTCCGGCCGCGCGCCTGAGGTGCCGGCGCCGACGCTGGAAAATCGAGTTTTGAAGAATTTATGGGCCAGGCCTGAAGGAAACCCTTAAGGGCTGTTTTGAAACTATAAAAAAAAAACCTAGGCAGTTTTCAAGAGTTCCCTTTCTTGCACAAACATAACGCATCTTGGAGTTCAAGATTGGAGACCATTCTATTGTAATTTTCTTTCTTTCTTTTACTTTATTTCAGTTTTTATGTTGGATATTGAATTAGTTCTTGTCATGTCTATGGCTAGGAACTAATTCTATTATAGGGCTTTCCATGTCAATTCACTTGAACCTTATTTTATGAATTAATGCATGTTTATGGTTGTTCTTCTTATTGTTGAGATTTATCCAATAGTTGTTTTGAATGCTTGGTAATTACTTGATCATTAATTATCATTATTTATATGATTTCTAATCAAGCTTCGAAAGGAGGAGGTTGTGACTATGCTGTAGTTGGGTAATCATAGGTCGAATTGGGGATGAAAATACCTCAATTACTTGTGTAGCGTTAAACATGGGTTTTTGTTCTTAATCCTCCTATAGAGTCATCCTTATCACCGAAAGGTAGAAAGGAGCGCTACTGGGGTTGAGTGTTTATATAGCCTTAACGGGAGTATAAAACGGATTAGTAAACCTGCTATCTCCAAAAGAAGAAGAACCATAATTTATTGCATTAATAAGTAATATAAGCGGATAGTTGAGGAGACTTGGAAGCCCTATTTCCATCATCACTGAAGTAAACATATAGTTAATTAGTCTTTATAATTGTTAGCTATAATCAACAAACTCAATTATCGGTTACCAAATAGATAACAAAGAATAGAAGTTGGTACTTGAACACTAATCCCTGAGGACGATAACTCGGTCTTCAAAGACTATATTACTTGACTCGACAACGTGCACTTGCGTTCAAGTGTGTGCATTAAATCGCGCATCAAGTTTTTGGCGCCGTTGCCGGGGATTGGCGTAGTTCAATATCAATTTTATCTATTCTTAATTTCTAATTTGGTTTTTTTTTATATATTATTTTTACGTTTTTTTTTATTTACTTATTTATTTTTGTGAGAATCAGTTGCCGTGATCCGTTTGTCTGTTTTTGATCTGTTTCAGGAAATCAGTTTATGCGAAGGAGAAAAGGAGCAGACACTCTTGTTCCCTTCAATCCAGAAATTGAGAAAACTCAGAAATGTAATGTAGGAACCAACGGATTTCAGCTGTAAAAGAGATGGAAGGCGCACAAAATAATAATGAGATGAATGAGGGGTTAGGCGATCATCAGCCTAACATGAGAATGCCTCGGAGAGTGCCTATGGATGTCGAGGAAAGAGTTCAAGTCCAAGCAGAAAGAAGCTTGGGAGACTACGTGCTGCCGAGGGTGAACGGAGCACAAACATATATTAGGCTCCCTGCAATAGGAGCAAATAATTTCGAGATCAAACCGGCGATTCTAAGTATGGTTCAGAACACGGTGCAGTTTGGAGGACTTCCATCGGAGGACCCTCATATGCATATAGCTAATTTCTTGGAGCTATGTGCAACATTCAGATATAACGGCGTTACTGATGATGCCGTCAGATTGAGGCTCTTTCCCTTCTCACTCAGGGATAGAGCAAAAGTATGGTTGAATTCCTTACCAGCTGATTCGATTTTTACATGGCAAGAGCTGGCACAGAAATTTTTGGCAAAATTCTTCCCACCATGCAAAGC
The DNA here is from genome assembly GCA_029844215.1 of Przewalskia tangutica. Taxonomy (NCBI): domain Eukaryota; kingdom Viridiplantae; phylum Streptophyta; class Magnoliopsida; order Solanales; family Solanaceae; genus Przewalskia; species Przewalskia tangutica. The sequence continues at coordinate 75,925,522 of CM056738.1, read as the reverse complement.
AGCAAAGTTGAGAGGGGAGCTGAATAATTTCTACCAAGAAGACGGAGAGTCATTATACGAAGCTTGGGAGAGATTCAAGGACTTACAGAGGAAGTGTCCACACCACAGTATCGAGTTGTGGAACTTGGTCCACATCTTCTATAATGGGCTGAGCGGAACAACCAGAACAATTATCGATGCAGCAGCAGGTGGGAACTTTATGAGGAAAACAGCCCATGAAGCTCACGACTTATTAGAAGACATGGCCACCAATAACCATGTCACAGAAGATAGACAAATGAGTGGAAGGAGAACAGTGGGAGTTCACGAGATAGATGCCATCACTGCCCTGAATGTCCAAGTTGCCCTTTTGACCAAACAGCTGCAGCAACATACAGTATCCGTAAATGTAGTGCAGATGCCAAAGAGCTGTGAAATGTGTGGTAGTCCACATACATTCGATAGATGTCCTTCAGCTGATCCTAATAATATGTCAATCGAGCAAGCAGAGTGCCAAGCTGTGGGTAACTATCAGAGGCCCCAGAACAACCCATACTCCAACACATACAATCCAGGGTTGAGGAATCACCCAAATTTTTCATAGAGGAGAGGCGCAGAATCAGTTCAGAGGCCAATATCAGAACCAGCAGCCATTCACTCAGGCCTCATCTTCTCAGCAATTCAATGGCCCTGCCCAACCAGAAAAGTCGGACGAGCTGAGAGCAGCTTTGTTGACACTCACCAACTCTCAAACCCAGTTCATGGCAGAAACCAGATCTTCGCTCAGGAACTTGGAAACACAAGTGGGTCAATTAGCAAAGCTATCGAACAACAGGCCACAGGGTACACTGCCAAGCAACACAGAGATGAATCCGAGAGAACAATGTCGAGAAGATGCAGTGAGAAGTGGTAAATGCGAGCGAGATACACTGCAGCCGGTAGTTGAACAAAGGGCAGAAATAGAAAAGAGAAGGTGGTTGAAGCTCGCCCAGTAGTAGAGAAAGCTCCAGAGAAGGAGTATACTGAGAAGATTCCGTTCCCACAGAGATTGCAGAGGAAGGCAGTTGATAAACAATTCTCCAAATTTTTGGAGACGTTCAGAAAGCTACATATCAACATACCCTTCATAGAGGCATTGGAGCAAATGCCTTCTTATTTCAAATTCATGAAGGAGATTTTGGGGAAGAAAAAGAAACTAGCAGAGTATGAGATGGTGGCGCTGACTGAGGAGTGCAGTGACATCCTGCAGAAGAAGTTGCCCCCTAAACTAAAAGACTCAGGGAGCTTTACATTGCCTTGCACAGTTGGCAAGGTGACATGCAACAGGGCCCTTTGTGATTTAGGGGCAAGTATAAATTTGATGCCTTTGTCGGTGTTTAAACGGTTGGAATTAGGTGAAGCCAAACCAACCACGGTGAGCCTACAACTAGCAGACAGAACAGTGGTGCACCCAAGGGGGAAGATTGAGGACGTGCTTGTTAAAGTAGGAAAATTCTTTTTTCCTGCGGACTTCCTCATTCTCGGCATGGAGGAGGATGCAGAGATCTCCATAATATTGGGGAGACTGTTCTTAGAGACAGGGAGAGCCCTGATTGATGTCGAAAAGGGGGAGCTGACGCTAAGAGTAGAGAGCGAATAAATGGTGTTTAAAGTGTTTAAACACGTTATTGAGCCAACGGTCATGAGCAGGTGCTTTGCAATAAACACCATCAGAACCTCCTGCGAGCAAGTGCAAGCAAATCCAAGGGAGATAAGCCCACCAAATGAGGTACGTGATGCCGAACCTCCGCCAAAGCAGGTATGTGTTCCTGAACCTTCCCTTGAAAATAATTTTAAGAAGAGAAACAGAAGAAGAAAAAGAAAAATGTGGAAAAAATGGATTGGTTGTGGGGTTAATCTACCCCACACCTCTTGAGTTAAGGAAGTTGCGTCTGGCTAAAAGACGTTAAAGACAGCGCTACTTGGGAGGCAACCCAAGGTATTTTGATTTATTTTACTTTAATATAGTTAGCTTTTACTAAGAACAGTCTCACGGAGGTAGTGTTTGTGTTGTGTTAACAGGTGCAGGCCAACAAATTTGGAGGGCGAAAAACTGAAACAACAAAGGGATTCCAGAAAATCGGGTTAGCCATGCCAGAGCACACATGGCGGCCAAAAGAGCGTAAAGGCGCAGAAATTGGTGCCATGGCGCCCGAGAGTAGCGCATGGCCGTAAATCAGAAAATTCTAGAAGTCTAGCCACAGCAGAATTTCGTAAGAAGCGCGAAATTGGGGTCGCGCGCCAAAGAGCAGGCGCGAGGCGGAAAACCAGAAAATAAAAGACGCCCCAATCCGATTTTTCCCCAAATTGCAAATAGAAACCTAACTCTTCTTCTCCACAAAACCCACAAAAATCCACAATTTACCTAAAAATCTTCCATAAACCAAACCCAAATACAACCAAAGCTCTTAAATTCCCTAAACCCTTAACCATCTCAATCAACAAAACTTCATCCCATTGCCTCAAATTACCATAAGAAGCAAGAAAACCTTGAAGAACACCGTCAAAAGGTAATCTTTATCTTTTCTTGAAAGCATTACTGTAGTCAGAGGAGGTAGTAGTTGGAGGAGTGTTGTGTCTTGAAGTTGTTGTGGTGTTGAAAATTGGTTGTGAAATTTTGAGGAAGAGTATACAAGGAGGGTGTGAGTGTTGTGTAGAAGCTTCTTAAGTGAAGTTTGGGGGTAATAGGTGTTGTAGTTGCTAGTGTTGGGTGATAGTGTTGGGCAACTTTTGTGATACTAAGGAAACACTGCATCTAACCATGTCTGCAAAAAGAGAAGAGCCTCCACATCCACCTCAGCCCTCAATATGATGATACTAGGTTTATTAGCCAACAAGCTCATGAAAGATACAAAAAACTTAGTACTAGGCCCTTAATCCCTGAAAGGGGAATGGATTATCAAAGGGATTCACTTGGGGAGGAGGGTGTCTATGAGCCCATTCGGGCGATGATTGAGATGATGGGGTGGAAAAGATTTGTAAACCCGGGAAAGATAGCACCAATGAACACAGTGATGGTGCGTGAATTTTATGCTAATCTTCCGGAGAAGGTGGACAATGGATGCTTTGTGAGGGGAAAATATGTGCCTGTGACGGCAGAAGAGGTCAATGCGACATTAGAAACAGTTGATGTTGAGGAAAGAGGTGATGACCGAAGCTACTTCAGAACATGGTCCAGAAACACCAACAAAGATCGATCGGAATACCGTCGCAGTACGATGAGCTACCACGGGCTGCATTTGATATTGCCAGAAATGGGTCAAGAGGATCGGCGGTGTCGGTTCAACAGCGACAAGAGTTGGTTGTATTTCGTCAGTGCCCGCCTAATTCCATCAACGTACTTCACCAGAGTGCCAGAAGACAGAATCAAATTGATATATGGAATTATGACGGGGAAGACGATTGATGTGGGGAAGGAGATAGTGCAAAGTATTGAAGAGACCAAAGAGTTGGTAACAACAGTGGGTTGGGACATGACACACTTATTACAAGTTTATGCGCCATAAATGGGTCCCAACCCTACCCATCGATACTCGAGAGAAACCAATCGCTGTGTCATATGGGATAGTGCACTCCTTCCTGCACTCCAAGTCCCCAAAGCCAGCAAGAAGAGCACCAGACTGGCGAAGCAACAGAGGCTGCCATGGATGAAGATGAGCCTGAAACAGAGGCTCACTATGAGGCAGGGAGCAGCCACCAGCCACCCACAGAATCAGAACCTCCAGTGCCTATGATGGAGCAGTTGCTCCAGAACCAGAGAAGGATGATGCAAAATTTCGACACGGTGATACAAGGACAACAAGAGTTGAGACAAGGACAACAAGAATTGAGGCAGGGGCAACAACAGTTGCACCAGCGATTTGACGAGATGAGTTCCCTGTTCAACCAATGGTCGATGTATTATCCACCGCCACCGCCACCATTTTAAACCAAGTATGTAAGTGTCTTGTTTCTTTTATTGTCTTTGAGTCTTGCACACATTGGGGACAATGTGTGATTTAAGTTTGGGGGGTGTCTTATTTGTGTCTTATTGTTATAGTATGTTTGAGTCTTTTTAATTGTTTTTTTTTTTGTATTTTTTTAGTCATAATTTTTTTTCTTTTTGAGTCATAATTGTCTGTCAAAGATCATGCATGTTGTAGCTACTAGAAACACATAGTGAAGTAAGGTGGAATAATGTGATGGAATTAGAAGCAACTATCTAAACACTTAGGTTAGATATGTCAAAAACTCATGAAATCTGTCTATGGAGTTTCTTGCTTGAATTGTGCATGATAAATGATTAAAATCTATGTGTTATGATTGCTTGCTATTTGAGGCGAAATAGTTAGGATATGCATGTAGGGAGATGACTCAGACGTTTCTTTGTTAGCTAATTCTTACCACTTTTTTCTATCCCTGACATTAAAAATATCCCTAGTCAGCCCCGTTGAGCCTAAAAATGAAACTTTTCTTTGACACCCTATATTCCCACACTTGTGCCATAAGTAAAAATGTGAAATAGTTGGAATGGAATGTGTTAAAAAAGAGACAAAAAGAGCAAACAAGTTTGATGCACCCCAATAAAAAAGTAATAAGAAATAGGCAAAAGCCTAAGTTTGGGGGTGCTTGTTATTATAATACACTTCACGCTCTCAAAACAAAGAGGGGAAAGATAGATTTGAAGTGAAGAAAAGAAATCAAAAGAAAAGGGAAACATTGAAAAGCTAAAGAGCTTATGGTACGCAAAATGAGCCTAAATGCCTATTTTTACCTACCCATGCCTAAGCCTACATTACAACCCTTAAAAGTCCTGAAGATCTCTTATATGCATATCCATGATTAGTGGAGAATAACAAGTAAAAATGTCATAGGATTTTTGAAATTAACATGCATGATTCAGTATTTTGACTTCCATTAAGTATGATAAAAATGAGTTTGCGAAATATCTAGCTTAATGTGTTTAGAATGCTAAAATTTCATGCTACATGTTCCTGCATATTATTCTGCTAACCTTCATGTTTTTCTAAGTAACACCAATGCAGCAAAGTGATCAATGTCATTGAGTCTTTTATTTTTCTTCTCCTTTGAGTCTTTATTTCTTTCTTTTTTATCTTTGCTCGAGGGCGAGCAAAGGTTAAGTTTGGGGGTATTTGATCGGTGTATTTTATATACACTTTTTGAGTCGTTTTTAGTGAGTCTGTTGTCCCTTTTTGTACAAATACGTGTCGTCTTAGGATAGATTTTCTTTCTTTTGAGTCAAATTGGTTAAAATGGCTCTTTGGCGGAAAAGGAGCGAAAAGAAGGCAAAAGTGGAGGTTCCAGAGCTTAAAATGCGAGAAAGTGGCGAACAGTGAGCAGATTTGCGCCATGGCCGCCAGCCAACCATGAGGGCGCCCGGCGCCCAATATCCAGAGGCCTTCAGAAGTTCCAGCGCCGCGCGCTGCATGCCAGAGTTGCGAGCCGCGGCGCTCATCATCGAGAAGTTTGAAGTTTGGCGACGCGGAAAAATCGAGTTTTGACGAATTTATGGGCCAGGCCTGAAGGAAACCCTTAAGGGTGGTTTTGAAGCTATAAAAAGAGAACCCTAGGCAGTTTTCAAGAGTTCCCTTTCTTGCACAAACAGAACACATCTTGGAGTTTAAGATTGGAGACCATTCTATTGTAATTTTCTTTCTTTCTTTTACTTTATTTCAGCTTTTATGTTGGATATTGAATTAGTTCTTGTCATGTCTATGGCTAGGAACTAATTCTATTATAGGGCTTTCCATGTCAATTCACTTGAACCTTATTTTATGAATTAATGCATGTTTATGGTTGTTCTTCTTATTGTTGAGATTTATCCAATAGTTGTTTTGAATGCTTGGTAATTACTTGATCATTAATTATCATTATTTATATGATTTCTAATCAAACTTCGAAAGGAGGAGGTTGTGACTATGCTGTAGTTGGGTAATCATAGGTCGAATTGGGGATGAAAATACGTTAATTACTTGTGTAGCGTTAAACATGGGTTTTTGTTCTTAATCCTCCTATAGAGTCATCCTTATCACCGAAAGGTAGAAAGGAGCGCTACTGGGGTTGAGTGTTTATATAGTCTTAACGGGAGTATAAAACGGATTAGTAAACCTGCTATCTCCAAAAGAAGAAGAACCATAATTTATTGCATTAATAAGTAATATAAGCGGATAGTTGAGGAGACTTGGAAGCCCTATTTCCATCATCACTGAAGTAAACATATAGTTAATTAGTCTTTATAATTGTTAGCTATAATCAACAAACTCAATTATCGGTTACCAAATAGATAACAAAGAATAGAAGTTGGTACTTGAACACTAATCCCTGAGGACGATAACTCGGTCTTCAAAGACTATATTACTTGACTCGACAACGTGCACTTGCGTTCAAGTGTGTGCATTAAATCGCGCATCAAGTTACCCCGCAGTATATCAATTATTCTGTACAGCTTAATATCTACTTCATAGAGATGAGGCTTCCACCATATTCCTCCACTTGGATGCTCAGTAAAATTAGTACTTAAAAGATCACCCACTACACAAGTTAAGCGAGGTATTATGAGCTTCTTCCCTTTTTAGCCTTTGGTTCCAAGAGACCAAATAGCCCCATCTTAGCATTCTGCGTGAACTAATGCATTGAAACTGTGCACGAATACATACCTCGGTTACCAATCCTTCAAATAACTACTTAACTGAAAATATGAACTCCAGAGGTTCGCTGCTCGTCTGAACACTACTCCTTACGATATTTTAAATGTTGGACACAACTATACGCCAATAGGATGCTCGTCATTCCCAGGTTCTAAGTCATTTGCGAAACAAACTCAAATAATTCCTATGTCCAAAACTTCCCAGAACTCGGTCCAAAAATAATAAGACACTTTCATTTATTTATATAAATCTTATTATTCAAGAAGTAATAACTTCTTCTTATTCTTACATGTGAACAATATTCTTTTGCAGTTTCCTACCTCAGATGATTCTTTCAACTCAGATTCTATTTCGATTCTACTAGAAACAAGGGGGAATATATATGATAGGGTGGGGTCTGGTTCTATCAATGTATATACGTCTCGAAAAGATAAAAAATATACCTGTAACCCCATTCGATGATGCCTCCTGATCCTGCCCTGTGGGGCGCATAACCATAGAGGAAGATGAACCAGCCACCGATCCAGCAGGCTGAGCCATACCGCCTGTACTACTCCTAAAAGAACATTCCCTCCTCATATGGCCTTGACGGCCGCAAGAAAAACAAGCACCAGTAGCAAGACGACATTCCCCAGGATGATGTCTGCCACACTGTAAACACCGAGGGAAAAATGGCCTCGACTGAGTAGAACCCCTGTTCCTCTGAAAACCTGAAGTCTTGGAGCTCTGATCGGCTCCCGAATACCTTATGCGGTCCGATCTCCCATCTGTGCACTGTGGGGGTGCATTCTGTGTAGGGTGGGATGAATATCTAACCTGCTGCTGAGGCTGCTCGCCCCGAAACTCACCGGAATAACCAGCAGGTCTAGCCCTCTTATGCTAGTTTCTGCGTCGGTCCTCTACCCCCTGTACCCATGCCTGTATCTGCCACATAAACTCCTGCGGACGGATCTGCCCCGTCACTAGTCTAGTCAACAACTGAACCGCGTCTCCTATGGCATTATCCTCCGCCTCAGATGGTGAGCTGAGACTCAGTGTTGGGGCCTCAAAATCGTGATCTCGCTTCTGAATCAGGGCCCTGGAGGTGGCGACGTGCGAGTTCGCCGATCGTACGATCTCGCATACACCGAGCACGGACTGTAATTCTCTGAATCCAACTAGTATCCCCCGCTGTAGATTTTCCCTTCTGGGCCGTTGTCGCTTTCTTCGGAGGCATAGCTGTAAGCATAATAAGTCGTCAGAAAGGGATTATCCTAATAACACAGCTCTATTGCACTATCTAGGAGATGAAAGAATAGAAACTAATCCTAAATGCCCGGCAGCATCCTGCGTATAAGTATGGTGCACAACATACCCATACACAAGACTCTACTAGACACGGTCTGTAGACATTCCGAGGACTAACTGCTCTGATACCAATTTTGTCACGATCCGACCCAACGGGCCACGACTAAATGTCCTAATGACGCCATTATACTAACCTGTCACACATAATTCAACTAACACTAAGGGAAGTATGAAATTCGGCAGCATAACGCTGCAATCATAACGTATACCAGAATAGGCAAGCCGACAAGGCTGCCTTTACACGAGAATGTGCATGTCTCATGAGGAGTCACAACTAGCCAACATAATATAACAGGCAAGCCGACAAGGCTGCCACCAAATAGTATCACGTATACACGGGAACATCCCAACACAGAGTACAACAACATGGCTGACCAAAACAGATTATAACTCTACATAAGTGCAACCCACAACTGTCTACAGACCTCTATGAGAAGGATAACAACATGTGACGGGACAGGGCCCCGTCGTGCCCCTGAATGTACATAAGTCTAAAAGGAGGTTCTATACCAAAATGACAAAGCTCTGGATCAAAGGAGTTTTTCAACCAGTTGAGTAGGAGTCATAAGCCTGAGGATCACCAAACTGAGAACTCAGTACTGCGGCATTTAACGCAGCCCGAGGAAAGCGGTCGACGAAATAATATACTGAGTATGTAAAACAAGAAATCTTGTAAATGAGATCATAAGTAGCCAACAAATAACAGGAGACCAGTATAAAAATCAGAATCCAAATCTAATTGTGCCGTAAACAATAAGAGTCAACTGTGCCTTATAAAAATAAGAGTCAAGTCAAAAACCATGAATGCCCGTTTGTATAGTCATCAAATACATATATATATATATACATATAACATAATCCGGCCCTCTAATGCGGGACTCGGTGGAATCATATCATAACTCGGCCCATACTGGGACTCAGTGGAATCATCATCTCATCTATGGATGCATCCTACATAATCCGACCCTCTAATGAGGGACTCGGTGAACAATGAAAGGTTGTGCACGAACATAAGTCGGCCCGGGACTCGGAGAAGTGGAATAATAATACTTAGCACGAGTAGATATCATGAGCAACCATATGCAAGTAGAAATCATCATTTGACTCTCAATAAAATCATTATAATAAACTCTTTACAGAAAAATCATAGTCACTTCTCATAACTAACATCTTTAGGAATTAACCTGTATAGAAACCATGTACGTTCGCCGTACATTCACTTAATAAAAATCATGTCAAAAGAAAGAAGGAATAGTTCACATACCTCATCGTCTATATCAACTCGATAGTCTAATAATCGTCTCGACTAGCACCTTGACCTATAATAATAACATGAATCCAATTCCGCCAAAACCCCCGATAAAAAACTCCCCCTTTTTATATGAAGTCCGGGAGGCTGCAGGTACTATGGATCCTCTGACACCCAATCGGGTTGCTTTTCCAGGTCTCGCCGGTGTTGCCTGTAGGTCGTGATGTGCCTAGAGATGGCCGTCTCATGTCCCTCTTCCAGGCTTCTTTCGCTTTCATTCGTGATTTAGAGGCCACGTCTTTGATTCACATGAGGAGGAGGAACAAAGCAAGAAGCTCGCAGAGGACTAAGGTCGACAGATAGGGATAGGCCGGTTCAGAATAAGAAATGTATTAACTTTAAGGTGCGATTTTTTGTTTTTTTGCTTTCTTCGCTTTGAGGCTTCGTAGAACGAAGTGAGTGTATAACTGGGCCGAGTAAGGGGTGATCGATTAACAGCCAAGTGGCATAGAGACCAAAATGTTTTGACTTACCGCCACACAGTCTACTACCGACAGAGGAAAGCAAGTTTCTTTCGGCCTCAGGGGGACTTATTGGAAAAAATAAAGTGGTAGGAGATGAAAGCGCGACCCCGAAACTCGAATTTGCTGCAGACTTCTTTATCACAGCCAGGGTCTCGTCGTGTTGACTGCTCACTTTTACTGCAATAATAATTAATCCGGCTTTATTAACCCGACTTTTCACGCCTCTCCTTACAATAAAGTCGAGGCACCCCTGTCCGGTGGTTTGAGAAAGAAAGTCGAATAGGCTCTTTAGGGTTCAGGTTTGAACGGGCTTTAGCCTTTTTTTGTTATAGGTATCTAACCTGTTCGGAAGATAAGAGTGAAGCGAGCCGCGCTAGCCTAGCAACGTTTTTCAGCAGCAATGTTTATGCCTTGTCAACTCTATGATTTCTAACGTAAGTTATATTGAAAGACGACTCTCCTCTTCTATATAAATTTGGACAACACTTCCTTTGTTTATACGCACAACCACGATTTCCAAACCAAGCCAACAATACCAACAACAAGTCATAACTTAATAGTATAACCACAATAATCTCAGATATTTTATTTAAGTCATCATAACATATTTCTTCTCTTTTATATTTATGCAATACCACAACTTCAACAAATCAGGTGATTACTACACTCATTTCTCATGTTTATCCAGCCCTTCTAATCATGTTTAAACAATCCATTAAAGCAGTCCAATCTTCTGGCAAAATTGAGAGTTCAAAAATACGAAATAACACTTTTCTACACCTTAATTCTTTCAAGGAATATATAAGTAATTACCTCTACATATATCCATGTTTATAACTTACATTTTAAGCATTAAAACAACCCTTTAAACCACATTAAGGTAACCTTAAAAACAGCCCCTCAATTGTAACAATTAACAACAAGAATGTGAGTCCTTCAATTGCAACATAACACCACATCTACATGCATTTTCTTACTTCCATTTCCTCCTAATTTAAGTTCATCTCTTAACACAAGTTTATTTCTTAATTACAACAACATGCAACTTCAATTATACCATTAAATCTTCTAAAAACTTAATGAAAAATAGAATTTTTACCTTAATATCCAAGCCAAAATAGTCCACGATTTCCTTGTTTCATCAAGTTTGGACACCAATTTTTCACCTTTTTCAACTCCAAATTGACATACATGAATCCCACAATGTTAATCCATCATTCCTTATATTTTTCTTCCAAAAATTTGTCTCAAAAACTTGAAATTTAATGGCCCAAAAATCGGCCAGCAGTGGTCCGAAATAGCCACTGTTTTGAGTGAATTTTTTTTTGGCTTATATTGTAGAATGATTGTAATCTAGGAAGAGGAAATTGTTGTCTTCAATTTGGCTAAGAGAAAGAGGAGATTTTCGGCTATGGTGAAGAGAAGGATGAGAGTAAATGGTGTTTGAAATGTGAATGAAGAATGAAAGGGTTTTCTTTGTTTAAGTTCTCCAAAATCTGAAAATTGATTCTTTTTTTTTTTGCAATTTAGTCCCCTTCTTATCCTTAATTAATTGTATGCCCCACTTCTTTTAAATCTTGAAAGTCTCATACCACCTCGTATTCTTTTTGTCGTAACTTATATAATACGTTACTAATCCATAACGGGAATATATTACTATCATTTGGAATCTCCAATGTCACACACGTAGTAACCCAAAATTATTCCGTATTAGCATGTAAAAATATACTTTAATTCAATATTCGAATCTTAATTCTTAATGACGTTCTTAATTATCACCTTAAACTTACGAGGTGTAACAAAAGAGAAGGCCAAAGGCAAAGCTAAGGCTAACATCGTTGAAGACACGCTCGTCAACGATATGATCGAGGAGTTCTCAGCAGTGGTTCTTGAAGCTAACCTCATTGAGAATCCGGTGCAATAGTGGCTAGACACGGGTGTTACCCGTCACATTTATTCCAATAAAGATGTCTTCCCCACATATACACCAGTCACAGATAAGAAGTTATTCATTGGCAACAATTCTTCTTCAGATGTGCTGGGGGTAGGAAAGGTGACCCTAAAGATGACGTCCGGAAAAGAGTTAATTCTGAAGGAAGTGATGCATGTCTCAGAAATTCAAAGAAATTTAATATCTGGACCTTTGTTAGTAAATGCTGGTTTTAGGCTAGTAATAGAAGCTAACAAGTTTGTAATCACTAAGAATGGAACCTTTGTAGGAAGGGGCTTCGTCTGTGAAGGCTTCTTTAAGTTCAATGTTGCACCTGTAATGCCTTCTGTTTCAACTATCAATAAAATTTCACCTTCTACTTACTTGATTCAGTTATCTAATTTATGGCATCTTAGATTAGGACATGTTAACTATCAATCTATCCAAAGATTGGTAAAGATATAATTATTTTCGTCTATCGACATAAACCCTCAACGTAAGTGTGAGGTGTGCGTAGAGGCAAAACTTTCCAAGAGTTCCTTAAATTCGTCGAAAGGGAAATCGCTCCTCTAGAACTTATACACACTGATATATGTGATTTGAAGTTTGCTCAAACTAGAGGGGGGAACAAGTACTTTTTGACTTTCATAGACGATGGCACAAGGTTTTGTTAAGAAGTTGAGAACCAACTAAGCGGACGGATTAAAAAAATCCGTAGCGATAGAGGGGGAGAATATGTAGCGCCTTTTGAAGAATTTTGTACCCATTCGGTTTTATTCATCAAAAAATGGCTCCTTACTCACCTCAATCAAACGGTGTGGCTGAACGCAAGAACAGAACACTAAAGGAAATGATGAATGTTTTACTCAACAATTCAGGTCTTCCCCAACACATGTGGGGAGAATCTGTCCTTATCGCAAATAAAATTCTTAATAGAGTCTCACACAAAGGTAAGGACAAGACTCCATACGAATTATGGAAAGGAAAGAAACATGCCTACAAGTATTTGAAGTTATGGGGTTGTCTGGCCAAGGTAAAAGTACATATGCCAAAGCAGGTCAAAATTGGATCTAAGACTGTGGATTGCATATTCATCGGATATGTCAATAACAGTAGTGCTTATCGCTTCATAGTGCATAAGTCAGATCATCCAGACATTTATGAAGGTACGATCATGCATAAGCATGATTCTTTGAAGACACGTTTCCATACAAGGAAATCTACATAACCTCTAGCAAATTAAGTTATGATCAAATCTCTGAGGATCAAGAGATAGATGACTACCTAGATCCGAACGGTTCAGACCTAGTGAATTTTGAAGTAGCTGATTATCCGGAATCCAGTATTCCAGATTCTCAAGACTTGGAAGATTCAGGAATGGAACCAAGGAGAGGCTAAGGGCCAAGGACAAGTCCTTCGGGCCAGATTTTGAAGCTTATTTGGTTCAGGATGAACCACGGACAATCGTCGAAGCATTGTCAACTCCAGAAGCACCGCTCTGGAAGGAAGCTTTAGAAAGTGAGATAGAATCTATCCTGCATAACCACACCTGAGAGTTGGATGAACTTCCCTCGGGACACAAACCGTTGGGTTGTAAGTGGATCCTTAAACGGAAGTTAAAGGCAGATGGATCTATCGATAAGTACAAAACTAGGTTAGTAGTCAAGGGCTATCGCCAAAAGGAGGGTCTTGATTACTTCAACACCTACGCTCTGGTGTCAATAATGACATCCATACATATGTTCATAGTCATCGTCGTCTTGAGGAATCTTGAAATACATCAAATGGATGTTAAGACTACCTTCCTAAATGGTGATTTGGTAGAAGAAATATATATGGATCAGCCCGAGGGGTAGGTGGTTCCAGGAAAAGAGACAAAAGTGTGTCGGCTTGTTAAATCATTGTATGGACTGAAATAGGTCCCTAAAAAATGGCACGAGAAATTTGATAGTACTCTACTGTCAAAAGGGTTCGCCATTAATGGAGGTGACAAATGTGTCTACATGAAAGGAAATGTTGAATCCTTCGTCATGATATGTTTTATGTAGATGACTTGTTGATCACTGGAAGCAGTTCTGGGATAATCCTAGAGACTAAGAACATGTTAAAACAGTGTTTTGACATGAAAGATATGGGCATTGCAGATGTCATCTTAATGGTCAAGATCTCTAAGACACCTAATGGACGGGTCTTATCTCAATCTCACTACATCGAGGATGTACTGAAGAAATTTGGGATGTTCAACAGTTCACCGATATCAACACCATTAGATATAGTCAAAAGATTGACAAACATCTTGGTAAGCCCGTACGCCAGGAGCGATATACGCATGTGATTGGTAGTCTGATGTATATCACAAACTGCACTCGACCTGATATCGCTCATGCAGTCAATAAATTGGCTAGGTTCACTCGAAATCCAAGTGAGGATCACTGGAAAGCGTTAAACAGGGTACTACGGTTCCTAAATTTCATGATGAATTTTGGGTTACACTATTCGAGGTATCCAGCAGTACTAGGGGGGTACAACGATGCAAACTGAATATCTGATAGTGACGACATCAAATCCACCAGCGGATATATTTTTACAATCGATGGTGGAGCTGTTTCTTGGAAATCCTCTAGGCAAATTCTTATTTCCCAATCCACGATAGAGTCGGAATTTATCGCTTTAGATAAAGCGGGAGAGGAAGCTGAGTGGCTTCATGGTTTTCTAGGGGATGTTCCATGTTGGGATAAACTCGTGTCTTCTGTAATGATCCACTGCAATAGTCAGTCGGCTCTAGAAAGGTCACAAAGTTCAATATACAATGGTAAGTCTCGTCATATTCGACGGAGACATGAGTCCGTCAGGTAGTTGATCACCTCGGGTATTATTTCCATTAATTACATAAAATCTAAATAAAATATTGCAGATCTCTTGACGAAGGGAATACCCAAAGATCAGTTGTTCTGTCTGTCTAGGGGAATGGGCTTAAAACCCAAACAATAAGAACTGATATAGTGGACACCCAACCTTACAGACTGGAGATCCCAGGAATAAGGTTCAATGGGATAACTAAACTGTAAAGGTTCAGTGAGCGCTTCGGTGGAAGCAATAGCACTTCGGAGAATGTATCTTTCTTAAGAAACATAATCCTAGGCCGTTCCCGTGATAGACAAAAAGTGCTACCTATAAGAGGGGTAAAGGATAAATTTCCAAACCTTTAATGATCCTCAATAATTGAGGATAGGTTGGAGAAATTTTTAATGGTTCCTAATGCTTGTGTAGCGGGGTATTACAGGATACCTTGTAGGAGACTACCTATTTAAGTGCGAGGACAGGCCGCCTCAAATGAACGCATTTAAGAATCCAAGGGTGTCCACGGCCCACGATGGACAAAACACTAGCAAGATTGAGTAGGAAAGGTGTTGTGTTGGTACCATTGTCTTGGCATATACTAAACACTGACGGTTCAAGATATCACGTTCACCGCACAATAAATATGTCCGATGGTATTCTACTATGGAAGGTTCAAAGCTTCGGCTACCTCTTCAGATGCGACATCGATCCGCCGAGTGATTGCTCGAAATGCACCATGTGTGTGCGCCAAAATCTCTTCCAAGAGGGATTGTTGGAAATTTACTAAATGTGAAATAAAATTAATCCTATTAACTATGACTCGAACAATTGGGGCCCCGCACGTCAGAATACGGTTTCCACACACGTGCAGATAAAGTTCCAAGGATCGTAATTTCCTTACGTGGAAGAGATATTGGTACGTATACGAATTATTTGAGACGTAAGATAATAGATGGTTATTGGCCAAATAACAATGGTTTCACGTTGGTAAATGAAAGGAAGACGTATACAATGTGTGAAAGATGAAACGGGTCTGAAAATGTCGCGGTGCTGTCCAGGCTGCAGGGTCACGGCACCAACTCTCAGGAGTTTTGGCGCCACGATGCTGCGGACGTTTCAGACCGTTGGAAGATGGACGAAAACTATTTTTTGGGCTGACTTTTGAGCATTAATTCTCCATTATATGGCTCATGAATTCAGCCATTATTTGGCTGAATTATTACTCCACATTCAAGACATTATATGGCCTTTATTGGTCATTACTTGGCTATGTGGAAGACCATCTTCTTCATGCTATAAAATGGGGCATTGGGCACATTTGCAAGAACACACTTGACACTCAACAATTCTCTGAAATTGTCTTCCTCTCTTGCAATCACAAACACTCAAAGATCTCTCTTCCTAAGCAAACACTTGAGTTCTCTTTGCTCATTTGTTTGATTGATGTTTTATCTTGGGAGATAAGTTGTCATTACAATCGTTGAAAAGATATACGGGGCAATATTATCTTAAGGATAGATCAAGAATTTGGTCGACTCAGCAAGCCCTTCTATTTGATCATTTCCAGCTTTCTTACAATTTGTTGTGTTGTTATATTCTCATTTCCTTTATTTTCACACATTGTTCCCACATATTCACGCAAAAGGCAACCCCTGATTTTCAATTCTATCAATATTTTTGGACATTATTGTTTTTTACGTTTACTGTTTTATGATTATAAGCAGATAAAAATTACAAAGTATTGGATCATCAAAAACCCTCCTAAAACTCAATGCTTCATCTTAATTTTATGCTAGGCAATAAATTTAATTATGCAAAAAATAATTCAATGTTGTGCACTTGTTTTGCCGTATAAAAAGAAGCTGTAGGAAACTGTATGTGATACAACCACACTACTACAAACTACACCATACGTTGACTAAAAGTCTGACCTTTTTCGATAAGAAATCAAGAAATGTTTAAAGATGTTTTCAAACATTAACCTTATTCATTTATAGCAAAACAACAGATATTGATCTTGGTGAACAAAGGATGCCCCAAGAGGAGATAACTTGAGTACGTACTTAAGAATGCATAGTTCAGTCTTCCTCCAAAACAATAGTAGAGAAAAAACATTTTTTCCGGACAAGTTGGTTATTTGCCAATTAGGTGAAAGTATATATGTTCTAGAGATAATCATTTTAGGGATAAATATACTTGAACACATTCGTATTATTAATAAGATTAATTAATAATATATTTTGGCATTTGCAATTATTGAATTATTATTTGATTGTTTGTGATTATTTATTAATGTGCATCCCTTGAGCTTACGTTGTCATTAATAAAATGATATATTAATGGAGTGTAACTCTCAAAATAACCTCGACTGATGATCATTATGAATGAGATATCAATGATATGTTATAAGTCGACATGTGGTCTGCATCACATTCTTAGAGAATGTAGTATGTCTCACTAGTAATGGTTACTAGTGATGGACACATGCATACTCTTAGAGGGTATTGGTATACCCTACTGATAAATTATTTGTTAAACATTTCTAGAGTGTTATCAGCATGTGCGATATAGAGGTCCTTTGACTTGAGGTCAATACGCACCTGATTTACACAGTAATGTATTTTGACCTTGTCCTAAGCTTAAATTCCTTATATGATAAGACATGGCTTGTGTTGGGTACATTGCGATGTAAACTAAGGTGGTAGTTGAGCCAAGAATATGATTCATTCCTCGATTGGATATTCGCGAGAGAA
Source organism: Przewalskia tangutica (assembly GCA_029844215.1). Taxonomy (NCBI): domain Eukaryota; kingdom Viridiplantae; phylum Streptophyta; class Magnoliopsida; order Solanales; family Solanaceae; genus Przewalskia; species Przewalskia tangutica. The sequence continues at coordinate 75,908,213 of CM056738.1, read as the reverse complement.
CACTCAGCTTCTCAGTGATATTAAGTCGACCAAGTCATTGGCCAATACAAGAGACATATTTAGGATATGGTCTGGTTGTCGACTAATATAGATGAGATAAAGTGATCGAGCCATTTGGATAGACACATAAAAAATCCTAAGTTTGATAGAGAGTGTCGTGGATGAAAGAAATTTATCATCACATAAAGGTTATGTTTACTGTAGTCATGTAAACGTACTTCACATATTGAGTTCGTCATACGAAGCAGTCTATGAGTTTCGTATGAACCTTAATTCAATAAAGTGTCAATGTGTGAAGGCCTAAAGGGTCACACTATGTCGATTGTCTTTTCGGTCTAAGGGTATATTGAGAGAATGTAAAATATTCGATTTAGAATCGAGATATTTTAACCAATGATAATTATGGGATAATTTCTATGATGGAAAATATTTAATTGAGTCAAAATTGGATTTTGGATTTAAAATTAAAACTTGTTGAATATTAAATTATGGGACGAAAGCGTCGCGGCGCCTGAGAGGTTGAACCGCGACACTGATGCGGTAGTAGGGCCCAGTCCGATTGGCCACTTCATCTCGTAATTTGGGTCAGGCTTAAAGCCCAACCCTAATCCAAAAATTAACAAAATTCCTGCAATATAATCAACATTTAACCCCATAATTTGACATACTTAATTCTTATTTTCTGATCTCAAAGTTCAGAAAATAAAATCCTCTCGAACCTCTGCCAAGATTTCTTGTCTTTTCTAATAGAAGAGTATATCATAGCAAGGCTTGCGATCGAAAGGATAATCGTGTGCACTCCCTATAGTAAAGATTCCAGATAATGCAAACTATAAGTTTATGTCTTTACAGATTTCAATTGTAATGTAATCATACCAGACGGAATTGTTGGAGTATGTAAGTTCAATAAAATTTTAAACTTTCATTGCGCCTTACTTACGTGATTTGGACCCAACAAAACCCTATAGTGGTATCAAAGCCTAGGCTGGCTCAATGGTTACATAACAATTGAAAGGGAATAATATGGGTTAAAATATAAAATTGTTTTTAAACTGAATTAAAATATGGCTACTTGAAATCCTACCACCTTGACTGAACGTTGACCTTTTGTAGTCACCCTAAATTATCAACTACGCTAAATCGAGGAAGTCACTCTGTTCTAACTCGAACTAAGCCTTATGCAGAAATTGGTTCATTGTGAACATGGTGCACGATGGAGAACATATAGGAATAGATGATGGTCGATATGTGTGTTATTGATATTGGTGTGTGATAATAAAAGACCGTGATCTGATCCCTAAATTAGATTTGAGGTTTGGACGATTTTAGAAAATCAACACGAAAATATTTTGATAGGACGTCACTGCCGCAACCCTACTGTAGGGTGTCACGGTGCTTACTAGGGTTTTAGGGTGGCGACGCGACCATGGTGGAGCACCGCGGTGCCGATCACAATAACAGGCAAGGGCCGCGGCTCTAGTCCGAAATCATGATTAAAAGTTTTATTTTAAAATTTAGAACTTACTGGAACTGAAGCGTCGCGGCCCCATGATGGAAAATCGCGACTCTTACTCGCAAAACAGAAACCGGAAGGTTTCTGCCCTGCAAGCGGCGCCACCCGTCCAGAAATTTAAATTTTTTGTTTTCAGAAAGTTAACCCATGATTATTATTATACAGTATATAGTATATTGTTTGTGTGCTAAATGATCGTCGTTTATTATACTAGAATAGGGTCCACAAATAATTGCTAGGGTAGGTGATGCGCGGTAAGATGCACACACTTTAAACGCAAGTGCACGTTATCGTGACAAGTAGTATAGTCTTGATAAGACCGAATATCGTCCTCTAGGATTAGGGTTCAAGTACCAACTATCTATTTTCTAGTATCTATTTGGCGAATTGATAAATGATTGGTTGTTTATAACTAAGAATTATGAAAGCTATTTAAATATAAAGATTTACTTCAGATGTGATGAGAATAGGGCTTCCATGTATCCTTACTATCCGCTTATGCTACGTACTAATACATTAACTTATGGTATTCTTCTTTTGGAGAAAGCAGGTTTACGAAATCGTTTTATACTCCCGTTAGGGTTATATAAACACTCAACCCCAGTATCGCACCTTACCTACCTTTCGGTGATAAGGATAACTTTATAGGAGGATTAAGAACAAAAACCTAGTTGACCGTCACACACAATGCGCAAAATTAGGGTTGTTAAGCCTCTCATCAACGCTACATAAATAATTGAGGTATTTTCATCCCCAATCCAAGAATGTCTACCCAACTTACAACATATTCACAATCCCCCCCTTTCGGAATCTGATTAGAAATCATATAGTGATAATTAGTTGTCAATTAATTACCAAGAATTCAACTCAATTATTGGATAGATCTCACAATAAGAAAAATAACCATAAGCATGCATTAATTTATAACATAAGTTTCTAGCAATTCAACAATGGAAAGCCCTATAAGAGAATTAGTTCATAGCCATTGACATGACAAGAACTAATCCTATGTTCATCATACAAAAACTGAAATAAATAAAAGAAAAGGAAAAGAAAATACTTAAGAATGAGTCTCCAAGCCAAGCATCCAAGGGTTGTGTTGTGGAATATTTACAAGATGGATTGGTGGAAGGATGGATGTAGAATGGTGAATGGTGGAGTGGAGAATGAATAATTCTTCTAATGATGTAGAGTATTTATAGCCAAAGAATCCTTTTGGTGAAGGGTTAGGGATTTTGTAGGTAGGAAAAGTTATTAGAATCCTTTTAGGTAAGGGTTTTAAGGTAGGAAAAGTTATCCCTTTAGGTAGGAAAAGTTATCCCTTTAGGTAGGAAAATTTATCCCTTTAGGATTCTGAAAACATGTCAAAAGATTTCAATTCGGCCAATTCAGCGTCGCTGCCATGAAGCGCAGCGCAGCGCTACCAAGATCAAGAACTTTGACTTTCAAGATATTGGGCGCCATGCGGCTTCAGCCAGCGGCCGGTGACGCGTTTCCGCAGATTCTGCTTTCCGTCCTTTTTCGTCCGGACTTGTCGATCTCTTCTCTAATTTCCAGAACTTCTTAGACTTTATTTCTTGGCCCTTTTAGTGTGCAATTCCATCTCTTTTATGCTCATTTCATCTCCTTTTCGTCATTTCTCCATTTCTGACCGCTGTGACACAAAAGAAAGGAAAACGACCCTAATACTATACTAAACATAAATAAAATGAGTAAAATACTAATTAAAAATGACTCAAAAAGTGTATATAAAATACACCGATCAAATACCCCCAAACTTAACCTTTGCTCGCCCTCGAGCAAAGATCAAAAGAAAGAAATACAGACTCAAGGAAAACGAAAAAAAGACTCAATGACATTGATCACTTTGCTGCATTGGTGCTACTTGGAAAAACATGAAGATTAGCAGAATAATATGCAGGAACATATAGCATGAAATTTCAGCATTCTAAACACATTAAGCTAGATATTTCGCAAACTCATTTTTATCATGCTTAATGGAAGTCAAATACTGAATCATACATGTTAATTTCAAAATTCCTATCGCATGTTTACTTGCTATTCTCCACTAATCATGGCTATGCATCTAAGAGATCTTCAGGACTTTTAAGGGTTGTAATGTAGGCTTAGGCACGGGTAGGTAAAAATGGGCATTTAGGCTCATTTTTGTGTACCATAAGCTCTTTAGCTTTCAATTTTTCCCTTTTCTTTTGATTCTTTCCTTCACTTCAATTCTATCTTTCCCCTCTTTTGTTTTGGGAGAGTGAAGTGTATTATAATAACAAGCACCCCCAAACTTAGGCTTTTGCCTCTTTCTTATTACTTTTTCATTGGGGTGCATCAAACTTATTCACTCTTTTTGTCTCTTTTTTTAACACAATTTATTCCAACTATTTCACATTTTTACTTATGGCACAATTGTAGGAATATATGGTGTCAAAGAAAAAAATTCATGTTTTTAGGCTCAATGGGGCTGACTAGGGATATTTTTAAAGTCAGGGATAGAAAAGAGTGGTAAGAATTGGCTAACAAAGAAATGCCTGAGTCATCTCCCTAACATGCATATCCTAACTATTTCGCCTCAAATAGCAAGGAATCATAACACATAGGTTTTAATCTTTTAACAATACACAAATCAAGCAAGAAACTACAAATAGACAGATTTTGTGAGTTTTTGACATATCTAACCTAGGTGTTTAGATAGTTGCTTCTAATTCCATTACATTATTCCACCTTCCTTCACTAGGTGTTTCTAGCAACTACAGCATACATGATCTTTGACAGGCAATTATGACTCAAAAAGAAAAAAAAAATTGTGACTAAAAAATAAACACAAAACAAAATAAAAAAGACTTGACTGAAACATAACAAGACACAAATAAAACACCCCCAAACTTAAATCACACATTGTCCCCAATGTGTGCAATACTAAAAAAAATGGACAACTTACTGACACAACACAGCGGTCATAATGGAGGTCTAGGAGGAAAAATTCTGGAATTTGCACGGAAATATGGCTCTCTGAAGTTCGGGCGCCGCGGCCCTGAGATTCGGCGCCGCGGCGCTAATCTTGTGGCTCTTACGAGATTCTGGCGCGCGGCCGATTCTCAGCGTACGCGGCAGCTTTCCTTTTTTCAGCGTTTTTGCTCCTTTTTCCTCGGTTTTAGCTTTCAGTCCACCTGTCATCCAACAACACAAAACAAGAACCCAAGACCGTGAGACTGTTCAAGACAAAATAAAATAAAGACAGAAATTAAAATAACATAATTAAAAATATTGGGTTGCCTCCCAACAAGCGCTGTCTTTAACGTCTTTTAGCCGGACGCAATTAACCTTTTCGAGTGCCCATTGGATCCTTCTGCGAACTGCTTGAAATCCGCAGAGTTATTGTTGTAGGTCTCAATTTCCCTACGACCATTTGTTCAAACAAGAGCCTTACATATACAATTATCCCCCAAGTAGGCTTGTCTTTTATGCTTTCTATAATGTAGGAATCCGTGAACTTCTCTACATCTCTCAACTCTAGGGGGTACCCTTGATGGTATGGGCTTCCTAATTGGGAATCAGCCGTGATAGCTAGTGGTGTTTCTTCTGTAATAGGTGCAAGAAAAATAATTTCCACAGAATCCAAGAAGGTAAATAATTGGATCTCTGCAATCTTTTCTTCTACACCAACTATCTCACTTTGATTGGTGTGGTTCAGGCTCCTCAATTTGTTGTTCGCTGTTCAAAATCACCTCGATTTCTGGGTTCTGGGCGCCGCGGCCCTGCTCTTTGGCGCGCGGCTCACTCTCTGCTGTCTCGAATCTTGGCGCGCGCCTGCTCATCGGCGCATGGCCACTGCTGCTGCTGCGAACTCTCTATCTCCCCTGATTCGGCATCCTTCAGGTCAATTGCCTGACATTGTGTTTCCTCATTGCCTACCCCAGGTGCAGATTGCTCTTCTTGCGTTTCGCTGTTGAATATGATCGCGAGTTCTGCTATTTGCGTTTCCAACTTCTTCATGGCCATTCTCGTTTCGTCTATGAACTGATTTTGGTACCTCGTGAGACTGAGTATAGCTTCTCGTAATTCCTCCATCTCTTCCTCTATGGTTGGAGCTCGATCATATTGACAGTAGAAATCCATGTCTTAAGGATCCCTGAGATGAATCAAAACCAACAACGAATCACGGCACACTTGTTTTTTTTTTTAAAGAAAATAAAATAAATAATTTAAAGAAACAAAAATAAAAACCAAATTAGAAATTAAAAATAGATAAATTTGATATTGAACTATGCCTAATCCCCGGCAACGGCGCCAAAAACTTGATGCGCGGTAAGATGCACACACTTTAAACGCGTTATCGTGACAAGTAGTATAGTCTTGATAAGACCGAATATCGTCCTCTAGGATTAGGGTTCAAGTACCAACTATCTATTTTCTAGTATCTATTTGGCGAATTGATAAATGATTGGTTGTTTATAACTAAGAATTATGAAAGTTATTTAAATATAAAGATTTACTTCAGATGTGATGAGAATAGGGCTTCCATGTATCCTTACTATCCGCTTATGCTACGTACTAATGCATTAACTTATGGTATTCTTCTTTTGGAGAAAGCGGGTTCTGAAATCGTTTTATACTCCGTTAGGTTATATAAACACTCACCCAAAGATGTCGCCTTACCTACCTTTCGGTGATAAGGATAACTTTATAGGAGGATTAAAAACAAAAACCTAGTTGACCGTCACGCACAATGCGCAAAATTAGGGTTGTTAAGCCTCTCATCAACACTACATAAATAATTGAGGTATTTTCATCCCCAATCCAAGAATGTCTACCCAACTTACAGCATATTCACAATCCCCCCCTTTCAGAATCTGATTAGAAATCATATAGTGATAATTAGTTGTCAATTAATTACCAAGAATTCAACTCAATTATTGGATAGATCTCACAATAAGAAAAATAACTGTCGCGCCCTTTTTCGACCGCGACATTCTTTAATAATAGCGAGCCCTGCTCAAAATGCAATGTTAGAAAATAAATAATAAATGCTAAAGTGCAAAAAGTGTTAAATGTTTTAACAAGGTGCAAAAAGTGCAAAGAGGCCTAAATGTTAAAAGGGTGCTAAAATGCTAAAGGGTTGCTAGAATGCTAAGGGTTCGCGGAGTCGCCACCTAATTAATTTGGGTGAATTAGGACACCTAAATGTTTAACTAGTTTAAAGTAAAACATTAACTCCATTTTAATGGTCTGCTAAACTTAGTGAGATTCCGGGTAAGGGTTCTTTATTAATCTAGAGGGAAGGGGTTAGGCACCCTCTAAGATCCGCTAACTTGCGGTTGTCCTGCCAAACCTAGGGTAATTATTATATAAAATGCGTGTTTAAAAGCATTTAAGAAAAGAGATTTGTAAGTATAAGATATATTCTCTAAAATACTTTGCAAGATTTGTGTATAAAAGACAAAGTCAGTTTTGAAAAATATGCGATTAAGGTACCTAAATACTATATTAGATAAAATATATATTGCAGGGATATAGTGCGAAGGCAATAAATAGGCCTGACATAATTTATCAACATAGTATAAAGTTCAAAAAATATGCATTCATGTTGTTTGTAAAATACTTTTTTTGGCAATGGGAAAAGGGAAAGTTAGTTACTTATGAATTTGCTTTGTTAATCATGCAAAAGTACGGTTTAGGTTTTAATTACTGTTGGTTTTGTGATGCAAGCTAGATTATTTTAAATTATTTTTGCCGATTTTAAACATGCCTAATAGCCCTAAAAGACAAATAAAGTAGAAGTGTATTCCTAAATGTAAATTACCTCCCGTCTCATATGTTCAAAGGCTAATTGCTAGAAGTTCTCCTATTAATTACAAAGTTAGAAAAAATAATTTGCAATAGACAAATAAGGCATAAATGAGATCATGAGGTTAAGGGAATAAAGGAGTTGAAGTGGATGACTCCGTCCTATTTGTTTTCTGGGAATTTCTGAAGTGCGGATGCACATAGACGCGGGTGAATGCAAATCTTCAATTGATGGAAGGCACAATGAGTCTCGCTATGAGACTCCTCCTTTTGCTCCGATGCGTTTCATGTAAAAGAAGAGAGATAAGGATTAGTATTCATTCATGCTATCTCACCAAGTAAAAGTATCACATATCGACTATTTCTTTTATCCTATTGGTCAACGACGCCAGAGATAACAACATTTAACAGTGAAGGCGTATAGTCCGATAAATAAGAATGGTTTACACCTGGACTGATCTAAAATTAAAAGGAGTTTGACATGATCCATGCTAAGAGCAGCCACTGATTTTCGAAAGGCCATCAGGCACATGGGCCCTGCCCAGTCTTAAGAAATGGAAAGCAAACAGGAAGAGGCAACATGAAACATTGGGCATGCACAAACAATATACTGGACTTATATACATGGAATATGAGTAGCATACAACCCATATACCATAATATACTACGTTGATCGATTAGTTAAATGTATTTTCTTAGGCAGGAGATATAACTGAAACCTCTGCAATTACCAGCCTTATTTTCCAGATTTCCAAAGAGACTACACTCTGTTATACAGTTATACAAAGAACACGCATGAGAGAAACAAGAGAAAAGCCAAGCAGGTAATGGCGGGCGGCGTTGATTCGCGAGAAAAGAAATAACAAGGCCCTCCATGATTCCTCAGAATCCAGTTTCCTTTTAAAACATGTGTCATGGCAGCAAACAGGAAATGCAGATAGTCATTAGACATGTGTTATGGCAGCAAACAGGGAATGCAGATAGTCAAACAGCATACAGTGGACAATTTAGGCAAACAAAGCAAGACCTTCATCCAACAGGAGAATTACAAATACGCAGAGACTGTGCATAGCTTAAAATATGAATAGGGATGGATAAGAAATCAGATATCAAACACACACATTTCCAGCTTATTTGAAAACAGTGGGTGAGCATTTTTTCAGATGAAATAGGAACATAGAGGCCTATTTTATTGGTTTAGATTTTCAGCATAGAGAAGTATTCACTTAGAAGATAATGGGCTGATTTAATGAGCATGCTTAGACCTTTGACAGCCAAACAAACCATCTCAAATAATGTTTAAGCTAACAAGACCTGATTATGTGTTGCAGGGGGGGGATATATTCACAGAGGGCTCACCTAAGCTAAAACAGATTTCCTAAAGCAGTGACCACAAGGTTTGAGTCAAGCCCATGTATTGGGTAATATGCTTTCAGGTGATCTCACGATAGTATATAAATCATGCTAGAAACAAACAGGGACAAGTATCACATTGATTTATATCACCTAGGCTAGATCAACTTTGATAGGCCTATTAGGACCTTTGTCCTGGTTTGAACAATACAATCTGATCCATAAACACATATTGACTATCCAAGCTTACAAGTTTCAGATATTAGTATAAGGGAAGACATTCAGTATTTTCATACCAGACTAACTAATTACGACTCGATACAAACTAATGCCCCTAGCTTATGTCAAACGCAGGCACATAACACTGACTTCTTGGCTAAGCATATTAAACCAAAAGATCCAAACACAAGCAGTAGCCGTCAATAGATCCTGAATAATTCAAAACAAAGTTCAAACCAGTAATCACATAAGCATCAGACTTAACAGATTTAATATTACAGCACATGTCAAGCAACGTGATAGGATTAATGAACATAGCTCCTAATCAATAACTTCAAATCGACACCTGCTTAGATAGGCTACGACATATCAAACATGACATGATAATGTCAACAAATACAGTCGAGAAGCATATGACAGAAAACACATGAATTCACATAAGAAACCGAAATTCGACAGGAAAGCGAGTTTACCTTCTCCGGGCAGCGACCCGGGGCAGCGTATCAAGTCGTCGGTCCACTCGACGGATTTCGGGTTTGCGATGCGAATAGAAGGGCGAAGTTTATGGTGCTGGGTTCTTTGCTGGAACTAAAGGAAAGGGATTCGAACCTTTATTCTTGCGATGCTAATTCTCTGGGTGCTGACTCCCTGACTCCCGATGCCTTACTGTGCTCTGAATCGATGACTGCTGCTAGAGGACGTAAATCGATGCCTATCGGTTTTGGATGCCTCCTGATTTCTGACCTATTGTCTCTGCCTAATAATGCCTATTGCATGTGCTTTTTATAGCCCCCATTTGGGTTCCAAGTTAGGTAAACCCTTAAAGGCTGACTCTGGGCCTGATTCGTAAGAGATTCGTGCTATTTTCGTGTGATTTGAATGGATCATGGTAAGTTGCCATTTTCAGAAGATTTGGTTTTGGTTATGTAAGAAGGGCTGGCTTCGTGGATAAGGAAAGTATTGATATGGTAGCCGATTCGCCAGATTCTCCGGCGAGAATCCTGGCATGGGTGTTGGGACGAGGTGCGGCGATTGGAACTTTTAGGTTTAGGTCTAGAGCTGCGTTTTGTTCTTGTTGTAGACGATGGGGATGGGCGTATGCGGGCTGATAAGGGGCGAGTTGGGCTGCGGGGGTTGGGCCTGCGGGTATTGGCCGGGAAAGGCCGGTGTCAGTAGAAGGGGAAATAAAGGGGGTGTTGGGCCACGGGAGCTGGGCCATGCGGTAGTGGGCTGGGCGAAAATGGTTAAGTGTTAGGTTAGTTAAAGGGTAGTATTAAATTAGTGTTAGTTTTAGGCTAGTTGGTTAATTAGATTAAATTATCTAATTGTTATAAAATAAATGCGGGTGTGTTATTTAATTAATGCTTAATGCTTTAGAATGCGGCGCTATTAAAATCTTATTATTGCATTATTGCGAAGTTAAATTAAAATTAAAATTGAGTCTAGATTAAATTACTTAAATGCTAAATGCGAGTATGATATTTAAGAATCGTTTAAAGCTTTATAAATGCGGTGCTATTAAATGCATATATCAGATTAAAATTGATTTTTAAATTACAAATGATTACTAATAAATGTGGCTATGCTACCTGACACGACGTTATCGCTAAATTATTTATTTTATGCATTTATTAATTATTTAAGAATTACGACAAAGCTTAAAGTTAGTTAATGCGGGCGAGAGACTCTAAGTGTTTAAAACTCTACGTAAGACGCGATGCCATTATTAAATTACTTATTTATGCCTGTATTTAATGTTTTATTGTTGTATTTTATTATAAAAATCCTAAAAAATTATTTTACAAAATTAGTGTAATTTTATGGTTAATGGCTGGACGGGAGGGTCAAAATTGGGTGTCAACAATAACCATAAGCATGCATTAATTTATAACATAAGTTTCTAGCAATTCAACAATGGAAAGCCCTATAAGAGAATTAGTTCCTAGCCATTGACATGACAAGAACTAATCCCATGTTCATCATACAAAAACTGAAATAAAGAAAAGAAAAGGAAAAGAAAATACTTAAGAATGAGTCTCCAAGCCAAGCATCCAAGGGTTGTGTTGTGGAATATTTACAAGATGGATTGGTGGAAGGATGGATGTAGAATGGTGAATGGTGGAGTGGAGAATGAATAATTCTTCTAATGATGTAGAGTATTTATAGCCAAAGAATCCTTTTGGTGAAGGGTTAGGGATTTTGTAGGTAGGAAAAGTTATTAGAATCCTTTTAGGTAAGGGTTTTAAGGTAGGAAAAGTTATCCCTTTAGGTAGGAAAATTTATCCTTTAGGATTCTCAAACATGTCAAATTCGCCCAAAGACTTCATAATTCCAGCGTCGCCGCGTTCAGAATCGAAATGGCTACCAAGATCAAGAACTTTCGATTTTCAAGATATTGCGCGCGGCTCGCTTTCCTCAGCCATGCTCGGTGACGTTCCGCGATTCCGTTTCGTCGTCTTTTTTTCGTCCGGACTTCGTCTGATCTCTTCTCTAATTTCCAGAACTTCTTAGACTTTATTTCTTGGCCCTTTTAGTGTGTAATTCCATCTCTTTTATGCTCATTTCATCTCCTTTTCGTCATTTCTCCATTTTTGACCGCTGTGACACAAAAGAAAGGAAAACGACCCTAATACTATACTAAACATAAATAAAATGAGTAAAATACTAATTAAAAATGACTCAAAAAGTGTATATAAAATACACCGATCAGTAGGCGGCGCCCAATACATGTTTAACCGCTTAATATCATGTTTGGGGGCGGTACCCAATATGTGTTTAAACAGTTTTGAGTGATGTTTGAAGCATGTTAGAGTTGATCTTGATTAAAATTCGGAATTAAAATGTTCCCCAAAATTGTAATACAAGTCTCATTTAAAATGAACGCGTTGTCCGTTATAATTTATTATAGTGCAAAATCTTTTTCGGCGAGATGAGTATTTATGCCCCAGCATTTGCTCTAAGTCTACGAGGACTCAAACACTTTCATAGATGCATGTTAATGTAGAAGTGGGTGATAAACTTTCATGAGTATTTACACCCCAATGTTTGCTCTATGAAGGCAAAACTCACTTAGATACATAATTACAATCGCATAACGGGGTTGACTTGCTAGGTTGTCTTGGCGCCATAGTGTCGGACAAGCCGAGGGACGCAGATCGTTTGTTTAGAACATTTGGTCAACCAAGAGTTGCAAATTGTTTGTAATTGGTTTAGAGACCTACCATATCATGTTGTTGAAGTTATCAGCCTCAGCAAACGCAGAGATAACATGAACCTGGATCTTGGCCCATAATGACCATATTTGATATGAGTCAGTATTCTTTCATGGGGGTAAAATAGTATGTTAAAATAGTGGGAGTTAATTAAACTAAAAGTCATGTTAATTTGTTAACGAATGTGTTCAATAGAAATTATATTAGAATGTTAATTTCAAGTCTATCTTTTCTTCAATATACAATGTCGAATCTGTCACTTAAAATGTTGGTTGAAACAAACAAATTGACTGGAGCAAACTTCCCTGACCGGCTAAGAAATCTGCGTCTATTGTTGCAATTGGAAAAGATTGAATATGTGTTAGATAATGTATTCCCAACAGTCCCTGCTGAAGATTCTGAAGAGTATGCCCTGTTTGACAAGGCTGCCTATCAGAAACATCTTGATGATGCTACCTCGGCACAATGTGCTATGTAATCTTATATGACTCAAGAGTTATAAAGACAGCATGTGAATATGGGGCCCAACGAGATGCTGGAACATTTGAAGAGTCTCTATGACTCACAGTCTCAGACAATGGAGTATGAACTGCTGGGATACCTCCTCAAATGTAAGTTGAATGAAGGGGGTCAGGTGTCACAACATGTTTTGAAGATGATTGGGTTAATAGAGAGGTTGGCTTCGATTGGAACGAAGCTGCCCGTGAATGTTTTTGTCAACCTAATCTTAAACTCGCTTCCTGGTTTGTTTGAGAACTTTATTGTAAATTTCAACATGAATGGAACCAAGGCGAGTCTCCCAGAGTTTCATAACATGTTGAGGACCTTTGAATCATCCACCTCCAAAGGTAAGGATGTGCTTATGGTGGGATTCTCTAGCAAGTTCAAGCCTAAGGGTAAGAACGTGCAGAAGAAGAATGGTAATGCGGTTGTCGCCGCACCCACAGTTTTGAAACCACGAGGAGTTGTTCAGAAGAAGGAAAAGGTAGTGCAGACGTTTTCCTCAACTGCAAAAGAAAGGGGCATTGGAAGAAGGACTGCACAACTCCAGGGGAAGACAAAACACCAGGTGTTCCTGGCCCTGCTGGACAAGGTATGTTTGTTATTGAAATAAATATGTCTATAACTAATTCTCACTGTTGGGTATTAGATCCGCTTGTGGCTCACATATTTGTAACAATGGGCAGGGGTTGACTGACAACAGAAAGGTTGGACCATGAGAGGTAGACATGCGCATTGGAAATGGAGCACGAGTGGATGTTGAACACGTGGGAACTTATAGACTAGATTTACATTCTTGCTTTTGTTTAGAACTTAATAATTATTATTTTGTTCCATCGTTGACGAGGATTATTATTTCTATCCTAGTGTTAGATATTGAGGGGTTTTCTTCATTTATTACAAATGACAATTATATGTTATCTTTTTATGGTTTTATTTGTGGAAATGCACTGCTTGTGGATGGATTGTATGTTCTAAACTGTAGTCGTGAAATTTTTAATATACAAAATAAATGAGCTAAAATAAGTAATTCAAGAAACCCCACATACTTATGGCACTGTAGACTTGGTCACGTCAATGAATCAAGGATAGCAAGATTAAGGAGGTTATACTACCTAGAATCATTTGACTTAAAATCATATGGTAATTGCGAATCTTGCTTGAGAGGAAAGATGACCACCAAGTCACTATCTAGGAAAGGCGTGCGTGCCAAAGAGGTGCTTGAGTTAGTTCATAGTGATGTATGTTGGCCGTTTTCAACTCAAGCTAAGGGAGGTTTTCCTTACTTCATCACTTTTACAGACGATTTCATAAAGTTTGGGCATGTGTATCTTATGAAACACAAGTCCAAAGACTTTGCGAAATTCAAGGAGTACAAGTCAGAAGTAAAGAAGCAACTTAAAACAAGTATCAAGACTCTTCAATCAGATCGAGGAGGTGAATACTTAAGTAAAAAAATTCTAGATTACTTGAAGCTTCATGGGGTCCAATCACAATGGACACCTTCTGGAACGCCACAAATGAACGGTGTTGCTGAAAGGAGAAATTGAACCCTATTAGATATAGTTAGATCCACGATGAGCTTCTCAGCTCTACCAACATACCTTTGGGGATATGCATTACAAAGCTCAATCTATATTCTGAACAGTGTTCCTTCAAAGTCAGTAGAGAAAACTCCATATGAGATATGGAACGACAAGAAGTCAGCACTTAAACACATGTGACCCTGTGGGTACCCTGCATATGTAAAGAAGTTTCTTTGACAAGTTGGAATCCAAAAGTGAGAAGTATTATTTTATGGGGTATCCAAAGGAAACTAGAGGATACTATTTCTATCTTCCTGTAGAACATAAGGTCATTGTTTCCAGAAATGCAACTTTCCTTGAAGAAGACTATGTCTACAAGGAACAGAGTTACAATAAGATAAAACTTGAAGAAATTCAAGAAGCACAAGATAATACAGAGGTTGAACCCTTGTCGAATGACCTAGGCAATAATTCAGTGGGAGTATTTGGTGAAGATAGGGTACTTAGAGTACGCCCTTCAGCCAGTGGGAGTTTTGTGATAGATAATAAAGAAATGCAAGACTCTCATACACAACCAATGGAAGATGATACAATAGTTGTACATCACCCCATTCAGGAAAGACATGAAAATGACATTCCTGAAAGATCTCAAGGTGGGGGATTGTCCAATACACATTCTCACAATCAGAATACAACAAACACTGAAACGCAGAATATACAACTCCATAGGACCACTAGAACTCATCGTCCACCTGAAGGACTTAATCTCCTTGTTGAAACACACAATGAGATAGATATTCTTGATGACGATGAACCTATAACTTATAATGAATCTATTTTAGACATTGATTCACAGATGGCAAGAAGCCATAAAATTTGAGATGGACTCGATATACATCAATCAAGTATGGAACTTGGTCGATTTGCCAATAGGGGTTAGACCCATAGGATGCTATTGGATCTTCAAGAAGAAGATTGATGCATATGGCAAGGTACATACTTATAAGGCTAGATTGGTGGCTAAAGGTTATAATCAACGGTATGGGGTCGATTATGATGAAACATTTACACCTGTTGCGAAGATTAAGTCCATTCGAATTTTGCTTGCAATAGCTGCATACTATGATTATGATATTTGACAAATGGATGTTAAAACTGTTTTCCCCAATGGTAATCTAATTGAGAAGGTGTATATGATACAATCAGAGGGTTTTATATCCGAGACACAGCCCAAAGCAGTATGCAAGCTATATAAGTCCATTTATGGACTTAAGCAAGCCTCAAGGAGTTGGAATATTTGTTTTGACAAAGCAGTCAAATCATTTGACTTTGTTAGAAGCAAAGAAGATCCATGCATTTATAGTAAACGCACAGATGAGAGTATTGTCTTCATTGTTATATATGTAGATGACATATTAATAATGGGAGATAATAAGACTCTCATGCAGTCAGTTAAGGAATGGTTATCCATCACATTCATGATGAATGACTTAGGTGAAGCCTACTACATTCTTGGAATTATGATCTACAGAATACACCTAATAGATTGTTGGGGCTATCACAGTCCGTATATAGACAAAGTGCTAAGATGATTCTCTATGGAAATTTCCAAGAAGGGAGGTCTTTCTATAGGTCAAGGCATCAAGTTATCAAAGAAGGATAATCCTTCTACTGTTGCAGAACTTGGATGCATGAAGAGGATCTCATATGCTTCAGCTATATGATCAATCATGTATGCCACGAGTTGTACGAGGCCAGATGTCCCCTATGCACTTAGTATGACTTATGAATTCCAGTAGAATCCTGAGGAGGAACACTGGAAAGTAGTCAAGGGTATTCTTAAGTATCTTAGACGAACTAAATAATATTTCTTAGTCTATGGTGGATAAGAAAAGCTAGTAGCTACTGGGTACACTGATGCTAGCTTCCAGACAGATCTTGATGACTTCAAATCTCAGTCTGGTTATGCCTTCATTTTAAATGGTGGAGTAGTGAGTTGGAAAAGTTCCAAGCAAGCTTCAACTGCTGATTCGACAACTGAAGTCGAGTATATTGCTGGATCAGAAGTTGGTAAGGAAGTTGTCATGATATCTGAATTTCTGAAGGAACTATGGGTTGTTCTAAGTGCCACTTGTCTAATAACGATTTATTGTGACAACACTAGTACGATTGCTCAAGCTAAGGAACCAAGATCAACAAACATAAATAAGCATGTACCAAGGAAATACCACATACTCAGAGAGATGGTGGAGACTGAAGAAATAAGATTAGACTACGTTCCCACAGAGAAAAATCTAGCTGACCCATTTACTAAACCATTAATCTTAGTCAAGCATAACGGTCATTTTGAAAACATAGGCATTAGATACGTTGGATATTGACTCTAGGCCAAGTGGGAGATTGAAAGTATGTATGTCGTAGAGACAATCATTTTAGGAACAAATGTATTTGAGCACATTCGTATTATTAATAATATTAATATATTTTGGCATTTACAATTATTGAATTATTATTTGATTGCTTGTGATTATTCATTAATGTGCATCCCTTGAGCTTACGT
This sequence comes from Przewalskia tangutica, assembly GCA_029844215.1. Classification (NCBI taxonomy): domain Eukaryota; kingdom Viridiplantae; phylum Streptophyta; class Magnoliopsida; order Solanales; family Solanaceae; genus Przewalskia; species Przewalskia tangutica. The sequence continues at coordinate 75,891,533 of CM056738.1, read as the reverse complement.
TGTCATTAATAAAGTGAGATATTAATGATAGAGCCTAATTTTCAAAATAACCTCGATTGATGATCATTGAGAATGAGATATCAATGATATGTTATAAGTCGACATGTGGTCTGCATCACATTTTTAGAGAATGTAGTATGTCTGACTTACTACTAGTAATGGTTACTAGTGATGGACACATGCATACTCTTAGAGGGTATTGTATACCCTGCTGATAAACTATTTGTTAAATATGTCTAGAGTGTTATCAGCATGTGGGAGATAGAGGTCCTTTGACTTGAGGTCAATACGCACCTGATTTACAGAGTAATGTACTTTGACCCTGTTCTAAGCTAAAATTCCTTATAAGACATGACTTGTGTTAGGTACATTACGATTCAAACTAAGGTGGTAGTTGAGCCAAGAATAGGATTCATTCCTCAATTGGATATTCGAGAGAGGACACTCAGCTTCCCAGTTATATTAGGTCGACCAAGTCATTGGTCAATGCAAGAGACATATTTAGGATATGGTCTGGTTGTCGACTAATATAGATGAGATAAAGTGATCGAGCCATTTGGATAGACTAATGGCAAATCCTAAGCTTGATCGAGTGTGTCGCGAATGAAAGGAATTTATCATCTCACATAAAGGTTATGTTTACTGGAGTCATGTAAACGTAATTCACATATTGAGTTCGTCATATGACGCAGTCTAGGAGTTCCGTATGAACCTTAATTCGATTAAGAGTCAATGTGTGAAGGCCTAAAGGGTCACACTATGTCGATTATCTTTTCGGTCTAATGGTATATTGAGAGAATGTAAAATATTTGATTTAGAATCGAGATATTTAAACCAATGATAATTATGGGATAATTTCTGTTTGATGGAAAATTATTTAATTAAGTCAAAATTGGATTTTGAATTTAAAATCAAAACGTGCTGAATATTAAATTATGGGACGGAAGCGCCGCGACGCCTGAGAGGTTGAGCCGCGGCAGTAGGGCATAGTCCGACTGGCCACTCCATCTCGGGATTTGGGTCAGGCTTAAAGCCCAATCCTAATCCAAAAATTAACAAAACCCCTGCTATATAATCAGCACTTAACCCCATAATTTGATACACTTAATTCTTACTTTCTGAACTCAGAGTTCAAAAAATAAAATCATCTCGAACCTCTGTCAAGATTTCTTGACTTTCCTGACAGAGGAGTATACCATAGCAAGGTTTGGGGTCGAAAGGATAATCGTGTGCGGCTATAGTAAAGATTCCAGATAACGTAAACTGTAAGTTTATGTTTATGTCTTTACAGATTTCAATTTTAACGTAATCATATCAGACAGAATTATTGGGGTAAGTAAGTTGAATAAAATTTTATACTTCTAATGTGTCTTACTTACGTGTTTTGGACCCAACAAAACCCTACAGTGGTATATCAAGCATTAGATGTCATCGATGCCCTTCGTTACATGTTTGTAACTCATAAATTAATCAAGATAAGTAAAACAAAAGGTCACATGTATCTAATTAAACCTTGGTTATTCATTTATTTGGGTTCCGACTATATATGTACTATCATATTTCCCTCGACAAATAACTCATATTACGATGACTGACGTTGGTCATCCAGAAAAAATATATTTATTCTTTTATTATAATTATTTACTCAGTATTATTTTAACAAATTATGTAATATACGATTCGGCATAAATGTGCAACGCACGTATAGAGAAACTAGTGTGTGTCTATATATATATATATATATATATATATATATATATATATATATATATATATATATAACAACTAGTCTTTAGTGTTATAAATAGTCATAATTTTTTTATTTAAGTATTAATTTTTTTATTCTCCTGTAGTTTGATTCATTCATGCTATCATGTGTGCTTTAGTATAATTTGTTTGTCTTATTTAGTTGTGTTAACTACTGCTTTCTGTTGTTAGAATACACTACCATGACGTAATTGCTTAATTTCTCGTATGACTCTGACCGTTTCTCTTTGATTATGCTTGATCTTGAGCCGAGGGTCTCTAGGAAACAGTCGCTCCACCTATCAAGGTGGAGGTAAGGTCTGTGTACAATTTACCCTCCCCAGACCTCACATTGTGGGATTTTAATGCATATGTTGTTATTGTTGTATTAAATGTGGATCTACATGTCAAAAGTGATTAGAAAATTAAACACCTTGCTGAGGTTTCCCTTTTTAGTTTTTATTCCTATCTTCTTCTGCTTCCCAATCGGTTAAGGAATGGTGTAACGATGAAACTGAAAAATGAGCTTCTCACATGATCTGTAATGATGGGGTCTCATTTCACAGTGATGATGTTGAGAGGTGTTTTGGGGTGAAAATATATGAATCTGAAAGCTGAAAAACGAGTTTCTGTATTTGTCCAAGGGGGATATCAATGGAAACATGTTGATAATCTTTTCAGCAGAAGGGAAGTCTCAATTTGTTTTGTTGTATTATTTGAACGAAAGAGGCAGCTGTTCAGTCATTTCTATCCAAGCGGATGAATGATAAAATTCGATTCTCGACCTATGATAGAATGTGGATAAAGGTTTCCTTTTCAAAACCATCATATATATTCTGATGCGATGATAGCACATTCAGTCCCTAGGTTATTCGTAAATTCTCCTTTTGGTCCGTGTGATATGACTAGATATATTTTACCTTTAATTAATTGAAATGTGTGTTTTGATCCTTTTACATAAAAAAAATGTCATATTTAACTATATGTACAATTATATTACGGTTATATATGATGTAACAATACAAACTTTATATAATAAATGACTAATTAAACAATGGAACGGTTAATAATTATAATATATTTGTGAATTTTCACTAGCAAGACCATTCAAAGGAGAATTTCAGACCAACAAACTATGTCTACACAACGAGTTGAGTAATTAGCACTTTATCGAATAAAATATATTGTAATATTATTATGAAAAGTTTAACTTTCCAACTATTACATCAATATACTCGCATACAACCATTGAGCCTCTGATGGCCGTCGTGGCCTCTGGCCAACCTCCACCTAAGGTCGGTCAGCCTCCAGCGATACCCTTCCACCTCTCAAATAACATCACTAAATTCCCTAACCTCCCAAATCCCCCCTCTCTGGCGTTTCTTATGTTCCCGTCGTTCACAATGACAGCAGAACATATCTCCCTCCGGTGACCACCCCTCATAACCCTAGTGGTATTGTGAGTGTTAGCGGAGGGGCCAGTTTGGTTGATGTGATTCAAAACTGAAACCCTAGGGCTTGCGTCGCAACAAGTTCTTCACGTCATATCCCTCTCAAACCAATTCAATACCTTCATGGCGAACCTACTATGATGTTTGATTAAGAGGAAATTGAGTCGATGATTATAGAACAAGACCTGAAACTTGCTGTTATTGATAAGTTTACTCAAGGATGGTCCGACTTTGAATTGCTAAGGAATGAGATTCCTAAGCAATGTGGATTGAAAGCGGATGTTACAATAGGGTTGCTACATAATCGTCATATTCTAACCGGTGAAGGAAACTCATGTTCTTTTTTTCTCGCTGTTTACTATTTATTGTGTGGTTTTTGTGTGATTTGATTATGTGTTGGTTAACTGGTTTTCTTTTATTTTTGGAATTATTTTGTTATTCATGTCTGTTAGTTGATTTTTAATCTGTCCGAGTGAATGTTAGGTTACTGGAATCTATTAAATCGTTCATGTATGTTGGTTATTATGACTATTTTGAATCCTTAAGTGCATTTATCAAACTGTCACTTGCTGTTTAGAATTTTGTATATCCTTTATTCTGAAGTATTCGCATAACCTATTTGGATTTAAGTATGGCTAATGAGCTTAACTATACATGTTACAGGGGCTATTTGTCTATCTTCTGTGATGTAAGAGCAATATGAGTTAAAACTACCTTGAAAATCTGTTTTCATAACCAGACAATAACATTCAGTACAGAGGTGTATTGAAAGCTTGTTCGCATTCTCTGTTAGATATGTTATGACGCATTAAATTCGGCTAAATATTTTCACTTGGAAAGCGGGGTAGTTAATTTCATCAACTGATTTATGTTTTTCTAAGCTATATGAATAAAACATGTGGGCAACTTTTAAAATCTGATTTATCTAATACTTGTAGTCTCGTTTTGAGAATCCCCGTAAATATGTTGGGCAGGGTATTTTGCATAATGACCCGAAGGAGGTTCTTCATGGTGTTCCACTGTCAGAAGGTTATGCGAGGATACAATTTGAGGTGATGGAAGAATATGAGAAACAGTCAGAGGTGCCGCAACGTAGTGATGAAGTTAGGACTATAAGAGAAGGTGTTGGACATTTCATTTCATGGCCAAAAAAGCTTGTGTCTTTGAAAGAGGTAAATGATCTACAACTTAATGAAGAATTAGTTGTTTAGTGAAGAATTATTAACCAAAAAAGACTTGATTTGGTAGTTGGTACTCAACTATAAGAATGGAAGCAGAAATATGTCTGTAATAACTAGTGGCATGCCACAGTATGAGAGATTAAGTGGTAATGTTTTTTTTATTTCAATTAAGCTTTACAAATTAAGTTTGTGGTCTGCATACAGTTTTCTTTGTCAGTTGGTATCTGCCCATTTTCTGGATATTGCTTATTGATTCTGAAAATATGATTGAAGAATATAAGCAACAGGAGAAACCTAACATACTATAATACATTGTACATGATCTTGTCTATTTTTACAAAATTCCAGTTAACATACTAGAATTCTAGGCATGCTTTTATCATTAGCTAGGAAAAAGAATTTAAGCTCTGTGTTAGGCAATAAAAATATTTTTTGTAAAGTAATTGTACTATCATCATTTCTTTACTTTACTCCTGCTAGCATTCATATGATGGCTCTTTACTTGAAGATATATATTTTACTTGACATTATCTTAATTGAGTTTTCATAATTTACTCAAGTACTCTTTTCGCATATTTATTGTATTAGACATTACAAGGCCACATATATTGTAAATGAACTGATAATACAATATTTTTTTTAAATATTATGCAGTTCACATTGGGTATTGGTTGGTATCAATACCCAAACGGAGGTGATATACTTTATGAATCCAGCTCCGAAATCCAAGTATTCACAACGTCCGGATTTGAAAAACTTTATTGAAAGGTAATTAGCTCTTCAATTTTTTTACATTACTAATTTATATATATACAGGTGTATAATATTGTTTACTTTATACGAAATAGGGGTATGTTAGGGTACCGGACTCTTCGAGGTGTTAGTCTCAGTAAGGCGCATACAATAGATTCAGTTGGTCAAATATTCAGGTATTTACTTTACAATTTTGAAAATTGTTTTATATAAGATATGATAATAAATTAATATTGGACGTTATTTTTTATAGTGTCCAAGGCAGACCGGTAGCATTCATTGTGGTCATTATATTGCTGTTTCATTGAGGATATTTTGAGTTTGGGTGATACAAGTATTCCTCTTTATGAAAGTATATCGATCTTCATTTTATACTTGGCAGTATGACAATATTTTGGGTTATCAACGGGTTTACTCCTAGATCAATAAAATCATGCACATATCATATAGTAGGTATTTCTTAAAAAGTAAATGATCTGGGTCATTATTGTGCATACTCAACCATATTTGTATGAGCTTATTTGTGTAAGTATGTTTATTTGTTGGACGTTTCTATTCTAACTATGTTTTTGTAACATCTATATTTTGCAGTTCACCACTCAAAGTTTATCCTACAAGCAAAATGAAGAATTTTCGAATTAATTGGGCAGGCTACTTGTACAATTGATTCCTCAAAGAAAAAATGGAAGGTTGAAGCTATTAGTTAGTATTTTGATGTAATTGTTGACTATATCGTATTGTTATTAGTTAATGATTGTAAGCTACTAATGATTGAGATATTATTTTAAATATATTATTATGTTATATGCGAATGATTATATTATATTATATTTTGAATGTGTATTCTTTTTGATATTTTATTTATTAGGTAAAAAAATAGGGGGGGAGGGGGGGGAATAGATACCAAAACAATAAATAAAAAGTAAATAAAAAAAAATTGGATAGCGCTTTTTTAAGCGCTATGCAAGCTAGTATCTTTAAAATATAAGCGGTATCGGAATTATACTAGCATAGCGTTTTTTTTGCGCTAACTAAGAAAAGCACTATGGTAGTAGTAAGCTTGAATAACGCTTAAAAGCGCTATGCAAGCAGGGAAAAAAAGCGCTATGCAAGCGCAATTCTGTAGTAGTGATAAATATACTGAGATGGTATCATGGAAGACTACTTTAGTCCTTATCTTGGTCCTTTATGATATCATCCTGGTATATAAATATACTGTGATTGTATCACAAAGGAAGGGGTTTGGGAGAGGGGATATGTCGGGTAAATAGTTTTGGGCGAGAGGGTACAACAGATAATTAGTTTAAAATGGGACATGGGGCGGGTAATTAGTTTGTTTGTGGGGAGGGGGGGTATTTCAGTTAGTTTTCCTTTTTCTTTAACTCGACGTTAATAAAAAATGATATTTAAAAATAATGTTAATGAAAAATAGCATGGATGAGCCATTTTGCTAACGATGATGTTATAATGAGCCAATCTATTGACAAGTGATATATATGAGTCATTTCCGATAGGTAACATATTTGAGCCCTTTTCCTGTTATTATTAACATGTCAAAATTGACAGCTTAAACGTATTGTGCTTTCAAATACCATTAAACCCCGATTCTTAATTTTATCAATATTTTTTAACATTATTATTTTTTATGCTTACTGTTTTATGATTATAAGAAGATAAAAATGACAAAGTATTGGATCATCAAAAGCCCTTCTAAAACTCAATGATTTACCCTGATTTTATTTTAAGCAACACATTTAATGATGCAAAAATAATTCAAATGTTGTGCACATGTTTTTCCTTAGAAAAAGAAGCTGCAGGAGTCTGTGATACAGTCATACTACTACCAACTATACCATACGTTGGTTATAAGTCTGATCGTTTTCGATAAGAAGTCAAGAAATGTTTACAGATGCTTTCAAGCATTAAACCTATTCATTATAGCAAAAAAACAGATATTGATGTTGGTGAACAAAGGGTGCCCACAAGAAGAGACAACCTAAGTACTTAAGAATTCATAGTTCAATCTTCCTCCAAAACTATAGCAGAGGAAAAACACCTTTTCCACAGCCCGTTGCCTGCTGTCCCAGTACCTCTATCCGTCCATCCACTGTTACGGCCAGCAGGCCCACTGCCTGCTGGCCCGTCCAGCAACATTCCGATATCGTCACCGGTCCAGTCCACTTCTATTTCTAGTTAAGGGCTCATTACTCGTAGTCAACATGATATTTTTAAATCTAAAAGATATTTTAATCTAAATTCTAATGTCACTAAATCGCCCCTACCACGTAACCTAGTGTTTGTCATTCATGATCCGAATTGAAAGATGGCCATGAATGATGAATATAATGCTCTTGAGAATAATACGTGTGAGTTGGTGCCTCGTCATGGTGTCAATATTATTCATTTTATGTGGATTTTTACTCATAAAGAAAATTCTGACGGTTCGTTTGAGAGGTATAAGACTTGTCTCCTAGGTGATGGTGAGACACAATATGTTGACGTAGATTATGGAGAGACGTTTATTCCGGTGGTCAAATCGGCTATCATTCACATTGTTCTCAGCCTAGCTCTCTCGAAAGCATGGCCCATACATCAATTGGATGTGAAAAATGCTTTCTTACATGGTGATCTCAAGGAGACAGTATACATGCATCAGCCCTTGAGTTTCAGAAATCCCGATTATCATAATCATGTCTGTTTATTCAAAAAGTCTATATATGGGATTAAGCATGCCCCAAGGGCTTGGTATAAGAGGTTTATAGATTATGTGTCTACTATTGAATTTTCTTAGAGCAGGTCTGATCATTCTATGTTCATCTATAGACGTGGTGCTTCTCTGGCATACATTATGTTATATGTTGATGATATTATATTAACTACCTCTTCTAATAATCTGCGCAAGTCTATCATGACCCTTCTTGGTTAAGAAATTGCTAGGAAAAACTTGGGGGCCTTGAGTTATTTTTTGGGTATCGCGGTCACTCGTCATGCAGGTGGTCTATTTTTATCACAGAAGAAGTATGCAGCTGACATCATTGAGAGAGTTGACATGTCATCTTGTAAGTCATCTTCTACTCCGGTTAATACCTAATCGAAGCTAAGTGCTAATACTAGCATACCATACGAAAATCTCACCCACTATCGTAGTCTTGCAGGGGCCCTGTCGCGCCCCTTTTCGGCCGCGATATTATTCTAGCGAACCCTGCTTAAATAAAAATGTTAGAAAATAAATAAAAGTGATAAATGTTAATAAAAGGTTAGAAAAATAGAATAAATGCCAAAAGTTTAAAAAGGGTGTTAAAAGGTGCTTAAAAAGGTGCTAGAATTTTAAAGTGCCAAAAGGTTAAAGTAGGGTGCTAAAGTGCTAAATGCTAAAAGTAATGCTAGGGTTCGCGGAGTCGTCACCTAATTAGTTTGGGTGAATTAGGACACCTAAATGTCAACTAGGTTAAAGTCAACACTAACTCCATTTTTTATGGTCTGCAAAACTTATGTGAGATTCTGGTTAAGGGCTCCTTATTATCCTAAAGGGAAGGGGTTAGGCACCCTAAAGGATCCGCTAACTTGTGGTTGTCCGTTCAAACCTAGGGAATTATTATTCTATAAAAATGCATGTTTAAAAGTGTTTAAATAAAAAGGGATAAAAATTGTAAGATTTATTTAGAATATAAAAGTAGCTTTGGATAAAACTTGCATTCATAACGTATTAGATAAGATACATGTATTGCAAAATGTATTGCAAAATCTTATTATGACGAAATGTGTACTTTATGAAATAAGATGTAGAATATCTATTATGCAAAGACTAACAAAATAATTTTTAATTATGAAGGTTAGTAAGAGTTTATGAAGAAATTAATTTATTATGCTAAGGATTTAATAGCGAGTGACGCTTTAGCTACGTGAATATTTATGTCATTTTGGTATGGCTTAGACAATGCATAACTAGTCATAAAAATAACTAATTTAAGGGGAGTGAATTTCTAGCGTCAAACTATTTTTCTAATGACAGCCCAAAGTTTAATTATTCTAAATGTACTACTAGTAATGTAATGTTAGACAAATAATTACAACAAATAATAGGAGAGGATATGAATTAATAATGACTCGAAGAAACGGCGAGGCCATCTCGCCTATGGTTTGGAGTTTGTGATGCGGGGAGGATGAAGCACATAAGATGCGGGTTTTCATTTGTTGTAGCTTGTGATGAGTCTTGCCATGAGACTCTTCGTTTCGCTCCGATGCATTTCATGTGTGTAAACCTCTCTTTATAGCCCTGATTTTGGGTTCCCCATTAGGTAAACTTTGATACGATTTTGGACTGATATGCCTGTGATTTTGGTGCTAATTTTGGTAGTTTTGGTACTGATTCGATCGCGATTTAGGGATTTTATTATGGTAAGTTGGAAACATTTGGGTATCATTTTGGGTTTGGATTCCTGGAGCTGATTTCGGGTTTATGTAAACTTTCGATTGTAGTTAGGTTGTAAATGGTAAGTAGATCAAGGGATTCTTATTCGTGATTTTGGGGTTTATTATGGTAAGTGAATGTTGGGGAAGAGGTGCGGCTAGGGAGATGGGAGTTTTTAGGTTTAGGTTATCTAAGTGCTGGATGAAAGGAAAGGGACGAGGGGGATGAAGTAAAGGGGTGTGGGCTGCGGGTGTTATGGGCTGAAGAGGGTAATTGGTTTCGTTAGGGCTGCGTTTTTGACGAAGGGTTCTTCAGTTTTTTTTTTTTTTTTTTTTGGTTTTGTTTTGTTTAAGGGGTATTAAGAAGATGAGGCCTTGGACGTTTGGGCCAACTGGTGGGCCGCGGGTTGGGTAGAATGTGGGCTGGTGATATTAATATTGGGTATTAGTTTTTAGGAGTTAATTTTAGGTAAAATTAATCTGGGTAGTGTATTATTAATTAATTAGTGATAAATTAAATTAATAAATTGTGATTAAATTATTTTAGGTGTTTTGTTAGTCTAAGTTTTAGATTAAAAATAAAGACGGGCGTGCTATTTAATTAGTGCTTAATTTTTATAATGCGATGCTGTTATTAATCTTTATTCATTATGCGTATTTTGCGACGTAAAAATTGCGGTTCTAAAAAAAGAAATTGTTTAATTTATTGGTTATTAATTTAAGGGGATGGACAAAATTGGGTGTCAACAGGCCCTTCAGTATCTGACTTTCACGAGACCTGACATTACTTATGTCGTCCAGCATGTATGTTTGTTTATGCATGATCCACGGATTGAGCACATGCATGCGCTCAAATGCATTATACAATACATACATGACACACTTGAGTATGGTTTGCATTTATATCCATCCATCGTCTCTACTCTCATATCATATACAAATGTTGATTCGGGTGGATGTCCAGATATCAGACGTTCGACGTCTAGTTATTGCATGTTTCTTAGTGATAACTTGGTTTCGTGGTCAGCAAAAATGTCGGGCGACGTTATCACATTCTAGTGGAGAGGCCGAGTACCGTGGGGTAGCCAATGTGGTGTCTAAGTCATGTTGGCTACGTAATCTTCTATTAGAACTTCACTTTTCAATTCAAAAAGCACCTTAGTTTACTGTGATAATGTTAGTGTGGTCTATCTCTCTGGAAATCATGTACAACATCAGTGCACTAAACATACGAGATGGATATATACTTTGTTCGAGAAAAGGTAGCTCGTGGACAAGTACGTGTCCTCCATGTGCCTTCACGATATCAAATTGCAGACATATTTACCACTATACTACAATGACTTGGTGTTGAAGACTTCATGAAATGTTTACTTAATCGATCTGTACCAGCAAAAGATGTTGATGAAGTAGCTTATATATATATATTTCCGAAAACATGTAAACTTATTGGTTGTGAACGCGGAAAAAAACAGACTACGGTGGAACTAGGGGTGTTATCGGTCGGTCCGTATCGATACCTGCCAGGACCGATAAAGTTTCGATCGAGTTCGATTCGACCGACCGAAACCTTATCGGTCCGGTTCTTGGTCCGGATCGGTAAGAACTTTCTGGGTCGGGTTCCGGGCCCGGATTTTTATTTTATTTTATTTTTAAAATTGAAATTGACATTCTCGGACACATTACCACGAAATTTGGACGTTGAAATCTATTGTATATAGAGAGATATTTAGCTTTGAAAAGGGAAAAAACGTAACGATTAGGAAAAAAAATGAAATTGATTGGCAAGACGGACGTTTTTTAAGAGACTAAAATTGTTCTGCAAAAGTAAAGTGCATCACATCAAATGCTTGATTAAAAATCCGTAAACTCGTAATAACAAGTATATAGCCACATTATTAAAAATCATTGATCGTTTAGATGCTTTTTAAGGTAGAAATAAAATTTGGGAAGAAATCAGCAAATAGCCACTTTATTGCTGATTAACATTTAACCATTGTTTCAAAATCATTGATCGTTTAGATGCTTTTTAAGGTAGAAATAAAATTTGGAACGACTAAAATTGGGAACGACTCTAAACGATTTTAAAAAGAGTGACGCAATTGCCGGGGATCGAACCAGGGTCACACGCGTGACAGGCGTGAATACTTACCACTATACTACAACGACTTGGTGTTAAGGACTCCATGCAACTTAATATATAATTTTCTAACCAGCAGAAGATGTTGACGAAGTAGCTATATAGCTGCGGATTCTGTAGAACCAGCAGAATTAGTTTCATCAACTTTATAAGTTTAAAGATTTTGTTTATTTTTATCAAGTGTTCTTTATCTCTAATAGATTAATGAATTTCACACCTTAAGCTCATTTCTAACTAAAAGAGATCCATGAAATTCAAAAAAAATATTTTCCATGAAAAATAATTTTCATCCAACCTAATACATTTAATATATAAAAACCAAACTTTGGTGTAGATGGGCGAGCTTGTTTTAGAAGGATGAAAATACCCACATTGATGGGGGAAGAAATCAGCAAATAGCCACTTTATTGCTGATTAACATTTAACCATTGTTTCAAAATCATTTGATCGTTTAGATGCTTTTTAAGGTAGAAATAAAATTTGGAACGACTCTAAACGATTTTAAAAAGAGTGACGCCGTTCTTGGGATCAAACCGGGTCACCGCGTGACAAAGTGAATACTTACCACTATACTACAACGACTTGGTGTTAAGGGCTCCATGCAACTTAATATATAATTTTCTAACCAAAGAAAAGATGTTGACAAAGTAGGTATATAGTCATGCGGATTACGTAGAACCAGTAATTAGTTTCATCAACTTTATAAGTTTAAATATTTTGTTTATTTTTATCAAGTGTTCTTTATCGCTAATAGATTAATGAATTTCACACCTTACGCTCATTTCTAACTAAAAGAGATCCATGAAATTAAAAAAAAACATTTTCCATGAAAAATAATTTTCTTCCAACCTAATACATTTAATATATAAAACCAAACTTTGGTGTAGATGGCGAGCTTGTTTTAGAAGGATGAAAATACCCACATTGATGGGGAAGAAATCAACAAATAGCCACTTTATTGATGATTAACATTTAACCATTGTTTCAAAATCATTTGATCGTTTAGATGCTTTTAAGGTAGAAATAAAATTTGGAACGACTCTAAACGATTTTAAAAGAGTGACGCCGTGCCGAGGATCGAACCAAGGTCACCCGCGTGACAAGCGGGAATACTTACCACTATGCTACAACGACTTGGTGTTAAGGGCTCCATGCAACTTAATATATACTTTTCTAACCAGCAGAAGATGCTGACAAAGTAGCTATATAGCTGCGAATTCTGTAGAACCAGCAGAATTAGTTTCATCAACTTTATAAGTTTAAATATTTTGTTTATTTTTATCAAATTTTCTTTATCTCTAATAGATTAATGAATTCCACACCTTAAGCTCATTTCTAACTAAAAGAGATCCATGAAATTCAAAAAAAAACATTTTCCATGAAAAATATTTTTCTTCCAACCTAATACATTTAATATATAAAAACCAAACTTTGGAGTAGATGGGCGAGCTTGTTTTAGAAGGATGAAAATACCCACATTGATGGGGGAAGAAATCAGCAAATAGCCACTTTATTGCTGATTAACATTTAACCATTGTTTCAAAATCATTTGATCGTTTAGATGCTTTTTAAGGTAGAAATAAAATTTGGAACGACTCTAAACGATTTTAAAACGAGTGACGCCGTTGCCGGGGATCGAACCCGGGTCACCCGCGTGACAGGCGGGAATACTTACCACTATACTACAACGACTTGGTGTTAAGGGCTCCATGCAACTTAATATATAATTTTCTAACCAGCAGAAGATGTTGACGAAGTAG